>CM012451.1:7597971-8859009 GCA_003999625.1 Oryzias javanicus | reverse complement strand
CACCAGAAAATTGGACTTGTTTTTTGTGTTTAAAGGTCTCACAGCTTCAGTTCTGAGCTCAGAATCTATTACTGTCCTCTCTCAGAGCCAAAGACGTAAATCAATGTCAAGGAAGTTCAGTTATAGTGAAAATCAGCAGGAGGAACAACTAAATGCCTTGTTTGAAAAAAGAAAAAAAAACATCTTTATTCTCAAGGATTTTGTACAAAACAGCTGTTTCTTTAATAGTTTAATAAGTCTTCTTTGAGTAGCTTGACATTTGTTTTTCATTTTGTATATTTCTTGTAATATTTTAAAAGTCATCACAATATCTACAGTACATACAAGGATAGTCCACTAAACATAACTTCCAGTGGTTTTATTTTCTCTTTTAATTTAAAAATCAGTGATAAATAAAAAAAAAAATAAGACGGCAACCACGGCACAAGGTTGCCAGGAAGTGTGAAATTATTTTGAAAAGCCGCTACCGGAAACAATGAACAATCTGACGCTACCTTGGCTATCTTTGGAGATTTGCTAGATGTTTAGCACATGTAGATGTTCAAAAACATCCTTTTTAAATACAAATGTTAAATAAAAAATAAATTACTCACTTGGTTATATTTTGGTTCATTCCTTCCTCGCCTTAAAGCCGCGTGTTTATGGTGGGAGCAGCAGCTGTCGGTGCAGCTACGAAATGCCACGGAGCACAGAAAAGGAGCTGGTTGGAGTCAATTTCCGGTCACGAACCAGCCAATAGGTGCCTTGCTAACGGCCTACGTCACCAGACATGCTGAGGCTCATAACAAAAAACACATCTTTTTAAAATTAATCTCTTCTTGAAAAAAATAAAATATCAAAAAATGATTAACATCCGTAAACTCTTAGGTATAAATACATAAATAAACTCTAGTATTTTTAATTTTAATTTTATTCTGTTTATTTATTTTTCTTCAGCTGTTTGTGGATTTTTATTCAGTTTATCTTCATTACCACTTTGTAAAAATTAAAAAAAAAAAGTATGTTCTTGTTTTAAACACCAGTTTAAAACTTAAGAATAATTGGGAATTATATTTAAAATTGTGTTATGTTCTTACATTGTATTTTTATAATGCTATATCTTTGCACTGTATTCTACAAATGTTTAATTAAAAACATTTTTTTTTTTCTCTTATTATTAGTTTGATTGGAGTATACAAGATTCTGATGACCACATGGCGGGTCATCTATACCTCTAACAGTTCCTAGTGACCACTGTCTCATATTTCCATGGATTTTGTCATAGGTCTTCCCATTTCACATGGAGATACAGTCATTCTCACAGTTGTGGACAGGTTTTCTAAAAAGGTTAATTTATCCCCCTGTCCAAACTCCCATCTGCTAAAGAAACTACTGACATTCTGCTGCATCATGTTTTCAGACTCCACCCAGCCAGCAAGGCCTGACTACAAAACAATGGATTGTGGGAAACGGTGTCCTGAAAGTTTTTGTAGTTTAATGTGAAATAACTGGTGCTAAATGAAGGAAATATGTGTATTTTTTACTCTGTCTGGAAGGTAGTGAATCGCTGATAAAAAAATATACAAGATTTTAAATAATCTGTGGTTATTTGTGTTATTGTTGCCTCTAAAACTAACTTTAATTTCTATTTTATCTGTTAATTTGGGACTGTGCACATGAAATGAATCCCCGACTATTTTTTTAATCTGTTTTACTCTAAGAGATGTTAAAAAATACTATAAAAGACATAACAGCACAGATCATTCTAGGAGGAGTGGCGTATTAAAATTCAGCCGAATGTTGAGGACAACCCCCAACTCCTCGTTCTCGTACAGGCTCGTCGTTCATCTTCATCTCAGGCGCCTTTCTCCGCCGCTTCCTGCAGCAGCTTTGGTCTCGCCAACTCAAACACGCTTAATTACTGGGTCAGGTGTGTTCAAATAAGAACATGCCAGAGCAGGGTAATGGTAGAAAACATGCAGGAATGTGGCTCTTGAGGACCAGGGTTCCCTACCCATATTCTATATGGAGCAAGTAGAAAAACATTACATACAATTCAAAAAGCAGTTCTCAGAAAAGAAGGAGGCTAAACTCAGAAGAACTGTAAGGTCAAATTGATAGGAACAAAAAGAAAAGTTTCAGTGTGTCTGTGTGGAATTAAGCTTTAATGAGTAATGAGATCAAGCAATGTTTAACATACAAAAATTCAGGAAAATGTATAAAAAATTATTTCACAATTTGAAAAGATGGGTTAAAGACCAAATAATAATTCAAATAAGTGGACGTGTGGATTTGAACGTCATAAAAAATGATAAAGCTTTTTTAAATTGCAATTAATGAGAATTGCACTGTTTAATGTACAGTAAGGAAAAATGAATTGTTTTAATTACATCAATAAGTTATCAATTTATTTTATCTGCAATGTGTTGCAATAGTTACTAGATTACTGTGAGAATGTGCTCCAGTGATAATCAATAATTTTTACATATGGGTTTCCTAAAGCGTGAATCAATAATGTTTATCGAAAAAATGAAATAATTCTTCCGAGGGATAATCAATTAAAAAGCACTTGACTTTTACGTGAAAAAATTTGCACTGTATTTAATCAGAAGTGAGTTATGAACACTATGAAAAATGTAAAATAAAGTAATATGTAGGATTGATAAATTTGCTTCTTCCAATCCTTGTCAAGCAACAAATCAAATTTGGCTTAACCTTAGTTAATAATCACTATATTTATAATCAAATGTGAGTCAAGAGTGTCTTTGTTTTTTGAAGCCATGGAGTTCATTATTTTGATGCTCCAGAAAGGCTCTTTGTTGGACCATTGCTGCCAGCTCCTCTCCAATATTCCATCACTGGATGACTTTCCAGCATCTTTTTCACCTGAATTTCCAGGATGGGCTGCACTTCCTCCTCAGAGTCAAACAGCTGTAAAGGACACACTCAGCGCAGGGTTCAACTTATTTGAAAGCAGCAATTAAAGCACAAGTTAATTCAAAACACAGATATGACACAAAAATAATAAAGCAGCATTTGGCTAATCCTAAAGTAAAATGACCCACATCTCCCTCACCTTTCTAGGCTTCAGCATCTCTTCCAGTCTGCAGCTTTAAAGATTGGAGTTTCATGTCTGTCCATCAGTCTGACACTTCACCATAGGAATGTCACTCGGTTCTTCCAGGTAACTTTCTGAATGAGAACAAAGGAAAATCAAAAAAAGAACTAATATCTCCATTATTGAGAAGAAACTGGTAATATAAAGGTTGGACAAGAGCGCAGAGGTTTACCTGTTTAAACATCCAGATGTTTTTTTCTGCCCGGAACGGGTCCAAGAGTTCAGGGTCTGAACTTCCTCCGAGTGCGCATGTCAGCAGAGTCCAGCTTAGCTCTCTGTCATCGGGGAGAGACTCGATCAGCCGGATCAGTCTGAAACGTTGGACACAGTTGGAATTACATGTTGGGGAATCCCCTCTGACAAGCATTCACGTGCACATGATGTTCACTCCTGCGAACCGCGCGAGCTCCGTTTATCTGTCGCACTTTGACTCTGGAATGATTGGCGGAAGTTAAAAAAAAAAAAAAAAAAAAAAAAAAAAAAAAAACTTTATTAACAAACAACATAATACAATGGCAGCAGGCTCGCCCCGTGACGTCGCATGGATGACGTAATTGTACGTAAACGAGTCGCACGCAATATGACGTCATATGACGTCACTTTGCTTCTCTATAAATAGAGTAGATTTTCCTCCAAGCATCTCAAAGCAGGAGTGGAGTTCAAGCTACCAAGACCTGATCTCAAGAAAAACAAATCTTCACAACTGACGACATTCAGTTTGAACAAACCTAAAGATGACAAGAAAAGAAATAGAAATAGATCCTTCTGGGTGAAGGAAGGCCATTACTTGGTGGGAAATCAGGGAATTTACAAAGTTTGTGAATTCCTTGGGGAGGGAACCTATGGAAAGGTGGCCAAATGTACAAAATTGGGGAGTCAGGGATTTTGTGCTATTAAAATCATGAAAAGTGGCGGAGCCGGACTGAGAGAGATGGAAAAATGAAAATGATCAAACACCTGGATCCTGACAAGAAACATCTGATTAAGATGTATGAATGCTTCTCATTTCAAAATATGACTTGCATTGTGTACGAGATCCTGGAAGAAAGCTTGTACGATTTTTTTGAGAAGTACGGCCACCCGATTCATCTCTGTCACATCAGAGTCATGGCTCAGCAATTGTTGACGGCTCTGGAAGCAATCAATGATCTGGGATTGTCTCACTGTGACATAAAAATGGACAACATAATGTTTATCAAACCAAATTCTATAAACGTAAAACTCATAGACTTTGGTTTGGCTATGAAGACAAAGGAACTTGCAACCATGTCCAGAGTCCAAGTAACCCCATTCAGAGCACCCGAAGTTATCCTGGGTCTATATCCCCTGGATAAAAGTGTTGACATGTGGGCACTTGGCATGGTGTTGGCCTATTCCTACTTTGGATATTGTCCTTTTCCTTATCACACTGAATACGACACCATCAGAGCGATGGTGCAGATATTTGGTTTACCTGAACCTAAAATTCTTGACAAAGCAAGATACACAGGAGAGTTTTTTGTTTTGGAAGATGAAGGCTTTGACCTCTATTGGAGGCTGCAGACGCCAGAAGAACATGAGAAAATG
The DNA here is from genome assembly GCA_003999625.1 of Oryzias javanicus. NCBI lineage: Eukaryota > Metazoa > Chordata > Actinopteri > Beloniformes > Adrianichthyidae > Oryzias > Oryzias javanicus. Next base: position 8,854,346 of record CM012451.1, on the reverse strand, counting down.
ACAGGAAAACAAGTGCGTTTCAAGAACTGTCAATTAAATTTTGATCAAAGGACCGAGATTCATCAAGAAAAGTTTGACATGCATGATGACGACGACCACAGAGTTTTTATTGACCTTCTCAAGCGGATGCTGGAGGTCAATCCTCAAAAAAGAATTACACCGAGTCAAGCCCTGACACATGAATTCCTAACCATGAAGCATCTGTCAGGAGAAAGAAATGCCAATTATGCTGCCATGGCTGAAGATTTAATGGAAGAGGCCTTTTCCTCAAATCCATCATCATCATCATCATCATCATCATCATCATCATCTTCAGCTCAAGCTCAAGTCAAACATCCAATGTAAAGAAACAAACACCAGAATCAAAGAGCTCACCTTTTGAATCCAATAGTTTGAGCCTGAAAAATCCAGCGTCAGATGTTACAGGCATGAAAGAAGTCCCTTCTGCTGGAACTGTGGATGAACAACCAACTCACTCAAGCCTTAACAGGCCATCTTGCGACCCCCCCGTGCCCCAGGAAAATTTGGAAAAGACTGAAGGTCTGCACACAGACACTGAAGAAGCAAAAATGCCAATTGGAATCAAAAAAAGGAAAAAAGTCTTTTCTGTAAAAAAAGGCATAATACTGATAGGAAATTTGGGAAATTATGAAGTTGGTGATCTTCTGGGACAAGGGAGTTATGGAAAAGTGTTTAAATGTCGTAAAGAGGGGACTGAGGAGATTTACGCCATTAAAATCCTAAAAAATGTCAATGCTGCCAAAGAAGAAGTTGAAGCAATGGAATTAATCAGGGATCTGGATCCTGATGAGAAAACTTAATAAAGTTTTATGAGAACTTCAGATATAGAAATGTTAATTGTGTGGTGTATGAGAAGTTGCACCAACGTTTACAGGATTACATGCATAAACCCACACATCTATGTGTTATCAGAACAGTTGCTGAGCAGATGTTTCAGGCTCTCAATGCTCTGAAAAGCATTGGTGTGATACATGGGGATATAAAACTGGACAATATTCTGCTTGGAGATGAAAACTCTTGGAGGGTGAAACTAATAGATTTTGGTTTAGCAAGAAAAGCAAAGGAATTGTTGAAAGGAACCGAAATCCAAGTAACACCGTTCAGAGCACCAGAAGTTATCCTGGGTCTGCCCTTGGATGAAAGTATAGACATGTGGGCACTTGGAATGGTGCTTGCCTGTCTGTACTGTAGAGGTTATCTATTTCCAAGAAAATCTGAATACGCAACCATCAGAGCTATGGTACAGATTTTTGGATTACCTGAAGAAGACATTCTTACTGAAGGAGAATTCACAGAAATCTTTTTCACAAGCGAGGATGGCAGCAATAACCCTGGCTGGAGGCTGCTGACAGTAGATGAATACGCCCAACACGAATTTGGAGAGCTGGAAGATGACAATCATGTTGTGAATCTTGATGCAATGATAAAGGATCATCAAAAGATGTTTGACCTGCATGATGACAACGACCACAGAGTTTTCCTTGACCTTCTTAAGCGCATGCTGGAGGTCAATCCCCAAAAGAGAATCACGCCGAGTCAAGCGCTCGCTCATGACTTCATCACCATGAGGCATCTGTCAGGAGAAAGTACTGCTGGGTATGTTGACACAGCTAAAACTATCATGGGAAGTCCATCAAATCCATCATCGTCTTTCAGCTCAAGCTCAAGTCAAACGTCCAATGTAAAGAAACAAACACCAGAATCAAAGAGCTCACCTTGTGGATCCAATAGTTTGAGCCTGAAAAATCCAGCGTCAGATGTTACAGGCATGAAAGAAGTCCCTTCTGCTGGAAGTGTGGATGAACAACCAACTCACTCAAGCCTTAACAGGCCATCTTGCGACCCCCCCGTGTCCCAGGAAAATTTGGAAAAGACTGAAGGTCTGCACACAGACATTGAAGAAGCAAAAATGCCAATTGGAATCAAAAAAAGGAAAGAAGTCTTTTCTGTAAAAAAGGCATAATACTGATAGGAAATTTGGGACATTATGAAGTTGGTGATCTTCTGGGACAGGCGGTTATGGAAAAGTGTTTAAATGTCGTAAAGAGGGGACTGAGGAGATTTACGCCATTAAGATCCTAACAAATGTCAATGCTGCCAAAGAAGAAGTTGAAGCAATGGAATTAATCAGGGATCTGGATCCTGATGAGAACAACTTAATAAAGTTGTATGAGAACTTCAGATATAGAAATGTTAATTGTGTGGTGTATGAGAAGTTGCACAAACGTTTACAGGATTACATGCATAAACCCACACATCTATGTGTTATCAGAACAGTTGCTGAGCAGATGTTTCAGGCTCTCAATGCTCTGAAAAGCATCAGTGTGATACATGGGGATATAAAACTGGACAATATTCTGCTTGCAGATGAAAACTCTTGGAGGGTGAAACTAATAGATTTTGGTTTAGCAAGCAAAGCAAACGAATTGTTGAAAGGAACCGAAATCCAAGTAACACCGTTCAGAGCACCAGAAGTTATCCTGGGTCTGCCCTTGGATGAAAGTATAGACATGTGGGCACTTGGAATGGTGCTTGCCTGTCTGTACTGTAGAGGTTATCTATTTCCAAGAAAATCTGAATACGCAACCATCAGAGCTATGGTGCAGATTTTTGGATTACCCGACGAAGACATTCTTACTGAAGGAGAATTCACAGAAATCTTTTTCAAAGCGAGGAGATGGAGGCAATAACCCTGGCCTGGAGCTGCTGACAGTAGATGAATACGCCACAACTGAATTTGGAGAGCTGGAAGATGACCAATCATGTTGTGAATCTTGATGCAATATAAAGGATCAATAAAAAGATGTTTGACCTGCATGATGACAACGACCCACAGAGTTTTCCTTGACCTTCTCAAGCGCATGCTGGAGGTCAATCCCAAAAGAGAATCACGCCGAGTCAAGCACTCGCTCATGACTTCATCACCATGAGGCATCTGTCAGGAGAAAGTACTGCTGAGTATGTCGACACAGCTAAAGCTATCATGGGAAGTCCATCAAATCCATCATCATCTTTCAGCTCAAAGCTCAAGTCAAACATCCCAATGTAAACCCACAAACACCAGAATCAAACAGCTCAACTTACGGAGAAAATAAATAAGGCCAAGTATGCACCGCACAAAATGCACAACTTAAAAAAAAAAAAAGTTAGATTAAATGTAGGAACTTATGTATTTGATATGTAAGAAAAAAAACGTTAGATTAAATGTAGGAACTTATGTATTTGATATGGAGAAAAAAAGTTAGATTAAATGTAGGAACTTATGTATTTGATATGTAAAAATATGAGTATGTTCATACTTCTATTTACATCTGATTGTTTGTACTTTATCATTTTATGCGTTTTATTGATTCTTGGGTGTTTAGGATATTATATGTGTACAAAATCATTTAATGTACAACCAAAAAAAAAAAAAAAAAAAAAAATTAATGCAACCACAGGGAGGCACTTTACAGTGGCCTTCTGTGCCGGTCCCAAGTCCGGGTAAATGCAGAGGGTAAGAGCCAATAAAGTTAGATTTGATTTGATTAAATAAATGGAACATCTGTTCCATTTTATTGTGTATAAGTTTTCTCTGGGAGTTCCAGTAACAAAAACAATTAGAAATGGTAAATGGCGTGTACTTGTTAATTATCATTAGAAGACAGATTACTTCAAATCTAACTCATTTAAATTGTTCCAGTAAATAGATGTTTCGCTACAAATAATTATTGACATTTTTTCTTAGCTGTTAATTTGCAAACTAACTGTTGAAAAAGCATACTTTTCTGATTTATTGCTATACTTTTTTTTGCTTAATATTGTATATATTTTTTCATTAATAATCTTAAACAAATATACAATGAATTTAGCCACAAGTAAAATAAATCGCATAAAATAAAAAACACAATTATTAATGCAACCACTTAGGGGCGCAATACAGTGCCCTTTTGTGCTGGTCCCAAGTCCGGAATAATGCAGAGGGTAGTGTTCAGGAGATTCAAAATAAAAATAAAGCCAAAGTAATCAATAAACAGAACTTTATTATAGGATCCATTGTGACCGGTCAATAGCAACTGATTCAGAATCCACAAAATCTAACACAAACACAAAATCTTAAACATACTGCATCTTTTCAACCATTAACACGATCAACATAATTCCAGCAGATTCTGAAGGAGAAAAGCGGCACAAACCGATAAAGTTAGATTTGATTTGATTAAATAAACAGAAAAGGATATGTGTTTAGGCTTCCTCTGGAGAACAATTCAGCATGGTACACCTGTGAAATATAATTTGAAGACAGAATACTCCAAATCTAACACATAAAATTGCTCCAGTAAGCAGTTGTTTACAACAGATAATAATTACTGACATTTATTATTAGCTTTTAATTTGCCAGCAGTGTTAATAAGCTTCTTCTTCTCTTTAATACCTCTACATTTTTTCCTTAATATAATTTAATTTTTTAATCAATAACTATCTAAGAAATGAATATAAATACAAAAATATATTTATTTATGTTAATGCGACCACAAAGCGGTGCAATATTGTTCCTCTTTGTGGTGGTCTAAAAGTGGCCAGAGAATGGGGGCCCCGTCTATGTTTGCCTTCATTGGCTTAAGTGGGCACTCGGTGGGTAGGCTCGCTACACTGCCAAGCTGCCCAGTGGATAGGGGTGCTCGCTGGCTTGCTACAGAGGGACTCGCTGGTCTGCAGCAGCTTGATAGCATGCTAGAGTGGAGCTTGTTATCTTGCTGCAATGGAGCATTGATAGAAGGCTACAGTGGAGTTTGCTAGGTTGCTGCAGTAGAGCTTGCTTTAGCAGAGCTTGCTTGAATGCTACTGTGGAGTTCACTAGCACTCTACAGTAGGGCCTGCTTTAGCGGACCTCGCTAGCATGATACATCAGAGCTCACTAGCATGCCACAGTGGAGCTCGCTAGCTTGCTACAGAAAAGCTCACTAGCATGGTAAAGATGAGCTCACTAACACACTACAGAGCAGCTCGCTAGCTTAATATACAGAGCTTGCTGGCTCAATAAAGCATAGCTTGCCAGCTCAAAAAAGAGGAGCTCGCAAGCTCGCTACACTACTACACCAGAGATCACTAGCTTACTGTAGAGGAGCTTGCTCACATGCTACAGAAGAGCTCGCTTGGATGCTACAGTGCCGCTCATGTCCTCGAAACAGAGGATCTCACTAGGATGCTACAGAAGAGCTTGCTAGCTTTTTACAGATTGCTTGATAACATGTCAGAAGGGAACTTGCTTGCATCCTGCAATGGAGCTTTCTTCAGCTGAGCTTGCCAAAATGCTACAGTGGAGCTTGCTAGCATGCTACAGATGAGCTTGTTTTAGCGGAGCCCACTAGCATGATACATTGGAGCTTGCTGGCATCCGACAGTGGATTTCGATAGCTTACTACAGTGGAGCTTGCTTTGGCAGAGCTCTAGCCTGCTACATTGGAGCTTGCTAGCATGCTGAGGAGCTCGCTAGCTCAAACAGAGGAGTTAACTAGAATGCTACAGGGGAGCTAACCAAGATGCTACTGAGGAGCTCGCTAGCTTGCAACAGCAGAGCCTGATAGCATGACAGAGTGAAGCTTGCACGCTAGCAACAACCCTACGCTATCCACCAGGCAGCTGGCTAGCATACCAAGCTAACCCACTGAAGCCCTACCATGATTTTCTTCAGCCTTTCAGAGTAATCTATCCACCTTATTCCTATGCCCTATGAGCCTTTGCGTGAATTATGGGTGATACTTCCTGTAGACGCCGGAAGTAGCATTTATTTACATTACAATTGTAGAGCCAACAGCTCAATTCTTCTTGTTTTGGATCTATAACTACATATAAATGTGGGAACACCAGCTGTCATGTCTTAAAAGAGGCGACTTTACAATTCCGGTGCCTGCTAAAATAGAAAGATGACCTTAAAAAATGTCCAAACATAACATATAGTAACATTTTTAGCTACTTTCTCAGTTCGTTTGCGGCAGATGGCGAAGCTGTGAACAATCTTAAAAGCTCTGAGGCATATCAATACCTTCATAGTGTAGCAGGAGGAAATGGGCTCCACCTGCTACACAGGTGATGGTAATTGAGGAGATTGCCAAAAGGGTGTGGCGGAGCCTATAAAAGGCAGTGGCAGTTGTCACTCCACTCAAAAGAGGGGACGCCACCCTGTGCTACAGGTTCCAGGCCCAGTCAGTGGGCACCTGAAACTGTGTGTTTGGACCTGTGGCACAGGGGTCCCCCTCTCCACTGCATCAGAGGGGCAGGTGATCAGTCAGGACACAGGCGGTATGTGTTTGGCCATTCACCCTGTGCTTCAATGTAGTGGTGCTGCTCTGACATCCTGCCTGTCCTCCACAGGGTCTGACTGTGAGCCCCTGCTGTTTTGCCTGCCTTGCCTTTGTAGCCTTGTGGCTTTGGTCATTTTATCATGATTTTATAATTCCTTTTTCATATTCTGGTTGTGGCCTGGGAGTGGACTGGCCTCTGCGTGAACCCAAGTGACTGTACCCCCTTCACTCCACCATTGGCCAGCTGCCTTGGTGTGGACAGCAGGATGCGTGGGGGGGTGTGACTACCTTGGCTCCTCACTGGACAAGGAACTGGCTGCCACTTCACTCCCTGGGACCTTGGGTGTGCTGTGCATCATTGCACCACCTCAGACGGACCGCTGCAGTGTTCGGGAGCCTGCAGTGCTGAAAGTGTGCCCTGAGGCGAGGAGTCAGCAACCACCCAGGACTCGGAGGACAACCAGCATTTTAACTACTTTTATTCGTGTGTGATTGTGTATTTTATCTTTTTTTTATTATCTTTTTATCCATTTTAGAGCCAGCCCCCTGCAGGAACCGGGTTTCAGGTGGTGGAGTGGACCTTTGTGTGCTGTGCTCCCTGGGTTGGATTCCCCTGTCCCTTCATGATAGTATGGCGTGGTGCACGTGTGTGGGGTGATTTTCTTATTTTGGGTATCCCTCCCCACCTGTTGACCCGGTCTGGTAGGTGCAGGAAGGCTGAGCATATTTTAATTGTAATAAATTATATATTTTAAAACTCCCAGAGCTGCGTCCGTGCCTTGTGTGATCCTGCGCTCATAAATTTTAGTGTGTCCAACCCCCCTTGGCGCCCCAACTGCTCGTGTTGCCACAATAGCATAATTATTTCTGCTGGAGTTAGCATACAGTGCTGATCAATTGTAACCTTATCGTTTTACGTGCTTGTGTTTACATGCTGCCAGAGCCAATGAGGGCATCACGCGGTGTAGCTTTAGCCCGTTTCATGTTTTGACAAAGGCAGCTGCGGTTTAACATCGTTAATTTTTGAATAGTTAATACCAGGGAGATGCAGCAATTACTCAGGAAATATCTTCCCTCTTGTAACGCTGCAGCAACTTAACCGCGCGTCAGGTCTCTGCAGTCAGTACCCGGCGTCTCTTCTCTGGTGGTCTGGAGTAACCCAACCAGAATGCTGGATATGGATTTTCCTCAGTGGTTACTTTATCCACAAAATGAAACGAACATACATACAAAGTCTTATTTGGCTTCTTAAGATTTACATTTGTCAGCCACATCCTTCTGACTTCATCCTCGCCCGATAGACGGTAAAATCTGTACCGAGGAGGGCAGCTGCACTCCCTCTTCGTCAGCAGTCCATGATCCACACAATGCTCCTTAAGCCACAAATTTAATTTAGTTTGGGTGTTAGAGCAACCAGGAGCTGCGCAAAGCCATTTTTGACTTTTAAGGGCTTAACCAAAGCACGCTTCTAAAGTTTGTATGCACCGCTAAAGCAAACAAAACCGCCAACTTTCAATGGAAATAAATAGAGCTGTGTGACTTCCGGTTGCAATACCGGAAGTTGCACCCATAACCCGTTTTACATCAGCGGCCCCAGGAATAAGGTGGATATCCATATATTTTATCATATATTAAATTGGGAACACTAAAAAACAAATTACTGATGTAACATAAGTCATTTTTGAGGACCGTTTTAATACACAGAAGTAAAACGACTCGATTTCTGAGGCACCACCTTTCGCCCCTTGTCAGTCCCGCCCATTTCCCCGTCATGTTTGATCCAACCTCTGTGAACTTCCTCATCTTGACTGAAACTTTGTAAACAAAATCACACAGCTTAAGATCTTTTCAGTCAAGAGAAAGATGTGCTGCATTTGCAAATGCTTGTCAGGATATTTCCCTTTTTCAAACTTTTTATTTTGCTGATTGGCTTTGAGCGTCTGCTGGTTTGATACCGCGGATGAATCCTGCGCTGGTTACTGGAGACGCTACAGGTATGCACGCTAAAGAACAAGTTGGTAGTATCAAAGTGGATCACGTTAAAAGTTGTTTTTATTGAGCATGAATTCATCTGACCTCTGACTTTCCATGTCTCGTAGTTGTGCTGTTATGGCATTGTTTTTAAGAAAATTCTGTTGGAAACACATTATAGCTTTTAAGATGACGTCACGGCAGCGCTCCGGGCGTGTGCCGCGAGACACAGTAAAACGAGTTATACGTTTTTCAGTGGTATAAAATAAACGTTCAAACAAGTTAACAGTTGGACCAATTATTTCCTTTTGGGTAACATGACAATCTAATGCTCTACATTTGTCCGCGGCTCACCAGTCACCTCATTTCTAACATGTTTACTTTCGGGTACGGTGGCCACTTTGGTTCAGTTGTTCTGCTCTCAGTTTATTTCCTATTCAGACTGAGGAATCTCAGATCAAACCGAAGTTCAGTCCAATTGGAAACGAACCGGGACCACCTTGAAAGATGGGTCAGAGAGCGGTTCCTGGTACAGGAAGGTTGTTTTCTGCTGCCAGGAGACACATCTTGGCAGCAGGGGATAACTACGTTAGCACAACAGCTCCGTGGAAAAGATGAGTGTGTTTTCGTTATAGTCCAGGCGCGGAGCTTGCAGCACAGACTTCCTGGAGGGAGCTGTTGGCACCAACCTTATGTCAGCACGTTTCCAACCGCTCGTTTTCTCGTGGGTGTGGGAGGGGCTACTGCAGATAGTGATAGAGAAACATGCCTAGGATAGCACAAGGGTTACAAAAATTGAAAATCTAATGTGCTGCTATTTCAACCACCAGAAATTATACTTGAACTGGAATTTTCAGGACATTTTTATCTGTAGGTGGACTAAAGCATTTCTAATATATTTCAGAACACCAAATACTTTCACAGCAATGGTTCTTAATAAAACTAAATTTGATAAACAGCAAAGATTTAAATTCATTTTGAAGCTCTAGATTTGATTTTATCTGAAAGTCGTTCAGTTTACTGAATTTATTGTAAAAGTTTGTTGTGGTTTTGTGAGATGAGAAAGGACAGATGCTTTTTATCGAGCTGATGGTGCCACAGATATATTTTTATAAATGTTTAAAGGACAATGTTTAAATCTGAGGGTTTATTATTAAGTGAAACATAACCAAAAAACAGAACAGCAGTGACAGTGATAGGCTTACATAAGCATGACAGTGATTGAAAACTTGGACAAAAGACCAGGTAACATCAAACTCAGTGTCTCAAACATCCTTCAAACAGAGCAGCTTTATTAGATTAAAGTTTTAATGTAAAAAAAAACAAAAAAAGAACAACAAACATACACATAAATACGAGAGCAAAACTAAGAAAATAGTTCTTGAACATGTTGGAGCTCCTTTTCTTTGGCAGCTTTGAAACATCTTGTAGGAGAAAGATTTTTTTTTACATTTCCAGGAACCTCTAAAGTTCAGAAGCAGTTCAGGCTCAGTCCCAGCTGTCTACAACCAGTGATGGTAAAGATATCCCCTTTCATTCCTGGACTGGAACTAGTCTTTGTGCTGCCCTCTGGCAGCTGGAGGTTATTGTAGAAGCATCACAGGCACTTAAAGGACAACGACACCCACAAAAAACTGGAACAATTGTCATGCAGGGATACAGTTTGGCCAACATGACCTGTGAGGTAATAACTAACATTGTGAGGAGCTCCATAACACACTGGTCTGTTTGACCCTGGCGCTTCTGCAGTTGTGTAAAGCTGAATACCCGTGCAACAGAAATTAAAGGGAACCAACTTTACCATCGGATTGTTTTTCTGTACAGCCTTACAGAAATATATACATCTACCTGCTTAGCCATCTTTCTACAGGGTTGTCTTTAGCTATCAAGCGTGTCCACAGCTTTTGGGGGTGAAGGCAAAGCCATCCAGTTTGCATAAACACTATCATTGGCATATCTTGTAAAGACTGGGTTAGTGGCATCATGTCTGCTGAGCGGTACCAGGCTCTTCTCAGGCCAGTTGGGGTATGACATGCCTAAAAATGAGAACACATCATTTTTCTGCACTCAGTGACAGGTAAACAGTGTGCAGGGAGTAAGGCTCTCAAATCAAACTCTGCAGTGCCTCTGGGACAAATTCAGCTTTGGTTTCAGTTTCTCATCAATGAAGCCTCTTTCTGAAGAGGACCGCCTTCTCTTAACTGTTGGAAATTGCAAACATGTGAAACTAAAGTCGTTTATTGAAATAAGCGTCACTTGAGAGCTGCATTCAAAAGCCTTACTGTTTATTTGTTCAGGATTGTGGAGTCAAAATAGATTAAATGCCGACACACATAAGAAACTCTGCACATATAAGACAACCTGGACTCCAAACCACAATGAATGACTGAGTCAGGGAGGACCTGCTTCCAATGTGACACTCCGCCCCCTCCATCAGAACAGCCAATGAGGAGCTGCGATCAGCTGAAGGCTATTTACAACTAACATGGAATGAGGCATGGCAAGGAGAAATAGATTATAAATAGGAAACAAAGTATATGTATATTTATATATATATATATGGTCCATATTCACAATCTTTATGATTTTGGTCAGCATTCGTGTACATTTGAAGCAGGTCCAAAGAAATAAAAGAAATCAAAACACAAACCTTTTTTTCACTGTGCCTCTCATTTACTATGAAATGGGAGATATGTCAGCATCAAACCACAAACGGCATGCCTAGATCACAGTCACACACACTGGACTACGGAAAGCCAATCACAGCTTGCCAAAAAGAGAGCTTGTGTTGTGTGTCCTGTTTCTAAAATCGAGTAAATGCATGGGAGATTCTACCATAGAGCTTGTTTTCAATCCATGTGGAGGGGAGGGTTCGAGGGAGAGGGGCGTTATTACAGTCCACTAGTGGGGTGTCTTCTTCAGAGAGAGCGTCGTCGTACAGCAGGGCGTCGGCGGGAGTGGACGCTGCCAGGTCCAGGTAATCCTGGGGAGAGCAGATGATGGACAGATTAGGGAGAAGAGTGGAAGTTCTCCAGAACAAACAGGATCCTGCTGGACTGTCTGGTTGGATTCTCTGAAGCAACAAGGTAAGGATGCAAGATCCTGACATTCCTGACTGTCCTGAAACTCTTTATACTGAGTCTTTTTAAAAACGCCTTTGCACTCCACTCTGTCATTAAACACATTTTACTCCTCCAGCACTAATTCTATTTACTGAACGGTCCAAGAAGAGTAAAAGTTCATTGTGTGTCTGTGAACGTACAACCATGTCTGCAATACAGACAGAAAACAAGAAACCTCATTTCTAGTGTTTTTAACAGGGAAGGAATGAAACAACACCCACATTAAAAACATGGAATACTTTGATCTTGTTATGAATAATAATACATTTTATTTATATAGCGCTTTTAAAAGATACTCAAAGACGCTGAAGGATTATACTATTTAGGGCTGACACGATTAGTCGACTAACCGACGACTAATCCACTATTAAAATAGTCGAGGACTAATTTATTTGTCGATTAGTCGTTACTTTATATTATATGGAGTCAGAGTGTAGTAAAGTTTAAAGTCATAGTGGCATTTTGTTGGACTATTTTGGCATTTATTAAGGTTCTTTAGTCTATTTTGAAGTTCAACTAATATTTCAGCTACACGCTTGCTATTTTGGCTAATTTAGGCTTTACTATAGCTATAATGGAGTTTACCTAATATTTTAGTTAAATGCTAGATATTATGACTAATTTAGGCTTTTTTAAATTTTTAGGCTATTTTGGAGTTTAGCTAATATTTCAGCAACATGCTAGCTATTTAGGCTAAACTTATTTATTTTTTGCTTATTTGGAGTTTAACTAATATTTCAGCTGCATGTTAGATGTTTTGGCTAACTTGGGATTTCTTTCAGTTTTTTTTAGGCTAATTTGGGATTTAACTAATATTTTAGCTTGCTGTCAGCGTCAGCGTTTTCAGCTATTAGCTTCAGTGATTTCATCTATCAACTATAGCATTTTTCGGTATAAATTTTAGCATTTGCAGCTATCAGCACTAGTATCTCTTGCGGCCAAATTCAGCTTACATCATTCACACTAGCATTATCTAGTTATTTAGGTTAAAGCTAATGATGGTTAGGATGGGCTGCCACAAATAGTGACTATGTTGTCCATAAACTAATGAATGAAAGAAGCTTCACAATTCATTAAAGGTTTATCTGTGATTAGTCGACTGTTAAAACAATAGTTTGTTCAATACCATTATTCCATGAAGTATTTTCATAATTTTATAGAGAGGAAACTTTGTTCTGCAGAGCAAACTGTTTTTCCTGAGACTTTCTGCTCGTCACAAACTCCTGTTCAAAGGATGGGCTGGAACCTGTTAGGTTTAAGCTCTAACATTTGTAAAGAAAAACAACCTGCACAGAAAGAGACACAGAGAATTGATTAAAGTTTAAAACTTGCAAGGAGAGTGGGCCAAAAGCCTGTTCAGTTACAATCTTTCAACCAACTCCGACCAGGCTTTTTCTCTCCGTGCATTTTATTGAGTCAGACACGCCCCTAGTTACAGGTTGGTCTCAGTTGCTAAGGGGAAGGGAAGCAAAAGAACGTCAGCTGAGACCGGTCCAAATCAGTTTCTTATACAAGGTCAAAAACAACATTTAAAGTTTGTGTGTGCATGTTTTGACTAGGTGATCATCGTCAGGCCTTGTAACTTCTACTGGCTCCTGCTAATCTCTGGCTCAGCCGCTGCATCTTCCTTATCAGCAGCGCAGGGTTGTCCACTTCCAGCTTAGATCAAGACATTTCAGCACACAATAAAGAGAACTAAAACGCATCTAATAAGAGGTAAAGGAAATAAGTAAGAATAGGATAACATATATTTACGACCCCAACAACGCCCCCCTGTTTTTCCGTTTTCTGCTTATTTTATTTCAGCACATGACCCCTTCACTTTTGGAGATTTTCAGCCACAGCATCATTGTCATAACTTAAAATGCTACACTCAGAGGGGTGGTTATTCTGGCATGGCTGAGAAACACAATCTGGAAAGTTATAATTATCAACAATCATATCCTCTTCATCATTGTTGTTTTCATTTTCACCATGAGGTTTGTCAGTCTGAGGCAGGAGAGCATACATCTCGGACACCTGTGGTTCAATGGCTTTTTCAATCATCCTGGTGCAAGAGCTCTTATACAAGGGATACAACAACATCCACACAAGGTCAGGGTGGCTGCAAAGACAGCAAAAGAGAGTAAAATGGGCATGACAATTATTTATTTTTACCAAACATCTCACCAAACCCGTCCCAGGGCGATGTATCAACTCCTGAGTGGTCTTTCATCATTTTGTTCAAGTTCGGAGGCCCTCCAGGGCCCTGGTGAGACTCCCGTCCGCTGCAGTGTTGTTTGGGATGAAGGTACAACACTGATCACCAAATATTGAACAAACTCCTCCATGCTGTGACAGCACCGTGTCGACAGCCATTCTGCTTTGGAAAGCCATAAGTGAGGTAGCTGAAAATCGCCCATGGACGGCAGTGTTCTGCCTTTGTTTTATTGCCTAATCTCTGCACATTGTAGTGAACGTTGTTCTATCTTATCAACATCTTTAGTAATGGTGCACCACGGACAGATGGATGACTCGAACCTGCAAGAACCTGGTTAGTTAATTTCTTGTCGTCAGGTCAGAAAGTCTGCAACAGAAAGTGGGGTTATAGAAACAGGAAGTAATAAATTCACAGGGGCACAATGTCCTGTGGTGTTGTCAGGCAGTCTGTCATACAGCTTGTTTTCTCCACACCACCACCAGTTGTCACTGCGGGACAGAGGTTCGAAAGTTATGTTTACTTCAAGAGTTTCAACATACATATTTTAATTTAATTTCCCCAGTTTAGGTCCTGTGCCTTTTCTGTAAATACATGTGTAATTTGCTTTAGGTATCTTACTGGAGAAGAGTGGTTTCTGCTTTTCAGCTGTTGTGAGCGGATAAACCTCATCCCTCACAGAACAATTATCTGAAGGTACAGATTGAGTCATAACATTTAAAAGACAGTCTGGAGGTAATATGGATGGTATTACTTTAAGAAGTGGTCTGGTCCTAAACACACAACACAATCTGCTTTGACTACTTGAGCTGCTTCCTCTGCCATCAGTAACCAATTATTATCTGTTTTAGTGATTCCTGTAGTAATCCTGAACCAATCATCTGTGGTCAGATTGTCATTAACCACCAGAATGTCTTTAACCTTAGGCAGACCTCCCACAAGTTTCAAAGTTCCTCCCGTTGCATTTATTACTTGTGTCATGTCCTTTTTGTCCTATTAACACCTCGGCTATAGCTCGACTCCAGCTAGTGCAACATGCGGCTGCTCGTCTTTTAACCAGAACACATAAATATGATCATATCTCCCCGGTTTTAGTTTCACTGCACTGGTTACCTGTTTATTTTAGAATTAATTTTAAGATCCTTCTATTTGTTTTTAAATCCTTACATGGCTTGGCACCTGTTTATATCTCTGAGCTGCTGTAGCCTCATGTCCCCTTCCCGTCCTAGTCAGCTACTTCTGACTACTCCAAAAACAAAATCCAAACTTAGAGGAGATTGGGCCTTTCCTGCAGCTGCTCCCAAACTCTGGAACGATCTTCCACTGCATGTAAGACGGTCCTCATCATTGTCTGTTTTTAAGTCTTCTCTTAAAACCCACTTTTTTAATTTGGCTTTTAATACTCAGTGAGGAGGTCGCCTTTTTGTTTTTATCCCTCTACACTCCATTTTCTCTTTTTATGTGTTTTTAGTTATTATTCATTCTATTATTTATTTATTCTTTGTGATGGTCATCACTTTGTGATGTGTATTTGTTTTGAGAGTGTAATTTTATAAACATTTCAATGTGCACTTTAAATCTATGTTTTTATCCTCTTTCTGCACAGCACTTTGGGTCTGTATGGGCAATTTAAGTGTATAAAATAAACCTTATTATTATATTATTATTATTATTATTATTATTATTTATGTTGGTATGTGTCACATCTTCCATCAGTTCTTTTTGTTCAAACCAATATAGTAAAGGAACTATTATTACTATTCCTAAGAGAACTACTCCCATCACCACCATTTGCTGCTTTGGGGTCAACATCCTGCCTAGGGTCCTGAAGCCTCTCCCTATCACCTGCACAGAGTTGTGGACAATCTTCACCGGGTTTGAGACGACTGCAACCTATGGTTTCGCAGCCCCCTTTGTAGTCGGCCTTGCTCTGGAGGCGCTGTCGGAGAGCTTCAGATTTCTGTGGCCTTCCACTAATCTGTGGTGGTGATGTATTTTTACTCTGTTTTAATAATAACCACGTCTCCTGGCTCGACTAATTTGGCTATCCTGT
Source organism: Oryzias javanicus (assembly GCA_003999625.1). Classification (NCBI taxonomy): domain Eukaryota; kingdom Metazoa; phylum Chordata; class Actinopteri; order Beloniformes; family Adrianichthyidae; genus Oryzias; species Oryzias javanicus. Next base: position 8,838,698 of record CM012451.1, on the reverse strand, counting down.
GAAAACACAGAAGATGTGACATCATCATTAGTCTGTTCTGATTTTTGTTTTGGCTGTTTTGTAGCATCTTTCTCATATAGTCTGCTAAAGTACTTTCATCATCAGTTTCCCATTCGTTTGTAAAATAAGGTAATCTATAGGGCTTCCAAACAAGGTTTCATATGGAATCAATCCATTCGTGCTTGTTATATTTATATATAATTTTACCAAATCCAAACATTTTGTCCATGGTCTCTTTGCCACTTCCATACATTTCCTTAATCTGTCTTTTCTTTATTGTTCCATTCATTCTTTCAACCAGTCCTGCACTTTGTGGATGACAAGCACAGTAATTCTTTTTTAGATTAATATGTAGGCATGTCCTATTTTAAAAACTACATCATTCACAAAATGAGATCCGTTATTACTGTAGATTATTTCAGGTATACCATATCTTGGAATCATATCTTACATAAGGCTTTGGCTACCGTTAATGCATCTGGATGAGCAGTAGCAAAGAGCTCTATCATTTTAGAGAATGAATCTATTATCACCAAACAATATTTCTTTCCTTTATTATTGTTTAATTCTATAAAATCCATGTGTATGTGTTGAAAAGGATACTCTGCTTTTGGGTATATCCTCATTTAAATCAGTTCCTTTTACTTGCAGTACATCATTCTCCTCTTGTGCTGCTGCTTTGGTTGTTTTGTCTACAAGGGCTTCACAGTCATGAGATAAGCCTTCATCTTCTGTTGGTACTAATGTGGCTGGGTTCAAAACTGTACAGCGTTCTATTTTTAGATGTGGCTGTGATTTTAGTGGATTAATAAGCTATTGGTCTGAGTTTACTACCATGCATTTTGAGTTAACACAGAGGTCATAAAACGACCTTTTCAATCAACCATTCGTATGAACTTCTTTTTTTCTTTTTTTTCTTTTTTTTAGTCGGGTAAGGCCAAAGTACTGCTGTTTACCATAATTTGTTTTATGTCACAGAATGCTTCTTCCGCTTCAGGGGTCCAGTCTAATTTATCTGACTTTTTTTTAATTCTTTCGTATACACTAATGCTTGTAATGGAGCTGTTATTTCTGCATAATTTGGAACCCAGCTTCTACAATAGTTTGTTAATCCTAAGAATGACATCATTTGTTTCTTGGTTAAGGGTTTGGGAGCTTGTAGGATAGCAACTTTCTTTCTTCTAGAATAGTTCTTCCTCTGCACTTAGTTGGTGGCTCAAATATTTCACTTTCTCTTGACATAATTGCAACTTATGTTTACTTCCTTAAATAATTATTCTTTAACTGCTTTAGCAGTGCTAATGTATCTTTAAGACATTCATCTTCTCTTTTGATGCTACTAATATGTCATCCACGTAGGTGAGTAACTGGCTGTTACACGGCGGCTCGAAGGATGACAGACTAGAAGCCATGACTTGGGAGTAAATAGTAGGGCTTTTCACAATAGCCCTGGGGCAATCTGGAATAGGTGTATCTTTTACCCTAAAAGTAAATGCAAACTAGTACTGACTATCTTTATGTACTGGTATAAGAAAAGAAGGTGCTGCTTATATCAATTACTGTGAAATATTTGGCCTCTGGGTCTAAAGAATTAAGCAAGGTGTGAGGATCAGCCACACAGGGTGACCTCTGAATAACAGCATTATTTACAGCAATCAAGTCCTGCACCATCCTCCATCCTGTGGATGGGGGTGCCTTTTCTTTTAACTGGGAATATTAGTGTATTTACAGGAGAGTCAGCACACTCTATCAGTACACGGGCTTTTAATAGATCATTGATTACAGGTGCTGTGCGTCCACAGCATCTGGCTTCAATAGATATTGTTTAATTCTCGGTCTGTGCTCTGTTTTAGGCCTTATAATAACAGGAGAGGCTCATTTCACCAAAAAACAAGTCTTCTAAGATTAAAATCACTTCTTCTTCTGTGGAACTATTTTCAACACTTGGAGCATCAGCTGGTGTAAGAGCATGCTAGTCATGCTGTTTGATGTGTAGGGGGTGTGGGATTTGCACAATCCCGTGCCATGTGACCTTCTTTTCCACAGGACCAACAGACTATGGGGCGTTTAACTTGAGGCCCAAAACGGCCTCCTCTCTCTCTCTCTCTTCCTCTACCACGACCTTTACCTCTAGAGTATAAGCAATAGATCATTTCCTCCTCTTCATCTGGACCTTGAAAAAACACTTCAGCTTTATTTGCTTCTTTTCCTTTCTTGCTCTTAATCATAACACTTAAAGTCCATGTTCTGTACACTCTAATCACCAGCTCCACGCCGTCTTCTCCTGCTCTGAGATTAGGTAATTCTATCAAAGGATGACCATCTGCATTTCCTGTAAATATTCCGTCTGCTGCCTGCTCCATTTGTCTGCGTGCAGCAGCATAAGGACCCGAACACTCATTATCCTCTCTTCTATGAAACATCCCATCTTTTCCTGCTTTCTGGCATTCTTTTTCTTCCTTTTCGCGTTCTCTTTCTTTTTTTATTTTATTTTTTTTTTTTTTTTTTCTTCTGCCTGGCTTTACGTTCTCCATTTTCCCTCTGTTTTGCTATTTTTATCCATACTTTTGTTTCTTCAAATCCTTCTTTATCCATTTGTTTTCGTTTATTTTTGCATTTTTGTTTTATCTTGTTTTGTAATTCTACTATTCTTACAGTTGAAAGCTTACCATTAAGTTATATTGATCAATCCAATATGGAAGTTGTTTTATCGCATTTGGGTTTTCATTTTCTACTATTCTGTAATCTTTGTAATGTCTCAAGGACTTATTGTTTTAGTTTACTTTGCCCCTTCCCCATTTTGAATAAAATTTGGTTCCAGTAGTTTGTTAATACCTAGGGTATTCTAATACTGGAAGCTTTTCTTTCAACAAGATAGTGATTAATAACCTTCTGTGGTAAAACTCACTTCAACCTTAGAGGTGGAGTTTTCTTGCCTAGTGCATCCACAGAAGGTTCACTATTTCCATCCTTGTTGATTTGGTATGAAATCCAAATACCTAATGGTATCTGTATTTCCAATCACACTCACAGTCTCACACTTTCACACTTTTGCGCGCTGTTTTACTTTATTTCTCTTATTACTTCTTATTTCAACACAGAGGACGCCGCCGCCCTTCGTAGAATTTAACTAGTTAAGCTAGGGGAGTCTACTCCTCCCGCGGACTTTAACTGTTTGAAATAATTCTTCTTTTCACAGAGGCACAGAGGACGCCGCCGCCCTTCGTAGAATTTAACTAGTACGTAACTAGGGGAGTCTACTCCTCCGCGGACTTTAACTGTTTGCTCTATTTTACCTGATAGTGTCTAGAATTGTCAGGGTTTTGTTTAATTCTCCTTCTGAGAATCTCTCATTCTGTCATTCCTTTTAAATAAGACTCTACTCACAATTCTCTGTGTCCGTGGATCCTCCGTCAACCTTCAGGTCCCAGCCCGCGAGTGAGGGCCAGCCCTGGAAACGGATCGTATGCTGTGGCCACAGACTTTCTGGGTCTCACTCTCGCGCTGGAACCATCAGGTGTCTTGGAGATCCGGCTCGAAGGACCAATTAAATGTTAGGTTTAAGCTCTACATTTGTTAAGAAAAACAACCTGCACAGAAAGAGACACAGAGAATTGATTAAAGTTTAAAACTTGCAAGGAGAGTGGGCCAAAAGCCTGTTCATAGTTACAATCTTTCAACAACTCCGACCAGGCTTTTTCTCTCCGTGCATTTTATTGAGTCAGACACGCCCCTAGTTACAGGTTGGTCTCAGTTGCTAAGGGGAAGGGAAGCAAAAGAACGTCAGCTGAGACCGGTCCAAATCAGTTTCTTATACAAGGTCAAAAACAACATTTTAAAGTTTTGTGTGTGCATGTTTTGACTAGGTGATCATCGTCAGGCCTTGTAACTTCTACTGGCTCCTGCTAATCTCTGGCTCAGCCGCTGCATCTTCCTTATCAGCAGCGCAGGGTTGTCCACTTCCAGCTTAGATCAAGACATTTCAGCACACAATAAAGAGAACTAAAACGCATCTAATAAGAGGTAAAGGAAATAAGTAAGAATAGGATAACATATATTTACGACCCCAACAAACCACTTGATTTCAAGAACTTTAAATGTTGTTTTAAATTGCTTTTTTTTTTTTGTCTTTTTTAAAGCAAAGGACTCATTCTCTACTTTATATTCATCCACAGTTACTGATGGACAGAATCAAGTTTACAGAGAAGGTTGCTATTAACAAACAGGAACAATCCAGATTGAAAATGGTTAAATCATTGACTTTAATCCACTTGGTGATTATCAACTTTTAATTTCTATTAAGGTAAACATAACACAGACAAAGGGTTAAAAGGGAACTGAACTTCACTTTATTTGAAAAGCTCAAAATGTTTGAGGTTAAACCATTGACTGTACGACAGAACTGGACTGAGTGACTCCGCCCGCTGGCATTCCAAGTAGGAAGTACCGGCTGGCTCCTAAAAGCCAGAATCCCATACACTTCAACAGAGAAATAAACAGCTATTACTCAGTCAGAATAACCATTCTAACTCTGATACTTGTTATTAATCATTCTAATTTATTCATATTTTTTTCTGTAGCTCAAGTTGTTAAAGTTATAAACTGAGCAATCAGACTCCTCAATAAAAGTGGGTAGAACCTGAGAATATTTGACTGACACACTTTGTGGAGCCTGCTCTCAGGGTGTTTGGGTTCATCAAGCTCACTCCTGAGTGGTTGCCATAGAAACGTTGACTCAGACCAATCACTGCTTACTGACGATGTCTGGTTCCTGCATGGGAGTGTACGCATCATAAAAAAAAAATGCGTCTGAACTGATTGAATTTGTTGGATGACATCACACTCGCTCAGTCCAGTTCTCACATACAGTCAGTGAGTTGAACAGATTCTTCTCCATACAGGCTCCTTTGGACATAATTAACTATGAAAAAAACTAGAAACATGTTCGCTCTTAGTCATTTCAGATTTAAAGTCTAAAAGTTGACATTCTAAAAAGTCATTGTTTGTTTTCCATGAGCGCAGATGCATCTACAAACCAGAGTCTTCCTCCATGGAAAAAGGTTTTTTGAAACCCCCCATGCTTCCATAAAGGGATTATGTTCAGCTTTATGGGCTTCTGAAGCATACCCGACTCTTCACCATCATCTTTTCCAGTTCCTTGCTGATGTCTGAGAACGTTGGCCTCTTGTCTGATTCTTGTTTCCAGCATCGCAGCATCAGGCTGTACCTACAGGAGGGAACAAAAACTTTCAGTAAAAACTGTAAACTTGTTTTCTCTGTGCTGATGTCATGGAAGCAATCAAAAAGAGTGGAACTCACATTTCCTCTGAGCAGTTCTCCGGCCTCTCCATCCTGTAACCAGTCTTCAGGAGGTTAAACAGCCGCTCGGGAGCGATACCCGGGTACGGATTCCCACCAAGCGTCACTATTTCCCATTTATTGGACTGGATGCACATGCGGTACTGCTCCGGCGTCAGCTCGTCGGCGCACCGCTTCTCGTGCCAGAGGAGAAACAGACCCGACACGGGGGTCCGGACCACAATCAGGTCGCTCCGCAGGTACTTCCTGTACAGGTGGACATCCTCCACGCCCCAACCTTTCACTTCCAGGTCGAAGCCACCTGAAAAATGTAAAAGAATTACAGCAGGAGGTCTCTGACCTTTTCCAGGTTTAACGTCAGACAATCATTGCACGGACTGGCCTCTTTAAGGCTGAAGTTGACATCCAATTTTTTTCTATTTTTAATGTCCAGTTTTCTTTAAACTTTTGAAAGTAAAGTATCCTTTTGTCTTCTGTAAAATATCTGCAGCTGCTTTAAACTTTATTAGTTCACTTGATTTCCCATAAGAACCATTAAAAGGGATATATATTTTTCTTTAACGCCATAATTGTCGCTTTAAAAAAACAAAAAGGTGAAAACTTCAGCCTTGTCCCACTTTTAAATATATAAGAAGAAAAGTGGTCACTAGAACTGTAATTCTCTAAATACAATGATAAACATTAAGCCATTGTTTGAGCAACTTTATTAGCAGCATCCTTATAACATTAGACAATAGTTGCTATATATTAAAACATCATTATGGTGGGAACAACAGTAACAATAAATCCATATTTGGAGTAAAGCCTCCTGGTTTTTGTCTGTTAAATGCAGCTTTCTTTTATTTTGAAGCTAAAGGCTTTTCTTCCGTTTCCTCTCTAGATGTTTTCTGTCAAAAGAAACTTTCCAAATACGTTTGTTTTTTGTCAACGTTGCAAGCTTGGGGATTTCAATTATGAAGTTGAAGCAGCCGCTTCAAGAAAGTAGTGGATGGATTTTCCACACGTGAGAGAGAGACTTCATATGCGTCAAGATTGAGTCAGATGTGGCTCAGAAAATCCAGCAGTTTTCCAAAATAAAACTTCCTTCAGACTCAAGGGTATAAATAAAAACTGTAAAAACATCTCTCTCTCTCTGTGGTCCAACTGTGTCCACATGCCGGTACTGGTCAACAGCCCGAGGGACAATGATTTACAGCAGGGGTCACCAACCTTTTTGAAACTGAGGGCTACTTCATGGGTACTGAGTCATACGAAGGGCTACCAAATTGAAATAATAAATTTGCTTAGTTTGCCTTTAGTTATACATTATTAATAATGAATAATGATACTCCTCTATGTGCAGACACTGACTTCTCATCGTAATTATCAATAACAACAACAAGCCAGGAAACAAATATGAATATTCAAAACTTGATTAATCTCAACAAATCTTGTGACATTTTGAGGTAATGACCAAATGCAATGTTTTTAACAAAATTACAACTGCTACGTGTTATGAACACACTTTTGAATTAAACAAAATTCAATACTATAATTTAACTTTGCCATGGCACTGCCATGTTACCACATACGTCTGTATCTGTTTCTTTGTTAGTGGGAAGACTGACATTGCATGCTGTTCACCAGTTTAGTGTAATCTGGTGTGTAGCTTGATACTGCAACTGTGAGCGAGTCTTTCAGATGTGCATCAGTGAGGCGTGTTCTGTGTTTGCACTTGATGAAGTTCATGTCAGAAAATGCTGATTCACAGAGATAGGTTGAACCAAACAGGCTGGCAGTCTTCATAGCTGCTTTACATACTCCTCTGTACTTCTCTGAGTCAACAAGGCACCAAAAGTTTGGTGCACCCTGGTGGGCTTTGAGGTGGAGGTCATTTTGCAGTGTTATGATTTCAATCTCCACCTGTCCAGCATCCAAGTCAAACGTTGAACTTAGTTGCTCAGAAAAGCATGTCGTGTCCACATTCATGAAAGGGTTGGATATGAATACCACACATGGCTCGAGCTGATCAATGTCACAAAACCTATTCTCAAACTCTTGCTCAAGTCTGTTGATGACATCACAGTATTTTTCTGCCACTCTGTCAAATGCCTGGGATGCAGAATCATTGTCTTTCAGCACCGACTGCATGGAGGGAAAGTGCAGCACTTTTTTCTCTGTATATCCACTAGGTTCCAGGTCACCTAAGCTTATCTAAAGTTCATGTGAAATGTAAGGAAGCCAAAAACGCCCTGCCCTACTTCTTTTTTTTTAATCTTTTTCTTGAGAAAAAAATGAGACATTAAATCTTTATAAGGAGAAAGCGAGAAAACTGTTTCTTTTTTTAGTCGTTAACAACAAAAACAGCATAAGAACACTTCAAACAAGTTGTTCTTTAACTGTTTATTTTTTATTAGTGGATCTACGCTCCTCAAACGCTTTAATTTAGTCTCATGCACCTGTCCATTTATTCTCCTTAAACCTCCGCACAAATTTATTGACGGCAGACAAGAATCTGCGCATGGAGCGTTCACTGAGCTCACTGAGCCGCTCAACTCAGTCCGCTACAAACTTTGTAATTTTTATACAATCCGCAGCAAAACAAATCCGTTCTTCAGAGAAAACGTCGACACTGTTTCATCAGTCGATTATATACGGATCCGTGCCGGTGTTCTACGTTTTCTCTGATAAACTGCTTCATTTTGCTGCCGATATCCGAGGCTCCGTGAACGCACCATCAGCAGCCCTGGGTTCTGTCTCTGTTAAGCATGAAACTTTAACCAAATTCTAGGAATTTCGAAAAAACAGTGTGCAATGACACGGTTTTATAAAAATGCGACAAAACACAACTCAAGTGATAAGTCATTAAAAACACAGTGACGTGTGTTTTTTTTTATTTGATTCGCTAACAAAGGGAGCATTTGGGTGACGTCACAGGAGTGTGGTGCGCGCTTGCCGCGCTGACTCGCTCAGTCCCAGGTGCAGGTGTCAGAAGTCTGTTCAGTAGTATTTAAAAGAATGTCCATAACAAGTAAGCAGCTGGAACATTTTTCTTTTTGAAAACACGACTAGGTCCATTGAAGTTTGTCACTACGCTCGAGCTGATCCTCAAATGAGTCTTACGTCGTATTCAGGCTGCAGAAGTGCGGCTACAGATGGAGCGATGAGGAGATCCTAGTTTTTGATTTTACAGAGGAGATGCACGATTAGCAGTGACGCTGTGGGATCTCTTGTGGCGCCCGCTGTGCTGTACTCGGACAGACACTCCAGAAGCGCATTTATTCAGAAAAAAGTCCATTTCCATTACTGTTTTTCGAAAAATGTCCATCAATTTCAATACGCCCCCAAAACCAGCATACTTTTTATTTTCTTCGAAAAATGTTTTTTTTTTTAATAAACTGTGTTTCCATTAAAGGAAATTAATAATCAAAAACCCAATTCGCGAAATGTCAGCATTAATGTGAAAGCAGCCGGGGTATGGGGGAAATAAACGGAGGGGGCTGGTTCACTCGGGCATTTGAAGAGTAAAAGTAAAAGAACTGACCAAAAACAACTTTTGTGGAGTGTTTTCTGCTATTGTTTTTGTCGTTAACCACAAAATAAAGAATCTCAACACAGGTAAAGTCTCAGTGTCTCCATGCGGGAAAAGGAGAAGGGGACGCCCCATTCTTTGTTATTGATTATCTCGTTTTAACGAGAAAACGATTAGAAAAAAAAAGTGGGATAGGCCGTTTTTGACTTCAGCAATAATAAACATATATGTTAAGATGTTTTAATTCTTTGTGAAGGCAAGTGTGAGTTCAAAAAAATACATCACAATAAAATTAAAATTTTGAGCAGCTCACGAGTTGTGCCATTTTTAGAAGAGACCCGCGGGCGACTTATGTGGTGCTCGAGGGCGACCGGGCACCCGCGGGCGCCGTGTTGGTGACCCCTGATTTACAGAATGTATGAAGAACATAAAAATCCAAACTCCATCAAACCATATTGAACAAATGCTATACATGATTCTTTTAACGAAGTCGGAGCCGATACTGGTGACAGGTCATAGTAAATCCCTAATCAAGTATCTTTTCTTAATGGATCTGAAAACACCATTTACAGGACCGTTATGACTGACACTCATTTGTGTCTTTACTAAAACAACAGACCCCGACTCAATAAAACCTCCCCGCGCCTTCACGAGCTGCTTTGGTCGACAACAGAAGGAGCCAGCTCCAGATTCCCATAAACGATGGCCGGTTTTGAATACAGACTGAACACCACAGGGTAGAAGACCTTCTTGTCTGGACAGAAAGAAGAGAGTTCATCTACTGGACTCAACACCAAAGCAGAGAACAGTCCAACCTACTGGGAGCCGTGTGGAGGCGGCAGCTGTTGAGGAACTCCAGCGTGAAATGAATGTCCACGTCACAGAAGAACATCAAGACGTCGCCTCCTTTCCAAGCATGAGCTCCGACGTCCAGACCTCGGCCTCTGGAGAACTCTTCTTCCACTGGGACCAGTGTGTAATTGGAGAAACTTTCCTCTCTGCGCGAGAACGCAAACATCACAACCAACCCGAAACGTTGGAGAAACATTTTGCAGATAGAAAAAAAAAAAAAAAAAAAGACCAACCTGGACATTTTCTCTAAAGATGACGTGACCTCCTGGAGACCTCCCCGCCCAAAATAAACCACGGTGAGATGTACCCGCCGGTCCTGCTGTACACACACCTCCCTGAAAGACAGGCGGCATCTCATCAATACCATCACCAGACTGCCGGCTCTGGATGGAGGCTAGTTCTCCTCACCTGAAGTTACGCAGGAACTGAGAGAATGTGTCGACTCGGCCCGCCAGCGGCACGATGATGTTGATGATGATTCCGGACGTCTCCACAGACGTGCTCCTGACCTTCATGATCGGACCGAACGGCCTGAAGAGGGTGACGTGCCGAAAGCTGCTGGAGTCCTCTTTGGCAAAGAAGAGTTCATAAAGCGTCCCTTTGTCTCGCTCCGTTCTGTAGAGTCCTGGCGATGCAAACAGGACAATCAGAAACAAACCAGAGGACAAGCCCCGCCCCCGTCTGACAACTTTACCTTCAATAAACTGAGCGTCTGTGTAGGTCTGCCTCTGCATGGGGGTGTCATCCTCTACCCCGTCCTCTTCATCTGGATTGTTGATGATGTCCAGCGCGGCCTCGATGACCTCCACCAGCTCGTCCCGGCGATCTTTGCGGACCGGCTTCTCCTCTGGGTGCCGCGTCAGCCCCATCTCCAGCTGGTACACCTTAGATGAGCTGAAGCTCTCAAAGGGCACCAAAGCGTATTCGCTCGGCAGACGTGCCCCCATGTTGACCTCCGCTTTGTCAATCTGGGAGTGCAGGTACTCCAACAAGTCCCCCGGCTCCTGGTCCTTGTTCTCTCTGAGGCCCTGAACTCCAGGGGACTCCTTCTTGTCCTGCAGAAGTTTTAATTTCTCACTCATCTCCTGAAGCTCCTGCTTCAGCTGAGCGATCTGCCGCTTGAGACTGGAGGCCCGGTTCAGGTGGCGCTCCTCCTGCTCCTGCAGCAGAGCCTGGTAGTACTCCTTCCCATAGTTCCCTCCGTCTGGGCCGGGCAGAACCAGGCTCACGTCTGCGGGCGGCGTGCATTCCAGCATGTATGCAAACAACAGCACCACCAGCAACAGGAAGAGGCCCAACAAGAGCCAGCGGACCCGGCCCTGAAACGGCAACCCGCGCCGGGGCATGGCGTCCTCATCAGACTAGAGCGGCAAGGACTTCATCCCCGTCTCCTCCGCTTACATCATTCAGAACACGCCTCCATGCCTCTCAGGAGTGACATCAAAATGCATCAAGATCATCTTCAGCTGAAGATCATCTTTCCTTCCATGGCAGGTTCCTGTGTCAACCCAGGAAACAGTTCACAAACAACAAATCAGACAAAGGAAGCAGGTTTGAAATTAATCATTCTGATTAAAAGATGACTGAAAATAAAGCAGAACTGAACGGATTTAAAAACAACCAGATTTTAAAAAGACAAACAAAAAGTTCAAATAAGTTCAACTTCCACTGACATTTTAAGTATTGTATCAATGAAAAAAACAACAGAAGTGATCAGCTCCACCTGGAGAGCTAGCACCGCGGCTCACGAGCTACAGCTTCGAGATGATAATGCTAACTTCCGGTTTACCTGTCTCCCTTACAAAATAAGAGACGAGCATTTTTGAATTGTTCTTAAAATGAGATCACTCAATACTATTACGGCTAAAAATACAGCAATTAGGGTGCATTAAATAGGGGAAGAAAGTTCTATGTGAAAATAGAAGTTAATATGTAAGGAATGAATATAAAACAAATTTATGGTTTTAAGGAGTATGAACACATCAATGCAAAAAAAAAGGCTGATCATCTGTCAGGCTTATGGTTTGTACAGTTTAACAACTTTAAAAAAAAAAAAAAAAAAAAAAAAAAAAAACTAAATAAGTCACCTGGAAATTTGGACAAATGTAAGCAAATGTGTTTGGCAAAAGAAACCTAGTCAATGAAATCGGCACATCCAGAAAGAAAACATTTTTCTTTTAAAGAAAATGTTTGATTAAAGATTTCTAACTTTCACCTTTGGACTTGTTTTTGTGTTTAAAGGTCTCACAGCTTCAGTTCTGAGCTCAGAATCTATTACTGTCCTCTCTCAGAGCCAAAGACGTAAATCAATGTCAAGGAAGTTCAGTTATAGTGAAAATCAGCAGGAGGAACAACTAAATACCTTGTTTGAAAAAAGAAAAAAAACATCTTTATTCTCAAGGATTTTGTACAAAACAGCTGTTTCTTTAATAGTTTAATAAGTCTTCTTTGAGTAGCTTGACATTTGTTTTTCATTTTGTATATTTCTTGTAATATTTTAAAAGTCATCACAATATCTACAGTACATACAAGGATAGTCCTCTAAACATAACTTCCAGTGGCTTTATTTTCTCTTTTAATTTAAAAATCAGTGATAAATAAAAAAAATAAGACGGCAACCACGGCACAAGGTTGCCAGGAAGTGTGAAATTATTTTGAAAAGCCGCTACCGGAAACAATGAACAATCTGACGCTACCTTGGCTATCTTTGGAGATTTGCTAGGTGTTTAGCACATGTAGATGTTCAAAAACATCCTTTTTAAATACAAATGTTAAATAAAAAATAAATTACTCACTTGGTTATATTTTGGTTCATTCCTTCCTCGCCTTAAAGCCGCGTGTTTATGGTGGGAGCAGCAGCTGTCGGTGCAGCTACGAAATGCCACGGAGCACAGAAAAGGAGCTGGTTGGAGTCAATTTCCGGTCACGAACCAGCCAATAGGTGCCTTGCTAACGGCCTACGTCACCAGACATGCTGAGGCTCATAACAAAAAACACATCTTTTTAAAATTAATCTCTTCTTGAAAAAATAAAATATCAAAGAAATGATTAACATCCGTAAACTCTTAGGTATAAATACATAAACTCTAGTATTTTTAATTTTAATTTTATTCAGTTTATTTATTTTTCTTCAGCTGTTTGTGGATTTTTATTCAGTTTATCTTCATTACCACTTTGTAAAAAAAAAAAAAAAAAAAGTATGTTCTTGTTTTAAACACCAGTTTAAAACTTAAGAATAATTGGGAATTATATTTAAAATTGTGTTATGTTCTTACATTGTATTTTTATAATGCTATATCTTTGCACTGTATTCTACAAATGTTTAATTAAAAACAATTTTTTTTTACTCTTATTATTAGTTTGATTGGAGTATACATGATTCTGATGACCACATGGCGGGTCATCTATACCTCTAACAGTTCCTAGTGACCACGGTCTCATATTTCCATGGATTTTGTCATAGGTCTTCCCATTTCACATGGAGATACAGTCATTCTCACAGTTGTGGACAGGTTTTCTAAAAAGGTTAATTTATCCCCCTGTCCAAACTCCCATCTGCTAAAGAAACTACTGACATTCTGCTGCATCATGTTTTCAGACTCCACCCAGCCAGCAAGGCCTGACTACAAAACAATGGATTGTGGGAAACGGTGTCCTGAAAGTTTTTGTAGTTAAATGTGAAATAACTGGTGCTAAATGAAGGAAATATGTGTATTTTTTACTCTGTCTGGAAGGTAGTGAATCGCTGATGAAAAACTATACAAGATTTTAAATAATCTGTGGTTATTTGTGTTATTGTTGCCCTAAAACTAACTTTAATTTTTATTTTATCTGTTAATTTGGGACTGTGCACATGAAATGAATCCCCGACTATTTTTTTATCTGTTTTACTCTAAGAGATGTTAAAAAATACTATAAAAGACATAACAGCACAGATCATTCTAGGAGGAGTGGCGTATTAAAATTCAGCCGAATGTTGAGGACAACCCCCAACTCCTCGTTCTCGTACAGGCTCGTCGTTCATCTTCATCTCAGGCGCCTTTCTCCGCCCCCTCCTGCAGCAGCTTAGTCTCGCCAACTCAAACACGCCTAATTACCTGGGTCAGGTGTGTTCAGCAAATAAGAACATGCCAGAGCAGGGTATGGTAGAAAACATGCAGGAATGTGGCTCTTGAGGACCAGGGTTCCCTACCCATATTCTATATGGAGCAAGTAGAAAAACATTACCATACAATTTCAAAAAGCAGTTCTCAGAAAAGAAGGAGGCTAAAAACTCAGGAGAACTGTAAGGTCAAATTGATAGGAACCAAAAAGAAAAGTTTCAGTGTGTCTGTGTGGAATTAAGCTTTAATGAGTAATGAGATCAAGCAATGTTTAACCATACAAAAATTCAGGAAAATGTATAAAAAAATTATTTCACAATTTGAAAAGAGGGGTTAAAGACCAAATAATATTTCCAAATAAGTGGACGTGTGGATTTGAACGTCATAAAAAATGATAAAAGCTTTTTTAAATTGCAATTAATGAGAATTGCACTGTTTAATGTACAGTAAGGAAAAATGAATTGTTTTAATTACAATCAATAAGTTATCAATTTATTTTATCTGCAATGTGTTGCAATAGTTACTAGATTACTGTGAGAATGTGCTCCAGTGATAATCAATAATTTTTACATATGGGTTTCCTAAAGCGTGAATCAATAATATTTATCGAAAAAAAAATGAAATAATTCTTCCGAGGGATAATCAATTAAAAAGCACTTGACTTTTTACGTGAAAAAATTTGCACTGTATTTAATCAGAAGTGAGTTATGAACACTATGAAAAAATGTAAAATAAAGTAACTATGTAGGATTGATAAATTTGCTTCTTCCCAATCCTTGTCAAGCAACAAATCAAATTTGGCTTAACCTTAGTTAATAATCACTATATTTAATTAATCAAATGTGAGTCAAGAGTGTCTTTGTTTTTTGAAGCCATGGAGTTCATTATTTTGATGCTCAGAAAGGCTCTTTGTTGGACCATTGCTGCCAGCTCCTCCTCCAATATCTCCATCACCTGGATGACTTTCCAGCATCTTTTTCACCTGAATTTCCAGGATGGGCTGCACTTCCTCCTCAGAGTCAAACAGCTGTAAAGGACACACTCAGCAGGGGTTCAACTTATTTGAAAGCAGCAATTAAAGCACAAGTTAATTCAAAACACAGATATGACACAAAAATAATAAAGCAGCATTTGGCTAATCCTAAAGTAAAATGACCCACATCTCCCTCACCTTTCTAGGCTTCAGCATCTCTTCCAGTCTGCAGCTTTAAAGATTGGAGTTTCATGTCTGTCCATCAGTCTGACACTTCACCATAGGAATGTCACTCGGTTCTTCCAGGTAACTTTCTGAATGAGAACAAAGGAAAATCAAAAAAGAACTAATATCTCCATTATTGAGAAGAAACTGGTAATATAAAGGTTGGACAAGAGCGCAGAGGTTTACCTGTTTAAACATCCAGATGTTTTTTTCTGCCCGGAACGGGTCCAAGAGTTCAGGGTCTGAACTTCCTCCGAGTGCGCATGTCAGCAGAGTCCAGCTTAGCTCTCTGTCATCGGGGAGAGATCGACTCAGAGCCGATCAGTCTGAAACGTTGGACACAGTTGGAATTACATGTTGGGGAATCCCCTCTGACAAGCATTCACGTGCACATGATGTTCACTCCTGCGAACCGCGCGAGCTCCGTTTATTTGTCGCACTTTGACTCTGGAATGATTGGCGGCAGTTAAAAAAAAAAAAAAAAAAAAAAAAAAAACTTTATTAACAAACAACATAATACAATGGCAGCAGGCTCGCCCCGTGACGTCGCATGGATGACGTAATTGTACGTAAACGAGTCGCACGCAATATGACGTCATATGACGTCACTTTGCTTCTCTATATATAGAGTAGATTTTCCTCCAAGCATCTCAAAGCAGGAGTGGAGTTCAAGCTACCAAGACCTGATCTCAAGAAAAACAAATCTTCACAACTGACGACATTCAGTTGAACAACAAACCTAAAGATGACAAGAAAAGAAAATAGAAATAGATCCTTCTGGGTGAAGGAAGGCCATTACTTGGTGGGAAATCAGGGAATTTACAAAGTTTGTGAATTCCTTGGGGAGGGAACCTATGGAAAGGTGGCCAAATGTACAAAATTGGGGAGTCAGGGATTTTGTGCTATTAAAATCATGGAAAGTGGCGGAGCCGGACTGAGAGAGATGGAAACAATGAAAATGATCAAACACCTGGATCCTGACAAGAAACATCTGATTAAGATGTATGAATGCTTCTCATTTCAAAATATGACTTGCATTGTGTACGAGATCCTGGAAGAAAGCTTGTACGATTTTTTTGAGAAGTACGGCCACCCGATTCATCTCTGTCACATCAGAGTCATGGCTCAGCAATTGTTGACGGCTCTGGAAGCAATCAATGATCTGGGATTGTCTCACTGTGACATAAAAATGGACAACATAATGTTTATCAAACCAAATTCTATAAACGTAAAACTCATAGACTTTGGTTTGGCTATGAAGACACAGGAACTTGCAACCATGTCCAGAGTCCAAGTAACCCCATTCAGAGCACCCGAAGTTATCCTGGGTCTATATCCCCTGGATAAAAGTGTTGACATGTGGGCACTTGGCATGGTGTTGGCCTATTCCTACTTTGGATATTGTCCTTTTCCTTATCACACAGAATACCACACCATCAGAGCGATGGTGCAGATATTTGGTTTACCTGAACCTAAAATTCTTGACAAAGCAAGATACACAGGAGAGTTTTTTGTTTGGAAGATGAAGGCTTTGACCTCTATGGAGGCTGCAGACGCCAGAAGAACATGAGAAAATGACAGGAAAACAAGTGCGTTTCAAGAACTGTCAATTAAATTTTGATCAAAGGACCGAGATTCATCAAAAAAGTTTGACATGCATGATGACGACGACCACAGAGTTTTTATTGACCTTCTCAAGCGGATGCTGGAGGTCAATCCTCAAAAAAGAATTACACCGAGTCAAGCCCTGACACATGAATTCCTAACCATGAAGCATCTGTCAGGAGAAAGAAATGCCAATTATGCTGCCATGGCTGAAGATTTAATGGAAGAGGCCTTTTCCTCAAATCCATCATCATCATCATCATCATCATCATCATCATCTTCCAGCTCAAGCTCAAGTCAAACATCCAATGTAAAGAAACAAACACCAGAATCAAAGAGCTCACCTTTTGAATCCAATAGTTTGAGCCTGAAAAATCCAGCGTCAGATGTTACAGGCATGAAAGAAGTCCCTTCTGCTGGAAGTGTGGATGAACAACCAACTCACTCAAGCCTTAACAGGCCATCTTGCGACCCCCCCGTGCCCCAGGAAAATTTGGAAAAGACTGAAGGTCTGCACACAGACACTGAAGAAGCAAAAATGCCAATTGGAACTAAAAAAAGGAAAAAAGTCTTTTCTGTAAAGAAAGGCATAATACTGATAGGAAATTTGGGAAATTATGAAGTTGGTGATCTTCTGGGACAAGGGAGTTATGGAAAAGTGTTTAAATGTCGTAAAGAGGGGACTGAGGAGATTTACGCCATTAAAATCCTAAAAAATGTCAATGCTGCCAAAGAAGAAGTTGAAGCAATGGAATTAATCAGGGATCTGGATCCTGATGAGAACAACTTAATAAAGTTTTATGAGAACTTCAGATATAGAAATGTTAATTGTGTGGTGTATGAGAAGTTGCACCAACGTTTACAGGATTACATGCATAAACCCACACATCTATGTAATATCAGAACAGTTGCTGAGCAGATGTTTCAGGCTCTCAATGCTCTGAAAAGCATCGGTGTGATACATGGGGATATAAAACTGGACAATATTCTGTTCGCTGATGAAAACTCTCGGAGGGTGAAACTAATAGATTTTGGTTTAGCAAGAAAAGCAAAGGAATTGTTGAAAGGAACCGAAATCCAAGTAACACCGTTCAGAGCACCAGAAGTTATCCTGGGTCTGCCCTTGGATGAAAGTATAGACATGTGGGCACTTGGAATGGTGCTTGCCTGTCTGTACTGTAGAGGTTATCTATTTCCAAGAAAATCTGAATACG
Organism: Oryzias javanicus; assembly: GCA_003999625.1. Taxonomy (NCBI): domain Eukaryota; kingdom Metazoa; phylum Chordata; class Actinopteri; order Beloniformes; family Adrianichthyidae; genus Oryzias; species Oryzias javanicus. The sequence goes on along the minus strand of CM012451.1, from coordinate 8,820,896 downwards.
CAACCATCAGAGCTATGGTGCAGATTTTTGGATTACCCGAAGAAGACATTCTTACTGAAGGAGAATTCACAGAAATCTTTTTCACAAGCGAGGATGGCAGCAATAACCCTGGCTGGAGGCTGCTGACAGTAGATGAATACGCCCAACACGAATTTGGAGAGCTGGAAGATGACAATCATGTTGTGAATCTTGATGCAATGATTCAGGATCATAAAAAGATGTTTGACCTGCATGATGACAACGACCACAGAGTTTTCCTTGACCTTCTCAAGCGCATGCTGGAGGTCAATCCCCAAAAGAGAATCACGCCGAGTCAAGCACTCGCTCATGACTTCATCACCATGAGGCATCTGTCAGGAGAAAGTACTGCTGAGTATGTCGACACAGCTAAAGTTATCATGGGAAGTCCATCAAATCCATCATCATCTTTCAGCTCAAGCTCAAGTCAAACATCCAATGTAAACCCACAAACACCAGAATCAAACAGCTCAACTTACGGAGAAAATAAATAAGGCCAAGTATGCCACCGCACAAAATTGCACAACTTAAAAAAAAAAAAAGTTAGATTAAATGTAGGAACTTATGTATTTGATATGTAAGAAAAAAACGTTAGATTAAATGTAGGAACTTATGTATTTGATATGTAAGAAAAAAACGTTAGATTAAATGTAGGAACTTATGTATTTGATATGTAAGAAAAAAACGTTAGATTAAATGTAGGAACTTATGTATTTCATATGTAAGAAAAAAAGTTAGATTAAATGTAGGAACTTATGTATTTGATATGTAAAAATATGAGTATGTTCATACTTCTATTTTTACATCTGATTGTTTGTACTTTATCATTTTTTGTGTTTTATTGATTCTTTGGGTTTTTAGGATATTATATGTGTACAAAATCAATTAATGTACAACCAAAAAATACATAAAAAAAGTAAAAAAATGATGTATTACTAAAAAAAAAAAAAAAAAAAAAAAAAATTAATGCAACCACAGGGAGGCACTTTACAGTGGCCTTCTGTGCCGGTCCCAAGTCCGGGTAAATGCAGAGGGTAAGAGCCAATAAAGTTAGATTTGATTTGATTAAATAAATGGAACATCTGTTCCATTTTATTGTGTTTAAGTTTTCTCTGGGAGTTCCAGTAACAAAAACAATTAGAAATGGTAAATGGTGTGTACTTGTTAATTATCATTAGAAGACAGATTACTTCAAATCTAACTCATTTAAATTGTTCCAGTAAATAGATGTTTTGCTACAAATACAAATTGACATTTTTTCTTAGCTGTTAATTTGCAAACTAACTGTTGAAAAAGCATACTGTTCTGATTTATTACTATACTTTTTTTTGCTTAATATTGTATATATTTTTTCATTAATAATCTTAAACAAATATACAATGAATTTAGCCACAAGTAAAATAAATCGCATAAAATAAAAAAACACAATTATTAATGCAACCACTTAGGGGCGCAATACAGTGCCCTTTTGTGCTGGTCCCAAGTCCGGAATAATGCAGAGGGTAGTGTTCAGGAGATTCAAAATAAAAATAAAGCCAAAGTAATCAATAAACAGAACTTTATTATAGGATCCATTGTGGCCCAGGTCAATAGCAACTGATTCAGAATGCACAAAATCTAACACAAACACAAAATCTTAAACATACTGCATCTTTTCAACCATTAACACGATCAACATAATTCCAGCAGATTCTGAAGGAGAAAAGCGGCACAAACCGATAAAGTTAGATTTGATTTGATTAAATAAACAGAAAAGGATATGTGTTTAGGCTTCCTCTGGGAGAATAATTCAGCATGGTACACCTGTGAAATATAATTTGAAGACAGAATACTCCAAATCTAACACATATAAAATTGCTCCAGTAAGCAGTTGTTTACAACAGATAATAATTACTGACATTTATTATTAGCTTTTAATTTGCCAGCAGTGTTAATAAGCTTCTTCTTCTCTTTAATACCTCTACATTTTTTCCTTAATATAATTTAATTTTTTAATCAATAAATTATCTAAGAAATGAATATAAATACAAAAATATATTTATTTATGTTAATGCGACCACAAAGCGGTGCAATATTGTTCCTCTTTGTGGTGGTCTAAAAGTGGCCAGAGAATGTGGGCCCCGTCTATGTTTGCCTTCATTGGCTTAAGTGGGCACTCGGTGGGTAGGCGCGCTACACTGCCAAGCTGCCCAGTGGATAGGGGTGCTCGCTGGCTTGCTACAGAGGGACTCGCTGGTCTGCAGCAGCTTGATAGCATGCTAGAGTGGAGCTTGTTATCTTGCTGCAATGGAGCTTTCTGCAATGGAGCATTGATAGAAGGCTACAGTGGAGTTTGCTAGGTTGCTGCAGTAGAGCTTGCTTTAGCAGAGCTTGCTTGAATGCTACTGTGGAGTTCACTAGCACTCTACAGTAGGGCCTGCTTTAGCGGACCTCGCTAGCATGATACATCAGAGCTCACTAGTATGCCACAGTGGAGCTCGCTAGCTTGCTACAGAAAAGCTCACTAGCATGGTAAAGATGAGCTCACTAACACACTACAGAGCAGCTCGCTGGCTTAGTATACAGAGCTTGCTGGCTCAGTAAAGCATAGCTTGCCAGCTCAAAAAAGAGGAGCTCGCAAGCTCGCTACACCACTACACCAGAGATCACTAGCTTACTGTAGAGGAGCTTGCTCACATGCTACAGAAGAGCTCGCTTGGATGCTACAGTGCCGCTCATGTCCTCGAAACAGAGGATCTCACTAGGATGCTACAGAGGAGCTTGCTAGCTTTTTACAGATTGCTTGATAACATATCAGAAGGGAGCTTGCTTGCATCCTGCAATGGAGCTTTCTTCAGCTGAGCTTGCCAAAATGCTACAGTGGAGCTTGCTAGCATGCTACAGATGAGCTTGTTTTAGTGGAGCCCACTAGCATGATACATTGGAGCTTGCTGGCATCCGACAGTGGATTTCGATAGCTTACTACAGTGGAGCTTGTTTTGGGAGAGCTCTAGCCTGCTACATTGGAGCTTGCTAGCATGCTGAGGAGCTCGCTAGCTCAAACAGAGGAGCTAACTAGGATGCTACAGCGGAGCTAACCAAGATGCTACTGAGGAGCTCGCTAGCTTGCTACAGCAGAGCCTGATAGCATGACAGAGTGAAGCTTGCACGCTAGCAACAACCCTACGCTATCCACCAGGCAGCTGGCTAGCATACCAAGCTAACCCACTGAATCTCCACGTAAAGGGGCCCTACCATGACTTTCTTCAGCCTTTCAGAGTAATCTATCCACCTTATTCCTATGCCCCATGAGCCTTTGCGTGAATTATGGGTGATACTTCCTGTAGACGCCGGAAGTAGCATTTATTTACATTACAATTGTAGAGCCGACAGCGCAATTCCTCTTGTTTTGGATCTATAACTACATATAAATGTGGGAACACCAGCTGTCATGTCTTAAAAGAGGCGACGTAACTGCTAAAATAGAAAGATGACCTTAAAAAATGTCCAAACATAACATATAGTAGCATTTTTAGCTACTTTCTCAGTTCGTTTGAAGCAGATGGCGAAGCTATGAACAATCTTAAAAGCTCCGAGGCATATCAATACCTTCATAGCATAATTATTTCTGCCGGAGTTAGCATACAGTGCTGATCAATTGTAACCTTATCGTTTTACGTGCTTGTGTTTACATGCTGCCAGAGCCAATGAGGGTTGCATCGCGCGGTGTAGCTTTAGCCCGTTTCATGTTTTGACAAAGGTAGCTGCGGTTTAAACATCGTTAATTTTTGAATAGTTAATACCAGGGAGATGCAGCAATTACTCAGGAAATATCTTCCCTCTTGTAACGTTGCAGCAACTTAACCGCGCTGTCAGGTCTCTGCAGTCAGTACCCGGCGTCTCTTCTCTGGTGGTCTGGAGTAACCCAACCAGATTGCTGGATATGGATTTTCCTCAGTGGTTACTTTATCCACAAAATGAAACGAACATACATACAAAGTCTTATTTGGCTTCTTAAGATTTACATTTGTCAGCCACATCCTTCTGACTTCATCCTCGCCCGATAGACGGTAAAATCTGTACCGAGGAGGGCAGCTGCACTCCCTCTTCGTCAGCAGTCCATGATCCACACAACGCTCCTTAAGCCACAAATTTAATTTAGTTTGGGTGTTAGAGCAACCAGGAGCTGCGCAAAGCCATTTTTGACTTTTAAGGGCTTAACTAAAGCACGCTTCTAAAGTTTGTATGCACCGCTAAAGCAAACAAAACCGCCAACTTTCAATGGAAATAAATAGAGCTGTGTGACTTCCGGTTGCAATACCGGAAGTTGCACCCATCAGCGGCCCCAGGAATAAGGTGGATATCCATATATTTTATCATATATTAAATTGGGAACACTAAAAAACAAATTACTGATGTAACATAAGTCATTTTTGAGGACCGTTTTAATACACAGAAGTAAAACGACTCGAATTCTGAGGCACCACCTTTCGCCCCTTGTCAGTCCCGCCCATTTCCCCGTCATGTTTGATCCAACCTCTGTGAACTTCCTCATCTTGACTGAAACTTTGTAAACAAAATCACACAGCTTAAGATCTTTTCAGTCAAGAGAAAGATGTGCTGCATTTGTAAATGCTTGTCAGGATATTTCCCTTTTTCAAACTTTTTATTTTGCTGATTGGCTTTGAGCGTCTGCTGGTTTGATACCGCGGATGAATCCTGCGCTGGTTACTGGAGACGCTACAGGTATGCACGCTAAAGAACAAGTTGGTAGTATCAAAGTGGATCACGTTAAAAGTTGTTTTTATTGAGCATGAATTCATCTGACCTCTGAGTTTCCATGTCTCGTAGTTGTGCTGTTATGGCATTGTTTTTAAGAAAATTCTGTTGGAAACACATTATAGCTTTTAAGATGACGTCACGGCAGCGCTCCGGGCGTGTGCCGCGAGACACAGTAAAACGAGTTATACGTTTTTCAGTGGTATAAAATAAACGTTCAAACAAGTTAACAGTTGGACCAATTATTTCCTTTTGGGTAACATGACAATCTAATGCTCTACATTTGTCCGCGGCTCACCAGTCACCTCATTTCTAACATGTTTACTTTCGGGTACGGTGGCCACTTTGGTTCAGTTGTTCTGCTCTCAGTTTATTTCCTATTCAGACTGAGGAATCTCAGATCAAACCGAAGTTCAGTCCAATTGGAAACGAACCGGGACCACCTTGAAAGATGGGTCAGAGAGCGGTTCCTGGTACAGGAAGGTTGTTTTCTGCTGCCAGGAGACACATCTTGGCAGCAGGGGATAACTACGTTAGCACCACAGCTCCGTGGAAAAGATGAGTGTGTTTTCGTTATAGTCCAGGCGCGGAGCTTGCAGCACAGACTTCCTGGAGGGAGCTGTTGGCACCAACCTTATGTCAGCACGTTTCCAACCGCTCGTTTTCTCGTGGGTGTGGGAGGGGCTACTGCAGGTATTGATAGAGAAACATGCCTAGGATAGCACAAGGGTTACAAAAATTGAAAATCTAATATGCTGCTATTTCAACCACCAGAAACTATACTTGAAGTGGAATTTTCAGGACATTTTTTATCTGTAGGTGGAACTAAAGCATTTCTAATATATTTCAGAACACCAAATACTTTCACAGCAATGGTTCTTAATAAAACAAAATTTGATAAACAGCAAAGATTTAAATTCATTTTGAAGCTCTAGATTTGATTTTATCTGAAAGTCGTTCATTTTACTGAGTTTATTGTAAAATTCTGTCGTGGTATTGTGAGATGAGAAATAAAGGACAGATACTTTTTATCGAGCTGATGGTGCCACAGATATATTTTTATAAATGTTTAAAGGACAATGTTTAAATCTGAGGGTTTATTATTAAGTGAAACATAACCAAAAACAGAACAGCAGTGACAGTGATAGGCTTACATAAGCATGACAGTGATTGAAAACTTGGACAAAAGACCAGGTAACATCAAACTCAGTGTCTCAAACATCCTTCAAACAGAGCAGCTTTATTAGATTAAAGTTTTAATGTAAAAAAAAAAAAGAACAACAAACATACACATAAATACGAGAGCAAAACTAAGAAAATAGTTCTTGAACATGTTGGAGCTCCTTTTCTTTGGCAGCTTTGAAACATCTTGTAGGAGAAAGATTTTTTTGACATTTCCAGGAACCTCTAAAGTTCAGAAGCAGTTCAGGCTCAGTCCCAGCTGTCTACAACCAGTGATGGTAAAGATATCCCCTTTCATTCCTGGACTGGAACTAGTCTTTGTGCTGCCCTCTGGCAGCTGGAGGTTATTGTAGAAGCATCACAGGCACTTAAAGGACAACGACACCCACAAAAAACTGGAACAATTGTCATGCAGGGATACAGTTTGGCCAACATGACCTGTGAGGTAATAACTAACATTGTGAAGGAGCTCATAACACACTGGTCTGTTTGACCCTGGCGCTTCTGCAGTTGTGTAAAGCTGAATACCCGTGCAGCAGAAATTAAAGGGAACCAACTTTACCATCGGATTGTTTTTCTGTACAGCCTTACAGAAATATATACATCTACCTGCTTAGCCATCTTTCTACAGGGTTGTCTTTAGCTATCAAGCGTGTCCACAGCTTTTGGGGGTGAAGGCAAAGCCATCCAGTTTGCATAAACACTATCATTGGCATATCTTGTAAAGACTGGGTTAGTGGCATCATGTCTGCTGAGCGGTACCAGGCTCTTCTCAGGCCAGTTGGGGTATGACATGCCTAAAAATGAGAACACATCATTTTTCTGCACTCAGTGACAGGTAAACAGTGTGCAGGAAGTAAGGCTCTCAAATCAAACTCTGCAGTGCCTCTGGGACAAATTTGGCTTTGGTTTCAGTTTCTCATCAATGAAGCCTCCTTCTGAAGAGGACCGCCTTCTCTTAACTGTTGGAAATCGCAAACATGTGAAACTAAAGTCGTTTATTGAAATAAGCGTCACTTGAGAGCTGCATTCAAAAGCCTTACTGTTTATTTGTTCAGGATTGTGGAGTCAAAATAGATTAAATGCCGACACACATAAGAAACTCTGCACATGTAAGACAACCTGGACTCCAAACCACAATGAATGACTGAGTCAGGGAGGACCTGCTTCCAATGTGACACTCCGCCCCCTCCATCAGAACAGCCAATGAGGAGCCGCGATCAGCTGAAGGCTATTTACAACTAACATGAAATGAGGCGTGGCAAGGAGAAATAGATTATAAATAGGAAACAAAGTATATTTATATGTATATATATATATGGTCCATATTCACAATCTTTATGATTTTGGTCAGCATTCATGTACATTTGAAGCAGGTCCAAAGAAATAAAAGAAGTCAAAACACAAACCCTTTTTTCACTGCGCCTCTCATTTACTATGAAATGGGAGATATGTCAGCATCAAACCACAAACGGCATGCCTAGATCACAGTCACACACACTGGACTACGGAAAGCCAATCACAGCTTGCCAAAAAGAGAGCTTGTGTTGTGTGTCCTGTTTCTAAAATCGAGTAAATGCATGGGAGATTCTACCATAGAGCTTGTTTTCAATCCATGTGGAGGGGAGGGTTCGAGGGAGAGGGGCGTTATTACAGTCCACTAGTGGGGTGTCTTCTTCAGAGAGAGCGTCGTCGTACAGCAGGGCGTCGGCGGGAGTGGACGCTGCCAGGTCCAGGTAATCCTGGGGAGAGCAGATGATGGACAGATTAGGGAGAAGAGTGGAAGTTCTCCAGAACAAACAGGATCCTGCTGGACTGTCTGGTTGGATTCTCTGAAGCAACAAGGTAAGGATGCAAGATCCTGACATTCCTGACTGTCCTGAAACTCTTTATACTGAGTCTTTTTTAACATGTCTTTGTACTCCACTCTGTCATTAAACACATTTTACTCCTCCAGCACTAATTCTATTTACTGAACGGTCCAAGAAGAGTAAAAGTTCATTGTGTGTCTGTGAACGTACAACCATGTCTGCAATACAGACAGAAAACAAGAAACCTCATTTCTAGTGTTTTTAACAGGGAAGGAATGAAACAACACCCACATTAAAAACATGGAATACTTTGATCTTGTTATGAAGGATTATACTATTTAGGGCTGACACGATTAGCCGACTAACCAACGACTAATTGACTATTAAAATAGTCGAGGACTAATTTATTTGTCGATTAGTCGTTACTTTATATTATATGGAGTCAGAGTGTAGTAAAGTTTAAAGTCATACTTGCATTTTGTTGGACTATTTTGGCATTTATTAAGGTTCTTTAGTCTATTTTGAAGTTCAGCTAATATTTCAGCTACACGCTTGCTATTTTGGCTAATTTAGGCTTTACTATAGCTATTATGGAGTTTAGCTAATATTTAAGTTAAATGCTAGATATTATGGCTAATTTAGGCTTTTTTCAATTTTTAGGCTATTTTGGAGTTTAGCTAATACTTCAGCTACATGCTAGCTATTTTGGCTAAATTTATTTACTTTTTGCTTATTTGAAGTTTAGCTAATATTTCAGCTGCATGTTAGATGTTTTGGCTAACTTGGGATTTCTTTCAGTTTTTTTTAGGCTAATTTGGGATTTAACTAATATTTTAGCTTGCTATCAGCGTCAGCGTTTTCAGCTATTAGCTTCAGTGATTTCATCTATCAACTATAGCATTTTTCGGTATTAATTTTAGCATTTTCAGCTATCAGCACTAGTATCTCTTGCGGCCAAATTCAGCTTACATCATTCACACTAGCATTATCTAGTTATTTAGGTTAAAGCTAATGATGGTTAGGATGGGCTGCCACAAATAGTAACTATGTTGGCCATAAACTAATGAATGAAAGAAGCTTCAAGATTCATTAAAGGTTTATCTGTGATTAGTCGACTGTTAAAACAATAGTTTGTTCAATACCATTATTCCATGAGTATTTTCATAATTTTATATAGAGAGGAAACTTTGTTTGCAGAGAACACTGTTTTTCCTGAGACTTTCTGCTCGTCACAACTTCTGTTCAAAGGATGGCTGGAACCACTTGATTTCAAGAACTTTAAATGTTGTTTTATTTTTTTTTTGTCTTTTTTTAAAGCAAAGGACTCATTCTCTACTTTATATTCATCCACAGTCACTGATGGACAGAATCAGGTTTACAGAGAAGGTTGCTATTAACCAGGAAAATCCAGACTGAAAACGGTTAAATCATTGACTTTAATCCGCTTGGTGATTATCAACTTTTAATTGCTATTAAGGTAAACATAACACAGATAAAGGGTTAAAAGGGAACTGAACTTCACTTTATTTGAAAAGCTCAAAATGTTTGAGGTTAAACCATTGACTGTACGACAGAACTGGACTGAGTGACTCTGCCCCCTAGCATTCCAAGTAGGAAGCACTGACTGGCTCCTAAAAGCCAGAATCCCATACACTTCAATAGAGAAATAAACAGTTATTACTCAGTCAGTAATAATCCCTTCCATAAAGGGATTATGTTCAGCTTTATGGGCTTCTGAAGCATACCCGACTCTTCACCATCATCTTTTCCAGTTCCTTGCTGATGTCTGAGAACGTTGGCCTCTTGTCTGATTCTTGTTTCCAGCATCGCAGCATCAGGCTGTACCTACAGGAGGAACAAAAAACTTTCAGTAAAAACTGTAAACTGGTTTTCTCTGTGCTGATGTCATGGAAGCAATCAAAAAGAGTGGAACTCACATTTCCTCTGAGCAGTTCTCCGGCCTCTCCATCCTGTAACCAGTCTTCAGGAGGTTAAACAGCCGCTCGGGAGCGATACCCGGGTACGGATTCCCACCAAGCGTCACTATTTCCCACAGCAGCACGCCGAAGGACCAGCTGGAAGAAACCACCATAGTGGTGCCATAGTTTTTTAAGTTTTATTTTTCAAATCTATGTAAATATAAGGAAAAGATTGTTGGAAGAACATGAAAAGCTCAAAGCAGCTTTCTCATAATTGACCTGAAAACCAAAATATAAATGTGAATAAAGAGGTTTTAACGCTTCTGCTTCTGAGGAGGACAGAAGCAGAAGTGTAATTATGACTCATCACTATACTAGCTCAAAAACTTTTCCTATAAATAAGCACAGGGAGAATAAACACCCTCATAAGTTAAACTGTGACACATTTTGAGGTCTCTACACAGACAAAATGTCTGTGTGCTGCAGGAAGATTAAGATGCAGCAGCCAGAAAGTCTGTCCTCACTGCTGTGTCAGGTCTGCAGAGCTGAGATCTCCATACAACTGCAGAGAGCTTTAAAAAGGGAGGAGGCTCCTCGACTAAAACAAAGAAAAACAGCAGAACGTTAAGATAAGATGATTATCTTGCAATGCCAATTTCTAGTTTGTACTGGAACACAGCAACATTGATTTCATACAGGAAGGTTAAGAAGACCCAGAAAAGTGTTTTTATAAAACTATTAAATCATATTTAAATTTGTTCAACTTCATTTTTACAACACCTTTTTTTTTGCTTTGAAACCCCCTTTTTTTTTTTTTTGCTATACTCAAAATATAATTTTCATGACATTAGAGTTGATCATATGTTTCAGTTTAAAGGGTAACCAAACCAGGAAGTTGGAGGCTGACTCCACCCACAGCTGAAATTTGAAAATCCATGGGTGGGGTGGGGTTTGGGTGCCGGATTGTTATCATTGCTGGAGCTGCAGATCGTGACGTCAGACTTCTGAAACTTACATGATCAGCACACAGATGGTTTTTGACTATATTTTGAAGAATAAAACAGTTTTATTTCAATTTGTCAAAAATTTGGCTTTGACCAACAGACAGCACTTTTAAATGCCCATTTATAGATGTCAACAGCCAAAAAAGTTAATTTAGGGTTTGGTTCCCTTTAAAGAACATACTCTGTTCTTCATGTGTAGTTTGTTGAGCTGAAGGAACAAACTTCTGTGAGTACATTTTTGAACCAAACATTAATTTATTTTCCTCACACATTTACAAATGGTATTTTTAGTTAAAAATTTTTATTTGTTTTGTACAAAGTGTTAACCTTTTTGTGTTAATTATGAAGAAAAGGTTGAAAAGATCAGCCGTGTAACGTCATACTCACACGTCACTTTGAGTGGTGTAAATGTGATCAAACAAGGACTCTATGGCCATCCACTTCACGGGAATGCGACCCTGATCGATACACAGACCTGGTTAGAGCTTTTACCATCACAGCATCTATCCAAACACATCAAAGGGATTTTTTCACCTTGCTCCTCTTGACGTACGAGTCCTCCTCATAAACGTCTCTGGACAGACCAAAGTCAGAGATCTTCATCTTCCGTCCTTCAGCCACCAGAACGTTTCGTGCTGCGAGGTCTCTGTGTACAAGCTGCAACAGAAGACTCTAAATTGTTTACGTTTTCCTTTGAAGCATCTCCTTAAACTAACTGGATCATCTGTCAACACTATGAAAATCTATGGAACAGAGACAGGATTTTCTTTGTTTTGGAGCAAAATGTTTTGAACTGGGCTGCAGTTAACTATGAACTCTGATTTTATGCATCAGGAGTTTTTTAATTGGTCGAATTACCTTCATTTCTGCCAGATATTGCATCCCTCTGGAAATCTGCCATGCAAAGGAGATCAGGTCTCCCATGGTGAGGGCCCGGTCGTCCGGGTTCTCCAGATAGCTGGAGTTTCGGTTTGCATCTCTGCCCATGAAGCTTGGGCCAACTTTCCTGCTCTCGCGCAGGAAATTACGAAGAGATCCATACTTGGCATACTCAACGATGAGATACAATGGACCTTTTGAGAGAGAAGCAGCGCTCAGGAACGGTGGACGACATCCTGGATGTTCCCTGACGGGCCGCAGTAGAAGGTCTTACCGTCTTGGCTGCACGCTCCGTACATCTTTATGACGTGTGGGTGGTTGACCTGCTTCAACAGAGTGAATTCTGACAGTAGGTCTCGCAGCTCGCTGTGGGAAGCGTTCTCTGTGGAGGAACGTTGGTAATGATCCGTCTGCTCTGCTCTTCGTACATCATCACATGCAGACTCTGTGGTTTTACCTTTAAGCATTTTCACAGCCACAGTGGTGTAGCCGGCCTTCCCTTTCAGCCTAAAGGCTGTCGCCTTGACAACTTTCCCAAACTCTCCTTCCCCTAAAGTCTTGCCAAGCACCAGGTTTTTGCGGGGAAACTCCCACTTTGGATCCTCCTGTTGGAATATTTTCTTGCTTTTCACCCATCAATTGATTCAATATGAAGTAGAGAAGATAGAACGTTCCTCAGAAGAACTTACAGGTATTTTGAAAGTGTCGGTCTCGATGGACTCCTGAGAGCCTCGGCGTACGTTGTTAGCAGGGAAGCTGATGGGATAAGATTGAGGCGTGCGGCGGAAAGTCATCTCTGCGGATGCTATCGGGGGTTTGGGCGAGTTCTTGTGGTAGCGGTGGAGGAAGTACGAGGACAGCAGGATGGACACGATGAAGGACAGCAGCAGAGCGGTTGCGATGATGGTCTTACACATGTCATCACATATCACGTCTGAAAGAGAGCAGGTTGCGAGATTATTTCACTTTGTCTTTCACGTTTGGTGTCTTGAATTTTCAATCACTCACCCTCGACGTCTTCCTTCTCGCAGAAGCATTTGTCGGTGTAGCAGTAGCAGGTTCCGTGGCCGGCCCGGACGCCGTTTCCGCTCAAGCCTCGCTCGTGGCCTCCCGTCACAGGTTGGGCTACAGATGAAAGTTAAGTGTGAAGGAAAAGCAGAGTGGTCCTTCATGCTGTAGACCAGGGGTCGGCAACCTTTAACAGTAAAAGAGCCATTTGGGCTCGTTTTCTATTGATCAAAAACATAAAGGAGCCGCATAGTTTTACATTAGCCTTTAAGAAATTTGGATTTGCATTCATGATCTTCTTTTTTTTAAATAATAATATGAATTTTGAATATGAGTTTTTTTTAAGCACGAACAAAAGCAAAAATACAAAAAGAATCTAGCATCTCAACATGGGATTTTTTATGTTTTACAGAAGCTCAAACAGCTTATTTTCAAAATAAAAGATGCTCTGTGTCAAGCAGGATAATCTCAGTGCAGCTCTGAGCAGCTCGTAACCAATGTTGTGCAGCATAAGATAATATGTGCTTTTAACTCATAAAAGATCACATTTTTCACCAAAGTTTTGCTTTGCAAATAAAATCTGTGGATTCTGGAGGTCTCATTAAGCAAACAGGTCAAGAAGGATGTAAATACCTACATAATTTATCATCTATGTGCACCTCAGCCATCACTTTATAAATTTAACTAATTAAAATTAAATAAATGCTAATTAAGTAATCCTTACTTTAAAAATATGCTAATTTTCTTTTATTTATTTCTTTTTTGTTCTTTTTTTGTCCTCTTTGTCCTCAGCAGTTTTACCCTGCTGTGTTTTCTTATTTGTTTTTTGGGGTTGGACCTTGGTAGTCTTAGTTTGCAGGCTTTGTTTATTTGTTTTCTTTAGGTAGTTTTGGTTAGGCAGCCCTTAGCAGGGAGGTGCTGACTCAAATGGTCAACATGGCTGGGTCAGCAATCTCCCTGATTTATTTTATGTTTGGCCAAGGAACCACCACGGAGAGATAAAAGGACCACATGAGGCTCTGGAGCCGCAGGTTGCAGACCCCTGCTGTAGACTGTGTGTGTTATGACAGTGTTTCATACTGGTGCAGTCTTGGGGGCAAATGGACACGTCTTTGCTCTCCACTGCATCACAGAAACTGTCTGGACAAGTCCGCAGATCCGGAGAGCAGGTGGAATAATGGTCAGATATTCCTGAAAAATATATACAAGAAAGATAAGCGGCAAAAACGCCTTCACTATTGAGCCCACACTGAAACCATATTTCCATTGATGAGATGGATCCACATGCAGGATGTGAGACTTCCCTTCATTTCAGACAATTTTACTAAGGTTTGATCACAAACTGCTATAATTTTTTAATGACGTTCTGCACCTTTCCCAGTGCCTTGCCTCCACAGACATCTCCCTGTCGTTGCTCCGAGGCCTCTGAAAGACTCACAGTCCCTGCGCTGTCTCTTTTCAGCGCAGGACAGGAGCTGCTGATTGTCCTGGCTTTCCTTTTCCACTGCATACAAGAAACAATGAAATAAGAACTTTAAAAATTAAATAAAATAATGACTGCAGACGTGTTTGAACAGCCCACCTTACCTTCTCCTTCCAGCAGAACTTGTATCTGGGTGCTGGTCTCCAGCTCTTTGAATTCTTCCTGAGCCACAACAACGTAGTGCAGCTCCTGACACTCGGGCCTGCGCAGAGGGTCAGAGTCGTTCACGTACAGCAGCCCCCACATTCCATCCGGGGCCTGCGTGATGCTGATGGCGGCGTAGCAGGACAGCGAGGATGTGGACGTGTTCTTATCCAGAACCTCCAGCCAGTACGTGACTCTGAAGCCGCTGAACTCCAGGCAGTTTTCCACACAGATCCTGCCAATCTGCAGCAGGAAAACCTCCATCAATCCATGAAATTTCTCACCCTTTTTTTCTGACTGCAGGTCAATCTGGGTTATAAACTAAAATCTGAGTATCCCTGCTTACAGGAACTCCTTAGATAAATGAGAAACAGTGCCACCTACTGTTCATTTGGAGCACTAACAGAAAATGAGCTGTAGGGATGACTGGGCTTAGGGAATAACCTGGAGCAGGGCTTTTCATTCCTGATCCTCGAGATCTACCACTCTGACTGTTTTCCAGATCTCCAAGCACTGCTAGCTGTTGATTAGCTCAATCAGATGTATTCACATTCTGATTGAAGTAACAAACCTTGTCCAGGTAATCGACAGGCTGGATGATAGATCTCGAGGACCAGGAATGAGCAGCCCTGACCTACAGCAACTGATGGAACTGATGCTGTTCGTCAGCATCGGTGGCTGAACCAATGCAGGATAACAGGGGGTGAGCTCATCTGATGCTCATCTTGTGAAAAGGTTCTTTACACTCATACTTTGGCAAAGCTTGAGGAGTAATTTCATCTTTAGATATTTTGCACAGTGAGTCACTGTTGGCACATTTAACTTCCTCTGTCTCTTTATCTCCTTCATAAAGAACAGCACTCATGAGAGGCCAAATATGGGATGAATTCTGCATTACTCAAACTTCTAAGGATTTCTTTCTAGCTGAGATGTACGTATACATCTTAGACTGAATGAATCTTTAAGATGACATTCAGACTTTAACAAGAATCTCCTGATTCCGCTTTAGAACAGAAGCATTTAAGTCTAGAAGATTATTTTAGGATCAAAATATCAGTTAAAAACAAGCTCTTAAAAAAATTATTTTGATTGTATCATCAGGAATGTTCAAGATTCCCCAAATTTACTTTTTTCCATCCAGTTAAAAATCAAAATCAGGCTGCAGGGTCATCCTGCTTTTTGGAGCTGTGTTAATCCAAACATTCACCTGAAGAATTAATTATAAATAAAGATAAGAAATTAAACTTTTTAGCCACAGGGAGACATTCCAAGGTCTGAAGCTAGAAACAATTTGCCTGGATTATTATTTGTTGATCTGTTCCAGAAGAACCTGGAATTTCTTTAGATTTTGTTTATATTGATCTGCAGACCAGCAGAGAAAACCCAGAAAGGATCTAAAGTTCTGAGTTCTGTGTTGTCTGTCTGGCTTCTTAAAACTCGTCTGTGCTGAACTTTAGGGTTTTAACGGAAGACTTCCTCACCTGCGAGTAAACAGAAGCTTTGCGTGACACCGTGAACTCCTGAGTCGTGTTGGCAAAGTTGATTTGGACCGGTAAGATGGTGACGTTGAAGTGCAGCAGAACTGTTCCCTCCAGACCTGGATAGGTTGTGTCGTTGACAAGGTAGTCTATATATACGCTCCGGTTCTCTGTAACATGCAGGTTCCTCTTCAGAACCAGATCTGAAATGACAAGAACAAGAATTTTGTACATAAAGCGACAAATCTTTATCGTTTGCTTTTGCGTTTACTCACGATATTCATGGACGGACTCTCGAATGCCTGCAGGAGTGGTTTTTCTTTCACTGAAGGAGCTTTTTATGTCAAATGTTTCCTTTATCCAGGGGTCACTGCTCAGCAGAGTCTCCACATACCGGTTGTGAATCTTGTCTTTGGGAAAGATGGTGGTTAAATCCCTGTCGAAGACCCGTAAAGAGCCAAAAGTTCCCCCCTGGAAAAGGAAAAGAACCCAGTCATGAACTGAAATGAATTCAGACGCTCTTGTCACGCTCTTTAGCAGAACTCACCTTGGTACGGTTGAAGCTGATGACCACATCTGCCGTGTCGGTTCCGTTCAGGTACGGGGCGTTGTCGTCCTCATCGTCCACAAAAACATCCAAGGGAGTCTCCAGCTTGGTGATGAGGGTTTCTGTCTGGACCGTGCAGACCATCACCAGTCTGTAGAGCTCGCTCTCCTCGCGGTCCAGCGGGGCGGTCACCACCAGCTCCGTGGAGTTCTCGCTGACAGCAAACGGCGCTGGAGAGTCTACAACAGCTGCGTGTGACCATCGGCTCTCCTAAAAGGAGTCGAACGATCCATTTGACCATATTTTTACCTGATTCCACGCTGTAAGAGACGGTGAAGTTTGGACACACGCCGATCCTCGTGAGTCGGCGGAACTGACGTAGAGCTCCAGGGAAGCGGTTCTCCATGATGTGGGGGTTAGAGGTGTGCGGGAAGCAGAGCTCCTTCAGGTCTGTCTGAGCACACGGAGGCATCGTGGCATTGACAAAGTCCAGGGTGATGAGGACTTTTCTTCTGGCCGCACACGGGGACCCCTTGATGAAGCTGTTAGAGACCACAGCTTGGAGGGACAACCGCCTCACCAGCAATGAAGTTTGATCTGACAGAATCCAGAAAAGAGAACAGGTGACATCAGACAGAGATCTTCTAGCATTTCAGGGTTCTTAAAGAGACTGGACTCACATAGTGAGCTGAAGTCCGCCTGCTCCAGAGTTTTGTTCAAGTAGAGCACTCCAGTACTGACGTCCATGTGGAGCCAGGGAGTATAGGGTCGTCTGTTCCAGCACAAGAAGAAATGGGGCCGCTCGGTGGCACTGTCCAGCATGGCGTGCACCTGAAGGACCGGCGTCCCCGCAAGCTGGCCCACATAAACCGTCTCAATGTATTCTTTCTGAGGGAAGTACAGCCCCGCCGCTCCTGTAAAGACACAGCGGAAACACTGCTTTGTTATAGCAGAGAGTGAAGGCGTGATATCCCCCTGATGTCTGTGTTTGTACACCTGTATCATCCCAGAGATGAATAACAGCTGATATCAGTGATCTCACTCTGGATGTTGAGCTGTGGAAACAACATCCGCTGCTGAAACAGATCCACACACTGGAGGAGGCAGATGTGTTTTCTGTGTTCGTCTTGTTGGCGGATATTGAAAGGATAGTTCAAATGACACTTAATGCGCATGTTTTAATGAATTTCCTGGTGTGGTCAATAACGCGGTTTCCCAGTCTCCTTGAAGTCACCTTCAGATGTTTAATTGAAAAAGCGGGATGCTGTGGAGAGGTGAGTCATTAGGGGTGTGAGTGCGTGCGCGGCAGCGATCCATAAAACGCTGGAACGCTGCGTGTTTTACAGGAAAATGGAGATGTGTTCCTGCTGTAATTATATCCTTGTTATGCTCCTCTTCAGCGACGGCAGGCGACCATTTAGGGAACGCACTAATGTCATTAGCAGACAGCAAAATGAGATTTTCTCCGTCTGTTGGTGGAGTTGAGGCTCGGCTCTGGTTGCAAGCATTGATTTAATTTTGCTTGGCTTGGATGACAGGAGGCTGAGCTGATGGATAAAATATGGGCATCCTTCCTGAAGGATGGAGATGTACTCAGTGAAAATGCAGACCTCTTTATTAAAAGTGTTCCTGGGAAAAAAGGCAAGCAAACCAGATCATCTACGAGAATTCGTGTTCTAAAAAACAAACTAAATTAGGTCACCTTAAAATTTCTTTGTCAGAATTTTTTTTTATTTACATGTGATGGGATAATTACATAACAACGTAATAACTCTCAATTGTTAGAAGAAAGGAGTCTAATGTAGTCGTGGCAGAAAACGATTTTCCTTCAAATTTGTTTCATAAATAACTGAAAGGAAAGGAAGTTGTAAACTGATGGTTGTAAACCATCAGCCTGTTAATGGCCTGTTTGTTTCAGCCTGATTTACATGAACGCAAACTGAGAGGTTTTTATTGCCACTAGAGGGAGCTATTCTCACACTAACACGTCCTGCTGACACAGCCAGAAATGTCCTAATTCAACCAAACAATAATGGAAAAAGCTACAAACCTCAATCCTGACCACAAGACACAAAAGAGTCACTCTCACACTTTAATAATATGCTCATCTTTAAGGAGCTTCCAGCTTGCTTTTAGTTGGACAAATAAAACCCAAAGTCATGAATCAGCAGATGACAGCAGGTCCAAAGACAAGCCCAGAGGGTGTTAACTCAGAGCTCATTTGAGAAGAAGGTTCTGGCTTTACGCCACAGTCGCTTGGACCTCCTGCAACAAGAATTCTTTATATCATTCAAAATTCAATTTCTCTACTGGATACAAGCCAACAGAAAGCAAGCAGTTCCTATCAAAACTAATTAATTGGATGGGTGGATGGACCCCCCCCTTGTCATGAGAAAGACTTTTCCTGTTCCTGCTCCTTTAAGATGCAACACTGAGACACAAACAGGCAGAAATTCCCCAAACATATGTCTGATCTTTCAAAGATGGGGGGGCAGGTTTTTTTGTGATTGTCCTGGGGGCGGGGCTTTCAGAAGATGGGGCTCATTTGAAGAAAGAGCACAGATAACGCAACCTCTCTTCAATCAAAGTGTGCAAACATCATGCATGTGTTTTACAGCCTTCATAAACTGAGGCTCGGCGTCTGAATGTGGCGTCATCTGCACAGATTAACGATGTTACAAACAAAGATGCTGTTTGTTTCCAGGAGGTATCAGGTACAGCTGGGTGGCTGTATCATTTTAAATGCTCCAGAACAAAGATCCTCACATGCCCACGTCTTAGTTGACTTCCAGAGTGTCTGGGACCGGTCAGAGCCGATAGGGCGGAACGCCCTCGCCATCGTCCCAGACAAAGACAGGAACTCGATTACCTCAAGCGTGCCTCAGATGAAAGATTTACCAGCTATGAGCTCATGCACCGGAATAATCCACAGACTGACTGATGCAAAAAAAACAGGACACGGTCATCTTTGATTGAAAAAAGTCTCACAGAAATCTTATTGGGGGAGCAGAGCCCAGCCCCGCTTCTCCTCCCTCAAGGTCAGCATGTGCCCTTTCTGTTCCTGCTAATAACCTCATTGAAGAGGCCGTGTATCTGGCAGCAGGCTAATCAATAACCGTACTAATCAACAGTGATGCTGATTGTTTTGCACTGATGAGACGGACGCGGGTTAACGCTGACGGCTGCATGCATGCAGCGGTCTCGTGCCGTCTGCTTTTTGAAGCTTCAGAATGAGCATTTCATCTGTGTATTTTTTCTGATTTCACAGCCGGTTCCACAGTTTATCTCCATTTTCAAATCATTTCTGATCTATTACCAAACAACTGCAGGCAGGGATATCAGGGAGCAGATGTTTCTTGGAGATAAAAACACAGCAAACCTCCTTCTCTTCCAAAAGTCTAGCCGTTATGAGAATGATTTTCTTCACAGATTCAATTAACTAAAAAGCTGCACATTTGACTGTAATTCCACCTTAAAAGGTGTTATTGATCAGAATGTTTGGAAAGCTCTGTTTCCTGTGTTATTGCTTCATCCTATCACTAAGGATTTCAGAACCTGGATTTAATAAAATCAAGCCTGCAACGATTTTAATCTCCAAACATGGAGGTCTAATAACATGACGGCCATTTCCTGTCATGATGACACGCTCATCCAACTTTTCATCAGCATAATAAGATACACGATCCCGGTTTGGAGGATGCAGTTAGGCGCCAGGTAGATTACTCAGTTTACAGCAATGCATACCATAACATAATGATCAATTACCCTGTCGTGTAATCCAATTAGCCCTCAGAGAATACAAGAGCTGAGACGAAATGATCCATGCTCATCGCTCATCGAGAAACATTTCCCAGAGGAAACAACCACAGGTTGAGGATTCCTCTGGGGGGTTGAATGCCACAATAGTCCATCCTGGATCCAAACTGATGCTACAATCACAAGATTTCCTTTTAAAAAGATGAACTCTGTGCTAATATTTATGAGCAATGATCAACCTTCTGGAGCTTTAAGAAGCTGCAGTCTGCAGACGGCTGGACAGCATGTATGACGCCTCACAGACGCAGGTGACCGCTGCAGAAGTCACAGCTGACAGCAGACAGTCAGTCATTAGAGGTGACAAATGAAAATGTTGACTTATTTACAACCGAGGCAGCCATTGAAGGTCCTCCACAGCTGTCATGGAGTCAGCCCACTCATACAGCTCCATGCATCTCTGCGTCGTTGTCATTGGCTGCATGTTCTAAGGCAGTGGTGTCCAAATCTAGACCTTCATGTTTTCCAAACAACCTGAGTCAGGTAAACAACAGCAGATAAGGCAGGGGTTCTGGAAAACCAGCAGGAGTCTGGTCCTGGAGGCTTGGATTTGGACACCTTGTTCTAAGGGTTGCACAGGCCCAGCAGGTACTTAACAGAACTTTGTTTCAGAAACAAACACTGAAGCAGCAGGCCTGCAGCCTAAGAGAGAAACGGAAAAAGAGGAAAAAATGTAGAATCCTCTGACTGAAGAAACATGCAGTTTTCATAGGTGAAGCACACCCCTCCCACAATCATTTAGCCGTTATGAGTGAGCTGAGCTGGATCTGTGATCCATTGGCCGTCGTAAGTGATGGTCAGGCTCGGTAAGCACGGCTTGGAAACTGGAAAATAACTTGTCAAAACCCATGTGAGACAAGGGGGCTAAATGCCCTGAGGGAGAAATTTCAATCAATGTCTCCTTGTGCTTTCACCGCAGCAAATTAGATTGTTCCTGTGCATGGGAGGGAAGTGTGACCCTGAACTGACTGCAGGATCAGACGCAGAGCTCTGATAGGTACGGGCAGCATCCCCTGCGATGGAAGCAAAAGCCGACAGTTAATGCTTTTTCATCCAGGAGTGCAGGAAGAGGGCGGAGTTGAACAGGAAACAGCCTCTTCGGAGACGCTCAACTTCTGCATCAAAAGATGCAAAAACTTTGTGAAAAATAAAACTTCAAACTAAATTCTATATTCCTGATCGTATATTCCCTGTTGTTAATTAAAGAAGCTCATAGGGGAGGTAATCCTGCAAAATCAAAGTGACATAGAAAAGTTTTTACTAAATATCTTTTTTTTTTTTTATAGCTTCAACAGCATCTTTGACACTGTTTGTGTGCACTAATGACTTTTAGATTTTTCAATGATGCTGGACAACTGAGAAAGATTGATATTCCATCTATCAGACAAAAGCTTTCCCAAATGTAATAAGCAGCTAAATCAAATAGCAGCAAGTGTCAAAGGAGAGTTATTGGTCTGGTTCTCCTCAAAACAAGAAAAGTGCTGATGAAAGGGATGGTGCTGAAGTGAGGAGGAGGAGGAGGAGGAGGAAGAGGAGGAGATGCTGCTCCGGGCTGCAGGCGGAGTGTTAGCACTTTGTTTCAGTTCCTCAGGTCAGAGGTCACCACCGGGTCAAAGATACAGTAACAAGGTCAGAGAGGAGGACAAACGGATCAATGCTTTAATGTGAAAACATCTGCGCTCGTCCTACGGAAGAACTGCAGATCAATCTGTTAACAGATTTGGTTATTCCTGCCAGAGAAATGTTCTCCTAACACAGTTTCAAATACAAAATTAAAGTTAAACTTAAATTCCAAATAAATAAAAGCCTGCTTTAGTAAATCACAACGAAAAAAATCAGCATTTTATGGTCAAAAATTTCATTTAATCTGCAGTTTCTGCATGTCCTGATGTCTAAATGATCCTTTCAACCATTTTTTAAAGATATTTTTTCATTAAAAAGACAGCAGTACTAGAGTCAAAAAGACTCAAAGGAAGCTTAGATGAACCATCAACCTAAAGATCTCCGTTAAACCCCATTGATGTAGGATGAAATCAAAGTTTACATGTGTCCTATACCACCACAGAGGATATTTTCCTCCAGAAAACAAACAGCCAGTGTTTGCCCAGAGATAGCAGCAGCTGCTGCACACCTGCCTGCAGCGTCTCCTCTTTTGTTGCTGGGAGTCGGCAGGTGACGGCAGCGGTGCTGGCTGGGTGTAGATTTCAGCACCCCTTTAATTACAGCCTTGACTTAGGAAACCCAGCTGGAGGAGTACAGTGACCTTCAGTCCACAGACAGGCCCTCCACGAACACAACATGCAGAGGAGGAGTTACAAAACAGTCTGTTTCCTTGAGAAAGATAACAAAACTACATTATGTATTTTATGAAGAGCATTAAAGTGGTGAACACCCATAAAAGGGTGAGTAGAAGTTTAATAAGCTCCAGTTCAGGTGAGATAAACCACTAGATGCTCACTAAAAAGAGTATTCAAGTTGTTGTTTTTTTTTTTTTTTTTCAAAGATCTCTAAAACTCTAAAGATTATTCTAAACCTTTAACAAAATAAATGTTTTGTTTTTTTAAGGTAAGAAATTCCAGTCAGTCCTGAGCTCTGACAGACACTTTAAATTTAGACAGTGTTGGTACAGTTGGGCTGTGGGATTGTGAATGGGATTATGGTATTATGGTCTGCTTGACTCCGGTGCCAGAGCGCCGCAGACGGACCGCTTTCTGCGCGGAGTCGGTGGAACATCACGCACTAGAATCACGCAGCCGGCCAAACGCTTATAGTCATTTCTCTTTTTGACTTGAACACGCACACTATTATAGATCTGCTCACAGAACTGGTTTTAAAATCTATTTTTCTTGAGAAATGTATTCATTTGAAGAAGTTCCTTCAAAACTGGCTCAAATTAACATCTCAGAAGTTATTAGATTAACGCAATAAAACAAATAGTAGTTATAACTGAAATTCATAGCCTGATATGTTTTTTTCCCCAAGATTTAACATAAAAGTCCGTGTTCTCCGGCGCCTTACCTCCAAACAGCAGCAGCAGCTGCAGCTGCAGCGCAGCGACGGTTCCCGGACAGAAACCACTGCTTGACCCCATCCCGGAGAACCATAGGGGAAAGTTTTCAACCGCAGACTCGATTCACGCGATTCCCCCCGCTTTTAGCCCACAGAAGATACAACGAGGAAAAACAAACAAACAAACAAAAAAGTTCACTCTCAAAAAGGGAAAAAAAAGGCGCAAAAAGGCAGAACCCCCGCGTGCGTCCTGCGCGCGCCGCTCCGGTCAGACAGATGAAATCCTTAACGTCCCGCACAACGCGCTGCAGAGAGAGGAGAGGAGAGGAGAGGAGAGGAGAGGAGAGGAGAGGCTCCTCCAGCGGCAGCGGATGGAGGTGGAGGAGGAGGAGGGGGGCTGCTCCACGGTGGTGGTGGTGGTGGGGGGCTTCATCCATCAGCAGGTCAGTCATCATCTTCTGAGGAAAAGTCATCAGTTTTCTCCTTTTTACGCAAAAGTTTTATTGTACTTTATTTAAGTTCGAGCAGATCAAAGATATTGAATATAAATATGATGCATATGTAATAAAAGCTTAACTAAGAGTAAACGAGAGTTCACATATAAAGAGGATTTTTGTTGCATATTTACAGTCTGCAGCATGAAATTTCATGATGAATGTTTTTCATTGACACATCTAGATCAGGGGCGTCAAACTCCATTCCACAAGGGGCCAGAATCCAAAACACACCTTAGGTCAGAAACATTTGTTGAACACTCTTAAACTACATTTTAAAACATAAAACACGTCAACAAAAACACATTGCCAAAACAGCTGGCTGAAAAAATAGCTTGACTTCAAAAAATTAGCCTAAACAGTTTGCGTGTAAATATAAGCCTGACTCCAAGACAGCCTTAAAATGTTTTTAAAAAGCCTAAATTAGCCAAAAACAGCTAGCATGTAGTCTAAATATTAGCTAAAAAAAATCTTAGTTAATGCTAAAACAGTCCAAAAAGCTTTCAGAATTCCAATTTTCGTCTGTATTCACCGTATTCTCCTGAATTTTGGGGAAAAAAACATCTGTCTCAGACTTTTCATCCCTTCTGAATTTAACAACTTCTTTTTAATGATGATGGTTGGAGACACACCAATTTCTGTTTGTGTGTTTCGTTTTATAAATGCTGATTCTACAGAAATCACTTTTTTATTTTATTCATGTCTTTATGCAAATGACAAAGCAAGCCAATATATAAAGAGTCCTTCATGTGTGTGTTCCAACTGTGTGGGACCTTTGCCCTGGGGGGCTGACATCCGTGAAGTGATGATGAGGCGAGGCCAAGGCGGTCACTCCCTCCACCCACCGCTCGATGCCGAAGCGCAAGACTCCCAGAGAGAGGAGGAGGTCACAAAGCATCCTTGGTTAACAGGAGAACAGGATAATCTCCTCTTTTTTCTGATTGGGTCCTCTTCACTTTTGTTTTTTTTTAAACAATCAACTTCTTTTGAGTTATTGAATTTGCATTTCTATAAATACACAATTTAATCAGAAAACAATGATACAGACGCTATGTCTACTCAACTCTTAAAGTCTCCCTATAACATTTTTTTTATTTAAATAAAATGTCCCAATAGTGTTTTAATTATGATTATGAAGTTCTTGACAAAAGTCCCACAACCTAAATGTCTTAAAAAATACATTTTTCACACTGATCTGAAGCCTCTATTTCCAACATATCTTCTTAGGGGGCGTGGCTTTTGGAGCTGAGCTGAGCCCCCATTATGATAGCTCTGAGTCTTGCCAGCGTGAATCTTCACCACTGCTACATAAAAATGTCAAGTAATGTCGGTGATGTCCAGTCATATCGTTTTGAGCCAGATGTCAGCTCAGATGTGTAGAGCTTCATGGACGGAACTTCAGCGGTCAAATGAGCCGTCGTTCACATTTCTGTGATCACATCAAGAAACTCCGTGGAGTCTGGTGGAGCTTTTCCAGTGTTCTCAGCCCTGCCTCTGTAAGTATTGTATGAAACTCACACAAAAAAATCCAGTGACGGCTGATTTGACCACGGAAATGTGAACGGCGGCTCATTTGATTACAGTCAATGGGAAGATGCTATTCTCTTTTCTCCAGAACCTGAGATAGACACGCTAGCTGGGCCGGGTGAGGGGTTTTGTGCATGTGCAGCAGAGCTGTTGTGACATATTAACAGTTCATTTCTTCAAACAGAGCATTTCTGCCACAGTTTGATTGACAGCGATTTAAAAGGAGAAATACTTGGAAATGCAAAAACGAAATGGTTTCTTACTACATTTGTTCTCTTTCATTAGAAAAATGCCCCACATACGTGTTAATAACTCAAAAAACAGGATTTTCATCGGAGGAGGACTTTAATGACATCGATGCACATTAAAATCCTTCTGGTTTTATTTTGAAATATTTCAAACACATGTTGAAAAGAAATAGATTCCACAACTCAGAGCATCATGGGAGTTCACGATTACATGACATCAGGAGCCGAACAGGCGGCTGGAGCGCGGCTGATCAAGTTTCCATACGACAGCCTATAGGTATCCTGAGACTCAGTGAGAATCAATAGGACGAGGAAACGCGCCATCGTGAACATGGTGAGCAGCCGCTGTGGGTTTTTAGTTCTGATGCTCCCACATGAAGGGGAGGCGGGGCCTGCAGCAGAAGTTCAGGATGAAATAGAAGCAGAATATTGATCATTGGTCTCATGTTTAAGAAGTCGCTGCAGAGACAAAAGATCTCCACCGACTCCAGCTTCTATTTGAAGTCACAGATTTGAGTTTGTGCAGCAAACTGAACATCTTCAGAAAAAAAAATAACTCTGGAAAACTAATAAAAATGCAGTTCTTCATGTTTTAAAATCTGACAGTAAAATCGGAGAAGTGAGAATCCCTAATATAAAAAAAACAAAAGCAAAATGCAAACCATGGAGGACGGTTTGGCTTGGTTGAAGTGGAGCATCTGATGAATTTAATGGGTTTCATTTCCCTGATTTACTGATACAGAGAATGGAAGAGGTGCCAGTTCCCATTAACAACACTCCTCTGAGAGCCCTGCATCTTGACCCTGTTCAAGTACTGTCACACGGACAGCAGATGGCACACGCACACACATGCGCGTACACGCACATGGGATAGAAAGAGGAGTGGCCATGGCAACGGATCTGTAATGGTTTGCCTGGTGTGTCACTGAATCACTTGGCCTAATTTGTTAAGTAGCACCACAATATATTTGATTTAATCATCTATTCTGCGCTGAAAACAAGTGGCATCGCATAAATCACGAGCTGCCCTCCCTCATGTCTTCTTCACAAACAGGCTGGGGGGGTTCAGGCTTTGAACAGGCGACCATTCACATGTGCTGCAGGTTATTCCTTCTATTATCTGTTTTTCAAACATCCTGACATCAGATCTGATCAGAAATAGTAAATGGTGTATACTTAAGTATTTAAATAGCGCTTTACTGCCTTCTTAGAAGCCCCAAAGCGCTTTACAGTCAACCGAGAACCACCAGGAGCAATATGGGGTTCTGTGTCTTGCCCAACCTGTGATCTCTCTGCACCCCGCCCACCCCAGCACAAGCACACATTTCTCAGGACTAATGACAATAGTTTCCAATTCACGCCATTTATTTATTTTTTTACAAAACTGATCAACTGAGCGGAACGTTCCATAACCTGATTATATTTTGAGAAAGAATGACTTCCTGTAGAGCAGGTAGGCAATCAGCACCCACAGTGATGTTCCCCACAAGCTCTGGAGGAGGAACTCCCAGTGGGTGTCCTGGAAGCGCATTTCCCAGCTGAATGGGAAGTAAAAACCCAGCAGGGAGTGTCCAACATACACCAAGATGGAGTTCATCCCTGAAAGGAGGATAAAGTGACAGGGATTTAGCCGTTTCATGTGAAGAAATAAAACAAAATAAGCTGTTTTGTAAAATTGGTTTCTTTGGTTATTTTTATGTATTTTGATAAACAATTAATTAAAATAATATAGTTAAAGTATTTATTTCTTCTGGATTGTTTTCTTTGCCCGGTAGAATGGTGGTTAGCGCTCTTGCCTCGCAGCAAGAAGGCCCTGGTTCAAATCCCATCTGGGGGATCTGAAGCAGAGCCACCAACTGGGACCTTTCTATGTGGAGTTTGCATGTTCTCCCCATGGGTTTTCTCTGGGGACTCCAGCTTCCTCCCACCATCCAAAAACATGCTTCACAGGTTAATTGGTGACTCTAAATTGCCCCTAGGTGTGAATGTGGGAGTGTGATTGAGGCCCTGCAACGGACTGGTGAACCCTGCCTTCGCCCATCAGTAGCCGCGTTAGGCTCCGGCACTCCCGCGACCCCGAAAGGGATAAAGCGGCCAAGAAGATGAATGAATGTTTTCTCTTTATTTTTATCTGAATCTTTTCTGCAGAGAGAAACATAAGTTTTGGCAAAATGGTGATAAAATCATCCAAAAAGAAGTTGTTTTGCTGTTACGATGCAGCTGCTATAAAACCTTTTTTGTATGTGTTCTAAACAGAAGAATTGAAGGAAAATGTTCAGATAAAACTAGTCTTAGTGTCACATCTGCTACATCCTTTGGACCTGAATCTTCTACAGCTCTGAGATGTTCTCACAGCCTGCAGCTCCCCCTGACACAGCTCTGTCTGAGGTTCATGTTCAGTGTGATTGGCTCACACCATGTTACCATGTCACACACGGACTAGAGGACACATCTCCGTTTAACACGTCTCTGAGGTGCCAGTTTTTCTTTGAGCATCATCATTTCTGTCTGGTTCATCTTTTTCTTTGAGTTTATTTATTCTCTTTAAAACCAAATCAGTCCTGTTGTCTGTCTTTGATTTGGTTCATTAGTAGTGTTTCTTTAGGCTCCTGGCTATTTCCAGGCTTTGGAAATCTTTGGATTTTCTTTAGAAATGTCTTTTTACATCTGAAATATTTAGATTGTGCAGACAGGACCTTCACTGAATCTTCAGGTTGGACTCCTGAACACTCCTGGAAACAATTGAACTTGTTTTTGTTTGAAACTTCAAATGCAGCTCGGATTATGACAGATTTAAAAAACAAAATGCAATTCTTGTATCTATTTTCTTATTCTTCATAAAATAGTTTTTATCTAGGACTTTTTTTTTCAATACATCAAAGGTGTATTTTATTATATTCTGCTGATGTATGATTCCACATCTACAGCATCACTTGGGCCTTTAGTCTTACACTGATGCATTATGGAAAAGTTTTAAATTCAAGTACTTTTATAGAAAAAGGCTCAATCCAAATTCTTCCATTCTCCCTTCTTCTTCATTTGAAAGGGCATTTTTAGTGCTAGGGTTGTACAAAACATTTTTTTAAGGGGCAATCCTCCAATGCCCTCCGTCTTGAGGTAAACCGCGTGGTGCGATGCCGCGGAGAAGAGCTTTTCTTGACGTGGGTGTGCTCTGAAGCACAGAACTTTACATTTAAGTGATGACTTTTTGTTGTAACAACCTTTTTAAAGTTATAAAACCGCGGTTTTTATATATATTCAAGCGTGGGAAGCCTGGAGCTAATGCCAGATGACCGGCGACTATTGAGTGAAAGTGTCGTCCGAATTTGGAAACACTATTTTTCCATAACTCTCCATTTGGAGGGCTAAATGTGAGGGTAGGGAGAAGGGAAGACGTCTGTGTGAAAAGCAGATATGCTAATAATGTTTTGTAGTTTATGTCTAGATTTAATGGGAAAACAGCGGATGACCTGGATAAAGGAAAGGCTGTCCTCCCCACCAGCCCCTGACGTCGATGATGAAGTACATGCCTCCCAGCAGCAGGAAAGACAGGGCGCCCATACACAGCACATAGGACAGCGACCTGTAAAACAGCATCAGTAAAAGTTTTACAAACTGTCGCTGAAACACCAGCAGCGTAGTGTGAACAAGAGAATCCATGTCTGTACAGACAGGACTGTCGGGGATGCTGCTGGACAGTAGATCCCCCTCTGTGGATCCTCTGGGGCTCTGCCAGCCGGACGTGTCCCTGTCTGCTCCTCAGTGAGGAAACTTTGATGAAATGCCTTCAAGCGGTGGCCTGCTAGCTCCTCCTCACGGAGAGCTTCTTTGTTTTTATGTCTTAGTTGAAGTGGAGCCAAAAAAGGACTCTTAGCCGGGAGTTAATTACTTCTGGACATCCAGGCAGGGACTCGTGCTCCAACGCTCAATAGCCTGTGCGTGATGAACTGCCTATAAAAGCCAGGCAGGTACAGTAATGGCGAGGGATGAGCGTGGCGTTAGTGCATGGCCCCCGAGGACCATCAGCAGGAATTTGCTTACACATCACAGATGTAATGGTATTCTTCCTACTGCAGCATCAAAATGATTCACAATTTAGAGGGTTGCGGCGTTGGAGAAATGTGGAGGTTGTAAAGTAATCTGAAGCATCGCAGAGATTTGCACGCAACATTTATCAAGTTCTGAAACGAGCAGAGATGCTGAGGAAACATCAGATGACACTGCGGTCACTTTTCCCAGAAATTTCTCCCTTACGCGGCCAAACCTGGAACACATGCAGACGTGTTCCGGGGATAACGAGGATCCAGACTGTGGAAGAGTGATCATGTTGGACAGATGTACAACCGCCGTCTGGCATCCCCGCAGCCCGGGTGATTATTTACAGTGTCTGCTGCTGTTAGAGGTAAGTAAACGCGTGTTTTAGCAGCTCTGATTTGTGCCTGTTGGAAAGCCATCCTTTAGTTTTGTGAGGAAACGTGGCTGGATTTAGAGGGTCAGGAAGCACTTACCAAAGGTTTTTATTGACAGGTATAAATCCTCCGTCTCGTGTGCACTTAGAAAGGATGGCCGCTGAGATTCCCTGAGGTGGAAATGAAAAAGATTTCAAATCGATGACGAGCAACAAAGCAGTTTGTGTTGTGCTACGGAAAAGTGATGCAACAGAAACCCTGGAGATTAGCAGATTATCTCAGAGTCAGACTCAACCTTTCATTTGTCATTCCAAGCACACTTAAGACATCAAATAGTTTAGAAATGACACATTTTTAGAGAGTTGGCGCTTTGATTTTCAGCCTCATCTTCCCACATCAGTGAAAGCTTTTCTTATCTATTCACCTTTCCATGTGACTTAGATACATGAGAAAGGCTTTGTGCACAGAAACCCAGCGCAGAGATCAGAATCCAAACATGCTCGTTAGCTGGGTATCCATCATGCGTATAGATGACAGAATCGATGGCGTGGAAATAGCCTGGCCGTGTCTGGGTTCAGCCTCCGGGCTCTCCAGGCAGCATGAAGCTGGATGGGGCTGGTATGTGGGGCAATCGCTCAATTTCAATCTCACACTCCTGGATCGTTGAGCTTTAATTAACTCAGGCTGCTGTTTATGATGAAGAAGATGCATGGCTTCGGAAGCCAGAACTCAGAGGTGCCGTCTGCGACCCGGTCCGTGAGCTCTACGGGTTCTGAGCGGACCCTCAGCGTACAGGAACAGGAGCCCCCGCCCTCCTCCGCGGAGCAGAGCCACTAATGTCAAGAACACATGTCTGGACTGAGAAGCAGCTCAGTTCTGCTTCCGGCCTCCAATGTGAGATTTTATTAGAGAAGTCGATATCTAGTCGGGCCAATCACTAAAACTAATTTAGTTTCAGGATCAGTTAAAATAAACCTTCGGCAAAAAATAGATTGAATCTGTAAAGAACTTCAACCAGGTTCTGTTTGTTCTCCAAAATACAGTTTTAAGTTGATTCTCGATTTTCTTCAACATATTCCCATAATATCTGTGATGTAAAGCGCTACGCCTCCGTGTTAACCCACAACATTTATTTATTTATTCCTCGAGGTGTTACTTCATCACTCTGAGCCTCTAGGAGAGGACAAATGATCTCATTTATTTCACCTCCTCCCAGCCTTTCTCTGCACAATGATGGTCAATAAGATTCAACACCAGCGCTCATAATAGAGGAGATTTGTCATTTAAGAAATGAGGTTAATGACATTAAAGTCTACTAACAGAATGTCAATTGATTCTCCTTCATATTAAAAGGATCTTGTTTTGATTCAGGAAACGAAAGTTTTGGATCTTTTAGATTCACTTTTTTACAAATAAACTGAAAAATAAAGATGTGAATCCCGGTTTCCTGATTATACAAAGCCCAGAAAACAGTTTAATATCGTCATTATTTAGCCTGCAGATGCGTGTCTGACATAAATATCTGTGTCCTGTTGAATTAAGCCATTCTTGCAAGTTTTAAGCAAAATAATCACAATTTTGACACCAAAATTATTCTAATTAGGGTTGAAAAAGGTATCTTTCTTACCAAAATAAAATGAAAATAGTTTCTTACATAAAAAAGATTAGAAAAAGGTGTTTCTTTTTTTTTTTTTTTTTTACATTTCTTAATGAAAAAAAACATTGTGTTGAGCACTTTTAAATGATTTATCAAACTCTTAGGGGATTTTCCACGTCTTAAGATTGAGGTGCAGTTCTGTTGTTGTATTGAGGAGCACAGTTCTGTTGAAGAACAGACTTTGATTTCAACACAAAGTAAGAAATCCGACCACAGACGGTCTCTGCATCCGCCCCTGCACCTGATTTGACTCTTTTGTTCTGCATAGTTTGATCTGCCAGATAAATCGATTTGGAGATGGAGACAGCTCCCACAGCTCCATGATTGCTCCAGGTCACGGAGCCGCTGGCAAGCGAGCTCCCACTAACCCCATTTCAGAACGAGCCAAATCTCTGCTGCATCTGAGCGGGCGGACAGGAGAACCAGCCCGGCACGGTTCTGCACAGCCTGGCCTTTCTACATGGCTGCTCCTGGTCTCGTTAGAGGAGAGCAGCAGCCTCCTCTCTCAGCCTTAGAAATGCTAAACAAGTCGTCTCCTGTAACACTTGGCTTCTCCCCTGGGGGACACAGTCTTCTGCTGAATGAAACAGAGGCCAGCTTGGACTTTTTTTGTGTTTTTAGACCACCCACAAAGTGAATTCTCCCTCAGAAGCTCCAGAAACATCTTCTCATTCGGATTTGAACTTAGAGCAGTTCATTTTTCATGAGTTTCAGTTGAAACTGAGCAGTTTTCTGTATACAAAGTGCCTTCCAGTGCTTGCACTGGGCTGTAAATGATATGCAGAACGTCAGTCTAGATCTACAAGCAGATGTGAGGCACAGAAGGGCAATGAGAGACAGTATAGACCCCCCCCCCGAGGAGCTGGATACCAGACAGAGATCAGACTCAGATCTGCCTAACGAAGGGCTTCAGCTGTTGTGACTAACCTGCAAGCTGCTGCAAACCTGTCTACCTCCTCAGGCAGGTGAGGGATGAGAGTGGCGTTTACCTCCTCCTGAGTCATCACCAAACAGTGACACTCTTAGAGATTCACAGTCATGGTTTTAAACTCTCTGGACACAGCGGAACGTACCAAGATGACAGCCCAGGTTAGGTACCGACAGAGGATGTGTCCATTCTTCCTTTTGTAGAAAACATTGATTTTTCCCGCCTGTTGAATTAAAAAAAAGCTTAGATTTAGTTCAGACACAGAGCTCCAACAGTTCACGTGAAGCACTGTCATTGGCCGTGTTGGCCCTTGGGTAACTGAATAGTCCTGGGATGCAGCAGCGGATGCAGCGTCCCTGATGTGGCGGTCATGTTTCCTCTGCCAGATGTGCCATGTTAGTCATCCGCTCGCTGATTAATTTGGTGATGATGAATACGTTTCAGCTGAAGACATTAGCAGCACAGAGCGGGGCAGCGGACACCTGGCGTGTCGTCTCCGACTCGCTGACTGAAGGGCTCAGAGACCACCCCCCTCTGGGAATTCTGCAATGTGGCTGCTTCGGCATGGCGGCTTCCCACAGGCCAAATGGTTATAAGTGACTCCGTCGCCATCAGAGACGGAGGAGCAACGGCTCTGTTGTCACTAGTAGAGACGGAGGGCAGCTGTGAGGCAGAAAAACTACGCTTCCAAGGAGAGGAGACCTGGAGATTCCTGTCCCATCATGTCAACACAGAAAACCTGAGAGCTGCATGTGTTTGTGCTGCTGAGACTCCCCAAGTACCGGCTATTTACAGACTGTTTATGAAAAGATAAAAATACACAAACCATCTTGAAATTTGTTAAAGTTCTTTTGCATCATGAAGAAAATCCTCATGATTTTTTTTTAACAACAAAGGGACATCCATCCGTCCATCATCTAAACCCAATAAATTCCTCTTGGGGTCACAGGGTTGCTGGAGCCTATCCCAGCTACTGTTAGGTGAAAGCAGGGTCGCCAGTCTGTTTCAGGGCTATGTACGCACAAACACTCACGCCTAAGGGACAACTTAGAGACACTAATTAACCCATGACTCATGCTTTTGGACTGTGGGAGGAAGCGGGAGAAAACCTGGGTATACACGAGGAGAACATCCAGACTCCACACAGACAGACCCAGCTGGGATTTGAACCAAGACCTTTTCTCTAAGAAGTGAGAGTGCTAACCACTACACCTTTCTCCCACTAATGTATGGACCCTCAAACCAGACAAAATGAGTTTGAAAAGATTGATTGAGTGACAGATGATATTAGGGCCACCAATATACAACTTCATTCTCATAATTTAACAGTTACAACTTTTTCTTGTAAATCTACAAGATTTGAAGACGCATTTAATTTTTTTTCCTTTTGCTTGTAAA
The DNA here is from genome assembly GCA_003999625.1 of Oryzias javanicus. Taxonomy (NCBI): domain Eukaryota; kingdom Metazoa; phylum Chordata; class Actinopteri; order Beloniformes; family Adrianichthyidae; genus Oryzias; species Oryzias javanicus. The sequence goes on along the minus strand of CM012451.1, from coordinate 8,787,182 downwards.
CTGGCCCTAATACTTCAATGTAGATTTAAAATAAATAATCAAAAAAAAAAAAAAAACTTAATCCAATTTTCTTGACAACAAATTTTAAAAAAAATTAACTTGAAAATCAATAACAAATTAGGACACTTTTGAGGATTAGATTGTAAAACTTGTAAACTTTTATAAAACATAATGTATAGTTTGTCCTGACACACATGGCTGACGTCATGGACACCACTGACGGTCATCCCCATCGTATCAGCTGCATATTTTTAAGAGTATGCTTAAATTAAACTTCAGCATCAGAAATAAATCAGTAATAAATTTCTGCATCTGAGTCAAAGTTTATTGATGAACACAGTGAAAGGATATGGAATCTTCTGGTTAAGATAACCTTGCATTAAAAACTTCAAACATTGAAAGGAAAGTTGACGCAGGATGAAAGCTAAAATCATGAGCAGCTTATTGATTTCTACTGTTTAGATTCACATAATGTCTTTCAAGAAAAGCAAATTTAGGTATTTTTAGATCATCATCTGTGCTTCTCAGTCTGAGTGCGTACTGCAACAACTCTTCATGCAGATAATAGCCACCTCCTTTATTAGAAGAACATTTTAGCCTACAGGAATCTGCATATAATATATATAGGCTCCTTTAAAGGAATTCCTGTCATTTTTGTTTAGAGCTTTTTATTTTTCTGTACATCTTCATGACGCCTTATAAACACTTCATCCTGATTTCATCCAGTTTGGCTGAAATCAGGATGATAATTAAATGTTAGATTTTACCTGCATCCCCAGAAAGCCCATCACAATGGAGTTGATGGTTCCCAAAATTCCCTCTGGATCAAAGGGCTGCACCGTCAGATACAACTTCTGATATTGAAAAAAAGGGTTGTAACTCAACCCTCTGTTGCCTCTTTTTAGGTTGTTCATTTGACCAAAGACAATAAAGTTCTTACTTTACAGGTGGGGTATCTGTACATGTTATCACCAAACATCCATCTGTCGATGTACCCTGCTGCCCCCCCAGTACAGTTTGGATAAAGGCCATCGTCTCCGATTCCACCTGCTCCCAGGTACCCTCTGTTGAGGCACAACAAGTATTCAACCGAGATTACAAAGACTATAAAAAGACAAATAAAATAGTTAAATAGCATACGTTTTCATATAAAAAAAAAGATTAAATGTATGAACACTGCAATTCAAAGCCACTGTATTTGAAATATTCAGGGACACAAAGAGCATCAGCAGCAAGGAAGACAGATCTTCTACTGTTTCTGCGCATGACAGACTGAGATTGGCTAATTATAGCAGCTGAAGCGTCCACTAGCAGCCCATAAATCTCACCTAAAGCACACCTGAACACCTCTGATGCCCGAACCAATAATTCTGGCAGGTAGGATGTGAAAACATTTCTTTACATTAGAAATAAACAAACTGACTGGACTTACGTGGGACAGTTGGGCACGGGCAAGAGGAACGTGAGGCAAAGCCACAGAGTCTCCAGCAGAGAGATTATCAGCCACTGTGGCCAAAACAGGACCACATCCTGGACAGGATTCCACCAGTGGTTCTGCAATCATGAAGGTTATCACTGAGGAGGATCTGGAAAATCCAGCAGTGACCTATGACCTTTGCATGCCATTGAAACATGTTTCAACACAAAATTGTGTTCAGAGTGTGGGACTAAGGCGTTTCTGCAGACTCTTCAGTCTTGTTCAGTGTTCTGCTGCAGCTTGGATCTCTCAAATGCAGTTTTCTCCTGATGACTGATCAATTGAACCTGACAGGAGACCTCACCTCACTCTGTGGGATTGCTTTCCGGCCCCAGAAAGTCTGCAGGAGAGACAGGACAAAGTAGGTAAAGGCCAGACGCTGCAGCACTCCGGGGATCCTCAGCCAGGACCAGGACACTGGAACACAGTCAGCAGCACTCAGAGGAAGCAAAGCACACTTAGTGGTGTCAGTAACCATGGAAACGTTTTTCTTGATAAAACTGATGGGATTGTCTTCTGAAAGTGTGATGGTGTTCTCCAAATCAGTTCATTGAAAACCTCTTTGTCTCAGAAACTACATGAAGCTCATCACTGATCCAAACAAGAACAACAAGATCAGGAAATCTCTCCAAAACAAGGAAAGAGGAAGTGCTTGATCACTTCAAAATGTGCAAGTTTTCCACCATACAGACAGCAGCGTGAATCAGAAGCAATAACACCTTCTGCTAAGATGCTACTTTAAATTTCACAGACTAGTTGATGGTGAGGAAATGACTAGAAGAGACTGAAACTCCTGACATTTATCATAGCAAAAACTGAAGTCGGATCCTAATTCATTCTCTGAGTCTAACACCTGATTCTAGCGTCTGATCCCAATGTCTAATTTTAATGTCTATTTTTTTTTATATGATTTTGATGTCTGATTCAAAAGTTTGCTCCTAAGGTTGCATTCTAACATTTGATTCTATTGTTTGATTCTTATGTTTAATCCTATCGTCTGATGTTACTGCTTCGTTTTAATATCTTTTTCTAATGACTATATCTATTGTCTTATGATATTGTCTCATTTTAATGTCTGATTCTTATCATCTCAATCTAATGTCTGATTAGATTGTCTAATTCTAATGTTTGATTCTTAAGTCTGCTTTTAATGTCTAGTTTTTTTTGTCTGAATATAATATCTTATTTTATTTTCTGATTCTAATGTCTGATTGTAATTTTTGATTTTATTGTCTGATTCTATGTCCTGACTTTTATGAATGATTTTAACATCTGATTTCAATGTCTAATTTTGATGTATCAATTATTTTCTAATTCTAATGTCTGATTTTAATGTTTGAGCCTAAAGTTTGAGTCTATTGTCTGATTCTAATGTCTGATTTTATTATCTTGAAAGTAAATGTCTGATTCTAATTTTATTTTTACTCTCTGAATTTAATGTCTGCTTCTATCGTCTGATTCTAATGTATATTTTTATGGTCGAATTCTAATTTCTTTTTTCATTGTCTGATTTCAATGTCTAATTATAACATCTGACTTAATTGCCTGATTTTAATGTCTAATTCTAAGGTCAAAACTAACACATTTACACTCTGTGATGGAAGCCAAAGATCTAACTCAGGTCATTTCAATACTAGTCTTAAATAGTAAAACTCAATGTAAAAAAATTCTGGTTCTGCATTGAAATAACAGCAGCTCTCCATGGATGATCTATCTCACGCTGCCTGAATGAAATGCTCCCAGTTTTGACGTGTATTAGGAGCAGCTGGATATCATGGTCTCCTTTGACACCACTTTGACCTTATTTTGAACATCTAACTGCAGCTGGATTTATGTGATGTGACTCACGGTTATTGACAAAGGTTAACACCTCCTTCCTCTCATCTGACATTGAAAGGGTTTGGAATATCGAGCTGATATGACTCCATTCTCTTATTAAATCCGACTGCAGGTCTGACAAGCCGAGGACATCCTTAGAGACAAAGCTGCGTTTTATGGTGTTAGCCTCCATGTTTTTGTGACGATCCCCTGCAGCAGCAGCAGCTGCATGGAGCTGCAGGATGTAATTCTATCTGTTTGTAATTGTCCATTACCACTGTGGTTGTTTTTGCTAAGTCCACCCCTGTTAAACGTCCCCTGGTGCAGGATTTGGAGACTACACATCCAAGAAGAATTTTTTCGTTAATTCAGTTATGCAGACATCAACCCAGGAAAGTCCATTAACGGCAAGGATTTCTGGTACATCCCAGGTGGGAAGGGAAAAGGGGGATTTTCAACATCAACAGCATTCTTTTGTCAACCTTTGTTCATCACAAATATGGACATGGATGCATTTTGTGAAGAATTAAACACAAAAAAGTCATTCAATCATTTGATTTAGTAACAGTAACACATTAACTGGCTAATTAACAAAGAAGCTACACTAAGTAAACATGTTTGGTGACTTTTACACCTACGCGGTCCATCTCTTGGAGAATAGTTGAGAAAGCAGAAGCCGAGCAGCATCAGCACAACTGTTCTCCAGGTGATCTTTCTCAGCAGCTGCAGGCGGCTGACTCCTCGCCTCTGCATGGAGCTGAAAGCCAAAACCACCGAAGTTCCGATGATAAACACAAACCTGGCAGACACAACAGTGTTGGGTTGGTTAAACATTCAGTAAAGGCTGATATTCTTCATGTATCACACCTACCATGGCATGACGAGATCTGCCACAGTTAAACCTGCAACACATCGGGAAGCAGAATGAACATCAACACATCTTCCGGAGGTCACAGCTCAGATCTCTCCATTCCTGGCAATCTACTGAGACATCTGGGTGAAAAAAGATCAATATTTCCTCTAAAAGTGCTGCTTCTTTCATTAACTTTGACTTCTAAGACACCAGCCAAGAAAAGGGTTAATCAAAGTTTAACCAGAAACCATCAACAAAAAGTGAATTTTCCTAAAAAAAATACTTGTGTTTAAGAGTCATGTCCCCTAACACCAGAAAAACTCTGTTAGCAGCCAACAGAATCAATCAGATTCCAGTCAAACCTCATTTGTGTGTTAAAATTTGTGGATAAACCAACTCCTCATCTGTCTGTGGAGATTGTTTTTCTTTGTTTATCATTATAGCAAAAATGATCAGACGGCCCCGGAGAGACGATTGTCGCCTTAAATCACTGTGAATGCGCGCAGGCGTTGATCTTCACCGTTCCACGGAGCATGTTCAAAGAACCAGTAACCTCCGCCGCCGTAGTTCACAAACACCATCACTGTGAGGGAAAACCTACAACGACAAGGCAGCGATGAGAATGCTTATTTAATTATTTATTGAGAAAAATCTGATGCTAAAAGGATAAACATTCAAACCAGTTCAAGTAAAAAAAACTAAATTCTTCAGAGTTTATCTGCATAGTTAAGATTAGAAAAGAAAAGGAGCTGTGAAGTGAAGTTTAGGACGCCAGACCAGAAGCTTTTTATTGTGTCACAACTCCAAAAGCAGCGTAATGCAATCTAAGCATTATGAATCACTCAGGAAATGAACGCTTGTCCTCTGGATCTCCTCGAGCAGATGTGCTGACTAAAGGCTTTGCGCCTAATATATGATACACTTTATATTTAAGCGCTGGCGAATGCTGCTGAAGCACACGGGATGGAGTGAACAAGGAGCTGCAGAGAGCTGTTTGTGTTGCATGTGGAGAAGCTGGCGGGGGGCCATTATGCAGCACAAACCTGCAGTGGAATGCATTAGAGGGTCGCTCGGAGCCAAATCCTTCAATACAGGAAATATATGAAATCAGGCTTTCAAGCATCTTTAATAATTACACATTTTGAAATTCATAAGGGTTCTTTGTTTGCCATAACAGAATTAGGATAAGCTCCAAGAACGGGAGTGACTGATAAGGTGCAGCGTTTCTACTTCTGCCTCCTCTTGTTTTGCTGCTTTGATTCAATTAGGAGGCGCTCTGAAGCCATTACTGCTCGTTCAGCCTCAGCCGCTGATACCAGACTTTAATCGGTCACTATCATCTCCAAAGGGTCGTTAAAGCAAAGTGAAACCTGTGTGCTCTCCCTCCATCCCTCTCATGGATACACACCGACTGTCATTTCAATTTTAACGAACACCTCCATTAGTTGCCATAGCAACAAAGACAAAGGTGAAATCTCTGTCCAGATGAGACCCTGTGTAAAATCTGTGTTTTTTTAAAACATGAAAACCTCTTGCTGTCGTTGCATTGCGCTGCAGTTGGGACAGAGGAGGAGGTGGAGCATAGTCGGGGAGATAATATAGAGTTAAATTGGATTCTGCTTGTTTAACTTTTGAAATTTAACTTGTTCATCATGTGTCTCATTCTTGGCTGAAACACTGCAGAGAAGCTTGTTTTTCTGATGGACGGTTCGTTCCACGTATCTGGTTACTGGCCGCGCTGCCCAAATCAAACAAGCAGCCAGAAAAGTCAAAATACATGGAAGGAAATGGAGAGCCAGAGGGAACTTCTCCTGCAGGCAAACATCGGAGCATATCTGCCCCTGGATCAGAGGAAAACTTGGATCTCAGTCAAGAACGGCCCAAAATGACTCAGCCACCTGCTGGTAAATGCAACTCACAGTCCCTGCCTTCGCCTAATAGTTGTTCCATCTGTTGTTCTCCACAGCTAACATTCAAAAGAGCAATTTTCCAGCATGAGGAAACTGTTGAAAGGCTTTCAGCAGAGCGGCACAAGATTAAAAACCCCAAATCCTTTTAGAAAAATTAACACTTGACTGTAACCCACAGTTCTCTGTATATCATGTCAGAAGAGCAATGATCAGAAAAAGCTCTCAGGTCTGAAAGGAAGCCTTTTCCCTCCAGAAATGTCTCAGCCATCATGCGGATGACGGATGTGTCTGTTCAGAAGTTCCCACATGGGCAGGGCTGACTGCCATAAGTCACCCGCAGAGTGCTGAGTCACACTTTGATTGAGCGTGTTGTCAGGTATGAGAACTTCCTGTATCACCCATCAGGACATCGATACGCAGGAAGTATCTGTGACGTCCTAAATACAGAGAGACTGTGTGGGTTTTTGCCGTCTGGGAGCAGAAATGTTTTGAATGAGTGTCCATTCAGACGGCGCTGGAGAAGATGCCAGCCGTCTGCTGGATGCGGTCTGTGCTGCTGGATTTCCTCCTGCTCTCCCGTTTTGGCAGGAGATCTGTGGCAGTGTGGATGTGTGTTGATATGTTGACGGTATTATTACATCAATTATTTGGCAAGGAGGAGGTCAAAGCCACACCAGCTTCCTGTTTCCAGAGAGGCGTGCTTTGTGTCTGCCCCCAGGCTACAATTAAGGCTTGCAGGGAGCCCAGATTCAATCACATGCATCCCTCCTGTCCAACAGAAACACTCTGTTCCAAAGCCGAGACGCTTTCATATCAGAAATCAAGCCCAAAGCTGCGCTGCCTGATAACAAAAGCTTGGGGGAGCGTGTGGCCAGACGATGACCCCTTCATAATTCTTCATTATGCTTGCTCTGTAGATTTTCATCATGCCTCACACTGCTCTAAAAGAATTAGCATGTGAATGAGCAGCATGTGGTGATAGAGTGATAAACAGGACGCTTGTTTATGGGGTGCATACCCTCGGAAAGTGTCCAGGGAGAGGAGGCGCGGTGGTCTGGTTCCTCTGCTGTCCACCGCCGCCGTTTCACAGGCATGAGCTCCGTCCTGGAGAGGCAACAGCACGGAGATCCACTGATGTCAACATCCAAACTAAACACAAAGTAGACCTTAGATTTGTTTAGTTGCACTTTAAGAGGTGAAAGTGTGTTCTTTACACAAACTTTAAGTCTGTTTTTCTTTCTGATGTTGTTCTCTTTAAGTTTCATTCTTCAACACAACAAGAGGTATTTTTAATGCAAAATGCATTTTACCTGAACCTCTGAAACCCCTTACACACAGATCATCTTCCATCCATTAGTCTGCGTGCTGTATTTTCTGCATGCTACACTTCAGCCAAACACAATAAAACATGAAAATCTGCAGAACTTAAGTGAAGTGAAACAAGTTTCAGAGGAAAATGATGCTCCTGAATGTACGGCATCTGAATAAGAACAAAGAAAGAACATTTTTTATATGGAATTAAATGGGGAATTTACTTAATCTCATAAATCTTTAAAATATAAAACAGGATTATCATTCTATTCCTTCACTACATCTATAACTCACTTTTTCCTGCTGCTTTGCAGAATGAGGAATCATTTTTCATTGAATCGCTTGCTGCTGCCAGAGAAATACTGACCCTCTAATGACCTGTGAACTCCATGAAGATCTGCGCCATGCTTGGAACTGTGAGACTTTTGGTTTAAATTGCTCAAGTTAATGTATGAGAGCAAAAATACACATTTTACAAGTTCTGAAAGAAACAAATCAAAGCATCTATTCTAAAATGAAACCCATTCTCACTTCAGCAACATCTGCAAATCTCTCTGAAATTAAAGTTAAGAGAGAAAAAGAAATCAAATTGTTGCCAATTTCTCTGCAAAATGTCAGGAAGTCAGATCCAAACATTTTAGACTTTATCATGCAGAAATGGTAAATATTCAGACAGCTGTCAAACTTCAGTGTTCAGTGGAGCTGTAGAGGTTTAGGCTCAGAAAAGGTTTAGAAAGGCAACAGACTGATCAGGACGTCATAGGGAAAGTGGTGTGAAGCATGGCAGAGGAAGGCTGATGATGTGGACTTGTGGACAGCTTTATTAACAGTGCCACCACATTATTTCACCTGCCATGAAGTCCTCTTTGAGTTTGTTTTCCAACAACAAAAACTTGGTGAGAAGCCAAACAATGACTAAGCAGATCTCATCATGGATGCAGGAAAGAGCAAATAAATGTTCTGAGATTTTAAATCAGGGTTAAGGTGCAACCTCTTTTCAGGTTCTTGTAAATGAAGCTGCTTGTTCTGGATCAATGTCAGGACCTGATGGTGGAAGCTTTGGTGGTAGAAACTGAAAAAGTTAAATGAATAAACTTCAACATATCAAAACTATAAAGAAAAAAGATCATAAAACAAGAAGATCTGAAAGAATGAACTGAAAACCAGACGATTAAATGCACGGATGATTGTTAACGCAGATCCAGACAGCAGAATCTGGAGTGACTGACAGGAGGAACATTTAAAAGTATCAGAAGAATCTAAAAAAAATCTGACATACCAAAGAATCTGACACACACCCCTGAAAAATCATTTTAGAGTTCTGTCTGCGGCTGATATCAATAAAGTCAAGTTTAGCCATTTTGTAATTGAGATTGCAATTAAAACTGAATTAGCTGTTCAAAACCCCTGAAACTTTTAAGTGTACTCAAATGACGACACTTCTGTGAATTTGAACACCAAATGCAAAGGCCCTCTGGTTCAGAAGTTCCCATCATCTCTGTCGTTGCTCTCTCAGATTTTGTTGACTCCGGCCTGCACTCCCGCCGCGGTCTGACCTGAACTGCTGGCCTCCATGTCGCAGAACCAGAGCAGGAAGACTCCAACACTAATATGTCATGATGGATCTGCATGCCCCAGACAGCATATGGAGAACAGAAACATCTTGCTGAGAAGAATGAGAGGAGCCATTGATGCTTTCCAAAAAAAACCCCAGGCTCTCTGCCCTCAGAGACGATGATTGGATCTCTGCAAAGCTCCGCCGCTGATGTTCAAGCGGCTCTGCTAACATTTGTATCAATCATTCCATTACCGTCTCCCAAACGGCCTGATGACTGCAGCCTCAGAGCCATTTTGGCATCTCATGCTGCAGTGCAGACCAGAGAGTGTAATGCAATTTAAGCGTTAGATCGAAGAAATGTTTATGTTAGATTAGAAAAAGCATAAAGTCGAGCCTTCTGGACCGGTTCCTCTGATTTCTAGGATGCAGGAGTCTTAAAGACAAACTCAAATCAATTCCACTTAAAGCGTCACTTCATGAGAAACCTGTGATCTATTTATGATTGATCTGAATCTTTTCAATCAGAGTAATCTAATTCAGTTTATCAGGGTTTTAATCTAATACATTGATTGGAGGATGTGTGTTACTTACATGATCCACAGAGTTCTGCAGATCCGGGCAGCAGACCGCCTTCAGAAACGGAGATGTACGTCGCCGCCTGCAAAATAAGTTCATTTGAACGGAGATGGAATAAAAATCAGATATTTTGATCTATAAAGCATACCTGTGGATGAGCGGCACCACCACAAACAGGAGAGCAATTCCAGCCAATAAGAGAGCAGCAGCTACAATGGCTGCAAAACAAGAGAAAGTTTGCAGACGTGAGATCAGTCTGTTCTCCTCCTGTTCATGAGGAGGAACTTCTTCTCCAAACTACATCTAGCTGCCAATGCTGGCTGACATTCTGCCTAAATTATCCCGTTTCTCCATCAGTCAACCTGTGGTAATGCCTCAATGACCAACACAAACCAAAAACCTCAGAACTTTCTGGTTATCTGACTCCTTTGTCAGAAAAATCCAGTTGAGGACACAAAAACCTGTAAAGACAGTCAGACTGTTACATGGAGCTTCACCGTTTCAATGTTAGATTTCATGGAAGAACTCATCCCAACGATGCAGACAAACATCTGCTGGTTAACCATCTTGTGTGTTTTTGTAATCGTTAACTGATTCGTTTCCTGCCGGTTCCTGATTTTTCATTTTCATCCCAACTGACCTTTCCTGACCTCTCATAACTGTCAACTAATTTTCATTTCAGAAAGGATTACTAGTGTACTTGTCCAATTACCTAATGATTATTGACAGGAGTAAACAGCATTACTTTCATCTACATACACTGTAAAAACAGGCCCCTTAGAAATAAGTCTGAATTTATTACCCTGTTGGGATAAAAAAAATGGTCTTACCAAGAGTTCATATTCATTAAAAAAAATGTAGTCACTAAGAAATGTTTTCTTAAACCACGATTATTTTGCTGTTGAAAATTTTTCTTGATAGGATCATTAATCTTACAAAACAAAAAGTAAGACAGTTTTCCAGAAACATTTGCCTTTTTAAGATTCATTTTTTCAGTGTAAATGGTGTTACTTCTTGCATAATAGTAACTGTAACTCTTAAATGTGGGTCAAAACTATAGTTAAGGTCACTGAACCTGTTTCAGAATTCATTTAGTAAAAGAAAGCTCTCAGATGGTGATGATTGGCTGAGACTTGAAGAAAAACCCAATAAGAGCCAGGGGGATGTCGTCTAATAAACATGTGCACCTCTAAACTCTTTCACCAAAAGGGAAGCATTGAAAAGATGAAGTTACTTTACCTGCTAACAAGTTACTTTTATAATTCAGTACTTCCATGACTAACTTAGTAACTTCAGAGGAGATTAAACTAAGAACTGAAACTAATGACATTTTTGAAGTGATGTCTCCAACAACGTTAACGATTAACTACAGGGTAACATAATCAATGTTCTGTGTAACTTTAAACTAATCATTAGCTTCCTTTAGAAAAACTCCAGTTTTTCTTCTGAAAAACAGCTTTTGTACTCTGTTACCTCAGAGTTCAAATGTTTTTTTTACATCTTTGAAATGTGGAGAAAATCGTTGATTCAGGTTCTACAGATGCGTCCCACCAGACAGAAAAAGTTTTGCCTCTCAATCCAGAAAAATTAGACATTTAACCGCCTCTGCTAACAACGCTGCTAATAAAAAAGGCTGTGCAGGAGCGGCCAGCTCATGCGTCAAAGCTGGAAAAACAAACAGAGGAAGCAACATCAACCCACACTGATAGACCAGTAGGAACATCTCGACGTTCGTTCTTCAGCCTCCATAAAGCTCTCAGCTCATTAAGTGCTGCATCCATCCGTTCTGTCAGGATGAATAGAAGGAGAATCTGGAACAACTCGATTAAGCCAAGAACAGTTATTGATACGTTTGGAAAAGTCGAACAGACACTTCATTGCATCTGGTTTGTCCTGAAGAATTAAATCCTCAGCTGGTGACTTGTGGTCTGTGGTGCAGAAAACCACCCTAACGTGATTTAAGGCTGCATCTGAATGCAGCTCCACAGCCTGAGGAACCCAGGAGCTGGCACGGCCTCCGGCTGATCAATCCCCCCAGCAGCACCACCTCCTGCAGCAGCTGACCAGACCATTACTTACATCCAGCAGGTCCTGCAGGGAGTTGGTGTAATCATTGGTCTGTGATGCTAATGGAAGCTCATCATACTGTGAGAGGTGCAGTCACACTGACCAGAGCAGATAATGGCTGTTTAGCTTTAAAAGTCTGATCTACAACATAATCTGCAATATTGTTAAGTACAGTGTACATTATGGAGAAAGAAGCTTTCAAAATCCCATTACGGCCTAATCCTTCCAAACTCCCTGATGTATTTGACGCGTCCCTTGACGCTCGAGGGCGGGGCTTCAAAACAGGCAGAAAAGCTTTTTTTTTTTTTAAACCTGTTTTCAAGAAAGCTCTTCTGATCTGATCAATAGCATTCTCTGGGATGGCTGAGAGCTCTGCTCTGTGGACCACACTGGAGGTTCTTCACTCAGTAGGATCAAAGATTCCATCATTCGAAACAATCCTCTATGAATCCATATTTTGAGGACTTACGTAGATATGCATTGTTTGGAGGTTTTTCTATGGAATGACTGCAGGTGTGGTTCCCTGAGGGATCCGGACCCTGGATCCAAACGGAGTAATGCCCCCCTTCCTGGTATGTCTGACTCCACCTGCATCCATACACACACACATGAGGTCGCTGCTCTGTAACATGACATGTCAAACAATTTTTTAAACAACACAAACAAGCTTTGTTTTACTTGTGAAGCTCATGAGCACCCTCTTGTGGTTAAAAATGTGAAGGTCACTCTCCTGTCTTTCCCCTAGTTTCAGGTCCCAAAAAAACCTGCATTACACTCCTCTATTGATCCAGCGCTGGGATGACATGCTATCAGTCTGAGTGTTTTTTCAAAGGGGGAGAATAAATCAATAGCAGCACAGTCTGGTTAGAGACCCCAGCATTGATTTAAGAAGCTAAGAAAGCAGCAGAAGGTAGTTCTCTCGCAACAAAAGCCCCGCTGCCATGTTTACAGCTGACCCCCACATGACAGGCTTCTCTCCATCAGCTCTGACCCTTCATATGTGAGCTTCACCACGGATGTTTCCAGAAGACAGGTGGCTTTCAAGCGAGGCCTTTTCATCCAAACGAGGATGTCAGGTCTGATTAACCCCCAAAAGGCTCCTGATCGATCCTCCAGGAGCTGCTGGAAACGAGGTCAGGAGGACTCTCTGAGCCTAGTAAATAATCCCAGAGTGCTGATGCAATCATCTGATGCTATCACACTATATCATGTAAGAAGGTAAATATACCCCCCAGTGGAGTCAGTGAGTGAACAGGGAGAAACTCCATGTTCTGAAAAATGTTTTCAGATTTTACCTGCACAGAGTCGTGTTCCCGCCTCCTGATGCCACCTGTACAGTCAGGATGAACTGAGTGCTGATTATGACTGAAGCGTTGTTATTATTGGGCTTCACTGATGCCAAATGCTGGTACAAACACTGAAAAATACAAGTTCTGATTATTAATACAAACAAAATCCTGAAAATCCATCTAAATTACGGAAAAAATAAGCAACAATTTTTCAGATGTAAAAACTGTTATCAAAGTTATTTTCCATATTTTTTCTTCTCAAAAATTTTAGTTCACCTGACCTGCATAAATGAATAGAATACCTGATCTGCCTTTTAGAAAAAAAAGTCACAGTTTGAGGCCTTCATGAAAAACAAACCACACTTGACAGGAACTAAACCACATCAGTAAATCATTTTCTGTAATTCCCTCTGTTTGTTACCAAACAGGATCAGTCCATAAATTTATAAACCATCATGACAGAAGCTGAGAATGAGTGGGATCTGTGATCAACAGGATTAAGTAAAGTTATTTTTTTTTTAATTCTTCCACTCATTTCTTGCATCTAAATGTATTTTAAATGAAAAAAACTGAAACTTTCTCTGCACCAGAAGACTTAAAGATGGGCTTTAATTATTAGACAGAACAGTTTCAGAGAAAAACTGCAGCAGAATCAATATCGTATGAACAAATGAAAATAAAAGGCTTTTCATTCTTCTGATCCACAGTTTGTCACAGATCTCAGGTCTTCTCAGACAGTTAAAGTTTGGTTTAAATCTTAGAAATGCAAAAAAGTTACTTTTGATACTAATGTATCTATAAAAAATACTTAAACCAGATTTAAATCTTGATTTCCTTTACCTTATAGCAGAAGTCAGATGTGAAGGAAACCTGCGCTTCTTCAGTCAGCTGATTGTGAAACGTGAGCAAAGCCTGGTTCATCTTCAGAGCTGCACACACGTAAAGCAGCTGAGATTTACTGCAACTGCACATTTCTTCCTCTACATCATAAAAACATGATAACAGGCAGCTTGACAGCAACAGGATCACAAGTTCTATCGACAATTTTATCATATCGACATTTTTTATTTTCAAGACGATTTATGATGCCGATCAATCGCTGGTCGCTACATAAAGCTAAAAACAATCCAGTAATTGTTTGTTTATCTGACATTAATGTGAGCTGCATGCGTGGCCCCTGGTCCTCCATGCGTGTCATATTTTTAATGAAGAACCACAGCTCACCTCTCTGGACGATTCCTGCAGAACTGCTGGAAATCAGGAGGAGCACAGCTAGACTCACACACAGAGTTCTGCTGGAGTCCATGATGCTCCGTGAACAGGAACCGCCTGTTCTGGAGCTCATCTTTATAACTCTCACAACAATATAAATGCGGCCAAAGGTCAAAATACACACAGCAGTGCGACAAATATCAGACTTCTTTTCAGTGGACATGTTTTTAAAGTTTGGGCATGAATTATGACTTTGATGCGGCCTTTTATATGAAGAAGAAGCTGCTTGCATTTGTTTTCTGCTCCACATACACCTCAAAACGTTCTATCTGGGCTTTTTTAAACTCAGATTCTGATTCAGATTTTTTTTTAGTTCCTAAGAAAGATTTTTATTCAGATTAGATTAATTTGTGATTTCCTTCTGTTTTGTTTTCCTTTGTTCTCTGATTTCTATCAAAGACCACTTGATCTAATTTTCTACAGTTAAGGGGTGATTGCAGGTTATACAGGCTAAGCCACACCCCCAAATCATGATGCACCCACCTCTGGGCTTCTCTGTTGAGGATGTTTTCGTCATTGGTCCTTTAAACGTGGTTGCAGGGCAGACTTGGGTCTCACCTGATGAAATGTTTTTTAGGGCTGAAAAACGTTTTTTCTCCTTCAGAATCTGCTGCAATTACGTTGATCGTAATCAAAGAACAGAAACACTGGAGCTCTGGAGTTAAACTTTCCAGAAAGCAAAGCTCCTTAGAAGATTTTGTGTGTCTTCTCCTCTGCCAAGGAGACAAGTTCAAGTCAGTGCTTCACAAAGATGCAACTTTTTCAGGAGAAAGAGGGAACATCTCCACACCGAGAGCCAGGAAGTAGAGGACATGCAGCAAAGTAGAGACTCAGAACGGTTTCCTGAAGCCTCATTGAATACATGTGGGACCATTTAAGCAGCCAACAGGGGCTGATTTTAGATTCGGGGGGATCTTAGTCTGATGTCATTAAAGCAGTCCCTCCCTCCTCCTCCATGTTCACTCAGATAAAAGTTAAAATGTGATCAAAGAGCACTCTGCAACAGCTTATGAGGATATTTTTCCTTCTTAGAACTTAATTTACTCCAATCTACAGTCTAGATGTCATTTCCTGCTCCATTCAGCTGTGAAATCACATCCTCCCTCTGTTCATTTAATCAACCACTTCATTTCCCTGAGCGCTGCCGGGGACCGATGACTTGACCTTTGACACGAGCTCCTTGTGACCCCGAGCTTCACATCTGCTGCCCTTGTGGCGACACGTGTTATGGGGGTTGTCAACAACGCCACCTGGGGGTGCAATGCCCCAGGAAAAAAAGAGAAAAGCCGTGTAGGTCGTACTTTGAACAAGGCAGAGGCGGTGGTCTGGTTTAAAATATAATTTATTATATTCCAATTAAAAGCAGTATAAAAATATGCTTTTAATTTAAACCAGTTAAAATGTTCAGGAGGAGGAGCTTACCAAGGTGGCTCGAACTACAACAAAACCAAACCAAAACAAACACCCAAAAGTGTGATGCACTGCACTCGTAATTGAAGAATCACAGCACACAGGAACCCGTCACCAAAGTAGCCGTCCACCCTGAGCTCCAACCTCCTGGAACAGAAGGAATAAAACAATAAAAATCTTCACAATAAAAAAAACAATTAAAAGATGAGTGCACGTCGGGGCGCCAGGTACACAGCCCGACGGCGAGCGACAGGTGTTAGGAGATTCACAGTCCAGCCGACGCCGCTGCACACACGGCCTCCACCGTCGCTGCAGGGGTCCGTCCCTCCGTCCACGCCGTCCCGATGTAGCGATGGAAAGGGGAGACCCGATCCGAAACAAAGTTAAAAGACAAAGTGGCAAAGCAGCAGCACGCAACTCCCTATTGCGGGGAGGGAAGCCACGTGCGGAACCAGAGACAGTTTCTGGGAAAAAGAACATTTTAAAATGCAGGACCTTCAGTAGAAGCAGGGGGATCACGGCTCGAGACATACCGGTCACTGAGAGGAAGTGGGTTTGGGTGACAGCTCACGTCACCCTGCAGACGCTGTTCTGCAGCCGCACTGCCGAGGCAAAAGTCCACGTCAAGCCTGCAGGCGCTGTTCTGTAGCCGCACTGCCGAGGCACCGTACCAAGGAACTGGAAAGTCATCTAATGAGTTTCCAGCCCATATTTGAATCTGCGCGCTACGGAGCCCGGCTTACCTGCCCGTGTCACGGCCTTCCCACTTCCTGGTAGCTGTACGGTGGCCGAAAAAGCTCATACCAGGAAGCGAATGGGACGGGCTTTTAAAGCGCCATCCCCCAATCAGCAGGTCTGACCTACTGCTTCATGATTAGTGGGCGTGTCCTACTCACCACAATCTACCCCGGTTTTTTTCCATCATCGTCCCGATGACCTAACTAGTCCCAGGGTCTAAACAGGGCCGTAACCAAATTAGAAAATAGTTGTTGGGTACCTTCACTTTCCAGCACAGGTTCAGTTGCAGACCTTGGAAGGTGATGAGGATTCTGATGCTGACCTGCAGTGGACCGGTTTGACCTGCGAACCACTGGTTCTGGTGCAGCTGGACAGCTGGGTGATGCAACGGGTGGCACTGGCTGATTAGGAGAGCTACTCTGAGGGGCAGTTCTAGACACCTCCACAATCATGTCTGGCAACGAAGACGATGCCGGCCGGGGAATCCCAGAGACCCCCACCGCTGGGAAAACGGGTGATTCAACAGGAGCTGCTTGATGAGGCTCTCTCAGGATAACCAAGTCAATGTCATTGTCCAAGTCCCCACCTGAACGAGACAGAGCAGAAGTTAAAGGCTCGCTAGGACAAGCAGCCTCCACAAGAGGCTCACCCAACCATGCCTTAAGCAATGAGCGGTGAACTTGTTTAGAGCGAGCCAAATCGTTCACTGGAGCAATCGTGTACACCGACCCACCGGCACCTGGTGCTTTCAGGACTTTGTGGATCACAGAACTCCACAAATCCTGAATTTTGTGGCGTCCCCTGACCCCCAAGTTTCTGACCAAAACTTGCTGACCTTCTATCAGTGGAGAGTCTTTGGCTTTCTGGTCGTGGTTATGCTTCCTTCTGGATGCCGAAGCTTTCAGGCGCTCCTGGGCTCCCTTATGAGCAACCTGCAGCCGAGCCTGATGTTCTTGGATCCACTCATGAACCCCCCCACCAACACCATGGCCATCTACCCTTCCTAGAAGAAAGTCAATGGGAAGCCGTGGCTCCTGGCCAAACATTAGGAAAAAAGGAGACTCACCCGTGGACTGATGTGGGGTTGTATTATAATAATACAACACCTGGGGCAGACATGCATGCCAATCCCTTTTCCTAGACACCGGCAGAGTCCGCAGTAGATTGTGCAGTGTCCTGTTAAAGCGCTCTACCTGGCCATTACCAGCAGGGTGGTAGGGGTTGTGCGAGACTTTTGTATCCCATAAAGGCTACACAGTTGAGCGATGAGCGAGCTCTCAAAGCTACGACCTTGGTCAGAGTGGAGGCGGGCTGGGACACCAAACTTTGAAAACCATTCCTGCACCAGAACATTGGCAACGGTGGAAGCACACTGATCCCGTGTTGGAACTGCAATGGTGTATTTGCTGAAAACGTCAGTCATAACTAAAACGTTCTCAACTCCATTCCTTGCAGGTTCCAAAAGTGTGTAGTCAATGGCCAGAATTTCATTAGGCCGTGATGCCATCAAATGCCCCATTAGACTGAGAGCAGGCTGGGGGGCATCTTTTCCCATTTGACATCTCTCACATGTCTGGCACCACTGGGTGACCGCTGATGCCATGCCTGGCCAATAACAGCGTGATCTTAATAAGGACAAGGTCCTCTCAATTCCCTGATGGCCATGTTCTTGATGAACTTGGGTTAGGACATCATTCCTGAGGGAGCTTGGCAGAACCAGCTGCATAACTGGTTCAGCCCCGTCTGGGCGCCTCACCTGGCGGTACAAAACCCCATCGATGTCATAGAGCCGATCCCACTGTTTCAGCAGAGTCAACACAGAGGGGGACAACTGCTTCCGCTCCCCTGCATCTGGACGTCTCTGGCGTCTCCAAAAGTCCAGAAAAACCCCAATTGTTGGATCTGCTTGCTGGAACTGACCGAGCTCTATAGGGGTTCTCTCAACAAAAGCCGCAACTGGAGCATGAGCCGCTTCGACAGACAGTGGCCCCAGCGCTTGCCGTAGAACCGGCGGAACAGAGGTACCTGGAACCACCAGATCCACATCAACACTGTTCCAAGAGTGTTGACGCGACAACGCGTCTGCATTTTTGTTATTACGACCCGGCCTGTACTTTATGTCAAAGTCGAAAGCAGCCAGTTGAGCTGCCCAACGCTGCTCTGTGGCCCCAAGCTTGGCGGTGGACAAGTGACTAAGGGGGTTGTTATCAGTATAGACGACACACTTCTGGCCCAGCAGATAGTCCCGGAACTTCTCTGTCATGGCCCACTTAAGGGCCAGAAACTCCAATTTCATGGAGCTATAGTTGGACATATTTCGTTCTGTGGGCCTCAACCCCCTGCTTGCATATGCTATTGGTCGCACTTTCCCCTCCCTTCCTGGGAGAGCACTGCCCCCAGACCTGCATAACTGGCATCCACCTCCAGTATGAAGGGAAGAGAGAAATCTGCATATGCCAACACTGGAGCCGTAGTCAACTTAACCTTCAATGTGTCAAACGCCTGTTGACATTCTTCCGTCCACTCGCCAGGGCTAGCCCGGGGGCTTCTGCTTTGCTTCCTCGCACCCCACTCTGCTGCCAACCTGTGGAGCGGCGCTGCCAGCTTGGCGAAACCCTCCACAAACCGCCTATAATAGCTGGCAAATCCCAAAAATGAGCGCAGCTCAGTAGCAGTGGAGGGACGTGGCCATCGAGCCACGGCGTCCAACTTCGCAGGGTCAGTGGACACGCCCTGGTCAGAGATGACATGACCCAAATATTGTACCTGCCGTTGGAGGAAAGAGCACTTTGACAGTTTCACCTTAAGGCCCTCCAGCTGCAGCCGTCCCAGAACCACCTCCAGCCGTTCTAAATGCTGGGGGATGGTTGATGAAAAGACCACTATATCATCCAGATATAGGAGCAGTGTCTGACCCTGTTGGTCACCAAAAAGTCTCTGCATCAGACGTTGGAACGTGCTAGGGGCATTGCAAAGCCCAAAGGGCATCCGATTCCACTCAAATAGCCCGAAGGGAGTACAAAACGCAGTCTTTGGGCGGTCAGCCTCCGTTACTGGCACTTGATTGTAACCACTGGCCAGATCCAGTGTTGAAAACCAACGGGCACCAGTCAGTGAGTCTAACGTCTCCTCAATACGCGGCAGAGGGAACGCATCTTTCCGGGTCTTAGCGTTTAAAGGACGGTAATCAACACACATCCGAAGGCTGCCATCCTTTTTCTTCACCAGTACAAGTGGCGAGGAATACGGACTACTGCTCTCCCGGATGATCTGTGTTTTTAACAACTGGTTGATGTGTTCCTTTACCACCTCATATTCTGAGGGTGGGATTCGTCTGTACCTCTGCCGGACTGGTGTATCATCAAGGAGGGGGATGTCGTGTGAAATGAGGTTTGTGCACCCCAGATCTCCATCGTGGGCAGAGAAGACGGAACTGTATCTGTTCAAGAGAGACTTAACCTCATCTTGATCCTCAGCCGACAGCATGGACAAGTCAACGTCCCCTATCTGAGATGGTACCGTTGGCAAGGCGACCTGTGCCCCCACAGTAACCACCTCGCTGACCCCAGCTGGGAGGCTAACAACATGAACTGTGTCCAGGGTGCCTAGAAGAGTGCGAGAATTTAAAGACACATCAGTGGAGCCAACGTTAACGATGGGGATATAAACTGTGCCTCGAACCACCTCCACTAAGGAGGGGGAAGCCAGGAGTCCAGCAGGTAGTTTACAGTCCGAGGGATCAAACAGCACTGTGCGATCAGAATACCGCTCTGAGCACGTCGCACCCACAAATTTCATGGTCCCCCCTGGTATGCGGCACCCCTTCTTTCCCCTGACCTTGACCCGTCCTGGTAGTGCCTGGGATTCTTGCGTGATGGCATGATGACACTGTTGCAATGCTTGGACCAGAGACTCTGGAACCCCTGAAACCATAGACTGCTCGAACATGGCCATCCCATGCTGGCCAAACAGTTCGTGGCAACACTTCTGGAGCACATTCATCCCTAAAACACCAGGGGCCTGCGAGACGATGGCACTGGGCGGGTCTTTAACGACCAACACCCCACATTTCTGCATCAATTTCCCACAAAGCTGAATATCCAATTCCAAATACCCAATGTAGGGGATGGACAACCCGTTTGCTGCTTTGAGTTGCAGCCAGTTACAATGGTGGAGGCGTTCTTTGTTCAAAGGCTCAAAGTGTTTTTGAAAAAAACTTTGTGTAATTGTTGATACCATTGATCCAGTATCTACCAAACATTTTACCTGAACACCCCCCATGTCTACACTTAAGTAGGGACACTTTGAAATTAACCGGCCGGCATCATCAACATCACCCGACATCTGCTGTGAGCCCATCACTGCCCCACCTAAACTTTGGCTCTGCGGTTTGGTGGGCGCTAGTTTTCCGAAGCCGGAGGTTTAGCCTTACCCGACTGGGATGAGGGTTGGGAAGTTCTAACGCCGTCACATTCTCTCGCAAAATGGCCAGGCTGCCCACAGCGCCTACAAACCATTTGCCGGTTGCGCGGTTCACGGTTCTGCTGGCAAGATCTCTGCAAAAGACCAACATTCTTGGTGAGTTCATTTAACTGCTCTTGCTGGGCTCGAATCAGTTCTTTTAACTCACCAATTTCAGATGTTGGGCGGCCGTGTGTGATCTGCTGAGAGCCACCCTGCATCCCATACTGTGTACCAAAAATCGAAGGAACTGAGGTGCTCTGGCTTCTAGTGCCCCCCTGCAGACCTTCCTGTTCCCATCTCATGGCCTCCCTCCTGACTTCTAATAAGGTGGAATCTGGGTGGCCCCGAACCCATTTTTTTAACTCACGGCGCAGCAAGCTGTCCAACACGTGTTCGGTGAACTGGTCCCTCAACAGAGCTTCTGCATTTATCATCCTGCATGGTGACTGCTGTTTCACCCTTTCCATCAAACTCATCAGCGCCAAGGAAAACTCAAGCACGCTCTCCCCATCCTGCTGTTTCCTAGAGAAAAAGGCCTCCTGCAATGAAACATAAGATTGCGAGCACCCATACAGCTCTCTCAACACAGAGGTTATTTTTATAGGGTCACATTTTTCGGCATTAGGCCGGAACCTTATCTCTGCACGCGCTTCCCCTTCCAGGTGATCGAACATAAAAAAGGCCTGTTCAGACCCAGACAAGTGTCTGGCCCTACTACAGGCTTGTACCTCTTCCAGCCACTCTTCAAGAGAGAGGTTGGACATCCCACTAAACATGGGGCATCTACGATCCCTGGGAACAAAAATGAGTCTCTCGGTCACTGGTCCTGAAGCCATAGGAGGAGAATCAGAGGTCACCTCGGTACTTGGGCCTGCCACAGGTTCTGGTTGAGTTGGAACCCGTTCCTGACGCAGCCTCTCATTATCAGCCTTAAGCTGGGCAACGAGACTCTTCAGCTCTCTGAGTTCTTCCTCCATGTTTATGAACCGAAGTAGTATTGCAGACCCTGAGGACTCAGAAAAAAAAAGTTTGTGCTGCTGCTTTGCCTTTTAAAAAAAACCACAAACATAAAAACAATGTTAAAACATCAAATGGCTAAAAAAAAAAATTAAAAACACACCAGCCTCTGCCCTAAATGTTAAAGATCCTGCCGACAACGCCACTTTGTGGCAACACGTGTTATGGGGGTTGTCAACAACGCCACCTGGGGGTGCAATGCCCCAGGAAAAAAAGAGAAAAGCCGTGTAGGTCGTACTTTGAACAAGGCAGAGGCGGTGGTCTGGTTTAAAATATAATTTATTATATTCCAATTAAAAGCAGTATAAAAATATGCTTTTAATTTAAACCAGTTAAAATGTTCAGGAGGAGGAGCTTACCAAGGTGGCTCGAACTACAACAAAACCAAACCAAAACAAACACCCAAAAGTGTGATGCACTGCACTCGTAATTGAAGAATCACAGCACACAGGAACCCGTCACCAAAGTAGCCGTCCACCCTGAGCTCCAACCTCCTGGAACAGAAGGAATAAAACAATAAAAATCTTCACAATTAAAAAAAACAATTAAAAGATGAGTGCACGTCGGGGCGCCAGGTACACAGCCCGACGGCGAGCGACAGGTGTTAGGAGATTCACAGTCCAGCCGACGCCGCTGCACACAGGCCCTACCACCGTCGCTGCAGGGTCCGACGTCTCCGTGCCACGGTCACGCCGGGGTCGATTTCCGATGTAGCGATGGAAAGGGGAGACCCGATCCGAAACAAAGTTAAAAGACAAAGTGGCAAAGCAGCGAGCACGCAACTCCCTATTGCGGGGAGGGAAGCCACGTGCGGAACCAGAGACAGTTTCTGGGAAAAAGAACATTTTTAAAATGCAGGACCTTCAGTAGAAGCAGGGGGATCACGGCTCGAGACATAACGGTCACTGAGAGGAGTGGGTTTGGGTGACAGCTCACGTCACCTGCAGACGCTGTTCTGTAGCCGCACTGCCGAGGGCAAAAGTCCACGTCAAGCCTGCAGGCGCTGTTCTGTAGCCGCACTGCCGAGGCACCGTACCAAGGAACTGGAAAGTCATCTAATGAGTTTCCAGCCCATATTTGAATCTGCGCGCCACGGAGCCCGGCTTACCTGCCCGTGTCACGGCCTTCCCACTTCCTGGTAGCTGTACGGTGGCCGAAAAAGCTCATACCAGGAAGCGAATGGGACGGGCTTTTAAAGCGCCATCCCCCAATCAGCAGTCTGACCTACTGATGATGTGGTACTCACCACACCCTGATCTGCAAAAAATCAAACCAAAGTTCCTCCTCTAAAGGAGGATTCTCTGGAGCAAAGCAAACACTGCTGCCCCGGCCTCTTGTGCTCAGCAACAATAGCTGCCCCCGCTGCTGCCTTGTGCAACAGATGTCTGTTTATGATTAAACCCACTGACGAGTGGAGGAACAGGCTTTCAGCTGGGAGGCTTTTGCTCAGGCGTCTGCAGGGGCAGCTAAGCCGGATCCACAGCTCCTGTGTCGGATGGATTCATTTCAGTTCACTGACTGCCTCTGAGCGGAGCAGGAGCAGGAGCACCCGAACTGAAGCATGGTGAGTCCACAACAGCACGACGCAGGCGCACGCATGGATGTTTTACTGAAGAATATCACGTTTTTCTCATGAGGGAAACCGCTCCTCCTCCTCTTTTCCTGTGTGTGTTGAGCCGTCATGTTGTTGCTGCATGTTCACATCAGCACACACAGAGGTGACGGCGTTGCCATGACACCTGTTGATGTCAGCGCTCTGCTGCAGGCGGAGCTGGAGGTCTGTTTGTTCTGCTGGTTCAACGTTCATACAGGATGCAGTTTCATGAGTGCAAAGAAAAAAAGTTTGGAGAATCCTTCAGTTAATTTTCCTTTCCGCCCATGTGACTCTACATCATGTGTCATAGTCAGGAGGGGTTAGGGGACCCCCAACCCCCCGCATTACACCTTTGAACCAGTGAAACAGGAATGCTGCCTCTCATTGTTTCCAGATGGCAGCCTGTGCAGCCAATCGCAGTTTGTGTTTGTGCAGCCGCCCCTCTGACATCACCTCTACCCCCCCACACAGGCTGGTAAGATCCAGAGTCTGACAGAGGAGGAGAGGGCCCACATCCTCCCGATACTGCGCTCTGCCCAGTGGGTGGAGGTTGGGGGTCGGGATGCCATCTACAAAGAGTTTGTGTTCAAAGACTTCAACCAGGTCAGCAGCTCCTCCGTGTTTCCGCAGCAGAAACCCACCTACATGTCTGACACGGACTCTGCTGCTTTTCCAGGCTTTTGGCTTCATGTCCAGAGTGGCTTTACGAGCAGAAAAGATGGACCATCACCCTGAGTGGTTTAATGTTTATAATAAGGTATGAAACAGAGATATATCTGATAAGGCTGAGAATCATGATACGCGATGCATGGCTCACTATGTCAGTGATATCGGGATACTGCAATAATTGGTAAAAATCCACTCTAATAACTCACATTTAATAGAAAAACGTTTTTTTGGGGGAGAAAATATATCCCTATTTATTTTTTAGCTTGGAAACAATCGTAATAAACAACTTGTGTTTTATTTTCTGCAACAAATTAGAGGACACTTTTGTGCAAATCAGAAATACTATGTCTTTGACAGTATTTGTAAGTATCTGTAAAATTCAGTCTTTACAATAGTAAATATGAACAGCACTGCCACTACTTTATTAAATAACTTAATTAAATAATTGCAGTAGCTGCCAGGCTCATTGATGCTCACGACCGTCAATCTCGCTATTTACCTCCAAAGGAATGTCTCACCAAAGAAGGACAAATATACTGTTTTATAGCTTCTTCAGACAAAAATAAAAGATCGATACTTAGTGAAAAATCATCAAGAATCAATCGCAGCACTAAATATCACAATATTGATTTTTTGATAGTATTTAATGCCAAATTGGTCCTTTAAACACATGTTTAGCATTTATAGGAAAAAAAAAAAGTTTCTCCCTTTTTTATTTGCTTAATTTATAACTTTTGAGGAACTTTTGGCAAAACTAAGCAGGAAAATTAAATGTTTTTGTCAAAGGATCTTATATTCCAGTTGCCAGTCAGTGGTGCGAGCCGCTTTTCTCCTTCAAAATCTGCTGGAATCAAATCAAATCAACTTTATTTATAAAAAGCGCTTCTCATACATAAGTAATTTGAAGTGCTTTAGAAGTAAAAACAGAACACAAATATATAAAATAAACAAAAAAGTATACAAATAAAGGCCCCAATGCCCCCCCCCCCCCCCCATAGCACATACATCCATGACCCCACACACAATAATACTTTTAAAAGTAACTTCTAAAAGAAAATTTAAGCTTGGCTCTGCTGTGAGGAAGCAGTATTTGGGAATCTCTTTATACCAGGAGCCACTTTTTGTCATGGAACATCGCCACCGCTCCCACCCAGACCGAGACAGCAACAGGGTCAACTCTATACAACCGTGAGACCGCAATGCTGGACCCCAGCTGCACCAGACGGGTGAGAACCACGGCAATGACCACCGACAAGCCAACAAGCCCTGGCATAAAAGATTCCCACAGGAAAGACTGGGGCTTAAATCATAATAAGAAAAGGTTTAAATCAAATAAATAAAATATATGTAGATACATAATTGAAAAATAGAATTGAATAAATTAAATAGATAAAATACAAAAATAATTTATAATATAAATGATCAAAAGAATGAATGAATGAATGAATGAATGAATGAAATGAATGAGTTGAATGAATGAATGAATGAATGAATGAATGAATGACGTTGATCATGTAAAACAGAGGTGTCGAACTCAATCACACAAGGGGCCAAAATCCAAAACACACCTTAGGTCGTGGGCCGAACAGGATAAACATTTATTAAACACTCTAAAACAAACTTTTAAAACTTTAAAACCATAACTTTTTTACATATTTATGTAGATATATAGCATGTGATAATGCTAGTGTGAATATTGTAAGCTGAATTTAGATGCAAGATGATAGCTGAAATCACTAAAGCTGATAGCAGAGCTAAAATATTATAGCTTAATGCCTAATTAAGCCTAAAAGACTTTAAAAAAAAAACCTAGGGTTAGCTAAAACAGCAAGTATGTTAGCTTAGAAAATAGCTAAACTTTAAAATAGCCAAAAAAAACTGACAAGCCAAAATTAGCCAAAACAGATAACGTGGCTAATATATATTAGCTAAACTCTTTAGCTAACAGCTTTAAAATGCTTGCAATGTAAATTGATAATATATTACCTAAACTCCCGCCGAACAGTCTAAAAGATCTTCATAAATGCCAAAAGAGCCCAAAAGGCTAGCACAATGCAAATTTTTTTTTTTTTACTTTAAAGCAGTCTTTTAGAAAAAAAAGTCACAGTTTGAGGCCTTCATGAAAAACAAACCACACTTGACAGGATCTAAACCACGTCAGTAAATCATTTTCTGTAATTCCCTCTGTTTGTTACCAAAGCATAATCAGTCCATAAATTTATAAACCATCATAACAGAAGCTGAGAATGAGTGGGATCTGTGATCAACAGGATTAAGCAAAGTTATTTTTTTTTGCTTCTTCCACTCATTTCTTGCATCTAAATGTATTTTAAATGAAAAAAACTGAAACTTTCTCTGCACCAGAAGACTTAAAGATGGGCTTTAATTATTAGACAGAACAGTTTCAGAGAAAAACTGCAGCAGAATCAATATCATATGAACAAATGAAAATAAAAGGCTTTTCATTCTTCTGATCTACAGTTTTCACATCTTCAGGTCTTCCTCAGACAGTTAAAGTTTGGTTTAAATCTTAGAAATGCAAAAAAGTTACTTTTGATACTAATGTATCTCTATGTAAAAATACTTAAACCACAGATTTAAAATCTTGATTTCCTTACCTTATAGCAGAAGTCAGATGTGAAGGAAACCTGCGCTTCTTCAGTCAGCTGATTGTGAAACGTGAGCAAAGCCTGGGTCATCTTCAAGAGCTGCCACACACGTAAAGCAGCTGAGATTTACTGCAACTGCCATTTCTTCCTCTACATCATAAAAAACATGATAACAGGCAGCTTGACAGCAACAGGATCACAAGTTCTATCGACAATTTTAATCATATCGACATTTTTTATTTTCAAGTACATAAAGCTTCAAAAAACATCATCCATAATATGTATCGTTTATCATATCGACATTTTACGATCTGACGACTTTCGCTAAAAGCTTTAAACATTTATCACACTTTTTTAAAACCACATTTAATAATTATGTAGATATATAGCATGTGATAATGCTAGTGTGAATATTGTAAGATGAATTTAGATGCAAGATGATAGCTGAAATCACTAAAGCTGATAGCCAGCTAAAATATTAGCTTAATGCCTAATTAGCCTAAAAGACTTTAAAAAAAAAAACCTAGGTTAGCTAAAACAGCAAGTATGTAGCTGAAAATAGCTAAACTTTAAAATAGCCAAAAAAAACTGACAAGCCAAAATTAGCCAAAACAGATAACGTGGCTAAAATATTAGCTAAACTCTTTAGCTAACAGCTTTAAAAACTTGCATGTAATTGAAATATTACCTAAACTCCCGAACAGTCTAAAAGATCTTCATAAATGCCAAAAGAGCCCAAAAAGCTAGCACAATGCCAATTTTTTTTTTTTTACTTTAAAGCAGTCTTTTTAACACAAACATGAATAACAAAAAGGCAGAAATATTACTCCAGAATAAAACGACTTAAACCTTAAACAACTTACAATATTTCTCCATAGAAAAATATTTTGTCAGAATTATTCAAAACAGGCGCAATATAACATCGGGCAATTGTAACAATAATATAAAATGATCTTGAGGGCTGAATATATTTACCCAGCAGGCCTGATTCGGCCCCCGGGCCTTGACTTTGACACATGGTGTAAACGGTTAAAAAGCTCAAAAGTTGAAAAGGTTTAAGCGTCACTGACGACTCCTCAGGTGTTAAAGGGTTAATGTACATCATCTTCAATGTGACTCACCAGAAAGTGGTTTTTGTTGCTTCTCTGCTCCTGCAGGTCCAGATCACCCTCAGCACTCACGACTGCGGGGGCCTGTCCCAGCGTGACGTCTCTTTGGCCACTTTCATCGACCAAGTTTCTCTGATGTGAAGAGAATCGGGACATTCAGAACATAAAAACTTTCAGCTGGTCATGAAGATGCAGCAATCCTCGTGGAAGTCTGAGGGCAAAAGAAACACTAAAAATCCTGAAAGGTCACAGAAATCATTCCGAGTGTTCTCAAAAGTTGTGTTTAAATGTGCTGAATCTGCTCGCAGAATGTGGTTTTGTGTTGTTTGCTAAAACAAGAAAAGAAACAACGATGTCATTGGACTAAATGCATTTTATTGAAAAGAATCGTGAAAGGCCTCTAAACTCTGATACCAGTGCATCCAGGAGAACCCTCAGAGAGCATTGATTGAACATTTCACTCAAACATCAACAAATTTCACAGAATAGAACCAGCAGCCTGTCAGCAAACCTTGACCTTCAGATCCATTCAGTTCAAAGTTGGGATTTCATTTGTTTACTCCACTTCATATCAGTTTGAGACAAACACACAAACCAATGCTGCAGTTATGGTCAACAAATAAGAACAAGTGTTTGAGGATTTTGTACTAAAACTCCACTTTAAAAAATCGAAGGTTTTTAACAGTTTTCAGGCGGTTTCGGGGCTGAAAGCCGCCGTCACTTTCAGACCCCACACCTTTAATCAGAATCAAACAATGTGCATCAAATACATTCATCTCTTTAAAACGAATTTAAAGCAAACACATATAAAGTTCGTGATAATGGCCTTTCAGTGGTTAAAGTTGGATAAACCGTCATCGTCGCTGCTCCTCCCACTTCAGGAAGCCACACTTCATCAAATACAAACAGTTATTGCACAAACATAGAAAAAAACAAATCAGAAAAATCATTTTAGTACATAAAACAATGAGAATCTCTTTCTGTGCTTTCTGTCATCAATCCTTATGTTAATGTGCTGCTTGTTGATCAAAAAAGACCAGTCTGTCCAGGAGCCCCTCCCTTTACCAAAACCGGTGGTCGGTCCTTGAAGGATAAACTGACCAATCGCTCTGCTCTGACGTGAGCAGGTGAGTTAACCAGGTGAGTTAACAGTTAGAGACTGAGGTAGATTAAAGATCCACAGGAGTCAAACTGAACTTCTGAGTTAATGATAGGACACTTGAGGACTTGAACCTGCTGTCAGCTGCTGTCTTCTGAAGCCATGTTGTCTCTGATAGACGGATAAGAATGTCTGCCTAACGCTTAAAACAAAGGTCTGGGAGACCGGAAAGCGTTTCTGTTGGGGCATTGCAGTGCGTTTTCATTACAAGTGTTGCATGCTGGGTAACAGGTCTACGCAGCTGCATTTCCCTTTGTGCTTCCACTGAGTCAGCACAAATGGAAAAAAAGAGAGGACCTTCGAAGAATCCACCAACAAACGTGTGAAGGTTTTCAGTCGGAGATTAGGACAAAACAACAAGAGCAAAACCGGAAATTATTCTCCACAACAAACAACTCAAAAACAACTAAATTACTGTCAAATTATTAGATTAAAACTCGTTTGGAGCCGGTCTCTTCTGCTCCTCGGCGTGGAGGCACACTGGCAGAAGAACCTACCCCTCTGGGGGGTAGGGTCAATCATGAAGGCTGGAGCTTCTCTGATGTTTCCACAAACCACCTCTGAGCAACCTCGGCGCTCACTGAGGCAGCGGCGCGTTCCCCGGCGGCGCTGAGGCTCGTCAGTGGGCTTTTCCGTTGCCATTCATGTGGTTCCTGCTCGACTTGGGCACCTCGGTGCTGTAGAGGCAGTCCAGAAAACCTCTGGAGATTTCAGTCACCATGGATCTGTCTGGGATGGACTGGGCCATTCCGTAGATGGCTCCCTGAGGAGAAAGCGACACGAGAGTGAGCCGACAACATCTAAATCCTCACTGATCCATCCATTCTAGAAAACTTCAACTTGATCAATTATATTGGTCCTATAAACTTTCTATACAAAAAAAAAAAAAAAAAAAAAAAAAACACAAAGGAACATTTTATTTGGAGGAAAGGACTGGATGGGACAAAAGAAGCAAAAAAAAAAGGAATAAAAATCTGCAATAATTGCCTAAAAATTAGTCATTTCTTCACTCATGACCCACAAAATCACAAGACTTTGACCAACTCATGTGGTAAGTTTAGTTTTTGCAGAGCAAGCATTTATAAAATGCATATGAAGATTTTCAACAAGAATGGTAGAAACTTCTCATGTCTTGGATGTAATTTTTCCACATGCATTAAAGCAAAAGAAGGAAGGACAGCTCAGAACAGTAGAGTGTGTGTTAAAAGCGAGTCATTTGTTTATCTTATTTGGGAGACGTTCAGCCAGATAAAGCTTCTGCTGGACCTTGAAGGTTCCTAAAAGAGAAGTGTTGATTGCAGCAGCAGCAGACACCACAAACATGCAGACGGGCGTGTGTCGGAACAGAAGATCCTTCCTCTCTGAAGTGACGCACAATAAATATTCTCTCATCAACAGGAGCCGAAAGCAGAATGGAGGAACAGAAAGTAGATTAAAGGTGAAACGAGCTTCACCACGCATGAAAATGAAGCTCTGATCATAAATGTAAATTTAAATTCAGGAGTGAGGCAAAAGTTCTACTCCAAAACACCAGAAACAGGTACGATGGAGTATCTATTGAAAAACATTCTAAGAGAAGGAGGTTATTTTGAATTTTTACTGCCAAATATTGCAAATATTTATTTGCAAAGTATTTTTTTTTCTGGTAGCCATGGCAACCTAACATCTTTCTCCAAACAGGCCAAAAAAAAAAGACTTGTTACAGAGGATCTGCAGTTTATCAAAACAGTGGAGATGAACCATTTCTCAACCCTTTAACACCAAAGATGTCGCCAGCAACACCTAAATGACATACTCCATGACGTATGTGAACAACATGAATCAGCTGATTCTGACACATCCGAGCTAAAGGTCTGGTGTTAAAAAGTTTAGATGAGGATTTCTGGATCCGGACTGTAATTCAAAGAACGAGCCTCACTTGTCCCTTAATCTGTTGATAATATTTACAAAACCTCTTCCTCATTTTCTGTAGCTTCTCTGTTGATTTCCTGACAGCTGACCTCAGATCACCTTCGTGTGGTCGCACAAATTCTTCTGGACGTCCTCCTCTGAGTTGTGGACCTGCTCAGTGTTTTAGGACGCGCAGGAGAATGCAGGTGACTCACCATTCCCGTAGTTTTCTCTTTGGGGTTCTTCATAATCACTGCCACCTGGTCTCTGACGTCCTGAACGAAGCGCTCTGCCACCCCAGGCTGGGTGTGCAGGACCGTGCAGCAGATGTGGATGCTGCAGACACAGGAGCGAGCATGCTGCGTCACGCCACTGAACATCCTGAACGTGCGCTTGATGCTTCACACCCACCTGGATGGATACTGCAGCGTGTTCAGATTCCAGCCCTTTGACGTCAGAGCATTTGAGAGGCGGAAGATGTCAAACTGGTCCGAGCCGATGGCCACCACCGACACCTCTGGGTCTCCAAACACGAAGACCCCTTTGATTTTCCTAATTCTGTCCAGGAGAAATGCACAGCAGAGCTGAGATTCTGGGGGCCTGTGACCGGCTCTGTGTGGTGAAGCCGTCTGCGTGTCTTACTCGGTTTTGATTTTGCGTGCGGTGCTGATGATCTTCTTGGTGGCGTCCACGTAGCCGTTCTCCCCCATGTGCATCATGGTGGCCCAGCAGGCTGCGATGATCCCTCCAGGCCTGGAGCCTGCTATGGAAGGGGAGGCGTAGATGCCCCCCTGCCAGTCTGGAGCCACAAAGTACTGATACTGGCGGTACTTCTTCTCACTGTAGAGAACTACAGAGGAGCCTTTGGGGGCGTAACCATACTGAGGAGAAACCCAGAAACATCCCAGTTAAAGTGAATCCGAACAAGAAGATGTGACAGAAACAAGAAGATCCTCACTTTGTGGGTGTCCGCTGAGATGCTAGTGACCCCTTTGACCCTGAAGTCAAAGGGTGCAAGCGGGTAACCAGCTTTGGCCATGAAGACGATGAGAAACCCCCCCAGACAGGCGTCCACGTGCAGCGGGAGGTTGTAGCGAACAGCCAGCTGTGACACACGCAGGAAATGAGCAAATGAGATTTTCCTCCTGCACTTCATCTGTAAGATCTCCGAGGAGAGACGCTCTGACCTTGGCCACCTCCTGGACGGGATCGATGACCCCATGAGGGAACTGCGGTGCTGAGCACACCAGCATGGCCGTGTTCCTGCTGATGGCTCTCTTCATGGCCTTGGAGGAGAACCAGCAGAGAGGACATGAGACGTCAGGAAGCTGCAGAGCGTCCCGCAGATGTTCAGCGCTCTCACCTTCACGTCCACCTTCATGGTGGTCTTGTCCAGAGGAATGTGGACGAGCTTCATCCCAAAGTAATTTGCTGCTTTGTCAAAAGCGGCGTGGACACTCACGGGCGCCAGACTGCATAGATGAAGCAGAATATGAGCCTCTCTCTGGCAGTTGAACAGGTTTTAGTGAAGCTTGTCTTACATTTCCGGGTGTTTGACGCCGCGTTCGTACGCCATCTCCCTGTATGCTTTGCAGGCCATCAGGATACTCTCGGTTCCTCCTGACGTGACCTAGATGGAGCACGGGAGCGGGTGAAGTTCAAGCTTTCGTCATCTTTTCCTGACAGCTCATTGGAGATGCCGACTCACGGTGCCGCAGGAGTCGGGCCCCCCATTGAAAAGAGAGCAAGACATTCTGACAACTTCTGCCTCCATCTTCCTGACGCCGGGAAAGATGTCGGGATGCAGAGGGTTGCTCCAGGCAAAATCCCCGTAAACCTTTGGGACGAAGCAAACAGACATTTCATAGCCTTGAAAAGCATCAGAGAAACAACAGTGTTTCACAGAGATGCTGACCTTCACCAGCAGTTTGGTAAGGGTCTCATCCCCCCAGTAGACTGCTCCAGAAACGCGTCCTTTCTCCCACTGAACATCATCTGAAAATCACACCTCGTTTCAGAAGGTTCTGGACTTCAACCTCAGGTTACTGAGGAGTTCCACGCTTACTCAGGGTCTGGTATTCTTTGATTTTGTCCATGACCTGACTCTGGGACAGTCCTTTGGAGGGCAGCTTGGTGGTGTAGCTCATTCCCTCCTTCAGCGTGCACAGACTGTGGGACATGTCGTCCAAAGCCTTGTTGAGCTGCCGCTGGATCTGAGGGGAAAGAACCGCGTGAGGGGCTGCGCGCCACTTCCAGGAGGGTACAAAGGCGAAGCAGGAACAGAGGTGCCAAAGGTCAGACACCCCCCCCCGAGCATCTGAGGCTGAGTCAGATCTGCTGAGCAGAGGAGCAGTACTCACGGACACGCCAACGAAGGGGATTTTTCTGATCAGTCGAAAGCACTGCCTCTTCATTCTTGACATCAAGCCTGAAAACCACAAAGCTGAGGTCACATGAGGTCGGATGTACCAATCCTAAGATGCTGACTGTGCAGAAATCCACCATCCAGCCAGGACACTCGGCTGAGATAAGGAATTATATTTAGACTACGACTGCAGAAGATTCAGTGTTGCAAAGAAAAAAAACAAAGAGACGATCCTAATCTCATTTGTGTGAACTCTTACTTTCTTGCTGGAAAAGGAAGCCTTTGATCCAGATGGCTCCTAATGTAGCAGCGACTGAGGCTCCAATGATCTGCCATGGCTCCAGGGGGGCGCAGTGAGAGTTCACCTGCCGCCGCGCCTCCTCCAGGTACAGCAGCAGCATCTCCTTATACACCTCCAAGGCACTCTGCTCACACGAGACGGTAAAACGTCACCGCCGTGGAGGTACATGTCTACAACACACCCTCCAGCTTCAAAAGAGTCGCATCTGCACACACCTGTGTTACCTGTTCATTCACTTACCATCGTCAGGCTGATGGGACTTCACTTCTTCCCTCACACAGCAAACACCTTCTCAGGTAAAGAGGCTGAAGGTTTGTTCTGAGATCAGCAGATGCAGATAAAGCTCTGTGCTACCTGGATGGCTATCAGCAAGCCCCTCCCACCACCAAAAGTGTCTCAACACATCCAGGCGTGAGGATCTACGGCAGTAATCCCCATCAGACCAGACAGGAAGTTCCCCTGAAACACGCTTTGATGTTACAGCTGTTCGCTAAACCCGCCGCTGCTGAAATAATGCAGCCCAGATGGAGCCGCAAATCCCCACGATTTCAGAACAAAATACAAAAGAAGGTCATTGCACAACAACAACCCACTTATCTTTACGTTATCGCCACCTTTATACAGCAGGATGATAGGGAGGAACTTCCACCTCAGCCACAATCTGATGGAGAAAGCTTAAGGTTCAAAATCTTGAGTAATCAGACCCAAAAGAGGAGAGAGAGTTCTTCCGGAATCCTTTAAAGCTGGGGTGTCAAACTCAATCGCACAGGGAGCCAAAATCCAAAACCCACTTTAGGTTGCGTGCCGAGCAGAATATGCATTTATTGAACACTATAAAACTAAACTTTAAAACTGTAACTTTTTTACATAATTATGAACTAGATAAATAACATTACCTGCGATAATGCTTGTGTGAATGTTGTAAGCTGAATTTGGCCGCTGATGCTGATAGCTGAAAACACTGAAGCTAGTAGCCAGCTAAAATATTAGCTAAATGCCAAATAAGCCAAAAAAAAAAAAAAAAAAAAAAAAAAAAAACGTAGGTTAGCCAAAACAGCTAGCAGGTAGCTGAAAAAATAGCTAAACTTCAAATTATCCTAAAATAATTGAAAGAAAGCCTAAATTAACCAAAACATTTGGTGTGTAATTATTGGCTTAACTCCAAAACAGTCTAAAAAATGCAAAAAGAAAAGCCTATATTAGCCAAAACAGCTAGCATGTGGCTGAAATATTAGCTAAACTCCCAAATAGCTTGAAAAAATATTTATAGGTACCAAACTAGTCCAAAAAGCTAACAGATTGCCAATTTTTGAAACTTTAAAAATGTTACTTTTTAACACAATTATGAATAATAAAAAGACAGGAATATTATTCCAGAATAAATCAATTTATAACTTAAATAACTTTCGATATTTTCCTCTCCATAAAAATATATTTAGTCAAAATTGTACAAGTTTGAAATGAGCGCAAGATAACAACGGGCCTTGAATAAGAATAAAATTAAATGATCTGGTGGGCCTGATATAGTTACCTGGAGGGCCGGATCCGGCCCCAGGGCCTTGACTTTGACACGTGCTTTAGAAAGTCTGTGAACTTCTCCACTCTCACTTCAAACTGATGTTGTTATGAATTTAATGATGATTAAGGTCATTTTGTCTTATAACCTGAACAGAAGGAGGTTCCTGAGTGACAGGAGTGGCTGCCCACACAGGGACTACATGTTCTCATTCAGGTTTGGCAAGATCCTCTGCAAACTTCAGCAAGTCGACCGAGAGTGAAGCACAGACAAGCATCTGATGTGATGGAACCAACGCAGCAAAGGCTTCAGGGGAGAAACGTTCAGACAGAACCGTGAATGATCACACCGTTTTCCAGACACGTCAGCAGGTTTTCCAGACTGAACGATTTGCCGCTTAGGTTTCAAACTGAAAACTTTATCTCAGCTTCACACAAAGCTTCTGGTAGTAGCATCATCTCAGAGCAGTGGACACCAGTCCTCTGACCCGAAAATGCCCTACAAACAGTATCGAGCTGCTCTGAAGCCCCTCATGAGGGCAGCAGAACCGGGTTCAAGGACAGATAGGGGTGCTTCATGTCAGTTGGTGAGTCTGGGAAGTTTGCTTGAACTCTAAAGCTCCATGAATAGTCATATAGAGGAGATATATCATCCTGATCTGTGAACATCTGTTGGACATCTTCCCTCTAGCGGCCAGTCTGTCTGTCCCCAAGGGTTGATGGTGCGCTTCCAGGGAAACAGCTGAGCAGCTCTGATGGAAATAACAACTTCCTGTCAACAGGATCTTTGTTTTCTTTTCTGAATCCGCAGCAGTGAATAAAAAGCAGAGAGTTTTAAAGGGTTACGAGGGCGATGGCTTATAAAAGGAAGAATAAACACAAAGGTTGCAAATGGTTCTGTTAAGAGAAGACACTAAAGTTGAAGTGGAACGGGTAAAATGTTTCCTATTTGTTCTCAAAGTACCGACCAGAACCCGAATAAACCCACATACTCAAAGCAAAGGTCACAAACAAACATTTAGTTTGGTTATCCCTGAAAGGAGAGTCTCCTCATGTGATCACAAACAAGTCATCCCCCCCTGAAGAGTCCACTTGGTCCGTTCCGACATGGACGGAACCGCAGTTCACTAAAAAGAGGAAGTAAAGTTTAAGAACACGAACCCAGTAGTCCATGGTGTTCGGGAAGCTGTCGCTCCGACTTTCTTTGTGTCCTCTTCTCAGCGGAGCCGCCGCTCAGTTCGCATCTGCATGCTACTACCAAAGCCAGCAAGCTAACGAGGATTCAGGAAGTGACTCACTGCGCATGTCTGCGCTGGTGTGAATCTGACAGTGATATGCTCAGATCAAAGCCGGCCGGAAAGTGGATCCGCATGATTTGTAGATCTGTCCTCAAGCCGCAGGGGGTTGACACGTTTTTCTGTTGTTTTTTATGTCCACACGTATCCGGGTATTTCTACAAACGCATATCTGCCGACCTCCGTTTTATAAAAACGGTTGCGTCCACACGTGATCGTTTTAAAAATAATTCCGTCCACACGTCCCCGCATACTTGCGCTGTTGGGCGATGTAATGAGCATGCGAAGCCGAATAATTACACTTAGTTGTTGTAGAGGAACTGATTTCTTTATTACTTTTACTTGCAGACCAACCCGTGAACAACTGTCCGCCAGCTAATGTGCGCGCGCGCCCCTCCCCTTTCCTTTCTCTCTCCGCAGCACGCGCTCTCTCTCTCTCGCTCCTCGCAGAGCGCGCTGCTCCTCACATGCACACGCCCCCCCCCCCCAGCTTCGTAACAAGCTGAGATGCAGAAGTTGGAACACACACTCATCTCACAACAACATGTATGCACTAATTGTCCCAAAGAGTGACGTTTAAAAACGGAGATCTCCGGTTACGCATGTCCACACGCAGACGCGAAAACGGAGTTTTCCAAAATCTTCACTTTAGCCGGAGTTTTCCAAAAGCTCCGTTTTCAGTGACTTAAATCTTCGGTTACGTGTGGACGATAGGCCGAAACGGATAAAAATATATGCGTTTTAGCAGATACCCGGCTACGTGTGGACAGGGTCTTGAAACATGAACAACAAATCTGGCTTTAGAGATTTGATTTTACGATGAAAAATTTTATTGACTTTATTATCCCAAGGCCATAAATGATTTACAAGTTAATAATAATAAAAAAAAAACCACTCTTTGTTTAAAAGATACAGTCCTAGTTAACTCAATAGATTCAAGGGGACCAAACTTTTTATGCTTCACTATCTTAAATAATTATGCTTTTAAAATCAATTGGATTAAAAAGTTCTTTATGAACCCAGACTCACTAACTTTATTTCAAATTACGTGCTCTCTAAACTTGGTGGCCTATCTTTTCTTCTCTAAAATAACTATAACATTTAAAAATGTCCATTAAATTATCTAACTATCACAAACAAATGCTGTCACCCCGATTTCTTATCAATTAAAACTAATTTTCTCCTTACAAATACTGTAACGTCCTGTACAAAAAAACCCTCTTATTCTCTCCAAAGGTTTAATAATATAACAAATGTTAAATGGTTGTTCAACTTAGAAGGAATGTATAATGTCTAATCAGGAAGTCTTAGAAACTTTCCACATTCCAGTTATCCCTGGAGTTTGCAATTGTTATGGATGCCATTCCCTATGGAGTTATAATATGGTTAAAGTGAAGCTCATACTCTTCACCGTCATGTTCCCCCTCTCTGTTTGAGACCAATGTGGGTAAAAACTGTTTTACTTCCAGCCCTTCAACAAGGAAGAAAAAAGTTTGATCCCTTTTCCAATAAGATGTTGCAACTGTGCCTCATCTGACCCAGCATTGGAGAAAATTTTCCCCAGACATTGGATAGACAAAAGTTTGGATATTGTTTTCAAATGATTGAATCACCAACAAACCCAGGGATGTCTGCATCAAACTTCTTCACAGATGCTATCCAGCAAAGTACCACCTCCACATTGACAGAAGCTCCTTCTGCAAACTGGACAATGAGACAACTTCTCAGCTTTTCTTCCTTTTTTTATGAAAAGTCATTTTACTTTCATGTGTTGGAAGGAATTTTACCTCTTTGTACGACACACAATTAATTTTTAATATAAAAATGTTTTGTGTGTGTGCGTGGGGTGAGTGTTACAGTGTCAACAGTTTTATTTAATTGATTTAGTAATAAAATTTCATAGTTATGAATGCACATTTTCATCCAAAAAACACCCAATTCCATTTTCTGTTAATTTGAATAAAAAAGCTACATTAATTTGTAAAATGCTCTTCAGAACCTAGACAGAGCCATCAAGACTCGCAATTTTGGGGATTTTGTTGGGCTTGTGGATCTATAATTTTATGCTATTTTATTATTAACATTAATATGTCTTTATGCATTTTATTTTGATTATTCTCGAAAAGGTACGCTTTTGTTGTCTTGTATTTATCCTCCTAGCACTAATGTTTACTTGTTGATATGATAATGTTCTTTTGAACACTGACAATAAATAAAAAAAAGATGAACAAATCTAGATTGAACACAGATAAAAGTGAATTTTAATTAAAAAATGAAGCAATAGATTAAAAAACATTATATCTATTAATTGTTTAATTGATTGCTCATTTACAACATTTCATATGAAAAAAGACTGAATGGAATTTTCCCATTCATTTTAAATGTTGATAGAGAAAACTTATCAGTAAACCCTTTATTTGTTTATCTTAAGACTTGTTCTCTCATTTATTTGATTTTCAAAGGAAACTGTTGTTGTTCACTGTTTCCTATAAAAGAGGAGCCACTTCTTGAACTTAAACTGATCCTTTCATGCTAGAGGATTATGATGTTCGGGAATTATATTAAAGACACAATGCAATATCTTACATTTAGTACTGAAGTGTTAATTCTTGACTGGTACGATGCCTATATATATATATAATTTAAAAAAAAAAGTAAAAAAAATAAATAAATAAATTATATATATATATATATATATATATATATATTATATATATTATTATATATATATATATATATAATATATATATTATATATTATATATCTGCAACAATATACCTGTTACAGGTGTCTGACCATAAATTATGTTTTTTGTTTTTTCCCCCAATTTTTTGTTTTGTTTGTTCCCCTTGAATTAAATTATTAAATCAGTTTTCTTAGAAAAACCCTGTCTCGTGTTTTGCTCAATAACATTTTAAGTGCATTAGTTCATATATATTTGAAAAGAAAGGGAGTCCATTTATCACATAAAATATTTTCTTCCCATTGCAGATCATATCACAGCTTGAGATAATCAACAAAACTTCATGATTGTTAAAAAAATTAAAGCAATAGTTCTGTGTCGTTTCAGGAAAAAGAATATAAACTGTTATTAAAAGAGATAGTATACTTATTCTCTTGATGGTAAAACTTTTATTTATAAGGGAAACGTTCGAAATAAATGTACAAATCTTATTATTTTTTAGCATTTTTCACTCACACATTTTTATCACACCATTTTTTTAGTGCTGCAAAACGTTTTTACAAATTTAAAAATCACATAAACAACACAGTTCATTTAAAGTAGTCGTAAGTACCAGAGTATACCCTCAAATTATATTTGTTTTGCTTTTTTATGTTTATGCTATATGTAATCATTCACTTTTAATTATCTGAGCTCATTTTTATCGTGCATCTGCATTGTGTTGGACTGAACCAAATGGAAAAAAGAACGATAAAGTAATTCGTTTTTATGGAAAACCTTCATCAGAATAACTTGTGTTTCCTGCGTCTTCATTGGCTCTTTTCTTTATAATAAAAGCCTCTTGTAAACACGCGGATCCGGCTTTCATATTAACAGACTAAATGTTCTGCGTCAGTTTGAGAGAAGAAGGAAAAATCTGCACCGACTCCCATTTGTGTCCAAAGTCTCCATCTTTACAAAAAGACGAGGCGCGTCCAAAGCCCTGCCGCTCCATTGTAACTGCGGTACACTGTCTTCAGGAGCGCAGTGGGCGCGACAATGCTCCGCCCGTGAAAAGAAAGCACATTAAAAGTGAATTAGTTCTTGTGTAAAGTGTGTTCTGGGTCACGCTGGTCACGACGCGCGCACCTCTCCAAAGGCGCACACGTCTCCAAGGTGCACTCTATACTTTCTAAAAGGCAGTCACATTGTTTGAGGGTCTCACAAGAGGTGTACATATGGCATCCGGGTTGCAATTAAATGTTTTTAAGATGGTTTTCCTTTCCTGAAGAAGTTTCCTTTTTTCTTTTTTCCTCCCAACAGCTCTTTGCCAGACAGCACAAGAGGAGGGGGCGCATTGAAAGGCCTCTATGCTAGTTTGGGATGACAACAATCTGGTCAGCGAGTTGTTGGACTTTGATTGTCCTCCTCAAAACGTCCTTCAAACAAAAAGCTAAAGACGAAAATAAAGCCCCACCTGGTACATCTGTTTGCTAAAGTAATAATAAATAGATTTGGTTTCATAAATAAGCAGAAGAGACAGTAAAGTGAAGTAGCGGGGGAGGTATTAATCAGGAGCATCGGGCAGGTATCACCTGCTCCAGAGCTTGCTCAGTTTATTGTTAAATATTGTTAAATCGCTTCTCGGTTCATGTCTGCACCGATATCGGCCTCGTCCACAGCAACTGCTCGCTTCTGTTTGCGCACACTTTGCATAACGAGCCGAACTCGACAGGAACTTGATAAAAATCAAGGGGGAGACAGACGACTTCAAACCAGCACCTGTCCGCCGTCTCCGAACAGAGATTTGGCATCAATTATTATTTGTAAAGTTGTAATTTTTAGTTTGCTTTTTTTACCTTTTACAACATCAAGCCTCCATCTCCTATCTCACAGGCATATTTGTCCAGTTTATTGAAAGCATATGGTTATCACGCTGTTCTCCAAACACATGTTAAGTCAGAAAGTTAAGCCGAGCTTTTTGTGATCCTTTGTCAGTAATTGTAAATCATGTTTGAGCTCCGGCACACTTGCCCTCTCCCTTCGTTTAAGCTGGAGCGAGTCTTCGGGTTGTTGACCCACTTTACTAATCTTTAACGACTTAAAAGACAAGATTTATTGTTAAAAAGTCGGTGCGCCACAGAGTTGTGCCTGTATTGGAAAGGGTTTGGAGATGTCATGGCGCACAGGTATATGCTCACATGAGAGCAGAATATCGGCTTCTATTGATGCAGAACATAAAAACATCTTTTGTACTTTAAGCTCAAACAGCCAGTTTTTCCATATCCAATCCTCTCTGAACACTGCCCTCGTGCGTAATTGTCTTTTTCCAAAGTTCGGAGCTTTGCGCTGCAAAGCAGCGATGTCGTATAAGACTACTTTTTTTTCTTAAAAAAAAAAATCAAAAATTCTCAGACATTAATTAGGTTTCCTAGGCTTACATAAAATTAGCTTATAGTGTTGATTTTAATAACCCTGTGCAAATACGTGGATGAACTTTTAGAATCTCCGGGTTTAAATGTTCGCTTAACAAAAATGCGCACGGAGACTCGATTCCACATGACTTTTTTAAGAACAGGCAACATTTATTTATATATACATTTAAGGTATTAACTGCGTACGCTTGTAATTTTATTTTAGTTTTAATCTTCATTATGTCCGAAGTAGAAATTTCCTCAAAGTCCACGGATGGTTTGTGTCCAAACAATGCGTAAAATGCCACAGATGTATTTCAATGTAAAGAAAATTACACACTTTTTTGGAGGAAAACTCATATTTAGATGTTTTCATGATAACCCATTTGTTTCATAAATCACATCAGATCTCACTCTTGTGCGTAAAATCTCAAATTTTAATTTGAAGGCGTCGTCTGTCATAAAATGTTTCCTTAAGGAGAACAGCAAATGGGACAAAGGAAATGCACCTTTCATGTTCCAGGTCATTTTTAGATGACAAGCACAAGGTCAGTTCATATAAATCTGACATTTTAGCACCTGTTTTTGGAACATCTGCTCCACAGAAAAGTCTGCTCCATGACCCTTAATCTCTCTGAAAGGTCATTTAAACCCCAGTATTGATTCGGAAAGTTTACCACGACGGTCATAAAAAGCAGAAAACAGCAACATTCATGAAGTGGCCATGAAGTGGCAGAACAAATCCTCTCATTCAAATTTTTTTTTGGAAAGTGGTTTCAGCGCAACCCTCCTCAAGGAAAGACGAATATGCCCGCGGTTGCAAAGCCACTGTTGTCATTGCGACTCTCAGTTGTACGACTTCACAGCAAAAGAATGACACAAAAACTACAAAGCGCTGAAAAACCGAGAGCGGGGGCTTGGAGGGAGGGGGGGGTCTGCGCTGCCTGCAAGCCGATTGGCCATTTAACGGACGCTGTTGATTCAGGCGTCCGCTGCCCAGAAGATAAGATAAAGGCCATATAAAGAGACAGGGATGCGCATCCATCCTTCACCGCAGCCTGCTGTCTCCATCAACACCGCAGGACGGCTGTCTGTCTCCTCGGCGCGCCTCACCTGTCACCAGAACAAACGTAAGTGCTAATAAATCCATCCACGGAGCTTTACGCAGAAGAGATGCGCAGTTGGAGACCGAGGTGCGCATAGAAACAGGTTTCTGAGTCTTGGAACGTTTTAATCATAAAGTTTAGAGTTTAAATTGTATTGATTCTTGAGAAACATTTATATGATCTTCATGACAATTTTTGACTTTGTGATGAAACCTTCACAGGATGTCTCCCAGTATCACGAGCGCCACCGATGACCTGCAGAAGTTCCTCGGCGCAGAGACGCGCAGCGGGATTCCTCCAAAGACGGAGAATGCCTGCAGAGAAGCTGCTGGTCCTCAAAGCTGCAGCACAGACTCTCCTCGTAGAAACAACAAAACCATCAAGTCTTCCAGACCAAGGAGTGACCCGCGCGGCAGGCGCAGGGTGAAGGCCAATGACCGGGAGCGCCACCGGATGCACAACCTGAACTCGGCCCTGGACGCGCTGAGGAGCATCCTGCCGGCGCTGCCCGACGACGCCAAAATGACCAAAATAGAGACGCTGCGCTTCGCACGGAATTACATCTGGGCTCTGACCGAGACCCTGCGGATGGTCGACCACCACGGCCGCGCGGAGGAGGAGGAGCCGCCGCCTGGAGGGTCAGACCTGAGCAGTCCGGGGAGCGCCTGCTCAGACTGGGACTCTGCGCCATGGGGCCGATCCTCTTCCTGCTCTGCGGATCACCTGAACTGCCGCGAGCCCACAATCCTGCCTGTACCTTTGCACTTCCGGTCTGTCTGCAGTGGAGTGGATCTTAAAAACTCTTGGCTTTACTGAGGGTCCAGGGTCTTATGGACAAATAAACAGACGTTGGAGGTTCTCAGGTGTACCAGCACCAGCAGGTGACAATCAGCTGTGACAGGAAGAGGCTTGAAATCAAATACATGATCCTTTTTCTTCTTGTATTAAACCAAAAGTTCTTGTCTTCTGTAAACTCAGAACATTTCAGTAAAACAAAGTCTTGATTCACTTTCAACTGAAAGATTTATTTGGCAAAGAAACTCAAATACATTTCTTTATTTTTTTCTGTATTTATTAAAGTAGAAAAGTTGTGATTATAAAGCACCATTTCCTTTACCTAATACAATGAGCATGTAAAGAGGATCAATACTAGATGATAGTGTCTGTGACTAATGCAAAGAATTGATGTGCAAATGCAGACAAATGCAGCAAAATGTGACGGAGCGTCCATGACGCTGGAAGGAAATGTTATGGAAGGAAATGTTCTGGAGAGCTACAGTCCAAGGCCGGTCCCAGCAAAAGAAGACTACTTGGGGAAGACTGTAACCACGTCGTAGCCCTCAGGGGGCGTCACTCGCTCTCGTGCGTGCTTCTCACAGTAAACCTGGTCCTCCACAAAGAAATGTCCTTTCTGCTTGAGGTTGACGTCGCAGTCCGTGCACGTGTAGCACTCAGGGTGGCGAAACTTGTCCCTCAGCTTCACCACCATCCCCCTGAAGAACGAAGATCTGGTTAACTGAGGGTTTATCATAAACAATAGTCCACCTATACAAGCATGTACAGAGAATGCTGGTGAGGTCAGACCTCACAACACAAA
Organism: Oryzias javanicus; assembly: GCA_003999625.1. Lineage (NCBI taxonomy): Eukaryota > Metazoa > Chordata > Actinopteri > Beloniformes > Adrianichthyidae > Oryzias > Oryzias javanicus. The sequence continues at coordinate 8,743,137 of CM012451.1, read as the reverse complement.
CCACTCTCCGGTGGGTCAACCCCAGTGCATGCTGGGACATTTCCATACATTTAAGATGCAGAAATAAGGATGACATTTCTCTTAGCGTGAAATGACCCAAACATCTGCTGGATCATATTTACTGACTCAACACAAACACATCAGGTAGAATTGAAATAGAACTAGAATTAAATGAGTTTGGAGATGCATTAAAAACTAGAGCTGTGAAAGTTGACGCGTTATCGGCCGCGATTAATAAATCATAACTGAAGCGTTAATATTTATTGTCTGTGAGATCAGTGTAATAAAACTCCATCTAAAATAAACTTTAAGGTTTTTTAATATTCTGTGATTAAAATTTTATTAAATTAAAAAATTTGGATAGACACGCCCCCACCTGTGATCAGCTGACCTGAAATCCAGCTGGATCCAATTTCTCCCCAAAAAACTATCATTTTTCGCAAACACAATAAAGAAAATTTATGAGAAAAAAAGAATAAGCTGAAGAATAAAAAAGCATTCCAGTAAAAATGTCAAATAGACAGTAGTGTTGTTAGGGGAGAAATTCCTGTTTTTTGGGCTGTCTGCTTTGTTGAATCCACACAGCCAGACTGAAGCCACATAAAAATGATCACATCATGAATCTGATGTTCCTCTATCAACAGAAACTGTTCATGTGGCCCAAAGCAATTTGTGACTTTAGCCAAGAAGTTTTTTTTATGTTCACTCAAAAACATGTTCATTAGTTTGTTGAAAATTTTTATTCTTGTTGTTTGTATAAAATTATACCTTAAACAGTTTGTTAAACATTTTTGGGGTTTCCAAAGCAAAACGAATCCCATTTGTCCTGATCGAATTTTCTGTTTTTGCCTGATTTAATGTCTAGCGTGTAAATACAAAATGTAAAAAATACTAAATTAAGGTAGTGTCACACATGTGAAGTTGTGCTGATTAAAATTATACCAAATAAGCAAGTAGGTTGTCTTTCAAATTCAAAATACAGATGTAAATAAAAAAAAAGACAAAAACAGAATTTTAGGCTCTAGGTTTCAAAGAGTTAAAACATTTTCTAAATGTACAATTTCGTGTTTGATTTCATATTGCGATTACAATAACACATTACAAGAGGCTGATAAATATTGTAACAACATTTTTTTTAATTGCGATTAATCACGATTAACTTTTGCCAGATTTAAGGTTTAATTAGTTAATTTTTAAATTGATTCCCGGCCCCAATATAAACTGAAGCAACTGGAGAAATTCTAGAAAAGTTTATGGAAAACGAAGCGGGCTTTTGCTGTAGCACCTCCTAAATTTAGCCACAAGGAGGCGACAAACTTTCAAAGGGCAGAAGACATGAAGTTCTGAGTGGAGTCCTGTCTGATCTATAAAATGTTCTCAGTAAAACAGACTCTGCACTGAACGCAGTCACACGACCTGCAGCGCCACAGACAGACAATCTGCTCAAGAAGCTATTCTTTTCCTTCTGTCAACAAATACATTTGTTTACACACTTGAAATAAAATCAAACAAACTCAAAAACAAGCATTTAAATCTAAAATACACTAACAAATAAAAAGCTGTGACTTATATCATTCCACATGATGGAACCTGAGCCTGAGGTGCAGCATACTCACACAATCCCTGATCCGCATTTGTCACAGACGGGTAACTTCTCAGCGTTTCCCACCGAGGATCCGATTTTTGTGGTGGGGGCCTTCACGCTCCTGAAGCCTGACGGTTTATCTGCATCACCTTCACATCATCAGACAAACACAGAAGAGCTAAGTGTTTGTGTGGGACTCTAAACAATCACCATTGCACAGACATCCGTGACCAACACCAGAACATTGCCTCACCCGTCTCCAGAATTTCCTGAAGCACCTTGAAGGAGGCGGACTGCCGTGGCGGCTCGTCCGACTCCTGGTTCTCCTGCAGCATCTTGTAGACTTCAGAGTCCGCCGCGATGGCGGGCCTCTTTCCTGCAGCAGACGGGTCTGACGGAGCTCTGCCAAACAAGATCACAGTGGGATTTCAGATCGCCTGACGCATTACGTCCAGAAGGCGGTGCTGATGCTGACCCGAGTCCACAGAACCTCCATGAGACGCACACATAATGAGATCAAACACCAGAACAACAGAAAATGAGCGCAGATACTGAGATAAAAGCTTTGCTTTTTGATTAGAATTTTATTTTTGAAATAGGCCACTTAATCAAGAATTTGATGAGTTTGGTGATAAAATAAAAATCTAATTGAATATTTAACTTAAAAAATAGTAAAATTCTTACAGTGAAAAGTATGAGTTGAAACCCAGATACATAAAGATTAAAACAGTCTTTTTGATGTTAAAAAAATAGAAAATTAAAAAGAAAAAAAATCTATGGGCAAAAAATAGGGCTGAGTGTCATCAATCATTTCCAGAATTGATTCGATTCACCAAAGCCTGGATCGATTTGATTGTGATTTTTTTCGATTCTTTCAATCCACTCAATTCAATTTGACTCAATTCAATTTACACATTTGGTTTGAATTACATTAATAATATATATTTTGAAGATTTTCATACTGCATTACTTTTAATTTTACTGTATTTCTGAAACGGAGAAGCTCCGACAATTGTTCTGACTCTCCTGGAGGGCGTTTCACTTTGGCCACCAGGTGGCAATCATGCTGTTGAATTACACCTTTTTCCAGAAGAAAAAAGTATGAGCAAAAAATTTTTTTAGATCACAAATGGTTACTATAAAAATATTATTACTAAAATATTAATTTTTAATATTTAAAAATATTTCCTTAAAAGAGTTTGGAAAATTCCTGCCTATGAGTTTGTAAATATGTTTATTTAGTCAAAAATGTATGTTAAGGTCGACCAAGCATTAGCATTAGCCGTCCCACGGGAAATCCCATCATACATTAGCATCAAGCTAGCGGACTTTACCTTTATGCATTTGATCAATCTCGACTTTTATGGATCGATTCTTGATTTATTAAGCTTAGATCAATTTATCGATCTTATCAACTCAGAACTAGCAGAAAAACAAAGTATTTCTTCAACATAAAGCATGTCAGTATTTACAACCACAGACTGGAAAACTGCTGGATCTTTTTTATTACAAATCTGATTTAAGTGGATTTATAAACTCAATGCTCAACTTAAAGATGCTGAACACGGAAATGATGGTTCTGTATCACAGCAACATTAGTTTTAACTAAAGTCAGTAAAGTTCATGCAGAATCTGAACTGGTGTGCAGCAGAAGAACAGACATGTGCAGTCATTGATGTGGTTTCGAAAATGACCAGAATCAAACGTCTCTGAGTTGGAGGTGTTCCGTCTGCGGCGTGGAGTCCACCTCCAGCCTTTAGGTTTTATATAAAAAAAAAAAAAAAAAAAAAAAATCAGAATAACAATATCTACTGCTTTCCTGACAGAGTTCTCTGACAGAGTTTGTCAAAACGTGCAGGTCGGTCTCCATGCAGACACACCCACATTCATGACTTGAAGTTCCTCAGCGTCTTTCACTATCTGTGTTTCTGGACCCTGAAAGCTGAACCAACCTGTTGGGCTCTCCTGATATGGTCATGGTCTTCACGTCGTCCACAGCAGAGTTCAAGTCCTTGATGTTTTCTGAAGAGTACAGACCAGACGGACTGTTGTACTGGTTGGTCACAACTTTGGAGCCAAAACCAGAGAAAGGTAAAGCACTCCTGTTGTGGGTGGAGCCAATGTGCTTCACCTCCTGGGAGAAGGAGAAAAAAAAAAGAAAAGAGGTTTGTGTTCAGTTTTCTAACACGCTGAAACATGCAGCTTCTGCAATGAGCCAAATGTGCATCCAATACCCCTTCACAACACTCCAGTGGTCCAGGAGAGCAGCTCAAATACTGGGAGAAGGAGAACAGTTTTCTAACGCGAAACATGCCGAATGCAAAAATATTTTCCAGTGTCATTGAAGAGAACACAAACGTCTCTGATCCAGTAAAGTGCTGTTGATTGGTCAGCAGCGGAGGGCTTGCTACTTATCATTTATTCACTTTTTCCAAACATCTCAGCTTTCTAAAGACTATTCTTCTTCAGGTCGAGTCTTGCCTTTTCTGCTGGACTCCTGCTTATTTAAAGCAGCTAACAGACTTTAAATAAATACAACCACGTAATGATGCTGGCACGCCGTCAAAGCAGGCAAATAAATCCCAGCAAGTAGAGCGGGAAGGCGGAAATGCCTTCACAGACAGGCCCCGCCTCCAGCGCCTCAGACTGCAGCCATGTGAAGGTCTGTGCCGTGACGGGCCGAAGGTTTACGAACCGCACATGTGTGAGGCGTGACACAAACACCCGGCCGGCGTGTTTTCATTGAACTTCCCAGCCGGAGGGCAGGAACTCAGGCTGCGTCACAGCTGATAAACGACCGTCTCCTAGGAAACGGCCTGTAGGAGAGCAAACAATGACTTCACGGCTGGCAGAGGCACAAAAATACCCCACAAGTCTTTGCAAGCGGGACCAGAAAAAAAAAACCTTCTGACTTCCAGAAGTTGAACGGCTTCATCTAAACAGCAGCGAGCTATGGGAGGGAGGGCAGACTCACCCGTGGCTCTGATGCAAGATTCATCTTGTACGGGTGAGTCTTCCCTTCGTCAGAGGACAGCGGGGACCACAGCTTAGCTTCTGACCTGAGGAGCAGAGACCAGAACACATGTCAAACATCACACATGAGATCCAGTCAGTCCCGTTGCTATGTCTGCGTCTTTGAATGCACCACCACCACCCTGCAGGTTTGCTCCTGCACTGTTTGTTCAGGACTTTATCCCTCTTACAAAAAAGAACTTTAAGTCTGTTCAACACCTGGAGTCTACATCACCTTCTTCACATCTCCAAACCGCCCGTATACCGCTGACATGCCGCCACAGCATACCTGTCTACGGAGAGCACCATTTCATCACCACAACCCTTGATCTTGTTCTGAGCCTCCAGGTGTGTCATGTTGTCTGTGGGTTCTCCGTCGATTGCCAGGATGATGTCTCCCATGCACAAGTTGGCTTGGGCTGCTTTACTTCCTGGATTGACCTGAGACACAAAAAGACACGCAAGACAGACGTAAAGTCTAAGCTTTCCTTCAAGTCGCTGCCTAAAAGAAACAGGTAATCAGAGGAGCGCCTACTCTGAAAAAACGACCTTAAAATGAGCTGAAAAACTCTGACAAACAGCCCAACATCTGCCCGCTGTTTTTGATGGGAGGTTTCTGATAGGAGCCTCCACTCAAACATGTAGAATAGTCACTTGGAACATGAGTAGAGCACATTAAAATGACGTCATAAGAATTACTCCAGTGTAACAAAGACGTGCTGAAGGTTTTTATGGATGTTCTGATGGAGATCATGAGCAAACGGGTCAAACTTAGCCTGTCAGAAAGGAGGACCAGTCTTTACCATCACTTATGAGAAAGCTGACATGAAACCAGGCTCTGACTGACACAAAGGAAAGGAAAACTTTAAGCATTTAATCTTTCCTTCAAAATAAAAGACATCAAATATAACAATGATGAAAAGAGAGAAATCACCTGGGAAGCAAAAGCCGGGCTTCCGCTTTTTCAAACATTCACTCATGATTAACAGACATTCATGGAGGTTTAAAAAATATATAAGGACCAAAACTTCTCTTAAATGTTCTTTTGTTCTGGTTGGAAAAAGTCTCAGCGGTACGTGAACGCATCTCAAGAGTTAACGCCAGCTAAAGCATCAGAGGAGCGCGTGCTTAGCCCCCGTTATCCCGGGCTAACTAACTTCCCGAGCGGGCTAATAAACTCTACCCGTTGACACGGAGAACCGGAAACCCAACATACCCGCGAAATAGCGAGGGGCTGCTCGAAGTCTTTCCCTCCGACCAGCCGGAAGCCCCAGGGCCCGGGCCCCTGCATCACCACCCGGAGAGGCATCGCTACTGCCGTCAGCTCCCAGCCGCTGTGCTGGAGCCACCGGCGGGGGGAGGACCTCAGGCCGCCGCGGGACGAACCTTCAGGACGCTTCCTGTCTGATAACCACCGGACAAAGATCGTAGATTAAAAGGAGCACTCACTACAACGCCCCGTGTGAAGTGTGCTTTTGGTCACTTGATCCCAAAACTTTCTTGGACTTTATTAGAACAAATTAAAAAAACAAACAAAATATGATGATTGCGCACAAAATCATTTACTGGCAAGTAGTGGGGAAAAAAATAGTTGTACGAGAAATCTATGAGAAGGTGTTATCTCTGTTGCCTTCTCCACTCTGGTAAATATTAACTAGTTCAAGCATTGCCTCACCTTTTCTGCAAATAATTCACCAGGAAATCGCAGTGGCGGAAATACCTGCTGAACATTTAAAGATCTTTCTGTTTATAATTTAGATAAATAACATTTTTATTTTAATTACAAATATACCAGAGAAACTTGATCAACATTTTAAAGAGATATTAGTTTTTCAAATTCTTCTGAAGTAGAAATGCTTTATTTACTGGTGATGGCTGTCATACACACTGTTTGTTTGTATGAGTTAATTTAAAAAAATGAAACAATAGCAGGTTCTTTGAAAACAAAAAAGAGTTGATCCTCTTCACTTTTTCCCTATCTCTTCTGATATCCAAATTTTGTTTGAGTGGCATCAACCTCCCGTGACGTCACCATGTTATGTGCAGCTTACCATATAAGGTAGAGCTTAAAAATCCCAGGATGTGGAATGCGCCGCTCCCAAAAACCCGAATTCCTGATGAAAGCAGGGGCGCACGCGCTCCGGCGCACGCGCCGCAGGAAGCCCAACCCATCCCACTTTAAGAGCTTTTTTCTCCCCCAACATGCATGAGATCATTTGTTCCTCTGCTGCTGTTTGCTCTGCAGAAACTCCACATGTTCTCCTTTAGACAAACAGTCGCAGCTCCTCAGAAAAGTTCAGGAATTCTCACAGAAGCTCCTTCCAAGCCTGAATTCTGCTTGTAAACCACAACCAGACACCAAAAACCACAACAGACCAGAGGAGAGTTTGAAACAGTTTATTAAATATTGCATAATAGCGAAGTCACAGCAGTGTTTCTTTAGGATTATCAGTGGAACCGCACTGCAAAGACAAGCAACCAAACCAAACCTGCTGCAGGTTGAGGGTCTCATCAGTCCAACCTCATGATTTAGAACCATCATGTTGAAGCAACGCGTCACACTCGTAGCTACATGAACACTGACAGACAATAATCTGCCATCATGTGGATTAGGATTAAAACACTGATACATAAATAATGCTATGAATATATTTTAGAAAAAAAAAAAACTTGATGAGGCACAATGTTGAGTGTAAGATAAGGCATCGTCATCCTCAGAAATGGCAGCGTTATGTTGACGTGTGTCAGACTTTCATAAAGCTTCACGCTGTGCTTCACCACAAATCCTTCAGGCCCAGAGACGAGTCTGAGGCCTTTTCTATTTTACATATTTACATTCCTTCTTGTGCCACTTTCGAAAGTCTGCAGGCTAGTTAGATGACACATTTTAGCATCACATTCATGTACTCATACATTCATCCCTTCATGTTTCATGGATCCATAAGAGTTTCTCTCTGATTAATGTGGATATTTTCATCTTCATATATATATTTAGTCAAATAAAAGCTTTTTTGTGCAGTTTTGCAACTTTAAATTCGGGCCAACAGACGGCTCAGGAGTGTGTTTCACCATGTGGAAGCTTCTGCTGTGAAACCAAACACCTCTGACCGCCGTGCAGAACAACCCACAGACAGTGGATCACATGACAGCTTTCGCTAAGAAAACACTCGCTTACACATGTAGTCTGTAGAGGATGCAAACACAAGGAAACCCCTGATGAAGCAGCGAGCTGCTGAGATGATGAAACACTGATTGTACTGAGTTAGACTTTAGCGAATGGTTAGTTTCATACAGAACTTGCAGGCTACCTGCCTCTAAACAAAGGCCCCGTCAGGACTGATCAGCAGCCTATAAGCTAACACTGAGCTAACAGAGAAAGTTTAACAAGAGCCAGACTAGAAAGACCATCAGATGACACTTTAGGGAGCGTTCACCACCACGCAGGGATTCGCTTTGCAGGGATTCTCAGAGCTACAATGGACTTTACCGGAAAACACAGCCAGAAAAAGCATCTGCAGGTTCCTGAAGGTAAAAGAGCAGAGGACCACGACAATGATGAAGAGGAAGCTAAGAAAAACAGTAGATATGGTGATTCTAAAGTGATGGGTGGTGCCTGATACTGGGTGTGAATTTAGGACTTAAATAACTTTTTGAAGTTAAAAGAAAACACCAGTAGAAAGTTGAGAAGGTTCTTCATGCTCTTTTCATTAGTCCGTCTCTGTTTTTTTCCCTGTATGCTGTGTTTATGCTCACACTGTGGTCTCAACATATGAAAGTGTACATCTGAATCTTGAAGGCTTCTCATAATGTGGTCTGTCAGGTTAAAATGTCAGAATCTTTCGGGACACCTTGCTGGCTTTTAGTAAAAATACCTTTCATCATGGATTAGTCTCTTTTTAGATCTTTTAGATGAAACCCTCCATAATAACCAAACAGGAAGTTCAGAACTACCACCCTGCTTGCTGTGCTGAAGCGGGCAGCCACCATCAGATTCCTTAAAGGCGTCAGTAACACACTTTGGGAGCCTGAAAGATCAAATCAGGTTTGTCAGTTAAAGGAGGAACCCACTCCACATGCTTGCTGTGGTTAAAATAGCAAACACTTGTGTTTTAGTGTTTACGTCTGTGCAGTGGACTGCAAGGAAACTGCAGGATGACCTTTGGATGGAAATTATGGCAACAGTGAAACACCGCAGGGCTGCAGAGTTATGAAAGCTGTGATGAGTTCACAGTGACTCAGAAAACCAGAGAACAGAGCTGTTGCATCAGAGCACTTCCTGCAGGTTTGAGGTGTCTCACTCTTTGAGTTCTGACAGATCTTTGAAGCAAATTTTATGAGGGCAGGTTTACCTTCACCATTTATGCCAAACTCCTTTAGTTTTTAAAAGTATCAATTGTTATTCAGAAAATCTCCTTTTTCTTCCACAGTCCACTTTAGGTACAGGCACCCACTCTGAGGTATTCTGGGACAAACTGGAGACAGCTTTGTGCAACATCAGATTTCATGGAGTCGTGGAGATGGAGGACATCGGTCAAACAGTGAGTCGTGTGTGATGACGGTGCTGAGGTTTGTGAGCTTTCCCAGTCTTTTCCGTGTGCAGAGGGACAAACCAGAGACCGGTGGTGATCATCCACCTGATCCTGACAGCCGAGCGTGGTAGTGAGGACTCCCCAAAGTTACAGTTTCACTTCCTTCACGTAATTCCCAGGAAAAGTTCCAAACTGCTTCGTCCTCTTGGATGTTCCTGAGATAGAGAAATAAACAACTAAGAAACAGAAGGACGTCTGCAAGACATGGAAGGAGATCTGGAGAACTCACCAACAAACCAGCCGTCGTCACACTTCTCCATCACACTGACCAGATCTCCTTCATGTAGCTCCAGCTCGTCATCGTTCTGTGGCACGTAACTGTACAAGGCTTGGAAGCTGGAGGAGCACAGGAAGAGCACAGCAGGAAAAGTTTGTCAGTGTGTGAAGCTCAAAGTGGGAGTGAAATAATCCCAACCCAAAGGTGACTCACATTCCACAGCTGAGGCGGCTGGGCTCCGGGCTGCTGCTGTGGGACTGGGGTTGCTGGGAAATGATGAGACACGGTTTACTGGGGTGGGGGTGCAGTCTGTGCACAGAGTCATTGTGGGGATGGGACAGGGTGCTGCAGTACCTCACCGAGGTCTCAGCTATATTCAAGATCTCATTACATACGGCCTCCTAGTTGTAGTTTCAGGCACACAATGAGTCCAGAAGGAGGCCGAGGTGGGGAGTTATGAGGTTAGAGGGGAGGTGAATGGTGGAGGAGGTGGGTGGACCCAGTGAGTAGCAAGGCAGAAAAGATCCGTTAAAAACCAGAAAAAAGAAAAGGAGGTGGTGGAGGAGCCAAAGGTAAGGAGGGATGAGAAGGCCGGACGCCAGAGGGAGGCATGTAGACGAGAAATATGAAAGATTAGTTCAGGTATTCAGGAGGTGAGCATTCTGAGCGTGCACCATTAAAGGAGGTGAGCACCATTAGATGAGGTGAGCATTCTGAGCATGCACTGTCAGAGGAAGTGAGCAGTCTGAGCGTGCACCATTAGGAGGTGAGCAGTTTGAGCATGCACCATTAAAGGAGGTGAGCAGTCTGAGCGTGCACCGTTAAAGGAGGTGAGCAGTCTGAGCGTGCACCATTAAAGGAGGTGAGCAGTCTGAGCGTGCACCGTTAGAAGGAGGTGAGCAGTCTGAGCGTGCACCATTAAAGGAGGTGAGCAGTCTGAGCGTGCACCGTTAGAAGGAGGTGAGCAGTCTGAGCGTGCACTATTAAAGGAGGTGAGCAGTCTGAGCGTGCACCATTAAAGGAGGTGAGCAGTCTGAGCATGCACCGTTAGAAGGAGGTGAGCAGTCTGAGCGTGCACCGTTAGAAGGAGGTGAGCAGTCTGAGCGTACACCTTCAGAGGAGGTGAGCAGTCTGAGCGTACACCATTAGAATGTGGTGAGCAGTCTGAGCGTGCACCGTTAGAAGGAGGTGAGCAGTCTGAGCGTACACCTTCAGAGGAGGTGAGCAGTCTGAGCGTACACCGTTAGAAGGTGGTGAGCAGTCTGAGCGTGCACCGTTAGAAGGTGGTGAGCAGTCTGAGCGTGCACCGTTAGAAGGAGGTGAGCAGTCTGAGCGTACACCTTCAGAGGAGGTGAGCAGTCTGAGCGTACACCGTTAGAAGGTGGTGAGCAGTCTGAGCGTGCACCATTAAAGGAGGTGAGCAGTCTGAGCATGCACCATCAGAGGAGGTGAGTAGTCTGAGCGTACACCGTTAGAAGGTGGTGAGCAGTCTGAGCGTGCACCGTTAGAAGGAGGTGAGCAGTCTGAGCCTTCAACATTTTTTTTCTCTAGCTAAACTTTTCAATAAGTTACAGTCACATCCACGTGTGTGTTAAATAACATTTTTAGTGGAATTTACTGCATCTGTATAATGTTAAGGGTCAAATGTTAAAGATTTTTTTAAATTTAACAGGAATTTCCTTATTTTAGAAAATGGAGAACCAAAGTGTCCATAAATCTTTCCATCTCTGCTGAGCATCCAGCTCTGTGTTCTGCTGGATTTAACCCTTTTTTTGTTTCAGATTTGGTTGATTTCCTGAAAGGAATGCAGCAGTGTGTTGTGTTGAAATTAAACATCACTCTAAACATCAAAAGCTTTGGCGAGTTGTCACTCTAAAATAGGTGAAAGTTACAGTATTTTAGTGAATTTATAAAAAACTAAAAACTTATTTTTTTAACTAAATCAATTATATCAGGTTTAAAAGTCCTTTAGGGAAACAAAGTGAATATTGATCAGCCAGCTGTTTAAAGGTTTGTTGTTACAATCATTAAAGTGTAAAGTTAGGCCAAAAAAGAACAAATAATAAGTGCAGATGTGAAAACAGTCTCTGTGGTTTATTGATTATTAATCTATTTAAAGTATTTCTACTATTTTTGGGTCTAAAGGTCTTTTTAGTGGTAACATCCCTCTGTCTTTTCTCTCATTTGGATAAACTTAATGTGTCTTCCAAAACAAAGACATGGAGACAGTGGGGGGCATGTCAATATGTCTTGTTTAAAGACATCAGGACTTTGCTAGATTTCTTCCAATCAGCTGTCTGCTTTTCAGATTTGGTTCTTTCACAACATTTCTTTGAATGGGATTCAAATTCAGAGCTACTTGTCAGATTTCTGTTCATAAATATGGATCCACAAGGGAACAAAGAAGCAGCAGAAACATGAGAAGCAATACAATTAAAATATTTTTTTTATTTTATTTGAATTATTTTTTTAAATTATTTGAAAATATTTTTTGTCTCTTTTTAGGAGATGACAACACAGACTGGGGGGTCTGAGCACCTCTGAAGATACAAACTAAACCACCCACAAATCGCAATGTAATATATTTTTTATGGTATTTGTTTTCAGATGTCTTTAAAAAGTGTTTTTTTTTGTATGTAATGTCAGGTTTTGTTTGGTTTTTGGCAGATTTAAACTCATGTACACTTTATGACATTTTTACCTTAGACTAAATAAAAACTTTATTGATAATTTTTTTGAAAAACGTTGCTGTGGATGTGATTGTCAGTCAGATCCAAAAGCTGTTTTTTAAGTTTAGAAAATATTTTGAGGTTTTAAAAATGTTAAAAGTTCAGCATTTCTCCAGGTGTTAATAAAAATGATGGAGTTAAATGAATTTCTGAGGTGGGCGGAGTTATAGGATTACACAGACGACCATTTCACTCTGAACATAAAGAACCATCAGAACAGAGAAGACTCTTTCTCCCAACCTTACCGCAAATGAGTTCACGTTGTTATTGTCTTGAATGTCAAAAAGCATCACAGGGCTTCTGGAGCTCCGCCCATCAAGGTCAGCTTCATTTTTAACAAACTGCAACACAAAAACAAAACAGGCTTTTCAAAATAAGAGCTTTCTCAGTCAGGCAGTTTTCTGCTGTAGGAGGAAATTTCAATCTTGTAAGAGCATCTGAAACAGAAGCCAACACGTGAAACCCATAAATCTTTCTGATAAAAATGTCAAATGACCTAAATAAACTTCCAAGCTGTAAAAGCATCTGAGCTGTCACAGGTGTCTAAACATGCAGAGCCACGCTGACGTGAAAAAAAAGTAACATGAGATCGAAGATCAGTCCTTCCATGCCGTAAAACTGACGTGAGTCTTCTTGGAAGTTCATGGATACTGACTGCTGAAAACTACAACAAAATCAATGATGAAATGAGGCAAACTTTGCCATTTTTTTTTTGTTTTAAGGACATAATTTCGACTGACTCGGTCTATAAGAGCGGCTCAAACCTTCTATTTTGGATATTTCTCAAAAAACCGGATGTTTTCAGCTTTGCATGGAGAAGGTTCTAACCTCCAGGTTAATGACAACTGCTGTAAATCTTCATGCAGACATCTTTAGGTTCATAACAGGTGCCAGGTCACGGCTGTGTGGCCCCCAGGTCCCAAATAAAACGATACAGTTCTTCCGGTTATAGCCCTTTACAGCACAGAAACCTGAAACTCACTGCAAGATCACGCAAACACGGAACCCATGGCATGTTAGTGGTGCACACAACATGCGTGATGCCTGCAACCACAACGCTGCTCTCACTGAGAGAGCACTTCCATTGGTGGATGAAGCCACGTCAAAAGTTAGTAGCACACGTTGTCCTGAAGCTCAACCAAACGGTGGCCAACACCATGCAGAAGATACCTCTGCAGGGCTATTCTGCCTGCTTCCCTTGGCAGCTCGGCCCCTGTCCCCCTCAGCGCACTCGCTCTCTGTCAGCTCCTTCTCCCCCCTCAGCCAGCCCTCCAGCACCGGCCCGCTGGAGGGGCTCACACTGCGCGACAGATGGGGGGAGCGAGAGAACAACAAGTCCTGCCCCTGGGGTGGGGTGAACGTGAGGAAGGGGGTGGCAGAGTTAGGTCTGGGCGGGTACGGCGGGGGCAGAGGGGAGGCAGACGGTGAGATCATGGGGGAGATGCAGTGTGGGCTGCCGGTGGTCAGTGGCACCGGGCTGGCAGAGAAGGGGGGCAGGTATTCGCCCCAGCGGTAGGAGACAGTTGGGAGTGGTGGCAGAGGAGGGGTTGGGGCCGCGGGGACTCCCACCTCCCACAGTCAGTGAGATCCACTCGGAGGAGACGGCGTGGACCTCAGGTGAAACGGAGCGACGGGCAGAGCGAGGGAGGGGCAGGGGAGAGGTGGTCAGACGATTTGGGTACAGCTTTGGAGGCTGAGAGGGGAGGAGCCAGGGAGGAGACAGTAAATTTAAGATGAAACAGAGACAAAAATGCTTCAGAAACGAAGATCTTGATGAATCAGATGTTCACCCTCCAGCATCTACACCCCCTCTGTGAGGGCAGGCCGTTACCTGGGGGGAGGCGTTGGTGCTACGCTGTGGGGAGTGGCTGACAGGTGGGTCGGGGTATTCCACGCCGTTCTTGACCCGCGGCCGCTTGTGCACGTCCACATAGGTGACGGGGAAGATGCCTTGCCGATTGGTGCCTGAAATCTTGCCTTCATACCAGTTCTCGTCCACCCTGCGTATCAGCGTGATTCGCTCTCCCTAAAAAGAAGGCAAAGGTTTGAACGACTGGCGTGTGTAGAGGGACGGTTTGAAGATGAGGACGTGATCTGTGGTCCAAACCTTCCTGAAGGACATCTCCACCACTGTGTCGCCTGCAAAGTTGAAGCGGGCGATGGCCTCACCGTATTCCAGCACCTGAACCGGAGCACTTTTCTTGGGCTGTGCTTTCTCTGTAGGGGGGAGCAGCTGCGCAAAAGGGGAAACATGACATTTACAAAAATCTAATGGTTTCATGAGAAACTTTGAAAAAACAAGGGAGCGTAGAATATTCCAGGACAAATGTTTCAATGTTACGAGAGACGGCAGGAGAAGGAACCAACCTCAACGTAACTTCGAGGGAAAATACCAACTCGCCCATGATGTTCGCCTTCATACCAGTTCTGATCCACTTGTCGAATGATATACACAATGTCTCCCTTTTGAAATGGTAGTTCCCTTGAATAAAGAGATTAAAAATGTATGAAAAATTGAAGTTTCAGAAAATCAATTCTTAGGACATTTGCTATTTTTATATAGTTTTCCTTTTATGTTTCTATTCTTTCCTGTTTCATCACTTCAGTGTTTTTTTTCTTGAGTTTGCATGAATTTGGCCATCTGTGTATAAATGTATAAATAGTACTATAGCATACCAAAAAATACAGTGTCCTACAAATATTCTCACATTGATAATGTCTTGTTAGGTCCTTTATGGGCAACAGAGGAGCAATAAATATCTCACTGGACCTCCAGTTAGTAGAGTAGTGAGATGAGGAGAACATGAGTGAAGGTTAAAAACAGACAGATGGATGTGTGTGAAATCTAAAGCCTCAGTTTGGAAGATGATCACATCAATGTGTACGGCTGTGTTTCAGTTCTCTGCTGCTGTGGAAGCTGAGTTTTTCAGTTCTCCAGGGCAGCGATCAAAGGAGGAACAGCTCTTTTACAAAAGATGAAATATCAAACACTTTCTGGATGTTTGGTTTGTGTTTGTCCTGCATCTCTGTGAAAATCTTTAAGTTTCTTTTGCTTGACATCTGTCTGTGTCCTCCTTGTCACTCTGTCCTCTGAAATACATTGTTGTGCATCATTTCAGATACTTGTAAATTAACTTTCACACAGGAATCATTAATGTCACTTTCTCTGACTTCACAGTTTGGTCCACGGAAAAGTGAGGATCCTCCTCTATTGAAGCCAGTAAAGTTATATTCATTACATTAAAACATTCTAAGGACTTCTACTTACTTTAACGTTTCTGCTCTGAAGTCAAAGCGTGCTCTGGCTGGCGTTCTCTACAGACAGAAGAGGACAAATGATTAGGATTAACATGGTCTCAAACATGTAAGATGATCCTCAAAGTTTTCTCTTGACTATTAGAGAACAGGAATCTTTTTGGAGTTTGGTGAGTCTGGGCTGTCCTGAAGCTCAGTAAGATCTATACTGCAGGACCTTGTATAAGAAACAGATTTGGACCGGTCTCAGCTGACGTTCTTTTGCTTCCCTTCCCCTTAGCAACTGAGACCAACCTGTAACTAGGGGCGTGTCTGACTCAATAAAATGCACGGAGAGAAAAAGCCTGGTCAGAGTTGGTTGAAAGATTGTGACTGAACAGGCTTTTGGCCCACTCTCCTTGCAAGTTTTAAACTTTAATCAATTCTCTGTGTCTCTTTCTGTGCAGGTTGTTTTTCTTTACAAATGTTAGAGCTTAAACCTAACAGTTCTGTTAGTTCTATCCTGCAGAATCCTCAGTAATTTTGTACTGTAGAACACTCAGTTAGTTCTTTACAGTAGAATGCTCTGTAATTTCTTTATTGCAGAACACTATGTGTGTTCTTTACAGCAGGATTGGTTTGCTAAAATAGCAGATTTATAGGCCCGTAGATGAGTCGTGTTCTTTAGAATGCAAACCGTTTAAATTCAGCTGTAATTTTGAGTTCTGTGTTTGCTTTTGCAGACTCTGAGTTGACAGGAGATGACCATCTGTCACTGCGCCTGCTTGGCTCCACCCTTCCAGCCTCAGCCTGACACACACTGACAATGCATCTGCCATCTTTCTTCCTGCGCAGGAAGACGGCATCCGGTCTTGTATTGTACCTCGATGCCAGACTTCCTTTTCTCCGTGTTATCTGTGATGTTGAGCAGGTCTCCGAAGCGCTCATTGGTGATGAACTGGTGGTGCGTTGGGACAATGCCCGTGTGTCTCCGTGATGCTGTGTCAGCCTCTTCCTGTTCTCGCTTTAGCCGCCGCTGCTCCTCCAAAATTTTCTGCCAAGAGAACAGACGTTTCATTTTAGTCAACAATTCCAGATATTTTGACATGGTTCCTGCAGCAACTTCTAACTTTTCTGTGCTTTTCTAAAAATACGGTTCATGCACTTGTACACAAGATTACCTCTTTGTCACCATGACGCTTTCTGAGTGCCTCATCTGCGTTTTCCCCGTGAGCCGGGGAGGAGTCTGGCACAGAAACACAGAGAGACGATCACAAACAGAGAACTTCTTCAACAACTTTCAGGGTAACAAAAGCAAATCCTCCCCAAACTTAAGGTTAAGATCACACAACACTTCCAAATCCAGTCAACAGAATCAAAGATAAATACAGTAAATACAAAAAATCCATGCTTAAAATGAACAGCAGCATTTTCTTGCATAACTAAAACAAAAAGAAAGTAAATATTTAAATACGCATGCACACAGGGAGGAACAGAATGACCAAACACGTGTTTATGAGAAACACAAATGCACAAAAAATGGAAAATCTGATCAACTTGGCCAAAAATAAAACATGAGATTATGCAGATGCTGATGCTGACTGACCAGGTCGTGTCTGGTTTACTGCCAATAACCGACTGAAGGTAAAACTTGTGTCCCGTTAGGAACTCTAAAGGACAGCCATGAATTTCCTGAAAGTTTATTCATGAGTGTTGTTAAACACAAACATCTAATCAGGTCCATAAAGGACACCCAAAGAATTCTAAAATGAGCTCTTCAGAAATATTTTGACCACATAATCAGCTTGAATTTTTCATAGGAATTTAGGAAACGTGGGTCTAATTTCGGAAAGATTTAGCTGAAAATGCAGAATTACTGTCCTCACATTTGGTTGGAATGTAAAGTCTAAGCAGCTTCTTTATACAACAGCTCAGTCAAGTCCAGAGAAGTTCTTCCTAAACCTCCTGCAGTCACTCATGTGTTCAGATGTGTTTGAGGGACCAAACTCATTCCAGTGAAATGAAAAGCACCAAAAGAGCAGATGAAGTCTCTGCCACTGAAGCACGGCACACAGACTGGAGATGGAAGGTGGGACTTTGTGGAGGAGAAGGACACAACGTGAACACAGAGTTGAGATCAATGAGTGACCACAGACGGAGAGGGTGACAGCGGTGAAGGGATGAAGATAGCCACCTCTACGGTGAGCTGACAGCGGCTGCAGGAGGTTCCCGTTGGCGTCCAAGCTCTGCCCGTTATTCAGATGGTCAGTCTCCTCTCCGCTGTTCAGCCTCTCCAGGACCTCCAGGGAGGAGAGGCGCTGAGGGATCAGAGGTCTGAGCTCAGTGGACAGAGTGCAGGGTCTCTGGGTACCCACGGTCACCTTGGTAGCTAACGTCCTCCGTGTTTGGTGCGACTGCAGGTTCTTTCGTAGTCTGAAGGGGGCAGGACCCATGAGCAAGAGGTTTCCAGGCAAAGTGGCCTTCTTCTCAGGAGGGGGGGGCTTCTCCTGATGCGTTGTGGCTTGCAGCCTCTCGTGCCGGAGGATGGTGGTGAAGCGGGTGTAGGAGGCAGGGCAGGAGCCTTTGCATTTGCTCGGTTTGAGGGGCAGTTGATGGTTCAGGTGGTGCAGAAGGTGGTGGTGGTGGTGGTGGTGGAGATGGCTTTGATGTGGAGGCGATGCTATAAAGTGTGCTGAAGGACTCTTTTTCTCATGGTCTTGAGAACTTCTGAAGATCTGCTCCACTTCAGCTTCAGGGTTAGGCTCAGTTCTAGAGTTCAGTTCTCCTGCTTCCTCCTCAGTCAGGTGGTTCTCGGATGGGACTGTGTTTTCTCTTGCTTTCTTGGCCTCTGACTCCTCTGGCTCCTCTGGCTCCTCTGGGGTGCAGCCATCTGTAGACGTGGTGTTGGGCACTAGAAGAGCTTCAGCCGACACTGCAGCCCCCATGTAGAGGACAGCAGGTCTGTGGTTGGGGCTGTGGCTGGAGTGCAGGGTTGGAAGGGAGGCAGAGCGGCTGGGAGTCGAGCTGGATCTCTGTATGATCATTTCAAACGCACTCACTCGTGACGATACGCTGTCCTTTGAAACGCCGCCGCCGCCATCTGCCTCTGAACTCTCAGTCTCTGCCTTGACCTTCTCAAACAGAGAGGTCAGGCTGCGGACGCTGCCGTGGGGGCTGCAGCCTGCGGAGCTGGGCCGCTGGATGTGATGCATGGTTCTGTACAGACTTGAAAACTCCGACGCGCTCCTTCTGATTGCAGGAGAGTCGTTCCCGAGGCCATCGGCACAGTCACTGCCACAGCCAGACTTGTCTGAGTCTGGCCCGCTCCCCGGTTCCCCTGTGCAGACGCTTCCACATTGGCCCGTGTAAAGATCCTCACAGCTGTGAGCCTTGGTGTGTCTGACAGCTTCAGTCCTGCTGTCCTGGCTGTCACCACTAGGTGGCAGCAGCTTGGGTTTGAACTTAGAAGGCAGGATTTGGGGAATGCAGGCTTTGGCAGCAGACAGAGTCTTCTTACTCTTACATTGGTCACCTATTGCATTACTGGCAAGAACCGATCGACTATTTACAGAGGAGCAGGGTGAAATTATATAGCCATTCCCACCTTTATAATCCACTGGCAAGCATGCAGGACAACAGAATAAACAACATATTAGATTACAATGGTCACAGATTACACACAAACACACTAACACAATCTGGAACATTTCTAAGAGAAAAACAAATTCAGTCAAAGGAGATGAGAAGAAGCAGACTTGATGCACTGAGCATCAAGTGGTACATGGTACTGCGGTGAAGGTGGATGTTTAAAAAAGAGGGAAATAGAAAAACACATCACTGTTTCACTATTATTGTGAGCAAAATCATACCAAGACAGATAAAAGTATAAGAAAAATCACGCCAGGAGGTTTTTTTCGGTAACAAATTAAGGTGGTTTTGGTTTTTAAAATCTTCCTGTTGGGTAAAGAGAAGATGCTACTTCCTGCACTGATCCCTGACAGCTGCAGAAGATCCCAACACAGCAGCCCGGTTGTAAAATAAAAATACATCCTTAGTCAACCCGCCCAGTAAAACATGCCAGTCAAAAAACCTAGAAGAAAAGTGTGTGTCACTTCCTGGATGGAGTGTGCTTGTCACAGCGCTGCAGATGGAGATGACACAAAGCAGCTGATCTGTTACACTGCTGTCAGGAAACACACGCTGACTGATGTTTCATTGATGGAGCAGAGCGCCAGCATGCAGGCCACAGAGAGCCCTGGAGGAGGATCACCTCACAATGTTTGAAACACATGATTCAACGCTTGGGATTTCAGAACTTTCTGTTTTTTTGGGTTTCGCCTACGCTGGAGCTTCTGAAACACAAATGGAGGTGGAGCCTGAGGCGGAGTCAGCTGACTGCGGAGCTGGAATAAATGACCTGATTAGTTCGGTCTCAGCTCAGACACATCAAACTGTTCTTCTTTCAGTCAAAGCTTAGCGAGCAGTTCAGAATGAACTGAAATGTAAAGCCTGTTCTGGGTCATAGTGTCACGTCCTTTCTCCCACTTATGTGTCTTCTCTGCTCCACCCAGAGCTTCTCCGCCTGCCCATGTGTGCAGCATTCCAGCCGCTGGCCTCACACCGACAGCTGACTTCCTCATGCCTGCCCACCCTCTGTGTCCCTCCTGTTTTTCTCAGCCTCGTCTGGCTGGCTTGTGAAGATCAGAGTTGTGTTTATCTCCTCCCTATCTCCTGATCCAAACCTCTCTTGACCTTTGCTCTCTGGCACCGGACCACTCTGGAGTCCTGCCCTGATCCTGCCTGGCAACTCGCGGCCCACAACTGGAGCAAGAGGGGGGAAAAATCCCCAAGGTTAGCTTCCACCGACTTAACGAGACTTTTCCAAAGCAGATGGTCGGCGATGAGCAGTCATGACATTGATAACAAATCAAAAGCTGTCAGTGGAATGAATGCAGTGAGATGATTGGCCAGAGCAGTGAGGTCCAGCAGCAAAGAAACGTGTGAACAGAAAAAAAAACACACGTCTGTCTGAACATGTGAGAGATCCACCATCAACATCTGTGACTCATCTGAGCGCAGCGGCCTTCTCTGACCTCCACATACCGCCGTACGCTCACCACCTCTGCCATATCCTGCCTATGAAAGCAGTTGGTGTCCTACCTTTAGAGGATGATGAGCTGCCATGGCGTTTGTTTAGAGCCCGTAGACCTTGCAAAGGAATGTCGCCGCCCTCCAGGACACTTTTGTAAACATGTCGGTCGCATTCTGGAGCCACAGGCTCCCCTGTGGATGATCCTCTGTCCTTCTCCACCTCGCTGTGAGCTGACTTGCTCGAGGAGCTAGACCACAAATGAGAGGAAGGCAGACAGCTAATTCCATCTGATTCATGCAAGCTGTTTTTTCTGAAAAACAGAGGCAAACAAATTAGGTAATGGGGTGTCATGTGGTTCCTATTTAGGGAATTCTTCTCCTCATTGACTCACGAGACAAAACAATAAAAAAAAAAAAAAAAAAAACTAAAACCACACCTGCTTAGCAAATGTTTAATTTAGTCCGACCTTTGATTTCTATTCTTTAAAGTCTGGTCGGTTTTCCTGAATAAATCAGATGTTTATTTTTTGAAAGGATGGAGTTCAGTGGAAGGTGGAGAATGTGGAAGATGGTGCTGAGAAAAGACGCTGGCAGCAGATATCCTGGCATTCCAGAGAGGCCAGCGGGACACTTCTCTATAAATATTCCCTGAACATTCACCAGGCACCTGTACAGCTTTACTCAGTTTCACATGCTATCATGTGTTACTTCCACTCCCCCCACACCCCCCAAACCAGCATACATGGTCATGACACAAGCCAAGGCTCCTGTAACTGTGAGAGAAAATGAAACTGTGGAAAAAGGGAAACTGTGGACGCGTTCCTGTTCCCCGCTCCAACAAAAGCTCCTTTCATAGGCAGCAGAAGCAGCAGGAGAACATGAGCTCTGCTGGCTGGACGTCCAACGCCCTCACTTCTTCCTTACCTACAAATGTCATCTCTGTGGAAGGTTCTAGTAAACCTTAATGCCAGCGTAATGCCTGGGACGGCGCCGCTGCCAGCACTTCCTGCTGTTTAAGAGCCATCTTTATTTAGTTGGTTCTCCTGCATCATGATGACAGCTCTTGTTATGAGATCAGGCTAATGATTCTCCATTATTTATGTCAATCCTGTGTTTCCCACAGCATCCAGGTGCTATTTTAACTACCTGTTGAAAAGCATCAAAGCTTTAACATCAGAGGATGCACGTTTAGATAAAAATATATATGCAGATTCTGGTGTAAAAAGTGAGGCAGAACAAAAAAAAATTTCCCTCTAGTCGGTTTGTGAGCAAAGTTGTCCTCTGAAACTTTTGGGTGAGTCTTTCTGCCCCCCTTTAATCAAAGACTCTTCCTCTCAAATTAGCAAAAAGATCAATCAATCGTCTGTCGAACCCTCAGCCACGCTGACATGACGACTGCAGCAGATGGAAAACAGGAATGGAGGAAGTTTATTGTCTAGGGAGGGTAAAGCGTGAGAGCAGTCCTGAATTCCTCACATTTTATTACACATTCAAATATAGCAGGACAAAAACATCAAAGGCTTTCTAAGGTTTTGCTCTGATAGGAGTCAGCATCATGTTTCCTAATGCTGTTAGCGATCGGCAGGCTGCTGCACTCTCGCAGGAGCATAACGGTTTTTAAGTTATGTAGCGGCGTGGGGTGTCCCTCCAAAGCAGGGCTGTCAGGCTTCAGCCTCAAACAAACCCCCATGGAGCTGCTGCTGCTTCACCTGATCTCCTGAAGCTCATGGAGAAAGCAGTAAGAGGACACTTTGTTCTGGGAGCTTCTGCCTCAGTATAGCAGGATCTCCACAGGAAGCAGGAGTTCCCCCTTCCACTGAAGGCGGGCGAGCTCTACGGGGCGGACAAGACTCTGACATCGACCTGAAGGATCATCTAAACACTGAAGGAGGAAGAACCGTCTGAAAAACAGCTGCTCAGAAGAAGAGAAGCGTGGACTTACAACGGCTGCAGGTCGGAGGCTGTTTCCAGGGGGCTGAAGGAGGGGGCACTCTGCAACAAACCAAACAAAGAAGTCATTGATAGATCCACAGGAAGCTCTCTCCCAGCTAGAACACAGGCGGCAGCATTAGCCGGGTTCTCCGCTCTGACGTCCACCCGCCGCTCTGGCTGTCTGTCCGAGCCTCTCTGGACGGGGCTTGGCATGGACGGCTGAGCATGTGTTTTGGCCTGCATGCAAGTTGGAGAAAACAAGCAGCACTAAAGAGAGTGGAAAAGGGGGGGGGTCGTATGTCAGGGGAGGGGGCTGTCACAGGCTCAGCCAATGGGCTGCTGTCTCCCAGCAAAGCCATCTCTTTTGTCTGCTATTGAGTCCCTCTCATTATCAGAGGACCAGACCAGGGGACAGTTAACCAGCTGGTGGTGCGAGGAGGCCAAATTACACACATGCCCCCCCCACGTGTCAAAATACACCCAAACGCCAACCAATTCAGTCAAGTTAACAATTGGAAAAAGGAAAGACGACAAAAAGGGGGTAAATGTGGACTGAAGCTGAGCATGTTTAAAGCACAGGAGTCAGTGTTATTAAAAACACAACAGCAGGGAGTCATTCGTCCATCCATCCGTCCGTCCATCCGTCCGTCCATCCGTCCGTCCATCCAGCATGGTGGCACCCACCAGCATTTCCAACGGTTAACAGCCACCTAATTTTAGCCCACTGTTTCTGCTGCTTTTCTCCGCTCGGACGTCACAGCCGGTAAAAATAACAGTGACACGGGAACTATGAACAAGAGCACAAGTGTTGTTTGCAAATACGATTGCACAATCCCCCGCCTCAGCGCGCTGTTAATGCCACATCCACTTCCACATGGCACGGCCCAGCCGCCGCTTCCCACACCGGACCAGGAACATTCTGAGCGGCTCGTTTACCACAACATGCCTCCACACTGGGTTGCCAGGGCAGAATGATCATTAATAACCTTTCAGAATAAGAGCCTATCTCTGTGGGAGCCCAACATCAGCCTGGCAGGTCTGTGGTCGCATCTATTTATAAAGCCAAACTTTCCGTGGCGACTGGGTGAACACACTGCATAATACTCAGCTCCTCCTCGCTCCACCACCACCACGTCTCCTATCCCCACAAATCTCTTATCAGGGAGGAGAGGGTGTCCTCTGACACCCCCGAGGTTATTGGGCTTACAGGCAGACAGCATCAGAGGGAAGTAAACAGGAAGCAATCATGCAGGGCTTATCTGCAGAAGAAGAATGCAATCTTAACCTCATTATTTCCAATAGGTCCGAAACTTTTCAGAAAACTTTCCTTATCTAGAATAACACAATTCAGACAAACTTCTGTGATCCTTTTAGCACTTTTTGAGAAAATTTGAGACAAAAAGATTTAACAAATGATGGACCCATGTGTTCTGCGGAGTTCTGTGAGGAAGAAGACCCTCTGCTGGGTTTCAGAGGAATGTTTCCCGCCAGACTCCTGAAAGTCGCCTTCATCATCAGAATATGACTGAGTCACAGAACAGGATCCATCTCTGATGCTCACTCCAAAAATGCTCCCTGAGTTGGTGTGTGTGTGTTTGTGTGTGTGACACCTTCCACTCACTAAATGCTTAAAGGTTAAGTGTATAACAGGGGTTAAATACGACAGCACAATGAGCTGGCAGGCTTACAGAGCTGCCCCCTTTAGACCATGTCAGGTGGTGGTGGTGGTGAGGGGGGGTCTCTCCGTGTAACACAGCCTGAGACAGCGTGGCAGCAGCCCCCACGTCAGCATATGGTCCACAGATGGAGTCACTCTGTCGGCTGGAGGGGGCCGGCGTGCTCATCCTGACTATCAATATGTCAGGAATGTATATAGATGAGTCTGACAGTCACTGGCATCCGACTCCTCTGTAATCTTAAACTTT
Source organism: Oryzias javanicus (assembly GCA_003999625.1). NCBI lineage: Eukaryota > Metazoa > Chordata > Actinopteri > Beloniformes > Adrianichthyidae > Oryzias > Oryzias javanicus. The sequence continues at coordinate 8,718,823 of CM012451.1, read as the reverse complement.
CTTACATTTATGTTACTGTGATTATGCAGCTTGTCATATGAAGTAAGGGTCTGACATTTTTAAATTTATTCCAGGGTTCTCAAATTCAATTTACCTTGGGGCCACTGAAGGCAGTGAGTCTGGCTGAAGATGGGCCGTATGGGGTTCCATTTGTGCCAAAATATGTTTTATATCTTTGGTCCATTGTCTATGTCTGCCGAACAAGTTAATTGAACATTTGTTCATGTCTAAGAACTACTAAGCAAAATCTTCTGCGTGTTCTGTAGAACGTCAGGAGCTAACATGCTAGCAACTGTTGCTAAGGACTTTTCTGACACCCAGATGCAACAGGAATAGCAAATGCAAAGTTTTAAGCATAAAGCAAATACAAAGCTTTCATCCGAGAAGCATGAACATGCAGAACATATTGCTTAGTAGAACTTTCATATTAAGACGGGGGCCGAAAAATATCAACTTGGGTCCTGCCAGTTTGAGACCCCTGATTGATTCTGTAAATCTATCATGATCATCAGTATCATGGATTTCTGAAACCAGCATCTATTTAATGTTGTTGATGAGCATTAAAGCTTTGCATTTGTGATGTTTGTCAAACTGTAGTTTATCCATGTTCCACAACAGCAGTGAAGCATGAATGTTTGCATCTGATTACCACTTCCACCACCTGACCTTAAATTTAAGAGAAATCCTTAAGTTGTTGTCAGAGGATACATTTTTCACTAAGGCACACATCTTTTTACATAACAGATGCTCCAATGTTTTGGACTTAGTCTCTTTCATGGATGCAGTAATTATTGTGTGTATTTGTCTGCTTCCTGCTCTCTTGTTGCTGCAGGTTCTCTATAGTAGATGTTCCAGTGACTGTCTGCTTCTTTGCTATTCCTTTTACTGGGTCTAATTCTGCTGCAAGTTTCTTCCTAATCTTCCACTCAAAGAGATTTTTTCTCTTTTCTGTCACCTCTTGCTTGATCAGTGTCACTGATAAAAGCTGTTATTATACTGTATTATTCGGACAGTCTGGCGTTTAGTTTTTTATTGTTTTGTTTTGTTCAGGTAAATACTTGGTTTAATTCAACTTTAATACAGGTCTTCTGTCCAGAAGGACGTCTGCTCGTCTAACCCTGCTAACATAAAGAGCAGTAAGATGAGACATTTAGGACATGTTGGAGTCGTCGTAAAATCCAGACTTTTTAACTCTGACTCCCCTCTTCTCATAACAAACGCAGACTAATAATGTCAGTAAAATTCAAATGAGCCGGCGTGTCTGGTGGAGCCTTAAGGTCAGATTCTGCACATACCAGCTGCAGCTTTAAAAGTGACTCTGACATTAAGCAGGAGCCGCTCATCCAGCCCAGCTCATCTGGCAAACATTCAGGCCGCCTCCAGGACTCTCCCTCCTCCACGTCTCACCAGGAACACGAGCTGCTGCCCTCACGTCTGGCAGATGCTCGGACATGACTTCACGCTGCTGCCTGGAACCAGTGGAGCCCCCTCAAATGCGTGGGCCGGCCGGAGTGACAGCAGCAGAAGAATTAACATCTGATTGTGGATATGCCAAAACCTGAGTCTTGAAACCTGATGCTCGGATCTGACTGGATCCTATCATCCAGACCAAAATCTTTGCAGCATTGCAGCGTTCCTTCCAGGTACGGAAATAAAGACCCAAATACAAAGAGGAACCACAAAGACAGTGACGGATCCTGCAGATCGCCATTGTCTGGTTCCAATGTACTGGTACAGATAACTGCTCATCCTCTAAGATGTAAAGGAAGTTGTGAAAACTCTTTCAAAGGAGACCAAAATAACCTTTTCAGCTTTTAAAAGCTTCTCTAAATTAGACTGATGGAAGGCGTGGCTTCATAGTTTCCTCTACAAGGAGGAGGAGGAATAGGGGGGGGGTCGTCACAGACAGACAGGACATTATTTTAATATGGATGTTACAACATGCAAGAATAACAATATGCTGTCAGACTGAAGACAGCGGCCACTTACCGCTTTGTCAAACTCCATCTCTGAAAAGAATCTATACCAAGGCTCACTCTCTAAATCTACATCTTCTGGACTTAAATCCTGAGTCTAGAGGCACGGCGACAGGAAGAGGAGGAGAAAGACAGAGAGAAGACAGTTCAGACAGCAAAGCATTTACACTGACGGCCAACGGTTTCATCCACCTGCTGAGGTCACAGCATGCCGACTCATCACAAGTTGATTTGTCTCAAATTTTTGTGGAAATAATGTAAAATATTTTTTATGGTATTTTTGTGCCTATCTTGCAGAGATAGGGGGAGATAAGAGCCAGTCATGACTGGAAAGAGAGGAGACAGTGCAAAGACTTCTGGGAAATATTTACATTTTTGCACTTTAATTTTGTTCACAGACGTTTCTGGTCTTTAGGCATAAATAAGGTTGAAGTTGTGGCGTTTCCATTCTGAGAGAGAACCAACACTTCATTTAAATAATCCTCAAAGGTGCAGCTGTGCAGGAAAAACGATCAAATACAAATAAAATTCTTGTTCACATGAAACCTCACGTTAACTATAACATGTCCTCTGTTCCTAATCCTGTCATGTTAGAATAGTTCAAATACATTAGGAGAATCCATTTTAAGGCGTATTGATGAAGGATTTGTATAACTTCTGTAAGCAGCAGATTCATTGATGTTCATCAAAACCTTTGTTCAGTTTTATATGCTATGAAGAACTGAAACAGACAGAATATTCTCCTGCCAGAAATGTTCAGAAGCATCCAGACGTGACTGAAGCTGACTCTAATGGGCACGGCGGTGGACATGGAGATCAGGCAGGAATTACATCACCACATCTCCATCACAGCCTCTTTCTGTTCATGTAATGCAGCAAGATTCACAGAAATAATCAGATCTGGACATGAAAAGGGGGATGGAGAGCGTGAGACTTCCTCCATGTTTGGTGTCTACGCTCCAGAGGATTCAGCCCCATCAGCTGGATGCATGAAGACAGCGCTGATCCCTGTAACCGATACACTCCTGGCTGCATCCAAATGGGATTGTTTGTCGCTGCAACCAGACGCCCTTCAGGAATGTGGTGGCTGCACACAAACGTCGCCTCCTGATCTGTTAGTGATGCAGCTGGTGGTGGGGTGCATGGGGGGTAGCTCAGACGACACACACAAACAGGCAGGAGGAGGAAAGTGTGAAGAGCTAGCTTACCGTTCTCTCCAGCTTCAGCACGGATGATTTCCCCGGCTCGTACTCAAAGATGCTCCTGGGCTCGGCGCGGTACTTCCTGGTGTCTACCTTCTTGTCTGGGGGCTCCCACTCATTCCTGTGGAGAGCCGGGGGGGGAGTGAGTGAAGTGGCAGTGAGGGGTGGGACTGAAGACGGCGAATCCTACCGAGTGGTTTCCATGGAAACCGGCACGAGCTGAAACGTGTGTTTCTTCTATCTATTTATGTATTCAAATGTGACGTCTCCCCCAACCCCCCCCAGCTGGCTCCTGCTCAAACATGACATGACAGAAAATCTGATGTCACAGTTAATGCAAAGCAGCCGAATTGGAGCCTGCGGCAAAAAGCCCTGCAGGAAAACATGTACCAACATCGAAAATGAGGTTTGAGATCATCGAGGCATAGATTGCCTTTATCACTGGAGCTGTCTGTAACCGTGGTAACGGCAGGTTCAACAGAAGCTCACAGAGAAGCCGGGAAGGTCAGTCCTCAAGCTGTCATCTGCAGCTTTTGTTGGCAGCAGTTTATCCTCCATCACCTGCTCCCTTCATCACTCTATTATTCATTTCCGCGAGGGGGAGGATCCTGTGTTCCTGCTGACATGTTTGAGTGGAGCCGCTGGTCAGCCCTCAGGTGGAGGCGGAGCCTCAGGGATACAACGCAACCTGAGGTCCGGGAGCAGATATGGACGTTTTATTCACCTGAACTGGAGGTGCATTTATGTAAAAATCATTGCAGGATATCTGACTTTTAAAAAAAAGAAATGTTCTTGTTTAAAAAAATTCAAATTGATCTTTTCTTCAAACATCAATTCATGAGTCAGTTCATAATTAAAACATTTTGAATCAAAACTTTAAAAATATACATGAATATAATAATTTTGATAGACAGACTGAAAAAATCCTAAATCTGGGTTTTCTACATCAGAAGGTCATGAGGGAGAAGCTGACCTTCTGGCTGGAGGTTTGAGGGAGGAGTAACGAGTTGGCACCGGGATCGATCCGCCTCTGGACTCCACCACACTGTCACTCTGTGAGCGTGGGACCGCTTTTCCTGAAGATCAAACAGGAAGTTTAAGGGCTTCAGAACAACATCCTACAGAACTGTTACAGGTGAGTTGATGCTTCAACAAAAACTTACCATCTTCAAGGTAAGCAAAGGAGGCGGGGCCATCCTCTGAAAGCACCAAGTGAGAAGGCGTCAATACTTTTTAATAATAGTTCTCGATTTTAATGTTAGATGCACAGAAGAACCCGATGAGAACGTTGAATAATTCAGAAGCCTTAAAAGCCTCCTTCATCTTGCAAACACAATCGAAGCGCCGACTCAAAGCTCTTCACAGGAAACTGTGAGAGAGCTAAAAACAGAGCAGCATCGATGAACCTCACAGCTCTGAGTGACGGACACTTCGACCAAATGGACCAGGCTGCTGCAGTGAAATAATCAGCATCATCATCATATATGATTTCAGGATCAATGATAAATGTGCATCAAGAGAAATCATCTTGAAAACAGATCATTATATTTTTTTGACACATGAGCAGTGAAAGCCTCATGACAGAGCTTTGATGTAAACATTGAGAGAAGTAGTGCAGATGAAAACAGAGTAACAGTGACACCTGGTGGCCGCAGCAGCATACTTCGACTGGGAAAAACAGCAGTTAGAAGGATGGTTAGAGGCAAAAAGGTTGTGAGTTCATGGAGGTTCAGTAAAGTGAAATGACACTAAGCAATTAATTTTTCCAAATGACTTTTAGCTCAGAATCAAATGAAGGCTTTCTGTCCCTAAAGTTTTGCATCGATATGGAGAGAAATAAGTATCACCCCAATAAGCGCGTGCATAACTTTGGATATGCACAAAATATATTGTATGAACTATGCAAGAATTACACACCCACAAATCAGAATGTTACTATTTTCTCTCCATACATCGAGCTTCTCTGATCAGCAGGTTCAGTTGAATCAAACACATGGGGGCCGAGAAACAAGAGAAACATGGAAACCATGGAGAACACGGAGGACATGAAAAACATGGAGAACATGTTTAACATTGAAAACACAGAGAACATGGAAAACATGAAAAGCAAGGAGAAGACAGAGAATATGGAGAACATGGAAGACATGGAGAACACAGAGAACATGGAAAACAATTAAAGATATGGAGAAAATGGAAAAAGAACAGGGAAAACAAATAAACATGGGGAAGATGGAAAACATGTAAAACACAGAAAACATGGAGAACATGCTGCTTTGTTCAAACAACTCTCAGTCACACAGTTTACGTCCAGTTAATTTTAGCAAACCAAGCATATAATCAGATGTTTCAACCTTTAAGGTAAAAAGCTTCAACCTCATTAATGAAGCACATTTGAATTTTTTTTTAAGATCTTTTATTGTTTAAAATGTTTTTTTTACTCTACAGGACTTTGCAAATATGGATAGAGAATAAAAACTTAGTCAAAGCAGCTTTAATCTCGGTCTGTCTCTCTGCATCTCTCTGATAAGGCAAAGTAAAGATTTTTTCCTTTTCTGGAAACAGATTAAATATTGAAAAACGTCCTGAAAGAAATCGAAAGGAAAATGACACAGTTCCTATATCGGTTAATGTTTTATTCATTTATTTTGTTCTCATTGTAAGTTTTATAAAGCTCAGTCTGTTAGAATTGCATTAGTGTTATACGTCTCGTTTTAGAAGCCCAGCCGCCACAGAGGAGTCGAGGAACTTCAGCTTGTGTTACGAGTTCCATTACCTAAATGAACCCCCCCCACACACAGAAAAAGTTGGACTGTTGCAGGAAGTCAGACATGAATCTGACCTTCTGACCACGTTCCATGTACATCCCAATATTTCTGTGTGTGTTAGGGGGTTCTGATGGAACTCTAATAGCTGCAGGTTAGTGGAGTTAAGTCGCCGCCTTCGGATACCTTTTGTTTTCATGTGAATGTCATAATTCTCAGGGAATATGTAGGTGGGGCGGTACGGGTTTTCCTCAATGGATTCTGAACGTTGTGATGGAGAAACAGAAGTCAGCGTGACACACCAGCACAAAGGTAGAAGCAGAAGAGGAAGAGGACTCACCAGGCACTTGGTGGATCTGCTTGAACATCGTCTTATACCAGTCTTTGGACTTTTCAGTGCTCTAAAACAGAACATGAGAAAAAGGTCAATAAAGCCCCGCCCTCTGAACAGGAGGATCAGTCAGTGAGACGGCTCGGGTTTGGGGTTCAGCATCAGCAGGTCATCCATCACACAAACAGAACATCCATTCTACTGTAAACACATCCAGTCCATCAGCCGGGGCTGCACTGATGCTCACTCGCTCAGGAACAACGGGCTTGTTGAGAGGGTTGAACACTGGGGGGGGCTGTGACAGCCGCAGCCTTTTCCCATCATCCATAACAGACACTGGACTCAGTGATTCCCCCCCCGGGTCGGGGCTCTGCTTCCTCTCTGAGGTTGGGCCTGTAAGGACAATGAAAACAAACCATCAAACTCAAAGACGGATTGTTCAGCCAGACTTTGACCCTCGCCCAGTTCTCGCTGTTAATGGACTCTAATGTGGTTTATCTCATATGAATATAAAAATAGTGCAATTCAGTGCAACACTTTTCAAAATAAAGTTTTAAATAAAAGAAAAATCAATTACATTTTAAATTATCGTGTTTTTTTTGTTCCATGTTTTAAATTTTACATTAATTAATGATACATTTAATTAATAAATTATTATAAATGATTGATTTTCAAGCTAATATGCAATTCAGCCATACATTTGAAAATGAATTTTAACAAGTGATAATTCAACAGATACATTTACATTATTATTTTTGTCTATTTTAATTAAGATAAAAATTGTCTTTTAGTATACCATTTATAGGGGCTTCTTAAAGAATAAAGAACAACCCAAAAGATTTCTCTCAAACCAGATTATATTATTGGTTGGTTGAATTTAAGCTCGATTGGCTTTCCAAACAGCTTTGGGGATGGAACTTAAACTTTCTTCACCAAAAGTCTGAAAACAGGACACCCCCCTCCCCCTCACAAACACACACTGTGGATCAAACCAATGCCACAAAAACTCACATGACTTTATGCTAACCACCTAAAGGGAACTTTGAAATTTGAAGAAATGGAAAAACTAAAAAAATAAATACATTTTTTACATTTTAACACTTTTATTGTTATTTCACTCAACTTTTATTTTGGAATAAAGTAATCTCCACTTTTAAGATGTTTTCATCTTAAAATTAATCTGACTGTACACATGTATAAAATGTTAATATTTCTATTAAGTTTTAAGGAGTTGATACAAACCAGCGTCCATGTATTGAATTTATCCGAATTCTGAGAGATCTCTTTTTATTACTGCTTTATTCCTCCTTAAATCCATATTTGCATCAACGCTGAACCTATTATCTCTATTATTTATTATTTCTGAACCAGAGATCACACAGCAGTTTCTGCTTTAGTTCTATATAATCAAGAGACAGTAATAACTGGTGAGTTTGATCAAACTAAATATTGATTTTTACAGTCAGAAAACCACATGCAGCTCATGCACAGCATCCAGATTCCAAACAAATGATGGACTTCTTGAAAAATCTACACGTCTGTGTTGATACATAATCCAGTTAGCGCTTGTATAGTGAGATCATTTGTAGCATCACAGATAGATGTGAATGTTTTGGGAGGGGGCGGGGGGAGGACATGTTTAGTAGGACCTGAATGAGAAATGTGGTCCTCAGGTGAGGAAAAGTTTACTCCGATGTCAGCTGACAGTGACAAATGCATTCACTCAGATGCCATCTGATGCAGGTCAGTGTGAACATTCACCTTGACCGTCACAGAGGAGGGGGTAAATAATAAAAGCAGCCTTCTTTCTTTCTGATGAGTTAAAGGAGGAATACGTATCAGATGTCCCTCGGTTTCACAACCTCAGATCCAGAAAAACCGGGTTTCAGATGACAAATGAACAAAAACAAGATTGAGGTTTTTCACACAGTTTCTTCCAAATTCCAGAAGGACGACACAATGACTGAGCAGCATGCTGGCTGACAGCAGAAACGGAAAGAACGACAGGAAATGCAGAGTAAATCGGAGAGAACTTCTGGATAAATCAATGCGTACCTTCCAAACCAAGCAGACTCTTTTGCTGCTCTGGGAGGTGAAAGACAGACGGGAGACAAATGAGTGTCGGCTGAAGGGGTAGGGGCGCACTGATGCACGTCAGCCCCACACCACACACCTGCTGTACTCACCTCTGTTGTGCTGCAGCAGGACGAGGGTGGGGTTCACAGCGCTGGTGGAGGGGTAAACAGGGGTGAGAACACTAGTGGAAGCAGGATTTCTGCTGATGCTTCCAGTCAAATTACTCTGAAAGTGTCAGAAAAACAACAATGAGTGGATGACACATGAACCAAACTAAAGTGAATGTAGTGGAAGGAAACATACCTGGCTCAGAGCGTTGTTGTTGTCCGGATGCAGAGGAGCTCCTTCAGCCAATCCTGCTTCAGAACCGCCTCCATTCACCTGACAGCTCCAGGCGCCTGTAACGAGTCCAACACATCAGGAACAGGAGCCCAGAGCCAGGATGTCAGTCAGCGATCCTCAGGTAAAAGCTGCTGGAGTCAACATGGTGCTCGGTCAGCAGAGATACCGTTGGCGCTTAGCGTTCAACGCTGTTCAGATCCCCTGAAGAAGGGAAAAAAACACGACTCTCCCACAATTTCTGAACTTTGACAGGAGAACAAAAGGCCTTTTCATTGAGATGCAAAGATGGTTTGTTAGAATGGCCTTTTCATTCCGCCGTGCAACAATTAAAGCATCTCCCCCAAAGACTTGGCGTAACTCCAGTCGAAGTGACAAACGAGCCCACAGTGATGGAGACATGCTCCGAAGTGCAGCGTGGGCCGGCACCAACAAAGACTTCTTAAGAACTTGACTGTAAATATGAGCAGCCGGCTCTTATTATGGCACCAGAACTGCTCCCCTCCCTGCAGAAAAGACTTCATCAACAGAGCAGCTCTATGAGGAATTGATTTAACTAAATAAACACTCAAATGCTCTTTAAAATGTCTCCTATGGTGTCATTTTGTTAAAAGCTGGTATCCCTCTAACTTACTTGGCAGTGTGGGGACGCCTGGCTCTGGGGTTATGCAGTCTTCATCGTCTACGTGAACCAGCGTGGCCCTCAGAGTCACAACTCCTTTCCCTTTGCAGACTCTACTGGGGTCCAAACCTGGAAACATCCAAACGAACACGACTCAATGTCATTAAACATCTCACAATCTGTTCCTCTTCCTGCATCCGCAGTCTGCTCCTGCCCCAGAGCTGCTGGGAATTCAACCTGTTACCTCCTAACAGCCCAAATGACTGAAATAGAACTGAAGCATCAAAACCAGGCCGCAGCAGGAATACCCTCATTTCCACTGTCGACAGTGATGTGGAACAGCTCCAACCACATGCAGCTGAAGGGAACTGAGTCTGAGGCTTCTGTGTGAATGAAGCATCACCTGCTGCAGGAATCAGGTCCGGAGAGCCTTTCATGGTCTTCAGCGGCGTGATCCTGACCGCACAAACTGCTCGAGGGCCTGGTGCAACAGAACCGACAGACTGAAGCACAGTTGTTCTGAACATGTGCTGGCATGATGTTTTGCTGAATGAATGATGAACTCAGGAAGGACTTACCAGGGGCCACTCTTGGTCCAGGGCCGCCCTCTGCTGGACAGCTCTGGAACAGCAATATAAATGAGATCATTGTTATTTCTGGGATTTAACCCTAGAGCAAAGGTATTTACATGATTTCCAATATATTACATTTTTCTGAGTGGCATGGGTCCCTAGATAAAGTCATACATGTCCCTGGGATGGGTGGCCCAAAGACCAAGTCTGCAGTATCATTATTATTATTTTTTTGAGGAATTCTTTGCTCTTAAATTTCCCACTTTTTCTGTAATTTTCCAGCAAGTTTTTAGGATTTTATCTTTATATTTTCTGTTTTCTTGCATAAACCACAGTTGAAAATAAAAGAAAGCTACTCTAATTTTCATGTTTTGTCATAATTTTGATCTATTTTTTATGGCTAATACTTTTATTCGGGATATTATATCGGGAAAAAATTACCAAGCAAAAGTGATTGTGTAACTTTTTATAGTGGACGTGTTCTAAAGTTAATAAACTCAGAAGAACTTCCGGAACATTAAGGAACCAAAAAGCAGAATTATTAATGCTTCTTCTTCTTTTCTTGAGATCTTTCAGGTTTGAAGAATAAAATATGCTGATTTATCCTGAGTATTGTAAAGAAGCAAAAAACAGCTGACACTGGATGGATGTGCACATTTGAGCAAACTGTCCTGTTTTTAAGCACAAAGAACAAAGTCTGATGGATCCATATGTCCATGCAGCGTATCTGCATGCAGCCATGCATCCCAGCAGCCAGCTCAGTTCAGAGGGTGGTTCTCTGCGGCAGTTTCTCAATCCAGAACAAATCTAAAGTAGGAGAACTCGAAGCACAACTCCTGCAAAAATGACTGAAGGCTCAAAAACAGTGAAAAATTAACTTGTCTACATCCCAACAAAGGCATCCAACTTTGCATGGAAGTTTATGCAACTGGCACAAATGATGCTAAACCAAAAGACTCTTTGTTTTCCTGTAGCGGAGGAAGGAGGCTGACAGAACCAGCAGCTGCTGTCTGCAGTGGAGCAAACAGAACCACTTCCCGTTACTCTTCTGGGCCTCATTGTGTTCAGTCGGACTGATTTAGGAGATGTTCCCATTTTCAAGGCCAAGGAACAGAAACTGAGTTAAGATACAAACACACTCAAACAGAATCTTAAATGCACACTCAAACAGCCAAAAACGTTTTGAGGCAGTTTTTTTTTTTTAAATATAGGTTTAAATTAAGCTGTTCTCCTGCTTTGGGATTTCTTTAAACTCTCCCTTTAGCTGATGTGTGTCTGCAGGTCGCAAACAGCAGTAAAATAAAGAATAATCTGGGAGCAGCTTTCTGCTTTCACTGGATCAGAGGAAAATGGGAACAATTCCAAATGTCTCTCAAAGGAACATCAAGCTGAAACTGTGAAAGCATCTTCCTGTCTTGGAACCAATTGTTCCTTTAAAAACCAGAATTTATTTTTCCTCCCTGATAAAATAAGCTCAGTTTCTGACCTCCTGCATCCCTCAGAGGAAATGCGTCCACGATCGAGTTTCTGAGCATTAAGGGGAGTTCTATAGAGGAGTATTTCCACTCATCGGAAGCCTGCTCCTGCTGTGTCCTCATATGAACCCGTCCTGGTGATTTAGAGCAGAAGGAGCACTGACATTCGTCTCAAACCACTTTCACACTGCATGCAGTCTTCAGAGTGTTGTATAAACACACGGGAACAGATGTCCAGCCTTTTTAGGAAGAGCTGCTTGTGAGCAGAGAGGACAGAGAACTCCATCCATCATTCAGAAGTCGGAAAACCATTTCAATTCTGAAGCAAGTAGTTTGACTTTAAAAACGTCTGGCACTGACTTTTTGTGCACAGAGAGTAACAGTTATTCCGTGGATTTACAGACGAAAAACCTTTAAGGCAAAAGTGTAAACATAATCTGAACTCTAACAACTATTTACCTTCTGAATTCCAGTAGGAGACTGTTTCTTAGACAGAAACCCATCTGCAGGTTTGAGACCCAGAAAAGGGACAAACATTCACAAACTCCATTTGAATCTTCTCAGGTCCAAGTGAAATATCTCTCAAAGTGTAACATCCATATGAAAGGCTCTCTTCACTTCAGGAGCGACACATTACTTACAGGACGAGGAGAGCAGACCCCAGTGCCTCTGAGGCTCCTGTGGGCTGGCTGAGTTCTGAGAGTCCAGAGGGATGGTCCCAGCTCTGACCTTGACCGCCACTATCTTGAGGTCTGTTTGTTTTTAAAAGACGGTACGTCCAGATGGAGCTGTCACCACATGTCACCTGGGAATGTAGCACCCACTCAGCCACCGAGCAGACCCGCATCTGGAACCCTCCAAACACTCAACCGACAAGTGATGCACCCACCACTAGAGGGCGTCTGCTTTTTACCACGCAGGACTCCACCTCCCATCACTCCTCAGTGCTCGAGTTATTGAAACCACCTGTCTGCAGATCTAATGGAAGTCAGTTACAGGGATGCAGATTCATAAAAAATGAACAAAGGAAAAGTAAATGAAAAAAATATCCATAAAGTTTCTAAACATTTCTATGACCTTAAGACACAAAAAGATAAGATATAGATTAAAGTCTCATCAACAGAAGAAAATCACCTCATCTAAAAATAACAGAGCTGCTGCCTTTATACTAAAATATTTTGGAAGAGAGAGGTGAACGATACTGGTAATCTGGGTATTGATTATCCCACTAGCAACGCCGGTGATCGATACTGATATTTATTTGAAATGTTGTATTATTGAACAATTCTGGAAATACCCAATTCTTCAGCGATTAAATGTATAATAAAACCAGGAAAGAGACTTTTGGCAAATAAAAATGTTAATTAACTAATTACAACAATCTGAGCTGAGCATACATCAAATATAGAATATGTATATTATACTGACATAATAGAATAATAATAATAAGAAAACAGTAACAAGTGCAAATTTTTAAAAGAAAAAATAAAGTAACAATCATTTAAGAAAAAATAAAGTCCATTATTGAATATCAAAGTCACTAGTGAAAAAAGTAAGCAAAAAAGATATTGTATAAATATAAAAACTGACTGCAGACAGATAGACGCAATTCTTGCATGAACTCTTTTAGTAAATTAAGGTCTTTTCTGGATGCACTGAAGAAAAACTGCAAAGAAAACTTCGACCTCATGCTAGAATCGATACTTCACCATGGTATCGATAATCAGATGGATGGATGGATGGACAGAGGGATGGATGGATGGATGGATGATGGATGGATGGATGGATGGATGGATGGATGAATGGATGGATGGATGGATGGATGGATGGATGAATAGATGGATGGATGGATGGATGGATGGATGAATGGATGGATGGATGGATGGATAGATGGATGGATGGATGGATGGATAGATGGATGGATGCATTTATTGTTTCAGTTACACATTTTCCTTTAACCTGTTTGAGAGACTTTTTGTCTCTGTCTGCCTTTTTAAATCAATGTATGTTAAAAGCATGTAAACATACGTGTCTGTACATGAGCACACATGACCGTGTATGAGTTTCTCCTGTGTGAGGAACGAGAGCAACATGATAAAGCATGTTTCTCGCACCGTCTATCATCAGCAGCAGCTATCAAACGGTCTTGAGAGTTTGCTGAAAAATTCTCAATTTTGAACAATTCAGATTGAACCACTAAAATACTTAAATCAAATAGAAGATAAACTCTGACAGATCAGGTTTAAGCGCCGTTTCTATCTGCTGATGTGAACGCTCTAGATTTGGATCAAATTTTCCTGTTCTAGTCATGACGAATGTTGAGCTGATGATGTTTAGCTAACCCTCAGAGGTAAAATGTTCAGTCAAACTTTAGAACATTTAAAAAAACCATGGAGGGATCAGTAATGTCTGTCTGTTAAAATTTACCAACCTGATTGTTTATTTAGTAATTCAGCACACAGTCGTTACAGTCTTCAGACGTTATCTAAGGATCTAACTTTAATTTCTGTGCAACGTTTGGGGGTCAGCTGACATCTTAGTATTCAGACGGTTTGGGGACGTTCCTGTCTGGCTCCTGTTAACTTCACTGACACATCAAGCTTCAGTAAAGTGGTAGAAAGCTCCTTAAACTCATTGTATCTCTGAAGATGAATTAACCTCCACTTACCTGAAATTCTGCTTCCTAAGTTTTAGGAAAGGTTAACCATAAACGTCCTTATTTGGTTTTGTTGGCGACGTGCAGCTTGAATTTCTGATCATAAGCGATTGAGTTTTTCTATTCTCCTGACCAAACAGAAGCAGCGTTCATTTGAACCATGATAAATGTCATGTTCTGGATCTTTCTGTGACACGTTCAGGAGCAGGTTTGACATCAGCTTTGTTGACACAGGGAGCTCTCACCACCCGCTCAGCTGTACTATGGACAGAGGAGGCGTCGTTACGTAACACTGTTTGACTTCTGCTTTGTCAACAAACGCCAGGGAGCGGAGAAGCTTTCCAGCGCCGTGCGGATCCCACAAAACAGCTCCAAACATGGCCAGAAAGGCCCTCTGCCGAGCACATCTTATCTCCCTCCCCTAATTAAGAAGAGACCCCCACCGAGCCTCTCCACTGTCTTCCATAAACAGCTTCCACGCAGGACAGCAGCCTGGAATTCTACACATTCCTGCAGTGGAGCTATTTCAGGTTCCTTTCAAACAACGGCAGCATAAAAGGAAATGTATGTACAGGAGCCTCTGAGGTCATGGCGGGCTTCATCAATGAGCACGGCACCTCTGGCTGTTACAGGAACACAGTCAGACATGAAAAGTGCAGGCGTTTAGGGGACGTGACCCCGGACGGTCTTGGCTGGTGCTTGTAAACGTCCTGGGGGGGCACAGCAGCTGCTGCTTGCAGAACGCCTAGGATTGGGTGGAGCTGCTTATAGCGTGGGTGCTAGGCTTTTGGAGCCAGCGTTAGAAGAATGTGATGGAGCTGACAACCCCCCGCCCCCCACCCCCAAGTGATGAAGTTTTAGGAGCAACACTCCAAGAATGGGAGGGTCTGTGCGGCTGCTAATCGCTCCAAATGAGAAGAAAACATCAAATTATAGAATCTGTTCTCAAGTTGTGACTGTCATTTATCTGGGATCTCTCATCAGAACACCTCAGATATGGTGAGCAGCAATGAAAATTCAGTTGAGCGCCTGAAAGCGTTCAGAAAGCATTTCCTCATCCCCACCCAGGATTGGAAGCTGTGAGTGCGATCCCTAAAATAACTCGGAGCGCCTGTGTGACAGGACCACTCGATAATTGAGTCATAGGATATGGCGGCTCAACGTGAACATAAACAGCGATGCGATAATCCAGTAATTTTAAGTGCCTTGAAGGCATCCTCGTGTGAAATGAGCAGGACTCCAGAGGGTCCCCATCATCTGTCCGCTTTGGGAATGTAGGCGGAGCTTAAAGGGGCGAGTCTCACCCAGGATCAGCCTCAACAGGCTAGAGTTCACAGACAGACACGTAAACATTCACATGTTTACGACCAGATCTTCCTATCTGCTTCACATGGAGGAAGTCTTCCATCTGCCTGGTTGATGCTGTCCTCCATCATTATTCTGCCTCCAGCTTCCTGGGAGGAAGGCGCCATGTTTTATAACGATGAAGGAGAATTCCACTTTATCCGTCACCACAGGAGAAATGACCTTTGTTTACATGTGGCCGTGATCAAGGGGAAGCTTCGAGAAGCTTTACCGTCCACTTCAGCCAATTGCAGGCGATGGGGAGAGGGGTGGGTTGCTAAGCAACGCATGGTAACATTAACAGGGAGTGAAAACAGAAACCCTGCAGTCTGGACAAAACATCCGTCCAACCCGAAGTCTTCAGTCATTCACCGACGCGGTGAGGAGGTTCCTGTGGGCTCAGTGAGCCGTTCCATCTCCTGGATGAGACGGGGGAACGCTTCAAAATAAACAATTCAGTTCAAAACTCGCCTTTTGTCCAGACAAATACACTCAATCTAAGATCCTACAATGCACTTCAGCTTCTCCTATGAAATAGATCAGATATATTCACTTTGTAATGTTGGCAACTTCTCCCAGCAGTTCCAGATGAGCGTGTGACATCCCACTGTGTGATGACCCACAACTGAACATGGCTCAAGTCAGAGGAGTCTATCAGTTTCTGAGTCACAACCAAAGAAACAAACAAACAAATAAAAACTGAACTTTAACTTCTTTCTGGAGGAGCTGCAAGCTAAAAAAAAAGCAACTAATGCAGAATAAGACCTGATGACTGAAGCTTCTTCAACTATTAGATAATTGTAAAAGTTAAATGTTGATTCAACCGAAAACTGCAAACACATTATTCGTTAAATTAGTCAATCTGTGAGACCCATGTTTGTTTTAACTCCTCAACATAAAGTCCCAGGAGAACAGCTGAAGGAGCTGATCCAACCAAAGATGAGACCAACGTGACGAGTTTATTCCGATTCTGGAGGTCCACGACCGCCAAAAGGCTACACGTTCTCTGCTACAGAGACATGCTGCATGGGATGTCCCGTACTCCCATGAGACAACATCCAGCCTGGGAGGATGTTCTGGCATGAAAGTCTGTCTGACTGCAAACTGCTGCGTCTCCTCCGAGCAGCACCATGAATTATTCGTGTCAGGGTTAATATTTTATCGGGATTCTTCAAGTGTCAAATTTCTCAGATCCTCTGCAGAAAAGTATGAATGAAACCAGAGAGAGAGGAAGAAAGAAGGAGGGGCTTCTGATTTAAAGAATTTTCCCTCCATTTCATTCAGTCCATCAAAAGAGAAGGTTGAAAAGTATCTGCTGCACCAAGAAGCTCAGCTGCTCCAAGTCTTCATGCAGCCAGTTTGAAAGGAACCAGAAAGGAACCCCCGTGATATAGCTTGTTTTTTTTTTTTTTTTTTTACATGTAACCCTGGGAAAGCCCAGGAAGGAGCCCAGGACTCTCAGGAGTTCTTCTGGTCAATCTAAACCTGGATCATCCCGGGTCCAGTCAGATGATGCCACTGTAGCGCGCCAGGACCCCTCCATGCCGCATTATATGCATCATATTAGGACCATGTCAGCCTGCGCTCACCGAGACCCACAACCTTCAAAGTGACGGAACCAGGACGCTCTGAGCATCCAGGATTCTGTGGAGTCAGCAAAGCTTTGGTGTCCCGAGCTTCACTGCAGCAACTGTCCCAAAGCCAGATGGGCTATATCACGGAACGGAATTGTTCTGGATGGATTCTAATCCGGATGAAAGATGCAGCATCCTCACTTACGTGTGCGCGTTGGGGCTCCAGCGTCGGGCTGCGCGCGCTCCACTGCGGACACACTCGTGCGTGTCCGCACCGCGGCTGCTCCCCTCTTGCGTCCCGTCAGCGCTTCACACTCAGCGGCGTTTCGCTGCGTAAACTACGCGGCGTCACGCGCGCCCCTTCACAATAAAAGCCTTAGCTTGGTCTCATGGAAAGACACCCCCTCCCCCCCTCCCGCCACCCCAAACGCTAAAGATCATTTATTTCTTACAATACAATACTGTTTAGAACGAAAAAAAAAAAAAAAAGAAAAAGAACCCCAGTTCAAACAAGGAATAGTATCTTCAAAAACTATTAACAATCTTGAAGTAATTAGGAAGTTCTAGATCTTCATCACTGAACACCATCATCCTCCTCTGAGGAAGACTCAGGAACTAGGAGCTCTAGGCCTCTTGATCTTTCCGTCACATCATGTAGATTGAAGCCTTTTTACTTTTAGTTTTGTTGCAGGAAATTCAGCATTGCTGATTCAGAACCAGGGTCGTGCAGGCAGGGGCTCAAAGTTAGAAAAGGGCGGCTTGTGGGGGGGAAAAAAAGTTTCTTGGTCCGTTACACAATATGGAAATATAGACTTTATTATATGGTTGACAGGAAAGAGGAACTTTGAAAAAATTGTAAAATTAGCAAAATGAAAATTACTTGAATTTGAAAATATGGCCTTATTTAAAGCAGCAACCTAACCCTCAGGGGCCTCAAAGCAGATTCTCTCTTGGGGCCAAGTCTGTGATATTAATCATGTTATATTGAGTTATGGGTATATTTTCAATTTTTTTGTGTCTTATTATTAATACATTAAAAAAGTTGTAAAATAACCCCATATTTGTTGTCATGGGGAGGGTGTGGGAGTGGTTTCACCCATAAATCAAAGTAATATTCAATTCTCAATTTAAATTTAATCATGCAGTATGAAATTGCATTATGTTGTTTAGAGTTCAATATGCAAACATTACAATTCAATCCTACATTTACAAAAATAAAATTTTGAATAAAAGGAAAATCATTTGCATTTCAAATTTTAGTTTTTTTGGGCAAATTCAATTGAAAATAAATTTTCAATAATAAAATATAATATTTCAACTGTTCAAAATGCATTTAAAAGTAAATTAAATCTATTGCATTGTAATGAGCCAGGGTATGTCTATGAACGTTCATTTTTATTTTATCTTAGAGGAGCATTTAATTCTGTTAAATTACATTATTTCTGAAGGAAGGTCAGCAAATCCATCAACTGTATTATTCATATATGCAATCGTGTATAACAATCATTGGAATCCCAGTTCTGTTATATTCAAATTAAGAAGCATTTTCACACTAAACTGCTCACTAGGTATTATGAAATAAGTTAACAAATGCAGCATTTCATAGCAGTGAACAGCCTGCCACTGGAAATCAAACATTATCTTCAGCTCAGACTTAAACACATAGTGGAGTCAAAGGTTAGGACTAAAAACAGAGCAGCTGGACTCTATATTATACGTCATTCTAAATTTGCTTTAGGGAAGGCCTTAAAAAATTTTGAGAAGAACAATAATCATCATAATTTCAACAAAGTCACAGTTCAGTCACAAATCAGTCGTTTTCTAACCTTTTAGAAATGCTTTTTTAACATGTGAACTTTTGAAAGTTTCAACCAGAAGTCTTTCCTGTTTAAAGTTTTTATGAGATTAATTTATAATTCCAGAGGGTAAAGATGACTGATGAGATGCATCAGAGATTCATCCTTTACAATAAAGAAGACTAAACATCTGACAGAAAAAGAAAATGTGTCCTGAATTTCTGGTGATTTATTTTTTTGTAATATGTGAATAAAAACAGATGTTAGAGACTGGTGAGTTTTCAAGTTTAATGTGAATTGAAATAAATTGAAGTTTTGACTTGTTTTTTTTATACAGAAAAATCCTCAGTGTCTGATTTCATCTTCAGCATCCGTAAGGAAGACCTTCTATGGAAAGTAATGCAAAGATTCTTCCAGAACTCTGAGACGGGAGATGCTCCGGTGTGCTACCATCCATCCACGGTCCTTCTTGAATAGGAGTGCCTCTCATCCACAAGTGCTACCCAAACAAGGCAGAAGTTCAACTGTGGAACGGATCTGAGGTTCCAGGAAATATTAGGATCCCAAGGATTCAGGAATTTCCCATCATTCATTTGAACAAATGACCTAATTTGTTTAAAAATGAATAAATTAAAAAAAACCTAAAGATTATCAGGCAATATTTCAACAAACACAAGTTCCAAAGTGAAAGAAAAAAATATTTTTAAAACGTTGTATAAAGTCTCTGCTTTTCTTCCTTGTTATTGACTAAAATTAATCACATTAATGTCCATATTTGTTATTTTTTACATTGTATTTTTTGCGTCATTAAAACAAAAAACATTTTGACACTTCCTGTTACTCACAGCCACACCGGCCAACCTTGATATGTTCAGTTAATTTAAACTGGTTTAAAGTGTCCCTCTGTGATCAGCATCCCTCCTTTCAACGATGACCTCTGGGAGACGCGTGGTCATCACCTCTGGCGGCGAGGGACCGGAGGGGCCATGTCTCTGTTATTTGGCCTGTTAGGAAGCGCTCGGGTCGGGCAGGGTATGTAGCGCTCATGCACCACCTCTGGAACCCTGTGAAAACCAGAATCAGAAGCTGAAGATCCACTCCGAGACGCTCGTTACTCATTTCTAATCACAGCTGAGTGAAAACTTCAGAACAGACTCTTCACCTCATGATTCCACCAATTTCAGCATCACAGCCTCATGAATGTTTGGAAACAAGTGACAACAAACTGAATTGACATTTTATCTGAAAGCTAAAACTTGAACTCCACTTCCAGCTAAGGTTGCTGCATCAGTTTGCCCCGTTCTCCTGAAATGAGTCACAGAAGCATGAAGCTGAAATCATGAGGGGCCCATCTGAACTCAGACAACAGGTGTCTGCTGTTTGTTCCTCATCAGGAGTGGATTCACTTACTTTTATTGCATAAAATATATGCAGTAAAAGAAAAAAAAAAGAACGGTTTTAAGGTTATTTTTGGATTGTTGAAGGTTAAATCTTTGCTAGCTTAAAAATATCTAAAGACTTCTTCAGTATTTCTAGATAACGCGCGGTTGTTGTGTTTCTGTTTGTTCTGCTGAAGGTATTTTTTTTAGTGTGAATGTCAGAGCTATCTTTGTCTCATCAAAGCTTTAAGTGTCACTTCCTCCAGAGTTTTGCTTTTTGAAGCTGATCCATTGTTGTGCTGTTTCGCATGTTCTGTATTCTCGTGTCAGCCGTTTACTTTTGAACCTTCCTGAACCTTTTGGTGAATTAAACTATTTCACTGACAGCAATGATAAGGCATGATAGCTCTTTGACAGTGGCAACATTAACCACACAGATAGATGGTATCGGAGCTTTGCAGCAACTAAAGCGCTGTAGGTGTTTTTTTGTAACACTTTTTTTTTTTTTTACAATAAAAAGTTGACATCAAGTTGTACTAAAAGACTCCACAAGTTTGATGGTGGGGAATTCAGAAGCTTTTTAGTGTCACATCACCATATTTGGTGGTTGAATCTCACAGACAAAATATTGGTTCCCTTAAATATATAAAAAAAAAAATTATAGTTTCTTCAGTAACTCCTCTGAAAGCTGTTCTGAACGTCTGAGCATTAAGACACTGAAATGCTTACAAACTGTGAAGACCTTCCTGCTTTCTTCTGGTTTCCATTGCTTCAGTGACGGTGAACTCTTCTCTGACATGGCTGACCTTCTATCAACAGGTTTTTCTTAAGAATCAATATCCGTGTTTCAAACTCTGCACTGACCTCTCCGGGATCCGTGGAGGAATCCTGGGCGGAGGAACGACGGGCAGCGGGTCGGACGGCCGTGAAGGACGTGGAGGAAGACTCTCTGCTGCGTCCTTCTTGGAAAAAACAAGTTGAAGTGAAACTGAAACTTCTAAAACTAGGATCAAGCGTACACCCTTCAGTGAACTTTGCTGGATAAGCATTGCTCTTTAGACCCCAGCTTTACCCGAGCGTGACCTACAGCTTTTCTGATTAGTATTGAAGAAAACACATCCTGAAGTTCAAATTCTGGGCTGAACGCGGCTCCCATCTGAAAATGTCACCATCAGTTCAGCCAGACTCAGACAAAATGTGAAGAATTTGAAAAGACTGAGGTTCTTTAAAAACAAGTAAAGGTTAAAGTGCATTCAGGCCATGATAAAAATAGGAAAGACACTTTCTCTTATCATTTGTTCTGAACATAGATGCATAAGTAGAAGTACACTTAATTTTAGGAAATGGAAAACTGAAGTAGAGAAACAGAGTTAGTGTCTGTGTGTGTGCAGATGGTGAACCTGAGACAGCAGGAACGTGTTTGGTCATCTGCTCACCTCAAATTCTGGCTCTGTCCCGCTGCTGCAGCTGAAAATGCTGAGTCTGTTGCTGTCAGTGCCTGGTGAAACAACAAAGAGTAGACAGCAAACACGTGACTTCCAGCTCCTCTGAGGTTCTAGCGTGTGGTGACCTACCGCGTCATCATCAAGGGGGTTTCATGTTGTAAGTTTTCTGATCGTAAAGCAGAGAAAAGCCATTTTGGACTCTTCTGCCATTGAGTTTGTTCAGAGGGGAAATGTAAACTCTTACATGGAGTTGAAATAACAAAAAAATAATATCTGAGTATTCTCTGACCAAACTCAAATAACGTGGGCACAAAAATAAAAGTAGAAGTAGAAATAAAGACGGAAACGTGCAATTTAAGAACTAATTGGAGTAGATGTAAACAGTGATAACTTGGTTGTGTGAATTAAATTTTTGTGAAATTTAATTTGTATTTGAGAGGTAATTCTAAAAAAAACAACTTGTTTTGCACTGAGCAAAATGAGGAATTTATGACTTGAAGACATAAAAACCGTTTCTCTCAAACACAGAGGCATCACTGAAACACTGGAACAATAAATGGAAGGAAATCTGAACCCATCAGAGAGCCAGTATGAATAGGGGACTGAAACTCTGACTTAAAGATCTCAGAAACTCACTGGATGTGCTGGAGGTGCTGCCGGTTTTCCAGCTGCCTCTCTGGATGTTGTGAACAGGTGGAGGAGGCGGAGCTGAGATTCTTGGCGACGGTTCGTACACGCCGCACTCCAAGTTGGAGCCCCAGTAAAGGTTCCTCTGTAGCGGTGCACTTATCTCATAATCTATGAACACAGAAGGGTCTTCAGACGGGGATCTGACCCCAAAGTAATCCACATTTAAAACGTTAGAGTCCAGTCCTACCAATGTCTTTTCCAGTCTTCTCTCGTTCTTTGTGACGTCGGGTGATGCTGTCTCTGAGCTTCTTCAGGTTTTCCTTCAACAAACAAACACGAATGAGATGACTTGAATGAATCCACACTCACCTGGAGACAAAATGTACTGGATAAAACTACCTGCTGATAGCGCAGAGAGCTGGCTCTCCGCTCATGGTCAAACTGCCAAGCTTTAAACTCCTGGACCGCCTCCTCCACCGTTATTTCCCCGACTTTGACTCTCTCTTGCAGAGATATGAGCTGCCTTTGACCCGGGGTCTTCATCCCCGCGTAGGGGTCATAGGTTGAGATGGGGGCTTCAACCGCAGGCCGGGCTAACAACACGGTCATTTTCAAAAGACAGAAAATCAATATTAAAAGATTGATTGATTGATTGTTTATTTAAGACAGGGACAGCATATATTAATAAAACATTTAAAAATGCAAATATATAAGATTATAGTCTTTTAGACTAATTTCAATCTTTAGTCCCTATAGAAAAGGTTTTTTAGTCTCCAAGTAAAAGTACAAGTTAAAACAATACATAAAAGGTAAACAGAAGTCTGAAAACAGCAGACAAATAAAGTGGGTTGTCAATAGAGAAACACACAACAGGAAATCATAAACATAAAAGCAACATTTAAGGGAAAAAAAAGTGAATAAGTATAACAAGAAGACAAAAACAAAACAAACAAACAAATGAAAAAAAAAAAGAACAGAAAAAGAAGAATAAACAAAAAGAAAATAGTAAACTGCAGCAACCCCTATACATATAATGGTTTGCTTTTGGTTTTATTTGTATTTTAAATCATTTTTATTGTGGTGAAACACGTTAGAATCAGATTCATATCTTTGTTTAATGCTTCTTGTACTCGAACATGACAGGACCGCAGTCATGGAAATGTTCTTCTCTATTAACCAGACTGGAGCCGACAGCTGAGAACATGAGGTCTGATCACCTCAAGTTTTCTTTTTGGTTTCAGAGATGCACCGTCTCCCCGCCATCAAAGACTTTCAGAGGTTCTAGCTCACAGAAACCAGGGGCTTCAAAAAGCCTTTGTGTGTTTTGAATTGAATGCATGAGTAACATCTGTGCAATGCAAAGTGAAAGTATCTTCAGGCTTGCAAAACAGCAAAAACAGAAGCTCTTCGTCCGGCTGGGCTAAAAGACTTAACTGAGTTTTACCTGGTGGATATCCAGCTTCAGTGGCTGAGTTTCTTGATAAATCTTTATCTGAAAACACTTTAGAAAATAGGATGTTATTTACATTTTTGTCTTTTTAGAAAGTTGAAGTATTACCTCAAAGAACAGGCTGTATACCTCTGGAGATGTAGGTCATTCGTTTTTCAGGGTCCAACGCCGACTCTGGTCTGGGTACAGGAGCTGGAGGACGGTTCACAATGGCGGGGTTGTACGTACTTTTAGCATCTACAATGTCATAAATGTCTTCTGGACAGAGATTGTAGGGATTCTCTTCTTCCTCTTGCTGTTCCTCCTCATGAGGGAAGCTGCTGGGCCCATCTCTCTGCTCCTCCTCACTTTGAAGGCCGAGGCTCTTGACCTGCCTGTCTGAAGCTTGAGGCTTTGCTGAAGGACAGAAACTTTTCACTACACACATTGATTTTGAGAAGAAAACAGAGACATTTCAATGAGGACACACCTTGAAAGAATGTCCTGAGCAAAGCTTCTTCAGGATTCGCATCAACTGCACTCATTGCTTCATCTGGAAGGAAAAATGAAACATGTTGGTGAGATCGTTCTGGACGCAGTTTGCCTGTGAAGAACACCAGCTTACACAGATCTTCAGCACACTCTGGATCGATTTTCAGCATGGACTCATAGATGTCCTCAGAGCTGCCCGAATACTTCATCATCATGTCCTGGGAGTTTTTTGACATGGCCTCATAGATATCTCCATCTATGTTCACTGCATCCTCCAGGTGTGACTTCAGCATGTCTGCCGTCTCCTTGATCAGACCAGAGAGGTGGGCTTAAGGAACAGACTGTCTCATCTTTAGTATTCTTCATGTAGGAAAAAAACAACATACAACAAACTCATCCATGAAGCGTCTGAGATCACAGAAGCCGTTCTTTTCCGCCAGTGTGTTGGGATAGTCTCCATGCTTGTTCATCACACTGTAAGCCTGCAGAGCTCCAGGACAGTGGAGCAGCGTGGTGGTGAGCTTCTTCAAGCCATACTTGGCAGCAAAATGGAGCAAAGTGGGGACTTCATCGTCCCGTTGATCTGAAAAACACAAACTGTCAACATCTGAGCCTACGGCACATGCTGCCGTTGTAACGGCTCGCCAGACAAACAGTTGACTTTGTGGAGGTTTTCTCAACATCTTGAGCTGGTCTTTATCTTAATTTTCTGTCACAACAGCAAATTTGCATCCTCTATGGGGGGAGGGAGGTTGTCACAGAGGGAACAGGAAATGAAGAGTCACACTCACTTGCTGACATATTATCTGTTTCAATCTGCTTGACTCCAAAAAGCTGAAGACCGCTCTCTGGCATCTTGGATTTGAGTGATTCGTTTAATATTTCATCCACTGATTCTGTTGCGTTTGATGTTAAGTTGAAAGCCTGGAAATCACAAACAAATCCCGTAAGATGAGGAACAATAAAAAATGACACGTTTTTCGGCTGAAATCCAAAAGTACTTCACCTGGCAGATGAACTTGAGAGGATCAGCAGCCTGTTCCAGGTATCGGCTGACTTCCCCCAGACAGGTGTAATAGGTGACAGGCGTCAGGCTAATGCAGGTCTGCCCGATGTACAGCGTTAGAGAAACCAACCCAGCAGGCATTTCTGTGTGACGAGCAGATGATGAAGATTCCCTGAAGACCTCTGGTTTCCAAGTTCTGTCTACTGCAAAGGTCTTACCTGGAGTGGTGACACTTATTGTGTACTCGTTTTCCACAGTGCCACAAAGTCTTTTCACTCCGCCTTTCTCTGATGAAAACTCCACCTCAGGTCCAGAACCAACATCGCTCACTTTGGTTGTTAAAACAATAAAAAGTTTCTCTTGTTTCTTTGGGAAAAGTTCAAAAAGAAAGAAAATCAGTAAATATTATGACAAAATATTTTTAGAATCAATATTTTAAAGGAATTGATTACAGTTTTGGCAGTAATACGTTTGTATTAAGAAAAAGTCAAAGATGGAGCTTCCAGTTATTAAGATGGCGCCGTACCGCACACTGAATCCTGCTGGGCTGAACGGTCAGACAGGTGAGCTGTTCAGATGGATTCACTTCAACACCTGAAGGCTCCACGTGGGCACTTTCTGAATCTGCTGTTTCCTCAGAGGCGTTTTCATGGTCAGACGGTAGAGCTGCGGGCGGCTCCACTGCAGCAGCAGTTTCATTTTCACACATGGCCTCGGCTTGTCTGCCTTTAAAAACATCAAAATCATTCAGATCATTGTTTTTCACCAAAGTCACAAATAAATACGTAATTCCTAAATATGAAGATCTATCTATACGCTGTTAAAGAACTTAAAAGAACATGACTGTTGTAAATGGAAAAAGACAAATGCTCAACAGCGTCACATTTTAACAGAATTGAATTAAACCTAATTTTTTATAAACCCTGAACCCATTTGAACAGAACCGTATGAGTTTCATCCAAAAAAGGAAGGAAAAATAAAACAGTTTAACAACCTTTAGTTGTAACAAATGAGATTTCTGACTTCTCACTTTCAGAGAATTAAAGAATTAAAGTAACCCCTTTGTTGCAAAATATGTGTGTTTTACAGTGAACTCAGTAGGTTTAAAAGCATGTTCTGAAAATTTGAGTTCTAACTCATGGGGGGAAACGGATGAACCGTGAAGTGGAATGTCTGAGTGGGGCTTCTGCATCTCTTTATATCGCATTAAAAAAGACGTCACAGCAATTTCTAAAAAACCTTTACGGCACAGAACTTTACCCAAACCACAGAGAAAATTTGAAGTTGTCCTAAAAGGCAAATAATTTTAGTGAGTCTCCCCCCCAGTGCTGAGTTTAATGCTAGTTTAAGGGAGTACAGACAAATACGAGGGTCAAATTTAGAAAAGTTCCGTACTGTCAGTCACTGCAGCCATGATGGTGGAAATATAAGTATCAGGCTCATCTTCAGCAAAGATTTTCCTCCAGCTCATCCAGTCCGTGAACGTGTCCTTCAGGACATCCTCTTCAAACACTCCACAAAACAACACCACCACTCTGTGGGGGGGGCACAGAAATCCCTGAAGGGCTTCCTGCAGGTTCTGCTCCTGAAGCATTTCCAGAAAGACTGCAGAGAGGAGCAGCACGACGCATTTGCAGCTTTGGAAATTTGCAAAATTGTATCCGTGGAGCTGATCGGCTGAGCTCAGCGCATACAGGAAAATGGACCTTCTGTGAAACTTGTGAGATTTCAAAACCTGCTGCAAATATGTGGCCCATTCATGTGCTTCAGAAGTGTGGAGAATCAGAACCTCACATGTGGACTCAGAATCACCTGCGAGACAGAGAAGATCAGAACATTATCATGATGATGATCATGCTGAAAGCCTCCGATCATTCTAAACACGGGGATGAAGCTCAGTCCATTCAGGACTGCACAGTGTGTTGGTTTCATGGAGGAGCAGGTCGTGATTGCCTTGGTGTGCTGCGGTTCGTGAAGGTCACTGTGGTTGGAGGATGAATGTCCACTCTGTTAGAGATGTGGGTGCAGGGCGAGCAAAGAGTTGAGCAAACATTTCAGAGTCAACACTGGCTGGAGTCCTCTGGTAGGACTCGTTAGCGACTTTTAAAGTCATGTTTGCCTCAGCTAACCGTTCATGAACCCTAGCAGAAGAGTTTCGCCCTCCCCGTCTGACCGGCCAGTTGAAGGGAAAGTCTTATCAAAAAAAGAACAGATGAGTCAAATTTAGACCGTCGGAAATTCTTCATGAACCCAGCTGAAGCACACAGGATGCTAACATTTCAGTTCCTCTTTTTCTGGACGTTCATTCTCCACGTTTCACATAAAGTTTAAGATTTAAAGATAAAAAAATGAAAAAGTTAAATGTTCATCAGTAACAGCTTTGACTTTTTATGCAGCACTAAATTCTAACTGAAAAAAACGAGGAAGAGTTATGGTCTTCTTACCTGATTTGGAGCTTGAGACGGAGTCATTCATGGTTCTGGATTCAAAGGAGTCAATATCAGTTCTGAACGGGCATCATCGCAGACAGAATTCCTCCGGCTTCTCTCAGGAGCTTCTTTTGTGAACAGACACGTCACTAGCTTTCCCCAGATAGAGCTCTTTGCAGCTCGTATAAATAGCAGCTGTTAATTTCCTGATTTTGGTAGCACTGCCCCACTTCCTGAAACAGTTGAAGAAGTGAGAAAATGCCCCGCTCGCACGTCTGTGAGTGCAACATGTCTGCAACTCGGTGGTCTGGGCTGATTCAAAGTCAAAGGAGGGGTGTAACAAGGAGGCTTGTAAGACAGAGAATCAAAGGTTTACGGAAGACTTCAAGTTTTGAACAAACAGACCCCTAGTGACACTCTTGCTTTCAAAAGAGAAACAAACAATTGTACCTGTGGTGGGAGTGAGAAGCATCTTTTGTTTTCTCACTTCCCTAAAAAGGTGCAAAGTTTCAGAAGAGCTTCCGATGTATGTGCTTTGAGGGTATAGTCCAGTGTTTATCTGCTCCATCCTGATCTCTCGTCAAAGTTCATGCTCGTAAAAGTCTGTTTAGACGACACCAGGTCTCTGTTCCTGAGGGACTGTAGAGTCTAATCATTGATGACATACTGTTTCATTAATGGAGCTGACTTTTAATTTTTCTGTCTGGGAAAATCTGAGTAAGCACTGAGGACAATGATTGGTTTGAAGATCCTCCTTCAGGTTTCTGGATACCTTAATAAACTTGGACTTTCTCAGATCTCCTCAGTCCTTATAAAGCCTCCAGAATCCTCAGATCATCCAGTTCTGCTCTCTTGTCCAAACCCACCCAGAGGACCAGACCTTCCGGCAAAGCCTCTTTTCAGAACTGCGATCTTCACCTGTGGAAGAACTTCCATTAGTATCTGAGAGTTTGTGCATCTGTGGAGATTTTTGAATGTATATTAAAGACATGTTTTAAACTTGGCATACAATTACAATTACTCACTTGTCTGTAAAGGTTCTCATTTATCTAAGTGGCGTTGTCTTGGAAGTTGAGTCATAGCAACTGAACTTAAAGTCTTCTTCCTTGAAACATTTTGTTGCTGATCCAAGTGTCTTCATCAGTCTGAGTGGTGTGCACTTCAGTCCACATTTTTGTCCTTCAGGGACACCCACGTTTTTGCGATTGAATAGACACCCCTCTTCTTGTAATCCCCCTGTCCCAGGGATGGGTAATTCCGGGCCTTGGGGGCCGGTGTGTCTGTCTGTCCGTTGAGTGAGGGATTCTTATCATGCATTGATTGTTGTATTACTTATTTATTTATATGGCCTTCAAGCATTTTATGGCTTTTATGGTTTATACATTTATTACTCTTTCTATCTTTTAATCTACCGTCTCCAACTATTAGTCACGACGTTTCCGACTTTGATTGTTGCTATTTTTAGTCTGATGTGTTTTATGACTTTTTATTGTTTTAACTCGTATTTATGTGTCTTCTATGTTCTACTAATGTTGATGAAAGATGTTCTACAAATACAATGATTGACTGAATCTGAAAGCAAATTAAGATCCAGAATAAAAAATGCACTGAAAGAATTTCAACTCCTCGGATTTGTGGACTAAATGCTTGTTTTCAGACTCAGTTTCAACAGAAGATCTTCTTCCACTCTCACAAAGTCAGAAACACAAATGATTTGAGTCTGTTTATATCAGTGTTAAAGATAGATGGAACTCCAGACAAATGTTGTTACTGTTCTGTATATGATAAAACAATGATCTTTTGACTTCGAAGAAAAAACTTTTTCTAAAACTGTCCCAGTTTCTGCTAAATATTCAGCAAAGCACACCAAGGGCACATAACAGTTACAAACACTAGGTGGCAGGAGAGATCCATATGAAGCATAGATAAGTGCAGCTTTTTTGGATAGAGGCAGTTCCCATAAACAAGAACGTTTCGGAGGAGTGAAGGTCTCCTGTTTAATCTGAGTCTCATTTTCAGGACCAAAAAACACAGAAAATCAGCAGAGAAGAGGTCACCAGGGAACCCCAGTGATATGAAGAAGGTCCCTCTACTCCTCATCTTTCTCACAGGAACTGCTATGTTCTGTGTAGTTTGGTTTCACCTTTTCTTTCTGAACAGGTAGTCTGTGGGTCCTCCCTGCACTCTGCTGGGTGACATAGCTGTCAGCACTCACCTGGTTAGGGTACTGCCTATTTACGTTGACTGCTTTTTCCCTCAATGTTGGTTTGTCTTGTATGTTTTCCCCTATGTTCTTGGGCTTTCTAGTTTGCTCATTTTTTGACGCTCCTTTTGTTTTCCCTCTGTTGAGGTGATTTTTGGTTATTAAAGACTTCATTTTTGTGAACTTGACCCTTTGTTTGGTCACTGCATCTGGATCTCTGACTGCTTGTCTGTAACAGGAACCAGTTACATTTCTCTTCCTCAAATCTTGAAGAGATGATAGATCCAGTTCTTATGTTTTCTGTCACTGTGGACATTTAAACTTTACACTGAGAAACTATATTTCATGCATAAATGTTCCTGACAGTTTCAGCTCATGTCTGCTCACCTTCACAGTAATATTAAAATTAATTGAGAAATAATTCTAAACTCTTTCTTTAAAAGTTAAAGCTGGTTTACATTTTGTGTTGTTC
Source organism: Oryzias javanicus (assembly GCA_003999625.1). NCBI lineage: Eukaryota > Metazoa > Chordata > Actinopteri > Beloniformes > Adrianichthyidae > Oryzias > Oryzias javanicus. Next base: position 8,688,613 of record CM012451.1, on the reverse strand, counting down.
TCATATTTTGATATGTCATCATCCTCACGGCATCTAAACATCCTTCATTGATTTGCATATTTTTACCGATTTAATCTTTGATTGTGATAAAAGAGCCAATCACAATGAAGAAAAGAAAATCTATTGAATCTCAATTATAAGAACATGATCAGGTAAAAATATGTAAATCAGAAGAAGAGCAGAGATGAACGTTTCTCACAGAAACACATTTAGACTGTAAGTCATTAATGTAATTCTAGTTTTTCGAAGCTCATCTTCGTGGTATTTGAACTCAACCCGACAGGAAAAACAAACTCCGCTTCACGCAGATCTGCCGTAACCATGGTTGTGGTTTAGTGAGCGTTTTCATCTTAAAACTTTTCTGTTTTTCATCCCTGTTTCCAGTGGATGGCTATGGGTTTACCTGGAGGTTACCACCCACTCACCTGTGGTTGTCTGTGGAGTCGTCCTCTTGGATGGGTTTGGATGAGCCATATGTTAGTGTCTCTGAGTCCTCCATGTCTGAATGTTCCAATCTACTTGGTTGCCTTTTGTCTGAGGTGCATGGTTGTTTTTTAGGTTTACTTTGGGGTTCTCTGCCACCTCAAGTGCTGCTTCTTGTTATAAATAATCGGTTCTTCGTCTGATCTTTCCTGCATCTGGATCCCACCGTGACGCAGAGTTCCTGGAGCAGCTTTTCCCACAGCAGCTTGAACTTTCTTTAGTAACTTTACCATTGCAGGACATGAGTTTATACACCTGTCTGTGAATTTCAGCCATGAAATCAATTTACACATCCCCGCTTTCCTCCAATAACATGACCAGTTTAACCTCCTTCCCCGATGCAGACCCTGGGATGGCTGCAGCAAAAGTTCACCCCCGGACTTCTGAGGCCGCCTCTGAAGAGCAGGGCGATCCATGACCTGCCCTTAAGTACAATTTCCTGTGGAAAAAGAATTCCCTAATTTCTTCTAAATCTGCCATTAGCTACCATAAGCATGACCGTCCCGTCACCTTTTGTTTGGGCTCCCTTGAAACCACTATCTATTAGGTGGCTCAAACCAAATCCCTGTAGCCTGACTTTAATAAGAGAACATTTTTGCTCCAATATTTTAACCTTGTTATCCAATATCCTGTCTTTTCGTGGCGTGTTTTCAGCAGAGCCTGCGCGCAGAGCGTGCACTGCGCAGACTCGACATTGCTGCAAGCGTGAACATTTGCAGTGTGAGCGCTCTGTGGGTCTGAATCCATCTGAACAGCAAACCGCTTGAATTCGGGCCCATCTGTCCTGCGCCTCCAGGTCAGCTACGCAGGCCAAACATGCCTCTGCATGCAAGCGGCGCAGGTTTACAGGAAAGTTTCATTTTTGGGTGTAATTGTTTCACTCCTGGGCAAGGATTTTGCACGTTAAGTTCCCTCATTGTTACTCGGCTCTAACATCTCTTTTATAGCTGACAGTCATAATTACTGCTGCAGCTACGCGCAAATTGATTTGTGCAAATTTTCCAAACTATGTTTGATTTGACGAACATCTCTGTGGCTCCTGGCTGCAACTTTCCATGAAGGTAATTTTCTGGGAGTCTGAGATATTCAGCTTTCCTTTAACATTGATGGCAGTGCATTTTTCCCCTTGAAAACAGTTTCATGAGCTCCTGGAATGCGCCACGCTCACAGAGAAATGTTTAATTGCAGAAAATGTGCAGAAGTCGAGTGAAGAATAACTTCAGGGCAGGAAGGGTGGAGGCAGAGCACTTTGCATTCAGAATGGCAGCGGCCATGGTCATGTTACCATCTCGTTTACTGTACTTCCCCATCCCGGGTAAGCTCTACCTCGTATCTGCTCTGCGTCTGAGGTTCGACTGGAAGACTTTAAAGTGGAGGAAACAGTAACAAAGCCCAGTCCGAGGATACAGAGCTGGATCCTGAAATGGAAAACTGAAATGGGTAAAAGGGTCCGGAGCTGAAATGTTTTTTGGTGATAGCCTGAATAAGAAAGGAACTTTGTTGGGTTTCTCATTGAGAGTCACCAGCAGGGCTCATTGTGATAAGGAAATACGTCTAACGTTACCTGATCTGGTATAATGTGGACCAATTACCACTCCATTGCACTTCATTACAGGACTGTAATAGGGCCGGGGGTCAGAGCTTGAGATGGAAAATGGAGGCGTCATTGATAATATGATAAAAACTGACAGTGAGAGGCCCCTCCAACAAATTATTGAAATTTACAGTTGATAGGGAAACACTATAACCCCATTTGGTGGACAGCTGGCAAGCACTTGTACAAAGCAGGTCTTCCAGGACAATGAAAGGCTTATGGAGAGCAAGAAATCCAAAACTATCAGGGAATAGTTTGAGGCTGCCTCTCAGAAGCCTTTTGCACCAAGAGATCATGTATTTGTCCTAAAAATCACCCAAACAACCCTTTAAGACATGGAACACGAAGAATCTTAGTGAAATGACACTGAAGTCCTGCTAAAAATATAAATAAAAAAAACAATATTGTTTTTGGGGCAGGACAGCAGAGATGAGAAGAGAAGAGCAGATGCTGACAAGATCCAAGTCTGTGTTTGTCCCGTCCAATCAGGATCCCCTGAATAAATAAATGAAATAAACTGGAGCCAGACATGCATTTTCACTCCATCAAGGTAATCAGATTCTGTTTACTTCAAGAGGAACTATTCTAAAATGTTATTAAAAACTTAAATGGAGTTTAGGCGTGGAATAACGAGGCACATGAAATCGTGAGCAAACAGCCGGATAAGATTCCAATTACTATTAAACAAGCGCCGCATGGACTATAAAGAGGAGCTTCTCCTGCCGGCCTTCGTTGGAGAGAACATTTTTACAGAGGCAGGAAAAACTGTCTCTCTTTATCAATTACTCAGAGATCCATTTCCAACGTCCATGTTCGTGAGGAGGTAATCATGTCCTGCTCAGTGGCTTACAGGTAACGTTCCAGCTTAAATGTATGATGGGCTTTAAAGCTTTTTGTTTGATTCGGTCACGTTCCTGCAGCGTTTTCTGAATGCTGGACCTCCTTGAGTCTTCGCCTTCCGCTGCAGGAAACATCATTTATGAATCATTTAGACCAATCAGGTTTATCTCTGCTATCTAAATAGGCAGAATACCAAATGCTCATCGATCCAAACCGTCCTGGAGAAACTTATCAAGCACCCATCATCAAGTGCTATTCAAACATCGTTTTGCTTTCGTCTCCAGTCTGCACACGTCTGAATTCACTGCAGCATGATAAGACAGACAATTTGGATGTCAACTTTGGCTAAAGTAATCACGCTGTCCCTCAGATAAGTCTGACTTTATTTATTTCTATGAAGTCTACTTAGAGATAATGGTCTCATTTTGCAGAGGAGTTTGCTGGCTGCCCTCATTGTACAGTAAATGTGACAGATTGTGGCTTCATTAGGATTCATCAGGGTGACAAAGATGAACTCATGAGATGAATGAACAAAACTGGGAATTAGCCTGAAAAACCTCCCAGAACTTCGTTCCAGCTACAATGTTTCCTGAACTATAGCAGTACACAAATACAAACCAGAGTATTTTCAGGAAAATGACATGAAATAATAAAAAAAATAGAAATAAACATATGAGGAGAAAAAGCAGAATTAAAAAGTACTTAAAAAGTCACATTTGCTTGGCAAAATTAGTACAATAGTAATAATAATAAAATAAGTTTTAATTTGCTCTAACTGCACTTTCTGTGAAAGTGACTGATTATGTCTTGCTTAACATTAACATTTTCTTTTTTTCGTTTTTTATTGTCTTATTTGTAAGCTCCTCCAAATTACACTGCAAATCAACTTCTGCTGAAAGCATTATGATACAGGTACAGGACTGCTGTTTCATAGTATACATATATATTTTTATATCATTCTCCAATAAAAAATAAACTTAATTTAACAGATCTTATTTAAGAATAACACCAGTGAATGTCACATTACAACAACAATCATCTGTAACTTCCTGGAGAACCGATTTATTTCCAGAAACCTTTTTCAGCGTTAACTCTGCATTTCTTCAGGAATATTTATAAAGTTGCTCCTCTGTTGTGAAGTGATTGTTTCGGTAGTTTTTTTTTTTTTTTGTGCTTCTGTTTTTTAATGTGTATTTATTCTTGTTGATTTCTTATGTTTGTTTGTCTTTTCACTGTACAGTGTCCTTGAATGGCTAGAAAGGTGCTTTAAATAAAATGTATTATTATTATTATTTTAAGTTATCCTCCTTATTTGTCTTTGTTCAACCAAGCAGCTTCCAGAGTGATCTCTGACCTCTCAACTGATTCTCTGTGATTTTCTTAATTAACTGAATGAAACATAGGGCGGAAATAGAATGAAAACCAACAAGGGACTGAAATACTGTTTAAAGCTGAAGGAAAAAGCATTTTAAGTGACTAAAAGCTAATGAAAAACCAAATGCATCATCTGTCAGTTCATCTGCTGCTCCTCCTGCCTCTGACAGACATGCTGAGGGCTTTAAGGAACATTAGGAATATTTGATGACATTTCTGTGATAACGGCGTGAACTGGAGGGTGACAGCTGTGCAAAGGTCATGAACTATGTAAAAGAATAAAAACAAAGGGCAACAGAAGATATGGATAATTAAATATGAATGTGATGAGGACGCAACTGACACCAAATCTGCTCTGTTACATGTTGGAGCGGCTCAAGGTTAGATCAGACTGACAGTTTCAGACTGATTAGACGGTTTGTTAACTCAGATATAGTTTTTAAATGTTTTTAAAATCTGCCTAAAGAAATCCCAAAAGTCTTAGCACATTAAAGTGTAAAAAGAGCCCTCTAAAGCAGTTTGAATATCAATACTCATGTTTTTTTTTTCATTTTTACTACTTTTTGACTTAAAGAGTTGCAGTAAAATCCAGGATCTTGCAATTCCCCAGTGTGGCACAAGAGGTCAGATTTTAGCTATAAATTCCAGGTCTGTGATGAACCCACAACTCCTGTGAGCAGACATCATCTGATCACAGAGGCCCGGCTCTAAAAGCCGTCTGCTGAAGTAAGTTTAGCTGAAACGGGATGATAAATTCACTGAAAGCTGTTCAAATAAATGTGAATGCATAAATAGAAATTATTTAATGTCCGAGCAAACAATTTGTATTTGGTTTTAAAATTGTCTTAAAAAAAAGGCTGCACATGAAAAGAACGCAGCTTGTCACTTTTAAAACCAGAATTTATATGATTTTTTGAAAAAGAAAAGTCAATTTGAGATATTTTTAAAATCAACTTCCTATGGTAATAAATGCATGTCTGCAGTCAAACACTGTTCCTGAAGCTGCTGCTTTAGGTAGCTAAACAGAAACACAGTGCTGTGTTAAATTATTACATTTAATTATATAAATACTGCATTCATATAAACACTGAGTATTTTACAATAAAGAGAAAATCTGATTTAACAGAATATAAAGCAGAAAAAGTCAGGAAAAATGAGCTTTGTAAATTAGTAAAAGAACATCAGACATGATGTCCATTTTTTCTGATAAGCGTAGTGGCTCGGTTCAAAGTTAATTGTTTTTGGTGGACAAACATTAATGGACCAAAAACTAATAAGTTCATCCATGTTTGGTATGTTGTGGAAATGGATTCTGACAAGTGTCACATAATGAGAACGCCGTAGTTCAAATGAACTTTAAAGGGAAGATTTCCGCCGACTCAGCACCACGTATGGATGCCTGTGAGGGCGTTCGTGTCTTCTGCAAGAACGGAGATGCAGGTTTATCACTCTGAGGATTAAATTAATAAAGATCTCCTGTTGACATCTGAGTGAGCAGAAATTCTCCTAATCTGTCTGTAACGACGATTCCATGTCAGCGTTAACAGTGAGAAGATTCTTCACAGCTTTCTAACACAATGATGAAGATCAGCATCATCATAGTTGTGTTCATATAAGGAGATGCTCTTCACTTCTTCAAACTTTCCTTTTTCATTTTGAGGAGATCTCTAACTTTCAGCAAATGGCACAGAGAAGACGTCCGTCCAGACACACGAGCGTTCCACTCCCCACTTTTTAACAAGCATAGTAATACATCAGTCAAAAGCAATAATTTTACTATTAATGAAATTCCAATTTGCCTTCAGTGCATTTCACGTTGACATTTTCCACATTGCAACAGTGCTTTGATAAAGTTTTTAAAATGCAAAAACGCATCTAAGAGGCTAAAGAGCAGGCCGGGTGTCAGCGTGCCTGGCAGAGGACTATGGTACTTCATTTTTATCGCCAGGCGCCTCAGGCCCAGGAAGCCTGAATGTTAACATTGGCTCCATTTTCATTATCATCACATGATTATGGATTTTACTGCATTTAGCTGATAATACAACTGGGAGCTCACCTTAAAAGAAGTCGCTCGGAGGTTTCATTTCTGCCCAAATGAAATTTTCATTTGACAAACAAGTATAATTAGGCTGCACTTCTTGTTCAGTGTCAGTCTGTTTTCTGATTGAACTTAGACCAATTTGCTGCCACTAAATGAGTTTGAATAATTTCCATTCTGAATGTCTGGGGGACATTAGCTTTAGGAGTGCTAAGTAGCAGCATCCTTTTTGAAGTTGCTGATGATTTGATGCCACCCCTGTCTACCTGTCCGTGTCGCAGCTTACTTCAAAGTTAGCGGCAGAAAAAGCGTCTCCATGCGGCGTACCTGGGAGTACAATAAGGACCTGAAAGTGTTTTTCTGGGGTCTGCGAGGCAAAGTGAAAATGACTTTAATAAGTGTGTAATACACTTCGTTAGCTTCAATGCTCCTTGCTGCTTCACTTTATTTCTTTCATGTGTCCGTGTTTATTGTAGTGAATGAGCAGATTTGTTTCTGCTGAACCTGTACAACTAAAAACTAATACTTTTCTATCAGTTTCATTAAAGCTGCTAATTACAAATTAATAGGAATTATGAGGGCAGCTCCGGCACGCGCAGCAGTTTCTGATATAAAGAGTTTAACCTGCTAAACAAGTTCAGGCAGCTCAACAGAGAGGATGTCATTTATATTATTATTATTATTTAAAAAATTGTATTTATGTCCTGCAACAGCACAAACAGAAAACAGCTGCAGATTATAAACATCAGTGTAAAAATGCAACTACAAGGCCAGACGCTGCAGGCTGCTGCAGATGCAGGGAACGCATTTCTGCCTAATGGATTCGGGAGATGACCTCTAATCTCACCAACAGCTAATCCAGTCATCCTCCAAATAAGTAAACAGCAAAGTGAAGCACAGAAAAAAAACAGGCGGGGTCTCAAATGAATCTCACATCCATGAGGAGGAATGGGGATTCTGACAATGTGATTAAGTAATGGCTTCAAAATGTGAATGTGAGGATAAAAAAGAAGAACTCAGAGTTTAAGAGAGCTGGATGTCAGTAAAGGAATTACATTTCATTATCAAACCGAAGAAAATTTCTGCTTTAAACCAGAGAGAAGGAGCAGGTGATCTTCAACCAAACAGCTCTCTGCAGGATCTTTTTCCCATGAAGCTCTTCTGCGTACAGCAGCAATGCACACTCAAAGGTGAAAATATGGTTAAGAAGGGCTATAAAGATGCAGAAAACTGCTCTACTGTTTCCAGAAAGACTCCAAACGTGGATGAGCAGAAGGAATTTGACTAACCTGACCTTCAGTCTGCACAGACCTTTGCACATCTTTCCAGTTTCAGTCCAAAAAAAAGACTTCCAGAATTATACACTGGTAATAATACACTAACAAAAGAGGAATTTTGAATAGTCATATACAAAAATACACATACACTCAACAAACAGCTCAGTGAAAATATTAATTTTAGAGAAGACTCGCAACAGCATAACTTTTGTTAGTATTGAAAAAGCATTGAGCCTTATTTATCAAAAATTGGAAATCGTTATAGATTTTTTTTTAAACTTCTCATTTTTTTGTTATTAAGTGGCACAGATATTAATTTTTTGAGTTTATAATTTGATGTCAAATTTAATTATTTCATTTACCAGCTTCAGTTTTATCAGCAGCAGAAAATGCGTTCATTTCCGTTGCCACGGTGACGTGCTATGGACGGATCTGGAGCTTGTGTGTCAGAAAAGTCTGACGTCTGCAGTGATGATGAAGACCTCAGCACCTCTCTGTGAAAATGTTGGTGCTAAAATTACAAGAAACCAAACCAAATAAAAAAATATATATCAACTCTGTTTAGGAAAAATGAAATACAGATTGGATGATCAAACAGAATGACCAATCCCAAAGCTTTAACTCAACATATGCTAACATACACTGCATTCACAACCAGACCTCATTTTCCTCTACACATAGTAATTTGAAATCATACTTTATACACAGACAAAAAAATATATAACTTTTAGTGTTTTCTTTTCCTTTTATGTTTGTTTTGGAAGTAATGTTAGTTTATGCAGCTTGATTTGTTTGAGTAAAAGCACAAATACAGGATTTCCCACCATGTCTACATATCAGACGCTCAAAATGAAGCTCTCTAACCTTGACAGGTAATTACAGAAGATTGTGAGTCACCTTTGTTCATTAACAGCAGTGCAAACAAAAAGTTTTGGAAGTCATTAGAAGAAGTTGGAGATGATTAGTTGTCTCCCTGGATAAGGTTTCCTGAAGATTAACGCTCCCTTAAGCAGCTGCACCAAAGCAAACAGTGATAAAGTGTAAATCAGATTTGCGTATCAGCATTCCAGCTCAGTTTGGATCTCTGTCCGTAAAAAAAGCTGCTTAGCTTTGGCAGCTTCGGCTTCCGAGGCAGGAACTCCAGGCCGAGGCCTCCTCAGAAACCATGGAAACCCTCCACAGCTATACGTTTATCCCACAGGGGTTATTAGAAAAGATGGCGTGTTATTGCTGCTGAGAGTTTATTCAGCTTCAATAAATATCCAAAGTGTGCGTCTGCTCAGATCTCAGGTGAGTGACAGGTGGCAGCTACAGGCGGCAGCAGAGCGTTTGTTGGTTTAAGCGTGTTTCCTCTCTTTGAGTGACTGATCTGTAAAGGTACACATGAAGGCCCTCCTTCAGCCATGTAGACACAGCACTTCCGTGGAGTACACAGAAAAGCCGCCCCCTCCCTGAAACTTTAAACTGGGGGGGGGGGGGGGGGGGGGGCACGGAGGGAGGATGGGGGAGTCAAACAAATGCTGGAGAGTTTGCCCACACCAACAAGCTCCTATCTCATTAACAAACCGCTGAAATAAAAGAGCGCTTTTTTGGCTCACAGCTATAAAAAAATTATCATAGTGATGATGTTCCTCAGCCGTCAACAGAGCTGTGATAACGTTGTTTGATGATGACTTTCCCATGAATGTTAAGCAGCCGCCGCGGCGGAGGAAAGGAGCTTATCAGCGCCTAATGCCCATCTCTAATTCCTGCCCTTCTTGAACTAGCCATTTTCTAACAGCGTTAACTGTCAAATTTACATCCCGTCTTAATGCCACTAAAGAGGACGGGGATGAAGAGTAAATGACAGCAGTGTAATGAGGAAGGTAAGGCATTCCTTCCACTTTCTCCGAGGAGACTTTCCACAATGCGGGGGCTCCCCACGCCTGATGGAGAGGTTACCTGTGAACTGAGGTTCAGAGGAGCTTGATTAGTTACAGACTTTGTCAAACAGGAAAACAGGATTAAGGAACGGCAGGAATATTCCATACATGAAGAGCGCTTTCCAGAAAATAAAGAACAAAACAATTATTGTAACAGAACAGAAAATTTCACTGTCTGATCCATGATTCTGTTTGTCACTTCAATAAAAATGAAGAACATTTTCTTTTTTTTGTTAAGATTCTTATAATATCTTTAAATAATTACATTAGTTTGATGATCTTCTTTCCTCTTTCAGAAGTTTGGTTGCGGATCTGCGCCATAAGTGGAATAAACTAAAAACAGAAAATTTGAAATCATTTTATAATTTTAATGGTTGAAACAAAATAAGTAAAGAATCTTTTCAGAGAAAAGGAGCGATCCCAAAAGCAAAACAAACTATAAATGTCATGGTAGTTAGTGTGTTAAAGGTTTGCATTATGAAAACATTTAATATTTAGACATTTATGAATTTCTCCTGGATACAAAAATAAAAAGAGATGTTTTCTCTGTACTTCATCCCTTCAACAGGCTGTTCTGACGGAGCGTCATCCAACCTTTTACATCCTTTGATATATCAGAGCTCAGCGGCTGCAGCGCATAATGAAACAACAAAACATTACATTCAGGATCAGCACATTTCTACATGGCCTTATCTGTGAAATGACCACTTTAATTACTTATTTTAAATTTGCATTTTGTGCATTAAGTCAATTAAAAAAGCAGAACAACCTCAGGAAACAATCAGTCAAATATAGAAATGAGAAAATGACCAGCGTCACCGTGAAAGAATAAAGGACTGAGGCCACAAACGTATGTGGAATGTAGAACGATAGATGCTCACGAATAAATCATTTTTTATTAAAAAAAATGTTCTTTTTTCCCACTAAAGTGTTTTGTCCTTTTTCAGTGAATGTCACCGACCAAAAGTTTTGTTTTGTTTGTGTAATTTCAAATGTGAATCTCCACACCCAGATCCTCATCAGGAAATGTCATCAATATTAGAGCAGAATATCAACAGCCAGAGAAATAAATGTACAAATTAAAAATGTGTCTGACGGTAAACTGGTTAATATACACAGGGGAACACCTCTTAGAATTGATAAAAATGAAGGAAAGCACATTAATAAATGTGATTCATAAATAAAAATAAATATTTAAAATTCCATTTTAATTTTTAGATAGAAAACTGTGACAAGAACACAGAAGAAAGGATGTTTGTTCCATCTGTGTTGCTGTAATCAACCATGGGGGATCGTATGAATATGTAGTCCATTTCATCCGAGGGGTCGGACTCTGGTGAAGCGGGCCAGCAGAGATGAAATCTGCGCTCATCTGATTGGACCACAGAAAGATTCAAACTGAGCTCATTTCATGGTGATCTGGTCGCCTCCAGTGAAACTATCCAAAAGCTGAGCAGCTATAATGATCTGCACAGACAACACAGAGACGTGGGAATTACGGTGAAGGGCCTTCTTACCTTTGAGAGGAAATATTTCAATTTAAATGTATCACTTCATCAAGATAAGGTCCTCCTGCTTTGGAGCTCCAGATTACACCAATTAGATAGCAAATATTTCGAACTAACTGCAAATGAACAAATGTTTTATGCCTCACTTATCTGACTACATTGCTGATAAACGTCAATTTCCCTGAAATGACTTTACTGAGACCCAATCAAGCCAAAGATCTGGCCCAGATCAGAGACGGATTCACACTTTCTTTTGTTTTTGCAGCAGAGTTTTAATAAGACAGAAGGAAATACTCTGCAACACTTTGGCCACGCCCACCCATTCATTTGAATGGAGCCTTTTCTTACAGTCTGTTTAAAATTAATGCATTGATATAATGTAAATAAATGCGGTTTTTATGACAATTTTAGTTTGTTTAACTAAAATATTTGTTTTAAACCCCCCCCCCCATGTAGTTTCAACCATTGACTGTATACAGAGAACTGGACCGAGTGAATGAGACGTCGCCCAAAAAAACCCCACTTACTCCCGTTCCAACCAAATGAGGTCAGTTTAGGGATATGTCTGTTGGCATGTTGGAACCAGATGTCCTCAGTAAGCTGTAATTGGTTGGTTTCGGTCCAAGTCTACATTTCTATGGTAACCACTTTCTCTAATCAATAGGGAGCATGTTAGAAGGACACACCCCTTCCATTGAAAGAAGGTTCAGAAGAATCTGTCAATCAAATTATTTGATCAGTCGACGTAAAGCAACCTACTTACCTCTGATTGGTCAGTTTATAACTTCAATAACTTGAACTACAGAAAAAAAATTGTGAGAAAACTTACAATTATCAAAAACATGTTAAGAAGACGTATCAGAGCAAGAATGGTTTTTCTGACAAATAGAGTGACAGAGTAATAGCTGTTTGTTTCTCTATTTAAATCTATGGGATTTCAGGTTTTTGGGACCAGTGGGTACTTCCTGTTTGGAATGCGAAGGGGGGAGGTGTCACTCAGTCCAGTTCTTGATATACAGTTAGTGGTTTCAAAAACATCTATCCATCATCAATTCTTCCTACTTTAAAAAACTTTTTTTAGTTTATTTTATACAGATTTGTCTCAGTCTATTTTAAATTCTCCAAGTTGTCTTGCTTTGGATGGCTAAATATTGATTTTAGATTGATTGACGATCCCAAAGCGTCTATAAATACGTTTCTGTGCTATGGGATCTTTGTAACAGACTGCCGATCATGTAATTTATGTTTCAGTTGTTTTTCGGTCTAATACAGGAAATAAATTAATCATTTTTAGGGCTATACGTGAAGGCTATTGTAAACGGATTTTAGTTTTTATTTGAACTTTTATTGAATACAAAACAAATCCAACGGTCTTAGACCAACCAAGCCTGAAATAGAATAACATAATTTTTTATGTTAATCTTGGTTTTTTAAGTTCCATAAAGTATTTGGTTATTAAATTTGTACATTTTCCAGTAAATGTTATCAGGGACACCAGCAGTCACATTCTCAAGATTCTGAAGTTTGTGCCTTCAATAAAGCTCAAATGTCCGTTTTCCCTGTTAATATTACAGTCAACCTTAAATAGTTCATAGAACTACAGTAAGAAATGAATTCTGACAATACTGTTATGATTAGCTTAGCACAGCGTCAGTAATCCTTTTGGCATTTCCGTGCACTTTAAGTGACTGCACATGTTTTTTAAATAAAGTTTTTTATTTAACAGGATTGTTCGGCTAAAGACCACCAAACCAGCCAACCAGCAGCATCTGAGCTCTGCCTGTGGGCTCCATAAATTTGACACAAGAGTGCTGATGAATCTCATCAGTTTAATGTGTTTATGCTCGCTAAGCCCTAAAAGCTTATTACTGTTCAATGGAGTGCTGCAAAGTTACCTCATTTCCCGCCGTCGTCTCTCAGCGCACCGGCTTCTCTGGGCTCTTCTGCCAACATGGACTCCCAACAACCCCGCAGCCTGTGGAACACACCAGGCACGCGGTGTCTCTCTGATTTGTGTAATCGGGCAGAGAATGGGCTCTGACAGAAATACAAGGCGTGCAGATTGGAAGGTTTTCCTTTTTTTCACCTTAAATTCAACCCCTGACAGTCTTCCTCCACATTGATCCCCTTTTCCAGCCTTTTCCTCAGTAAGTACTTCAGTCTTATCTTCTCTGCCTCCACCTTAACCAGCTCATATTCCAACCAGCTGCCTGTGTGACAGCTAGCACCCAGCATTAATTAAAATGTCATGGCTCCAAATCAATGTGGTGAAACAGTTCAAACCCAGCCCAACGCCACTGCTGAGATAAGTGCTTTTGGGGTGACAGGTGAGTCCAAAGATGGAGACGCCACAGAACGCTGTGACAGAATCACCCAGAGAGAACATGGAACATTAAAATGGATGACCCCCCTATGTGTTACTTCATTGCTCACAATTGAAAATTATCCACACTGTCATGAAGTGCTCTGCACAGAACTGACAGATCCAGAAAGTCAGCAGCAACCGGCCGGGAGGCTGGATGCTGGAACCGCTCAGCTCTGCGTCCCAGAAGCACGAGAGGAACCCGACAAACAGGCACTCCTGAGGAACTGATCACTGCAGTCCTGTCATGGTAATGCACCTCATCTATTATTATTACTAAACCAGTTCCAGATGACCTGAGTCACAAAAAAACCATTGAAACAGAAGAGAAGAGCAAATCCTCCTGGTATAGGTGAGTTTCTGGTTGATTCTGAACTTTGTGTGCGTTTGCAGAGACTCATTGACAGGCGGCGTTCAGAGGCATGGCTTAGGACACGGACAGAATGTGACAAATTCTGTCAAAGTAAATATGCTTTAATAAATGAATTAGCTTCATAAATAATGGCTGTAATGACATTTTAGGGGACAATAAGCCTAAGCGTTGTCAGGAAATAGTTGATGTATGAGTTTCATGCCTCAGCGCTTCCTCAAAATGAATAGGCTTGGGAAGATAGCAGGGGCCTGCAACCAGCCTATTTCCTCAAATTATCTACTTGTTGTCAATTTGCACAGTGGAATTACACATGCAAATTGGACTGCCTGCACAAACACCACTTGGAGATGATAAAAACAAATTAACAAAGGCTATAGAAGGAGGATTTATTTCACTGGCTAACCCATGTCAAGCAATACATGTATTTTACGATTGTGTGTACCCAATTTTGGTGTAATTATATCAGCAAATTATTCTTTGTAATCTTATTATTTTTCCCCAACCTTCTCCTTACACACATAATTACCTTCCCACGTCTCCTCGCCAAACCTCAGCTCGCTTCTGCATCGCGCCAGACAACTTTAATCTGATTCAGTTTTTTCACCTCTCAGCGGCAGAGACTCAAACAGGGGGGAAAGGTCAGCAGTTTAGTAACACTGTTTAGTGCAACTGCTCAGTAACGGAGCCGACGAGTGAACGCAGCCCAAGCCGCAGTGTTAAAACATATATAATCACCTCTTAACATCATCCCTCATACTGGGAAGGAAATGAAGAGTCCTAGACCTCCACGTTTGCTATTAGATATCTCATTTACTTTGTACACAGAGTGCTAATCTCTGCTAATGAATTCTGCCACACCAGCCAGATCCAGATGACTTTAAATTATTACCACTCACACAGATACGCCTTTCCTCATTTGAGGCTCAATTTGGCTGGCTGGCAAAAACAGTCTGTCACAGTAAGATACTAATAATTAGGGTTTTAAGATGATTAGTTTATCTCTGTGCTCTTACAGTCCTGCCTCTTTTCCAGCACGGCCAAAACTTAATACGAGGCTCTAAGTTTTTAAAAAGCCAACTCCAAATTACCAAGAAATGACAGAAATAATGAACTGGAGGACGTGCCAGGGAGCAGGGAGGAGGGAAAGAGGGGCAGGAAGACGCTCGGCAACAAAGCTGAGGCATCAATTCATGTGTGAAATAGAACACAAAGGCTGGTAATCAATAAAAACAAGATTCAGAAGAAGAGTAAAACCAAAACAGCGTTAACCAGGCTTTGTGGCTCTCATTTACATCCAATCTCTGATGTGCTCATAAACTTGTCACGCGCTGTAATTAAAGTCACAGCGAAGCCGCGGACTGTAAACCACTGCAGGAGATACCATGGTCACATGACTGGCGTGACGTTCACAGAGCATTATCACACAACTTTAAACTTCATTTTAAAAACAAAGACAGAAACTTTCACACACAGTAACCAAATGCGCTTTGTTTTACATTTAGTAAATAATTAAGAAAAAAAGCATTAATCATTCATTTACTCTGTGATAAACATGCAAACCAATATATTCTTTTTAAAATACACTTTAGAACAAAGAAAAACATACTTATATAAATAATAATTTCATAATGACCAAAAGCAGAGACAAGCCCAACTGAGTATTAAATTATATTTAACTGTCCGCTAATTTGATTCATTGCTTTGTTTTTTTTTTTCAATGATAGCAACTTTAATTAAACAACTTAGGGTTAAGTTATGTTTACATAAATTATACAATAAACTGTTACTTTTTCTTTAGAGAGAGAAATGATTAGATATTTAGTGAACCTTTAAAAATAACCTTTTCTTAAATACTCTCTGCAGTTAGTAATCCCGTTCTTCACGTTTGCATGGCAAACAAACGCGGCTGTAATTTATGTAGAAAGTGGAAGTCCATGCAGCACAGAGGCGCAGTGAAAGAGCAATTTAAGCGGAGCAGTGTGCGCCAGGTCCGCAGGCGGCGCAACATTTGCATGCTAATCATTCTAATAAGAATGTAACGCCCGCAGCGCTTCCTGCAAATGGAGAGCTACTGGTCAAAGAAGGAGGCTTATCGCAGCCGGAACATGACACAAATACAGCTTCACATTTGAAGGATTCCTGGTAATTCTTGGACCTGCAGTCTGTCTGCTCACCTCCATCACAAATGCTCCAACTACAGTTTCCTGCATCATTCTACGAGCTTTTAAAAGCCCCGTCCTGGTCACGTACGAATGAAGGCTGTGAAAAAAAAAAGTAATATTAACTCGTGTTATAAACGAAAATCAAAATTAAAGTCAAAGTTTTTATGAACTCGTTCAACTTTAACGGATAATCGGTGGGTTTGTTATTTCAACAGCTGATTGGACAATTTCTTCCCTCTTGTCCCGCCTCCCTGAGCTGTTAGCCAATGATCACCTCTACAGAGCCTACGTCGCAATGTTTACCCGGAAGTGCATCCGCACAGACACAGCAGTATTCAGTTTTAGTATTTCTCTCAATTTTCACTCTAAAGTGCTATTATTAAAATGTACAGCGGACTCTTGCCTAAAGGTGTGACTGAGGAAGACCTGAGTCCAGATGATGAGGCGGAAGAAGACGATGTTCAATGTTCGGTTCAACATCATGGATGTTCCGTAGAAATGTCCACGGCGGAGAATCCCTCTGCTCACGGCAGCAGGAACCCACAGACACCCGAAATGCCGGGGATCTCCCAGGAAATGTGGCAAGTGAGTGCTCTGCCTCCTCCACGATCTAACAGCGAGTGGTTTTGCTGTCTGTTGACGTCTAAATAAACCAGGAGCTGTAAAACACTAAAGATGTTTTCGCTCTCTTTTTTTTTTTAAAGAAATTCCAGGACCTGCGAAATAGGAAAAACGAAATGAAAACGATAAAGATCCGTGAAAAAAGAAGAAGAAAAAGACGCCATAAAGGTTGATTTTAGAGCACAAAATAACTTCACATGAAACCTCTCATTCTTTGGTTTCTACCTAATAAAGACTCTCTTATTATTTACAGGAGCAGAAAGGCAGGAACCTGCAGGAACCAGGTACAGTTCTGCTATCACACAAAAACACAAATGTTTATACTCTTAACAAAAAGTAGGATTGCACTTGAAGTTTATTTTGTTAAGTATACTTGAGTATCAGTTTAGTATTACTCTGACCATGTCTTAGTCTTGGAATGATGCTAAATTAATACTTCCTACAAATTTGAAACATTTAAAAAAAATGTAAAGATAGTACCTAAAAAGTAAGCTTCAGATATACTGCCTCACTTTTAGTACAGATTACACAATGACTACGATTAAAGAATGCCAGTCATTTTATTATGTGTGTGTTTTTTCATCCTAATTCCTTCACATGTAAAAAAAAAAAGAAATTATTTTAGACAAACAGATGAGCTTATGTAACTATATGGAAGAAAATACTTAACATTATTTCCATTAGGTTCATCAAAGTGTTTGCTGCTGACAGTAACTGAGAGAAGTGGTCTGCGATATAGTTTCTGATTTATTGTGTTGTTTAGTATTGCTTTTATCTGACTTTAGCCTTTGATTTTACCTGTTAATTATATCAATTCTATATTATAAGTTGTAATGGTGGAAGGAACTTTCAGGTTACAAGCGTGTTTCAAATGCAGGTTTGAGGCAGCTCATTTCAGCCGAGGAGTTTGAATGATGAACTCCTCCATTGTTGTTGTCAGGGAGCATGAAGAAGAGCAGCAGAAACACTGGAATGACTTACAGCAGTATTTCGGCGTAAATGATCGATTTCAGCCTCCTCCTTGTTCCAAACCGCCTCCAAAGGTAACAGACTCTCCTCCAGCGGATCTTCTTAACTTTCATTCTGCTTCTGTCATAGTTGTTAGTAACACCTTCTCATCCTTTGTGTGTCGGTGCCACTGTGTGTTTGATGTGACATGGGGATTACAAAGGAACCTTCCTTAAAAGTCATTCCCACTGTGTTCGGCTGCGTTTCCTGATGAGATTAGGTTGAATCTCTGACGGGTAAAGATGAACATATGTGGCGTTTCACCCACATTAAACATTTTGTTCAACAAAAGGAGACAAAGTTCCTTCAACAGCATCTGTGAGAACTGCAGCAGAAACATTTCCTTAACAAGCAGATAACAACATTGAACTACTTTTATAATTGAAAAATGAAAACTTTCTTTCAACGAGAGCATTTTTAAATGATTTGTGAGTCATTTTAGGCAAACTGCCAATGAAGCAAAACATTCTAACTGAGCGGGTCAATAGAAACTGCTCTGATTTCAATGGGAAATTCCTTTAATGATTATTTTGGAGTATTTTGTGCTTAATTAATCTCACAGCAGCAGAAAATTGGGTTTTTGCTGATTTCAGCCTCATTTGGAAGTGAAGGGATGAAAAAAGACGAAGCAGCTGAATAAAACAGAGCTGTCTCATCAGCATAATGAGAGTTCCTTCATTAAAGGCCCAGCGCCATAATTAATATCTTATTTGAAATATGGAAACACTCTGTTGTTCCAGTGAGACATGCGATACCAGATGTCATATTTTATCCAGTCTTTTCTTCAGTGGCATAAAACACATAAGTACATATAAAATAATGTCATTATTTTTGAAGCGTATTTTGAAAAAAAAAAAAAAAAAAGAAGAGTAAATGAATAATTAGAGGCTTTTTCTGCTCCAACATTTTTGGAGTAGAGGAAATGCAGCACTCTGCTCATCATGGCAGAACCAGCTTTCCTGCCATAACTAGGGGCTTCTCTGCAACCCCCTTCGTCCAGGCCTGTAATGGAAATGTGTAATTAAAGAAGCACATTTATGTTTGGTAATCTCCTGTAGCATTTCTAAGATTTCCCCACTAATATCCAATCAAAAAGGTTTTCATTTGTGAAGCGAAATCTACATATTTGTGGTAATGGCATTGGTATTAAAAATAAGGCCCCGGGGACTTTTGAAGTTCCTCTTTGATTTTTTTTTTCTTCTTCTCCCCTTATTTGAAAATTCTTTCCCCCTCTGCTGCAGTCCGGCCTAGAAAAGAACATTGAGAGGGCCATAGCTGAAGGGGACTTTGCAAAGGCGGAGGAGATGAGCGACAGACTCGCCACTCGAGAGGTACGTGGATTCGATAAGAGATCTTTGGGGTGCTCCCGCTGTGACAAATCAGGCTAATGGATCCGTGGCCATTTCTGCCGCAAAGACATAGAGGAACAAAAACACACGCAGACATCCTCTATTCAGTCCTGCAGCCCTTTTCCATTCAGTTAATGGAAAGCCCTCCCCTTAGTTTTGAAGTGCTGCTCTGTCTAAAGGACTTTTGGCTCTGCTTTTTAATGAAGGCTACATTGCTTTCAAGCCCAACTGTTAAATCATACTCCAGGTAGGAGTTTCATACCTTTGAAGTGTGCTTGTCCCTGAATGCACTGCCTGAAGTTTTGGAACTAGCCGCCTTGGCTGACATCTCGGATCAAGTGGCTCCAAACTAATTTAGCGTAAAATGTAGCCCACGCAGGCGTAATGGCGGTTAAAACGGCGCTCCTGCACCAAAGCAGGAAATGCACTTTCAGCATCAAAGTTGGGTTTCTTTGTTTTTGCATTCATGCTGCTTAGAGCATTACATCCACGTTTACATTTTATAACAGCATCAACACAAAGAGGGAGCAGTTCACGCTTCATCCTCACACAGAGAATTCATTGTGTTTAAACGAGAGGAAACAGGAAAATTCTTCTGAATCCATCAGGGGCTAAAAGATAACCTTCAAGTTCTTCAGCAAACAGGGTTTGAGCTGTTTACACATTTAATACAATTTCAACTATTTTCCATGGAAAGACACGTCACTCAATTAAAACAATTTCTAAATTGTTTTATTCTGTTCATTAAAAAAAAAAAAAACTGTGTTCAATGCATCTTCAAAATGTAAAACTAAACCAAATGCATTAAAAATGATCAAACTTAACGTTTTTCTTCATACACTATTGTAAAAGTGCTCTAATGTTTAAAAAGAGCAGAAGAACTTAGAACCCATTAGTAACATCAGGATCACTTTCCTCTTTCTAATGGATCCGTTACTGTTTTTAAGTTTGATGTAGAAACAGAAGCTGCACTGCTGCAGTTTGTTATCTCAGTTTTGAAGGGGCTCCAATTCAGAAATTATTAAAAAAAAAAAAAAAAAACATTGACCATCAGAACTTCAGACCAGATGTTCGGAAAACAGAAATTCTTTAAGTCCCCCTTCGATAAAAATAATTTTTTTTGAGTTTTAAACATGTATGTGAGGGATTTTCTTATGAAAGAAAACAATTGTAATAAGAAATCATTTAGTTTTTCCCCGGCTAGTGTGCCTAGCTCAGTGTTCAAATCAGCCGTCACTTGATTTTTTGCGTGAGTTTCACACAACACTTAGGACTACGAACACTGGAAAATCCTGAGACTTCCCAGACTCTATTAATGGGATCGTGGATGTAAATGTAAACTGCGGCTCATTTGACCGGAGTTGTAAAGGATTGTAAATCAATAAAAGAGTATTTTGATGTTAGCTTTCATTATTTTCCAAAGGACTCTGCTTTGAGAAAAAACAATGGATTGAATGTATTGATCACAGCAACGTCAATATAAATTGGAGAATTAGCTAGTAGAGTTTTTGGTATACTGGAAGGAGAACAAATCAGGTTTTTGTAGTACGTTTGATCCATGAAGCTCCTCACAGCTGACATCCGGCTCAAAACGATACGGCTGGACATTACAGATACTGCTTGACATTTTTGATGTAGCAGCGATGTAGTCTTACACCAGCGTTACACAAAGCTGTCATAAATAGACAGGGGGCATCAGGGGCGGGGCTACTCAGCTCAGCTCCAAAAGCTACGCCCCCTCAGAGGAAATTTGGGAAACATGAAAAATGGCTTTTTAAGGCATTTAGGTTGAGGAATTTGGTTAAAAACTTCACAATTGTGATTAAAACACCCCAGGGGATGTTTTTTTAACACAAAAAAATTTTCATAAGGGGATTTTAAATATTGATCTGGAACCAGCATTAGACAACTTTTCTGAGAAAAATCTTTCTGTTTCCAGAAAATGCTGTGACTAAACGTCGTTCTGGAGCAGGTCTGTGCTGCGTTTCTTGTCATTAAATGTGCCTCCAGCGTGAGGTTTAGACATTCTTCTCGACGTCTGGTCAGATGAAGGAGTTGTTTGAAAGCTGCTGTGAGTGGCACCCGCTGCATCAGCAGAAAGCTTCTTACAGCAGGCGTGGATTGGTTTTTAGCCTGAGCTGGGGTCTCTCCTCTCCGGCACCTGCTGTGCCTGCTGCCAGAACAGTGATGGGAAGTGACAGCAGTTTGGCTGCACCAAGTCATTGTAGTGCAGTGATAACTTCATTTTTAGGGAGGTGAGAAATGGAGCATTTTAAAACCCAGAATTGGCAGATACGATTGTGTTTACTGTCAAATGAGGGAGAAAGCTGTGAAAACCAGGGGAACATGCAGGAAAGATTCTCAGTTTTTAGAAAGATTTCTAAAATATATTTAATTAGGTTTTGTTTTTCGCAACCCTCCTTTCCTTCACCTCTCTACACCTGTGTTTATGTTAGATGGTGTTGGGGAGTTAGACTCCACATGTCCCAGGAGATGTGCTTATTGCTGACATCTGAACTCTGAAAGATGCATCTGCACCACAAGTCAGTGAAGTTCTGGTGAAAGTTGGAGAAGTTCTTCTTTTATTATTTCATTTAGAAAATGACTCACCTATTTGTGGACGATGACCGTTTCCACGAAGGTTCCTCTCGTAAAAAAAAATAAAAGATTCAAATGTAGTTTTAAACAATATTGTTTTTATAAATATATTTAGCTCAAAAGCAGTTAAAATACTTGTATGTGTTTTACTAATAGATATGAACTAGTTTGGCTTCAGATTTAGAAGCTGATTTTCAAGACACGCTTAAGTCTTTCTGATAAGTCGATGAACTTCTTCTGACTCAGGTGAGGTCTTTCTAGTTCAGCTTTGGTTTGTATGAGGTAAGATAACTGTAAAATAAAGACTCAGAAGGACAAAGTTGTGCACAAATAAATACTTTGTGTACAACTTTGTCTTTATGCATGCATTTCTTAGGTTTTATATTGAAGTGAACTCAGAGTTTCTCTGTGAATTTTCTTTCTTTTTATCCTGGAGTTTCACACACTTAGATGTGTTCTAACGCTGCAGCACCTGAATTTTCTAGACCATATCCAGTCCATATCCCGACCATATCCAGACCGTTTTCAGACTTTATCCAGGCCTTTCCCAGATCTTTTACAGACCTTTTCGAGACTTTATCCAGACTATATCCAGACTTTAACCAGACTATATACAGACTTTAACCAGACCTTATCCAGACTTTAACCAGACCTTATCCAGAGCTTATCCAGACTTTAACCAGACCTTATCCAGACTTTATCCAGTCCATATTCAGACTATACCCAGACTCTATCCAGGCCTTTCCTAGACCATATTCAGACTGTTTTTAGACTTTATCCAGACTTTTTCCAGGCCATATTTAGACTTTATTTAGCCTTATCCAGACAGTATCCAGACCAAACCCTTTCTAGATATTATCTTACCCTATCCATGCCTTTACAGACATTTCCAGACAATATCTAAACCATACCCTGACCATATCCAGACCTTTTTCAGACCTTATACAGACCATACCCTGACCTTATCTAGAACATATACATACCCTATCCAGATCTTATTCAGACCATATCCAGATCCTTTTCACATCTTATCCAGAACATATCCAACCATGTTCAGACCACATACTGACCTTATCCAGGCTATATTCAGACTATATACAGACCTTATTCAGACCATATCCAGAGCTTATCCAGACCTTTTTAGACCTTATTTAGACTTTATTCAGACTTTATCCAGTCTATATCCTGACCTTATCTAGACTTTTTCTAGAGCTTATCCAGCCTGTATCCAGTCCAGATCTTGACATTAATAAGACCTTTTCTAGACCTTATCCAGTCCATATTCAGAACGTAAATAGAGCTTATCTAGACTTTTTTTTTTTACCTTATCCAGACTGTATCCAGACCATATCCAGGCCATAGTCAGAACGTAATTCGACTTAGCTAGACTTTATCCAGACCTTATCTAAACCTTATTTAAACTTCCAAATTTTTTCAAGAACACAGGAATTTATTTTTGTTCAAAATGTTTCCAAATTTCTAAGATTTTTTCTTTAAAGTTTTGGATAACCTGAAAACTTGAAGTGAAGATGCCATGAACAACATTTGTTCTCTTCAGACGAATCAATCCTCTGCCGTGGCCAGAATCCGTGTCAGGGCTATAATTGAGAGGCTCATTTGTTCTGAAATGGCTTCTATCTTCACTGTGTTTATAGTCATAACAGCAAATCCCAACAATGGCCGTCTGTTTAGCTGAAAGAATGGAAGCAGGTCTTCTTTGGAAAAAAGGTTGCGACAGCTATGAAGAAGTGAGGAGGTCTGTTTGTCCCTGCAGGCATTGTTCTGTGCAGAGAACAGCTCCTGCTGCATGACAGCGTTTCAATGCATGAACATCCATACATCTTTATTCTAACCCGTTTCCACTCATCTCTTCAAAGCAAAAGGAAATGAAAGAAAAATAAAGAGAATCCCTCCTTTTATAATGGTAAATGTTTTTGTTGTTTTCTGCTTCCTAAAATCATTTAATGATTTTCATTTCATTCTTTTGTTTCCAGAGTGAACATTAAAGTGATTTGATAAGCCGCGTTCTGAAGGCTGCAGAAAATCCAGGCGCGTTGATACATCTGTCAAACATCTGAGATACGTTTCTTCAGTTGAATGTTGTTATTCTGGTTACAAATTTGAATTGGCTCCAAAGAGGAAACTTCTTTGTTTGAGATGAACTCGTGAAAAATTAGGGAACTTTCTTGATTAAAGTATTAACATCTTGAAGGTTTCAGCAAATAAACTACTTCCTGTTTCCGATTACAAACATGAAAAATGCCAAACGTCTTTAAACAAAGCCCTCATCAAGTGTTGCAGATATGACTCCTGTTTTTGTTTTTAGCCCTCTGAGCTTCAGATTCCTTTTCATGGTTGGATGTAAAAGCTGCCTCCCTCTGAAGTGCTTCTTGTAGGTCCAGCAAATTAAAAGTCCTTGAGAAGACTGGGTTTCCATACTTTGATCGCTGCCCTTATTTTGAACTCCAACAAGCCTCATATTGGTTAATTAATTCTGTAATTAGCTGAAGACAAAGTGACTGAGGCTCTCTGCAAATGGCTCAAAGCTTGAGTGCAGGTTGGACCTCCAGCAGAAGCTCCTGTTCAGCAGACTGATGTTTCTGTTCTTCACTCCATGCATCCATCCATCCATTCGTTTATTTGGGTCAGGTCTTTTTCATAGAGGTCTTTGGACTTTCCCATCATTTTTGTCATTTGATCAGAATCTTCCTACCAGGAAAGTTTCAGACCAAAAACCTTCTCTAATGTTTCTTTGCATTGTTTCCTACATTCTGATGGAAACAGGTTTCAGGTGTGGAATTGGCGGCTAACCTCCACAGTTAGTAGCCGCCTTATGGGGAGTTCCAATTTGCATTAGCATCAAGCTAGCTGACTCTAGCATTTTGCGTTAGCTCGATCTCTACTTTTATGGATCGACTATTGGTCTACTAAGCTTAGATCGATTAACCGATTTTATCAAACCACCACTAATGAGAGCACATTTCCCCTCAAAGCATGAAGTCTTCCTCAAAAGGTCTGGCGCATGGCTGCTGGAGCATGGCTGCAGGTTAATGGGTTCTTCTGATTTTTTTTTTAAATAGCTGAAAATTTTACATTTTCAAATCGCAACCCTATATGCAAAATCCTGCAGAAAAGATTTGGATGTTGAAGTTTGTTTAGATGTTTGGTCCGCTCCAGTCTGGTACGATGAGGGCTTTGTATGGTACAGACCAGGTCATTCTGGCATGCGTTTCCACTAAGTTAAGCCTTGCTCCCACTGAGTGGTTTGTTTTCGCGACACATGCGTGGTGTAGACCGCTAGCGTGACGACTAGAAAAGCAACAACAATGGAAGTCATCCAGCAGTCCGTCTTTTTCTTGTTTTACTTTTGTACATCATCAGGAATTTAATGTTGTTTGAAAGAAGATTCTGGGCGACTAACGAGAATAGCGCCATGAAGAGGATACTTTGGAAACACTAGCATAGCGCTAAATTGGCGCTTTTCAACGTCATCATCTCTTTCTGCTAATCAACAGGTCGCTAAAGTGGCTCCGCCCCAACCGTTCCGTTACATTTTGTAGCACTTAAGATGCTGAATAGAA
This sequence comes from Oryzias javanicus, assembly GCA_003999625.1. Taxonomy (NCBI): domain Eukaryota; kingdom Metazoa; phylum Chordata; class Actinopteri; order Beloniformes; family Adrianichthyidae; genus Oryzias; species Oryzias javanicus. Next base: position 8,663,523 of record CM012451.1, on the reverse strand, counting down.
GCGTTAAGATGTTCAAGGGCTAGTGACCAGAAGTCTAGAACTCGTCTCAAGGAGGGAGCGGCTGGAGACTGAAGATTTGATGAAGTTTTTTATGAATAGATATATACAGTGGGTTACAAAAAATGAAGTGAATGGCCATTCAAATATACATATTTACAAGGGAAAAAGAAAATAAAGAAAAACAGAACATTTCATATTGACTCGTTCGCTGACATTTAAGGAGTAATCTCAGAATTTATCTTGAAAGTGGGTACTCTCAGAAGTGGGTACTCTCAGAAAAAAGGTACTCTCAGAAAAAAAGTACTCTCAGAAAAAAGGTACTCTCAGAAGTGAGTACTCTCGGAAATGTTCTCAGAAGTAATCTAAAAAAAAATGTCAAAGAGAAGCAAAAACGGTCCAGCTCAGAGTCCAATAGACAAACAGTCCGTTGAATGTTGAGTGTGTCACCACCCCAGTGGGCGCAACTGAGGTGGTGTTTAACGGGTTACAAGGAACCCCCTACCGGCCCAATGGACGGCTGTGGCTCTCCAGTTTGCAGGTTCTGCCGATCTGGTTCCCTGGGATCTAGCTCGCCATCAAGCTCTGGCCTGTGTAATCAGGACCAGAGGTTTCAAATCAACACGTGTTTCAAAAATAAATCCAGAATCTCAAATAAATAAATAGTGCTAATTGCACCATAATCATCATTAGCTACACTAAAAAAAGAAATCAGTGATAGCTATTCATAGAGCTCTATTTATACAATAACCATTAAAACAACAATAAATAACATTCAGACCAGAACTATAAAATGCCTGTGAGAGTGGGTCTCAATTAATTTGTTGAAGCAACTAAAAGTGCTTCAGACCATCATTCTTTTCATTTAGGTACACAATAAATAAAATCAATTCATTTAGGCACACAATAAATAAATCAAATCAATTCATTTAGGCACACAATAAATAAATCAATTCATTTTGGTACACAATAAATAAATTAAGGCAGGCATAAACAGTTTATCATAATAGCATTTGGTGTTAACCCTCAGTGCACACTGATAAGATGTGGCGAAACAGGCAGAAAGGTTTAAAAAGGGACGCTATCGTCAAGTCAGCTGCGTTAGCATGACGGCTCGACTCACCTAGCTTCGCCGAAACCACCAGCTACGTCGTCAACCACGTTCCACGTCGCCAGACCGCACAGAGGGTTCCTACAACGTGACGCCGTGAAATGCACCAGGGTAAACAACAACGATACGAGAGAAATTATAAAGTGAACGGCCGCCACAGACCTGTATCGTGTCATCGGGTTTCCCCACAGCTTCCTGTAATTCCTATTTCCCGGCCCCCCTTATAAGCGCACGTGATTTGCCGTTTCGTGTCACGTGATGCTTCGATGTCATGGAAAATAAAGGCACACGAGTGGCTGGTTGCTCACGTGACTGACTGATGTTATTGACGCGGAAAGCAGAGATGAACAGACAAAAAGAAAGGAAAAGGCTCAGAAGTAAGACAGGAAAAATAAAGCAGCCTACCCGAATAAAACCTGGGTTACAATTTTTTTTTTGGACCTACAACCGATAGGGGCCCCAAGAGGTACTGTTCGGTACTGTATAGGTCCATTTTACAATGGAAATGCTCAAACTACTGCTCAGTGGAAACGAGGATTTAGTTTGTAAATATTGATATTTTAGAATAACTTATAAAGACGTTTGTGCGAAAAGATTTACATGAATAAAATTAATTAAATAGGTTGCTGGAAGTTTTTATTTTTTCATGATCAAAAATCTGGATACAAAGAAAACATTCCTGATCATTTTTACTTGGCTAAAACTCTGATTAAATATGATCTCAATAGGATTCTGTTGTCCAGGGCAACTGGACTGTGAGGTCATAATGGGATGGTTTAGAGACCAGATGGATCAAATAATGTAAAACTATCTCCTCCTAGCAGTATGAATGTGCATCAGCCATAAGAGTGACTATAACTGCCCTTCATCTGAGTATTGAGGCAGCAGCTGAAAGGAAACGCCCTGCCGTCCTGTAGATCTGCCCTCTGAAGGCGGGTAAGTCAAAGGAGGTCAAACAAAGATCTGAACTGAGACGGTCTCATGATCACAGATCATAGAAAGGTAAAGGGTGTTTTTGTGGCCCTCCCCTGATCAGACCTCGCCCCAGGCTTCTTCGTTGATTCTTCCTTCAGCGTTCAGTCCATTTGTGACTGAATGAGTCACATCCCATGTTTGCTCATTGGAGCGGGGGCTAAGCTTTTATCAAATGCTTTGGAATCTCATTTGGATTATTGTGTTTCATTAATTACTTGATAGACAAAGCATACTTTTCAATGTAGATTTGTGTGCTGTTTTATTAATTAGCATGTTTTCTCTTTTAATTAAAGCCATTTTTTAAAATGAAAGCCCACAGCAAAACACATATATAATTTGTTTGTAATTAGGCCTTAATTGGTGGTAGTGGAAGCTTAGCACCCTCGCTTTCCTTTTTCATGATTGCCATTTTATTGCCAGTAACTCATTAATTAAACTGTTTTTTCTAATTAGCTCATAAAACTGTTGATGGCATATTATTGCAAGTGTGAGTTCAAAGCTTCCTAATAAGCCTAGCCTCCTCAGAAGAAGGGAGATAATGAAATGTGCACAAAGCAGAGGAACTTTCAGAGATTTAGTGGGAGCACGCTTGCTGCCCAGAGATGACACGTCTATCAGATTACTGGAAACCAGAGTGGATCCATGTCTGCCTCCTGCGCCTTCCCTGGAGTGGCTTTCTTTTGACTTACCATGTAATTCTGTTTGTCAAAGCGGGGGCTAGATTACAGATAAAATAAAGGGATGAACTTTTGCAGGAGAAGCAGTGTGAAGGTGGTGGCTTTGGGACTCGCACTTTCTGCTTTTTGTTTTAGCGACTTTGCTGATTTTTGACTCTAAAAGATCTACGAAAATATAAAGCAATGAAATTAAATTTTATGTGGATGAAAAATGTAGAAAATGTTTTTATTAAATTTGTAATATAATGATCAACATTAAATCCAAAAGTTTTCCCATTGAAATAATTAAATTAGATTCAGTAGCAGTTGTAGATTAAATAGTAAATGTAAGTCTTTATCTGTCTCTGAATTTAGTGTTGTCCAATCTCATTGGCTATTTGAAATGATGTAGGACTGATACCGGCCCCTCATTAATATTTTTTCATTTAAAATTAAGCATGAATTTAAAAAAAAAATGAAGCTTTTTAATTTTTGCACAGACAAACATAACTGGAGTTAGTAGACATAACTGTGAAACCTGTAAATTAATTCTTTTGTAATTAATTTAGTGGAGCCTCACCCGTTTTCTTAATACAGTATTCTACACTTTTTGACTCTGTTTGACTTTGATTTTAGATTTATACATTTTTGTTTTTGTCTTTTTTTTTTTATCATAATTTAATTATTTTTGGACAGTTTCAGGTTCATTGTGGAATCAATTTCGGATATAATAAAAAACATCAATTAAAACAAAGAAATTGTACTTAAAATATAAATGTTAAGCATTTCTACAAAAAAAGTTTGAATTAAAAAATAGTAAAGCAAAGAATGAAGCAGAAAAAAGGCTAAAAAAAACTACTGAGGGTCAAAGAAGAAAATGCTGCAGCTGTAATAATCATGTCTAACTAAAAGTTGAACAAAATCAGGAGGAAGAATAGTTTTTTTTTAATGAGCATCATTTTCATTCTCTGGAAACGGCAATAAATGATGATGCCATCAGCTCCTTGTATTCCTTTTTAATTGGATGTAGGTGGCAGTGTTTGACCTTGTGATCCTCTGACCCTCCTGGTTCTCCTGTAACTCTGAGGATCTGCGGTCACATTTCTGCAGCCCTCGAACGCCTCACTCCCCAGGAAATCAGGCTGAGAAACACACAGGCTGCCTAATCTGATATTCACTCCTTTCTTCTGCAGCCCTGCTTTCCAGAGTTGACTAAGGCCACATTATTTAGGCATTAAGGTGGCGCGATAAAGGAATTAGGCTGGTCATTAATCGTTTACACGTCAAATGCAGCAGAGCAGCTCGGGGAGGTGATTTAGCGAGGCAAAGCCATATAGCCCTCGTTAATCCAGCTCTCACACGTTTTAATTGGAAGAGGCTTCCTGGATAGGACATTTATGAATGGGTTTAAGGCCATTTCTTCCTTAAAGCCATCATTTATTTCATATTGTTAATAGGAGCTTTAACACTTTATCCACACACAGACGTATTTTCCTCATCTTTCATTCAGCTATTGTCTTTCTGCTCCATAATTGGCTCCGTGTTTTTCCTGATGGTTTCATCAGGATGCACAAACACATGCAGCATGGCATATCTGCCCTGCATTGCTGCTCTGCCCTGCATTACCACCCAGTATTACTGCTCTACATATCTGCCCTGGATCGCTGCTCTGCATTGCTGAGCAGCACTGCAGCTGTTCCTGTTCCTAGACCCCATGTCCTTTTGAATCTCCATGACGACCCCAAAAATGAATGAAGAGAAAGCCGTTCTGTTGACTTAACCCTGGCAGTTGCGCTTGCAGTGCCAGCAAGGTTAGGATGAGTTTTTCTGCCTTCAGATCCCTCAAAGGTCACGCGACGAATCCTCTGAATAAATGTTGTTTTTAGCTGCACACGGGGCCCCGTGCACAGCAGAGCGGCAGCACAGCAATGTGCCTGTGATGGACGTCTAATTGGATAGTAATGTGTGATGGAGTGGGAAGAATTGCCTTTTAGGAGCCACATAAAAAGTGGAATGCTAGAGGTTTCCTGTCTCTTTGCTTTAATCCTGCTTTTTACCTCCATTGTTATTTTTCAGCAGCTTCTGATCTGAAAGGACTTGGCACTAAGATGCACACAGGGGGAGGGGGAAATCCTCAAAAGTGGATCAAAAAAGTAAATGAAAATAATGTCACATTACTGAAAATATGAGAGGCTAATTTGTGCCGACTTTTTGCTAATTTTGTTCTCGCCTCAGAAAGAGGAGCCGTCACCTGCTCGGCGCCACGGCGCTGACAGTGCCAGTGATCCGTGAAATAAGCTGCCGCTGGCTTTGTTCAGATAAGAATGAACAAATCTGCACAATGTACTGCTCTCCCAATCTCATTTTCATACTTGCATGCGGGCTAAAAGAAATAAGCTGTTTGCAGGCTTGATTAATCAGACATTTGAGAGTTTTTTTTTGTCTCTTTGATCTGTTCCGTCTCCTAGGTAACTCGCTTGACATTAATGTTGAGCTCTGCTAAAGACAATCAGTGAATGTAGACGAAGCTGATAAAACCAAGGGCCTCTGACGCTTTAACCACAGTAAGGCTGTAGATGCTGACAGTTTAAAAGAGGCACGGATGCGTCCGGAGCAGCAACCGTTTGAAACGGTTAGAAACTGCTTTTTTTCTTTTAGACGCTCCCCGTTTCATATGCAGCCCCACAGGAGAGCGGGTTAATGTGGGTAATCCTTTTGTCCCCTTTCCCTGTGAAAAAAAAGGCAAAAGCTCTGTTTGTAAATCTCCAAATGAAACTATTTAGCATCATCCAGTTTTGTCTGACGTGTTTGCAGAATAAGCCCGTCTGATTTTTGCTTCTTCATCCCTCCTCCAGCTTCATAGAAAGATAGCTGCTCCTGGATTTGTCAACAATTTAATAAACGTGTGGTTTCTAATCTCCACACGCATCAGAGCCACTCCGAAGCATTTAGCTCACACAACACCCCCCAACAAGGAGCTGGGAACACCCTGAAGTGAATTTATCTGCCAGAGCAATCATGGGTTCGAACTGGCTTTAAGAGGAGAAAACATGATTTGAGGAATTTAAAAGCTATAAAATGGTGAAGAACTGGAGAACTGTCATAGCGTGTACGCTGCAGGTTATTCAGACGCTTTCACAAATCTTCCAGTGACTGTATAGATGAATGCCTCCAGGGCCCAGCCGGAGCCCAGGACTTGCAGCCAGCCGAAGCCCTTATCTTAAATCCAAGCAAAGTACCATTAATCTTTTTGAAAGACCTTTATGGCTTTTAATGTATCCCAAATTAGAACATTTTACACCCTTGGTTCCTGAAATATGGTGATAAAAAGCCTTTAGAGTTTAATTTTTCCTGCCTGCTCGCTCTGACCTGCTTAATCCCAGCATGCATTAGGAGATATTTTAGTTTCAGTCTTTCTAATAAAGTTTATCCCACTTAATTATAATTGAAACATTTTTTTTTTTTTTTCCCGAGCAGGTCTTTTTCTTTTTTGCATGGGCGCAGTGGTGGCACATTTCTTCATTACCTCCAGACTCCCCCCCTCCACCCCCGCCCCCCTGATTGCGCTCTCAGAATTATCCAAAGGTTTGGTGAAATTGTTCCAAGTTGTTTATCAAAGTTCGCCTTTGCTTGAGTAATAAACCTATCTCCAGAGTGGGAGCGGCGGCGGGGTTTTGGCCTTTGTTTCGCGGCGTCTGTGTGACTGGGGTTATTGGGATTATTCTGCTTCACAATACGCTCCTGCCTTCCCGGGGATTTGGATGTTTGCCTCTCGCAGTCACGGTCATTCTTTTCTCTCCTGATTTCAGGGACCGCTTACACCACGCCATGCAGGCTGCCTGTTTTCAGCAAAAGAAAAACCTAAAACCTCCCCAGTTTTTGATTTTTAATAAGATCGAACGTCATTAACTTTGTGATTTTTTTATTTTTTTTATTTATTTTTATAGTTAATTATTTTTTGAAGGAAATAAAAAGTGACTTGGAGTCACAGGGGCACAACTATCAAGCTGTTTAGCTGAAAGCAAAGAAACTGAAAAATCACAGTTCTTCTTATTTTTTAAAATAAAAATATTTAACATTTTTCTCCTTATTTTAATATTCTTTATTTTTAAACTCAGATGAAATTTAACTTTGCACCTATTTGCACCTTATTAAAATGAAATAATGTCTTGAAAAAATATTTTAGTCTTTTCTAAGCAGCAGATTTTGCAAGCTAAAACTTGTTAAAAAAAGTTGAGTTTTCCAATTGTTTATTTTATTTAAACAGAATAATTTTAGTCATAAATCAGTTTTTAGATTTAAATGTTGTCTCATTTTTAACACAGAGCTTCTGCATCAGTTCGAGTTTAAACAACATTATTACATATTTCAGACACAAAGCTGATTCAAGTTTTGTTTTTGATTACGTGTTAATCTTACCAGAGATTTTTTTTTACGGAGTAAAAATGAAACCAACTGAATAAATCAGACAATAGAAGACTTTTTTTTGCCTCCACCGATTTGAATCACCTTTAAAATCTGGTGGATTTCCTGATAAAACTGTAAATTATCTGTTAAAGTCAGAGATAGCAGTAATAACCAAAGGTACATACAGGTCACACTTAAAGCTAAAAGGGCTTTGATTTAATTTATTGGTTTATTTCAAGCATTAAGATCATGGAATAATACAATAAAGAATATAAAACAGATTTATTAAACCCATTTCAGATACAAAGTAATTAATTAATTAGAATATAAAGGAAAATTAACAAAGGTCTTAAAAAAAGATGTCATCTTCTTGACAGTGTAATTACTCATAATCATAAATAGATGTTTTTGCAGTAATGCATACATGTCACATTAGATTCAGGATTATTAATTCAGGCAATTAGTTTGTTGCTTAAAAGGGAAAAAGCAATTTTATATAATCCTTGTTATTTCTTTATATATACTTTCATATAGTTACCATAATCTGATTTTTGTTATTAGATCAAGTGCAGATTATTTACCCTGTAGTAAAGTGAATGCTGATTGATTATCCTCAAAAACAACACTCTAACATCATTTCAATAAACGTTAATATGTATATTGAACCTTTTCTAAAAGGAGTTTAAGGGCTGATAGAATGGACTCCAACGGTAGTTTTAGGAACGTTTTCGTTTGATTCTGTGACTGCAAGTTCCCCAAGTTATGTAACTTCCCACATCATAATACTTCCACAGCCGTGCTTTACAGTTGTAGTGCTGACTAAAGCCCTTATGTTCTGACGTTAACCCTTTAACCCTGGTGCTCCAGTGTTTATGTTCTGTGATATACTGTAACTTTTCAATTGTTGACACGATCAACGTAAAAGTTATATTGTGTTAAAGATTTTTTGTTTAAGTGACGCCTCAGGTGTTAAAGGGCTCTCACAGTTGATCTTCTGATGAAATAATAGTGTAACGTTTACTCCTCTTGTTGGTCCGATTTGACACCAGGTTTGTAACTTGGGGGAGGGGGCTCTCTTTCTTTAGAATAGGCACAAGCATGCTGGGATTTCCACAACATGTTAGACTGTTGCAGCACTTTGTTTCCACCCCCCGATTCTCTCCGGTTTGTCGTTTAATAGCTCGCTGTAAAAATTGCCGAAGCCGCCGACTGTCGGGACTTTGTTCAGCGCCAACAGGAAGAGGAAGCTTCCAGGACGGCGCAGAAGAGGAAGGAGCAAATAGCCTGGGGGTACAACACTCTTCCTTAAGTCCATCATCTGGCCTTTCTGGTTTCAGAAGAGACCCAGAAAGACTTGACGCACTTACCTGTGAGGACTGCTTTCTGTCTTTCAGGTTCGAAGCAAAGAAACGATGGGAAACCAAAAGCAACATGGGCTTCATGTGACACAGATGAAAGAAAACAGCGTTTCCTTTCCATCGCAGAGACTGCTCTTTTTGTTTGTTTTGAGGGATTTGCACCAGCAGCTTGTGAAGGGGGAAAAGTCAGGCTCTTGGCTGAGAGCAAACCCATCCAGAGGGTATCAGAGAAAAACCCATCAGGCGTTGGAAAAAATGCCGAAGGCACCCATCGGCGTCTGCATTGTGTTTTTCATTACATTTCAGTGATTTGAGCTTTCTGGCTCCGTTTTCCCTTCAAATTAAATCTGGTGTACATTACAGGATGATGCGTTTATTTATTGCTGTAAAGTGGGTTAATCATGGAGGCGCTCCTTTCTTCTGAGGAGGAAGTAAAAGAAAAGATTAGGACTCTAATGCAATGAACAGGATAATGCACCATAGGATTTGGGAGTGGAATTGAAATGCGGCGGCTGTAAATTGTTTGGAGCGGTGGTAAAGTTGAAGTTTGAAACAGAGGCTTTGCTGCTGGCGTTCATCCACGCTGGAAGACGAGCTTTTGTCTCTGGGTTTGAACATGGGGCTGGCGCTGTATCTTCATGCCTACGCGTGCAGCTCATTGTCTGCTGAGCTCTCTGCAGCATCTCGTCTAGAAAGCATCAACTGCTGCTGCTTTGATCTTTTAAGATCTCCAGCTCCTTAAAACTTCCAGAATGCTCATTCGGATTTCACCACCACTCTGTTGCAATAAAGAAAAAAAACATAATTACTTTTATTCGTAACACCCCCTCTCCCCCCAACCCACAGAAAATAATTTCTTTGCAACAAGGCGATGAAAACTGAAATTAATGGAGCAAAGTTGTTTGCATGGGGAAGATTTGAGCAGTTTGTCCTCTGGTCAGACATTCCTGCAGCTTTGCTGCTGAATCAGTGGGAGAATAAACGAACACACCATCAGCGGAAAAAGTTTGTGGGCAATTATACAAATTAACCCGGAGAAGGAAATCTACACGACTGAGAAAACGTTTGCTGATGAAAAAAACCCGCTTCGTGTGTTATTTTACACCAAACGTGTGTCTGAGAAGCTGTCAGTGAGAGATGGTGCCAATTAAACTATTAATTATATCTGTAATGAGACGCAAGTTAAAAAGGGTGCTAAGCACTTCCAAGTACAACACGGGATTTCTGCACTTTGATGAAAAGTGGATCTCCACTGAGGAGTGAGGAAATATCACTGATGCCTCATTAACGGGACAAATGGAGGCAAAACTTTCAGGCCTCTGGAAGCTTCTGAGCGCAAAATAAAAACTCATTTTTCAGAATTCCTAAATCCGCTATTTTTAAAACATTTGGAAACTTCCTGGTCTAAAGAAACAGATTCTATCAGACACTAAAACTTTCCATCTTTGGAGCATTACATATGCTGAAGGCTTAATGCCTCAGCACAGGTCACCTGCATATCAATAACATCTTATTTTATTCATTGTTTCAAACACAGCCTTAAGCAGAGATGAGACTGCTATCAAACTGGAAAATCGACGTACTGCTCCGCTGGCATTGAGGACCTTCTTCCTGCAGGCCAGTCTTAGCCTCTGACTCTGCAGACTCAAAGACAGGTTCCTCGGGCACAAGTCAGACCATCTTCAGGAGAAGATGTTGTTGAGAGAGATAGAAACAACAACAACAACAATCCTGTTAAGTGGTTGGAAAGCTGTTGTTGTGTGAAAGTGAACATATGTTCGCTTTTACGCAGACATCAGCACTATCGCTCGCTGCTATCAAAGAGGGGATTAACTCCCAGGAAGATGCGACTGATACAGACGTGCAGCAAACGCCTCTCGCACAGACCCTGCTGAGTCCCAGAGGAGGTTTTCTGCTTTTATTAGTAGTATTATTAATACAATTTTTAATGGAGTGTTGCACAGAAAACAGGAAAACTGTTTCTGCATTCAGTTATTTCTTCATTCTAACATAATATCGGATTTTCTTAAAATAAATAAAGTTGGCGGCTTGAAGTCGGCTGTGTAAAATTGGCTATGTGAAGTGGGCTGCGTTCTGTCAGCTGCGTTAACTTGGTTACATAAAGTTAGATGTGGGAAGTCGACTGCATTAGGTCGGCTGTGTGAAATAGGCTATGTTAAGTCTAAAGCGGATGCATGAAGTCGGCCTCGTAAAATAGGCTGTATTAAGTCGACTGCTTTAAAGCAGCTGCGTGAAGTCGGCTGCTTGAAGTCTGATGCGTGTAGTCGGCTGCAATAAGTTGACTGTGTAAAATAGGCTGCATTAAGTCATCTGCATTGAAGAAGCTGCTTGAAGGCGTCTGGTGAAGTCAGCTGCATAAAGTCGGATGCGTTGAGTTTGTTACATGAAGTTAGATGTGTGTAGTTGACTGCATTAAGCCAGCTGTGGCAACGAGGCTGCATGAAGTCATTGCTGCAAGCAGCTGCATTAAGACGGCTGCATAAAGTCAGCTGTGTAAAATAGACTGTATTAGGTCGACTGCATTAAAGCGGCTGCGTCAAGTCGGCTGCGTTAAGTCTGATTCCTTAAGTCAGCTGGATTAAGTTGGATGTGAAAAATAGGCAGCGTTAAGTCATCTGCATTAAAGAAGCTGCGTAAAGTCGGATGCATCAAGTTTCTTACATGAAGTTAGATGTGTTAAGTTGACTGCATTAAGTCAGCTGCATTAAAGGGACTGCATGGACTTGGTTGCATGAAGATGGCTGTGTAAAGTAGGTTTTGTTAAGTCAGCTACAATAAAGCGACATGCATGATTATGTCGGTTACATGAAGTTACATGGATGAAATCGACTACATTAAGTCACCTGTGTAAGATAGGCTGTGTTAAGTCGACTGCGTTTAGTTGACTGCGTTGTCGGCTGCATGAAGTCCCTTCCACCTGCAGCCTCCACATGTCTAGCACCTTTTACCAGGTGAAGGTTTGCTTTGGAAAAAGGTAGCAGAATGGTTTAAAGGCCGATGTTTCAGCGCTGCTGTTTCTCTGTTAAAGATGTAACATTTGATGATTGAAAAAAAGAATTGATCTGTGTAGATAACGACATGAACTTTGATGAGGATCATTTTTCTGCGTGATGTGGGAGAAGGTACGGAAACTGAGGTTTAAATAAACACTTGTAGTCAGACAATGAGCTGCAGCTTCACATGTTTGGTTAAGAAATATCACATGATGTTGTCAAGGTAACCAGAATATTTGCTTTTCACATACAAAAGTTAAATACAAACTTTACAGAGCAAATAATAAATTGGGTCAATAGAGTTTAAACAGTGATTTTTTTTTCTCAGTAATTAGAAGCCATAACATGTCATGTAGATTTCATTTCATTTCTGCGTTCAAAACTGCTTAAAAAGCAACAATTTGATCCTTTATCACAGAACAAAAAAAAATCTGAATTAATTCCCTCTGAGCCGTGGTAAATGAAAACGTTCCCACACACAAATATGCTGAGCACGCACTCATTCTGGATTCATCTTTATTCTGCAAAGCACATATTCCATTTTATCTGAATGAATTATTAACCAACTTAATGAATATTTCAGTTTTCTTTATGGAAGCGTTTAACAGTCCACAGAGGTAATGACATCTTAAGCAGGGTGAGGACCTGAAGAACCGTTTCTTTGTCAGGGTTCTGCTGCCTCTGAATGGGTTTACCTGTAAAAGTCTTATTAACTTCAGCAACAAACACATGAAATTTGATGTTTCCGCTGAGCATGCCGATGTCTTTATTGTTCAGGGTAACTTACACTGACCTGCTTTTATTTCCACTCCGACGGAGCAGAAATTTCTTTGTATGTGAAGAACAGAACCTGCCTAAGGGAGCTCTGCACTGACAGAATGAAGCTAATGGAGTAATTAACATTAACTTGATTTAACCCAAGAAGACCTGAGTAAGTAAGCTTGTGCGGTAAGACTGACCGCATGAGGAACACTCGCTGACTGTACAGCAGCTAATTACAAACAGCCGTGATTAGACAGAGGAGGAAAGCGCTCTGTCCTCGTTATTGATCAATTAATACTGTAATTACAGTGTTAGCAGACAGAGGAGGGTCAGTGAATTAACATGGTGTCTTTGAATGGGTCTTCCATATGTGGGTCAAACATGTCCTGGGTCACTTTTGTTCCTCTTTCTTTCCTTTAGCATTAAAAGCTAAAATCTTCTCATTTTTTGTGTGTGTTTCGTTAGATTGGTGAGGCGTCATTACACATTAGGAAGCTGAACTTCTGGACTTCAACACAGTTATAAATACAGTCTTCTGTACTTAAAAGAGTTGTTTAAATAATTTATAAAAGCTCACACCAATCATTGTTTGAGCTATTTTAAAAACGTTCCCAATTATGGTTCAAAACAGCATTCATTCGACTGGTCCTAATTTACAAAGTTTTCAATGAATTAGGAAATAGTCAGTAATATTATTTTAAGCTTAATTTTATCCATATATGTATATTGCATCAATTAACAAAAGATCTGATGAAAATGATTAGTTTTCATCAAATAAAAATTTTGAGTTTATGGTTTACTCAACTTAAAAATGTAATTTTATAAAATCTAATAGTTTTTTGAATGTAGCAAATTACAGAACTTTTGTTACTTGATCCAATAAAAATAAAAAAAAATAAAAAACAGTTCGATTCCCAAACATGAATTTACTCTTTTCCTATAAGATAGACAATTATCAATCTGTTACTAATACAAATATCTATGGTGATTCCAGTTGTTTTTTCCTTCCTCATTGTCTCATTGCTTTAGTCAAACACAGCGCTGTTCTGTTGTCACTTACGGTTCAGGTAAAATTGATGAGCAAAGAACCAATTTGTGTCCAAACTCGAAGAAACTCCTAACTCTGTCAGGTAATTCCCTCCCTTCTGGTTCTTTAGACCTTGTCTCTGCAGAAACAATACCAACGTCTTGTAAGAGTGACTATAAAACTTCTGCCAAGCAAAACTTATCACTTGGAAAACAATAAGCCACTTAGCACAGCTTAATTATTCTTGTTCTTTATCTTCTACTTGCTCGCCGTTGTGCGGTAACGGTGGACGATCATTAAAGCCACAAGGTGACATGCTGCTTCTTATCTGAAGCTTGGCCCTCAAGAGTTTACTTTTGATAAAAAAAACTGCTCAGCCATGACGGCAAAATGACAGCAGAGTCAGGAAAGCTGAGCTTCAATTGGTTCAAAACCTTTTCTGTTTTTAGCAAACTTTATGAGTTGATAAAAAGATCTTGTTTTATTTCGAAAAATAAACGAAACTGGAACTTTAAAACTGAATATAAGGCCGTTGAAATATTACATGTTTTTGTCATATTAACAGGTGAATAATCTCATTTTATCAGGCTTATGTTAATGGAATGGGGTTGGTAAATGGTATATACTTGTATAACGCTTTCCTACCTTCCTTGAACGTCAAAGTGCTTTACAGTTACAGTCCCATTCACACACACACACACTGATGCCACTGGCACCAAGCTATACCCACCAGAGCCAAAGTGGGGTCCAGTGTCTTGCCCAAGGACACTTCGACATATGGGTGGGTAACGCTGGAATCGAACCTGTAATCTTCAAATCTTACCTCTGCGCCACAGCTTCCCCAAGCATCAAGTTGACCAACTTGTGTTGACTAGTTGACTTGTGGATTGGAGTTAGTCTGAAAATTAAAATGAGGCTAGTGCAATTCACTAGTCCACCATTAGGGGCACGTTGCACAGTCAAATGCAATAGGGTAAAAGAGCTGTGGTCAGGTGTTCATGGGATTCACTGGAGATTCTCTATTTCATACAAACAGGAATGTATCGTCTGCATAGAGTTAAATTGTTATGTTGTCCCGTAGAACTCTTGATAAAATTTGAGAGTCTGTTGTTAGTTACATTTGGAACGCACCTGGAATTTCCTCTCACAGGTAGAAAACTACAACACTGAGAGAAGTAAATCCATTTATCTGAAAAAAATTCAAACAAGCAAAATTTGCTGTTTAACTGTCCTTCTATCAGTCTTTAAAGTGTTTGTCTGAATCTCCACATGTGTGTCATGAACAGCTGCTGTGAGTTTATATAATAACTGTTGTGAAGCACTAATAGATAATAAAATGTCTTAAAAATGTCAGTCGGGTTTTCCTATCTATATTTTAAAGACATCTCTTGCAGAGAAGAACGCAGACATCATCCGTCTGTCACACATCCTCGTATCTTTAGCTTCCGGGTGACTCCTGGTTCTCCTCGATCAGACGACCTTACAGTCCCAAAGGTGTCTGTGAAAGTTCCTCGGAACATCTCTGAGATTAAACTGGATGAAGGTTGACCTAAACGGTCCTCTAACAGGGAAAGCTGTCAAGGTGATGATAGGTTGATTCAGCAGCAACATATGTTTTTCCAGTAAACAGGAAGCAAACAGCCGTTTGACCCCCTGTGAGTCCTCCATCTGCTGATAACCGTCATAATGGAATTTACCATTAGGAGAAACAGAATGGGACCTCTGTCATTTATGGAGTTCACTGTGGCAAAAGGCTGAATGCTATCAAGCCAGAATTCAATTGTTAAATTAGATCCTCTTTGTGTGTGAAGCCAGCGCTCTCCTCTCACCATCTCATTCAAAGAATTCTCCATTTAATTAATTCTAATATGTGGAAAAATTCATGAATTTATCTGCAGTTTGTGCTGCTTTTCTTTTCTAGGGACTTGAGTGGTGTTGATGGGCTTTCAGGCAGTTTGGAAGGGAAAAAGCCCCCCTCTCAAAACAGAAGAAACAACTGTTTATGTAAATAGAAAGTGGCTGTTTACTCCGTGTAAAAAGTAGAGACCCTGAACAGAGCGCAGAGCTTAGTGTGGATCAGCCAAAGGGGACCTCTCACCATCAACTCCAGTCTTATTAAACTGATTACCAACTCCAGCTAATTAATCAGAGACAGTGCCCTTTCTTGTTATGCAGGGAGGGAGCTCCTCTCTGCGCTCCCCCTCCCATCTGCTCGCCTCTGTTGCCCCCTTTCTCCCTTTTCTTTTTCCTGCTCTGATTGAAGTAGGGGAATGGTAATTTTCATGCATCATCTGGGCCAGCAGGATGGGAGGACAAGTAGTAATTACGTTAAACAAACAAGACCAAGATTGCTGGAGAAGCTACCTCTTTATTTAAGCTGCTGGAATCAGAAAACGGGCGGAGAGCAAAATGGTTTCAAAACACATTTTACCGTCCGTTTTGCTTTCAGTCTGGTTCTCATGTCAAGCAAAGGTTCAACCAAAAAACAGATGCATTTTTCATTCAGTCAAGGTTTTCATTTCTTTTATTTATTTTTTTTAATAGACATGCAAATGGTGCATTCCAACTGGAGATGCTCCAGACATTTTTTGACTGCACTGAGGTATTTTCATCCACATGAACCAACAGGAGGAAGATGTTTCCTCAGCAGGGCCAGATGTCTGGATCTGAAGAACATCAGGTCCTTCAGGTAAACAAATAAAACCAGAGCAGAATCAGTCATTACAGGAAAAGCCAAATGTTTGTGATGGCTCTCTCCACAAAGGAGACTCCAGGATGATTCTACATTTATATCAATACAAACTGACAGAGTCTGTTTTAAGATTTATTTTAATTGGCAGTTTTTGCTTTTTTATTTAACCAATAACTAAAAAAATGACATAAAAATGTAACATTAAATAATCACCTGTACAGCTTAAAGTTAGTATCATCCAGGAAACTATTGCCAAAGAGGAAAGGCTTTTATTTTGTTGGGGAGCCCTCATGGGTCACATGGGTCCTGGCTTTGTTTTTTCTAGCTGGTAGTAAATAGCATAACTCAAACAAACTTTAATTAGACATTAATTAAGTCAGTCCATGCATGCAGACACAGCCAAGGTGTTTAGCCTCTACTTTGCATTAAGCCTTTTTCTCCTTGGTTATTTTTGTGGAGCCAAAGCTCCCAGAGTTCCTGAGTCCTCTGCTCTCCTCTGCTGTCCAGTTCCATTCTGTGAACTGGACTCCAGAGTTTTTGGACGCATTAGAACGGCTGTAACTCTCGCTGGTTTTTAGTTGGGGTTTTTTTTGGACAATGTTCTGCTTTTCCTTCTAACAACATTCACTCCTCTGGTGATGTGGGTTCAGAGGAGGTATGACTTTTTAAAGTTTTTCTGTTCTTTGGCAATGAAAGCCAAAGTCCAGCATCTGCGATCCTGCACGCTTGGCTGCTTGAAGCATTGTTTGATTTCAGCTTTTTTTTTTTTTTTATGTTTTTGTGCTGTCCTGAGCTGAAATGACTCAGATGCTTGATAGTAGGAATGTCTATTCCGAGCTGATGCTCCAGGAGAACCTGCTTTGTGTGGGAGGGGGGCTTGAGAAGCTCAGATCCTCATTCTCCAGGCTTTCGCTTCCTGCTGTTCTGACTGATTGTGTCGTCTTTGTCTCGGCCTGATGCCACACCCCCTCCTTCTCCTCTTAGGGGGGGGACGACTAATGCAGACCCCCTTTTTTCTCCAATCTCTCCAAATGCCAAGTGTAACTGCTGCCCTATTGATACTAATTAATGCGTGATTACAGAGTGAAATACGGGATTCGAGCAGTGATTTGTTTTTTTTCAGGGAGGCAGAAATTAATCCCCTTTGGATCTTGCAGAATCATTTAAGGATTCTCCTTGTTCTGTTTATCAAATAAACCAAGTAATTAGAGACTTTAGATAAGTAGGCTAAATTGATGCCCGCCCTATGTCTTCCCAAGTTAGCGCTGGCTGATAGAAACAGCTGTGTTGCTCTGCTAATGTGTGGTATTAGAATTGTCCAATAACAAAGGCCTTTGTGTTTGGCAGTCGTGTAATTACACCGGGGAGCCTTCATGACCTTGGTAAGCACGTCTATCTTATGTGTGGATCATGTATTTCATTTCTTAACCTACATCACGGGGGAGTTTATTGACAACCCCATGGATTCACAGTACTGCCAATGCGTGATAGTATAGCATGGATTAGTGCAGTTTACAGTCAGACGAGTACAGCCGGTTCTCAGCGTGGCGTCGTATCTAATATGAGATGAAGGCTTTACATTCCCTGATTTCACTCCTTCCTCACCAACAGTATCTTTTAACTTCTTATGCACTTTAGTTTTAAAATGTTGAACGTTTGTGGGGACGCAGGAGGCGCCCGCATTTCATAGCGGCGCCATACTCCCCCCCCCTCCTCCAGCTGAACATTTCTGCTGTTGCATCAGTGTTTCCAACATTCCACCTGCAGCAGACGTCCAGCCGCACACCTCAAACGGCGCTTTAAAGCCAGGCAGCAGCAGGCTTTGTAAAAGACTTCCTCCTGTCCAGATAAAAGGGAAGATGTTTCCCAGAATTAAGCGGGATCGGGCTTTTATTTTGACGACCTGCTGTCCTGAAAGGGTCTCAGGATTGAAAATCAGAAGTTCGCACATCGTGCCTGTGTCTTCTTGTAAATACATTTACGGAAACTGCAGTGAAATAATATTAACGTACTTTATGAGACTTGCTTTCTGTCCCAGAGTTAAGAATGGTTAAGGTCGGCCCGAGTCATGTTTGTTGGTATTCTGCAGGGGGTCTTTATAGGACACTGCACATTTATCCTTCTGATCCCCTTTAAACATTTTTCCTGTTCACTTTTCATCTCCTCCATGGTGGTAGAAGCTGCCACTAATGCCCCGAGTTCCTGCTGATGATCAGCCTCTGCTTTAGCTTCCTTTCTGCTTTACAATCAGGTTCATGCTCTTTAAAATAAAATGTCAGTTATGCTGAATGGCTGATTATTTAATTCATTTGACAGAAGGATGATGTCTGAATTAAACAGTTAAAAAGACAGGCATGAAAATATTGGAAATGAAGCTAATCTTTGCTTGGTTTCATGTTTTTGTAGATTTTTCTGTGAGAGCTGGAAATTTCAGCTTTGGAATAAAGCATAATAAGTATGAAATAATTTTTAAAAAGTATATATTTACAGCATATATGCTAACCAGCTGACTGTTCTCCTATCAAGCTTCCTATTAACATGATCTATCCTCATTATTTGTGGGGATATATTTGAGAAAATGAAATTTTTGTTGTCCTTCTCTGTGATTTTAGAGACGTAAGACTAATTTTGATCCATAGGAAACCGAGGAAGCCATGTTCTCTTCAGTGTTCTTCAGCTTTCTTCTTCAGTGTTCTTCCATATTCTTAGTGTTTTTCAGTGTTCTTTAGTGTTCTTCTTCATCATACTACAGTATTCATAGGGTTCTTTGGTATTCTTGATTTTTCTCCAGTGTTTTAGTGTTTTTCTTCTTTCTATTGAGTTCTTATTACCTTTCAGTCTCCAAAGTGTCCTTCTTCAGCATTCTTCAGTATGCTTCTTTATTGTTCTTCTTTTGTGTTTTACATTATCTTACAGAGTTCATAGTGTTCTTCTTCGTTCTCTTTCAGTGTTCTTCAATGTTCTTCCTCAGTGTTTTTCACTATTTTTTGTGCTTTTCCTCAGCATTTTTCTGTAGTGTTCTTCTTCAGCATTCTTCCTTCCATAACTGCAGACTTCGCAGCCTTACATAGAAGGCTATGAAGGAGACTAGGAGACTCCTGAGTGCACTCAAGATCAGGAATTATGGGATGGATTAGGTGATGATGACTCATCTCAGTTCCTCTGACCACAGTAGATATTTCAAGTCCCCATTTTAAAGTTGCGTGCTGAACACCCCCCCACCCGCCCCGCCCCGCTTTGCATTATAAGCGGATGCAGGAAGACAAACGCTGTTAATCTCTTGTTTGCTGGCAGTCCATTACAAAGGGGTAAAGCAGGATTTTTCTCCAGCGTTGTAAACACTCAAAATTCAGCATTGTCCATTACCTCTTAAAGACAGACGATAACAAGCATCATTAATTAAACTGTGGGAGTAAGTGGGGTTACATAAATTGAAATTAATAATCGGGAGCAAACAGAAATAGAATGCATGTTTCCCAATTGTTTCCTCAGAAACTCCCAAACGTGGCCACCTAGATTAAGAAGGTTTGGCTCTGGTTTCGCCTGTGATGTTTCCACCAATCCCGGGGATAGGTTTAGTCATGGAGTGCTCCTTTAATTTGTTTGCCACATTTTCAAATTTCCTCAGAAAAAAAGATCAAGTAGGCATTTAATTACTTTAAGAAAATAAATCACTTCCCAGTGCTCTTGTGCTGCTGCCAAGTCTATTGCACATAAGCTGTAAAGGAAATAAAGTATTCTGCGCCTTGTGTTTGAAATGCCCACAACGGAGTCAGCTCTCGACAGCATGTAAAGGTGTGGCTTCACATGGACACCACACAACAGCTGGATTTCTGTGTGATCACAACAGGGGACAGAGTGTGTTGTCTTTAGTCATGACACTGCATGACACCCGGGGTACGTCTCCCAGGGCGTCAGCTGGTGTAAAGAAAAGAGGAGGAGGAGAGAGGACGCTGGCGTTGACTGTTCGCCGCTTCTCTCCGAATCCTGCCGAATCCTGCCCTACCCTGAATACTTGAATACCTGAAGCCTCCACCATTTTGGATTTACAACTAATTGATTCCTGGATCCCGGACTTTTTATCGGACGTTATCGCTGTTTAACCAGAAGCAACAACACGAAAGAGCACCAGGGCGGAGGAGGAGAGAGGACGCTGCCGCGTCTCTGCGAATCCTGTCCTACCCGGAATACCTGAAGCCTCCACCATTTGGATTTATAACTACCTGATTCCTGGAACCCGGACTTCTCTCCGGACGTCTACGTTGTCCAGGCCGCACTAGTGCTTCTGGTGGTGTAAGACCTCCGTGACCTGCCTTTGCACAGCGGCTGGGGGCTGCCGTCCTCCAACCGTAGCTCCTTGGGCTAACAACAACTAGCACCGGCGCTCTCACCGGTGCTTCCCCGCAGCATGCTGAGCAACATACTGCCACGGCCCCGAGGCCCCCACAGTATCGGAGCTCTCCGACAACTGGACTTACCGCCCAGATCCCGCTACATCCACAGGGGATCGGGTCGCCGGCTTATTTTCTCCGGGAACCGCGACTCCATCAGATCATTTTGGACTGCAGCACGTCCCGTCGTACAACTACCATGTCCCCATCCACGGCGTCATCAGAGCACCGTTACCTCCACGACATGTAACGCTGGGAAGATTGGGTTTGTCAGAAAAACTGGAGTGATCACAGCGTCCTGCGCCATCTAAAGAAACTGGATTCTATAGCAACATCACAATTGAGCACCTCAATATTCAATCCCTGTCAAATAAATCTGGATTTATTCACCAGCACATCCTGGACAAAAACATTGATTTAATGTGCCTCACCGAGACCTGGCAACAACCTGAAGTCTACTCAGTCTAAATGAGGCCTGCCCCCCGGCTACTCCTACCTGGCTAAGGCCCGCACAACTGGCCGCGGAGGGGGTCTAGCTGTTTTCTATAACAACAACTTGGACATAATTCAATTACCTGTCCCAAAAGTCAACTCGTTTGAAAGTCTGGTTTTTAAATGGCAATCATCCATTCTCCTCAACAATAGCCCTCATTTACAGACCGCCTAAACCACAACCAACATTCATTTCCGATATACACAATTTTCTCATCTCACTCTGTACTACATATTCAAACACGCTGGCCATAGGGGACTTCAACATTCACATGGACTCAAATACATGCCGACTGGCCTCTGAGTTTGAACAGGTACTGGATTGCCTTAATTTACAACAGCTTGTTCATACCCCACACATAACAAAGGACACATACGGACTTGGCTATAACAGACAACCTCACACTCACAGATCTCGATACATATGACATTGGACTTTCCGATCACCAGGCAATAAACATTAAGGTTCCACTTTCAAAAACCATCACTAAGCCAAAACGACAGATAAACATTCCGGAACATCAAGAATATTGATTCCAACTCATTTTGCCATCATCTTCAACTTCTTGGAATTCCTCCAACCACATCAGTCAGCCACCTCGTGGACTATTATAACACCAGTCTCACCTCCATCCTGGACCTTCATGCCCCTCTCAAAACCCGGACTGTCACATTCACCCGTTCAGCTCCTTGGTTTACAGACAGGCTCAGAGCCATGAAAAGATCTGGCCGTGTTCTGGAGCGTGTCTACCTAACATCTGGCCTGACGGTGCACAAGTTGGCCTACCGGGAACACCAACGCTCCTATGCTAAAGCTCTCACTTCAGCCAGGTCAGAACACTATTCCTCAATCATCAATAACAACTCGGTAACTCAAAAAACTATTCTCAACCATCAAACATCTTCTAAGACCACAGATCTCTACACACCAAACTCCCACAGTGACAAACTGCAACCGGTTTCTTGACCATTTCACCTCCAAGACTGACAATATTCGTTCCTCCCTGACACATAGCTCCATAAAAGAAACTCCATCACCATTTAACACACAGTACTTCTCTCATTTTTCCCCACAGTGCAGCAGGAGGTTGAGAAGACTATCAATAACTCTAAATCTTCCACTTCATCTTTGGACCCCCTCCCCTCCCCTCTGCTTAAAACCCACAACAAAGTGATCACCCCCCTTATAACCAAAATTATCAATCTCTCTCTCCAAACCGGCACCATTCCACCGTCCTCAAAACAGCTCTTATCAACCATTTCTTAAAAAGCCCACCCTCGATCCTGAAATCCTATCAAATTACCGCCAATTTCAAATCTCCCATTCATATCCAAAATTCTTGAAAAAATGTCTCCTCCCCAGCTCCATGATCATCTAAAATCAAATAAGCTCTATGAGAAATTTCAATCTGGTTTTCGTCCATCGCACAGTACCGAGACAGCTCTGATCAGAGTCACCATGACCTGCTAATGGCTTCTGACTCTGGTTCCACATCCCTCCTTATTCTTTCTCGACCTCTCCGCTGCATTGACACTATTGATCACAACATCCTTCTCCACCGCCTTCAGCACTACATTGGCCTCTCAGGTACCGTCCTTCACTGGTTCCATTCCTATCTCACTGATCGGACCGAGTGCGTGGTCCTGGGGGACGTCAAATCCAGACCCCACACAGTCACCTGTGGGGTCCCCCAGGGCTCCGTGCTTGGTCCCACCCTCTTTACTATCTACATGCTCCCCCTTGGATGTGTCGTCGGCAAGCACGGCATTAATTTCCATTGCTATGCTGACGACACACAGCTCTACCTCAAAGTCACTCCTTCTGGGCCCCCCTCTGCCACTCTCAATCGCCTCGGTTCCTGTCTGGAGGACATAAAGCGTGGATGAGTCAAAATTTCTTCAGCTAAATGGCTCAAAAAACCGAGGCCATTTCAAATTGGTTCCCCACAACAACTTCGCTCCTCCCCATTAACTCAATTTCCCTCTTTGGCCAGAACATTCCCCTCTCTCCCTCTGTCACCAACCTTGGGGTAAAGTTTGACCCCAATCTCACTTTTGACAATCATGTCACGCACATATGTAAAACTTCCTTCTTCACCTCCGTAACATTTCTAAACTTCGTCCATTTCTCTCCCTCCCGGCTGCAGAGAAGCTCGTCCACTTCGTCTCCTCCAGGCTGGACTACTGTAATGCGCTTCTCATCGGGATCCCTGGTAGGAGCATGCAAAAGCTTCAGTATGTCCAGAACAGCGCTGCCAGGGTCCTGATAGGGTGCGGAAATATGAGCACATTACTCCCATCCTTCACAGCCTGCACTGGCTTCCCATTCACCTCCGTATCGAATATAAGGTTTCCTCCACACCCATCACTGTCTGCATGGTGAGGCCCCCCCTTACCTTACAGAACTTTTCATACCTAACACCTCAGCCAGGACCCGTCAGGCCAACAGCACCGGCTGATCCCACCAGGACACGGCTAAAAACAATGGGAGACAGGCCTTTGAGGCTGCTGCTCCCCGTCTGTGGAATTCCCTCCCAGACCACCTCAGGGCTCCTCAGACGGTGGACACTTTCAAAAGAGGACTAAAGACTCACCTTTTTATCAAAGCCTATTCTTTTTAAATTTTGCTTGTTTTACTATGCCTATTTTCAATGTTTTAAATGTTTTTAAATGTTTTAGTGTTCTATTGTTGTAGCACTTTGAGACTTTTCATTAAGTGTAAGTGCGTTACAAATAAAATTGATTATTATTATTATTATTAGCATGCATGAGTGAAGGTTGTCATGGAGGATCAAGTGCTGACACGCCTGTCGACATCTGCCACGCAGAAAAAAGAAAACTTTATCCCTAAACACAACGTTGTGTTTTAGGAGCAATCATTAAACACTTTCAAAGTTGTGCATATGTTTCACAGCCAAAGATCTCAGCCAGTGACTCCTGGCTCCGCCCATGACTGACATCACTCTCATGTATAAATAGAAGCGACGCTGGGAAGCAGCTTCACCTTTGGGGAAACACCAACCCGCTGATGAGGAGTGATAATCATAGTCTAACAGAAATCTCCAAAAGTCCCTGAAGGTGACACGGGGTCCCCCGAGCGTTAAGTTGAGCGATGGGTTGGACAAACATCTGCCAAAAGCCACAGTTGAAATCCATCTGGCGGAGACCTAATTGGCACGTGCAAGCCCGGGCTTGACGTGCTCATGAATACAGAACAGCATGTGTGGGTGGGCAAAGGTGGCAGGAGGTTTGACCGTGGGCACTGGTGTCCTCCTGGATCCTGTGACCCTCATGACCTCGGTCTCACGTCTTGTCTGAACACAGTAAATAAAAAAGAATTGATTTCAATTCGCAGTGAAGTCCTCTTTTCACGTTGGTCTTTACACCATGGAAGCGCCATGGATGTCCACATCCACTTAAGTGTTTTTGCCCAAATCCAAACAAGAGAGTGCTCCCCGTCAACAAACTGCCATCGGTGCCCTCACCCCCACCCCCCGCAGCCACGGGAATTTCCATTAAAGACGTTTGAGGTGGAATCGGCATCCAAATAAAACGAGGAGCTCCTGGGAAATCACAGCAACAAGCAGATACATGTTAAAACTCAGGAGGGCTTCTTATTGGAGCTGGGGAGGCTTCCCCCAAAAATCCAGATGTGTGGGGGGGGGCACAGACGAGACTCGGGCCTCCTCATTGTAACCAAGCAATTACAGAGACAATTATGAACACCTGCGCACTGATTGGCAGAGCACGGCCCGGTCTCCTTAAAGATGCCTGACTGTTGCTAAAGTGAACCTCTAACAGGGCCTGTAATGATGACGAGGGGCCAAAACACAGCGCTGAGATGCACGCACACACACACACACACATGCACAGTCACAGGAGGTTCGCATTAGGAGGAAGAAGAGCTCATCCCACACAGCCTTGCGTCATGTATTATTGAAACCAGCTCTTGTATAAACACAACTCCAATAAATTGGGGTCTCAGTTTTTCTGATTCATTAAGGTTAATGCAGTTTTAATTAGTGCTTGATTTGAAGCCTATTAGAGGCAATTTATAAGTCCTTTTCAGGGACCTGCGAAATGACGTTGCGTGGGATTAATGTGATAAAAGGCACAAGTTGGAATGGCTGGTCCTCCTGGGTTCCAGCACAGACTCCGGGATTCCTCTCCTTCCTCTGGAACAGCTTGTTTATTTGCTCAACTGCTTTCAGGCACATTAAAACAATCTAATGAATGGAAAGCTTTGGCTGAGGGGATTGCTTCATCCACTGCTCGGGCGAAGGAAAACGCGGTTAGCCTGATTAAAAGAATGCTCCGAAAATAGTTTGAAACAGCTGAGAGCTGTGATGACAGCAGCTGACGGCGTTTCCACAAACACGCCAGCTTTTCCCGCCTGCAGCTCACGGTGCAGAGAGAAGCACCTGCAGCCGAAGCGACGAGCAGGTAGACCGACGTAACGTTAATGAGACTGATATTAATAACAAAAGTCTTTCATATAAAACTCTTTGATTAAAGAGATGTTTTCATCAGTCTGTTACCACAAAGATTCTGGCATCAATTCTGGATTAAACTACTTATGAGCTTTTAATGTGAAAAATGTCTGTTTATTAAATCATTTTCATTATATTACATGAGAAGAAATACAGCTTTGATTTTGTTAATCATATAATGTTGACTTCTATTAAATTTACTATTTAAATTCAATATTATTTAATTATTCAATTTTAAAATTAAATTTCACTTTTAAAAAACAGCCTATAAGCTCATTCATTCTTAATGTATTTTAGATCTTTTACTCTTCATTTGTTATCAAAACAACTTCCATTTCATTTTTTAACATCAGCCAAGCAAGTGAAGGCATTTTTACTGTGACTTCAGTAACATTACAAAACTTTACCAATTCCTACAAAAACATTTGAAAAAAGTAAAATTAAATAAAACACTTTAAAAAGGGATAAACCAGTAATTATTTAAGGTAATTTTTTTTTACATAAATTCCTATTAATTTGTATTTATTTATTTTTATCTACACTTCTGCCACAATCAATAAATAAGTGTTACTTAAAAAAGTTAAATTATTTACTTTTAATAAAATGCATTTTATCAAAAATTCTGATAAAGTTTAAAGAAAAACCCACTATATTTTTTATCTCTAATATAATAACTGATCATTTTCCTTTTTTACTAAATGCATCATAAATTGCTCCAGAGCTTCTTGAATTTCCCTTTAATATGGAGTCTGGAGTAAGTGGAATTTACAAGGAGACCTCAAACGCGTCTTAAAAAAGGCTCTGATTATCTCCTGAACTGGTACAACTTTCATTCATCTGGGCCACACAGGTGTTTTGAAAGCAGCTCGCCGCTCTCCACCATCAAACATCAAACCGCAGCAAACAGCTGAGCGCTTCGGCGGTCGGCGGCGTTTTGAAAGGCTGCGAGATGCTGCAAATTACAGGAGGAGAGAGCGCCGCTGAACTGCTGACAGCAGGAGTCACAATACATTAGCAGATCCTCCAGCTCTCTCTGAGGCAATCCCCTCCACTCAGATGAATTGTTAACACACATGGGTTGACAATGTCACTGCCGGCTTTTTTTCAGGGAAATTGTGCTCCAACAAGGTTAGAAGGCAGGTGGAACTCCATC
This sequence comes from Oryzias javanicus, assembly GCA_003999625.1. Classification (NCBI taxonomy): domain Eukaryota; kingdom Metazoa; phylum Chordata; class Actinopteri; order Beloniformes; family Adrianichthyidae; genus Oryzias; species Oryzias javanicus. The sequence goes on along the minus strand of CM012451.1, from coordinate 8,636,998 downwards.
ATGTGGCTCACAGGCGGAGGTGGAGGGCTCTCAGTTTTGCATGTTTGTAAATTGCCACCAGAAGTGAATAAAATGGTCCCATCTGTAAAGTCAAGCTCTGTCAGCTCACTTCACAGACCCGAGATCCATTCTGGAGCGTTTATTCTCAGAGAAAGGCGCAGCGTGTGAGCTCGCAGAAGATACGTTTTCAATTGGATAATGGGGTTGTGAAAAGAGGGGATGTAGAGGGCATTGCTTTCACACATTCTTATGGCTTCATATCTCTGTAACATGAGCCGTGCACCCCTTCAGTCTCAAAAGCTCCTTTACACCCCCCCTCCCCAATCAAATTCAATTTGCACCAAGACTTTTGCATCCTAAACAGAGACTGTCCCAGCCAGTGAAAGCTCATCGTAATGAGATAAACAAACACATTTGATCCAATTCCGTCTGTTTTCTTTTAATTTTACTGATGTAAACATCTGCAGTTGACTTTGTATCAAAGCAAAAAATGTCAACTATGTATAACTGGACCAAGCAGCTGCTGTTCCTCCTTAACCTGCTTCAACCACTAGATGGAGCATGATAACCACAGAGGCGCTCCATGGGCCTCCTGCTCCTCTCCTGCTCCTTGCTCTCCTCCTCGGCTCTGATTTCACTCAGCCTCAATATTTTTCTGCATATCTTTGGGATCCACATAACTCTTGACGAGGAAGTGTGACACACTTCACCACAGCATCATCAGGAGCACATGTTAATGAGGATTTTTACTATAAAACCATAAATTTATAAGCCAAATTTCTATAATTTTTTTTCCAAGGATGAGAAATAATTTCCTTTATTGATAAAATCATAAAAAAATAAATTATAAAGCTTTTCTTATAACATACTCTTAGCTTTTTAACTGTTTATTTATATGATAACAAAAGAATCCTGAAGTTAACGTAACTATAACATTTTTGTTTAAAAGTCATGTTGGAGGACCTTTATTCTAATTCAACGAACAGTTTTAGTCTGAGCTCAAATTTCACAAAAAAAGTTCAAATGAACCGATGGGTCAGGGAGACCCGCTCCTGACCCGACCCCGCATTCAGCTGAACGGCACGCCAACGAGCACCGAAACAAGGCTGGTGTCTGCTTTTACCCTCCCTATCAAACTTAATTTAGAACAGCATGACCAACAGCAAACTAGCAGTAAAACTTTAGTATATTTCTTTATTTTAAAAAGGAGAACAGAAGGAAAATCTCAGTCAAAGAGGTGTTTCCCGACTGATTTTTCAGTGGATCAAATTAACATTAAATCCTGAATTTGATGACCTGCAGTTTTTTTTTTTTTTTTTTTTTTTTTTTATTTCTGCATTTTAATTTCTGCCTAAAATAGAAAAAAACACACACTTTTAGTAAATGAAATAGAAATAACTAAGAGTAATTTTTGAATTTACAGCAAAACATTTTTTCAAGGTGCAGTGAGGATCCTGCAGTCTCGGATCTCTAACAGAACGGTAACCTGATTGTTAAAAATAAGTCCAGATGAATAATAAAGAAATTGTCTGGGTTCTAAGTGTTTGGATCAGATTAGTGGGTAAAAGAACGGCCTCTCATGGTGGTTCTCCAGCCTGTGAAACCTGCTTTCAAAGTACGCAGAAGCTTCAGTGTTTGTGCTCGACATGAAGGGAGAAGGATACACCTTTGAAACAGAAAATGAAAAGCAGCAGGACTTACTTCAGCTCTTTAAATCATTTCAGACAAATTGAAAGTGACTCCAGTCCCTCGCCCGTGTATTTTCAGAGCTCCCCACTTTGTTAACGTCTCATTGAGTTGTTGCTGAAAGACGGCGTTGCAGCAAAGCCGTGGCGTTCTAATGACGGGCGCCGTGGAAATGGATGCTCCTTATCTGCATTAAAGCTAAGCAGCCGTTCCTTCACATCAATGACCAAAACAGATTTCTTTTACGTGGGGCACCTGTGTCAAGAGTAGTTACAGGAATTACTTAGGATGCAGTTCCATTATAGGATGTCAAATATTTTGATGCCATCGGTAAATGGCAGCGGGGTGGGGGGGACAGCAGCTGGATAGCAATTCTGCAATTCCTGGATCAGAAAAAAAAAAGCCCGCCACCCGTCTGCTCACCTCTGCAATCTCAGGGCTCAGTGCAGCCAGCAATGTAATGCTGAACAATGAATTTTAAATAAAGTCAAACATTTGCTTCATGCTCGTCTACAGATGGGGACGTGTGGATTTATTGTAAGTAAGAGATATAAGAGATAACTTAATCCCCAATTGGATTGTAAACTCCACCTCTGCTTCGCTTGGCTCCACCCCACCACTCCGCTTCTTTGACCTTTTGTCTCATTTCTCGGCGGGTAATGAATGCTTTCGGACTATTTCAGACGAAAAGATCTGCACACAGTCCGGAGCGTCGGAATGTCCTATCAGAAAATCAGCCAATCAGCATGCTGGTGCTGAGAGCAAACAAAGATGCAGGCCGCCGCGACTGCTGCCGTCGCCGCCGACCCGGTAGAGGAGGACTGGGTCGTCTGGATGTCAATATAATAGACTGGCTTATGATGTGTAAATAACACTCCACTTAATGCCCGGCTCCCATCCGTCAGAGCATTTGGAGGAGCGGGGGGCAGTCTGTTTCCCCCCACGGGGTCGCTTGCCGGCCCCTCTCCGGGCCGGGCCCTTTTACTCGCAGCAGCTCAGCTCCGGGGCCGACCTCCTCCTCCTCCTCTGAAGGCTGCAGAGATCACCAGTAAAACACAACTGTAACGACTTTCAAAAAAAGGAATTTATTTTTTGAACATTTTGACCTATTTGCTAATATTTTTACACACTTTTGATCTTCATGAGCTTATTTTTCTCTTCATTGTAAAGTAAAAAATATACATAAACATTATAATTTAGCAGAAATCCAGGAAAATAACAGTATAATTAATTTTTTTTTTCTTTCTGAAAGACTTTTGTTCTTTTTTTTTGTTCTTTAAACTGAACAACAGAATCCTATAATTGATTGACCTCCAAATGTAAATAAAGCTTTGCATTAAGTAAACCTGAGAGGAGAATAAATCCTTAGAAGGCAGCAGACGCATTTAAAACAGGATATAAAGAGACAAACATGCCCCAGAGACATGTTGTTACAGCACACAGCCTAATAATTTTATGATTTCATAATTACAGTACTCACTCTTTTTGATGTCAGCCGTCCTTTCAGTGTTGGGGAGCACCATGACAAGTAGAACAATAACCTTGAAATGAACAGACTAAGTCTATGACACACTTCAGTGGATTCGCTTTATTAGTTTGTAAATTTGTGAACACAAAGCTCTGCTTTCTCTGAAGATTTCACGCCGTCAGCCTTGGAAAAAAAACACGACCCCTCGGAAAGTTTCCGACTCCGGAGGAAGATGAGGGTGCAGCTTCAGACGACAACTTCCCACACAAGTCATTCACACCTGCAGGTGACAAACATCAGGTGTCCCTTTATAAAAGGCCGCTGGACATCTGATCCTCGAGAAATAAATAGCTGTGACCTCCGTGGATCACTCATGATGTCCCCTATTTTGGTCAGACCCCGGAGACGGTTCCCACATCCACTGACCTTGGAGCTCGCTCCAGACCCCCCCTCAAGGTTGCGCTCAGTCTGCCTGTTGTTTTTGTACATTAACAAAGCTTGACCCCCCCCTTCACCCGGAGCCCCCTTGAAAACCAACACCTGAGTGCCAGGCCGGCCTTAGAGGAGTTGCGGGAGGGCAGGTCGAGCTGGGTCAGATGGGGGGATCAAAAAACAAAGCAGACGGATAAAAAATATAATTTCTCCTCCTCCAGAATCCCGGGCTTCTGAGAGTGACCTCTGATCCGGCCGCATGTGTGGTATGCTGAGCCGCCTGCCTGTGCTGCACGCCGCTCTGATCCCGGGAAGCAATCACCGAGCGCGGCTATCAGAGGCTGGCGAGGAAACGGCCTAAGCTCGAGTCCGGAGGCGGGAAAATGTGTAGGGATGCAAAAAAATAAGCAAGTGCAGCCAAGCACACAGGAAGCTGATGGAGCAGAGCAGCACATGATAACGGTAAAGGGCCTGATGTTTCTGCAATTTAACCTCCAGGTTTTTCAGCCACAGAAAAGAAAAGAAACAACTTTTATAATTATGCCTTCATTATTAGGAAAGATTTTAAAAATACTCAAAAATATAATCTTTTTAGAAGACTTCTTCCCAACTGGATCAGATTTTGTTACCAGACAATCTGCAGGAATTGAAAGGTGCAGCGTGTGCAAAAGCGGCTTCACAGGTTTGAACGCCGTGGGCGCAGCACAGTCGCTGCATGTGCGTTTTTGTGTTTGTGTTTAAGAGCGATTTCCGGAAAGCACGGTTTTGGACGGGCCAGGAGCTGCCTTGTAACAATTATGGGGTTAAATGGCACTTGGCCACACAGGAGGGCATTTGCCTGCTGGCAATCCCTTCCTGCTCTGCAGAGGTCAGAGGTCACAGACTTTTAGGAAAAGTCCATTTCTCAAGCACCCTGAAACAGGTGGAGGCCCGGACAGCCGTGTTTACTGAAACAGCAGAGGGGAAATGGGAAACATTAAACCGGCGCTCTCTGTCAGAGAGGAGCCGCGCTCCTTTTGGACATGGAGGTGCTCTAACTGCCTCCTTCCAGATCAAAATCCTCCCACAGCGGAGCAGAAAAAGACTGAAATGCCAGAATCCCCAAATCTGGATGAAACTCTGATTTTATTATTATTGAATTACAAGGAAAGTGAAGCGGTCGACTCGCTGTGCTCTCATCTTTTGGATCAGTTGATCCGTTGGACCCAGGCTCAAAGTAATGGATCCTAAAGGCCCAGAATGAAACTTGCAGGAGCAGAGGAGAGCCACTGCAGGACGAGGAGGAGGACCCATTCGAGGCTTTCTCTAGCGTCAGAGGAACGACAGCTGCGGTGCTGCATGCTGGCGTGGCCCAAGGGCAAGGTCAGCCTGACGGACCAGGGTAACAGCAGCCAGATTGTTTTCACTCCACTTGTGAAAACCACGGAAATGCTGGAGGTTCCAGCTGCGGAGGTGGACTTCTGCTCCACAGCCTGACCTCATATTAACACCACAAAGGGAAGCCGGACTGCTAATGACCCGCGGCCTCTGGCCTCACCTGAGCTCACACAGGCGCCACCGGACGCAACAGGTCATGTGACTCACTGACAGCGCTTAATGAACCGGTATTTACACTGCTCTTTTCTGATTTCTAAACTAGTAACTATTTTGATTGTTGATTTAATAAATCTGAAAAAAATTAAAAATTGTTTTCTCCAAATTTCCTGGATCGGCAGCGTGTGCAGCAGTCGCATGAATCCATGCATGAGACTGTCTGCCTCGGGCAAAACTGAGCCGGACAGTTCACATCAAAGGCTTTCTCGCTCATCTATTCTCTTCTCTGACACACTTTCATGCCATTCTTTAAAAAAAAAAGCTTCAAACATTGTAATGAAGGTCATTCTCCATCAATTCACTTTGATCTTTAATGGCAAAAATTTTGCATTTTAATAAAAAATTTGGGGGTGCTTCCAGCGTTCAGTTTGCTGCCGTCTTACATACATTTGACTTTTTTCTGAGTTTCTTGTTTTTCCTCTTTTATAATCAACACTTGTACGAGATTAATGAGACTGAGCAAATGAAGATCACAACACAAACACGTCGTTCTCATTGCTGTGGCCCAACACCTGCGGCAGAAGTGTGAAAGGACAACCAGCAGCACGATGAGCTGCACAACCAAGTGTACAACCACCTGTACAACAAGCTGCACAACCAACTGCACAAGTACCACAAATGAACCACACAACTAGCTGCACAATGAGCTACACACTTAGCCGCATAACCAACTGCACAACCAGCTACACAACAAGCCTTACCAGCTGCATAACCAGCTGTACAATGAGCTTCACAAAAAGCCACACAACCAGCTGCACAAAAATCACCTCTGGAAATTCCCCCTTAAAGCAGTCAAAGATTATCACTTAGCCTCTGAAATTGAAGGGCGGTTGGTAACTTTGTTTATTGCCGTGCCAATCATAAATGAATATAAATAACATGTTTGCTTGAAAGGAAAGTTGAGCATCCCGGCATGCTCTCACATCTTCTTCTGCAGCTGTGAGCGTCCATCATAATGAGAAATCTACTGGCCTCAGATCAGCCTCCCAATGCTGTAACCAGCCGCTAATACTTCAGGATCAGCTGCAGTGGATGAGGCGGCTTTATCCACTTATTAGGGTAATGTAATGGAGTCCCGTAATCCAAACCCACCAAAACCTGCCACCATAGGGGGCACAATAGAGAGGCAACATGTTATTCCATCACAAAGCTCCCTTCCCCACTAATGTAGCAGGACAGCCAGGCTCACGGCCCGTTCACACAAGTCCTTCACAGTATCTCCCATAAAATGATTTTCTTCATCTTTTTCTTTCTTCTCATTGGCTGACTCTGACAAACGCTGAGCTGGCGGGGCATATTCTACGCTCCTTAATGCCAAATTAAAGCCCAACTCTTTTATTTTAAATGAGAAAAGGCAAAAGAGAGAGCTGACAATCTTGATTAGGCTAAAAAGGAGGAGGGGAAAGAAGAGGAGCAAAAATTAAACGCTATTAAAAATACAGAACATTACATTAATGCCGTCCGGCAGAAATGGTGCTAATTGGCAGATAATCCAGCAGCACTGGGCCGGGCTGAGAGCAAGGCGGGCCTCCTGTCCTCTCCCAAAGCCGAGTCCTGGGATGGGGTCAGAGCACGGTGGAGGAGGAGGGATTAGCGCTGGCATTGTTGGCGCTTTCCACTGGAACATGACCTTGACAAGAGTTTGGTTTGCCCCCCCTCACTCCCGCCTTCCACTCCTCTCAATACTCCAGCACGAACTTTATTAGGAGCATAATTGGTCGTTTTAGAGGAAAGAACACGTTCGAATATGGAATGAAAACGGCACCCCGTTTGGGAAAATCTACTCTGACTGCACAGGTTGAAACAAAGGACACACACATTTACACACATATATAAACGTACACCATGAAAAACCACACTTTTCCCTGATAGAATAAAAAGGGTTGATCCTGGATGCTGTGAGGATCAGAGTCCTCCCAACACTTCAGGCTCAGGAACAGCTGCTCCTCCTAAAGCGCTGGAGTTTAAGAGCCAAAATGAGATGTGTGATCCACAGTGCTGTGGGAAAGCCTGTAAATGTTATGTGTTTTGAAAATGCTTCTGATAATCTTTCTCCTAATCCCCTAATTGGGAGTCAATGCGGCCCTCTGTGAACACAAAGCCACTGGCTGGGGGGAGACTCTGAAAAAGGAGCCGTCTACACCTGATCAACGCGCTTTTCACTTCTCTGAGGAGGCTTTCAGGCAGGTCCTTGGCTGTGAAAGTTCCTATATTAAAAGCCCTACCTATTAAGGTACATCCGACTGAGATGTGTTTCCGCGCCGCGTTTGAAGATTTCCCATTTGCATGAAAAAAGGAGCTCGGCAAAACTGTAACTTGTGAACTGATCAAAAGCCGGCGACCGTTCTCCAGCTGAATGGCTTTCCCCCTTTGACACGAAAGAGGCTCTCTTGAGGCGCCTTCACAGCGGTGGCCTTGGAGGTTAGGAAAATGTAGCCCCCCCAGACCATACGGGACCATTCTGCAGAGTCTGTGCAGCACTTGAGTCTGCAGCAACAGAAGAGGGCCGGTTTGCTGTTGTGGATTAGTCCTTCAACAGGCCTCACTCACATTCCACCAGACGGCTTTCACCGGTTCAGCCCACGGCCTTTCATGTTCAGAGTGTGTGTCTGTGTGTGTGTTTGCCATCAATAAATGCGGATGGATTTCTTTAAAAATGCAAATGTTGTCTTAAATGTATAACCACACAAAAAAACTTTTTTTTCTTTGAATAAATGGTGGTCAATTGAATAAATAAAAGTATAATAATGCAGATGTTCAGACAAATATCAGCTGGATTGATTTTGGTAAATCTTCAGTATAAAGAGCAGAAATCGTCTTCATGTTTCGGTTGTACCCCCCCTCCTGACTATACTGCGCCGCATAGCAAACACGCCGCTCGAGGCCCACGAGCTGCTCCGTCCGGCCGCGGCCCCCACACTCCCCTCCTCTGCCCAGTGACTCAGCTGGTTTCACTTAGAGAAAACATGGAGAGAGCAGGTCACGGGGTCGCGGCGTGACCTCATCAAATTAGCCCCAACCCAGTGAGGTGTTTAGCACCAGTTAAAACAAGTAATCTGAAGAGCATTAAATGCAAATGCGACGGCCATATGCCCACTTCAAACGCCAGAGCCCCTCTCCTGCCCCGCACCCCCACGCCCTCTCACTTACACACAGGGGAGCCGTTGGCGGCTCTCACAGAGCAAGGGGGGTACTGCTAGGATGAGCCCCCACCGTGCTGACCACGTGCAAAACATTTCATCCGACGGTCAGCATGTTTGATATGTGTTCCGAGAAACGTCTGCGAGCTTTGAAAAGAGATGTCTCCTGCAGGAGCGTCTTATCTTCATGAAGATCGCTCTTCATCCTGTCCTGAAACTGGGAATCTGGAAGTAAAGCGGGTGTTGCTTACAAAGGCTGTCCAGAAGTTCACAGAAGAGCAGGAAAAATAACAGCACTTTTGCAGTGCTTCATAAACGCTCCACCATGTGCCCCCGTTAGTGAGAGTGAGGGCTCGGCCAGGCTGTGAAGATTACGGGTGAAGACTGATTTGGCCCCTCCGGGCGGCGGCCGAGCCGGGAACATGTGGCAGCTCATATGTGCTAATAAGCACCTGTGGAGAGGAGGAGGAGGAAGCAGAAAGCCCCCGCAGGGCCATGCCACCTGCACAGACCTCCACTGTGCCTCTGACTCAGAGAAACCTGACAAACACAAACGGCTCCTGAACTCAGCACCGGAGAGCCGGAAAGTGGGATTTGTAAAGTTCTGCCCAGTTTTTGCTTTGAGTTTTCAGGCGAAAAATGCTATAATTTAATCTGCAGGCGCCGATACTTTCTGCTAACCCACATAAACGAAACGTCGCTGCAGGAAATCCGACATTTCCTGCAGAGGTCTCAAGAAATGTACATCCCATAAACACTCCGCTGATGGATTCAAATGACTCACAGATTTAATTACTTGCAGTGTTGTTGACCTGATATCAGCGTTTAACGATAATAACTCTCAGTGATGTGAAATGACTTCTGAAGCGTGTCATGAGGAGCAGATTCAGACCCGTTTCCTGCTGCCGGTTGACCGTGTGTGTGCAGCCCACATTTTCAGGCTTCATCTCATCCAAAATGGCGCACAGCTGCTTAGGAGGAATGTGAGAGCAGAATGAAGACATAGTGGGAGAGGGTTTTAGCAGCCATGTTTTCAGTTGGACCTCCACCCGGACACGCCCCCTTTAATTTCACATCAGAATAAAATATTGGCCGTGTTTCTGCAAAGTCAGCCTCACATCTGCGGAGATTTTACCCGCTTCAACACTGGCAGACGACACCGTGCAGCAGAAGTATCAAGGATCTCCTGTGTGATGGTTTTTAGCAGCAGATGTTTGCATGTGTCAGCAACAGGCAAATGCCGGCACGTCCACCTTTAGACCGGACCGTCCTCGGTTTATGAGCCGTCGGGCCTCCCATTTGAGAGTTCCGTAAACCACAATAAAACCTGCCACCATTTAGAAAATATGCATCTGTGTAATCTTTGGAAATCTGCTGTGAGCAGTGAGTGATGCGCCGGCCAAACAGAAGGTTAATCAGCCAGCAGTGATTTATAGAATTTCATATTTTTCACATCTGGAGACCATCTAAACAGGAATATTTAAGACACTCTCTGCATTCTTTATTGACAATGGGACGGATGCAGCAGGAAGCTCAGGAACTAAAAGCTGCTCCCAGAGTCTGCATGGAGATCCGCCTTAAACCCCCACGGAATGACTTTACACTTCATTCTGACAACAAGAAAAGGCTTAATATCCATTTTTACTCATTATGTGAAGAATATTTAGTCTTTTATCAATAAACTCTGACCTCTTTCATCAAAACTGTTTTTGGAATAATTGCTCCAATTTTTTTTAAAGTTAGTAGGAAACTTCTCCAATTTGATTGTGAGGCCAATAGTTAAGGATGTTTGAGGAAATAAACTAAAGTAATCAACCACATGAGAAAATAGTCCACATTTTATCCAAGATCTCCCAGCTGCTGTTGCAGACACACAACTAATATACAAACCTCAAGAATGGAAACAACCCAGTTTGGCTTTTATGTCCATCTTTTTCAGATCTTGCTGACCTGAATAAACTGCTGCTGCTCTCTGCATTCTCCACCTGCAGTTACACTTTATTAACAAAAGTATTGGCTCACCTGCTTTGACTCACTTATGAACAGAAGTGTCATCCCATTCCTAACCCATAGAGTTCAATACGATGTTGGTCCTCCTTCTGCAGCAATTACAGCTTCAACTCTTCTGGGAAGGCTGTCTACAAGGTTGAGGAGTGTGTTTATATGATTCTGGACAATTCTTCCAAAAGCGCATTGGTTATGTCACACACTGATGTTGGTGCAGAAGGTCTGGCTCTCAGTCTCCACTCTAATTCCTCCCAAAGGTGTTCTTTGGGGTTCAGGTTAGAACTCTGTGCAGGGCAGTCCAGTTCGTCCACACCAGACTCTGTCATTCATGTCTCTATGAACCTTGCTTTGTGCACTGATGCACAGTCATGTTGGAAGAAGAACCGCTCCAAACTGTTCCTACAAGGTTGGGAGTATGGAATTGTCTAAAATGTTTTGGTATCCTGAAGCATTTAAAGTTACTGTCACTGGAACTAAGGGGCCAAGCCCACACCATCATTCCTCCTTCACCAAATTTCACACTCGGCACAATGCTGTCTGAAATGTACTGTTCTCCTGACAACCTCCAAACCCAGACTCATTTATCAGATTGCCAGATGGAAAGGTGTGATTCATCACTCTAGAGAAGGCGTCTCTACTGCTCTAGAGTCCAGTGGCAGCGTTCTTTACCGCACTGCATCCAACACTTTGCATTACACTTGGTGATGTATGGCTTGAATGCAGCTGCTTGGCCATGGAAACCCATTCCATGACGTTCTCTGTCTACTGTATTCTGGCTAATCTGAAGGTCACATGAAGGGAGCCCTGTAGTGATTGACTGTGTAGAAGGTCGTGACCTCTTTGTACAGCGCTCCAGCTTCACTGACCACTCTCCATCAGTTTACGTGGTCTACCACTTGGTGGCTGAGTTGCTGTTGTTCCCATACTCTTCCATTTTGTTATGATAGAGTTGACAGTTGACTTTGGAATATTTAGGAAATTTCATGACTGGATTTGTTGCACAGGTGTCATCCTATGACAGTTCCACACTGGAACTCCTGAGAGCTTCTTTCACAAATGTTTGTAAAAACAGTCTGCATTCCGAGTGCTCGATTTTATAAACCTGTAGCCAGGCCAAGTGATTAGTACACCTGATTCTGATCATTTGGATGGGTAAGCTAATAGTTTTGGTAATATAGTGCAACTGCATGAACACTTTAGACTCTTTAATACTCAGCACTAGGAAATGTTTGATACATCAAAATATCCACCTTAAAGCCCCACTCCGACCATCTTTAGATCTATTTTAAAAGCCTTCTTTTAATTATGATTATCCCTTATTAGACAAATCAAAAATAACCGCATAGTTTCTGCAGAGTGGCATTAGTTCATGAGAACCTCTGAATTGTGGTTGGTGGCAACCCCAACTCTCTTCCTGTCACTCATAACTGAGTTTACACACTTGTTTATACCTTCTCCCTTATGCTTACAGGCGCTCACACCCTCAACATTACCAGTGCAACAAAAATGGTGAGAATAGAATTTTTATTTATCCAGATTGAAATTCAATAGTGGTAGGCTGCTTACTCCACAATACTAGCACATCCAATAAAAACAAACAAGTAAAATAGATAAAATTGAAAGATTAATTCTTCTAATTGAAAATTAAATAAACCATAAACTTTCAAAAAGGAAAATTCAATGAGGAGCATTGGAACAGTGGTCTGCTGTTTAACACTCCTCCCAAGGCCTCTGTAGGGGGTGTGAGGGTTTGATTTTGATATCAGAGCTATCCAGCCGTACAGTTTTGATCCGGTTGCCAGCTCGGAAGAGGAAAGCAAAGACGTACATGGATCTATTTGTCTGTAAGTGGGTGCATAAGAATGGAGCGGAGCAGGGAGATTGAGGCTCTGCCCAACATATTTTCTGTCACAAAAGCAATCTTTTTCAAGCTGATTTTTTTTGTCTGCTAAGCATTTCAGGGTAAACTGTATCCATGTATATGATAATATATTACCTTTGGCACAGAAAAGTAATTTTTTTTAATGAAATATGAATTATTTTTGTGAGCTCTAAAAGAGCTACGATGCCTTGATCTCTGAGGCATTACCTTTCGCTCCTTGTGGGTGCCGCCCATTTCATGACATCAACCTTGAGCCAGCCTCAGTAGCTGATCTACATTTCACCCACAAAAACAAGCATCTGAACTTTTGCAAAGATGGATGTTGTGCATATAAAATGAAGACAATTTGCTAATCACTGCTAACTCCATTGAGAAAATGGGTATGTGTGTTAGTCTGGGATGGTGCTGGCAGCACAAATTCTATGTGGAAGGGGGCAATCCCCAATTTGTATGACCTCCTAACGTGAGGACCTATTTGAGAGGAGCTGGTGCTCAGAGCACAGTGTTTTAGAGGAGTGCTCAGACATCTGTGAATGGAGCATTTGGGGTTGTTTTTCATATGGAATTAACATTATTATACCCTTATAAACTCAAAAAAGGATTTTTTTTTTTTTTTTTTTTTTAGTGTGTCTTTAAACGGTTAAAATACATGAAACTGAGGTTTTGAGAAACACCAAAAACTGATCAAAAACATAAACTTATGTTCAGATTTATCATACAGAGAATGCAAACAGTAACTACAACAAATGTTGTCACTGGACTGATGACTCACTCTGATCTAGACTTTTACAGCGTGTGCAGCCTCAGGGTCCTGATGGAGACCCTCCGCTCTCCATCCAGCCTCCATCTAAAACTTTTTTCCATGTCTCTCATTACCTCAACAAAGGACCATCCTGCCTGTTTGCTCGCTGCTGTTTTATTTCTGGGAGATTGTGTTTGCAGTGAACAGAAATAAGACCCACACTTTCCAAATCCCTCAGACGCTGAGGGTTTTTGCCCCTCCAAGGAGCAAAAGTCTTTCATAACAACAAGTTTCGGGCTAACCCCCCCCAAGCCCCTGCATCACCACCCTCAACTTCTAAGACTGAGCTTCAAACGAAGGGGAGCCCGATTGGCTCTTTGGGAGAAAGAGGCATTGCAGAAGCATGAGATCAAGCCCTGGATTATTCTTCTCCTGGCTGAAAGCAGCCCTCTCCAGCTCCTGGATGCTATAATACTCACTAGGAAGACTATTTGGATTAAGTGGCGCCCCTTTCATTATAAGCAACAAGTGACAAAGAAGGAGATTGGGCAACTAACCTGCTGTTTAGATAAATAAAGGTACTCTATCAGCTTCAATAATTGCCCCCCCCCTCCTCTCTCCTGGCTCCATTGTCCGCTGACAAGAGCTGCTTGGGCTTCCTCTAATTGCTGACAGATTTGATTTTTCAGCAACAGCAGGAGCTCTGTTTGTGGCCCCTCCATCATCTCACCCCGACTCCCTACTGCCCCCTATTTTGCCCCTCCGCTGTTCTAAGAGTTTCACTTCTTTCTTGTACATTTAAGTTGTAAAAAGTTTTTTTTAAGGAGTTTTCCAACTGTTATCAAAGCTTTTCACCAATAAACAATATTAAAGTTTTGATTGTGATTGACTCAACTTTCACTTTGATAACCTGGAAAAATTAATATATATATATTTAAAATGTAAGATGAATTAAACAAGAAGTTATTGAGCTTTTTATGAATTCTATAAAAACAGTATGATGGTTACTTTACATTAAGTTTTCTTATTCATCAAACTCTGCTTTTGCATTTTTGTGGATGCAGCTGTGCATTGAAAGTGTGCGCGGCGCTCTCACGGACAGCAGTTTGCGTTCTCGGAGCCTGAAATTTAAGGGAGGTGAATATTTCAGTGAATTACGGCAGACTGATTTACTAAACTTTGCACCCTTTAATGATTGCAGCATTTTTTACGGTCCAAAAAGAGGCTCTTGAAGAGGTGGAGGAGGCACAGGTGTTGTTGAAACCCACGTTTGAACGTTGTTAGAGAGCGCTCTTAAACACACACGTGAAAGCATTTTATCTGTCAAAGTTCATGCAATTTTTTAACTAAATTTTTGAGTGAAAAAAGGGGGTCGGGGTCATGTTAGAAAACTGACAAAAATGTTCAATTACGCACTTTCATTTTTAGGAGAAAAATAGAACTGTTAAATTGTATTTTAAGTTAAGCTTTTATCATTCTTATTTCTTTAAAAAGTCATCTTAAGCACCTGACATGTCAGGACACATCTTCCTTCTGGGAAATGTTGAAGTTTTTCCTTTCTTCAGGCAAGAATAAGAACAGAAATTAAAAAGCACAAATAATAATGTCATTTGTGGATTTTGCCATTGCCTCTGTGATGTTTTTATTTATTATAGTTTTTAAAATTGCGCTTCTACGGATGTCATGAAGTAAATGCTTGGAGATCAATTATGTACCAGATATGAGTGGAAGTTTTTCTAAGACTAACTTTGAGGTGAGAATACTTGAACCTTTCAAAAACTTTCAACTTTGACCTCTTAAGAACTGAGCCCTTGTTTCATACACTTTGTTATTTTTTTAGTCACAGAGCTCCAAGCAGAATGAACTACTGTGGTACCAGTACTATACCTCACAACATGATGTCCACACATGAGGGGTCTGAAGAGGTTAACACAAATCAGACTTTTGTTTTCCTCCTAAAGTTGTTTCTTAAGAGTTTGTTAATCTCCAGAGAAGCTTGTTGATCACATGTGATGCTGGTTTGATTATCAGACAATTGTGTCTTCCTCCTCATCTTCCTCCTGATCATTCAGCTGTTTGCAAAGGTTTTGAGAAAATAGAGCATTTTAGCTCCTTCAAGATAGAGTTTGACTTTCTGATTTTGAGATGATTCTTAAAAGTCTTAGTACATGAAATGGGACAGAGGGAGAAGCAAAAACAACAAGATCTGGAGGATCTTCACTCATCAGAATATGTAACTATAACCTGGTTTTATAGAGACAACCAAACAAAAACAAATGATTTCATGTTCTCTCATGAGGGCTGATGGTGTTTTTCTGTAAAAATGTTCTACCTGTAACACAGGCGTCATGTTGTGTTTTCAGTCTCTGCAATACACCTTTACCTCCCAAGATGGTTTCTAGTTTCCATGCTTTCTTTGCTCTTCCTGCTTTTTTTTTTTTTCAGAACTGATGTTTTTGATTCCAGGTTTGCTCTGAATTCCGTTTTCTGAGAACAATAATAATGTGTTGATGTGCTCTGACCTAAACAAACATGTCAAAGAAGCTTTTTTTTTTTTCTGTGTTGCATCAGGTCAAAGCTCTTCTGTTTGGGTCATTTTTCTGTCATTCAGCCAAATGCAACAGTCTGATCAAATCTGCAAGCAATCTCCTTTAACTGCAGGCAAATTTGAATATTTACAGACACCTGCAGTGAATCCAGAGCAGATGTCTGACTCACAAAAACAAAGTTATTCCTTCATCTTTTCCGTAACACTTTAATTTATTCTTCTTCACCAGTAAAGTCTTGTGTAAACTTTTTCATTTGTTTGAAACATTTCATATAGTTGGTCATGAAAGGGGAATTTGTTTCTGTAAAGTAATAGATTGTAATGCATCCATAAAGATGGATCATCTTTTTTTACCCACAAATTGGTTTGTGTTGTTGCTCCATAAATAGATATGTCCTAAAACTGAGATTTATCCAAAAACGGATCTTTGTTGCTTTGGAGTTCACAAATCAATGAAATGTTTGATCTTCGTCTTCAGAGCTGAACTCTAACCTACAATACTGAGGCTGTTATCTTTAACTGAGCAACGTTTAGACGTTGCTTTTATGAATAGAATGTAAATCCTGAGTTTATGACACAATAACTAAGGACTATAAAATGCAAGAGTCTAAAACAAACTAGCAGAGCTCATCAAGCGGATCAGCCTTATGGAGAATCAAACTCTAGTTAAAGACAGAACAGCGTTTTTTTTTTTGTTTTGTTTCACGTCTTTTTGTTGTGTCAGTTCATCAGATCTGGTTAGAACTATCTTTAAAACTCTCACAAAATCAATTTTTATTGGTTTGATTAACTTTCTAGACTCAGACTGATGGATTTCTTTTACTGTCATTTTAGTTTTTGCTCATTTCCTTTGTTAACACATGAGCAGACGTTGGTTCTCAGCTTCACAGCTGAACTTCTGCACTCTTCTCCGGGTGAGGGACGCTGAACACACGGTGCAGCTCTGCTGCTGCTGTGGGATTTTGATAAAACAAAGAGTTACAAAGACAAAAGAGTTCTGGTTCGTCGAACGCTTCACTTTCATCCGTTGGCAGAACTTCCCGAGTCCTTCCAAGAGTCCTCATTGGTCTGGAGGAATATTGGAGTGGATTTACTGAGCGTGCTCTCTAAATGCTCAGTGACCCCCCTCCCTCCCCCACACCACCACCTCATACATGGAAAAACAAAAATGTTTTCTATCAGCAATAAAAGAGGCTGATGTCTCACTTTTATAATAATAAAAAGAAGAGCTGTTTCCAGTCAGACACCAAAGTTCCTGTAGCTCAAGTCTTTTTATTCTAAATGCAAAAGTCAGCAGAACAGTGAGGTACGGTGGCCCTGAAGTGCAAATCACATCAACATATCACTCAACATAAAAACATTTTCAAAAATCCTAATGACAATTTTAAAATAAACAATATAGAAATATACAAATAATATGAAAATTTTAAAAAAGGGATTACATTGTAGAAAATAAAATAATCACATAAACCAACACATACAAATATATATTTTTTGGAAAAAAAAGTAATTTTGAGAAAACAAAATGAGTACTATGGAACATTTTTACTTGTGGTTTGGCTTCAAATGAAATAATTTTCAACTGAAATGATGGACAAATGTCATCATCCAATCAGCAATGTCTCAAATGTCCCAAAGTTTTAACTTTATCTGGTTTCTCATTGTATTTATTTTTGTAAAAAAAAAAAAAAAAAGGTTTACTGGAAATTACTTTTGTTTTCCAAATTATTTTTTTCTTTGTTTTTAACATTTTGATTAATGTAATTTTCTAAAATTTGTTTTTTTTAAGTATTTGTTTTTCTTTTTTAAATGTTATTGTGATTTAAAATTTTTTTGCATTGAGTGATCTGTTTATATGATTTGCACTTCAGGGCCACCGTAGTGAAGAGGAATTGCTGGTGACATTAAATTATTTCTATTTCAGACTTTTTTTTTCTAATTTCTGATGTTGCATAGATCGGTTAGGAAGCCAGAATTATTCAGAATATCAAGTTTAATGAATACATTATTTTTGTAAATAAATTTGATCTAAATCTAACCATCATTTAATTCTGATCTTCTTACAGGACACGTCGTCATCTTAAACTTAGCCTGAAGTTGGTTTGGTAGTAAAATTATTTCTGTTTTTTTTTTTATTAATTCACTGAGCATTTTTTTGTAATGTATTTTTTATACTTAGTTAATTATACTTTCATTCTTTGTTCATACTCACTGCTCTTGTACTTTGATGAACAGACATCCAACACATTTTGCAAGTGACAAATAAAAATAGAATTGGATTTATCTCTTTTTTTTGTGATCCTGAATGTATCTCTAATCCAGACAAACAAGAGATTCAGCTCAGCAGTAGCTGAGAACTGCTCTGTGAAATAAATAAACCTTGTGGTGATGGACGGAGCCTCAGGTGAAGCTGCCTGAACAGCAGCCTTATGATTCAGATCCTCAACGACAGAGCTCAGGGATCCATCACTGCTGCTGGTTCTTATGGTTTGATGGTTTTGATGTTTCTGTTTATGGTTGTCGGTAAGGTTCTGTTTGTAATCTTGGTTTAATATATTTGCTCCAGTGGTTTGAGACACTTAAAAAAAATCAAATTAAGCAATTCTTTATTTAGAAATTTTAACCTGATTTTGTCAATTCTTATACATGGAAAACTATTAATGATTCTTTTCTTCCAGATACTCAGTTCATGTTAAAAAAAGGATCATTCATTTGCTTAATTTATGAAAACTGTGAAGAAAAAAAAAGGAAATTTCCATTAACCTTTCATTTAATATGAAAATAATCCTGTAAGTTTTGGCTTCGGTAAGTCGTGGTCTCTCCGAACAAGTACTGCCTGCCCCCTCCCTCTCCTCTGGCCTGCAGGCTGCATGTAATGAGCACTTTTACCCCATGGGAGAGCTAGAGAGCTCACTCCACAAGCAGTGGAGCCCAGGAGAGCCTCCACATTCACCCTCGCAACATTTAAAAGCTAATTATCCCAGGAACAAAAGTGCACTTCATTTTCACTTAACACAATTAGTCATAAACTGCGCTTCTGAGTTCTAAATCTACACAGGCTCCCATTCTCTAGCAATTATTCATAGTTTCATATTTGTATCACATTCAGAGTTTCAAAGCAAACATATTTTCAGTGCTGGTGTCTGTGTTAATCATCCCACCCACACATTTCATGGATTAGTCGTTCACATTGCATGAAATACGAACTGGAGGGCAGCTCTGCCAACTATATGCATACATATTATCCAGAATATTTCTATTGGGGAGTTTGAAAGGGTTAGGTAGACACTATATATACATGCAAAGAGAGACAGAATCAATGATTCATAATCCACTCAACAAGCAGCTGAGATAATTATGCATTTCATAAATGATTAGCAAAATACAGGAATATTTAATCCTTCTTTGCATTGATGTTTTTTAAACAGAGCTTAGGTACACCAGGGCACATGATGAGCATCAAATTGGCCTTTCTGTGGGAAAATAGCACATTTGTGGCAAAAGCCATGTGTAAATGTGACCTTTTTTGCAGGCATTAGAGAGGTTTTAAACATACGTTCATAATTGAAAATGGATAACTATTTGCAAACAGACGGAGAGGCTTAGGACACGTTCACATTTAGGCCGTCGTCATGTGTTTGCTGAATTCATTTCACATCTTTTCCCTCAGGAACAAGCTGCATTTTGGAATAAATTCCTATTTTGTCACAAACACGATTTAGCACCGCGGTAAGAACTTATGCTATTGCATGTGGAGGAGATAACCTCATGCGAGCAAACTCTCCTCAGTGTGAGTGAAATGTAAGGTGTTACCCAAAAGAAGGCCCATTAGAGTCAGTCCCTGTATGTCAGAAAATGACAGTACAGTAGTGCGTAAGGCACTAAAGGTCAGGAGCCTCCGGTTGCCAATCAAAGACGTCGGCTTGGCTTAATGTCATCTGAGTGACCTTTAGTGTTTGATACCACACAAAAAACAGACAACGCTGCGGCGTTTCTCCATCACAGACCTCGACCTTTGTTGTCACGTTGACAATGTAGCGGTTATCAATATGCCAACACCGCACTGATAAATAATAACAAAGGAAATGTGTTTTTTATTTAAAGAGTGATTACCTACTAAAGCAGGTGAGGAACACTCCATACATCTGGATTATGCCATCTGAAGATGAATGTGCTGAGGATTACTAGGTGAAGACGAACAGAAAGAGGGATGATGACGGAGCATCTGACCTCAGCGAGGAACCACTCCAGGGAAAACTGGCCCCTCCCCTTCCAGCACAAACCAACATCTCCTCAATGGCCAGTTTAGGAAGTTCACTCATCTACAGATTATTTCATTTCGTAAACAACGGACTTCTGTCAGTCAGGCTGTTTGTTACACACATTAGCACACAGCAACACAAATCAACACACAGCATCACAAAGGAAAACAAAACTTTTAGGAGATTTGATGCCAGAAATATGAGAACATTTTTAGTTTTTACACAAATAAACACACAGCAATGCAAATAGACACCAAGAAGCACAAATAAATACGCAGAATTACAAATAAACATGCAGCAACACAAATAAATACACAGTTATACAAATAAGCGCAGCAATACAAATAAACACACACAACACAAATAAACAAAGAAACTCAAAAAACACACAACACAAGTAAACATGCAGCGAAACAAATCAACACACAGAAATATAAATTAACACAGACACACAGATAAATACACAACACTAATAAACACAAAGAAACACAAATAAACACATAGCAACCTTCCTAACATTTTTTGGTAAGGCCGTGAGTATTATATTTGATATATCATTCTTGCTGAGCTGATGTTAAATACGTGTCTCAACTGTATTTACAGCAATATTTTAATGCAATATTCATCCTCTCTCCATAGTTGTTTGATTCCTGTTGGGATCATGATGTTGCTGGAGCCTATTTTCTGAAGGTCTTCATGAAAAACAACAAGATGGTTTTCAAAGTTTTCCCAAAGAAGATTTCCACAAAACATAACATTTTTGTTGTGTTCTTTTTTCAGTTTCTCACTAAGAGTCGCTTAAAGCAGTAATTGTGTGATTGTCCAATTTAGCTGCACCTTTGACCTGCAGAGTCGATTTGTAAATTGCGCTCACTTAAGGTTCTGAATAAGTTACATTTCATCTGTGTATGTGGAGAAAAACTATAATGTGAAAGGCATTTTTGTTAATGTAGGGAAATTGGTTTCAAACTCTGCAGACCGAGCAGCTGTGTGGGATGTTGATCCGTGTAGAAACTGGTAATAAGATGCTTCCATTCTGCTGCGAGCGTTCAACACTGGTAAACGTAATGATGCAGCCCACTCGTCTTTTCCGCACAGCTGAAGTGAAACTCTCCTGCATTTGCGTGCTTCTGAATCCACTTTCTGCTCCTTTTTTCTGTCCACAGAAATCCCGCCACAGCTTAAAATGCTGGTTATGCAAATATGTTTACATTATACATTCTGGCTTCCTAGAACAAGAAGGTAATTTGCTAAGACTTTTTATTCATTACTTTAAATTACCTCAAACACTGTAAAAAAAAAAACATGCAGATGTATTTTCATTTTGGCTGTAAAAGCACATTCTGGCAGTGAGGATTAACACAAATAAATGTCTCTATTTCCCCAAAGCAAATGTGCATGAACAGGGAATGCGAGTGTGTCATTCTCACTCGGAATTGTTCAGATTGAATGGAGCGCTGCTTGAACCTTTTACCACAAAACATCTGACTTCTTTCAGACATTTGGAAGTTGTATTTGTGATTTTTCTTAAAGTTATGAGAAGTTTGCGATGGCTTCACCTCCAATCCATTCAGGATGGACGCGTTTCCCTTCTCAGCATGCTCTTGTCATTAGCATGCCTCTGAACTTTGCCTCACAATGTCTCTCCTGAACAGTTCTGATGAATTATTTCATCCTGTGGAGGGCTGACTGCAGGGCATACACATGTAGGTACTTCCTCTGCTCTGGGTAGTCTTTTCATGCTGGTTCGGGGTGGACACCTGTTCTCCTGCTCTGTTAATCACGACCCCAGAGTGTGCTGCTGACATTAAACTGAGCATGTCAGAATGCACGCCTTCTGAGGTCTGCAGAGACACAGCAAGGGGCAGCAGCACTGATGTTTTGAGTCTGCAGCTTTTGTTTCCAAAGATCCGCGTCTACATCCCTTACAAAGCAGAAAACTGTGTTGAAGTTTGCATTTGGAAACAAACGGGATCACAGATGTGTGTTGGCTCTTTGAGTAGTGCATGTTAACCTTCTTGCAGGTTCAGGAGTTGGAAGGGGTTATTATGTCATGAACTTTATACAGACTCTGAACACATTGTAGTTGTAAGAGTTGATCAAGAACAAAGAATGTGAAGAAAGAATCTGTCATAAAACACTTCCAGAGGACGACCGCTTCAGTTTAATTCAACTGGACTGCAATTTAAAGAGGCTAAAACTGTGCAAATGTATGTTTATAATGTCCTGCTTTGGCTATCCTGTGTCTTTTAATTGGGGTGAGTATCTGTCCTTCTCACATGACTGGACACATATCTCCATACATGATCCACAAATCAATACATAAAAGATTTCAATCAACTTTGTGGGGATGTGTTACTGTCCAAATGTTCAAACTAAATGTATACAATAAGATAGGTTTACTAATTTTTCATTTAAAGCTTTAAATGTAAATTCTTCTTACAGATTATTTTTTTTCTTACTGTTACTTTTAATTTCATGCAACAAAAACAAAATGTGTAAAGGAAAAAATAGCTTTGAATGTTCAAGTCCCACTCAGAAGTTCTTTTTAAAATTTGGCTCTTTAGAAATTTGGGCTGGACTAGGACTGTAGGGAAAAAAATTGATTCTGCAGTATATATTGAAACTTGTGTCGATTTTAAAATGCTGACTTATGCATCTTACTTTTGTTTTCCACTCAAACCCCTGACCCCTAGTTGACATCACAGCACATTGAGCCTCTGAGAAGCTCTACACTGCGACCAGCTTGTCCTAAATGTTCAGTCAGGCTCGTAGTTTTTGTCTTAATGAGAAATGTGCTACGTAGTTTTTGCTTGGAATGGGAACCGAATCGAAACTCTGTGCCACCACCAGTATTTTATGAAAAAGTTCAGATAAGAACGAGGAAGCCATGCAGCTGTGCAGAGGGTCATGCACAGAACCACTGTTCGAATGTAGTCAGTGAAGTGGGCCAAAGTTCTGCTGAACTTAACAGCCATAGATTCTTTTTCAGCATCCTGATCAAATCAAACTCAAACTTTATTTGTAAGGCACCTCTCCAAAAAATCAATTCCACTCAAGTTGCTTAAATAAAACATAATGCAGTTTTAAAAACAAAGAACAAGAGATTTTTCAAGGAACATCTACAACGCTCTGAACAAAAGATGTCCTCATGGCAATGAGCTGTGAATTCTGTGTTTACTTCCACGTGTGTGAAACGGAGCTACAGCGCTGCAGTGCAGACTGTCATGTTAATAAAGCATCTTCAGCGTTCAAGCCTTCTCCATCCTCCTGTCATACTGCTCCATCACACTTTAATTTGTCTGGAAAGAATAAGCATTTCCTTTTCCCTTAATATATGAAGCACCTGTTCAGGCACCATTTAGGCTCTTAAACCGTTAAAAAGTACTGGATAAACTTAACAATTTTGGAGATAAACAGGTCTTCATTTCCTTATTCTTCCTTTTAGAACCAATTTGGTTAAAGAATTTTGATTCAATTTTTTTATACTTTAAAATATTTTGTTGTGGAAATCAGACAATATTGGTTGTCACTTTAAAAACAAATATTAGTTAATTTACCAAAAGAAAAGCACCATGAATTTGCTTTAGTAAAAGGAACTTGTATATGAGACACATTTGTAGTGCTGAACATTGTGATCATAAAAAAAAAACAAATTTTACAATTTTTTACAATGGATTAATATTCAGGTAGAGTTTTTTTTTTTTCCTAAATCAAACTAATAGAAAAATGGTGAAAAATTGTTCTGTTCCAGTTTTGGGATATATTGCAGCAGACATTCAGAGTAAAACTGTGTTTAGATTGAAAATGTTTCAGTCTTACTAAAAGCTCATGTAACATATTCCTGATACTTTTTACATAGGAAAAAAACGAAACAAAGTCAGTTGTTTTTTTTTTTCTTCTAGTGTCTTAATTTGATCCAATGAACTGTTCACGTCTGCATCCTAACAGCCAATCCTAAACAAGGATCTGACAGCAGAGCAAATTGGTTTATGCTAGTTAGTGGAGCATTTTTTTTCTGATTCTGCAGATAAATATCGAGCCTCTCCTGGACACCATGTTTTCACTCTCGCACTCCTGAATGTTCTGGATATCCTATCAAAAACAGTCGATAAAAGTCATTTGAGTAACAGTGTTCTGAAAAAATTGTTTTTTGGTGAAAATAGACAAATGCAGTCCAAATTTCCATGAAAAAAAAACAAAAATGAACATTTTTTTTTAAGTTTAAATCAAGTCTCTTGAAAATGGCAGACTCAGAACGATCCTGCACAAACAGAAAGCAACCGAGTTTTACAACAATGGTTGTGTTTCAAGTGTTCCTGACCTGTTCTGAGGCTATGAAGTGGAAATCAGGACCTTCAGGGAGGTGCTGGACTGACATGTTGCCCCAACTTTGCGGCCCTTTTTACCTCTGCTCGTCAGTCGCACATCTGCACCTATATATCAAAGGCGTGCACAAAAACATTCCTGAGAGCAAAGCTGAGGTGATTTGTGTGCCTTTCTCCTTCTTTTTTGATTAAAATTCATCTGTGATCTAACTTTCTTCTCAGCTAAAAGCTGTAGCTTTTAAATCAGTCATCCATCCAAGAGCTTAGACCTGCACCACATTAAGACTTGCACTGACATCACGACTGTTTCCACTCTCCCTGCAGCGCCTCATGCCTTTTCATATACTCTCCCTGTCCTCAACAGATGGGCACCCTTGCTGCCAGAGATTCTTAAAAGTGTTTAATAAATGTAATACAACCTATATAGTGTTGAAAAACGAAGTCTAAACCAAAACCATGTGCCGAGGGAGGATGGCGGCCGTTAGGGAACACAGCTAATGCAGTTTAACATGTGGAGAGTTCACATACAGGTGGACAGTTTCTGACCTGCAGCCTGAAAATGTCTTTAGTTTTGGTTTGTTTATGATGTGATATTTTGCTT
Source organism: Oryzias javanicus (assembly GCA_003999625.1). NCBI lineage: Eukaryota > Metazoa > Chordata > Actinopteri > Beloniformes > Adrianichthyidae > Oryzias > Oryzias javanicus. Next base: position 8,612,309 of record CM012451.1, on the reverse strand, counting down.
TTTAATGCAACAATTTACTCTGCAGCAGAGGGAGAGTCATAAAATAATGCAGGCGATGTTGGAATGTAGTTTTTCAAGTTTATAGAGGATAAATGCAGCTGTATTTTATTCCTTCAGAGGGTAATGTATGAACGCATTTGACTTATTGTCAAATTAAGGAAGAGTGTCATGACCCACCTTGTTTATCTGCATGCCTCTGGACATTATTTCGCTCAGCTGAACCTGACACTGCAAACACCAACAGATCATAAAATAAACCTCAGAAGGAATGTGAGCAGAGATGGGACTTGATAAATCCCCAACACTTGGAAGTCCACCAGCTGCTGCGTGAATCTTCAGACTGAAACTATGTCAGATGTCGTCTTCGGCGGTGAGAAAACATCCGATAAATTCTGATATATCTCCTTTTTGTGGTTTTATACTTTGACACTGTGGTCCTAACTATCTTTAAATATTTAGATTGGAGTGAAATAGGGTTAAATATCCCAGCCTCCGCACAACACATCTGAAGGTGTAGACTGTCACATCTGATGGATAAACATTTCATTTTCTGTGTAAATCTTTTTTAGATGAGCTAATAAGGCAGATTTCATCACCAACTACATTCATACCCATTTATATCCTCTGTAGCTGCTTAAAACTGACAGTTACCTTAATATCCACATAATGTAACAGTTCATGTAAAACGTGAGAGCTGAGATCCACCAATGTATTAAATCCTGCCAGACACATTTTTGTACTGCCTAATATTTCACTAAGCCGGAGCATTTCATTCAGAGATGTACTCCAGATAAGAGCAATAATCTTGGCTTGATGGATGGCTCATCTTGAGCCCCGGGCCAGTGGTGTGTACATACCGCACTGGTTGCGGCAAAACGATAAAAACCAACATAGGCAGGTGTGTTTGGTTAAGATGCACTTGTCAAGTGGGTTGACAAGCATGTCTGTGTTCATTCAAGTGAACCCCTTATCTGCACCTCCATGTCCCACTCATGAGACAAAAGCACTCGCCCATGTTTGCGCCATTTAAGAGGTTTTCTTGTCAAATGCACACGATGAAAACAGGAAGAGCTTATGAAATTCTTGACCCCTCTCAAAGAAGTGTACCCTCTTTATGTCACCCATAGGTTTACCAGACCAAGCTAGGACATCATATAGATAGTACATACATGTAGCCCTGCATGAGGGATATAACATTTTCAAGATTAAATTATTTTTAAATGTGATAGTTGAACTTTTACATTTCAATTTTTACCTATGCAAGAGAGTAAAAAACATAAATGACTTAAATAAATAAATAACTATAATTAAATGCATCCAGAAAGGGCAAAGTCCAGTACTTTTGTAAGCAGGTCCCAAGTCTGGCTAAATGGAGAGTGTTGTTTCAGGAAAAGTATCCTAAACATAGCCAAATTAATCATGAGAATCATGACCAGAACCTTCAAACTGGATCAGTCATGAAAACCGGGTCAACAACAACTGACACTGGTACTGACCACAGGATGGAAACTGCGAGAGGCAGAATAAGAGGAGGAAGGAGAGGAAGATGGAGATGATGGAGATGAGGATAAAGAGGAGGAAGAAGATGAGGAGGAATAGGAAGAAAGAGAGGAGGAAGGAGAGGAAGAACAGAAGGAGGACGAGATGAGGAAGGAGAAAGAAGGAAGGGAGGTAGGAGAGGAGGAAGAGGTTTTCTTCATCAGAGAAAAGGAAAGTCAGAAGTGAATGAGTAGAACTGACTGGAGGAACTTTGTCAAAACTACAGAACTGATGGACTGAAGAAAGGTGGATCTCCTGTGGGCTCGGGAGACCAAATAAAAAGAGATCAGGGCTGATAGATTGGAATCAGCTTCAAGATGTTTGATGATGGAATTGATGAAAAAGGGAATTGAGGAGTAGAGATCTTGAAGGTGGATGTTGATCAGAATGTTTAGCAGATGAAGAGGGAGTTAGTGAGGAGGATGAGTCTGAAACTCTAAGAAGAAAATCTGATGTTAAATCTTTTCGTGGTTATGTACCCCGGATAGGATGGGAGTTGGAGGAGAAGAAGAAAAATACTGGAGGGAGATGGACGAGAAGATCTAGGGTATCTAAGGAGGGATCTATCCAGGTAAAGCAGAGAAACAGAGATGGAAGGATGTGCAGCAGGTGAAGGTGATCAAGGACAGGAACAGCTCATGGTAGATGTTCTGGAGCTAAATGCAGGGAAGCGGATTGAGATGGTTTGGACATGGTGAGAGGAGGAACACTTTTGGTTAAAGGATGCTGAGGTTGGAGCTAGAAGGAAAGGAGGGGAAGACCAAAGAGGATGTGGATGTTGGATGGTATGAGGGAGGAGGATGCAGAAGAGAGGATATGGTGGAAGACAATGATTATTTGTGGTGCCCCCTACAGGGAGGAGAAAAGGGTGCATTAATAAATGTTTTAGTTTTGATTTTGGTTTTCGTGAAATATATAATGAATTAGTTATATTTTGATTGACTTTGATATTTGCATGAGTTATAGTTTTAAAAGAGGAGGGTTTAGAGAAAAAAGAAGATTGCAACACAGGAAAGCAACATCATAAAACAACCAGGTCTAGATAGTAAACTAGAATGGGCGGGGCCTGTCTACACACACTCTGTAGTTACACACATACCTGTTGGTCGAAATAGTCTCCACATTTAAACTAGTCAAAATGTACACAATACAACTGCAGCTGCAGCTAACAGACTTAGTCATACAAACAGACACACATAAAGCCTTTCAATCTGACGCGCATGCTATTAGTGTAAAGGTGAGCTGACACCTGTGCTCAGGTGAGTGTTTATGTTGAGCTAATGTGGATAATGATGGAACTTACAAAGGGGGAGAGCACCCAGCCATCCCCACGCCAAGACCCCTTGCCGGGGCAGCAGCGGCCAGGACCCCCCCAACTCCCGCCACGGAGCCGTGAAGAGAATCCGCCCGCCGGGTAATCCCGCCAAACACCCAGACCAAGGCACACGGGACCGCTGCAGAGGCCCCCCACACCCGAGAGCAGGAAGGCACAGGAACTCATAGAGTGCAGGCCCCAGCCCAGTCAGAAGGACAGCCCCCCCACCACGCCAGGAGGGCCAAGGCAAGGCCACACCCCTGGAGGGCCCCCAACCCCAGAAGAGCAACCCACCACCACCCAGCGGCACTCCCATTCTCCAGATAACTGCCCGCCCCCGCCGCAAAAGGTCCAGGGGATAGCAAGGAAGAGGCCGCCCACCCCCGCCGAGGAGGGGCACACCCAAGAGAAACGGAGGTCCCAGAGGGGTGATGTAAACAAGGCCTAATCAGGCTCATCCACTGGTGGAGTTCCTGGAGAGGCCCAGTTCTCGAGAGCAAGGACCGGAATCTGCACCACCGAGACCCCAAGAGCCAACCCCTCCCAGGCCCCGCGCTCCCCACCTCCGCAGGGAGGGTGGAGACAAGAAGGAGCCAGTCCCAGGGACAGATCCGAGCCCTCGCCCCCAAGCACCTCTCCCGTGGGTGGCTGCGCTGGTCAGGTGCTAACGGGACCGAGGCGGCCGGACAGCCGCGGCCCCACCGATGGTGTCAGTAGAGACCGCAACCCGCCAAGACCCCCCCGGTCCCGTACTTAATCGGACCCCCGCTCCCCACGGACAACCCCCCACCAGACGGGGCCAACTGGCTCACCCCTCTTGTTCTCAATTCAACAATAAATTATTTAAAAAATAAAGCTTAACTGCAGCTTCATGTTCTGCAACAACTCTACAAACATGGATGGTAAAAACAACGTAACTTTTTGCAGTATTTAGATTGCTGACCATAAACTGCACACAACTTCTGAATATCAACTTTTTAATTAAAGCAAAAAGTTCAAATGGCAATAAAATCAATAAATGCAATTTCTGTTTGAAAGGTTTTTTTATGATGACAAAAGATAGATCAAATGATCCACAGATAATTAATTCATTGACTTATAAACATTAAACGGTACATTTATAAACTGTTATGACTATAAATTAAACATTAGATTCACAATGAAAAATGATGAACTTATTATAAAATTAGCAGAACTGCGTTTGTTAAAGATATAAAAAAAAAGTCTTAAAGAAAAAAATGCAATGAGAAAGAGGAAAGCTGTCATGTGACCTGCAACGGATCCCCGGATGTGACGTCTGAACAGGAAGTAAGACTTGCTCTGTCAATTGAAGTAGCATATTGCTCCCAGGACCAGCTACATGAAGTGACAGCTGAGGCCGGCTGAGCCTCTTGAACTCCCGGATGAATGTTCATGTGGATACCGGTAGTGGAGCTGTGAAGATCCGCGGTGTTCGGGTGGAAATGACCGCAAGGTAAGAAGCTCTGACGGGACGCGAGGCTCTGCCCGCCTCCGATTAGCTGGAGTTTGCTAACAATATCCTTCGGTGAACAACGAGTCGATGTAAACACCATCCTTTAATGCCATTTAATTCTAATATAAAGTCTTTATACACAATGTTTAAATGTAAATACTATATTATTACTTTAATGTTACAGTTTTGACGATATATAATTTGAATGAAAAAAATAATTAACTGTATTTCTGCACTGCTGTACTGGCAAAATATAATAAAGTTGAGGAATTATGGTGGATGTTATGGTGATGTTTGCCTCTTAGTTCTATCAAGAGCATCTTTACATATTTAGGGGGGCAGTTGGGGCGTGCTGAGTCGACATCACTATGTGTGACTCATTTAACAGCAGCAGTCTGAAGATGCAGCAGCATTACATTGATCTGTGGGTGAGATCACTGATCCTCTACCTTAACGAAAAAACCCTTCAACCGTAACGAATAAACTCCTCCACCTTAATGAATAAACACCTCCACCTTAACTAATAGACCCTTCCACCTTAACAAATAAACTCCTCCACCTTATTCTCCTCCTCAGAAGTGGCTCTCTTTGTTCTTCAAAAACGCCTCCCATTTAAAATCATTCAGTCGTCTAAAATCTCTATCCATTTCTCTGTGCTGTATGAGTCACTTTTGCTTCTGAAAGTAGATTCTGAGGTTCTTCTGTTTCCTTCTGTTTGCAGATGAGTCATCCGTGGCTTGGACATCAGTGAATTGGTAGAAGATGAGGCGTGCTCAGCGTTCTGGACTTGTCGGTGCATGTTGCCATAGCAACTGTTGTCACAAGCCACACTAACATGGAGGAGAAACTGTAGTCAGTCATGTTTCCTGCCTTCTTTTCGTCAGATAACTAGCAACATAAGTTTCTGAGTTGGTTCATGACCAGTGCTGATCATGTCACTGGGGGAGCAGTCTCAGAAATGGTTTCCCACCCATGTCCAAGCCACTGTTCTTCAAGCCAGCGGTTTACAGCCCAAGGGCAAAAATGGCACCAATGATGCCTACACTATCATCCAGCTGGGGAAGGAGAAATATTCCACATCAGTCGCAGAGAAGACAGTCAATCCAATATGGAGGGAAGAAGCCTCCTTTGAATTACCAGGTCTGCTTTTGGAGGGGAATCCTGAAGTTTATTCCCTTTGTCTGACTGTGATGCACCGCTCTTTGGTTGGAATGGACAAGTTCCTGGGTCAGAGGTTCATCAACCTGAATGAAATCTTTGAAAACAAAGGACGAAAGAAAACTGAGTAAGTACAGTGGGGTTAACATGGGTTTGTTTCTTCATCATGTCTAAAGTTTCTAACTTGACAGCATGTACTTTTTCTTTAGTTTTTGAACAAAACATTTTCCTTTTTCACATCAAATTTCTTAAACTATGTGGAATTTGCGCTGAAATCTTTAGAAATGTAAAGTTATCCTCCAAATGTTAATGGATGCCATAATAAACATTTTTAAAGAAACACTGTTGGATCTTTAGATTCATGAGGAATAATTAAAACATTCTAAAGCTACAGTTCAGGATCCCCAATCTCCTGCTTTTATTGAACATATTTTAGTTTAAAGTTTGGGTTGTGATTTTTTTTTTTTTTATGTGTATGTTTTTGCTAAATCACATGTCTGGTGTCTGAGCTCTTGTGCGTGATGTCCAGACGTTTGGGAGGAAGTGGAAAATATTTTTATAACTACTTCAGTCATAAGCAGATTACTGTGCTGCTATTTCAGAGTTTTTCCACCTTCCTGTATTCCTCACATTATTGCTTTAAAAATCCCTGTCAGTGGCTGTCCTGTTACACTCTCCTTTACATGCCCTACTTATACTGTACCATAGCTCTGTGAGTCAGTATCTTAATATACAGTCTCATTCAGCGGTTGATCATAACAATGAAACTCTTGGACTTCATCATTCATCAAAACTGATTTAGTGTTGGTTTTTTTTCTGCTGCTTTTGTTTGAGGATTAGCAGAGATTTGACATTCTTTGTTTCTAGGTTCTTGTAGCTGAACTGCTGTTTGTACTTGGTGGCCCAAACAAGTGGAGCTGGCCAAACGTGTCGTGTTAGTCATTCCTGTACAGAACTAGCATAAAAGGAAGGTTGTGTGTCTGCTGCTGCCTAAGGCTTCAGGGTTTGAATGGTGGTGCATCTATGCATCCTGGTTGGGTTTGAATCGTCTTCAAACAGTAGGAGGAGGAGTTTCTGCTTAAGAGAACTTCTGCAGTTGTTCTCTTACGTCTAGATGTCCCGACTAATCTGTGGCAGTTATCTGCTGTCAGAAAAGCAATTCATTTTTCTGATGATGGCGCTTTCTTGTGTTTTGGCTGGCTGAGTTATTTCTACATGTTATCAGTTGAGACTGACGTCTTCTGGGTCAGAAGAATCAAAGCCCAGAAGCGTCTGGGTGTAATTTGTAGAGATCTTTGCTTTTATTACATTGCATCATAGTGGATTTTTTTTTCCATTTATATTTTTTTTACGTTTTTTTTTTTTTTTTTTTTTTAAATTAAGACTGGTCAGTCGTCTGTCAGCTCCATAAACTAGATGGTATCTAGTTGGCTCCACTGTATCTAAGTGACCCTGGCTTTTTGGGGTTCCAAACAGGAAGTGCCCACTGGCTCCAGGAAGCCAAAATCCCATAGACTTGCATAGAAAAATAGACAGCTATTACTCATTATATTTGTCAGAATAACCATTCTTGCTCTGACACCATTTTTACAAGTTCTTGATAATCCAGTTTTTTTTGTTGTTGTGTTTTTTTATCATCATATATTAGTTTTATAGTTCAAGTTATTCATATAAACTGACCAATCTAATGCCTCAGTAAAAGTAGGCGGAGCCTGCTGGCCCCCACATCCAACATTCAAAACGTTTGATAGATTTCATTTAGGCTGCTTTCAAGTGGCAGGGACGTGACTTTCCAACATGCTCATTTCTGTTTGGTGAGAGTGGTCGCCATAGAAACGATGACTCGAATGAATCAGGCCAATCACTGCACACTGAAACAGAAACTGCAGGACTTGGTGTTGTTTTTTTTTTGGTTCTGGATCTGGTGTTGGTTCTGTCTGTGCTGGACCTGGTTCTATGGGTGTGTATTTCAGCCGCAGAATTCCAATCCTGTAGAACGACTGTGACTGTCCTTCATTTGAGCATCTGAACTGATGCTCCTCCTCAGCAGAGGCTCCATTATGGACATGAACATGCTGCCTGTTGCCCTAATCTGCTGCTGCTGCCAGGCCCGACAGTGATGCCGAGACCCTCGATGCTGTTACCAAAGCCCGCGTTGGCCCGTCCGCAGTGTTTCTGAGGAGGAAGGCCTGTCTTGATATCTGGGTTGGCAGCCTGTAATCATCACACACCTGCGTTTGTTGATTGTGAGGACTTTCCCAGCGGTGTTGGCCCGGGTGGGAGAATCGTGCTTCCAAGCACAGGAGGGAGGTTTATCTTGGCCTTGAGACACACATGAGGTTCAGCCTCGACGCTGCGGCTGTGGCATGCTGTGGCTGCTGATCAGCTGAGCACAGCTCCAAGCCTGGGAATTGAACCCATCAAGGCCTTTCATAACTGGGCTCTTGGATTATTTGTCAGATGGTTTACAGGATGAAGCCGTGTGTTTTTAGAGCTAATGAGGCTTTTTTTTTTAGCCGAGATGATGAGTGCTGCTGTTTCAGGGATAAATCGTTAAAACAAAAGTTACTTTTATTTAGGAATTCTACCATAAAGTTCAAATGAAATACTTCAATAGACAAAACCTGATCTAACTACAGTAGATGACTGTCGATCTTCTTGGTTTCTAGTGGTTTCTAGTGGTCACAGCCACATTAGCATGTATGAACTGTTGTTTTGGCTTTTTCACTTTCACAGTAGCTTGTCATTGCATTTCTGAACAAAGGCCAGATTTGTGCAAATGCCACGTTTTTCCCTCACAGCAGAGGCATAAATCCCATTACTTCTAGTTGAAGAAGCGAGGGGGAGGGGGGTTAAATAAATAGAAGCCAAAAAGAGCCTGAAATGGTCTTTATTATTCTCCAGCAGGCTATTTCTTATCCTCAGTTTTCAAAGAATAATGTTTATCCTTTGAGTGATAAATGGTGCTCTCATTTGTGTCAGAAAGTTCAGACGATTTAAGCGTCTGCGTTTGTGTGTGGCTTCGGATTAGTCCGTTCAAATTAGCCTTTTCAGTCGTTCCCATCCAGCAACAGGAAGAGCGCATTAGGAAGAACGCTCGCCGGCTTTGATTTTCATTCAGCGCTTTGATTGCTTATATAAAGACTTTTTTTCAAGTTTTGTTCAAATTTTGTTAATATAATATTTAATCAACTAAAAATTCAATATTTGCGTTATTTTTTTCTCTACAAATGTTGTGATTGAACCGGATCAGTGTGAGTTTCTGTTCTCTGTCTGCAGCTGGTATTCTCTGGAGTCCAAACCCGGGAAGAAGAAGAAGGACCGAGGCCGCATCGAAGTCTGCATTCAGTTCATGAGGAACAACATGACGGCCAGCATGTTTGACCTCTCCATGAAGGAGAAGCCCCGCTCCCCGTTTTCCAAACTCAAGGGCAAAATGAAAAACCGCAAGCACGACAGTGGCTTCAGCGACGCGTCTTCCGCCGTCCTGCCTCACACTGCTGCGTGTGAATCGGAGCCCAGCGGCCAGTCCTTACCCCCAGAACCTCAACCCCAGACAGACGCAAAGGTTAAAAGACCTCTGCTCTCTGGAGTTCACAAACTCTCTGCAGCCCACTCTATGTCCGATCTCATCGGGACGCACTTTCGACCTAAATTGGACTCCATGAACTCCATAGAAGAAAGCGGTGAGGCTCCACAGTGCTTGAAATAAAGTATAATCAACATTTGGCATCAACTTTTATACATTTTTCACATAAAGGATGATTTTTATGAATGATCAGTGAATCTAACGTTTCTGTGGATTTTCTCTTTCCTTTCTTTAAAAACATGTATGTCCATAGAAGTCTTATCTAGAAGTTCATCCAGACCAACACATTCTAATCCCCAACTCGTCACATATTGATGTTTGATTAAGGACCCTTCTGCATCCTTTTTTGACATTTTGGTTATCCCCAACTTGTTGTTTTTTGACGTGCTGTCTGTTCATATAATCAAGTCTGTAACCCTTGAAACGTGGTACTAGGTGCGGTACCATACGCAGACTGGTCCTTGGGACTCATCCAGTACTGGTACCCTAACCCGATACCAGACTGGTAGGGGTGTGAAGCGGACACAAACTGATACTGGGTTTTGGGTGCGCTCCACTTCCGGTTCTAGACTGGTTCCGGTTCGCGGCCCGAAGGTTGGGAACCCGCGATTTTAGCCAACACGTCAAAAAACGACGAGTTGGGGACACCCATAATGTCAATTTTTGGTGCGAAGGTGTCCTTAATCAAACATCAATGTGTGATGAGTTGGGAATGTGAATGTGATCTACAGATGAGTTTTGTTGGCTTAACGTTTTCGCCAGACGCCGCAGCTGAACTGCTGCAAGTAAGGGGCTATTACTGTACTTCCTATATAAATGCCAGGTTATCGCGTGAACCTACGTGAATTTAGAGTTTCACGAGGATGGCAGAAGAGCCTGTGGATGCAGCCATCCTGTACCCAAAATAAACCATCTCCTGTGACTAGTCCGCTTCCGTATCGCACCTGAGCTGTAACGCTTGCCGTGTGAGCTTAGGGTGATGGTGGTCAGCACGCCAGATTTCACTTGTTTGCAATTTACTCCAAAACTTTGGCGGTTATTTTAATGTTAGCATAGCAAAAGCAAGAAAATGCCTTTGAAGCATTTCACAGAACTGCTCCAGAACCATTAACATCCTGAAAAGCAGGTATAATAGACACTGTTTCCTGATGCTGACTTATAATTTAAAGATTTTCAGACATTTCTGGTGGAATCACATTCAGCGTGTTAATGCTGATCCACTCAAAGTGCATCATCAGTGGCAAAAAGTTCAAAGCAGTTGGAGCTACTTTATAACCCCCAGATGGAACACCTGCCAGGTCTTCATGACAGTGTATGGATGTGGAAAGATAAAAAAAATAAGGCAGAAGAAAACAGTTATTCATCAGCAGCAACATCTTCATCTACCTCCTTTTTATTGCTCCTCCCACAGGAAGCTCAGGAGGACCTCACAGGCGCTCCCAGAGCGAGGTGCCAGGGTACCAGGACGACCAGGCCCACAGTGACCCTTTCACTGATATCAGTGATGCCCTGCCGCAGAAATTCGCCACGCTCCCACGCAACCGCAACCCGTTTGAGGGGGAGCACGGGCAGCAGTGGGACCGGCCGGAGCGGAGGGACAAGAAGGACAAGGTCAGCCTACTGGAACGCGTCACGGGAAAGAAGGAAGGACGCAAGACCAGCAACGGGGGGCGTTCAGGGAGCTCTGGAGATCTGCGTTCTCCCAACCCCTTCAGCGGAGATCCTCAAGCAGACACCAACCCGTTTATATCCAACTACAAATCCAGGTACCATCCAGACTTCTGGGGTGAATTAGATGATAAGAAACAGCAGTTGAGCCATTTCCTCTATTAAATGAACAAAAGCATTGTTTAATATAAGTAACCACGTGTTTAAAGGTTTGTTTGTTTAATAAACAGGAAACCCAGACTGACAGCTAATAAAACTTAATAAAATTTAAATTTAACTACACCACACACACACACAATCCCATAGCATGAACTCTGATTAGTACACAGCCGTGTTCAACAGAACCTTTTCTTTACTGATAGTGATCAATACCACCAACACTCTTGGTGTTTAGCTTCATATTGTTGCTTAACAACATCTTCCCGATGTTTTTGTGTGTTTTACAGAGCGGAGGTGAGCTCTATGGCTCATCTGTGGTTTATCTGAGTGGAAGGTGTCATTAGCAGCTCTTTAGAGAGCTTGGGCTTGATAACAAAAGCCTCAGAGCTTCAGTAATGAGATTCTCTACTGAGATAGACCACCCAATTAACCATTTATCTCTGAAGACACCAGTCCATCATCTGCACTTCTGTCTTTGTCGTGCAGAAGCTCAGTGGTCATTTGTAACGTGACACAAGGCTTTAAGAAAATAACCATTTTTTTTAACAGCATGAAGCATCTTAACCCGAGTGAAGTTTTACTGCAGGACTGTGAGAAATAATCTTTCTGTTCTTCTGCTCACCTGTGACGCCTGCTTTTATCTGCTTGATTTACAGTGACAAAAAGCAGACAGGAAGTGACGACGTTTCTTCTGGCCATAAGAAGAAGAAAAAAGACATTTTCAATACCAAAAATGTAAGAAATTCCAAACAATACGTTAGAAAAATCTGAAGTAAATTTCTGGTAGTTTCATGAGGAATTTTTATGGTTGTCATCATTTATTTTTTTGTGGTGAAAGTTTTTTTTCCAAACGGAGATCTCCTTCTGTTGGCTGGACATAGATGCTGCTGCTAGAGCGCTCAGCTCATTAGCAGCTGTCCATCATGCCCGACCCATCAGAACTTAGATTTCAGTTCTGTTCCTCTGGTTCTGGGTTTGTTTTAATCATCTCAGCCTCCAGAGGCGGGGTTTGCAACTTTTCTTCCCTATTTGTACTTCTAACAGTTATTAGCTTTCAGTTTGGTTCTTTTCACTTTAACAAAAAAAAAAAGTCCAGAAATTCACAGACTATTATAGCGGCGGGCGCTCATCGGCGCGGGCGGGGGAAGCAGCAGCTAAAGTGACGCCTAAATGAGGAGGAGAGTGCTGATAATGGCTTTCCTCACCTCTTCTTGTGGGTGTTGAGGGTTGTCCGTGTCCACACATGTGGCCCTGCACGCCGCTGTGTGCCTTCCAGAGATGGCAGCTCCCATTTCCTCTGCTTCAAGGCCCTAATTAACCACATGCAGTGGGGGGGCAGTGAGAGATTTCAAAGGATGGAGCTTTTAGATTCACAGAGCTGAGCTCATTAGAAACTGTAATGACACAACTGGAGAATGCCAAGTGTGGGCCTTATCTTCTTCTCACTACTGATCGCAGAAAAATGGTCATCATTACTTTGCCAGTTCACGGTCATTTCCAGGCCTTTGTCGGCAGCTGCACATTATTATGCAGTGGCTGCGCGCCGCCATGAAACAGGAGGAGATTATGCATTTACACGCTGGCATGTAAAAACAACATCCACCTCTGTGTGCGCCCTAATTCCCTCTCAGGTGTGCAGCATCTTTCTGCTCCTAATGCTGGACACTTAATCTGTGTGGGCAATATTTCATTTGGGTTTGTGTGGCCCCACAGTAGCCTCTGTAGTGGTGGAGGGAGGCGATAAGATACCTGGTAAGAAGTCCTGCTCCAAGCCTGGCCATTGTCTTCCTGCAGCAGCGGAGGCCTGAGCGGTGCATGGGAGTGGAAGCTGATAAGTGTGGTATTTTAAACAAGGTGAAGGCTTTTGCAGCTCTATCCGTCTGGGGGAGGATGCCCAGTGCTAAAGCGATAAAGTGCTCCCTCATTAAAAACGATTACAGTTCCTCTCATACCAGCGCAATATGATCTGCACATACCGTGCCACGCTGCTCCGTCCAAAGAGTTTGTCCTCAAAGAGCAAAACTGGGCTTGAGTTGGATCCTTGTAGTGGGATTTATTAACTCGACCTTTAATTTTAGAAAAATGCGGCCCGGCGTTTCCCTGAAATCTCAGCAGTCGGGCCACATGCAGATCCTGTCTGAGACTTCTCATAAAAATAAAGAGGTGTCTCATTATGTTGGCTTTGTTTTGAAGGGTCACAGTTCAGTCTCATTAGGCAGTGAACCTCCTAATTCTCATTGAATGACGGTGACAGTTTTAGAAAATAACATCTGCCACCGAATGTCCTCATGTGGAGCCGGGGAGAGCAGCCGCATCCCGGCAACTCTCAATTAGCCTTTATTAGAAACGCAGAACACAAGACAAACACTTGACAGTTTGGGCCAACGCACCTAATTAGTCTGTTCTGTTTAATTGGTCCAACGAGCAAACATGAAGGCTCGTCATTCCTCTTGTTTCTGTTCATTCATGCTCAGCCTTTAAGAAATGATTTCCTCTGTTTTTACTCATCAAATCTGCAAATCCTCTGTGTCTAAATGAGACTGTTTTCCCGTTTGAGGTGGTGACGCAGGCACGCACCGAGGCCTACAGCAGCTTGTCCTTTGAAGAGGTCGTCCAGGAGCTCATCAAGCAGAAAGAAGTGGTCAAAAAGAAGGACGCGCACATCAGAGAGCTGGAGGACTACATCGACAACCTGCTGGTCCGTGTCATGGAGGAGACGCCAAGCATTTTACGAACGCCCTACGAGCCGAAAAAGAAGGCGGGTAAACTTTCCAAGAAGTAGGAAAAAAGAAGCGCATGGAAAACTGAACTTCAGGTTGATTCTTATGAAGTGGGGTCTTTTTCTTTTTCACTTTTCTTCAGAAAATGTTGGGTTTTATAAATTTTACATTCTTCTTTTGTATTATACAAGTTACTCTGTATTTACAGGGACAGGAGCAGCATATAGTTAATTCACTAGTTGGACCATTTAAAGCCTCATTAGGTTTAATAATTAGACCAAATGATAAATCTATTAAACTCAGAGATGTTAAGAAAAACAGAGTTTATGACAGTATTAGACAGAAAATAATGGGGCTGTTTTCTGTTTGTCTTCGGAGAAATCAGCTGGAAAAAAAACAGTTTCAAATTAAAAAGATTTGAGGTTTGACTCCAGAAGGAATAGGAACCTTTTAGAATCATTAAAGGGGAAAATGTTCCTGTGTACAGCCTGCGAGGGCAGTGTTAGGATTCGGGGTTGCTTCAGTTGTTCAGCAGCACTCGCACCATGAAGAACAGAAGTGAAGAGCAGATATTTTCTCAAATCAGGAACGTGAATCCAATCAGAAGTTTGGTATTCCTGTATAATGAGCGGTACGTTGTTTCAGCAAAACTTCATTAAGATGTTCTGCTCCACAAACTGAATTTCATTTGGACTTGAAGTTGTGTTGTTGCTCTGCCACAAAGTTTTTGCAAATTTTGCCAAATTCCTGCTTTTTTCCAGATGCTCTGGTGCTGAAAATTAGTTAAAATAAGATCAAGCTTTAGTTTATTGTTTACAGTCCAGTTCTTGTTTAGGATTTTCCACCTGAACGCCACATTTTCTCCTATATGAGACTCATGTGGACGAACCCAAGCTCTTGGCTTGTTTTCTTTGCTTTCTTTAGTTCTGGAGAAGTTTGGTTGGACTGAAGGTCTCAGTTGTTCACTGGAGGAAATGTCTTCACTAACTATAAGTGCAATAATGCTTTTATTCTGCTGGTACTGTTTACACGTGGACCTCACCGTAGTGTCAGGCTCATCTCATGAAGTCGGTCTGATGATTGGAAAAGCTTTTGGATGACAGCCTTCAGCGATCAAGCAGCCGTCGTCTTCCTTCCAGACTCTTGTGGGTTTTTGCTGCACAATCTTTATTTATAAATGTTTGTTGAAATATTTTGTTTAGTTGTAAGGTACTTTCGAACACTACTGTATTGCATTTCACCTTCCTCCCCACCCTCTCTGCTGGGTTAGACTTTAAAAAAAACTTGAGGCACATTCCAGAAAAGGAGTGCTATAAGAAGGCAAACTCTACTGAACTTCTGCTGCAAATGTGTGAGTTTTCATCAGTATTTAATAAAGCTGTGGGCTGCAGTGTCGGGTCACGCCTGGAGAGGTCAAACCGGGTCCATTTGGCCTTCACACGTTCATACCTTAATGCTCGTACAATGCTGTGCCTCCAAATTCCTTCATTTTAAGCTAGTTTGCTGTTCTGGTTCACTGAGCTCTAAAGTGAATCTGACACTCGATGAATGTCTTTGTTGGACACAGGTACATCATGCTTGAATGTCATCTGATGTGCTGTTTCCATGTTTCCTAAACCCTTTAAAAGCTTCAGTTTGTAGTGGTCAGAGCAGCAGCAGGGATCAGCATGAAGGACCTGAAGCTCTGCGGTGGAACTCTGAGTTTACAGAAAAAGGAGCGTTTTTAGACACTATTCTTCACATGTTCAAGATCACACTTTGGTCTGACACAACTGTCATCATTACAATAATGTTCAACCTATCTTTTAATGTGACCCCGACACTGTCCACCTCAGATCACAGACGAGACGACAGTGAAAGTGGTTTATTACACGTTGTTAAGTCTCTCTGCACTTCAAGCTCCAATCGTCCTTTTTACTGAATGTATTCTCGAGCATCACTACTGGAGCTTTATTAAACAGCAGAGTGCTGAACAACCACCCTGCCAACACTGTTTAAACTGTTTGGTTTATCTACAAAGATCGTCTCATTTTGTTCCCTTTGTGTTGGATCAGAACCGGACCGAACCAACACACACCTGTTCAACCTGAGATGCCAAAAAAAATGGTTGACTGACATGATGAAAAGCTTTGCACTGAATGCCTTCTCACACCAGTATTTAGGTGTTTTTCACCCACCTGTGTTTCTTATTCAATGACGTTTCATGAACTTGTTCCAAACTTTTGACTCTATTGTACAGAAAGTTTACTAGTTTGTGGTTTTACTTTAAATCTTTTGAGCTTTTTCTACAAGAAATGTTCATCATTCTTCCATCTTCTGTTTCTCTTGGTGTAAAAGCAGTGAAAAGGACTCATGTCTTCCAGTTTGTAACCTGATGTTGGTTAAGTGTGTGCAGGTATTTTTCATTGCAGTCAGTCATGTAGAGAATGGAGCTGATTCAGGCCCGCCCAGCCCCAGAGCTGCACCGCTTTACATGAATGACAACCACAAGTAAATGCTTGATGATGTTCATCATAGAAGAAATTTGAACCCAGAGGTTGTTTGTAAGATGCATCATGGAGGGGGGAGGGGGGGTGTAGGCTGCCTGTCATTTGGCTGTATTGATGCGTTTGCCTGTCATAATTTCTTGCTGTTTAGCAGATGTCTGTGCAAAACCCAAATCTGAATGAAAACCGTTTTCACATCTTGCTCCGGCATCTCATTGAACCGGATCGACGGGGAACAAACCCGCTAGAATAATTAGTGTTTTCTTTTTTGCATAATATTTGTCAGAGACAGGAATGGCTGAATGTGCAAAGCTCGGAGCGCTCGGAGGGGAGTCGCCTGAGCTCGTCGTCATTTCAGTTTGTATAGATTCTGTTGCTCATCAAAGGTTAGCTCAAGTCTTAAGGTAAATGTCTGCCTTATTCTAGCAGACTGTAAATATGTGAAGGGCTTTTATTTCCTTTTTCCCCTTGATGAAGAAGCATGCGTCGAAGCTTTTAAAGAAGACAAAAGCCAGAGCCTCTCACTGATGCTGCGGCGCTTCTCGCCACAGGCCACATCCAGCTGCCAGACACTAAATCCTCTGATGGGACGTGTAATGTGGCAGTTTTGGAGGAAATGATGACTGTTTAGAAGAGATCCAGTTAGCAAAGCTCCACTGACTTTCCAGAACTCTGGATGCTTTAGACTAAAACACATCAGGAGGGAGAGTGCTCCTCTGAATGATCCTTAGGCTTAAAAGAAGAAAAAAAACTAAAACTGCAGTTCATTTATGATTTATCATCCAATGAATGAATGTTTTTGCATAATTTCTCTATGAGGGTATTTCTCTCAAACCTTAGTGTTTGCTTGGTGTGTACCTGGTTAACACACGTCTTCAAGAAGGGGTCATGCAAAGCATTAATAGCCATGTGTGTGCATGTGAGCGTGCACGTGGTATAAATCGATTTGGTTGTTGAAAACACTGACTTTTTAAACATAGCTGTTTTTTACCATTTGTATGTAAAGTTTCACCAAAGGCACCAACCTGCAAGAAGACATTATTGCAGCCACTTTCCATGTACAACAGTTTTTAATTAGTTCTAGATCTCCCCCCACCGTCACAACTTGGTTCTCGTGTTTTTGTGGGCGGAGCCTCACTGGCCAAACTTCAGTCTTTTTCAATAAAATCACTTTTAAGAAAAACGTGTTTGCTTGTTTGTGTTTTTGGAGGTGGTGCGGTCAAAGTCAGTCATCTCAAATTCAATTTGACAATGAAATTCCTCCATCCGTAAGTCATAACGTAAGTTTTCTTTCCGTTACCATGGCAGCAAATTATTAAATGAGCTTGAGTTTTTGATGACAAGACTAAATAAAAACAACCTAAAAGAGATTTTGATTTCAAGGTATAAAAAGAGGATTTGATTCTGTTTGAAAATTATTTTTTTATAATTTGATATTTACAAAACCAATTTGATTTGGAATTTTATGCCACAGTAGTTTAATTTTATGTTTTAGATAACGTGTCAAAGACAAGGCCCGGGGGCCGAAATTGATCCGCAACATAATTATATCCGGCCCCCCAGATCATGTTATATTACTGTTATTAACGGCCCGATGTTATCTTGCTAATATATTAAAGCAACGCAACGATTCTGGAGGCTGAGAAATTACTTAGAATGTCCTCTAACATAACAGAATAAAACAATAAAGAGTAAAACAGCCAATCAACAAAACACAATGACAAAACCCACTTCTAAACCCTAAACCGCCCAGACAGCCAAAGGGAACAAAATTCCACAATACCTTGCATTGCCAGATCTGACAGCAGGCCCAATGTGTCTACACCCCCTACACAACAAAATTAATTATTTACAGGTTTATTTTTTTTTTTTATATGAAATGACATACAGGTAAAGAAATTTTATGGTTTTATCTTTTAAAATTTACTTTATTTCTTTCTTGTATATTTTTGACAGAATATATTATTCTGGAGAGTAAAATATTTAAAGTTGTTGAGGGTTAAGTTGATTTTTTTTTCTGGAATTGCCTGTTTTTATGAAAAGAAAAAAGGAAAAAAAAAAAGTAAAAATTTTAAAGTTTAAAAGTTTTAACAATTTAGTTTTTTTGTGTTCAAAAAATGTTTATCCTGTTCGGCCCACACCTAAAGGGTGTTTTGGATTTTGGCCCCATTTGTGATTGAGTTTGACACCCCTGTTTGAGATCCGTCAATCTAGTACTCCATTTGTTTATTTACTTTATTATTATTTTCTTATTTTTTTGACAGAGGTGAGGGACCTTCTTGAATAAACTCTGGGTTTTGTGACACACCATCACATGATTTTATTTGTCTAATTTTTTTAAATTGTAAATTGTTTTTATTCTTATGTTTTCTGTTTCTTATATTATATGTAAAATAAGCAGGAAAGAAATCCTAATGGACAGATGGATACAAAAAGCTTAAAAAAAGAAGAATCTCCCAGTCCTCCGTGTGTCTGTAGAAACCTGCAGAGCAGATGCTCAAATGTTTAAACTGTAGATGAGTCCCTGAAACGCTCAGACTTCTGCCTGATCCGCTGCAGTAAAGCCCTGACAGACACTGAATACAAATACCTGTAATTGGGCTTCATGCAGGTGTCACCTGTTGTACTCATAAGTTAATTGGCATACTCATTGTCATCTTTACACATTCATCAACAGATCAACTTTCACAGATCCCATCTCCTGCACGGCGGAGGCACGTGTCACCCGAGTGCCTCGCGGTTTGATGCCCATTAGCACGTGCTGCTTTATCTCATATTGCTGTAATGTGAGGAAATATTAGACAAACCTGTTGTGGAAAGCCGAGCGGGCGCGGGATGGCCCAAGCGTGCCATGAAGGGGCCACACACAGGTTACCTGCACAGCCCTTTAAATATGGATGGGCGTGGAGTCAGGGATCAGTGTCGCCCCGCACGCGTCTGTTCACGGGAGCGCCGCAGAATCCACGCAAGATGAGGGGAATCCGGCAGATGGATGAGGTGTTTTAGGGAGAAAACAGACCGGTTTGGGCAGCTGGTTGGAACTTGCAGGACGATCGGGGGCCAGATGTCAGAGGGATCCTGCCCAGCTCCCAGGGGGTCAGACTCATCGGAGGCCGGCCTCTTTGTTGGAAACTTAACTAAGCTGTGGGGGGGAGGGGGGAACGCTCGAGTTAAATCAGGTGTCAAACGTACTGCTGTGCTTTGTGTTTGTGCCATTGTCCTCCTTTGATAGCCGCCACGCGCCTGGTGTCCAGTTAACAAAGACAGACAACAAGCTAAAGTGACGGACACAGCTGACGACTTGTAAGGCGGCCATGATGTTTTAATAAGTAAGTATACATATGTTGATCCTGTTCAGGAGCATTCAGTCCTGGTTATGGAAACCTGTTTTCACTGCGGGTCACTGACCTGTCGGCAAACACAACCAGGACAGAGTTTCCAACATTTCTAATATTTCAGTTAGATTTCAACTATTTTTATTTTATAAAAAGGTAGAACTTTTATGTCTTATAATCATACTGTATCTGTGCATTTAGCTAATGATCAGAATAAAGTTGAAGTCTTAATAGTTGTCACACACTTATATACTAACCCTAACCCTAACCCATCACCTGGGGGAGTGGTGAGCTGCAGACACAGCCGCACTTGGGGAGCCATTCAATGGTTTAACCCCCAGATGCTAAGTTTCAAGCAGACAGGCATTGGGTCCCATTTTTAAGCCTTGTTTCCAGTGAGCGGTCTGGTATTGTCCAGTCCAGTATTTTGAGCATTTCCATTGTTAAATGGACCCATTAAACAGTTCTGACCTGTACTTCTTGAGGGCCCCTAGCAGCTGTATGTCCATTAAAAAAAAAATACAGGATGGTTGAGACACAGCTGCTGTTCCCACCAGCCGACTGGCAGAAAGTGATGATGTCATCAGAGAGCACCAATATAGCGCTAAGCTAGTGTTTCCGTTTTCCTCCTTACGGCGCTATTCTTCTTAGCCGCAGTCTTCTTTTAAACAACATTAAATTCATCTTATACATGATGTACAAAAAGTAAAGCAAGAAAAGGATGAGCTGCTGGATGAACTCCATTGTTGTTGCTTTTATAGTCGTCGCACCTGGACATTTCTGAATTCAAAATGGAACAGGTTTTTGGTTTTTTTGGTATAAATAACTTCTAACTCTAGGTAGGATAACTCCTGGCCTACCTGTTTTATGAAATACAGAAAGAGTGAAGAATATTTGATTTGATATCTTCTTGAAAGCACCACAAATGCAACCACACACCATGCACTCAAAACATCTACAAAACTCCCCAAAATGCTTTTAGATAAATTGTAAAACAAAACACACACATATTCACACACTGATGGCGACTCCGCTGACGAAAACTGGCGCCAACCTGTAACCACCGAGAGCAAGGGAGAAGACCCCAGACCTGCCCTCCGAAAAGACTATTTTTGAGCAGCAACAAGCTGCACAAACTCCAGTAAATGTTTCTCAAGTATCTTTCCTTTGCAAACGTCTAACCTGATCTTTTCACAGTTTTTTTTTTAGCTCTTAGTGCTGCTGGAACCTCCAGGGCAGAAGGTGAGAGACACTCCCCCATCTGCAGATGAAAAATCTCAAACCCCAATAAAATGTGATTAAAATGTAGATGATGGCCACTCCAAACCAAAATCTCTGTCTAAAAACTAGAGTGCATGAAGGACCGGCTTCTCCTGCTGCTGTTACTTCTGTTTGAAATCTGTCAGATGTTTGTGCAAGAATCAGCAGGAGGAACCAGAGGCAGACTGTTTGGATAGATGCTATTAGAACATTTTTCCTATTGCTTAGTTAAGCCATGTTAAAACTGGAGTAATACAATCAATCAATCAGTCATCTCCTGACTTCTCAGCACAGGAGAGCTCTGCTGGAATGCTGCTAAGCTGCAGATGTACCATCCAAATTACTCCAGCGGGGAATTACCAGACCATAAATCCAGACGTCAGGAGGATGGATGCAGTCTGTTTCACGGTAAAAAAAAGGAGAAAAAAATCAGAGCAATTCCTGTCTATAACTTCTGATGAATGCCATGCTGTGCAGAGTCATGGTGCTGGGCAGATCTGAACTCGTCTGCTGAACACGACTTCCAATCTTTGAGATCACTGCTCTTTAATTCCATCAGAGATAAGTGATTTATCAGCTTCCTTTGGTTTATGGATTTAGGAATCTGATTTATGCAAATGTTAACATAAAGCAATGGCTCAAGTGTTGGCAGGTGGGCATCATACCTGCTAACCGGTGTATAATTCTGCAGTCATAGTATCTTCACTCAGAAGGTGAAGGTGATGGTGAAGCTCCTCTCCTCTGAGGGAATACCTCGGCTCAGCCGGCACACATCTGCCTCGCACCTTTGGGAGTCAGCAGCTAAACCAGCCCAGCTCCAAGGGAGAGGGGTGCACATGTGGGTGGAGCTAAACTTTTTAAGTCTTCTGCTTTTTTTGAAAGATTAAAGATTAAAATCCAAAACAGTTAACCCGTGTGGTCTATTATGGGGTCTAGATGCCCCCACCCACATGTTGATGCGTGATCCCTCCCAATGACAACAGTGGACAGGATTTTATGTCTGTCATGGACACCATTGAAGATAAAAAATCCTTGGAAAAAAAAAAGTTGAGTTGCTGTCTTTTGTGGACCAGATGACCCCACTTTTAGTGTAAATGTTCCTAGGATAGCATAAGGGTTAAACCAAGTTATGATTGGATATTTGGTGCTTTTAGGAAGCAGTCATCTCCTTCATCAAACATTATCAAAACATAAAGGCTTTAAAAATAATCAGCAAATGAACTTGAAGGAATTCATTCAGTTGTTTGAACTGTTTAGATGCCTTCTACTATTTTAAACCTTTTTTTTTCAGATTCTGATTCTTCTTAACATTATGTAAATAAAATAATATTGACCAACCATTAAAGTAAAACTGAAATTATACACATTTATTTTAGAACAGCATGTCTTTTTCATGTGTTGGCATTGGAATGATGTGTCCACGCCCTAAAAGAGTCTCTTATGATCATGATTCAGGTTAAACAGTGTTAAAAAATCCCCCAAAAATGTTTTCCCTTTAGGAATACATTCCCTTAATTCATTCTGTGAATAATCATTATTTGCTTCTTTGATACTTTTAAGAGATTTTAACCACTAAAAAAATGTTTTCACTTTGCTCCTAAATCAAGATTCATCCCAGCAGTTTAAATCTTTTTTTTTTCTAATAAATTGGATTATTTTGTTTGTAACTGTTTTTAAATTAAATGTTGTATTTATTTTTTAACTGTAATTAATATGTTTGTTTGGACAGGACTCCCTTGTAAAAGAGATTTCTTAATCTCAACGGACTTTGTGGTTAAATAAAGGTTAATAAATTATTGCATAATTAGAAATCCAACACTATAAGTGATGGTCACTGAAAAAAACAGAGTTTTCTTTGTGATGACTAATTAGCTAAAAGAACAATCAGCCAACTGACCAATTAATACCAATCCCCTAATCTACAAAAAGTGATCATCAGGGAAGATCTAACGACGTTCTTTGCTGAAAAGAGAAGCTCCATGGGCGTTCTGCACCCACCCAGATTTAAAAGGCCTCTAATTAAATTAATCTGAGATAAATAAAGGTTTGTACTGCTACAAAATCGCTCACAGAGAGGATTACAATGCCATCAAATACAAAGTTTTAATGAATAGATTCTGCTTCTCTGCTGTTGGACTCCTTCCACTTTGATGCAAAGGAACTGATGACAGCATGCTTTTAGAAAAAAGGCTCAGTGTAAATACCAGTTTTGATATTCATACAGGTTTATAAACTCAGTATGTATGTTCGGTTTGCACTTACAGAGAAATCCTATTTCCTGTTTTTCATCTTTGATGAGGAAAGCTGTCAGAGGAGCTTAAACACAAAGTTTTTAAGTTTGTTTTTCAAAATAGAATGAACTAATAATTTACTATTTGTTTGTCACTGAGCCATTTTTTGCATCAGCAGCGCCCCACATTTCTGAATGCACAAAGTTGCTGCAGGTGAGCTGCAGATGTAAAAATCCACAAAATACCTAAAATTTATAAATGACTATCAACTTTTGCTGACCGGCAGGTGCTTCCATTTGTCTCCTTGCTTTGGCTTTACTGAACTTCAGAGAGGCGGCTGGTAAAACCTCCAGATGAATGGGGGACTGACACTCCAAACTGTCCCTCCCACTGACTGATGGTAAGGAAGTCTTCAGACTTTTAGGCTGGAATCTGCTCCTGATGACCACAGACCAGCAAACAAAGACGGATTTTCTCTGTTTTCATTCTGCAAAAATGAAACTTTCATTGTGCCAAAGACACGTTCTCTGAGCATCAGAACCTTTAATGACTTACTTCTGTCCCGCCATCTCTCCGATGCTTTTGGATTTATCTCATGTCACTGTTCTTTCCTCCTGATCGCAGCCACATTAACGGTCTGTGCTTCTTGCAGAGGGGGGTGTTTGGAGGAGACCGCCGTCGTCCGGGACAGAGGTGGTGGTAGGATCGGGGGAACGGGCTTGGAACATGCAGTCCCCTCTCTTCGAGCAATGAACCAGAACCAAGTGGAGTGAGGCTGCTGGGCCACAAGAGCACCATTGTTCATCACGTTAATCAAACTGAGGAAGGGCAGGTAGCATTTCCCCGGCCCCCCCACATGCAAAGCCTGCCAGCCTCCATGAATGGGCTGCTTTTTTAGCTGGCAGCCATTGGCCATCGGAGCTCTGAGAGGATGTGTGTCTGTTTAATTAGTGTGATGAGCTCAGCGGAGTTTATGTGCAGTGTCCGACACCAGGTATTAACCCCTCGAGTTTGACCCTGCCAGGGGGGCGGCCGACCTCAATCTTGACATCTCCTTCTTTCCACTCTTCTCGCTTTCCTTTTCTTCATTAGAAAAAGGCAGATTAGACGAAGAAAATCAAACTGGAGGGGGGGTGGGGGGTGCCTCACCTTTCATTCTTCAGAAAATGGTACTCAGATGAAGGAGAAGACCAGTGCTGAACATTTCCTTAAGCTCCGCCTTCATCACTCTTGTGAATGAACGAGTTTATACAAACATGTTTATTGGATTTCTGTCAATTCTGAACCATAAAGTCAATGAACCCATCAGGACACAACTGGAGATGGATCGAAGGTCTTTCGTCACTCGGCTCCATGACGCAGAGCTCCTTTCTGACAGCTGCTGCTGACTCGTTGGAGGAGAAAATGCGGCGCGTTCTCATCACCCAGAGGCGCTGCTTCCTAATTCATTTAAGCTCGGCAGTGTTTTCCTTACAGCTTCAACCGCCAATTAAAAAGCGTGAAAAGATACGAAAACATTCTTACTATGCCAGACGCACTTTCCACAAAAGTAAAACAACCACTTCAGGCGCAATCAAAGCTTAGGATATCATCCTTTATCGGATTATGCACTTTATTAGTTCTGTGGAACAAACATAAGCACTTGAGGGTTGTCTACTTTGGGGTTGTGATGCCTGCTTTGCACACAGACAGTAGGTTTGCGCTGCGGTTGAGGATTATTTCTGGGATCTTTCCGCCTCTTTGTATTGGAACTAATGGTTGGAGGAGGTCGGCGCTGCAGGAGCGCACGTCCAGAAGTTAAAGGGCACTTGAAGGATACTTCAGCTGATGAGTTATGGTAATGATTTAGGAAACTAGTCAGAATTAACTCCATAAATGGGTAATTTGTTAAACCATCTGGCAATGATTTAAAAGCTTTTAGCTCATGCAGCCCCCAGCAGCCAGGGATTTTTGCAGGATTACAGCATAAGGGCATTCTATAAGCACATTATGCAAGGCAGTGCAACCTATAGCAGACGGCGTTACGCAGACACGCTTGTTGAGAATTTTGCAGATTGCTGGTCAGCTTTGACTCCTGACTCTTCTCTCCTGATGGACGAACTTTTGGTCTGAAGTTCATTCCGGCAGAAAGAAGCAAAGTTGAATCCTGGTTTCTTTTCAAAGGAGGAATTCAGGCTGGGGGATGTATTTATTAATATCACCCCGATACTGAGGGAGGGGGGAACAAAGAGCTGAAGTCACAGCATGTCAGCTCTGTAAAAGCCAGTGTTTTCTGCTCCCCCTCTGAAAACACTTTATTAATTGGATTTAGATATTTGCAAAATGATCTATTTAATGGGATTACCACTCGTATAATGATCTTATTTATGAGGGAAGCAATCCAAGCTTTGAGGCAGGCTGATAATGCATTTCCAGCTCTTTGGCAGTTAATGTTGTGTTACAGGGGGAGATAAAGTTGACGTTGGTTGTAAATGAAGAGGTAAGTTAGCCCGCTGAAATGGAGCTGGTGTGGTGGCAGGTCAGACGGGCTCCGGTGGCCCCACTCGCATTCCAGAGGCCCGTCTGGACCGAAGGCTCAGTCCCGCTGAACTCCCTACAAGTTCAAGGCAGATGTAAAGAGCAACGGAGGAAGGAATGGAGACAGATAGAGCCCCCCATCCCACCCCACCCCTCCTCAGCAGTATAATGGCCCTTTCTTACATCTTTATCCTCCTCAGTATCTCGCAGAAGCTTTTACAGACCCGGCTTCCTCCTATAGGCCTAAAACGGCTGTTCTCTGCATCGATTGAGTGGTGGGAACAATGGCTCCTCCATCAGCAGTGGGAAGGATGCAGGCATGTGTGCGTTTGTTGGACAACCCTTCCCAAAAAGATGATTTGCTGTTGTTTTTTGCAGGCCTTTAAATGAATATTTGATGTTTGCCAAGACTCTTAAGCTGTTGGAAGGTTTCCCTCCTGGAGGTTTTAGCTCGGTTCTCTATCTTTTCTTGTAGTGTTGAGCTACTAATGCAAAAAAAAAAAAAAAAAAGTCTATATGTAAATGCAGCTCTTTCTGCAGAGCTCACAGACTTTAAAACATTAACATTTCAATAAAACATTTGATTTATATGTGCTTAAAAAATAGGCTATAATCTTTTACTTTTAAAGGATGTATTCTCAAATGAGATTATGTTAATAGAGTGTAATTTGCATAAAACGGGTGAAAATATTAAACCAGATTAAAAATTCTGAATATTTAAGAGTTTTATCCTCGCTGTTAGTCAACAAATATATTCGTTTTCCTGGAGAATATTAGGGTCTAAATGTCACGCCGTGGAAGCAAAAACACAAACTGTTTGTGTGTTGGAGTGGCGTTGATTCCTCACTATGTTTATCACAACCTAACTGGCGGTTTCCCTCCACACGTTGGGGTTTCAGCCTCTATCAGAGCATGCGTTTCAGGTGGGGGCTGAGGCACGACCAGAGACAAAGAGCGGCCTCACAAGCCTCCATTCAGCACCTCCATCTGCAGACAAGTGTCTGTTTTCTGTCTCTGAGTTTTGTTTTCATCGCCGGCAATTTGGTAGACAGATTGAAATCAATTGAGAACTAAAGTTGCTCATTTTCACAGCTTTTGCAGCTTCTGTTGACCCTCCTGGTGGAGTTTTTGTTACAGCTTCTGTTGTAGTTTTTGTTGCAGCTTTGTTACAGATTCTGTTGGAGCTTTGTCAAAGCTTCCTTTGCAGCTTCTTACAGCTTCTGTTGCGGCTTTGTCATACTGCAGCTACTGCTGCAGCTTCTGCTGCAGCTTCTGTTGCATTTTCTGTTGCAATTTTTGTTGCAGTTTCTGTTGCAGCTTTGTTACAGCTTTTGGTAGGGCTTTATTACATTTTTTTGTTGCAGTCTGTTACAACTTCTGATGCCACTTGTGTTACAGCTACCCTGTATTGTCGCTTTTGTTGCAATTTCTGTTTTGGCCTCTGTTGCAGGTTTTATTGCTACTTCTGTTTTAGATTTATTTTTCAATTTTAGTTTTAGCCTCCGTTGCAGTTTCTGTTGAAGTTTTTCTTGCAGCTTTGTTGCAGCTTCTGTTTCCGCTTTTTACGCTTTCCTTGCATTCTACGTTGTAGCTTCTTTTGAAGCTTTTGTTCCATCTTCTGTCAGAATCTCTTGCTAAGCTATGATCACAGCTTTTTTTTTTATAGGGTCTGTTGCAGTCTTGTTACAACTTCTGTAACAAGGATGTTGCAGCTGTTTTGCAACTTCTGTTGCAACTTTTGTTTTGGCATCTGTTGCAGTTTCTGTTTCTGGTTATGTTACAGCTTCTTTTGTATCTTCTGTTGGATCTTTTTTTTTAGCTTCTGTTGCATCAAGTTAAGTACCACTTCAGCTGTGGTTGTTGTTACTGTCATCACGTCTGCGCAAAGACAATGAAGCAAGAACAAACTACATGTATGCAGGTGAATGATCACAGCTCTAAAAATTATTTCAATAAAATTATTTCTTTTAGAGCATAAAGCAATGAACTATATAATGCCTGTCATTTAATTATTACAGAGACTTTAAAATAAATTTTCCTTTTATTAAAAAAAAAAATTTTGGTTGTTTATAGATATTTGATTATTTTGTAATTCTTACGTGACCATCATCACTACATAAAAATTGAGAAAAAGATTTTTTTTCTTTTGAAAGGATCTGTTTAATAAAAAAGCAGGCAGCGCATGAATTCCCATGAAACCCGTCTGCTTAGATGATTATTTATTTTTTCTATTTATAATTTTTATAAGAAATGAAAAATGAATAGCTTGTCTATTTAGATTTCACACACTTCTTTCAATATATCAAAGTTTCCACCCATTGATGAGCGCTGCTTAAAAACCTTCTCATTGGTGCACGTTTGCAGTCTTCACACGAAGATGTTGAAGTGAAGATTTGTTTGAGTGCCTTTAGTTTTTCTGATGATCCTGCAAAAACAGTTCAGTGACAGAGACTCCGCGTATGTGTGGGGCTCAGTCATGAGCTACAGCGGGCCTCAGACCTTCCCTGGGTTCCACGCTGCCCCTTGTGGAGCGCCACAAACCGAGATGCAGATTAGGACTTGGCAGCAGGATGGTCTCTTGGCCCGCAGGCTCACACATTTGTACACTCATTTATTTATTGGTTTATTTTGAATAGCATTGCTGTTGTGCACTTTGGATGCGTTTCTGTTTTGACAGTTCAGGCTGCAGTGATATTTCTTCCAAATGGCAGTTTGTGTGACAGCTTTTATGGTTTCCAGTTAAAATGATCCGTACTACATGCTCGGATCCCCCTCAGTAAAGAAAACTCAGCATTAAATTAGCATGAAAAACCTGACATCCTTCTTCTAGCTCATTGTAAATTTGTGAGACTTTAATCCACTGCAGATGTACGCTTTCTTCTTTATTAAAGAGTTATAACTTTGTAATAATTGCTCAGCTGGTTGGTCTGAGTGAACTCTGCTGATCTGGTGGACTTTCTTTAAGTGAAGCAGTCACATCAGACATATTGGCTACACCACGTGTGTTTTGATGTTCCAATTTTGTTGATATAGATTTATGAAGTGTCAGCGGTCGGGGTCACTACCCTGTAAGAGATTTATGAAATGCCCATGAGGCACCATTACTCAGACTCAGTAAATCATGCCAACCATTTTTTATGATCCTATAAGGTGCTGCAGTCGTATGACATGAAGCGTTTCTGGGCTGATATCCTGATGCCAGGTAGGAATGTGGAGAAAGCGTTTTTGTATTTCGAAATCATTTGTGCTTTCTTGTTGCTCTGAAAAGTCTCTAATGATGCATCTGCTATAATCTGTCCTGCAGCTGCAACAAAGCGGGTTTGTTTGGAGGTGCAGCGTTGTCCAAACACCCAGCTGGCATTTCTCCTGAATGTGTTTGAATAGAATCAGGGAAACGCATGGAGACAGCATTGACTGCGTGCATGAAAGCAGCAGTAAAGAAGCTGCTTGTTAGCCGTGTGTCTGAACAAGGCTGCGGTTAGTGTCTTAACATGGTGGGGGTAGTACATGAGAGGTGTAAAAGATGGGAATCTTTTTATTTTTTAACTTGCAGAGGCTTATAATGGAGATTCCTTTCATTGGGAGCGGTAGGCGTAAGTGTTGTGTTCTGGTGGGCAGAGACAGTAAACGTCCCAGATCTACTGTATGAATAAAGTCATATTGTGAAGTGTGTGGGCTGAAATGCTTGGCAGTCAGTCCTGACAAGTAGATTAGCTCTTACTGGGCCACCTCAGAATGGCGTGCACACGACTTGAGCGTTTCCAGTCAGCACGCTGCGTATCAAACATCTAACGGCCGGCGACGCACATGAAAGCCCGTCAAAACACCGACAGCAACCTTCTCTGCGCCACGAGCTTCTCCACAGCCGCAATGGTTAACAGGAGTCAAAATTGGCATGTCTAAAAAGTGGGATAATGATTATAAATGTGACAGGCTGAAAACTAATTACAATTGTCTCACTGTGTTTTCCAATAATGCTTCTAACATTTCTATAAAACTCATTTAAATCTTCCACAAGTCCAAAATTCAGTCTTGCTCTCAAGCCATTTGGCACATTTTTCTTCAGTTTACATTTAGAGAGGATTAGCTGAAGAGCTGAAATTAATCATGCCAGATGTCTGCTGCAGCGCAGAGACTGCCTCCCCGGTGGGCATTTGATTTGACTGAGGGGGCTTTTGCTTCTGTTTTCTGCTTTATCTTAAGTGGGATCCTCATGTTGTGAACTCACCAACACAAACTGGGTATTGTGTCACACTTTCCAGTAAAAGAACAAGAGAAAATCCACATTCTGGACGTGATGGGGGAAGTTCAAACAGCCAGAGCAGCCTGTTTGTGGCCAAGTTAAACAGAGAGATCATAGCCGAGCGGGGCAGACTGCTGAAACAAACACTATTATAAATAAATTCAATGACAGGTTTGAATGCTAAACCACATCTGTACACTTAATAAAAGCTGTGGAAAATGTCTTTAAACCGCGTCTAAAAGATCAGCTGTCGCTTCTGCTCTTTCTTGAATCTGAGCAAATATGAATAAGTGATGCTGTTGATTTAGTATTTCTGTTGTGATGAACGGGAGCGGGCAGCGTCATGCTCATCTTCGGCGGCTGCGACAGTGTTTGTCAGATTTGTTTTCGGCTTTAATGAGCTCCTCAGGAATGCGGTGGATCCCACATGTCTCGCGGTGGGCGGGTCCATCTTATTGCTGCCACATGTTGGGCTCCTACCGACTCTTCCAGGCTTGTGTGGTCAGACAGTTCAAAGAGCCCAGCCTCATTTGTTATACAACTTTATGGAACAACAGACCAATGCTTCAGCGTGCACGAGGAGGCAGCGGAGGAATGCCGCCATCCTAAAACGGCGTGCCTGGAGCCTCCTCAGATCATCTGCTTCTCTAATGAACATGCTGGACAGTGAGACGTGGCTTCCTCCTCCCTCCGTGGAGTCCCTCATGTGTTTGAACTCTGACAGTAATGTTTGTTGGATGGTTGTGGTGAATGGTAGTAGTTGATCACTGTCACTGGCGAAGTGCTGCGCCGTGCCACATATGGCAACAATACGGCATGGTCGTCCCGGCTTGATGTTTCCAGACTCAAGGTGTGAGCTGGACGGATCAGGCCGTCTCGATTGATTCTGCTGTTATCCGTTTCCATGCAGTTCCTGGTGGCTGATGGGAAACCTCAGCAGAACCCTGACCTCCACCGGATTGTGCATTGGAACAAATAGAGGCTTTAGAGTCCTATGCGCTGCTTCAAGTTCAACGTGAGCTTTTAAAGAACTCAAGTTCATTTGCATCGACCCCCGAGCACCACCGACTCTGCAAATAACCTGTTTTCCCGTTTTCACACATCAGTCCCCCGGGGATGTTTCCAGCGCCACAGCCTGCCGGGTCTTCAGGGACCGGGTCCACTGCATGCACTGGCTAGTAGGCCATTTGCAATAATCTCCTTTTTAGCGTTTAGAGGCTAATTATGTAACATTACACCTGCCTCCCTGAGCCTTGGCTCAGGCACGGTGCAGAATGAGCCCCCCCCTCCTTCCAACAGCCCTCATAGGGGTGGTTAGAGTTTCTTAATGAGATTAGCCCAAAGCTGAAATCTGCTTTGTGTCCCTCGCTATACGGCCAGATAGTGGATCAGCACAATCAAAGCTAAGAGGGGGAATCAGTGCAGATCCAGGCAGCCGACCTCATTTCTCTGCCCCCACCAGCCCCCCCCTGCGTGTGACTTGGACGGGATTCGCCGCTATCACACTTGACACTGTGTGCAAGCTTTGCATAGGAAATATCTTTGTCTCACTGTGGTGTTTGCTTGCTTCAGTGTTTTCGTGCCTTTCCTTTATCTGCCGGTCCAGTTTCTATTTGCCGTTGGATCAAACTTCTCAATAGGAATTTTTCTCGCAGTTGAGGACAGATGGGATGAATATTGAACAAAGTGAAGGAAGAGCTTTCCACCAGTCTGGGATATAAACTTGTCTAAGTTGTGGGTGCAGCACTACTGTCTTTCTGTCTTTATGAACTTTTATTTTACTGCAAACTTCTAAGGCCAAGGCTCAACTCATATTTGTCCGTAAGACGGTAATGTGCATGACAGAGCTTTATAAAGACAGAAATACAACACCCACGGAAGCCCATCCACAATGGGAGCCTTTCTTCCCCCGTTTTATTGGGACCTTAATGCCGCTGTAACTTTCAACTTAGACAAAAAACATTCAAACGCAACAGTGGGGTCATAAAAAAACACATGTAGGAACGTATGCAAGCATGCAAACAACTTTAGCTGAGAATTCCCAGAGAAAAAGGAGCAATGTCCTCGCGAGAAAAAACATGTAAATATTTTGCCCACTTGCTCAGAATATGATGTTGATTAAAAGAGTAAAGGTTGAGGTTGGAGAAGGGGCAGGGATTAGTCGCATGGACTGCATTAGGGTTATCATAACAGCCCGACTGCTGGGACTAGTAATAACAACAGAAGTAATAATAATCACAGACTAATTGATTGAACCCCGTGGCTTCCTTGCAAAAACCATATTTGTAAAGCTTATTGCCCTCACTGTGGCAGTTAAACCGGGGCATCAGTTGCCACTGCTGCATTGGACGAAGACGTTGTTTGGGTCCTGGGCTAATATGTGGGGAAAATCTTGACAGCTGGATAGATTTCAAACTGTTATAAACTTTTTACTCAAACTAAATTTAGCTTCACTGGAGACCAGCAGTTTTAGATAAAAATCTTTATTTTCTATGGTTTGTATCTCACAAAAAGATGTTGCACAATATAAAATGCTAAAATACTTTGCAAGTAATCAGATCTGGACCTTAAACCGACTACTTTATGCTGAAACAAGATTTTAAACTTCTGCCATCACCTGACATAAACCACAAGGCCTCTTGAAGCTGGAAGGACTTAGTTTGTTTCAAATCAGTCTGAACAGGTTTTGGATTTCAATGTAATTTATTTTCTCTTTTTTAAGTAAATCTGAAAGAAATGTATACACTTTTTTACTTGTGTAAAAGTGGGAGGAGCTAAACAGAAACTCTTCAGGACAGAGCCCCGTAAAACAAAGAACAACTTCATCACCATGCTCCCTTTGACATCATCAGTGCTGGTTTTAAAAAAAAGTTTTTGCATTTTATTCAAACCTTGAACCTTTTTTTCACACAGCTCATCTGTATGTATACTACTCCTCAATAACTACACTTTTTGTTTATTATCTCATAAACTCCTTTTGCATGAAACCCATTGAAGGAAACATCAGGACCGACCTGCTCCTGTTTAGGGCTGATAGATGGGAATAAAGAGATTCAACAGAGCTGGAGATCAATAAATCCTAAAACTGAGTTTAAGTCACAGACATCAAAGTGATCTCCACCTGTAGACATGTTTGTTAAAGCAGAACAGCATCATGTTTGGATGAGAAAAAACTAGTGATGAATCAATTAATGAATTTCTTTTCTCACGATCAAACCAGATTGATCTGTCTGAGGCAAGTTGTTAATCAAATTACTTATATTATTATAACATTGAATTAAATAACTGATCTTGGAAAATACCATAAAAACATGATGTCAGCAAAAAATGATGAAGTATCATTACAGTCCAGTGTGTGGAAACACTATGAATTTAGTAAAGTCATTTGATCATACAATGTGGTAGAATGTTCTAATAGTGTTCCATTTGTATTATTTTGATGTGGAAAGACAACAGTGGTCTGAACTTTATGAAACTAAAACGTGAATGGATTTGACATTAATTATTGTTTACTTGTTTGTTTGTTCATATATTTAATTTACACTTGATTATCTTGCAAGAAATACAAAGAATCTGGAAAACTGCTACTAACTGTAGTACCAGGTATTTGTCTCTGAGTCATACTGATTGAAATTTTGGATAAAGAAAAATTTTAGTTCACAGAATCAGATTTTTCAAAATGAACCAATATCGACTATGAATCTAATCGGCAACCACAAACTATTATAAGAAAGCAATGATTGTTAAAACGAGTGGTTGCACTCCTTGAGAGAAGGTATTTTGCTGTAAAATCTCTGTGGTTTCAGGATGACATCACAATGATGGAGCCTTGCTGGTGCGAGTGACTGATGCTTGTTGTGATTGTGAACATTTGTGAGCCTGAGCTCCATTTATCCAGTCAGTTCATTGTGTTTTTGACAGAACAGAGAAAGAAAACCTTTCCACATGTTTGCATTGTTGACTTCAGTTATATTTACTTATCTAATGTGGCCCCCTGTGCTCCCCCCCCATATGAGATTGTATCACAGCGTTGTAGTCTTCTGAATTTCCACAGATCCTCAAAGCCCTGAAGCTGAATGCTGCTGCAGCAGAGAGCGCTTTGCTGTGCGTCAGCGGAGCCTCCTGTCATGGAGAGAAAATCCCGTTTGAAGTATGGCCCCCGTCTTTCACACTGACGATAATGCTCCTGGCTTTATCGTGTCCTCCCTGCAAAGCCCATGTCTTCTCTTTTGTCCGGCTCCCCCCTCCCTACTCCTGCACACCCTCTGGCTTTCCTCTTTTGTGTCACTCTGTCACTGCAAGGAGAACCGGTCCAAACCTCATCCCCCCCCTCAGGCATGCTGGGAAGTGTAGTCTGAGTTTGGGGTCGGTTGTTTTTTTTTCATGAGTCCACTGCAGTTTACATTTCACCCCAAAGAACAAGCCCGCTTAAATTTACTCCATCCATTCCAACTGTGCTGCTGGATCATTTCATTTTCCCACTTTTACATCTGAAAATGTCCCTAAATAAATACTTTGCATTCTAAATTTCCAACATTATTAGCATTCTGGGGGCTCCAGCTCTTCCTAAATCCACAGCTTAAATGCAAATGTTCTGCAGTCGCTTCCACGCGTGGCTTTGTTGGCCTCTCAGAAACCTTAAGCCGCCATCATAAAGAGGGGCCTCTCATGGCAAATGCAGTGCAGTTTCTTATCTGGGGAATCAAATATTCAATCAGTCCATGCAAACAACACATAGGAGGAAGAACCTGGACAGGAGCATCCCTGTTACCGTCAGAAGACCTCAGATGTGTGTTTTTGATCCACATGGTCTCCTCCTGAAGCGGGTCTGTGAACCTTCCCTCTTAAACTGTAGCAGGCATATATTAGCAGGCTTAGAGCTTGGCAAGCAGCACGTCCCAAAATAGATTTCAACAATACTCTATGAGGATGCATTAAATAAATCTCTGCTCGGCTAATCCGTGAAACAGTTCACATTTCTGAGAGAGACACTCGGGTAGGACAAAAGCGCCGCTCTGCTCGCCGCGCCTTCATCTGGGGACAGACGCACATAAAGAGAGATATTTAGAGGAATGGGGGGGGGATCCTCTGCTAATGTGACAGAGAATTCTCCAAAAAATCATCATTGTGGGCTCTTGCACCGCAAAGCAGATTCGCTATCAATCACTAATGTCTTTCTTCTTCTTCCCGAGCGAGAGCAGTAAGTTAATCTTAAAGGCAAAACGTGGACATGAGGGCCATTTGGAAACATGTTGTAGATAAATGTTAATCACATTAGCATTTCCCAGACTTCCGTAAATCTCCATAAATAGCATGCTGAGGTTGATCCTTCTTTTCTGCCCATAGAGGCAAAATTATAGTTGATGAATTGCTTTTGCCATGCATGTAGGCTAATGAAAGCTTTGCTCCTGGGCCTGCCTTAACAAAGGCTCATCATTTCTGCACTTTCCACTAAAATAAGAACCTGTTCCACTTTTAATTAATAGTTTCACCCCTCCTATTCAGAAACATATGCATAGTTTGAAATTAATTTTTTAAGGTGAAACTTGGTCATTAATACTAAAGAAACAGAGCTTTTTGTGGAAAAGTAAGTAATGTTAGCCTTCGGCTATATAAAGAAACGCTTCCCCTCGTGACACCTCAGCGCTCCACGCTGCACATGACACTGCTCTGAGACTTAACCATCCTGTGACAGGTGGCTATTTAACCGAAAGTCATGGTGTTTGTTCAGTGAGGAGCAGTGGAAGTGAAGATACACCCACTGACGAGGAGCACTTGGGATTAACCTGTCGGGGTTTTGATGTACATTTAAACTACAGCCACAAGCAGCACGCAGAGATGTTTAAACATCCATTCATCCAAACTGGCTGCAGATCTGCGTTGGTGCAAAACCTTCCAAAGTGTTGCCCCCACTAAAGGCAACATTGCTTAATAAGCAGCAATTAGAGCACCTTCAGGTGCTTCATTCGTATTTGCGTATTTTTATTTGGTGATCGACATATTTATGGACACATTTAAACAAGCAGGTTTTATCTCTTTAATATCCACACTCATTCACTGCCATCACTATGGTCTGTCTTCTGAACAAATCAGGAAAGGTTGTGATTCTCTGCCCCCCCCTCAAACACCCATCCTGTCTCTAAATCATTGACGTGGCTTTCTTTGCATTAGGGAAGATCTGCAGCTTTTGTGTGTTTCTTGATAATGACAACAAATGTTTTTGGTTTCCCTCACTGTTGACGGGGAAGCCAAAAGCAACAGAGAGCGCGTTCCAGTGAAAAAAGCGCTGCGTCTTTGTACCTGTGACTTAAGCCCAAAGGTGGGCGATCCGTGTGGCAGTTTGTGTACTCAGGCTGTCAGAAAGAATCGGCCCTGACACACAGCAGATGCAGCAAAACGCAGGCAGGAGCCGCACTCCAGCTCTGTGGGGGATTTCATACCAATTAGTGAAAATCATGGAGTACTTAAGATTATTGCCTACTGAGTTTAACACCTCCGGAAGCCCCGCTCAACTTCCCCCTCCATAAATGTGGGGCGAAGTTTTTTTTCAGTTTTTTTCGCCATTTTCCCTTATTCTGTTTTTGATCTGGAGAAAGGGATGACTGGGCAGGGGACAAACTAGCCCCTTCTTGCTGCCCCCTCATCGAGGGGCTTTAGTAGAACTGCTCTGGCATGAAGGAGCAGCTGCTGTCGCCATGGTGACAAGTCAGCCTCACCAGCTTCACCCAGCTCCATCAGCCTGTGGACCGACTGGTATTAAAGATAAAATAAAAGAGAAGATTTACTCTTTCGTTCCTTTATTTACTCTGTCGAAAATCCACATTTTTGGTGGGAAGATCTGCTGAGTTGCAGTTCTGTTTGTGAAGCTCGTGGAAGGAGCTTGGAGGGAGGGGGGATTGTCTCTGTGAGGAGATGTAGAGACTCAGTCCCAGAGGGACGGATGCTGTGATACTTGTGAACTTTTCCAGTGTTAATATGTCAGCCAACAGCCTCCAGAAGGAGACTTTCTCCACGCCGTCTTCCAGACAAGAACTGGCCCCCCCCTCAATTAAACGAGTTAATTTGAAACCATAAGCTTGAGCTTAATTAAGAAGAGCTTAGACATCTCTTGAAATGAAATATCTGGGCTATACTGACGACATGATGCTCCCCTTCCGTTTCATTAGTGAAGGTTGCTCAGCTTCTGCACTTGTGCAAAATGGGGGGGGACAAGTTTCACTTTCAAAGTGGATCCATTGTGGACCCCCATCACGTCTGCTTCTGCAGAACCTCCAATCTGCATCCTGATGCCACAGAGAGGAGGATGGGTAAAGAGGAGAGCCGGAGATTAGGACTTGAAGTAAATAATTTGTATGATAATTCATTACAGCGCCGTCTTTTTCAACTTTAATTGGTCTAAATGAAGAGACATTTCACACCATTTAGATAAAAAAGAAAAAGAAGGCCAGCATAATGAAAAGGCGCCTGCCTATCGGACTTCAGAGGTTTGCTCTAAATGAAAATGTAATTGCAGGCGGAATGGTACAAGAGGAGAGACCCGCGCAGGAGATCCGGGTATCTTCAGACAGCCGAGCAAAAGCTAATGACTGAGCAATTTGGAACATTTACTCACCCCAAAGACTCTCATTAAGTCAATCACAGGCTTAGCAGAGACCCACTCGCAGCGCCGGAGCCGGCCCCGCATTTATTCCCACATCAATCAGGAGGGGCCGGTTTCTCCTGCTTTCAGAAGCCATGAAAAACACCCAAGTAATTTATTCGGGATCTTTGAGAGGATAATGGCCAATTATTTGTTTATAACACTGGTTAAATTTTCATTAGGCAGATTAATGGAATATCATGTACTGTCAACACTGGACTGAGGGGTGGTGTGTCAGAGATAAACGGCCAAACAGATGATGTCGCTCTGTTGGTAAATTGGTTTTTCTGCAGCTCTTTTCCTCCATATGAAAATTTAAAGGTGTGCGAGGCATCGAGGGGGGGTTAAGCTGTCTCCAGCAGAAGTGGAGGATGGGAGAGGCTTAGGAGAGGTGCTGTGATGAACTTCCTCCAGCAGCTGCCTTTCTGTTCTTCCTGTTTGCTGCTCCGCAGACTTCTCACCACATTAGATCTTTTTGTCCATTGTAATATTCTGCAAAGTTTTTTAGTTTTTCACACATAGATTCAGTTCATTCTCGACATTAAATATCGATCATGCACAATCCAGAACCAATTCCTGGGAGAGATATTTCAGAACGGCACTTTTTGAAATGATAATTCAGGGGAATTTTCAGAAGCCAACTTTTCTAATGAAGAATTCAGAAATCTACTTTTCCCAGTGACAGCAGGTGATAAGTTAATCTGACTTTATGCAGGCGACACATGACACCTGTAAATGACAGTTAAGAGGGAAATGACAACTACAAGGCAGGTAGGCAGGTGATTTACTGACCCCATACGATGCCTTCAGTTGATAGAAAGCCGTCTGAATCTGGAGTTGTGCTTTCACAGACCTCCACCTGAAATTGGTCTGGGAGTTGTCACTTTGAGCGTTGCATATTTCAGCTTCAAGGAAGTTTCCCTTTCTTTGCCAAAACGCTGGGTCCTTAGAAGTCTGATAAAATATGGCATATCAAATCCTAATATACACGCTTCACTCACCAGTGTGCAAATGATAGATCATGGGTTCACATTCCCAGATTTATGAAGCCTGAATTTTAATGTCTGACTCACACTTTACAGGACAGGTTTTCTACTTTCCAAAGCTTTGACAGCTCGGATTTGATTAAAAAAGCTACGACCTCCAATGAAAAAAAAATCAATTGTTTTCCATAAATGTTAGTTTCTTGGGTTAATTTGGACTTCTGGGTAGTAATCTGCCCTCCATAGGCCATCCAGAGCACCTGCCGGCCTCTCTATCAAAACAATCACGGGCTGAAGGGGGTTATGGTTGGGCCGGGCTATCTGTCACCTGGCCACAGGCAGCCAGCGGGACACAAGGGCCATTTAATTAGGCCCACTGCTCCTCTCTGGTGTGAAAGACTCTCAGGCCCCTTTGATTCCCTGCTGCTCTCCCAGCAGGAAGTGGTTGGTGATAATTGACACAGGATTTCCTTGTTAACCAGCGGCAGACTCTGTGGATTAAAGTGACAGAGATCTCCAGAAGAAAGAGGGGAGTAGATA
Organism: Oryzias javanicus; assembly: GCA_003999625.1. Taxonomy (NCBI): domain Eukaryota; kingdom Metazoa; phylum Chordata; class Actinopteri; order Beloniformes; family Adrianichthyidae; genus Oryzias; species Oryzias javanicus. The sequence continues at coordinate 8,573,453 of CM012451.1, read as the reverse complement.
AGGGGGAGGGGGCTCATGCGGGAGGAGTTGGGGGGGCAGCAGCTATTTACCGCTCTTGAGAAACCGGGGAGGAAATAGCAATATCAGAGTGGTGCGCAGTCCTGCCGCGAGATGTAGCTCCCACTTATCTTAGCCATTTCAGCTTGACTGATCAAAGATTGGCTTTCCTTAAAATAACCTGAGCCCAAGGTTGAGCACACGCTTTAATGCCATGTTTTTATTTAGTTTTTGGCCAAATGATCAATGTTTTTCAAGACCCCCCCCCCACAAAATGTGTTGCTGTGCCGCTGTTTGGGGAGGACTAGAAAGATAATCTCATTTCATTGATACAATTATACACCATCGTGGAATAAAAACATGTTTGTAAATGATGTAATTTCCTGTTCTGAACCAAGTGGGTCACAAGCCTTGACAAAAGCATTATCATGCAGACAGCAAAGCTACTCAGCTGGATATGGAGCAAACATGGGGCTATTATCCACTCATTTATTTCTAGATTTCCTTCCTTCTTATCTTCCAGCTACACAGCTCACCATCAGACATCAGGTTCTAACAAAGCCTTATTAATGATAACGCCTTCGTCAACATCATTCCCTCCGACTGCTTCACCTTGAACATTTCAGAAAGTTGAGCCATCCCTTGTGCAGAAATGACACTAATGCACCCTCCTTAAATACCCCACCAGCCCACAATGACCCAGATGAGCTATAAACACTTGACTGGTCACTTTCAAGTGCTTACTGATAACAGAATGAGGTGATGGCAAGTCTTCAGTGCAGGACTGGGTCAAAACCAGGTCCATGGAATAAATCAGGAGAAGTCCACTCTATCTTCTCCCCCAGCCGTTATGTGCTTGCAGCTGTGCTTGAGCACAGAGAAAAGGAACTTGTTGCTTTGCTATGGCAGTGAGGCTATAAGTCAGATGATGATGTTAGGAGGGGCTTTCACTGTCACCTCAGTTCTTCACTTTTATTACCAGCTCCCAGCAAACCTGTGTCGGTTGAGGACACTGCTAGGAACATCTGGACAATTACTGTAAACATGTTTCTCTTAACCTGATGGAAGGAACAGACCTAGGAATATTTTTTCAAGCTCTGCTTTGGGTCACAAGTTTACTTTCTGTTTGAAGAGTGTTGAATCATCCTGATGGCGGCTGCTCGGAGGTCAGGATGACCAGATGAGTCGCAAACCCAGCAGCTCCATCATTTATTAGATATGACAGAATGTTTTCATGCAAAACTCGAAGTGATTCTGTTGGGCTTACTTTGTGAATCTGAGCATCAGTGATTGTGCTGGTTGTTGGGTGTGGTCACGTGACCTACTGGTTTCTGCAGACATGACTTAAAAAACTTCAAAAGCTTAGACTGACTTTTGAGCCAGATGTCTCTAAACTCTGGTGTGTCTGAAGCTATTCACACTGGGCATTCAAGAACAGGCTATATGTGGTTTCATGAACATGCATTCAGCTGATTGTGCTCACACACTGGACAGCCAAGAATTATCTTCTTCTTTTATTGTTTATTTGAGTTTCCTGGCGTTTGTCCATCACTTACGATTGGTAGAGGCTTGGTAAAAAATGTCAAAGCCGTGCAAATCCCGCAAATCTTGCTCCTTGAGACCTGGACTGAGTGATCCCACCCCCTTGATGTTCCAAACAAGAAGTATTCATTGCTCCAGAAGCCAAGATGCCATTAACTTAAATTAAGTAATAAGCAGTTATTATTCATTCTATTTGTCAGAATAATCATTCTTGCTCTGATGCCTTTTTTAAAAAAAAATCTTTTTAATAATCTATTTTTTTCATTATATTTTATCTGTAGTTCAAGTTATTCAAGTTGCAAACTAACTAGTAAAATCCCTGAATAAAAGTAGGTGGAGCCTGCTGGCCCCCACATCCAACATTTCAAACATTTGGCAGATATCGTGTAGCCTTCTTTGAAGTGGTAGGGGTGTGGCCTTCCTGCAAGCTCACTCTTGATTGGAGAGAGCGAGAAATGTTGACTCAGACCATCAGTCACAAATGGGCAGACAGCTGGTTCCACTTGCAGCAGGTTTAATAGTTCAGACAGAAACTAAGCACAGCTAAAAGTGCACAAAGCTAAATCAGGGTCAAACATGCAGAGGTCAATCATGAGCATGGGAGCATGAAACAAGAGACTAGAGTTGTCAGGGTGGTGAGGGTCAGGGCAGGCAGCAGGCAATCAGAGATAAAGCAGGTTAAGAAACAGAAGATCAGGTCCAGATAGAAACACTCTGTGATGCAGACAGAGTGGCACAAACAATACTTCACACTGAGTGAGGCTCTGTGCAGGGCTTAAGTGTCCTGTGGGGGATTATCAAACGAGAGTCAGCTGAGCGGCATCTGGGGAGTGTCCGCTGGGGTTGCTGGGAGATGTAATGTCTTCAGAATTTTGGAGATGGCTCTCGCCGGTGACCAGAGGGGGAGACAGAGCTCTGACTCCTGACATCAACTCTGATCAATCAGTGCCATCACTGGCTCCAACACAACAGCATACGTATTGCAAAAAAAGTTGACTGAATTGAATTCATTTGGTTGGAGGTGGAAGTGAACCCTTTTCTATGGATGACTTCACACTGACTAACTCAGTCCAGTTCTCAGGTACAGTTGGTGGTCTGAATATGTCTTTATAAGTACAGAAACAGTTTCACCATTTTAAACATCTGCCAACGCCTCAAAGGTTTCTTCTCTCCTCACAGTCCTATTCACACATCAGAATTGAAACAATCTGTTCATCCGTCGTACCATTGTCCCACATCTACACTAACACAAGGTCAATGATGATGAGAAACCTCTTGTATAGATGAAGACCTCTCTCTTTTGTCTCATTTAAGCTCACCTGCTTTAGAGGTTCCAACAGGTGATCTGCAGAAGAAGCGTAACAGTTAACATCCATATTGTTGAACGTAAGTTCAACTTTTAAATTATTTGTGATAACTGCTTCTGTGTTGAAAATGTGTAATAATATTTACTCTTTACACTGGATCCCATAAATAACACCTGGGCTTAGTCAGAAGTTACTTCCGTCTGTCTTTAGCAGTTATTCTGCTCCTAGGTTTCTTTAAGCAGATGCAACCCCTTGTGCTATCTGTGATGAAGAGGCTGAGATGTTTGGATCCATGTGCAAATGGTTTAATGAGCAAGGGCAAGACATGAGCGTAGTCAGAGTCCAGGCAAGGGTCAAAACACAAAAGCAAGGCAGAAGGTCAGTAAGGAGGCAAGGGCCAAAGCACAGAGAAACAGGCAAACGAGAAGACTGCTCAGAGTGTAAGTAATACAAGACTTCGAACTGGAGAGGAGGCTGGAGTGGGTTTAAATGCTGTATGACCATGATTATGATGATGAACAGCTGAGCAGGAAGGAGTCCATGGCAGTGGCTGATGGGAGTTGTAGTGAGGAGCATGAGGCGTCAGAATTCTGGCGAGGGCTCCCTCTGGTGGTTGGAGATGGGAGCTGACGTCTGAACTGTGACACTATCCTTGGCATGTTTACATTAAAAGTCATCTGAACCCCAGACAGCGCACTAAACGTGTTTTTTTCAAGGACTTTTTATCTTCACTGGTGTCCGTGGCAGACATAAAATCATGTCCGCCTTTGTCATGGCTGGGATCAAACATCAAGGGTGTGGGGGTGTAATGGTGGGGTCACCTGGACCCCACAAGGGGGTAAACCAAATAATACATCCTTTAAATATAGTCTTTTATTTTGAAAGTATTTATTGTTTTGGTTCTCATCCGTGTTTGATCTGCTGATTACGAATTTAGTTGAAGTAATAGGATTTTAATTTTTTCCCCATGTTGTCTATGACTTATTTAATGTTGATTTAATTGTCAGTTTAGTTTGTTTCATGATTACTGAAGTCCTTTTCGATTTAAGACAAAACATAAATCACATGCTTGAACTCAGACTGCTGGTTGTCCCACAGGAGTTCAGCCGACAGCTGAGTGACACATACAACAGGAGCAGCAGTGCAGCAGGCCTGGAATGAATTGAGCTCTCAGACCCGCTCCAATGAAAATTGTGCTTTTGGTGATTTTAACTTGTTCTTGTGACATTTTTTCTCATGATGGAGGACATATGTAAAGAAAGTTAGGATTAGACTTGCATTTATAATTTTTAAAAAATTTTTTAGAATCGCTGTGATGGGAAGCGGGGGGGTGGGGAGGGGTGGTCCTCTGCACTAACAGTCCCACCCACAGCTTAGGTGAATTTTTAATGAATTGCTGTTGCTCTGCAGAAACTATGTCCGAGATAACAACACTGTATTTTTTTTTTTTTTTTTTTTTTTGGGAGGGGGGCTGGTTAAAAACTGTATAAGCATACTTAAAAAAAAATGTGGGAACACTTTGAAAATTGATCAAAAGAGGCGGGTCCGATTCAATAGGTAAATTACCTTTTTTCAAAAAAAAAAAAAAAAAGAAATACAATTTATGTCCATAACCCAGATGTAGTTTAAAATCTGTGCATATACTGTAAATACTTTGTGACCATCTACTGCCAAAAAAGTTCCCAGGACAGCCAAAGTCCAGTTCCCGGGTCTGCATAGAGACCTCCTCAAGTATTTTGATCTCTTCTCGGTTTGTTGTTAAAATCTTAAGACAAATAACAACCTACACAAATGTTTGTGAAGGAACTTCCTTGAAATGTTGTGATTGTAATGTCAGATTTGTGTAACACTATGGAGTTTCAGTCTGAACTAAAGCAATTTCACATCTTTGAGTCTTTCCTGACTCACAAAACCGTCACTTCTTTCATGGTGTCGATAATCTGTGAGGGCGGGACTTGTCTGGTCATAAAGACCAAAAGGGGTCAACCCATAAGACTGAGGTCATTCACCTTTAGCAGAATTCACAAAACATGATTCCATTTTTTTTTTTTTTTCGACAAACAGCAAGCTCAAGCTTGGATCAGGCAAGCTCCAGCAGCCTAATCATAGACCAGCAATAAACTCGTATAAGTAATGCAGGATTCACTGGTCCTAATAAACCCACAAGATCTGAATGTGTGTGCAAACATTAAAAAAGTAACTTTCAAATATTCACTATTGCAAAGAACAAAGTTCCAAACCATTTCATTTGGAAATAATTTATCAGAGAATCATTCCACTAACCCTGACGTAAGTTTAGTATTTAAGTTTGTATTCTCCTTGAAAAACTGTTCTTGATTTTCTATGACCACAGAATGAATCATCTTATTACTGTTATGAGGAACTGGAAATTCTACTGAAACTATGGGATGAATAATCTGAGCCGTGGAGACAACAAGTACCTTCACAAAATCCAAAATTAAGAAAGTTAGAAGATCCAGTTCCTGAATCTAAATCAACTAAATTCTTTGCTAACAATAATAAAAGAAAACTAACTTTATTTCAGCTTGAAATCCTCGTTTGCTGTGTGTAAATGTGAAGAATAATAGACTTTTACTAGCAGTGTACATCTGAGAATGTTTGCTGTTTTGTTGAATTAATGTGTTTTAGCTTCATGAAGTCCAAACTGTTTATCAGGAGCTTTAAAAGCCCATGTTTCCACATTTGCAGTATTTCAGCTTGTTTTTTTGAATACCTGAGAAACTGCAAACTCAGTTTTAGGCTTTACAATCTGTTTTGGTCCTTAATTATTGTTTCATTGTATTTGAATAAACAAACTCCATTTGAAAACATTTTCAATTAAAAAAATTTTTTTTTTAGTTTTCTTGGTGTGTTTTTTTTATTTCTACAGACTTTGTGCTAAACGTGTGTTTTTGTGTCTTGATTCTGTAATTTATGTTTTTATCTTCTTGTGTTTTATTTGCTGTTATAAAACCTGCATTGTACAACACCGTTCTTTCTGGGAAAAGTGGTATAGAAATAAACTTCAAACACGTTTTACTATTAAGTCTGTTTGTAAAATATTGTTCAGCTGCATTTGGTAAACTTTCTGAACCTATTGCCAAATTTCTGAAGCACTTTCTGGAAAGCCTTTAATCCAGAGATGATTCTGGGATAAATATGCACATTATTTCTTGGCTTAGCACAAGTCAGGTGCAAAGTCCAGAGATGAGTCTCACCAACTTTATAGTGTTTAGATGCAATATTACACAAACATGCTGCACAGGAACTCCGCATCACTGTCCACACCTTCTTATCTGTGCTTCCTCGCAGGTGCTGTATCTTAACCGTGCTGTAAGACTTCAATATGTGAGCATTAACACGCTTCAAGGTCCTTGATTTCTCTTTAGGAATTACTGTGCTGCAAGCAGAAGGAGAAGCTGGAGATTTGTTCCCTTCAGTCTAAAGTAAATAGGATAGAGGGGGAAAGCAATCACATAACCAGCACATGCTGTGCTATCAAGAAAACACAGCAGTTTAGATTAAGATTTTGTCATAATGTTTAATTTCATCTACTGGCAGATAAACTCTTTAACCTTTTCCATCCCTGTGTGATTTCAGGATAAGTCAAAGTAAACTTCACCCGCTGCAAGTCGAACAACTTGGTACTTTTGGAAAATGGATTTTAAAGAAAACATCAAGTACCTTGTTCTCAGTTGAACAATGAGGAGTGAAGTGATGCTGGGAATGAAGCCGGAAAACTTCCTGAATCCAGGAGGACCTTCCGCAGAGACTCTAATCCAGGTGAGCATTTTCAGTAAAGCCTGAAAAAGGAACAACACTGTCCTCAAATTACTGTTTATAACTTAACATCCATCCATTTTCCAAAATCCCTTTTGAGTTCACAGGATGATGGAGCCTATCCAAGCCACTGTGAGGCGAAGGCAAGTTTTACCCTTGATGATTCATCAGTCTGTTGCATGACTCCACATGAGAACTGCTTATTCCATAATTCCACATCGGTTTTAGGAAGAACAGCTGGATGAGGAGAAATGAGGAGGTGGATGGAGGTGTCCACTGCCAAACCCGGAGTCCAGAACTCTGTCCCACATCATCCTGTTGTCTTCTACAGCCACAGATCATCAGCAGCAGATATTCACCAACAGTGCCTGTAGCTCAGCAGGGTTATCTTCATGTGGAACTCACATTTAGTCATTCTGGTTCTGTTTCCTTAGGTGGGAATGTTCTATTTTATTTTATTTTTTACTTCATTTCGTTTGAGTTTCCTTGAGTTAGCAGACTGAGAGTGGAGCTGAAGGTCATTTACCAGACCCATCCGGTAGAAGAAGGAAGGAAAAAAGGGGGGAGGGTGTAATTTATGAAGCAAAGCTTTAGGCTAATTGTTTAGCATTACTTAATAATAATACTGATACCAATACTACTGCTACTGCCGACACTGCTACTTGTAATAATAATATTGAAACTAATAATGAAACAAATAGTAACTTTACCACTGATACTAATATTATTACTACTACTAATGATATCCTGGAGTTTGAGCATTTTGCAGAAATATTTTCAGGTAATAAAACAAATCAGACATTTCTACAGAAAAAGGTAAGAAAAACAGCAACAAAAAACCTTGGAGCTGCCTCCTCAGCTCCTCCTCTCTTCTTGCTCTCTTCTTCCTTCAGTCAGGATCACCATGAAAACAAAAAACAAATGTTGCTTCACCTCTTGGAAAAACTTTTTATTTCAGTCTGTGGATCATGATGGGGAGTTTAGTTTAAAGTTCTGTGTGACTTAACCTGACCCTGTCATATCGTGGTAAAGGGAATGAAGACACCCCAATCCCAAAACATGAACTCACAGAAGAAAATGAACATTTTCAACTTTCAAAAAAAGCAAACAACTGGAACAGAATCTATTGCTACTCCTGTATTTGATGGAAATTTTCTTTGCAGTTTTTATTGAGAAACTCTTTTTTTGCACTGACCTGATGAGCTTCAGGTCATTCTTTAATCTGTTTCATTTTTCTCTTCAAACAGAAAAGCTTCCTTTCTGAGGGTCTGAGTTGCCAGGAACCAGAATCTGGTGATTTTTTTTTTAGTTTTTAGCTCTATAAATAGTGTCAAAAAGAATTTGAAGGTTTCTGCATTTTCCGCTGCCTAAAACTATCCTCAGAGTACAAACAACATGAAGGACCTCTTCAAGCGCCTGACCATTCAGCTGAAGTTCTTTAATGTTGATTCTAAATTCTAAATGGCTGAAAACATTTAAGATGTTTAGATGGAACATATAAAAATGAGGGTTTTAATTCACTCCTTGCATGTTTGTGTAGAACAGTTGAGCAGAGGAAGCTACCATGAATTCTGGTTCAGTGAAACTACAGTTTGTGTTTAGCATGAATCTCTGTTCACTGCAGATCTGGTGGTGACAACTTCTCCTCAGGTTCACTTTGATGTCTCCACTCATTCCATGTAAATATTATCCATCCATCCCATTATTGTCTGGTGATGTTCAGACCTTCCTAATTACTTGTAGTAGATTTCTGCCATGTTCGCTGTGGGTGTGTCTTTCAGCAGAACTTTCATTCTATAGTTTTATAGAAATTTTACTGACAAAAAAATGTGAACTGGCTGCAAATAGATGAAAAAGAGTCTGAGCTGTAATCTTAAAGTTTTCAGCATTACTCCTGTAAAGGTGCTGCCTCCATGCTGCAGTCAGTTGGTAATCCAGTCCGTCTTTGGCCTTTTTGGCAGATTGTTAGTGTAATAAACAGGAACACTGATGCTCAGAAGGAACGTCCAGAAGTTCGTGGAGACCTTCATACACAAATTATCCTCAGACTGTTGGCAGAGTGAATATTTGACTTTGTCATCTCACTTTTAATCCACGTCAGAAACTTTTGTCTCTGTAAAGTTTACACAAAAGATCTGGTCCTTCCAGTTGAGGAATATCACACAGCAAGGACCTTCTCAGGACCTTCAGGGGCATTTGTTTGTTCTGAAACATTTCAGCACTTGTTTGTTTTTACAACCTAAATCCGTTCTCCGTCTTTGCTCTCCAAGCCCAAAGAACTCCCATTGCCACCTTGAAAACATGTGCAGGAAACAGAAGATCTCTGCATTTTCCATCTGCTGAGGGCAAATCTTCTAAATTCATTCTGTTTCACTCTTGACATCTATAAATAGATATGCTATCTTAAATAAGGACAGTTGCAAGCAAAGGGTTAAAACATTTTGCACCTTATTGGAAATCAGGAGTTTAAGTCTGAACTCATAAAGTCAGTCAGGACTCAAACTCTGACGTGACCAACCAACAGTTTGATGGGGAGGAGAAAATCCCACCTGCTGGTGAATCAGCCATTTTAAAAAATGTGAAAGAGGCCACAAGTCTAAAAATGTTCAAATCTAGACTGAAAATGTTCTTATTTGGCAATGCATTTTAATATGGGAAGTATTGCATGTGTACGTTTTTAAGGATTTTTAATTTTTTGGCACCAGATGAAGCTTTCTCAATCACATCTTCAGAAGTTGGTCCAGACTTCACTCCTATGTGTTTCTACATATTTTGTTTTAATTTTACCAAGAAATGGAAAATCATAAATTAGATTTATTCAGATTTAACTTGAATGGGAACCATTTCTTTATATCAGTTTTGAAATATTTAAAGCTTATAAATGTCACTTCCGTTATTAGCTTTTGTGTTGGATTTAGTCTTCATCAGTTCAAATTGTAAAATTAAATCTAATTTTTCTTCTGTTTCCTCAAGGAATAGTTTAAATATTTTCTAAACATAAGAACAATTTCACTATAAAAAGTTACACCTTCACTTTTTCAGGTAATTTTTACCTGATATTATATACCAATAAAAAAGTCTTTATGATTAAAAAATACATCAAAATATGATCAAATGTGATAAATTAGAGTCGTTTTCTTTCATTTTCAGCTGTGATTTATGTAACAAAATCGAAAATAAAAACTCAGGAAAATCTTAAAAATATGCTTGAAAATTACTAAAAAATTAGGAATTAGAAAACAAATTAATTCCTAATAACAAAAAAAAAATGTAAGCGGAGACTTGGCCTTTGGTCTATCCATTCCTGGGACATGTGAGACTTTGGCTCAGAATGTACTAAATTGAACATCATGTAAATACTTTGGCTCAGGTGATAATCACCTGGTGATAGTTCCCCTGGGTTAAACATAAACTTTGACAATTACAACCAAAAAATGTATTTTGCTTGAACTTATTTGAATAAAAAATGTCCTGAAATGTTTGAACCTTCTTCTCTTTTTCAGGGTTGTTGCTTTTGGAAGATTTTTGTTTTTCATCATCAGTGGACACAAATACTCTTAAAGTGATGCAGATTCCAGGAAGTGAACAAACTGAAAGTCATCCTCTGGAAAAATGGGGGAGGGGGGGTTAATGACGGGATGACCATCCTTGGCCGCACCACTTTGGCCGAAGGATTAACCAAACAGCGTCACCGACAAACCTGCAGGAAATCAGAACCACATGCTTGAAGGGGGGAGTACTGATGCGATTATTTGTTTTTTGATAAATTAATGGGGGCTAATTGATAATGTCATTACATCAGAGGGGGGCACAGAGAAGGGCAGGGGTAAAAATCAAGGAATGCTGCTCATCAATCCTCTTTAAATACCACAGATGCTGAGTTTGGTGCACCCTTGAGATTAAGATCTACTCAGCTAACCAGGAGCAGACCTGGACGGGACCCGCCGATGCACCCCGAGCAGGACGCACAGCAATCACAGACCGAGCTGTTTTGATCTTCTGGAGTGGTAATTCCCACCAACCTCATACGAGAAACAGCATAAAGATAGTTTATAGGGAGTAGCAGCTTTTAGTGTTTGTGTGTTAAAGACGCCGCTAATCTGATCTGTAAAATAAGTTACCAGTAAAAATGTAAAACTGTGACATCTTCTCCCAGATGATTTAACATCTGAAAAGCTCAAAATTAAAGGATAAACTCCACATGGCCAATAATTCAGCAGTTAGGTGGACAGAAGGTCAGTATCTGCTCACAATCTGCACCACTCTGGAAGCCGTGGAACAAGTGCAGCTGTGGGAACGGAGATGGTGGCTCGTGTGCTGCAACAGTGATTTAGGAGACAGCACGGGGCTTTAGAGAAGGAAAACAAGTTCATTACACTTCAATAGTGGCGTATCGCTCCCCGTAGACCTGTCAGTGAAGTCAGTGGAGAAATGAGCGGGCCTCATGCGCTCCTCACAAAGTTATTAGGAAAAGCCCCAGGGTGGACATGCCATTTACAATTCTTGCCCTGGGACCCTTGACCCCAAACACTCCTGGGTCACTACTTCATTTCAAACAGTTTGTGTTCCTGTATTCCTTGGTGAGCAGAAGTTTCATGCTCTCTGCAGCAGCCTAAGCCGGTTTGCAGCCTGTATCTGTGTAGGTTGCAGGGGTGGTGTGATGGCAAATGATTACAAATGTCTCCGTTCTAGCATAATTGGATCAGGCTGACTCACAGCTTATTGAACAAGATCTTGGTTGTTTCAAAGCAGATGGATTAACAATTAAATTTGTCTGCTAATTCCGTGGCATACACCTTGAACAGAAAATAAGACGCATTAACTGGAATAAATTACATTCTGCCCGCAGGGCGTATCATTAGGACTTGGTTTCTGCAGCTTCCCAAAACACTTTGACTTTTCTTCATTCAAACGGGACAAAACAAGTCTGACGCTCCGTCTCTTACGCGGCGTTTTGTTTGGTGTAATTTGGGTTTGAATGGGACAAATCTGCTTTATTATGAAGGCTTTAGCACCTTCATTTGCAGTCAAATTACCAAAAATGAACTTTTACATTTTGCGGCTTTAGAAGCTCTCTGTTATTCTCAGAAAACCTTCATGGGAACAAGTGAGCCGACTTATAAAACAGCCGCATCAGCTCTAATGTTTGACCAGAACCTAAGTGATTCTTCACTATGTTCAGATTTTTATTATCATTCTACTTGACGGTTTTAGTGTCTTTATAGCAGCAGGACCGACAGTTTTCCATGCACTTGGAGTCTGGAGAGAATTGGTTTTTCCTTTATCAGTTATTGATCATGTATTAGCTCTGTGACATCTCCAATAACACCAACCGGAGATCTGCTGTTCTTTCTGTTGGGCTGTGGGTCTGACTGACTAACTGAGAGCAGGATTTGCAGAAATGCTCCCAAATACCTTCAGTTTGGATCATACTTCAGAAAGCAGTCTTAAAAATGTCAGAAATGATCATTTCGGTTGAAACCTGAGTTTTTCCACTCAAACCTGCAGTTGCAGAGCTGCATCCCTCATGCTAGCGTCCAAAGATCTGTCTGTACGCCAACCCTCAGCTGCAAACAGAAAGTCCTGCCCTCGCATGAGTTCAACCACAGAAGATTTTTGTCTAAATGTTGTTTTAAAACATTAGGAATGTCCTCCATTGATGTGTCTTTTTAATAGAAGTGTACTGAAATATGCGTGTGTGCACAAAGGTGGCAGAATGTTTTATGGTTGGAGCAGCTGGATAACATTAGCTCCTCTTTATGTGCTCTTTCTGAGTCAGCTTACTTCAATTTATGAAGTAGATCACTTTTCTTTACATTAAGTAAATGAGAGATTTGCTGATGAGTAAAAGAAAGAACAGATATTTTCATAAATGAAACAGTAGTATCCTTGTTTTTATTTAATCTTCCACTTAAAAGTTTTTTTCTGTCTCTGGGACTTTTAGAGATCTTGACACAGATGTTCTGGGTGGATGTTTGACAGCAGAGGACCAATAATTATTATGCTCATAACTGTTGATGTGATTTTGTTGTGTAATTGGAGGGCATGTCAAATTCCAGCGAGGCGTTTTCTCTTCAGATCCAGCCTTTTTGGATCCTTTGAGGAGGAATTTGCAGGTTCTTCTATCTGCAAGTGCTGCTTTGTCATAGAAACAACTGCAAATAATAGCATTTGAATTGCTGTTCTTTAGAAGTACTCAGCAGGTCCTAAAAAGTATTTAGATGTAAATTAAATTTTCCTTTAGCATCCGTTTTTTCCTCTTGTAGACATCTAACAATGTTGTATTTTTTTTTATTATACATACATACCAACTCAATGCATAGGCAATTCTAAACTTTAAAGCTTCAAATTTCCAGAAAAACCTTAAATCAGATGTTTTTAAGTTTTTTTAGGGAATAAATGGAGAATCCTCTGTAGTTAAGGACTGATTTCTCCTCCTGAACACCACTTGTACATTTCAGGCCTCGATAATAAACCGCCATCTGCAGAACTTACAAGTGCTTTAACAGAGTTAATTGAGTAAATTGAAGCAAGCTGCCGAGTGGTGCTGATCTATGATGCTCTGCTGAGGACCCAGAAGGGAGACAACAGATTTACGGCAGAGGACAGTGGGCGGCCTTTTGTTCAAGCCACGGTTCATGAGGAGTTTGAGGTCAAACAGGATCAAAATCTTAGAGAACAAGTGGAGAAATTCAAGCTCAACACAAGAACAACTCTTTCCAGGAATTCAGAGGGGATTTGTTTCATTTTTAGGACTTCCCAATCCTTTTGAATCTGCTTTTTTATGTTATTTGACATTAATTGACACAATGAGAATGGAGTTTCTTTGGTTCTCTGTGACTAGAAATCAATAATTCATAAAAGAAGTAATATGACAAAGAAATAAATATTTACATTTAAGCAAAAATGAAGGTAATTAACAGATCCTGACATCAATGAGGTAAAAATAGAACCTAATGCATTTTACTGCTGTTGTTTGTATGACATAATCTGAGGGAAATTAACAGTATTTTATTTTGAGAGTTCAGAGGCTTAAACAGAGCAAAAAGGGCCATTCATGGAGATTGATCTGGAAAAGGGAAAACTATTTCATAATTAAGCAATCAAGGAAAATGCACAGAGGATGAGTCACATTTCCAAAGCTTGTGAATATCAAGGTGTCCATAGATTATAACCCAAACTTCCGCATTTATGATAATTTTTGTGAAATATGAAACATCCCTTCAATATTTTGATTTCTGGTTTATGTAATCATGAAATTAAAGCCAAAAACTTATAATTATATCACATTTTTATGTAAAGTGTTTGTATGTAAGAACAAGAAAATTAACTTTACCCTAACACAACAGTACTTCAAACTATTCCATGAAAAATTTGTGACGATTATAGCAATGCTAGTTTTAGCTTTCTGTACCTGTCTGCTACAGCCTGAAAGACTCCACTAGAAGGAAAGCAGAGCATTTCAGGAACGCGTGCACGTCTGATTCATTTGGAAGGCTCCATAACAAGTTAGGTTATCGCGTTCAAGGGTTTGATCTTCTCTCCCTGAGGACATGAGTGGCCAAGGTGGTCCTTTCAAACATTTATTGTGCTAAATTGAGCATTAAGGAGAGCCGCTCAAGGGCTCCAGTAAAATGTGGGTGAAGAGATGTGAGTGACATTGATAGCATCATAAAGTCCGGCACTTCTACAGTCCTTTAATGTTTGCTGTTCCCTGACAGGTTTAACCCGGTGAACACTTCATTCACCTGCTTGCTGCTGTTTCTGTGTCTGTCACTTCATTCACGTGATTTCCCAGGAGGCTGTTGGTTGGAATGAAGTTGAAAAACATGTTTTTTTTTTGCTTGTTTTGTTTTTTATTAGCAGAAGTTTGTTTTAAAATCTAATACAGGACCTACTCCATTGAAAATTGTATTGTTTTTTTCTTGACGATAGAGAACATTCAGTAAACAAAGAAAATTAAGTTTAAAATATGCATTTCTGATTCTTTTATGTGAATGAAATGATACAATGCTGTTTGAAAAAGAATGTATTTGTGACACTGAAAATCTGCTGGGTGTGCCATGAGCTCAGTTCTGATGCATTCACTTGCAGACAAACAGATCCATACATGTCTTTGTTTTCCTCGTCTGAGCTTAAACCCGGGTCAAAATTGTTCTGCTGGACAGCTGCAATATGGCTCGCCATTTTTGTTGCACTGGTAATGTTAGGTTGGGGGTGTGAGGGGCCGTAAGCTAGGGGGAGAATATGCAAACACAGTTCTCTGCAACAGGGAGAGGAAAGGGTGGGTGAGGCTTCTCCGCAGTAACAGTCCCACCCACAACTCAGAGCTGAATTCCTAATGAACTCCTCCTGCTCTGCAGAAATTATGTCCTCATCTCCAGCTATGTCCAGCACATTTTGGCTTTGTCTGAAAACTTCATAATTATAATAAAAAGACCAACGGGAAAGCTTTGATCACAGTGAAACTGTTTTTTGTGTCTGTGTTGGTTGAAGATCGGTTATCTTTCTAAAGACCATAGGTTTCCTCTATTTGGTCCGTATATAGATCATGTCTACTGGTTTAATTGAATTACTACAAAATTTTTCTGTCATTTCACCTTTGGCGTGCCGTCATGGCCTGCAAAGGCTTCAGTAAAGGCCTAAAATTATCTGAAAATGAGTCTCTAAATCACAGAAAAATGTTTTTTTATATATACTATATAAATACATTTGTTCAAATTATATTTTAGATCATTTGAACCATTCTGTCAGCTTCTCTCATAGCCTTGCACCTTAGCTGCACTGCAGTCAGACTGTTTGTTCACATGAAAGTTTCCAACCAATCAGATTTTAGCCCTCACTTGTTGCTAGGTGCATGATAGTTTGCTTTTGGTTCAGCGGCAGCTTTCCATAAAAAACACTGCTGATGAAACCATAGCCATATATTAATTAAATGCATTTACATTGATTCAACTAATCAGAATCTGATTTAGGAAGGTGACATATTTGCCTCTGATTGGATGGTCAAAGCTTGCGCTACCAAAAGCTAACTTTTTCGGTTCTTCAGGCCGAAGGGAGTAACTGGACTTTATTTTTACTTTAATCACTTACTGTTTTGAAGTTAAAAAAAGAAGAAGGTAGAGAAGTTGATTTAAATGCAGATTTATCACGTGAGGCATTCTTAAGACAGACTTTTCCAGAAAAGTTGGACATCCTCAAAAAAGGCATTATTGCAGACCTTTCACGTGCAGTTTGCTTTTACAATATCTGCAATTGTAGTGAATATTATTTATAACTGATCTATTTAGGATGTAATTACTCTATAAAATAATATTCGGATGATGTTAGAAACATAAAATAGTTTTTATTAATGAGGATGGTTTTGTCGGATGAAGACTGAAAGCTCAGCTCTGAAATGTACAGACAGCCACTGAATCTCACTGCTGCTTCTGAACGTTCAGTAGATCCAGACTTCTTTGCTCCTTTTAAAGAATTCCAACACTTTTAATCTGACAAGAATTCAGATGAAAATATTTTAATCAACACCAATATTCTAACATTAATGTAAAGAATGACTTCCTGAGACACTCCATCGACTAAACAGAGTCTAATGAGGACGTTCTCTAACCAGAATTAAAAGCTGATAAAATCACAGAAGATGATGAAACATCCAGACCAAATGTGGCTGTCTTCTCCGCTTAAGTTCACAGCAGTTCATTTAATTGTTTCATTATCTTCACAAAAACACAAAGAACATTTTCACAACGGCAACAAATGTTTTCATAATTGACACCAAAGATAATTAGCCGTGTTTTATCAATGAGCTGCCAGCCACAACGTCTCTTGAAACCTTTCACGCCCAGACAAGACCAACAATTGACTGCATGCCCCCCTCCTTCATGTACAGTGGAGTTGGATGCAGCAGCCTTTCATGAAGTGGGGGGGTGCAATGACACAGAGCAGAACAGACCAACACAGAGCAGGGGAGGACAGGAGGGAGGGATCTAGGGAGGAATTGTGGGCCAAACTCGTTTTCCGCTTGATGAGTTCGCTGCAGAGAAAGCGTCTTTGCTAGGTAAATGATTAAGGGGGGTGGAGGGGGCGAGGAAGGGGGGGGGGGGGGGGGGCTGCACTGCTTTTCTGCACTTCAAAGGTCTCCAAAGGCAGATTCAATGAAAAGCAAATGTGTTGCCCTGCCGCTCAAATACCCCAAATGTTTTAGCAGGTGCAGGCGGAGCTGGGCAGTGACGGAGCTGCACCTTGTTGTGGAATTCTGGGCCTTCCTGTTCGGGAACAACAGTGATGTCCGATCAGCCTGGGGAGGGAAAACCCAGAGTATGCTGGAGTAGGGAGGTCGAGCTCTGCTCACCAGCGTGACCTTCATGTGTTCACAAGTGAAAAGGCATCAGATTAGAATCCATTGGTTTTTCAGGTTTATGACTGTGAGTGTTAGCAGCAGCATTAGTGTGAAGCTCACCTCTGTCTGCAGCAGGGTCATTTTACCCCCTTAAACTGTATTCTGCAAAAAAATACAAATAAAATAAAATAAAATTCTAAAAATAAACATTTGTTATACTATTTTATGATCTTATTTTTTTTGCAAAACAAAACACTTCATATTTTAGTTTTTTACTGTCTGTGTTTAGTACATTTACAAAGCAATATTAGACCAGATCATTTTTATCAACTATTTAATTCAGAAGCAATAATATGCATATGCTCTTTTGCTGCACCTTTTTCTGTTCTTGGTCACAGGTGCCAGAGCCCAGCATCAGTTGAGTGACAGGATCAGCAGGTCAACAGCCAATCACAGGCTAGACCAGGTGTGGGCATACTACAACCCAAGGGCCAAATGCACACTAAAATAAATTGTATTGATAATTTATATCAAAGTTTTATATTATACTGTAATTTTTCTGATCATTTCAACACAACAAGCAGAGTTTTTTTCTAAGTATTCTTTTTTCCTGAAAAACATTAAGCAATTGGCACTAAAATAAAAACAAAAGCCAATTTTTTAAAACAAAAACACATGTTTTTGTCCAGATTTCATGTTCAAATTTCAGATTTCAAAATCAATAAAAGAAAATGATGCCATCTTATTGGCATTGTAATTGTTCCAAACCATAGACATATTTGCAGTAATACATGCTATACACATGCATGTATAATGGTTGTCAATGAGATTCAATACTTGACAGATTAACGAAATTGAGCTTTAAAATTGCGTAAATTAGGCTAAACTGAAGCTGTGTCCTTAGAACAACACAATTACTTGACGCTAACAGAGACTCTCCTGCGTCTTCCTGTCTGAAGAACGTCATGATCAGAGTTAAATGAGTCCCTGTTGTAGGCGCCTCTCTGACTTCACCTGTTCCATATCAGCAGGTCCATTACATAATCAGAGTGCCGTGATTACAGGTCTCCCAGAGTCTGAGCAATTACCCCGGCTGGGTCATTATCACCTCATAACATCATCTGCTTATCAGACAGACAACAGCTGAATGCGGTGTTAGGTCACAGAGACCACGAGCTGCACTCATGAAGGAAACTGCCTCATTAGAATGAGTGTTAATGTCATACATGTGAGCAATAATGGGCACATTAGTGATGCATGTCGCTCTCAGACGAGGAAGGGAGGCAAAAAGATGGCTGATGAATCTTCCTGTTACAGGTCAACGCGCCCGTTGCTTTTAGACAATTACAAATGTGATCAATGTAATTAACACTGATGCACTACATACATGCAGGTCCAACTCAAATAGACGTTAATGTAGTAACGCCTCCACACTGACACAACAATTAGTACCTGTAAAGAATCAGATCACTGAGACAAAAAACAACAACAGTTTAAATAGCATACATTCTTGTAAATTAAAACAACAAATACAGTAATACCTCTGACACAAATGAATTCAGCACAAAATGTTAAAGGGGGTATATCACACAAGTTTTTTTATGAGCTTTTACGTGTAATATGATGTTAATTATTCATGAAAAACACCCCATTTTTGCCTCATTTACTCATCTCTGAGCCTTTCGCTAAAACCCTCTTAGCACCAGCTCCTCCCAATCCTGGGTAGTATAAACATGGGGACCAGCCCCTTCCAAGTAGAGTCTGTGCTGCCAGCACCCCCCCACCCCCCAGGCTAACACACACATTTTGTCCATGGAGCTAGCAATGATCGGCAAAACTGTTTTTTTTTTTTAATGGTTCGCTTTTCCTTTTTTTAAGACAATGTTGTCCAAGTGGCAAAAAATGTGTCTTAGGATGCAAGAGACTTAGGAGTTTGTTTAGGCTATCCGAAGTAGCGCACATCAAAGATGGTTGAATTTCATCTTAGGGAACATGCAACAGACCGGCCAGCAACTTTTTGTCTGTGACCGCCATTTCACAGATGACAGCTTAATGAACCTTGATCTGTATCAAAGTGGATTGTCCAAAAGACTAAACTTCATAGCTGACACAATTCCTACATTATATAATCTGTTGGAGAGGGCAGGTCCGTAAGATCATACAACCAGCTAAAACTATGCAGTATAAACGTATAATGCACCAGATAACGCCACATTTTCACACATGTTGCGCCTCGAGTATAGATGTAAGGCTCTACAATATACCCATCCATCTTCTTTGCAAAGGTTTGGATTTTTTTGTGGGAAAAACGCTGCTGAGCCCGGCTCTAGGTTGACGTTCTGAAATGGGCGGCACCCACAAGGAGAGGAAGGTGGTGCTTCAAGGATTGAGTTGTCTTACTGCCGAGTAGGAAAACAGCTCACAAAAATATTTCATTGTATGAAATATTAATTATTTAGTGTGCCAAAGATAATATATTTTCACGTGGATGTAGTTTACCCTGAAATTATTAGAATAGCATGATATTGGCCCTTTAAAAAGTGTGTGGGATTTTCATATTTTTGCTAAAATAGAAGTTTACTTTTTGACCCATCCCCTCAGGGGTCCCCACAATGAATCAGCTTTCACTGGTTCACACATTCAATTTGGCAGAGTATTTTACACTGGAAGTCCTTCCTGACACAATCCTGTCTTTTATCTGGGCTGATTCAGTTTTATCCTAAACTTTACTTTAATTAATTCTAATAAAAGCTACTTCTGCAGGTTTAATGTACTAAATTATAGATGTTTGGTCAGTGTTAAGGATGCTGAACAAAGAGCGTTATTTTGATTTTTGCATGCACACATGCTTATTGAAAAAAAACTGCAGAAACAAGGCATGCTTTAATTTTTAGGAGATGAAGCACTGCACTTCTGCTTTGATTTCATTTAATATATGAAGGTGCTCCTAGAATGTCTCCAAAACCTGATCTGTGCCCTTCTTTATGTTTTGTAGCTGCATTTTAAACTTTTTACAATGAACCTTGAATACTATTGATATTCCACTGAATTTATCTTCATCAGTCAGTCATGAAAATCACTGTAAATTGAGTACAGCCCCCCCACCCCCTACCCCCCTATTCAGACATTTCCAAACAGAGGAAGAATAAAAGCCTGATAATAGTCTAAATGCACAGACTGCAGAATATGGGCCTTCTCTTTGCTTTGCGTGCGGCGTCCGTTTGTTTAGTCAAATATATTCCCACAGCCGAGGTGTACAGGTGTTGATTAATCCTCTCGACATTTTCCGGAGACATTCTTTCGTTTGTATTGACATTCTGATGAGAAGCGGAGAAATGGAGGTGCTGCCACGATATTCTGGAAGCCTCTTTAGAAGTCAGCCTGAAACAGGCGAGCGGCTGCATGGCCTACATTATGGGGTTTATGGTCTGTGGGGGTCTGTTCCCAGGAGCCCCACAGGCTGCTGACTGGATCATCACACAGCAGGAAGCTCAGCTCCAGTTTGCTGCATCCAGCTGCTGAAAATGGAACTTTGTCAAAATCCAAAAATGATTGAAATCAAAGTCAACTTTTTCTGTAAAAAAATGATTCCTTCTCGGCCTGTCATCATGTAAATGAGCTTCATTTACTGAGGAACCTCCAAGAAGCTGAACCCAGCACTCCAGAACTGGACCAAACCAGAACCACCACACCCACAGTGAATGTGGTAGTGTTATGGTGGTTCTGTTTCCAGCAGTAATGAGTCTCACTGCTCTTGAATCTAACTGACGGGAACTAACACAAAGAGCCAAAAAATGATTTCACAGTGACGGTTCAGCCACAGATAAAGACCTCTTCCTCATTAAAGAGAGAAAAATAAACAGAGGGGAGGAGGAGGAGGGTGTGTTGACTCATTGTTGACATGTCATGTTTTTCTCCTTCTCTAATTATTGTGTCTCTGAAATGAAATATTTCAAGGATGGAAAACTGTTCAGAAATGAAGATCAGTCACTGACCACGGAAGTACTCTAAACTCCTGATTTATTTTAAGATTAATTACGATCTTTGATCTCACACATCCCGTTTGTGGAGAATTGCTTTTGTTTGTGCAGACGTGAATTCTTACCAACAAAAGGTTCTTGGTCTCTGTATCATGATCTGCAACAGGCTGATTTCTTTGAAACTGTCTCAACTATCAGAATTCAGGTTAAACTGGAATGTCATCAACCGTTGTATCCAGTGGGGGCTGGTCAATTCGGTCAATTTTCAAAATATAACCAATTTTTCACAATAAAATACAACGATTGACAAACCGATTATATTTTTGTGTCTAAACAGGCTGTAGAGATTCAAAAACACACAAGCATAACGCACAACACACGACAAATTGACACACACAAAGACACTGAGACACACATATACATGCACAGATCAACTTAGTGGGCCTGCTGTGGAGCAGGGAGGTGGGAGGTGGGGGTTTGGGAGGCTAAAAACACAATCAACGAGAGAGAAGCAGGGAGCGTCAAGATGGACAATGTCAAATTAATTGTAGAAGCTCTAAATAACCACAGCTGACCAGAAGCGCCTGTCGTGAAATAAAGGTTGTCTGGTGTGAACTGGACGTGAAGCGGATACCACACCCATTCGGCGCCCACACCGCTTCGCAGCTCTTCTACGTCCAGAGTGAACCAGGCACGACGAACACATTTACACATTCAATCCACCCTGTGGCCGCCCAGCTGTCGCCCGAGTTCGTTATGACGTCATCGCCGCCTGTCACTGGGCTCCCACCATGTGACATCAAAACGTACCCAGGAGACCACTGACTGAAGTCGACTTTTGGAGAAAAATAGTCCGGTTGGCAAATATTTTAACTGTTTCTTAAAACCTCCGCAACTACTGATCTGCGTTTAAAAATGTGACTGCTGCCTTCCAATTACAAATGACCACCTGCCTAAATTTCTGAAAAACTTGCATGTAGGTCACCGCACTGTGGCCTTTTGGGATATGTGACTGTAACCTCTCAGCCTCACAGACTCTTTGTGCTCCGCTTCAGCTCTAAATAGCTTAAAGCAGCAGAAGTTCAACCAGATGAAGCATCGTTTCAGTTTTCATAACAGCTTTAATCTCTTCTGTAGCAGAAATCCCATTTTTACTTGGTTAAGTCTGTTTTGTTGGTGTTCCACAAGCTGCCACCAAACAGGATTCAGTGAAGGTGTAAAAAGCTGATTGTGACACAGTTGCAGCTAAAATAATACTTCTACTTTTTTTTTTTCTTTTTGAGGGTTAGAGCGCTCACTGATGGAGCAGGAAGAGGAATCTTGGCTGCAGCACTTATCTGCAGTGTGTCTGGAGTGCGGGCCGCTTTCCCTTCCCTCCATTTCTTCCCTATCTCTGACACCAAACTTATCAAAATAATGTGCAGTAAGATGATTTTTGGCCTCTGCCTGAAAAACTGATATAAATTTCAATCTGAGTCTGACAGAAGTTTTCATTTTGCCAAGACTGCAAAAGATGCGCATGTGTGTTTGTTGATTCAAATGTGACTACAAAAAAAACTTTAAATTACAAAAAGAAAGAGTAAATGTTTAATTTAAAATCCTTTTTGTGAATTCTAGATTTTTAAGTATTGATGATCGTTTAACCCTATTAAACCATTTGACTCATTGTTGATCCAGAATGTTCTGAGATCCCAAATAATTAATGAGATAAAAACTTTTCTGATTTTCATTATAGTGGTAATAACTTTTCAACTTAATCTATTGAAAGAATGTAAAATATGTTGATATTGAGCTATTTTTAATTCAGTGGCACCATGTTCATGTAATAATTTGAGACAGTGGGTGAAAAGGGTCATAAGGTGATTTTTTTCCTGAAAACTCATGTCAATATTTTTATGTCTTAACACAAAAACTTACCAAATTCCTAAACAGATCATGATTAAAAATATCTATATCTCATTAAAATGGAAATGTTGAAAGTTTGCAGGAATTTGGATTTCAAAAACATCTTTAATCCAACAAACTTGAATTTTCAGACAAATCTTTGATGTAGTGGATTTCACAGGGTTCAAGAACTCAACTGTTTAAATCTTCAAGAGAAAACATTTAAAACAGTGCATATGTCTGCTGCAGTACTTCAAGTCACAGATAGGGGTGAAAAGGTGACACTCTCACGCTGACTGGGATGCTCTTTTACAAAGCAGCGCTGGTACCTCAGTCCAGTTTGGCACCAGCTGCAGGAGCAGGAATCTTGCACCCTCATTACACCTCAGCCACTCTAATTACAACCTGCTTCAGAACGGTTATCCTACACCTCACAGTGACAATGACTGCGCCTCCTTTTAAAGGCCTGGCCAGTTTTTTTGTACTGAAACCCAACCCAGCTCTCTGGCAAATGCAGACAGGCGCGCTGGAAGAACCTGCAGTAAAAATAGTCGAGTACGCTGGAAGACTTTGCAGTAAATGCAGATGCACGCGAGAGGAACCTGCAACAAAAGGAGATGGGCAAGCTAATAGAATGTGCAACACATATAGACAGGCGAGTTAATGCAGTCGGGTACAATGGAAGACTGTGCACCAAATGCAGATGAGCATGTTAGAAAAATGTGCAGTAAATGAAGACTTGTGGGCTGGAAGAACCTGCAGGGAATGTGGACGGGCCCGCTGAAAGAACATGCAGCAAATGTGAGCTGAACGGTATAAATGTGAAGGTTTTGCTTTTTGGAGAAGCTGTTCAGGTTTGAGCATCATGGCAGAGAAGCTTTGATGCATTCCACCACACAATGATGAAACCATCAGCATTCTTCGCGGCCCTGCGCTCGGTTGCATGGGGGGGAGAAATCCATTTACACAACAGGCAGTGAATTGGGCTGTGAATGTGTTTCATGGTGTCCTAGCACACGCACATCATTGTTTGAGATCCTGTGTTATGCTGACAAATCCTCTGGTGGCAGCGATCACCTCAGCGTCTTCCATGAAAGGGATGTACATATTCCTCCACTTATTTCAGCATTTATTGTGTTCATCACTAATCCAAAGATGGGTTCCTCATGTAATACCCACCATCTAATCATTCTTAGTACTCCAAGGGCTTGTTAGACAAGATCCTGTAGACTGTAATTGTTTTGTCAATTGATGCCACAGAATAGCGTAGAGTGGAGAACACATATTAGAGGGACATTATTTCAAAATATAATGCCGTCAGTGTTATTTTGTAAAGTATTTCTCAAGGACAGCCTTTGAAAATTCACTTTGAATGAGGAGATGGAGCATGAAGAGATGAAATGTTCATCTGTATCAACACCTTTTTGAATGCAGCACATTTATTGTTTGATAACATGCCTGACTTTTTAAGCTCTTAACAGCAGGCAGTGCCTGCCTACTTTAGGTCTCCTTTCAGCATAAACATATTACACAGCATAATGTTTTTATAAAAGTCCATATTAGGAAACGCAGATTCTAAAAGGTTTATGACGACCATTTAGCATGATGAGAGAGGAGCTTAACATGGCCATGTCAAGATAACATGCAAGCATCCATGTTGTTTTCATTGGCTGTCAGCACAGATTTCACCGTGGCCAAGAGGAAAGCAGGCAGATGCGCTTAAGATGCTCCTACGAGGGCTGTCACTGCAAGGAAGCTGCGACGCGAGGCGCAGAAATAGAGGGTTCTCCTGTCCAAAAAGATGATGCGCAGGAAAGGAGCACAGTGGATAATTTGACTGGAGAAGGGGGATAATAGAGGAACGGCGTTTTACTTTGAACAGCGAAGCATGCTGGGCAAGTGTGGAGCAGCAGAAACTAGGTGGAGCTATTGCTTACATCTGCATCCACTGTTTTGATATGGTAGCCAAGAGAGGGGGGGGGAGGGAGACGATGTTTAGGAAATGAATGCAGTGCAGGGCTGGGTCAGAGTCTACAGCTAGACCTCTGGGCTATGAGAGGAAGACCTGCACCTGCCACGAAGGATCTGAAGTCTCGCTTTAGGTCTGCTTGTTGCTCTGGAAGAAAACAGAAAAAGGAATCAAATCCCTGCTTCAGCTTAAATGACCCCCGACAGAAATGAATCTATAGGGAGATTGTGTTCTTGTAATGCTGACTTGAAATCTGCAGACTAAATTGCTCTTCGGCTGTATCTCCCCCATCACCCATGCATCATAAAAGCAAGGCTTTAGTGTGAGATGAATAATCTGGCTCCAGCATGCCTCTCTTCTGCTGCTCCCCTCACGCTGTAATCGTCAGAAAGCAAGCCAGCTTAGTCAACCCGGTGCTACGGGCCAGGATAATAATTGCTGTATTAATTGGTGTTGTCCAGGCTAGACAGAATATAAGAGATCCCACTGGGGCTAATAATTAATGTTTTTACCCTGTCTTCCACTCCTCCTGCTGCAGCACACACTGCCCCTCCCGTTCCAGGATCATGTTGTCTCACACGAGTTCGTTGTAGAAGAATTTCCCGATTCGGGTAATTATTCATGTTTAATTTGTGTTGTGGTTTGGTAGTTTCACTGTGTTCTGTGTAATGATTTTTTCTGGTGTAGGATGCTCATTGAGTTGCTCAGGATTCCTGTTGTGTGTGCTGTGGTTATCAGCGACGTGGCCCCTCCCGCAGTGAAGCTCCTTCCCAGCTGAAGTCCGGCGAGTCCGTCTGTGTGAGCGATTGCCAGCCAGGAGAAAAGCGTTTTCCGGAAGGCTCTCAGGAGCACCTTCAGGAGGCTCATCATTATGCGCCGTGCGATCATGTCAGAAAGTATAGCGGCTGCACAGGAGTGCTGAATGCACTATTACAGCACGCATCCCAATTGTGAGTTGATGATTATGCTCTATGATCCTTTTAATGACAGATATGGGGATTTTTTTGCACCGCTGGCAGCTAGCGCATATCTCAGTGTGGTGCTGTTAAACACATCTCACATTTTAAGAGGCAAAGAGCACACATTTGGAGGCAGAAAAAAGAAAAAGCGCCTGCTAGGAAGCTCATGGGGTTTCTTTTTCTAAACACACTGATCTATCATGTCTTTAATTTTCTGACCTCCTGTGGTGTGCTGCTGTTGATACATTTTTTGTCTCCATCCAGGATGATGACTGAATATATTTAGAGGCTGATTGAAGGATATTTTCAAATGTGATGCAGAGACTGTGGATTTCCTGTTCATTCGTTTAAGGCAGAAGTCTGCAACTTGAGGTTCTTTCAAGAAAAATGCTTGCAATTTAAATAATTAATCAGTTTGGTGACTTTGTTAAGCTTAACATTTATGTTTAGATTTTTAGCTTGTCAGATAAGTGAGCAGAGGGATTTGATCTGATCTTCTGCTTCCCAGAAGAAAGATATCGAACCTTTAACTACTGCAGAAATCAGTCACACCCATCTTAAAATGACTGCTTTGGCTCCCTTATTGGTTCCCAAATGTTTTTATGGCCTTGGGGCATCATATCTGTCTGATATGATTTAACAGTATCATCCCTACCAGGCCCTGAGGTCCGCTGGTTCAGGTGTTTAGATTATTCCAAAAGTTAGTGAGACACAGTAAGGCCTCATTCAGTTTTTGCGGGCCTCGCCTGTGAAACAGCCTTCCAGAGAGTCTCGTGTTTTTAACATAAACAATCAAGTTGAAATTTAGGGATATTCTTATTTAACATTTTTTTTTTATGTTTATATTTTTAGTTTATGTTGCTTCTCTTTTTAGTTATTTGAATGTATCTTTTTTATTTACTTTTAGTGATTTATATTTGTTTATCAATTTTATTTATTTGTTCATGTATGAATTTATTCATATGGTTATCCATCTCTGTTTATGTTTCATGCATTTTATTCCTTTTACATTTTTGTTTTAACTCCAGTGTTTTCCTCAGCGGGATCCTCCACATCAGTGGAGCCGTCTCCATGAACAGGACAGGATCACTACAGTGGAATCTCCATGGTTTGGCTTCCAGCTTGTATTGGGGGGGGTTGTCCTGTGGTAACGTCCTCAGTGAGGGGGGGGTCACTGATGTGGACACGTCCCCAATGTATTGTTTCCTCACTTAGTGTCAAGCCAGATTTATATTTCGTGTTACATCAGTCTCATTTTATGCTTTAATATGTTGTGGGGGTTTTCAGGGGGTTTTTTTGGGCGGAGAGGAGGGGATGTTTTGTTTTTATGATTTTTCTTTTATGTATTGCTCTCAGGTTTTTAAATTGAGAACATGTTGTCAGGTGAAGCACTTTCAGCTACTTTTATTGGAAAAGTGCTCTACAAATAAAGTTGGATTTGATTCTTCTGAGCAAAAGTTTTGAAATCATAGAATCACACTTACGTGTACATGTTTTTTCCATTTTTATATTTAACGATAAAAAGAGAGAAAATGAATTTGTTCCGTGGTCATAATAATAAGAAATGTCCCACAAGACATTTTTATTCTAGTCAAAGCAGCTGTAGCAGGACACATTGGAGGCATTTTATTTTGAAAGGAATGTGTCTATGTGTTGCTGCCAAAAGTAAAAGAAGTCAAAATCTTTCTCTACGTAGAAAATGATTTCACCATCAAAAACTCAATTATTGCAAAAATGTGAAAAGTATATTTTATAATGTTGTTGTCTTAAAGACCCACTCCAATGAAAATTATGTTTTTAACATGAAGGACATTTATAAAAAAAATGAAGCTCGAAATTCAATTTCTAAATATTTCTTTATTAAAATCCTGAATCAGGAGCAAATGATAAAACACAGTGGGGAGAGGAGAGGGAGGGCGGGGCTGCTCTGTGGTCCCACCCACAACTCAGAGGTGAATTTCTAAGGAAACTATCCTAGAAAACGACACACTTTTTACATTTTTGTGGCTAAAATTATATTCCTTATTAAAAGACCACTGGGAACACTTAAAATATTTTAAAAGATTATCAACATGAGCCTCTAAAAACTTCAAAAACATAAATATAGTGTATTTTACTGAGCTTCTCACTGGGTTCTGGTCCATCAGAAACTGACCCAAATGAATCTTTTAGCATTAAAAATTGCAGACCCCTCACTCCCCATGCTGAACTGACCACATCCATTATTTTGATAAGCCCCATCAATGTTAGGGGGGAGCACAGGTCTGCTCTGTTAACCTGCAGACATGAAGGACCATGCAGAGGCCTTCCTCTGTTAACAGTCCTGACAGGGGCTGCAGGACCATCTGCTTTAATTACAGGTGCTCGCTCTCAGGCTAATGCTTAAGTGTCAGCCGTGCAAAGGTGCAAATTAGTGTCCACTTCAGGAACAAAGACGTGTCATAAATCACACAGCCCCCCCACCCCCCTCTCAGACACCAAGAAAAATGTCTGCCTTCAGTCTTCTATTGACTCGATATCGTCATAAACAAATTTCAGTCTGCTCCTTTTATGTAATCCTTTCTGTGAATTGCTGCTCATCTTGGTAAATGTATGTTGCTGGGGGAATTCTTGGTTACATGTGTTCACATGTACGGCAAACCGTTGCCACCATAGTTGGTATTTCAAAGGCAAAGGTTTATGAAGCCCACGGGGCAAATTAAACAGCTGCATTCCCAGCATGTCTTGTTTTGCACCACAGTGGTTGTTAAATTAACCATAGCTTCTCTTTTGATGAAGTCGTCTCTTTCAGTAAAATCTGGACGCCTTTTTTTTTATAATTCAATGGTAACTGAGCAGAAAAAAAAAAAAAAAACGGAAGCTTCTGGCCTCACAAAGCTCCTCTGTGCTCCATCTACAACATCTGCAGAAGGCAGCACCTCTGGAGAGGCCGTGACACAGGGGGAAACCTACAGGATTGCTTTTCACATTTCAGTCAAACTCACCTCTGACTGATGGGAGCCAACCATCAACTAATCAACTTTCTACACACATCTCTCCGGCCCCTCCAGTTTGTCTATAATTCGCTGTTCCTGCAGGTTTGTGTAAAAAGAGAGTGACCTCTGTAAATCAGTGCGTCATTAGTGGCAGAACAGATTGTGCTTTATTCCTCTGCCCGTCCTTCAGATAAACAGAGCAGACATACGATCCCTTCAAAGCCCATCCAGACCTGAGGGTCGGAGCAGCAGGAATCAGATGGGAGGCGGTGTGAACGCCGCCTGTACGCCCCAAACACTAAACTTATGAATGCAACATAAATCTATGCAGGCCGCCTAATCTCTACCCACCGCATTATGATGATCAGCGAACAGCTAACATGAACGTGTTGTGTTTTGTGTTTGCAGCTGCTAATTGTTTGAATTGACTTATAGATGGAAAAGAGGATCGAACCCCTCGGGGCAGACGTGGCCTGATGGTGCGCTTTCCTCCAAACCGAACGTCTGTCTGTGTGATCTCCTCCTACAGGAGCCTGGTGTTCCGTCAGCCGCCCAGCTCAGGCAATAACTGTCATTAATTAGTCTGATAAATTACGTCCAAAACAATGACATGTTTAAATGGTCCAATTTAGCTGAAATCCTAAATGAGATATTACATCAAAAGGCAGCTGTTTCTCTCTTTTAGCCCATTTAAAGCCTTCCTGAAAGCATTTTAAAGGTTACGATTTCCTCAGATGATAAAGCGCTACCTTTTAATGAAATTCTAATTAGTAATTTCATGGACTTTGTTACCAACCATATCTGATTAGTGCACATTTTCACAGCATACTTTAATTAAGCACCCTCACAGCACACTTTCAAACATTTGCCGCTTGAAGATGGAGCTCCGCTTCTCAAATAAAAACTGTAAACACAAATGTTGCCGTTTCCTTTGTTCATTACATTAAATTTCAAAACTTTTTTTTCTTTTGTGTTTTCATGGAAAAGCTCTTCAGGGTTTGTGTTATGTGCTCTTGAACATATGTGGTGACGAGGAAGCTTTTATCAGGAAAACATCCGCTCTGCTTGACTTTTTAGGTCTGAGTTACTTTTTTTTTTTTTGGTTGAAATCTGTCTGAAACATAACTGTCTGACTTTGAATTTGTGTGACGACCTTTTTGTATTATTGCATTAGGGAGGTGCTACCACAGGTCAGTACTTTGGCACATTTTTATCCAAAACTGGTAATCACATTATACTTTTTACAAGTGGGTAGTATGTTCTCCATGCTATTTTGTCACTGCCAATTACACTTGAACGATTAAGTCGAGGTCACCATGAGGTATAATCTGATTTTGCCTTAATTCAAATGGTTTTCCACTTTCAGATTTTAACCCTGGTTTCATGGATGAACTCTGACCCTGCACGTAGAGTGGACTGTAGTCGCTATTTAATGTTCATCACAGCTCAATATGGGAGTCTTCCCCTCACAGTGGAGTGCTTTTGACACCACCTCCACACAGCTGCCCCACGGTGGGCCCCTGTGGACCCTCTGAGGTCCCAAACCACACAAGTGTTTCTACGGTGGAGAAAATGTTTTAGTCTGACTGACATCCCCGCGTTGAGGAAAAACGGTTATACAAGCGCACGAAGCGTGACAGACTACCTCAGCTCTACCATCTCTGGGTTTAAACATGGAGTCCGGCCTGTCAGGTCACATGCTGGAGCCGTAATTTAGGCTAATAATTACCAGACATCACCACAATGAAACATCAGTGTCTGAACTTCTTTGGGCCAAACTGAATTTTAATACATTTGGAAAAGGTTGGCCGGAGGCAGAAACCGTGCTCACTGGGAAAAGGCAGCACACATATGGAAGCACTTTGGAAAGTGATAAATGATTTGAAATCCGCAGCGTCCCCGAAAATGGAAATTAGGCTGAACAGGTGTTAAATGGGAACCACGAGTGCATTTTGAGCAGGGAAAGCAAACGTCACAGATCTTTGGGGCCAAATGTGACAGGACCCAGGTCGTGATGGGGAGGGCGGCAGTGAGTGGTCATGGCCTGAGGTGTGTGATGTGTGAAGGCCCCACATGACCTTCCCTGCAAAAAAATAACAGATCTTCAGTGTGGACTGTTCTAGTTCCCCAGCACAACCTTTTTCTCTGCCTCTACATGGAACATTATCAATTTGGCTGTGGCACAGCTTCCACATAGCACATGTAAAGTCACTTTTCATCAGAAAGTGTGGATGGTACCAGCACGTCTATCTCTCATCACCTCTGGCATTATTTCTCATTTGTATGGGGGCTGTTTTTAACACGGATCATTTTCATAAGCGGGTCAGAAAATGGCCGAGTGTAACAGCCATCAAGCGTGGAGGAGTCCTTTTCCCTCCGCCCGGCTCCAGACTTCTCTTGAATTCACTCTCCGTCTTACTTACCTGCCTTCAGAGGACACTGGTTTTGAATTGGAAGCACATAAATAAAAAGCCTTGAATTGATTTTAGCGCTGGACGGTAAACCCAATGGTCACGATTTCCCTCAGAATGTGCAAAGCTTCTCTTCACTTACAACAGCCAGTCTGAATGGGATGAATCATTAACAGCGACACAGATAATAAATGAAGAACAAACCAGCAGACAGCGATGGCAGATTTCTCAGCTTAAAAAATAAAAGCCTGCCCCTTCAGTCAGTTAATCTACCCTCATGCACCGGCACACATGCTGCTGTGTGGTTTACTGATGCAATTTCCTTTTTTTTTTCCTTCTTGCTGTCAATCAGACTTTTATGGAAACATTCTCTGTTAATTGTCCACTTGTCTAACTTCTCCTTTTTCTTCCCAGCTGTCAAAGCAAGAGGACTCACCGCTGGGCACGTTTGGAGAAATGGCTGATGTGCTTGTGCGGGATTATTGTGCATGCCGGACCAGAAATGTTCCCACAATGCATCAGTCTACACAAGATTGTTACTCTGGGCGAGAAAATGGACAGCTGTTGGGACTCTGTGGTATTTCCAGAGAATAGGGCGGCCTGCTGCCCAGATGGATCCTAATCCTATCTATACATCAGCATAAGTTAACCATTTCATTAACCCTGCTCTACAAACCTCTGCTGGCTGTGTGGCTGCATTGTGTAGCCTATATGGGGGTTTAATTGGCTGTACCATTAATAACACAGACAAACTAATTTAGTAGAACCTGTCCTCTTTAAACCACGGGAACAAAGGAGTAGGAGGGTGGAAATCAATCTCAGCTTTGTGCCTGAGCCACTGACCCGTTCCGTCTTTGAAGATTGCTGCCGTAGAAAAAAAAAAAGCATCTGAGAAGTTATTTAACTACAAACAGAACCCACCTTCCCCATTCCAGCTGCATAATCAGGCATAATAAGTGACTGCAAAGGTCCACTTAATGTATTTCTAACACTGGAGACCTGCTAATCCTGTCAGGGGGAATGAAATAGAAGGGGAGGGGGGGGGGGGGGGGGCGTTTAACTCCATAACCATGCAGGCAAATGTCTGGGCGCCGTTCACACAAAAAGAGACAGAGACGGAGAATAAGCCCAGCTTCAAATTTCAGCCCAAAGTGCGGATCCATTTTTCCGCTTTAGTGGCCATCGAGGAACAGTGGGAATAACAACAACAGCCGCCGCCGCTGCCGCCGCCATGGCAGGAACAGCCTCTCGCTGGGCAGAGTCCTCGTAAACCCATGCCATTATCACTCTCTTTATGGGCAGTTAAATAGAGAGCCCTTCAGATCAGCCATGTGTGCTCACTCATGTGAACCCTACAGCCCCCCCTCACTATTCCGAAAACTGCAACAAGGCCTCAATACCTGTTTGGATCACCGTCTCTGTCAACAATCATTTTGAGGTTTTTTTTTCGATAAACACATGCAGTTTATTCATCCTTCTTTATTTCAAGGTCTAGTTTCAGCGGCTTCACGCTTGAATCTGAAATAGATCCAGAGGAAACGTGGAGCCTTGAAGCACTGCCCCCCATCCCCACCCACCAACAATGGAAGCACAAAAGAGAAGAAAACAAACAAAGAATCCCAAATCAACAAACACACGGCAGCTCATCTGATATCGCCGTTTCCACAGCTCTGTTTGTCAAAACACCTTTTATGGTGGTCTTTGAAAACCAGGGGCTCCCATTAACAGTTCAAGCATATAATCACATCGCCGTAATGAGGTATTAATGAAGCCAGGGGCATCTATTGGCGCGCTAAACAGCCTCATAAACAATTGACAGGAGATTTGTGATTTTTGACTCCCTGACACCATTAAACAAATCAATATTGGGTTTTGCAGACATGCTCTGCGGCGGGCTCCCTCTGCTCTGCCAATCAGCTCTGATGAATACTAATGAGGGAATTAACCGCCTCATTTCTGCATGAGTCCCATCAAACAGATCTTTATCAAGGACGTCTCATTTGCATAGAAGAAGACTCTGCTTTGTAGGTAAAGATTTCACAATATGTCACTCATTACGCCGGCTCGCCACTCCCCACCGCCATCTCCTCCACTTCACTCATTACGCCAGCTCGCCACTCCCCACCGCCATCTCCTCCACTTGTCTCTTATTTTCTGTGAGAATCTTGAAAAACCCCACCGTACACACCAACACACACAAACACTTCACAGTGTGTCATCTGATAAATCATGAAAATGAAAAACAACACAATAGTTTCAAGTGTATTCATTGACAGTAAGCAAATATATTTTAGCATCAATTTAACTGTTCATAAAGCTTTTTTTCCAGAAACAGTTTTTTTTTGCCAAGGATTATGATGTTTATATGATTTTAGTTAAGATTCACTCCCATAGAAATTGTGTTTTTGGTTGGTGTTTTATGGCCTTTTTTAAAGATCCATCCATTTTCTAAACCTCTTTGTCCTTTTCTGGGGGGGTGCCAGAGCCCAACCCGGCCACATCTGGGCAAATACAGGATACACCCTGGACAGGTGACCAGTTTGTGGCAGGACCACAATTACACACCCATAGTCACCTACTGTAGGTTCAATTCAGAGTAAATAGTTAACCTATGAAGGATGTTTTTGGACGGTGGGAGGAAGCCGGAATCCCCAGAGAAAACCCACGCATGCACGAGGAGAACATTCAAACTCCACACAGAAAGGTCCCCCATTGATGGTTCTGTTTCAGGTCCCCCAGCAGGTCTGGAACTTGAACCAGGGGCCTTCTTACAGTGACGCAACAGCGCTAAGCACTGTCCAGCAAACTTTTCAACGTGGGCTCCAAATGGTTTACTTTTGGTCTGAATTGGTGGGCCCCAGGTGGGTTTGTCCGCGGCTTCAATGGTAGCCCCTCCGGTTTTTGCCCACACTGGCTTGAGTGGGCACTCAGTAGTCTGGCTCGCTGGGCAGCGGAGCTCGCCAACTCACTACGCTGTCCGCTAGGCAGCTTCTGCTGCTACGCTGTCCACCGGGCGGCTGATCAGCGTAGGATCCAGCCCGTCTGTGGGTTCCATGGTGGTCCCATCATTCAGAAAAAATGTACCTAGTAAAACATTCTGATTCATCATGATTAAACACAACACAAAAGTGTGACCATTCTAATTATTCTTTTTAATCAATTGAGAGCATTAATTAAAAATAATTGTTCTAAATCTACAGTTTTGTGTGTGATGTCCTATGGTGATATTCTGAGATATTAAGTGGTTGGAAAATACTGCAACTTATATATTTTTTTTAATCGCAATTATTTTTTTTCTAGGTTTGCGACTAACAAGTTACATTTTTTTAATCAATCAATTCTTGGCCATAGTTTTTTTATTGGCTAAAACTACATAATCATAATTAAAAGAGCACTGGGAACACTTTGAAAATAGATTTAAATATGATTGGAGTGGGATTTTAAAAACATTTGTTTAAACTTTTTAAACACAGTGACTAATCCTTAGTTCTTTCCAGACACTTCGGTCTGGAAACAGCTCATTGTCACTGTCATTACTTCCTAGAACAGCTGAGAACAACAGAGAAACGTTCAATGGATCAACCTGTGATCTTCCAAAACAACCCAAGTATCTGCAGTCAATCGGCTCCCTTGTCTCTGGCGCAGGTTGGTAACAAATCCGGTTGTTTGAGACACCACAGCAAAACCATCAGTGTGACTTGATCGAATATCAAACAGAGCGCCATTCATCGCCACTCTTGGTGCGCTGCATTCTCCAAGTTTGGGTTTCAGCAGGTGAGGCCGGGACAGAGCATCTAATTGAATGTAAGGAGGGAGCTCCCTCTGAAGCGCTCCCACCCCTCAGCATCATGACTGACAGGGGATGGCCTGTTGTCTTTGTGCTGTGTGTGTGGCCAGTTAATGCAGGAGATTGACTCTTAATTGCAGTGAGGAACGCTCATCTTTTCTCATTAATGAGCCGGAGTCAGAGCCTGGAGATTTTCTCAGCACACTCCTCCACTGGCAGGTTAAGTGCTGTTGAGGTTATTGCCTTCCCTGCATGGAGGTTTTCCTGAGCTCAGTGTCTCAGAATGTGAACACAAGCAACAGATGAGATGGGAGTGAAGCAGGACTTCAGGAACTCCACAGGAGGGGGCCGTCTCTGAAGTGAAGCAGTCGCATGTGTGATACCAGGCCGGAGGAGGCGGCGCTCAACCCTGGGGGGGGCTGGTGACAGCCTTCCCCAGAGCCTAACGAGACAGATGAGAAGGTCATTTATGGGATCAGGTTTCATTTGCATTTAGTCCGGCCTCCAGATCAAACGCTGATGATCGTTTGGGGCCTGAACCAATAGAAAGTGAGTGTTAACCCGTGGATACAGATGTCGTGGCTGAAGTAGAGGTGGTTGTCCGGGGGGGTGGGGGGTTAACCTGCAGCTGAAGAACAGCTCTGGCTCCACTTGATGCATAACCGTGAGGGATTAGAAAGCACAAAGACTGTTTGGTGCAGCGCTAAAATGCTCCTCTGGGGCTCATTGAAAAATGATTGGCGATGAAGTGTTTGAAATCTGCCAAAGACCAGTTTTACAGGGATGTTGAAGAAACCCTATCTGTCCTGCTTATGCAGGCAATTTTCCCTCTTTTTCGCACTAACTGTACCATGATGTGGATTCTCCTCTCAGAGTTGAGGTTGGGGTTGCCCAACTCATTTCACCTCTTGGACCTGGGTTTGACAGGAAGCCAGACATCCAAAAGTGATAAGAGTGAATGAAGCTGTTACTCTGGAGGGGATGTTATTATACTGCAGCAGAGTGGCATTCATTTCCCAATGAGAACAACCAGTCAGTCTGTGGAAAACTGCTCATCTGAAAGCAGCGAATGCAGAAACACTGAAACGTTTTGTTGGGATGTATAAACTCGGTTTCTGAAGCAAAAGCAGGTCAAGTTGTAATAACATATTAGTTCACTTAAACATTTCTTTTTTTCTTTGCTTGATTTGCAGTTTTCTTTGGTGTTCTTCCTCAAAGCATAAACAATAAATTGTAAAACAGGGGGAAAAAAAGCGGGACAGTGAAGTATGTGTGTGGGTCTGCCGTGACGCCGGGGTCAGTCGGAGTCACCCCGAAGAGCCATATGGAACCGGGCTTCCTTTGATTAATCGTGCCCCAAAGAAGACTGATATTCTAAAGTGAACTGGAAGGAATAATTTGTACGAGAGACAATGTTGAGGGTGATGACAAACATAGCTTAGTGTTTCCCAGGTTGCACTTCAATTCCCCCCAACGTCAGCTTTGAAACTGCGGCACCTCCTCCATATATTATCGTGTTACACTCATTTGTTTTCATTATTGCATCAAAGCGAATCTGGTCATGCAGCGGCCATTTTCTGCTGTACGGAGGCTTAGAGAACAAATGTGACTCTGGAGTCACTTTGGGGTTATGCAAACAGTGAGGAATCTGCAGTTTAATAAAGGGTTAGACTCACATTCTTATGTTACTACCCAAAGAAAGCAGCAGCTCCTGGACCTCGGGGTGAAAACAGCACTCAGCGTTGCCTCATTTTGGCCTGATGTTTAGGTTTCAGGATGAAGTTGACTCACAGCTGAAAGTTGAACAGACCCTTCGCAGAACTCGCCGCTGTTGGTAAACAAAGGCAGATTTCTGCTCCTCTGTTGTAAAAGGAGCCGAAGCTCGCCCGATGGAGAGGGTGAAGGGAGACGCTGCCCCAGCGGACAGGTGGAGGTAAGCTGAGAGTGGAGCCACCCAAAGGGAGGATGAACTTGAGACATGTCCCTCACCGTCCTGTAGAGGTGGAGGTCAGCAGACAGCCGCGCTCGGCTGAGATGACCCAGCCAGAGGGAGGGACCCGGCTTCCTCTGATGAAATGAAGCCACCAGCAGGCCGGGTCAGTCACAATTAGGGCTCATAAAATCTAATCAAAACCCCCAAAGCTGGGCCGGGGTGGTCGGGGCAGAACAGAGCGGGGCTTTGTGCTGCGGGGGGGAGATTGCTCGTGTGTGAAACAGACACACCTTGTTCAGCGGCTCACATGTATCTCTTAATCAACTCAGAAATGACCACCCCAAACCGAAGCTCCGCCGATGACTTCTCCCTGGACGGACTCTGAAAACTTAGGAAAGTCAACACTCCGTCACATGAATCTCTGTCCATAATGAGTTTCTTCAGAAGACGTTGGAATCTGATGATTCTAACCGGCGATGTTGGTTATTTTCCGCCAGAATCTCAATCTAGTTACATTTATTGTTTGTTTGTTTTTGAAATCTGGTAATTAAGACAGCTACAAATGTGTATTTCTGCTGTGTAAGGCCTGGAGCCAGGATTAACAGCATTTAGCATTGTAGTGCGTACCCCGCCCCCTTAAATAGATTTGATAGGAAAAAAAAGAAATATGAGCTTTTTGTTCTAATGCTAATCAGAAAAAATACCCCTAGACATGTTTATGACTCATTAGAGTTCATTCATCACTAAGCACAGGATGCAGGACAGTTGATATAAATAGTCTGGGTGAGAAAAGAAGATAAATTGATCAGTTTGGTTCATTTACTGTCACATCAAACAGCAGAGCTGCAGAGAAGCAGCTGATGGTTCTGACTTTAAAGGAAAAGTGACGCATGGCGCCAAGAGGGATTCTGGATCGGCCGTTGCTTTTTGACACTCATTACCGGGTTATTACATGAACACATCAAGCATGAACATATTTCCAATTTCTGCTGTACAACTGGAACAAAGCGTTACATTATAGCTTAGGAATTTTGCGACGCTGCTGCGTAGCTCTGGCCCTACAGGCTGCACCCAAGGGCGACACCTCACCTGCTTGGTTTATTACACCTGCCCGTCAAGCCTGGGTTCTCAGCCTTTCGCCAAATAACAAACATGATCGTAGCTGCCGCCTGGAATGACCCGCTGCACAGACTTGCTTTGCAGCAGGAAGCTTTCTGTAAACGACAGTTCTTCTGAAGGGAGATGGAGAAGATAAGGCTGACTGAGCAGGTACTAAGTCATTATGACTAATTCAGAGGAAAGGTGGGGTCACAGGTGCCGGAGACCACAGGAACACTTCTGAGAAACTAAAGCTGCTCCTATAGCAAGAAGTTTTATAGATTATTGGAATTTACCCACCGGAACCGTTTGATTTTTGTCTTAAACAAAAAAATGTTTAATGTTGAAAATACACAGATTAAAGTTTATCTCCAGATATTTTGCTGCCTACTTTCAGCCTCCTGTTTAGTGGTGTTTTGAAATAAAGCCACCTGACTCTCGGGTTTTTGTTTTTTTTTTTTGCTTTTTTATTCATTTAATTTTTATCTTTGCTTTATATCTTTGTTTATATATTTTAAATGTCATAATACTGATTATGTTGTGCATGATTGTAATAAAGACTTTCTATTTTATTCTAATAGTAGCTTTTAAATAAATTTGATATTCATCCCTTTGATTTAGTTGGATGTGAAAGTTCCACATAAAATATAAAATAGGTCTGCCTAAAACTTTATTTCATGCTTTTTTTTTCTGAACTATGCCAACCAACAGAGGGTTTTATTATTTCCTGCTCCTTCAGGAGTCACACTTGATCCTTTAGGTTTGCTCATTTCTTTTTAAATATAAGGCAGTTCCAGTCAGAATTTAACTTTTTAGAATTTAGAAACAACTTTCATTCTCGTTATTTTTTCTTGTTTACATTTTAACCACATTTTTATGTATTGTTTGTAATATATCAATGTATTTAGATTCTTTTTTTTTAATCCTGTCTTTTTTTCAGCATTTTTCTATTTATTTCAATGTTAATCCGTTTTTTTCCAACCTTTCTGGATTGTTCTTGACGCCGTAAACACGTAAACATCTGTTTTTTTGCTTAATTAACTTTCAACAACATTTTTGGCTACAACTTTTTAGTTTATTTTTTGAAAAAGTTACTTGAAACTTTGAGCTTACAGGTAGATAAGGGGCTGTCTGGGGGTGGTTAAACCTGTATGGAGTCAAACCTGTATGAAAGTGACCAGCAGGAAATGTCAAGTTCATGGACCGTTCAGTGAAACCGTAGAGAGAAAATGTTCATGCACATTTTTTTCTATGACATGCTATGGGCGACAGGTCAGAGTTAAGGATGAGACGCAGGTGTGCCTTTATAATTTTGCTTTTACCGGCCCTCCAAATCCTGCGGACTGCACAAAGATTAGTGCTGTTCACTTGATAAGTGTGCACTCTTTGCATGAAGCCTGACTGTTAGAAATGAGAGAATTAGACAATCAGAGTGCAGTTCCTGTGGACATCCTACAGGTATTTATGTATCACGTGCACACCTAGTGCATGCAGCATTTGTGTACAGTCAATACTCGCACCTCACTAACAATTAGAGTATGCATAAAAAAAAACATAAGTGGCAGAGGTGAATGTAACTTTCGTTAGCCTTACGAATACTTCATGATGTTCCATTTTAATGACATCCCTGAGGTGGCTGTATGAGCCTGAAGGGAACGGCAAGACACAGCTGTGCTGCCTTTAAGATGGCACAACCCAAAAACCCACAGAACCAATGTGGGTCAACCTCTCAAAAGAAGAGACTCTGAACTTTCTCAAGATTCAAATTATTTATCGTCATTTGCAACTGGGAAGCAAAGTTCCTAGTGCAATAAAAGTCTTACTATGCTAATGTTTATAACCAAATACACAAAGAACACAAGTAGTACAGTAGGTTAAAACAGAGTTTAAAGAAACAGAGAATAAAATATGTTCAAATGTAAACTGGAATAAGAAGCAATGCAAAGCACTCAGAGTGAGCGACACATGCAAAGTAAGATAGAAATGGATAAAGATACGTGGCACCTCCAGCAGCTCCTGAGAACTGAAATTATTTAAAACATTAAACTATAGACAAAAAATATAAAAGTTTGCTTTATTTCTTTTTCTGAGTGTAGAGTCTTTGTCTGATGGAGCATAATCGCACAGCAAACACACAACTGTCAGTGTTGTAGCGTTACTGTTTGTCATTAATATTGAGTGCGAAGAGGAATTATGAGATGTTTTCAAGAAGGAATAGTAGAGTGCACACAGTGAAGCTGCAATGGCAGAAAAAGGTGTGTTTTTCTCAGTACATTCTTGCACCTTTGCTCTGTCATAAACTATTTTCTGCTCCACTGCAGATCCTAATTGATCGAGTTCAATCTCAGCTTTGCATTACATGGGCAGATGACATCATTTGATACTGATATTTTGCAACAGTCTCACAGACTGATGTTGTTTTAGCTGCCTGGTGGCACTCTGCCATTCAGACAAAGACAAATGTAGACACAAATCAAGACTGTAAATGTTTAGACAATCATTACTTTCATTTAAAAATGCAAAGGTTGACTTGTCTTTGCAGGGTGGTGGTGGTGTGAGTGTTATTATAAGGTATCCTGGGCTCAGCTGGTTCTATAGTTTACATATTTTAGGAGGTTATGTCAAGAGTGAGAAGACAATGATGCAATAATAAGTGAGTAAAACATCAGACCCAGCTGTCAATCAAGAAAAAAAACATATTGTTGCATTGAGTCACTTCTATAGTATTCTAATTCATTATATTCAGTTTTCAAACTAGAAATGTAATCACGTCATCTTTTATTCTATGCTATTCTTTATTCTATTCTATTTATTCTATGCATCTTTTGATCTATTATTGTAGCAAACAATATGTGACAATAGAAGAAAATGTATTTTATTGTTTATGTTTATGTGTTAGTCTGTGTATGTTTGTTGCTTTATGGGCATCAAAGACTCCAGGAGCATTTCTCTCCTTGATGGTAAAGCAACTAATTTTCCCCAGACAATGACGACGCTCTCAAACATCAGTCTCTGCTGGCTTTATTGGCATTCATTTCTTCAGGGTAGGACAGTATCCCTGGAGGGGTGGGGGGGGGGCTGCTAAATCAACCTTAAGACCGGAGCATTTAACCCTTTGACTGCCTCTCTGGCTCCTCCCCCTTCTCTAAGCTTGTCCTTAAGACATTCGCTAATAAACAGCAGGTCAGCACCTGCAATGGCAGGTGATTTATTTGACCATGATCAGCAACGACAAGCAGGAGGGAGGGGGCTTAAAGATGACGCCCCCACTTTGAAGCTCTCCTTTGGTTCTGCTTCTCATCTGACAGGTTTTTTTTTTTTTTTTTTTAATTCCACCACTAAAAATGAGTAGAAACATTTGTCTTGATGAGCTCAGACCCCCCCAGAGCGGAGGACTGCTGGGGAGCATCCCAGGTGTGGTGGCAGAGGGCTGACCCCACACCTTCCTCCACACCAAGAGGCCACCAAGCAGCAACATGAAGGATCAGAGGATGTTTCTGCATCTGTCTGACAGAATGAGCTGATCAGACGAGGTTCTGTGCAGGATGTTGTTCAAGGACCTAACTAGTGAAGAATTATAGAGTAACAGGAAATTAAAAAATTCCTGCAATGCCGTTTCACCACTCCAAGTAATTCTTCTGCAGTCTGGCCTGACCTCTGTCTGAACTGCAGCCATTGGGGGCTCTTTGTCTTTTCTCCTGCTTCTTTGTTTTTTACCACCTTGAAATCACAGGCAGATGCCTCTGTACCATTATCATCTGTCATTCTGTGATTGCTGCTTTCTGAATCACAAATAAAACATTCCTGCAGAAACAACTTTACCCAGAAGAGCTGTGCAGCTCCCAGAGGTTGAGGAAAGTCCAGTAACCTGGACGCTTTTGTCTGGAATTTGGAGTCTTTTTTAGAGAAGTTTGCTCTGCCATTATTGCTAAAAGAAGTTTGTTTTTTAGTTATTGATTCTCTGCATCACACACATGTCAAAGTTACTCATTTCCCCAATAATAACACTGACATTTGATTACCGGTAAGCATTAGTCTCTCAGGAGCCCATCACTTCCCAGGAATGACGAAGAAGCTACAACATTTTGTGAAGGAGGCCTGAAGGCGTAAAAAAGAGCTGAGACCCAAAAATCCTTCAACACCAAATAGAGATGAAAAAAAAGTAAAGAAGTAAATCTGAGGAAAAAAAAGATACAAAAACCATGTCCACCTGACAGATGTTCATCAGACTGTTTCCTCTGGTTAAGTTACAAGGACAAACAGATTCATAAACAGTTTTTATCCAACTGCTTTACAATACTGCTATAAAATCAAATGCACTTTAATGACAGAGAACATGTGTGGATGAATGTCTGTTTGTTTGATTGTCTGTAGGTATGCTTATGTTTTTATGACTCATTTATTACTCATTTTATATCTATTTGTGTGTTTTTTATATTCATATTTTATCTTACTCTTATCTTTATTCTTAACTTTTAATTATATATTTTTAGGAAAAGTCTGAATGAAGCACTGATCAGTGAGCACTTTTATATTTCGTTGTACATGTGACAATGACTAATAAATCTATTCTATTTCTATTCTAGACACAGAACCAAGATTTTCATTTGTTTTATTATTATTTAGACATCAGTCATGTGCTATAAATAACAGAGTAAAAATGATTGAATCATAACCAATTTCATCATGTGTGACTGTTTACCAAATTTAATCTTTAAAGGAAGACATAAAAGTAAAAAATCTGAAATTTCCTCTATGGACAGAATGTTTTAATGATCAAGTTCAGTGATTAAAACAGAAAAGTTTGTGATACTTCAGACCGCTTTAGGGTTCATCACATGGTTTCTGTTTCAATGGTCAAGAAAACAACATCCACTTCCAGAATGAACCTCAGTTTGAAAACACAACCCAAATTCATCGCTAAATGGGACTTTAATCTAATCAAACTATGTTTTCAGTGTTTTTTCTACAATTTTGTAAAGCTTTTTTTTTTTTTTTTTTTTTGCTTTTATCTTTATAATTTGAAGGATTTATAGTTGATTTTTTTTTCTGTGGATAGTTTCTGTTCACCTTTGGAGTCAGGTACCACTAATCTCTTAAAGGACTGCAAGCATGTCTCATTTACATCAGGACTCAGGAATGTTTCCTGATTTTTCTCCTGAATAAAAACAAACTTCTTAATTAGCTC
Source organism: Oryzias javanicus (assembly GCA_003999625.1). NCBI lineage: Eukaryota > Metazoa > Chordata > Actinopteri > Beloniformes > Adrianichthyidae > Oryzias > Oryzias javanicus. The sequence continues at coordinate 8,530,304 of CM012451.1, read as the reverse complement.
ATGAGGACGTTAAATATTCAGCAAATGCATCCAAATACCTGAGATTATCTTTAGTCCACAAAAAAAAAAAAAAATCTTCATCTTTCAGTTCAGGTTGTTTCAGTGTTTTTTATTTTTCATTTTTTTATAATAGTAACAGACATTATTTTCAATCACTTGAAAACGTTGGAGCTCTGAGGAACTGTGCAAGGGACTCTGCAAGAAACACTGTGTGAGGAAATGTTTGGGGAACTCTGTGAAGAACTCTGAGAATTCCTCTGTGTGAGCAATACGTAAGTAACTCTGTGAGGAACTTTGTGAGGAATTATGTGAGGATCTCTGAGAAACTCTATGTGGAACTCTATGAGGAACCCTGTGAGGAAAAAATCTGCGAGGAACACCTGCAGGAGGAACTCTGGATTTAACTCTATGGGGATAGTGAGGAATAACTATGTAAAGGAACCCTGTAACGAGAAACTCTGTTATGAAGTATTTGTAAGGAACTCTGTGTGGAGGAACTCCGTAATGAACTTTGTGAGGAACTCTGTGCAAGAACCTCATGAGAAACAGTCACAAACTGTGACGAGCAGACAGAAGCAGACAGGCTGTGAAACACAGATGTGACTCAAAACTCAGACATTTCCACCCGGATCTTCCAAACATTGTAGGCCAGCCTCCACCAAGGCGTCAATGTGAAGACGGAGGAAGCTGTTTCTGTTGCGTTTCTGTAAATGTCAGGAACATGTGGGAACAGTTAATGCAAGTCTCTGCTGCGGCTTTGCTGCTCTCATTAGCAGAGTCAGGAGGGCTGAAGTTCACGCTAATGAAGAAACAAGCAGACACGGTTCCTCAAGAATTCAACGTTTGCTACGACGTGACCGAATGAATATACGCTGAAATTCAAAGGAGGTTCTCCGCCCACCAGTACTGCAGCCGGGATCACGGGGTTCTGCGGTACCTCTCCTCAAATCCAAACAGGCATAGCAAACACGCACGCCGCTGTTTTAATAAAGTTAATTTGTTCTGACTGTCATTGAACAGCAGAGGGGAGGAGTTAATGTTTCATCCGTCTGACCTCAAAAGTGCACAGAGTGAAACAGCAACCCCAGAATAGAACAGCGTAAAGACAGCTGCAGTCAATTTTTAATTTCAGATTTAATTCATATTTAGACCAGAAAGGAAAAATCTCCTTCACTGTTTTATTTTTTGCGTTCTGTGTCTGTTTTAAATCCAACAAGCTAAGTAGCTTTACATAAAGTAAAGTTATTTTTTCTATTGTTTTTTGGCTTTTTTTTTTTATTACTTTTAGTTTTTCTGAAATGTCTCAGAATAATTTAAAACCATGTATCTTCTTCTCCAGTTTATCCTGTTTTCTCTTTTTGCTGTCTTTGAAATTAAATAAAAAATAAACAAGTTATATTTTAATTTTTTTGCTTTGTTATATCTAATTAATCGGATCTATTACTTAATGTGACTAAAATAAAACACACTGTCAACTCACCTGTTCACAATTTGTAATAATATGGTAAACTTAAATATTTTCGTGCGCTCTAACCTCTGCAAACCTTTTTTGTTTGTGATTTTAACACTCTGAGTTTATAGGTCAGCAGCCTGACATAGTTTCCTTTAAGATAAAATTATTTTTCTGTAAAACTTTGTTCATAATGTCTGTTAAAACTTTGTTAATCACAAAAGTTCCTATTTTTGGAGCAAAGAACCAAGAAGAAATTACATTTCTTCGTGGAGTAAATCAGATCAAGTAACAAATTGCTATTACAGGAGAAAAAACATTTATCTGTGAAAGTTCCTTAAAAACGTCATCATTTTCTCAGTTATACAATGTTCTGTTTGTTACATTACTTATAGTTTTTTTTTTTTTTAACTAGAATTTAATCATCATTTAGGATTAGTTTTCAGAAGAAACAGAAAAAAACTGAATTGCATTTCTGCATTTTTGTGATTCTGCATGGTTACCCCCACCACCCCCACAAACAGGAGAGGTGAGTTCTGAGCGGCGGTAAACCTGCAGAGGCTCTTTCATTTTCCCGCTCCTCTTCCGTATGAGGGACGGTTCAAAGGGTGACTCTGACAGGGCGCGCGATGGCTCCTGCGTCCTTTATCTGCATCCCCACATTAGCACGTAAATGAGCACGCTCTTTGGGCTCGGGGAGCTGAGCGTGCTCAGTGTAAACAGGAGTTATCATTGTTGGGCAGATTTCTGACATCCTAACACCTTCATTCCATTAACATTCAAAAGCGCTGGGATTGGGACGCTGTTGACACAGATTTCTGGAAACTTTTCTGTGGGGATTGTGAACCAAATACTGATAGTTCCCGTCTGTTTTCCAATTCCTTTGTCTGCTGCTGGAGACGCTGCAAACCTTCATTGTTTACAAGCATAAACAGCCTTTAAGAGTGATTTTGAAGCTCAATGACAATAGAGCTGTGGTTCATGATCAATGGAACGTATGGAGCGCCATGTCAGCGCGTTCTCAGGCCTACAGTGGACTGACTGCAGGGTTCTGAAACTCCATTGTGATTGGAGCAGAGCTTATCGCATGGGAGCGAACTGGCAGCCTCTTAAAAGGTATTATATGTGCTCTCCTTCTCCTTCCTTCTGTCTGACAGGAGCCCTTGGGATGAAAGGGAAAAGCAGTGGAAAAAGAGACATCGGTTCCCGACATGGGGAAGGCTTTGTTTCTATTCTCCCCATCCCAAGTCTCCCCAGGAATCCTAATTTCCACCATTCACTTACCTATCGGCAGATAAAAGCTGGTTGAAGGCAAAGAGGGGGGGGTTTCCTCATTGAGACATCTTGTAACCGGTCTGCATGAGGGGGGAAGCAGCACAAAGCTGGTGGGCAGGAGAAGCAGCTTTGAATTGGAAGAGGCTGGTGGGTTCTAAAGACGTTTTCACAGAAGCTGATGTGAAGCCTGGCCGGGAGTCTGTGAGCTGAGAGTTTGTGTGAGATCAGTGACAAACGACATGAGACTCTCCTCAAATCCTGCATGTTCTCCGAGGATGCTGCCCACAGATGCTATCTTTCTGCTTTATTTATTTATTTCTTTTTTTGTGAAAGTGGGCGGGTCCAACACCAGGAAAAGCAAGCGGGCGGGGGTTGTCTAATGCTTGGCATTAGAATGAAAGTTGAGAAAGTCCATGCCAGTCTGTGGGGAGAGAGAGGTGTTAACTTCTAATGGCTTTCTGAGGCCGACGCCTGCAAGGCTCCCAGCTAAAGAGAGCGGCGCCTTTTTAAAAAATTAATGGAGCCCAATGCATCTCACAGCGAGGAGAGGGCTGGATTAATCAGCACATTAAGGGCTAGCCCCGGATTGGAAATAATTATTGGCGCTGACAAGGTGCAGAGGTGCCGGTGCCGGCTCCTTTCAGGAATGCATTTTAAAAAGCCTTCAGATGTTGGCATTATCTCGCGTGACCAAATTAGGAGCAAATGAGAAAAGTTTATCTGGCATTTTTGAGTATTGAAGGAGCTCAGGATTTCGGCATTATACAGTGTAAGTGTGTGTGCACGTGGGCATGCGTCGGTCTGCATGCATGTGTGCAAAGATGTTGAGGATGCAGGCGAGGAGAATCCAGTCAGTGTTTGTTTTTTATTTATGTTTATTATTTATTTATTTACCAAAAAGGTTTTCTTTCGTTCTTAGACAGACCGCACTAAACTTAAGGGGGATTAATTTAAACGGGTGCTTGAAACTATCGCAGCGTTTGTGCAAATGAAAAGTGGATGTCTTCACACCCTGAAAGAGCCAGACGGTAAACTGATTACTGTGACCAAAATGAAAAGTGGGGGGTTTGTTGATTTATCCGCTATGTTTTTCTGCAGAATAAATGAATCATGATTACTGTCACTGATACATTGCAGTTTAATATATTCCACGTGCATGCATAATTTGCAGGCTGGATCAGAGAAGGAGGAAGGAGATGCAGGAGCTCTCCAGGAGCTGGAAGTTAGGAGGAAATTAAACCATTTTGTTTAAAAGCAAAACCATTTTTTAGATATAAATGTAAGAATTTTGTTCACACCTTTTTATGTTTGCTAAATATGTCTGATGGACAGTAGAGCAATACCAGCAGGTTCCTCGTCTGTCCTACAATTACAGCAACGTTTTCTCAAGATATACTCTTGAATTTTATTCAGCTGCAGCGTTTTCTGCTATTATTGCAGCTTCTAATTTTAAATAGAAACTGATTCTATTAGATTAGTTCAGTAAAGGTGTCAGCTCTCACCATGACCCGCCTTTCCCACACCTGACCCTCTCTGAAGCTTAGATCATTTTAAATCATCCTTCCATGCTCCATTTTGAAGAAAATAAAACTTTGTTTTGACAACTTTCCAGTATTATTTATCATTTACAATTTGAATCAAACACACAAGTAACCTACACAGACAGAACTGAAGTTATTTATTATTTTTACGGATGGGACAGTTTTCAGGTGATATTAATATTTATTTCACAGGCGACGTGATGCAAAATGGTAGAGAATAAAGTTAAGACATTTTTTTTTTACAATATTCTTCATTACAAAGTCATTGAATTGGTGCCAAATTGCTTTAATTTTGTTTTATCTCATAAAATAACTGACAGTTTTAAATCCAATAGTTTGAGTTTTAGTTTAATGAATTTGAGCAGCTATGGAGAGAAATGTACGGCCCAGGAGTACAAGCAACATCAACAAATCACTCGATGCAAAAACAAATGTTAAAAAAAATGTAATAAAACGATACAAATATTTTAAAAAAGCAGAATTAAATCGAAACATGAAAAATTAAATTAAATTAAAAAAAATTGGAAAAAAGTAATTTCCAGAGAGCAAAATGAAATGTTATGAAAATGAAACCAAATGTTGGTACTTTGGAACATCCACTGAGAGATGATAAAAAATTAGTTTTGTTTTCCATAATGTTTTTTTTTTTTTTTTTTTTTTTTAAACACTACGGTTTCTGGATATTTGTTGGTTGCTTTATGCAATGCTGTTTTTTAATACGTGTTTTGCATTTTGTAATTTTTGTAATGTGATCATTACAATATTTTTACGTTGAGTACATTTTTTATTTGATTTGAACTGCAGGGCCACCATAGAAATGAAAACATTTTTCAAACTAAATCTGCTTCTTTTAAATCATTGAAAACGTTTTATCTGCAGCTCAGGTTAAATTATAAATATTAAATAATTTTCTTTTGAACTCAATGAGAAAAAATGCTTCCTCTGCTATATCTCTGTAGAAATTAGTTTGTTTTTGCATTTCCTCTTTAGTTTCATATGTCAGATGACTTGATCCCCCACCCCCACCCCACCATCACCACCACATAATTCTTTCATATTTTCTTGGAGTTTAGAATTAAAACAATTCTACAAATGGTCGGTGATCCGAGCCTTTTCTTGATGTTTTTCTAGATAAAATGATTCTGGTTCTGCCCTGAAAGCAAACAGAAAACAACCAAATGGATTAACAATAAAAATGTTTCCATTTTCATGGTGGTATGAATGCAACACCTTTGAAGAGAGGCTCTCCAACCATCAAAAGAAACTGTGAGGAATGCCAAATGTTTGCTTGGCTGTTTGATCTTTAAAGCCTGTCGATCAGATATGCTGCCTTGGATAGAGATCTTCATTACGGCTGTTATTCTCGTTTAGCCGCCACAGCTCTCCAGGTAATGGGAAAGCACTCAACAGTAAATTGGCGGCCTGAGCAGCATCAGAAAGTTTGCAGAGGAGGCTCCCTTCTGCCAGCGACGATGCTCTTCTCTTGTTTTGAGTTGTCTTCTGCAAATAATGACAGAAAGCGCAACTAAAGTCAAACCCTGGAAAGGAGGCAGAGATGCAGATGCAATCAAGTGTGTGTTTAAGGCTTTTCAAGGAGTGCAAATCGGATTTAACCGTCTCCAGAGGTTACATATGGAAAAAGATGCTATGAAAAAGGCTGGTAAATTGAAAAAGTCAATAGCAAAGAGATCATGTTAATTAGCTTGAAATTAGACTCATATTCTATACTGTTGACATCAGAAATGGACACAGGTTAGTTGGATTGTTGCTTATTTGTTCTGCAGTTGTGTTGATGATTATCATATGTGGTTATTTTTCATTTTTTTTCCCCCATAATTCCAACAAAAACAAACTGGATGGTTGGAGGTTACAATGACTTTGATTCCATTGTTTGCTGCCGCTCTGTCCTTCCTTTTTGACAAAGAAATATCCAGCAGGACGTTCAGCACTTGTAAATGATGACATTTATTTCAAGGTGCAGCTTCCTCAGATCGAGTGATGGTTGAACTTCTCAGAGCTCAACTCTGCCTCGAGGGTGGAGGGGGTGGGGGTGGGGACTTAAATCAACTTTCCTGGACTTATTCTTTGAATCATGGGGCAATTTTCTGGATCACAGTCTTTAAAATAACTGCTAATAAAAAATAAATAAAAGGAGAAGGCCGGTCATTTAAAGGAGAGAAACCAGGGGAGGATTTGGAAATATAGGAAACATTATGAAAGAAAATATTGCAAGAACAAATTTAGATAATTACATTTTATATGTTTTCTGCCCTAAATTGATCCAGAAAGACTAAAGTTTAATTTTTGGTGCAAATATCCTGTTTCTAACTAAAGGAAAAAACGGTTAGTTAGAGCGGATTCTACAACACAAAGTCGGAAAGTTTTGAGAGTTTATGATTAAATACCGACCGTGGACAAATGCTCTAAAAATATCACTTCACTTTCTGAAATTCCTAAAGTCTGACTCATTGGAATGACTTTTCTGATGAAAATAATCTGCACATATTTTTTAACTTTGAAACTTGATTTGCACTAATGACTTGAATCTGTGTTGGTTAGGTATAGATATATGATTATAAGATATTGATCATTCATGTAAAGGAAATGGTAAAGGTTGAGTGGGGATGGGATTATATAAATTTGCTTCCTCTCAATTCCTTTGAAGCAATCCATTATTTGATGCGTAGTTTTCTTTTTCCTGCATATTTTTGTACGGATGTGAACTTTTGATTGTATTGTACATGCATTTTCCTTTCTTCGATTACTTGAAATCAACCTTTTTCTAAAATTTCATATTAGTAACCAATATTGTATTTTCATTGTTGGTTTACCTTGTACTGGGAATCAGAGATTACACTTCCCGATTTCTCATTGGAAAGTGAATTATTGGCCATTCTTTTTAATCATGTTTGAAGTTACCGATAACTGGAAGTAATGTTGTTTTCAGTGTAGTGGCTGTAAGGCATCTTTAGACAGAACTTCCCTCAGTTTTTACTTGAACAGTCTGGTCTGCGTCCTGAGGTCATCGGGAAGCCCTGGACCTTGTTTCCTCTGCCAAGTTCAGAAGCCTTTGAGCTGCTCTCACATCATTCTGGGACTGTGTCTGAATTCCCACCCTAATCCCTACCACTAAAAACCTATACAATGAAAACTGTCTAGTGCCCCGGAGTTTAAAAGAAATTCAGACACCATGCTCACTACTTTTTTTTCAAATTGGCAGATATGATGTCTCCTATTTCAAGAAGTGAAAATCTAATCAAATCAAATATTTTATTACGTCTATTTCTGACTCCATTGTGTTCTGATGAGGAAATGTGGATGATTCGTTAAAAGATTCAATTTACACTCTTTTCTTTTGCAAACATTTTTCAAATGCATAATATCCATGGTCAATATTCACTAATGTAGTGAGCATCGATGCACTCTGGTTTTTCGCTAAGACTTCTGGGAAATTTCTAGGGCACTCAATTTTGGAATTGTACAACATGGTGAACACACTATATAGTGACTAGTAAAGGAATTCAGACATACTCCTGGTCTTTTTTTTAACTATTTGGAACCTAAAAGACTAACTCAGACTTTCTTTCAGTTTTGATTCTGAACTTTTGTTAAGTTGACACTACCGTCATTTTTGCATCAGCCATTCCTTTGTTGGCAAACTTGTCAACAGTTTGAATTTATTGTTTATTTTTTTATTATAACTTCTGCTATAACAACATTTAACATGTTCACATTTTTCATTTTCACGTTGCTTCATAAATTCTGCTCATATCCATATTTCTGTAGGTATGTTTGCTGATGACTAAACCTGCTGTTTAACATCCTCGTTGCCCCATTTCTCATCAATAACCTCCACTTCAGCAAAGACCAATCGTAACAGCAGGTCACCTGTGTAGATCATGTTTCCAGGAGCTGAGCGTCTGACATCGCCCATGAGCTACTTTCTTTGGAGAATCTAACCTGACAGCAGTGAATGTTTGAGAATAATGGCTGTAAACTTCTAATAGATTAAAGTTCTACAAGGAGAGTATAAAGAACAGGGGCAGGGGTGTTTATCACCTGCTTCTGTGTCCTTCTCTGACCCATGCTGTGAAATAACAAGCAGCACAAACACAGTTAGAGACGTTTTCTGCTTCAGATTCAGAGGATTTATTGCAACATTGTGACTCTAAACACTCAACAAAAACACAGCAGAAATAATGGTCTTCATGTCGAACCTTCAAACCGCACAGAAAAGTGTGGTTTCTGCTGCAGCCCATAATTAAACTTCCTTAAAGCTCCCTAAAGAGATTCCATGAAGGCCAAGGGTCCACGGCTGCCGCTGTGTGCTGGGGGGGTGCTGATGGTACAGTATGGCGGCTGTGATAAAGGGCAGCTGCTGGCGATTTAATGAGAGAGCAGGGCACGCGGCCCCCCCACTGCAACTCATCGCCACTTAATGGCAGCACTAATCCCTGCAGAGATGGTGCTGTACACACAATTGGTCCTCCCTTCATGTGGTGAAATATCCCAGCAACACTTTCTCACACCCGGCGCCACCAGTTAGCCGCTCACAAAGAAACGGTGGCGTTTTCAAAAGGTTGACAGCAGAAAGGATGAGCTGCTCTGGCAGGTGATTCGGTCTGGAGCTGCTTGTTTCTGGCTAACACCATCAGTTCAGCCACTTTCTAACTGCAGACATTGTTTGCAGGTGTAAAGGGTTGGAAGGTGTAAAGATGGGCCCATTATTTCTCCCTGCACCGCTGGCTTGTATGACTGCTGTTGGCCACATGCTGCTAAAGTGCAGAGCAGGTTCTGATGTCAGGATGACGAGGGCAGACCCATCAGCTCCTCGTCTTATTTAAAGCAGTCTTAATTGGCCCGGGCTGTGAAACGCCGTCTTTGAATTGCTGCTTCATTTGCTTTTCACAACACTGTCATTACAGAGCGGATAGACGCTGACCTTTTGGCTTCTCCAGGAGTTGGATGCCACGTTTCTCTCACCGTCGGCCTGGTGGACTCACCGACCTGCTGCAGTTGTTGAAGCTAAACCTGTTCTCCGCTTCACAACACAACTCTGAATCTTTAAGTTTTCCCAGATGAAAATATGGAAGGGAAGATTTTAACATCTAAACCTGGAGTCCTCAATAACCTTCCAGGTAGGACTTACTACCAGCAGGGATGCGCACAGGATTTTTGAGGGGCAGGGGTTCAAAGATGGAGAAGGGCAACACAAAACCCATTTTTTTTCTTTGGTTCTCTATGTTTCAAATAAAATAGACATTAAATCAAATTTATATACATATACATTTATAAAGGAAATAACCACTCAGCTATGTGACCCATGTTGGTAAAGGTGATACAAGTGTCATTTTTTATTTAAACAATTTATTGTCATAGACTTGGAAAACATCCAAAGCACTAAAACACTGGAGGCTCTTTATTTTGGAGTACTCAAGCGGCAGAATCAACATGTGAATTCACCATAAATATGGTTCTTTTATTTTGAGAATCTCCCTATGTGTTTTATTTTGTACTTACTACCCAACTTCCTGTCTCTGCCCAATCTGTGTTCTGACTTGATGCTATGCACACAGTCGTCTGGCTGAAGTAGAAACACACTACTGGAATAATATAGAACATTTTTCTGACATATAACCTCATTTGAAGCTCGTTGAATCAACAGATGGTGAGTAGTTAGACAAGAACTCATAGGTTTAAGCTGCTTCACTGTCAGATCTCTTCAGTTGTCTGAGGAGCAACTGAAGCTTCTCTAGCTGTCTCTATCTCTCTCTCTGAGTCCGAGTGTGGTCGAAGTACGATAGAACACCGGGAAGATTTTGGAGTGATGTTCTTTTTTTTTTCTTATATCACTAACGAGAGTTAATTAATATACATACAAATAAAAACTTTTTTTAAAATAATTTTAAAAACGTTAAAAAAACAGGGCACTTTTTAATACAAGGCAATAAAGGGCAGGTGCTCAAGCACCCCTAAGCCTCTATGTGTGTATGTGCCTGACTGCCAGCCCCAGCCCTGGGCTGCATGGCGCCCTAGTCGAAACGTGATGTCTAGCTTGGACAAGGGTCCGGCGACAAGGTGGGGTGCAGCACCAGAAAAATTATTGATTATGTCAAACTTTTGAGTTATTTTTTATGGTTTTAATTGTTACTTTTTTTAAAAACATTTTTTTACATGAAATGAGTGGTGTGTCAAACTGTTAAAAAAAAAAAAATTGCCATTTGGCACTCCTCCAGTAGATGGCACCTTAGGCGTCTGCCTGGGTTGCTTATACCCAGGGCCGGACCTGCCCATTGCCTCAGATCAGACATATCCAGCAAACTTCTGAAACATCGCAACATGATCAATGAATAAGACATTCTCAAACAGCAGCTTCTCATCAGCTGAAGATCTTCCTCCTCCTGTCTGAGTAATAATTTAAAGATATCACGCCTTCAGTTGATACTTTACCTCAGCGGGACGTCGGAGCAGCAGAGAAGAGATCTTTACGACTCCTAACCCCTCCATGTGTTTTTGCTTATGAGCAGGTACCTCACCTTGGAATGCCGGGTTTGAAAACAGAAGACTTTAAATGTGAGCCTCTGCCCACCTGCCCAAGCTTGACGTGTATTTATGTCAGGCGTACTCACGTGCACTACCCTCAGATCCAGATGTGCTCTGGGCACAGTGTGCTCTGCAGGCTGAGGAAAGAGCAGCTCTGGCAGAAAGCATCGAGTAGGAGTGGGGCTGGATTCACCCTCATCATGGAAACCTCAGTTTTCAACTTCAACACGTCTGAAGCAAAGCACGTTTATTAAGTTGATAGTTGCTTCCTGAAATGATTCTTTCATCACATTTCTAACTCAGACAACAAAGTCAACTCAGATCGTTTGTCTTTTTCAAACTTTATGAAATGTGTCTTCGATCATGGCCGATGACATTACTGATATTATATAATAATGAATAGAATAGAATAGAATGTCTTTATTTCTATAAACGTTTGCACAGAAATAAATCCTAAAGACAGCATAAAATCAAAACAAAACACAGAGCGGAAGTAAAATCCAGTATTAACAAGGCCTACTAAAACATGATAAAGCAAAGACTAAAATCAACTAAAAGCTCTCCTGAACCAAAACTTTGACCTAGGTTCTAAATACTCTTAACAGAGTCAATCTGATGCATCGACAACAGGAAGGAGTTCCAAAGACGAGGAGTGACAGTATCTAGTCTTAAAGCGGATCTTGAAGACCTCAAGGATTGGGCCAAAGAGAATGAGTTTATAACGTGAGAGAGAACATCAGGGTTTGAAAATAAAAAGCTCTAAAAATGAAAAATAAAATGTTAAAATCAATTCAACATATTGGCAGTCAATGTTAACAGATGAGTGTTGTGGATCTGTTTACTGGTTCCAGTTAAAAGCCTTGCTGCAGAGTTTTGGACAAGCTGAAGACATTTTAAGGAATGTTTGTTTAAACAGATTAGAAGAGAATTGCAGTATTCTAAACGAAAAAAAAGAAAGCAGGAATAATTGTTTTCAGATCAGATCGAGACAAAATACTTATTCAGTTTTACCATGATCTTCAAATGACAGCAAACATCAAACAACACCCCAAGGTTTCTGAGACTTGACTGAACAGAACAACTAAGAAAACCAGGCTGTTGTCTGATAGAAGGAATTGTATTTACTGGGCACAAATCAATGTCTCTGCCTTGTGATTGTTTATAAGTAAACAATTATTACACGGTCAAGTTTTAATTCTTGTTTAATAATCATACAGATTTTGTTGTTTGTTATGATCATTATTCAGGAGGGAAAAGTAAAGCAGGGTATCATCTGCATAGAAATGAAATGAAATGTGGATTAATAAGTATGCCAAGAGGAACCATACATCAGATAAATAAGATAGGACCAAGTACAGAACCCTGGGGAACGCCATAAGATATTTTTACTGTTGCAGAAGTTAAGGAGTCAACAGCAACATTAAAAGTTCTTCCTCTTAAGGTATGTAATAAACCAATTCAAAACTGACCCAGTGAGACAGTAGTCCTGATGGAGACGCTCAGTTGAAATGTTGTGATCTACAGAGTCAAAAGTAGATTTCAAGTTTTAAAACAGTCTCAGTTGAAAGATTCTGCTTAAAACTTGGTTGAAAGTATCTAAAATATTGTGTTCTCCCAGGTACAAATTTATGTGGTCAGGAATTCCTTTCTCCAAGATTTTAGAAATAAAGAGAAGCTACAAGATTTTTTTTAAATGTTTCGGATCTGAGAGGTCTAAATTGGGCTTTTTAAGAACAGGATTAATTGAGGCATTCTTTAAGATCCTAACTTCAAGGACAGATTAATGACGTCAACAATGGTAGAACCCATATTTTGGAACACTTTTAGAAAGATAGGGTGGAAATCAAGTCTAGTTGTGAAGATATGTTCACATCGGCCTCAAGTTCAAGTGGCCACTTCCTGTGAAAAGTCTATAAAAATGCGTAACCATGTGTTTTGGGCTTCCATGTTCAAAATTCTCTCATTCACACATCACATGCACATTTTTAATACCGTTTTTGAACAAAACCCACAGCCATTGAATATGTGTTGAAAGTCAAACCAGGCTGAATTTTGACCAGTCAGAGACTTGGATTTGATAATGACGTGTGTGTAGCATCATTTTCAGTACATGGAGTGCCAATCGTTAATAAATTGATTATTGTGGTTTGTGCCTGGCCAGAATTGTGATATCAAATATTTCTTATATTTGAATAGATTTAAGAAAGAAAAAGCCTGGAGCATTCTTCAAATCCTTTAGTGGTACCATGGCTCATGCAGAAAGAACTAGTCGTTCTCAGATCTTCAGTCCTCCAGTGCAGAGGAATCTTCTGGGGGGAGGAGGCAGAGGTAGATCCTTCAGGAGGTGATTTTTCAAATTTCTTTGCATAAGGTATTTGACAGATTTTTTTTATCTACTTTTGACTGTTGAAGTAAGATTGTAAGCTTTGCAGAAGTTCTTGAAAAGAAAAAATCTGGACTTTTTTATTGTCTTGTGGTTTGTAAAAACAGCCTGAATGAGGAATGCAGTTGGACTGTGAGCAGTTGTTCCTCAGGTAGGATAAAGGATGAGCCAATGAGAGCAGAGCTTTCCTCCATCATGTCTGACAGCAGCAGAGGCCTCTTTGAATGAGCTGTAACTTTCAGCAGCTCCTTGCAGGTGGAGGTGATCTTTCATCCTCCCAGCACTCCTCTGTCGCTGGGGCGTCCTATCTCTGGCCTCCATCAGCAGTGAACGCGCTGCCCCAGGTTCAGATTAACTCCACGCTGACAGACCTACGCCCTCGCCTCTGCCTGCCCCCCTCCGCCCAGACTCACACATCTGCTACAACTGAGGAAGTTAGGGCCAGTTTAGCAGATCCACCGCTAAACACTGCCTTGGGAAGATCACTGATTGGTTGGCTCCATTCACTGATCCCCTCCCACCACCTCCACTCTCCCCACCAGCACCACTCCCCCACCACAGCTGTTTCTCCGCTTTGCATACAGAATCACACAGAGATACACAAGCTACACAATGACACAAACACAATCTCAAACAAATACAATCACACACACAAAGACGAATACATTCAAAAACAAATAAACACAAACAATCACAAACACACAATCATACACAAACTCATACACACAATGACACAAACACAATCACAAACAAATAGAATCGCACACACACGCAAACATGCATGCACACAAAAACAAACTAATACTCACAAAAACATACAAATACAATCGCACACACATAAAGGGAATACGTACAAAAACACACAAACAAACACACACACACAAAAACACCCAAGCTCATATACACAATCACACACAAATACACATACATGCAAAAACAAAACTCATACATACAGAAACACACAAACAATACACAAAAACACACATAATCACACAAATACACAATCACACCCACCCCCACCCAAGCACACAATCACACACAAATGCAATCGCTTACATGTACAAACACACTCACACAATCAAACACTCACAATTATGCACAAACCCCCACCCACGTAATGCACACAATGCTCCCTCCAGCTTGTTCTGAGAAAATACATGAGGATTTTATTTTGAAGGGTCTCTCAGAAGGTCAGTAGATATTATCAGCTCAGCCGCTGCCATGTCACAATGTTTGCTTTCCCGTAAAACACTCCAGGTTCCTTATGAGTGTGCGTTCAAACAGGAAGTTTGCTGTCGGAGCTCCTTAAGCGGTCGTTACCTCGGGTTTGTCCCAGATTGGGAATTCTTTCAGCATTCCAGCATCCACACCTTGGTGGTACGCCATGGAAAATTAGCAGCAGTGATAGACAGAGCTGTGGTAATTGCTGGAGGAAAGTGGTTTCGTTCTGAAATGAAATCTCCCAGGACGTGCATCATTCAGAGACTCTATAAGTGTTACCCTTGAAGCAATTATGGATGATCATCCTCTTTGGCAAACTGGTTAAATGCCCATGTTTGGGTGAGACCTATCATTTGTCTCTCTTGTCAGTTTCCTGTTTTCCTGAGCAACTCCCCTGACCCGGCTGGCAGGCCTGCGTGACCTGAAGAGCACTTTCCCTTTTCTCATGTTCTACGCTGGGCCAAAAAAGGTTCAAAGGAGGGAGGTGTGGAGGTGGGGGTCTAATCTGACCCACTGCTCAGGTCAGTGAGCTGCTTACAGCCTCTATCCAAACATGGGAGCTTGTTTTGCCAGAGCTGTGGAAAGAAGAAGTGCCCTCTTAAATCAATGCTTTACTTTTACTAGCTGTGCACATGCAAGGTTGTTATGCGTGAAACCCCAGGAGGCGGAGCTGGCACACCACCAGCAGCGTGCTCCTCTTCTTCACACTTCCCTCGCCAAAAAAAAAAAACTTGTCCCTGCACACGGCCAGAAACTTCTCGCAAGCTGCTTTTCTGCATATCTTTAGGCAAAAATGTGAGCAACAATTTGCTCACAATTGGGCTGCTGGGATGCAAAAGTAGTTTTATGGGGACCTTTGTATGAGCGCTTCCAATGACAAAAGGGAATTACACTCCAAAGTGCATCCAGCTGCATGCACTTATCTTTTTCTCTTGACATATTTTTACTAAAAGGTTCAGCCCAGATCTAATCACAACGCTGCAGAGCGACCAATGCTCTCGTGTGTTCATGCTGCACATGCGTGGGGAGAATTTTATTCTGCAGTTTTGGTATCATAGCATCAGGGCAGGAATGTAGAAATCCTCCAGATTTATAGTAACTGTGTGACTGAGCGCGCTCAGAAAGACAGAGACGGTTTCCTTTTAAAGCGTCTTTGATGCAGCTGGACGACTAAACAGCCTCACCACACACAAGACGAGATGCACCGCACACTTCAGAAGTGAGTTGTCATTTAGAGTGACTTTTTACGAGCGCCTGCAGGCGGTCCTCCCAAACAGGTTCCAGGTTCTCCTGTGAGAGGGGGAGCTGCTGTGTCTGTCACTGGAAAAAAGGGATCTCACCTCATGTTTGCCTGATCCACAAACACCTGAGGAGGCAGGCTTCCAGGAGACGCTTCTGCCAAAAATGACCTCGGCTAAAAGGCTCCTGTTGTGAGTGCAAACAACGGCTCTAATTCACCAGATTGGCTCTTTGGCCAATTGAGAGATGCAATGGCGGCTTCAGTAGCTTAATCATCTTTCTAATTTGTATGAGCGCTCGCGATCCTCTCAGGAATAATTATGTATCTTGTGTGTGAGCAGGCTTAATGAGGTTAACTTGAGTCTTTATTTGGAATTGGAGTTCAGTCACCTTAAACACAGGAGAAAAGCTGCTGATTGCTGCCTTTTTTTCCTGTATAGATGGTGACCATTAAGTCTGTTAAATCCCAGCAGAGTTCAGAGGTGCAGTGAACTTCTTCTGGGGGGTAAGAGCCCTTAAAGGAGGGAGGGAAGGGTAGTATGGTTCAAAGGTTTAAACAGCTGAGAAAATGCCACATGGGCTGACCGCTGTCGATACAAATCAAAGTGTTCCCATCAGATCGGTACAACCTCTCCTCCGGCAGCATTTTCAGGAAATCTCGGCTCTTCTGCAGCCAAAGCAGCCGTGCACCGAAGTGAATCATGTTTGGAAGGTATTGATAAGTCTGATAAGAGCTCAGCTTCCTTCTTGATATCATCTGAATTCCAGAGATTCTGTGATCACACGCTTCCTACCAGCTCCATCCGATACCAAAGACTCTCCTCTCTAACAATGGAAGATCGTGTTTGTTTACAGTCTTTATTGGTGTTTTTACAACAAGCCCAGAAACAAAATAATCTTTTCTGTAACCGGCGGAAGATGGAAAAGGATAATTGCTATTCACAGGCCACTGGGGGCTGATTTACAACCACTAATATTTAGAATTCCACCAGCCCTTTTTCAGCGTTGTCTTTTTTATCTCGGGCCTGCCTGCAGCCCTGAGGGCAGAGAGGTCATGCTGGACGATGAGGGATGGGCCGGGCAAAGCCTCCACTCACAGCTATTTGGTTGAAGACTAATGCGTGAGGAAGTAGCGTACATAAAACGCCTCATCCACGTAGGTCTGCCTGGAGCTGACAAACACCTGCTCTACTTAACCTGTAATGAGTCTGCAACCGAGCCTTCAGCCTTTTTTGCCTGAGGGGGCGGTCCTAACCGCCAAAGGAAACTGGAAGGATTCAATTCAGAATCCGTCTTTATGTCTGACAGTTTACAACAACATCTGAATCTTTGTTTCCTTCTTGTTTGAATCTCCTCACAGTTTAGGGGGACTTGTCCTGGCAGAGATCACAACTTGATCAGGTATTTTTATTTTTGTGGACGAGTTGGTTGCAGGCAAAAAAGGAAATGAAGAGTTCTGGTTGTGTCTGTCCAGGCTGATCCTCCAGTTGACCGGGAGGCAGAGGGGCCTTCATCAAGAGCACTCAGATGTGAGGTCACGGGTTCAAAGCCCAGGTGTTGTGCCTCACAGCCGGCCGCTCGCTGCTCTAAACTGTGGAAATGACTTTTCAGAGCAGAGATCAGACTGTTGTTCAGTCTTGACTGCAGTTAAATCTCTACACTGTCGTGTTGGGAAATGTAATTTTCATGTTGTTGACTGAATAAAAAAAGACGAGGGTTATCACAGCACCACCAGAACATGGGTGTGGCTTAGAAACCTTTGTCCTCTTTTCCCTCTTCACTGATTTAATTTCTTCTCCTTAAGAGATGTCACTTTGTCTGGGAACGTATTCATCCTGTGCAAGTGACTCCTAATAATGCTAATCTTTCTGGCAGAGCAGAAATCTCATGGAGGGATAATCTGAGATAAATATAGTTAATTGAGGCCAGGTGAACTTTCTTTATCAGCAGCACAGTCAACCAATCTGAAGTAAATGTGATAATTAGAATGAAGATGTCTTCTTGGAGAACAGAGCGCAGGCCTGTCCCACAGCCATTTGCCTCAAATTAGATCTGATTTAGCAACACATCAGAAACCTCTCACAAATGGAGATGCACTGATGGATGAATGGGAGCTGAAAGCAATAAGCAGCAACAGCTTTTCCCATAATTCCTCTGTCTTGCATGTTTCTCATTTTTAATGACACTCCACCAGAGAAGAAGTTCGCTACCACCAAAGAAAACAGCAGTAATTCAGGCGGGAAGCAGGGCTTCCTCTTTCTTCTTCATTTCCTGCCCTGAAAGACGGCTCTCTGTGACCATTCAGCTGCTGCTCCACTGAGCCTGACCACCATTAACACCCCTGAGAAACTCCGTCCTAATTACTCATTCAGCCCAACAGAATCCCCTTAATTACAAACTTCATTAGCCTGCAGGACTTTGTTTTTCTCCAGAAAAGCAGGGAGCAGAGGGACAGCGGAGGCCGAGGTGCCGTGGACGGGGAGGGCTATTTGCTGCAGCGAGCTATTCCTCCATGCATTTCTGTTTTTTCCAAAGGAGATGTTAAGACCTTCGTCAAAGATCTAATTAGATTCATGGCGAGAATCAGACACCTTTTAACTAGCCTCTGGAGTCCCCATAAAGGCCAGTGAGATGCAGGTTAAGAGAGGCACAGAGAATGGAATTGACCTGCTGCTGCCTTTCATGTGTGAAGTGATCTGATTTGCCATGTCCTCGCCTCCAAATACAAAATAACCTGCAGCACTTTGGCGCCGCGCTGCCATTATAGCTCACTTATAAACAGGCTTGCTGGGGGAGGGGGGAGGTGCTGTGTCTTTAGCTCCTGCAGTAATTGCTCTTGAAATGACATATATTAGCATTAAGTCATATATGGTTTTCTCAACACTTCCCCGTATGTTCAGACTGATGCTGACCGACCAGAACCCTTCATCTCAGAGGTGCTGCACACCGCCACCACATGGCGCGGCTTCAAAGCCAGCTGCCACTCATTTCTGCAGGTTACATGCATTTAAAGTGCACATATTCACGCTGCATGCAATTATACGGTAACCCGGAGAGCGTTAGCACCGTTAGGATCAGGTGAAGCGCCAATGCATAACGGAGCGCAACTGCCGATGCTGGAGAAGCGTCGGCCATCTCCGGACAGACTTCAAAGTCTCCCAGCAGGTGGGAAATCTAAGTGCTGCTTCTGCAGAAGTAATTATTTTAGCATCAGCAGACATCCACTCTGTCAGGAAGTTCTGCTCCATAATAATTACAGGAAGCTGTTGGATACTCTGGACGGCGTTAGCATCCGTCAATAGCTAAGCTGTGCAGCGTGAAGGAAGAACACTGCGAGTGAATGATCAGCGAGTGGGATTGGGGTTAGTCTCTGTGTGGAGGTGGTAAGTTGTTCATTTGCCCATAATGGATGTCACAACCTGAATTACTGCTACCAATCATTCCCACTGACTGTGGAGCAGCCGTCACAAGGGGAACCAGAATGTCTCCATTCTTTCATCATGTTGGTGTTTGGAGAACTCCATTAGACATTTCAGACAGCGAACCCACGAACATCTGCTGCCAGTGGAAAACACCACCAAACACAGACTTCTCCTGAGTTTTCCAACCTCAAACTCTTTGGGGTCTCGTATCAAACTTGTCCTTAATCTCATCTTAAATTGCTGCTTTAAACATCGCCGCACAAACTCACGTCTCTTGGTCCCACAGTTAGGGAATTGGCCCAGAACCGACGGCGTTGGCCTTCTTGAAACATCCCCCAGACGGTTTTCCAGCAGAGACGTCCCCCGCCCAACCACAAATGCACCACGCCACGAAAAATTAAAGTGCTGCATGAAACGCTGCAGAGAGCGGCGTGAGAGTTGGATGAGCATTGTGATGATGTGGAAACTTCATGAGTTACCGCAGTCGTCAAACTGAAAACTCTCATTAAAGCTGCTCACGTCGCTGCTCAAGTTTAGATTCAGAGAATTAAAGACAGACGTTTCAAAAATGACTGAAAATATTGTGTTGGTAAGAAGAGAGAATACATTTAAAACAATTACGCTTTTAGAACCTTTACCCAAACAGAATAAATTAGCGTTTTGTGATGAGCTGATAACATGTTTTTCCATCTGACACCAATAACAGAAATTTCCCCTGCAACTGTCGCCTATAGTTGCTGATACCGATATTTAAATGTCTACAACAATCCAAAGTTTGGATTTCTCTTTTTGTTTCTTTATTAGAAACTCACAGCAGCTCTTCTGCTGTACAATTATATGGTAATTGACCTTTTTAACGTAAAGCGAGAGCGAAAGCAATTTTCTGACTATTGGGCAAAACTGTAACCCTAATGCTCCCCAGTGCCACTGATCTGTAGGAATCTACAGGAATCTATAGGAGTATACAGAGATCTAAAGGGATCCTATAGAGGTCCAAAAGGATCTGTAAGGGTCTTCATGGATCTATAGAGGTCTAAAGGAATCTAGAGTGGTCTAAAGGGAATCTATGGTGGTCTAAATGGATCCTATAGATATCTAAATTGATCTATAGTGGTCTAAATTGATCCTATAGAGGTCTAAAGGGATCTATTGGAGTCTACAGGGATCTATAAAGGTCTAAAAGGACATATACAGGGATCTATAGGGGTCTATAGGAATCTAAAGTGGTCTAAAGGGATCTATAGTGGTCTAAAAGGATCCTATAGAGGTCTAAAGGGATCTATAGGGGTCTTCATAATCTTTAGAGGTCAAAAGGGATCCTATACAAATCTAAAGGGATCTATTGGAGTCTACAGGGATCTATAAAGGTCTAAAAGGATCTATACAGGGATATAGAGGGGTCTACATGGATTTATAGGGGCCGATAATAATACGTGTTATTTTTCAAAAATAAAATGCCTCTGGAAATATTCAGAACTATATTGGTAGATTAATTTTCACGTTGGACCGATACAGATACATTTAAATCTGTCGGACACAAATACTGGGACCCTATATATCGCCTCTCCCTACTTTTACCAGTTATTGAAGAAAACATGAACCTTAGAAGTTTACACACACAGTTTGTAAAACCTTCACGTTACTTTTAGTAATTCTGTTGTTTTGCTTTTTTGAACTACAGTTGTTATTTTTATTTAAACGCCATCCCCGCTCTTTATTACGGACAGCAAATGAAGGAAGAAAATGGATCAATTCAGAAAAAGGAAATAAATCTAAGTTTAAAACACAATAATTTCCCTTAGTTTTGTTATTCTTTTGCTTAAAATAAATTTACAAACAGTGCTGCACCATTCTGTATCCAACCCACCACTCAAAAAAAAAAAAAAAAACTTCTCCAGCTTTAATTTCCAAGTGCTCCTGCTGTCAACCTCAGCCAGAGGAAACTCAATCTTGGGGGGTGGGGGGCAAATACTTTTTACCCTCCCAGGCAACCAAGAGGGGGAGACACAGCCCATGCAGGGGGCAAAGTGGGGCAGCAGAGCAGGTGCCACAACTTCACCTGTCTGCTCCATCTCTAACAAACGGGGAGGTAGAAATCCAGCATGGGGAGTGTTCTGCTGGTACCAGCCAGCAAAACTGCTGTCACAACCTCAGTCGGAACCACCATCAGAACCACAGTTGCTGTCAGAGCCACAGAAAAAACTACTGTCAGAGCCACTTTCATAACCACTTTTTTAACAGCTGTCAGAACCACCATCAGAACCCCTGATATAACTGCTGTCAGAACCCAAACAACTGTCAAAACCACCATCAGAACCACAAAGGTCCAGCTTCACCCAGCTGTTGTTCTGCTGCAGGAACAGGTTGACTGTACATATTGGGCCAGCAGATTGGAGCAGTGATGAAGATGAAGATGATGATGGGAAAGGCTCCTCTTAGGTCCAGAGACGCACAACAGTTCAGCTGCACATGTGATATATTTAGTGAGGCCATTGTTTGTTTTATTTAGAGGGTGAATTGAGGATTTTCCAAACTGTGGGGCCCCTGAGGTATTTGATCAGGTGTACACTCCACCATGTGTTCCGCATTAGAGCGCTGAGGGGAACGCTGCTGCAGATACGACCTATAAAATGTTTGGAGGTCTGAACTTCACAGGACAGGGGGTCCACTATTGCTCTCTTCAGGGCTGGATATTTGGGAAACACTTATATGCAAATGAAACTGCAGCAAATTCCAGCCCAAATTGCCCCAGAATCATTCTAGAAAATAAACAGGAGGAATGACTGCAGACAGCCACAGGAATATTAATGCAGGAACATAGATGTTCAACTGCTGGAAGGGACCAGAACAAAGAAGCAGAACCTACTACAACAACAACAACAAAAACTCCTGAAAGTCGAAGAATTCTGCAAAACTAAATAGTCAAAAATATTCTAATGAATATTTTTTTTCTTCTTCTTCTACTTAGTGGCATCTGGAAATACTATCCAAAAGAGCGGGGGGCTACCTTTAACAAAATAGTTTAATTAAAATATATTGAATTAATAAATGTATTTGTTTCATCACTAGAAATTGAAAAAAAAACATTGTACTTTTTATTATTATTATTTCATTAAAAATAATAATTTTATTGGATAAAATAAGCCTTGTTGCGTGAAAAACGCAACAGGCTGCTGCAGTGTTTCTGCGCGCGCCCGCATCTCACGCAGAAAAACAGATCAGGGGTTTTGTGCGCGTGCTGGTGCCGGTCCGGCCGTGCTGACCCGGTGGAAGTTGGGAAAAATGATGGGATTTCATCATCCTTTATCAATAATAGAAACCGAACCGAACCCGAGCCGTCGCGGTTCCCTTCATCGTCCCTGCCCTGTCTGATTGGACGGTAATTGCTCGTTAGTTTTGCCGCTCCTGGTGCGGAGGCCGCAGCGCCTCGCGGGCCGGATCTCTGCTTACAGGGATCCATTTCAGGACTCATTAGCGAAACAAGATCCGGTTCTGGACGCGGAGCGGGCCTGCAGGTGCGCCTCGGAAAAGGGGGTTCCTTCACGGACGACGCAACGACAAACCGTCTTTTCAAGAAGCAATTTAAGAGATTTCAGCTCCATCAATTATTGACACCCCCACCCCACCCCACCCCACGTCCGCCGTCCCCGTTACTTGTGTCAGAACGTAATTATCCTACTAATTGTAGATTAGAGGTTTTGGGTCAGCGGGGTCACATGATAGGCCCGACTCATCTTTCCAGTGATGGATCATCATTTCACGTGGGGTGGGGGTGGGGGGTGGGGGGAATGAATGTTTAATGTGGCACGCGCGTCCAGAAAAAACCCTCCAAAAACTCCAAAGTGGATGGTCCATAGGGGTTAGGGTTAGCCATCTTAACGTACAGGTTGAGCGGTCCGGTCTGCGCGCTTGTGCGCCATGGGAGGCCGTCACTGGTTTGACCTCAGCGGCCTCCGGATCAGGAGGGAACCTTTACCGGCTGAAGAAAAGCGGCTCCGTTAGATTATTACATTGGAGGGGGGAAAAAACAAGTGTTTTTTTTTTTTTTAGGAAAAAAATCATCAGAAAAAATCCGATCATTAAAATAAAAACGAGAGTTTGGAAATAAATGTATTCGGTAAAAAAGAGGAAAATCTACTTTCTGATCAAATAATAAGAAGAATAAATGATGACTTTTAGCAAAAAAATATACATATTTTGGGTGTAAAAAATAAACGTGAAGGAAACAAAAAATGTCTAATTAAATCAGGCGGTGGGGGGGCTGTCCCGACTCTTCTGTGTCCAAACAGGCGCACACTGGCGGCGGGGGGGGCGCTGAATTTGTTTGCGGCGGATCAAGGCTCACCGCCTCCACTGCACTTTCTTTATCTTAATTCCAACTTGAAAAGATATAATTATCTGGTTTGAACAGGACTGCTATCAAATCCTTCTTTCCAGGCAGAGTGGGGAAAAGCTCGAGTGGATTGTGGAGCTCTGAGCCGCTCCGTGTTGCCCGCGATAGGAGTAATGAAGTTGTGGAGTCCGGAGATACAAAGGGCATTAACCTCATTAGCATGAAACCTTTTCTTCTAACTATTGTGGGACCCTTTCACTCCTCTAATCCGCCCCCATTTCAAAGCTTGGTTTGTAATAAAGCTTTTAGCTTTTTTTTTTTTTTTTTTTTCAGAGCTCGTGGTTTTCTTCTCTTTAGATTTTTATTGCTGTTCTAATGTAAAGACCGATTAGGAATTTCCTTTAGGAAACAATTAAACATTAACTTCTTTTGAACTGTTCCGAAAGTCCAAACAGTTGAACCCGTCCTGCCTCTGGGTTCCGCAGGAGTTCTAGTTCAGACCTCATGCAGCAGCTTCGGCCCGTTTCAGCCACAGGACTCGATTTGAAACAAAGATCCATTCTGCGCGCGCGCGCACTGCATCCTTCTCTTATCGCGTCGTGAGGGGTAGTCAGATTGTACTAAATTATGTCCAACCAAGCCCCTTTGGATCTACGGATTAAGAGATTAAAGTGGACCACTGGGCAATACCCCCCCTCCCCTCCCCATATTACCCGCATGATAATTGCCCCAAACTGATTTGCACTTTAACAAAAGCTCGCGGAGGCTCTTTGTGGCGGGGAAAAGCTCCGCGCGCCGCACTCTGTTTGGAAACGCCAAAACTGATCAGCGCGTTTTAACCACAAAATTAGATTTTTTTTTTTTTAAGCAGGACACCCCACCACCACCGCTCCCCACTCGTTCTAAATGTAACCAAAAGCCTGCACTTTTGCGCGCAACATATTGATAAAACTTTATTGACAAAATATTGACAATTACATACTTCTTGGAAGTATATTTTGTGTTAAAATTGTAGCAAACTTAACACAAACACAAAAAGTATTTACATTTTGTAAAAGAGTTTGAACAGAAACATGAACTAACATTTCTGTACATGGAATACGCTCAGTGCTTGAAGTTCTTTTTTCCGTCAATTCTTGCATTTAGTCCAGCAATTCTGGGGGGGTCAAGTCCTGACAGAAGGCTGCCGGGGGCGCAGAGACTCACTGCTAAAGCTTTAGGTTGAAGGAATGTCCCTATACCTTCCCTTTAAAGTTCTGGACAAGAGGGATTTTTTTTACTTTAAAATTCACTTTTATCTCAAATAAAATGAAAGTAAAAATCACTAAACGCAGCACCGCTATATGTTTTCACAATCACTTTAACACGAGAATCATTGATTAAAGACTGAACACGCTGGAAAAGGAAGAATCACGACATCTCCGTTTGAAAAGAAGGTTAAAACATTTTTTTCTGTCTTTAAAAAAATGGGTCAAATTCAAAACAACTACAAAAAATCCCATGCAGGTCAAGTACAAAAGCGGATTTCTTCTTTTGGTATCTCGACTGAAACTTTAAAAAAATAAAAATAAAAAAAACTTCTGAAGTGCAAACGTCCAAAGTGGATGAAAACAGAGCTGGGTGTGAGCGTGAGTGGCGGCTGATGCGTGGAAGGTTCAAGGGACGCTGTCAGTCACGGCTTCCTGGGTCTTTTGGACGGGCGGACCCGCGCGGTGACCGCACAGCCCGGCGGGTTTGTGTCCCCCCGCAGCTGCCTGGGCTTGGTGCCCTCCCTCTGTCTCTACGGAATCCATCATTTCCTTCATTTAGACGCCTCTACATTTAGATATATGTGTGTGTTTGTGTGTAAATAGATAAAGTCTTGTTTTTTAATCGTCCGAGGTGACGTCAATTTCCTCTGGGCTCGCCTGTTTAGTCGCCAGTCTCCACCTGTTTATGTGATGCGATCCTTTCTTCTTCTGTTGAGACTCGGAGCCCTCCTCCTCCAACTTCTGACGCTTGAACTTCGTCCTCCGGTTCTGAAACCACACTTTTACCTGCGGGGGAGAAATATAACAGTGAATATTTCAAAGATTTGTTTGTGCGTAAAAATAAACCAAACGCGCACGCGTCAAACTATTGTCCACAAGAATAAAACTAGAAAATTAGCAAATATTAACAAGTTATTATCAAACTTAGTATTTTAAAATACAAACACACACCTGACCTGTGGGTCCATGAGGACACTTCATGAAAATAAAAAAATCAATGAAACATGTTTCACACAGCAGAAAGTTTATATATATGTATATATATTTTTTAAATGTTTGACATTATTTATGTATTTAAAGGAACACATAAAATAAAAGTGCAGCTCTTCCCGCCGTTTACAGGCCGCTTAAATTGATTTGTCAATAATTAGTGCCGCGGGGAATTAACAGCAAGGAGATCGATCAATGATCTGCTCCTGCTTTATTCATCTGCAGCTCCTGGAGCTCCTAAACGGAAGCGGAGGTGCGTTTAATCAGCCTTCAGTGGCCTAATTGAAGTGTGTGACGCTTCATTTCTCCCTTCAGCTCCAAAAGGCCCCGCCGTCCAGAGGAGACACCGCGGACAAAAGGCACCGGCTGATGGGCTGCGACAGCATCTTAAATATGGCGAGGAGGGGAGGGGGGGTCTCTGAAGCCATCTCGCTCTTTGAATCCTCTGTCCCATAAAATGGTTAACTGGTTAATTTGCCCTCCATTTTGAAAGGCTGCATCCCCCCCTCAAAACAAAGTAATTCAAGCCCTGCTGAAATGAGGTTAGGCCTACACAATGACTGTGGATTTGATCCAGCAGAAAGACCCCCCCCCCCCCCCCCGCCCAGTCCTCCGTCCTCGAAAGAGAACGTGCGTTAACGGGCCCCGGTTTAGAGGCTGATTGTATAAAAAATATATTTTTCCTGAAATATACAAAAACTGAGTCTGTCAGCTCATGCGTAAAACCTGCGGACTCGTGCGTAAAAGCTGAATTTCTGTCATCTGCTTTTTAAAAAAGGCGAAATGACGGAGAGGGGAGCCGGTGAGGCACACGAGCTGAGGACGAAACCTTTCCCGGACGCACCGAACCTAAAACATGGCCTGCAGCAGCTCCACTTCCCTCGGATCTTACCTGAGTTTCCGTGAGGCTAAGGCTGTGTGCGAGCTGCTTCCTTTCTGCTCCCACCACGTAATGGTTTTTCTCAAACGCGTGTTCGAGCCGGAGGAGCTGCGAGGGCGAGAACGCCGTCCGGATCCTCTTCGGCTTTCTGGCCAGCGCGTTGTGCAAAAGGAAACTTTCTGGACTCGTTTCGTTTCCTGAAAGCCAGAAACGAGAATCAACGAAATGATCGAGAGGAAAAAACAACAACAAACTCTAAACAACAATAACAAACTGTAGAAAAAAAAAAAAAAAAACATTTGAGGACTCACTTGAAAAATCCACACACTGCATTGTTTCAAATGGAATATTTACAAAAAAGGGGGAAAAAACTACAACTGATCGTACATATGTTCATTTTAAATTATAATTTTTTTACACCTTTTTAAATGACACCCCCTCACACCCCTATGACGGACTGAGACAAACTACACACGCGCTCGTTAATAAAACCTAATTTTAAAGATTACAGACATTCACGAAGTAACGCTTAAAGACACATTCTAAATATTTCTGGAGATAACGTTTCTATAATCCTTTGTTTTTTATAATTATTTTAACTTTTATGAAATGAGAAAATATTTTTTACAGAGAAAAAAAAAGAGCAAAAAGCCACGAAGGGCAACAGACTAATAGAAGGAGTGCAGGTCAAATTTACTTTCGTTAAAATGTTTTTAAAGTATATATTATTTGTGGGAAAAAAACGAAACAATAGGAACAATTTTAAGTTAAAGAGGGTTAAATTATTTTCCTGGAGAGGCTGAAAATTAAAATATTTATTCTCATTCGATCAATTTATTTCACGTTTTCGAATAATAAATATTTAACAATGAGCATAAGAATAAAAGAAAATATTGAATATAAGGGAAAACTTTAAAAAAAACAGAAGCAACGTTTATTCTGCAGAAATCTTTTAAAATCATAATTTAGCTAACAATTATTTTTTATTTTTTTTAGTAAATGTGTTTTCTTACTGAATGGATCTAAATTTGTCTAAAAATAGTCTTTTTATTATTATAATATATATTCTTTACGGAGTGAAATGCGTAACGCGCTCCAACCTTTCTACAACACGTGCGTAAAACGGCAACACTTCCCAAACTCACCTTGAAATCTGTGACCCAAGTACCTATATCTGTGTAATAACCAGGGGTAGAAGGTTGAGGGGTCCCTTTGCTGGCTGGCGAAAAGCGGATGCGGACTGTGTGAAGATGAAAGCGGGTGTGCGGCCAGCGCGTGCGGCGGAGCCACCGGATGCACCGGCACCGCGGAGTTCTGCGGATGAGACACCGCCTCGGCGAACACCAAGTCCGGGTTCGAGTACACGCCCCTGCCGCCGGAGTGAAAACCGTTGAGAAACGGGTTCATCTGGCCGGAGTTTGCATAGCTGAGAGCCGCGGGCCTGATGGGCTCCTCCGAACGGGACACCGGAACCGGATTATCCTTCGCCACTAAAGACTCTATAGTAAAACACCTCTTGGGTGTGGGTTGAAACATGGTCTGATAGTCCAGATTCCCCAGTTTAGGTGGAAGTCGTCGCAGGCGCTCGTGCTGTGAAAATACTCCACACCCACGGAAAGGGAAAGTTTTTACGCAGCAAACAAGTTGGGAAAAAAACGCAGCGTTGAAACCAAAAGGCGTCCGGCGACTCCCAGACTAATCCATGGATGTGATCGCTTTCCTCAGCTGCTTCGTCCGGGCAGATTTGTTAGTTCATGAGCCTAATTAGCGCTGCAGCCCCATAAACAGCTTCCTCTGAAGGCTGTAATGGCATGGTGATTGGTCGCTGCTGCTGCCTTAAGGTGGAGAAGAGGAAGACGCTTAAAAAGTGCGTCAATGGGAAGCAGGGGCGCGGAGAGGCGGACTCGAACGAGCTACACGGAACGGATTCGTCCAGAGTCAAGCGTCCGCGCACGCGCGCGCACGCGAGCACATATCTCCGGGACATTTAACTCATTCATCTGAACCAGAACAGCACAAGGTAGAGCGCAGCTTTGCGTTGAGGGCCTGCGGTAAACGGAGCGGGTCTATTTTAATTCTGTGACACAAACAACAGATCATAGCCGCGCGATCTTTAGTTTTCTATTTATTTGTTTCTGTTTTTTTGATATATTTTTTTTCTACACGTAGAAACTTTTATATTTATTATTATTATTATTATTTATTTGATGTTGCGTTTGTTCTGTAATTTCCAACGTGCGGGTGATTGTCAGCGTCTGCCCCTGTTGGGCCCCAAACACCTGAGAGGGTCTGCTCCAGAACCAAGGCGCTCAGGTGTTCATCCACCTGCAGCAGCGGCCGCGCGCCGCCGGCCTCCGCGCGCGGGAGGAAACAACAGACGGAGGCACGAAAAGATTCAGAAAGAAAAAAAAAAATTTCGTTCATTCTTTCATTCTTTAATTTGTTTTACTATGTCTTTATTTTATTTTTTTACATTTGTTGTATTATTTGTGTTAAAATGTTAAGCAATTAAAATAATTTCTGAAATGAGTGTAAAATAATAAAACATTAAAAGTTTTAACTTTGTCTGAAGTGCAGCTAAATTAAATTATTATTTATTATTATTTTAAAATTCCATAAAAAAATAATTTTGAGTACTTTTTTTTTGGAGATGTTTGTCCATATTGTTATTTAGTTTGAGCATTTGCTCTGTAAAATCCCGCCTTTTGTTCTTGCTGCTGTCAGTGCTTAAGCCAAAAGAATGGGGCACTGGAATTTATTATAAAAAAAAAAAAAAAAAACTTGCAGATAATTTACATATAAAAAAAGTTAAAAAATATTTTTACGTAGGACTTTTCTTATTCTTTTTTTTATTCGTTAATTCGTTAAAGTCAATTCTTGGTTGTATTTTCTGCTTATGGATGATCGAGAACCACGTCTTCCCGCTCCTCGAAAGCCTTTAGTTTTTATGGGGCTCTGCCGCCCCCTGCTGGTTATAAGTGTCATTGCAATATTAGCGTCGAAGGTTTAAGCTCAAACTGGAAACACCTGCTCTCCCTTCCATGGAACCTGTCCTGGTTTCATGCAAGTTTTTCAGTTTTAGAGTTCAGTCATTTGAAAGGAAGCCGTCCAAACCTCCAGAACCGGATCCCAATCCCAGAACCTTACCTGATTGACATCCAGAAAACGTTACCTGCTGCAGTTTATGAAAGAACTTTCTGCAGGTTGGCTCAAAAGAGACATCTCCAGAAAAGACAGATGTGCACCTGATGCATCGCCAGTGACACTTAAACACAAAATCTTTAACATGCTGTAACTTTTCAACCTTTAACATGATCAATATAATTCTAGTACATTTTGAAAGAGAAAAGCAACACACGCTTTCAGAATCTGCTAGAACTACATTGATCATGTTATACGATTGAAAAGTTACAGTAAATCAAAGAACATAAACACTGGAGCTCCAGTGTTAAAGGGTTGTAAGGTTGTACTGTCTGTTTTAAACTCTTTGTCCACAGCAGGGGTATCAAACTCTATTGCACAAGGCCCAAAATCCAAAACACACCGCCGAACAGGATGGTAAATGCATATACTTGTTCAGCGCTTTTCTACATTAATTCGAAGGCCCAAAGCGCTTTAAAGTCACAGACCCATTCACACAGACATTTACACACTGATGGTGGCTCTGCTGCAGAACACTGGCACCAACCTTCCACCAGAAGCAATTTGGGGTTCAGCGTCTTGCCCAAGGACACTTCAACATATGGGCAGGCAAGGCAGGAATCGAACCTGCAATCTTCTGATCAGGGGTCAACTGCCCTACGTCTGCACCGAGGATAAACATATTGAACATTCTAAAACTAATTTTTTTAAAATCATAACTTTTTAGCATAATTGTGAACTAGATGTATAGCACATCTGCAATAATGCTAGTGTAAATGCTGTAAGCTGAATTTGGCTGCTGAAGATGCTAGTGCTGATAGCTGAAGATGCTGAAAGTGGTAGCTAAAAACGCTGAAGCTGAAAACATGGAAGTTGAAGCCAAAAATGAAAAAGTATAGGTTAGCTAGAACAGGTAGCACGTTGCTGAAAAATAGTTAAGCTTCAAAACAGACGAAAAAAACGGAAAAAAGCTTAAATTAGTCTGCCTAAAAAAAAACAAAAAAAAACAGAAAAAGGCCTAATTTAGCCACAAAAAAGCAAGCATGTAGCTGAAATATAGCCTAAAATCCAAAACAGCCTGAAAAACGAAAGAAAAAAAAAAGCTTAAATTAGTCAAAACAGCTAAGGCGTTGCTGAAATATTAGCTTAACTCCAAAGTAGCCTAAATTTTTTTTAGTAAATCCCAAAATAGTCCAAAAAGCCAGTGGAATGGCATTTATTTTAAACTTTGAAACCACAACTTAACATAATTATGATTAGTTTTAGCCCTTTTAAAGAAGCCTTAGTTTTATCAGCAGTAGTGTTGTCCACATGTTTTAACAGGATGATTTGATGTGTTATTTATCCTTTTGATCCATGTTTTTTAAACTGGTTTAGGTAATTTTTTTTTTTTAACAATGATCGTTTCATTTCTGGTATTTTATTCTTATTTTACACATACTTGTATTTAAAAAAAAAAATCCCAGCTAAGGACAAATGATGCAAACTAGCAAGTATCATGATTTATGCGTAGGACTGTTATTTCAGTATGTTTATGTTTTAATATCTGTCCTTATTCAATAAATAAATTCAGTTTAATTCAATAACAAAAATGACGGCATTAGAATTCCAGAATAAATCAACTTAAACCTTAAATAACTTTCAATGTTACTCTCGATAAAAATATATTTCATCAAAATTACTCAACTTAATAAGCACAAGATAAAATAATTAATTAACAACAATAAAATATTATCTGGAGGGCCGGATTCGACCCCCGGGCCTTGACTTTGACTCATGTTGTCTACAGGAATTCAATTGTTTAAAGACGCCCCATAGCCTCAGAGATCAAAGGTTTATTAATAAAGGCTGTTTCTGCTCACAAATATCTGAATGCAGTGAAACAGAAGAACAAGCATTTGATTTCAGGCATGCACATCAAACTTCTCACTTCTGGGTCATTGGAAGCTAAGGTCAAATTCAGTGGACAAAAGACATCAGTGAAACTCATCTCCTACAAAACCTTTCCATCTAGTCCCGAATATGATTTTATTTGATGATAAATCACATTAGCATGAAGCATTTGCCATTATGCTTATTTTAGGGTAGAAACCATGGGAGGCCGAGACAGCCTCTCAAAGAAGCTGAGGGGTTATTGCAGCTGAAGGTCAGGAACCAAACACACCCTTAGGAGAACTAACGGTCTACAGATAATTTGTCAGAAGCTAGTAGCGATGGTATCAGCTGGCGGCCGATAAACGGAGGCAGCAGATGATGTTCAGCGGCGAACGGTGGTCCAGCCATCATCATCTGTCTCGTTCTTAGTACGGCGGGGGTTTTCTTTGTCAGCACGCCAAGCCCCTCTTTCCCCATCAGCTTCACGCTCCCTTTCACGGGGTCGTTCCCGGTCTCGTTCCTCCCGCTTTTCCTCCCCTCCACGGCGCCAAGAGCCCCCTGGAACAAGAGGAGGCTCATTAGAACAGAAGAAGGCTGTTTTAAAGTCAAACTGAACCATGGTCAGCGGTAAAACTTTTTCTTTGTACGTTCATTGTTTTTAAACTCATCTGGAAGACCCCCGAATGAAGACTAAAAACTTGCTTTCCATAAATGTGATTTTGCATCTCTGTCGCTACATTTTATTAAAGTAGATCCACATCTATCTGTTAGGAAAAACTGTTTTGCTAAATTCAATTCCCCCAGGAATTCCAAATGCTGTGATCACACCAGTTCCTGCAAATTCAACAAAGTCCAGCATTTGACACCAACTTTCTCTGACTTTTAAAACTGCTGCAACCTTTATTGAAAACTCATTTTGAACCAGTAACACCATCACACTCTCTCCACCAATCAAGTTTAGAGGCTCAGTCTAACTGATCAGACAGGTCCAACACTGGATCTTTACAACCATGAAACAAATGAGTAAAATGACAGAACGTGTCCAAAGTTGGTGTGTGAATTTACCGGGCATGTGAAAGAACAGTTTAATTTACTGTGCGTGTGTGACTTTATCACGCATCTGTGCACTTACCTAGCCTGAGTGAATGTACCATGAGTGTGTAAATTGACCGTGTATGTTAATATATCACACATATAGTGTGTGTACATTTATCATGTGAATTAAATGCAAATTTCACATGGAAGTGAATTCCCTGCATGTGCAAATTTACTATATATGTGCATTTATCATAACTGTAGAATTATTGTGTGAACATTTATCATGTGTTTGAATTAACAATGTCCGTGAGAATTAAATTTGTGTGTGAATTACCTGTATGTGTGATACATGGAAGTGTCCCTGCATGTGCAAATTTTACTAATACATTTATCCATTTTTGTGATCATTGAATTACTGTCCGAAGTGCTGAATTTTTTAAATTTACCACATGTGAGATTAATAATCATGAGTGTGAATCTATTGTGAGTGATAATTAACCCTGTTTGTCAATTAATCATGTTTGTTAATTAAAACTGAGTATTAATCAATTGAATGAGTAAAGTTAACGTGTATTTTAAAATTTCAAAATAAATTTAGTTTTCATGATTTTAATAAGAAAAAAAAAGCATAAAAAACTGAATTAACTTGACAGAAGAACTAATTATGCTGTTGAAGTTATGAAAACAAAAAAAACTAAATATACAATTCAAACAATTACAATGTACATACAATGTATTTATCTGATTTTTAATAGACAGATATGAAAGTTCAGTACAAGTAATTATTTTATCTGAAACACCTGTTTTCTAATAATGTCTGTGTTACTGACATTTTTAATTTTAGAAAAAAACAGTAAAAATATTTGGTAACATTTTTTTCTTGAATTTGAGTTGTGGAATGCTGACTAAAAATTTGCTATGAAAAGTCTCAGACTTTAACCCATTTTCTTGCATCAAATAGTTTTCAGTAAACTGGAAAAGATGTTTTATGTTTAGTACATTGTCTAACAGACTTCAGTTAAAATTATTTAAAAATAATGAAATTTATCAAAACCTTTAAGAAAAACTGTCAATTACAAAAAGCTACAGGATTCTGAAAGGACAGAAAATGTGTGAACTGGCCAACAGCGACCTCTACTGGACAAAAATGGTTTTAGGTGTTTACACTGAAAGGAAAGATCAGTTTTACTGGAGCTGTGATGTTCTGAAAACAGGGCTGACGCATGAGAGCGAGTTAGGTTTGATTTCAGGGTTTCAATGTTTAAAATGTTTATTTGAAGAAAAAACTGTGCTGGAGGTTTATCATCTGCTGGATTTACCTTCTTCGGGATCTCTGGGTGGAGGTCTGTTCTCACGATCATCCCGTCGGTCTCGGTCACGACGATCACGGCGATCATCGAGGTCATTTTCCTCCTTGCGGGAATCTCTCCAGCTGCTTCCTCCTTCTTCGGTTCCTCCTCTCCTCCAGGTGTTCTCCTCTCTGAAGGAGCAGAGCTCCGTGAGTGCTAAAGCTTTGATCTGGTCAAAGAGACTCCTAGAGTCAACCACTGAGACTAACCTGTAGGGGCGGCGGTCTCTGAAGCGATCACTTGTTCTTTCATCTCCATCTTCATCATCTCCTTCATCATGAGCGCCCCCACGTGGTGGTCCCCAGCTCTCCTCTCTCGCCTTCTCCCGCTCACGCCAGCCGCCTGCAGCAGAACATCGTCAGAGCTCCAGGTCGTTTACCACCTCAGATGTCTAAAATAAGCAGAACCACACTCACCTGGTCTGCCAAGGGGTTTCCAGGGTTTGGCGTCATCGCCACCTCGGCGTGGTCCGTCATCCATGCCCCTCCTACTGCCTCTCTCATCATCCCCTCCTCTTCTGGGGCCCCAGTCATCATCGGCCCCACGCCTGGGACCGCGAGATTCATCCATCCCTCTGCGGGGACCTCTGTCGTCATCAAAGCCACGCCTCGGGCCGCGGTCGTCATCAAAGGCACGCCTAGGGCCGCGGTCGTCATCAAAGGCACGCCTCGGGCCGCGGTCGTCATCAAAGCCGCGCCTCGGGCCGCGGTCGTCATCAAAGCCGCGCCTCGGGCCGCGGTCATCATCAAAACCTCGCCTCTGGCTGCGATCGTCATCAAAGCCGCGTCTCGGGCCGCGGTCATCATCCATGCCTCTGCGCTGAGGACGGTCCTCGTCAGCGCCACGGCGTGGGCCTCGGTCCTCATCAAAGACTCTGCGAGGCGCTCGGTCATCTCCGCCTCTGCGTGGACCTTCTCTCCTCAGGGAGGAGGCGTCTTTGTCGTCCTTTTCTTCATCCCGGCCCTCAGACCTCCAGTCCCTACAAACACCTGCCGTGATTAAATCCAGAACTTTAGAGGTACGACAGAAGAATCTAAAACTCACTTGTCAGCCACAGGACGGCGCCAGTCAGAATCGCCTCCTTCTGTGCGCTTCCTCCAGCCGCCCTCATCCTTTTCTCCTCGCTCGCTCCAGTCCTGAAGACGCAGGAAGATTCGTTTCAACATTTCCACAAAATCAATCTGACAAGACAGGATCCATTTCGTAGGGTTGTCCTACTCTGGGCTTCTCCTCTGTAGCACCCCTCCTCTCCTCCTCACGGCGGCGCTCTCGCTCCTCTATCTCCTTTTGGCGAGCGCGCTGTTTGCGCTCCTGCTCCTCCAGTTTGCGTAGACGCTCCTGGTATTCCCGCTCCTCCTCTTCTCGCTGCTCTTGTTCCAGGCGTTCACGCTCTTCACGTTCTGTTCCGAAAGAGGAAGAGACTGTCAATCCATCCATCGTGGAGCAGAGCCCCTCCCTCTTTTGGAGGTAAAAGGTCATGAGGGTCACAGGTGAAACAAATCTCTGGAACTGAGAACACGGACCCACAGAGAAGCCCGACGTTTCCATGACAACATTGATATCTTCACAAACCTTTTTTGAGTTGCTCCTCGTGGATCCGCTGTGCCTCCTCCTCTTTCTGGCGGTAGAAATTGTTGCGGCGTTCTTCTTTGCGCTGCCTCTTCCTGTCCTCCAGACGTTTCTTCCTCTCCTCTATTAAGCGAGCCTGGAATGCTTTCAGCTTTTCCTGTAAACAACCAAAGATTGATAGTGAACGTCCTCCTGTGTGGCGTTCGCTTCAGCTGATGGATGAACTGTGACACCTCATAAATGAAGCTCCGTGCAGCCGTTATTTTGGACAGGAAGTTCTCCTTGTCCTCCACCATCCTGGACATGCGTTTCTTGTGCTCCAGGGCTTTCTCCCGTTCGATTTTCAGATTACTGATCTACAGGAACAGACAAGCACATCAACGGTGAGCGAGTAGTTTTGTCCTTCAGTCATATACAGATTCTGACTCCACGTACCCGCTCCTCCTCTTGGAGCTCCCACAGCTCCATGTCTTTAACACGTTGTTCTTCATAGGCCTTTATGATCAGAGGGATCTCCTCCACGCGCTTCGCCCTCTCGAAGTAGTCGATCTAATACAATATAATAATGAGAGAAATGTCCAAATTGGCAACAAAAAACCCAAATACTCCTCTACCTTTTTCTCCTGATTCTTCAGACGCTCTTGCAGCTCCTTCTTCTCTTTCTCCAGCTGTTCCACTTGTTTGGCCATGATGAAGTCTGGATCCAGTTCCTCCAAGTCCTTCACAGAACAGAACATTTAACATAAATCTCACTTTTTCAACATGATTTTGAAATAAAATGGCCAAGTCTTACTTCGATGTCAATATCCTTGAAGGCTTTGGCACCAAGCTCAGTCTTCTTGATCTGCTCCAGACGCTCACGGACGTTCTTCTTCTTGATCTGCTCACACTCCTGCATCATGCGCTCCTTCTCCCTTTCTTTGGCCTCCTGCCGCAGACGCTCCTCCTCCGCTTTGCGTACTTTTTGCATCTCGGCTTCTCGCTGCTCCAGCTCCTCCTTTTCTCTCTGGATGTTGAGGCTCTCCAGACGCTCCTTACGCTCCTCGATGGTCTGTCTGCGAGCCAGGATGCGTTGGTGGTCCTTGCGTGCGTTTTTCAGGTAGGCAGCAATGGCCTGCTGGTTCTGCTCCTCACGTTCTTGCTGTAAACAAAAGACAGAGGTTACAGAATGATAAGCACTCAAGGGTGTGGATCGACTTCTATTATTTCTTCTTAGGTACAGCGACATTTCACATTGAGACAGTGTCACTTTTGTTCTTTAGTCCATTTGCTGCAGCAGCCAATAAGGAACTTCAGTTGCAGGTTGGTGGGAAAAGAGTTTGATGCCCTTGCTTTAGACCATTTTACAAGCTCAATGCATGTTAGTTTTTGAACCTCAAGCAGACTCCCTCCCAGAGACGGTCATTTATTCTACTTAGAATAGCCAGGAGCACTGGTGCAACCAGCTGCACCATCAAGAAGTTCAGTCAAAATCTGCAGCCCCTGCAAAAATGATCGGCCCTGATAGGAGGCACTCACCAGGATGGAGGCGGGTTTGATGACGTGTATAGCTTTGGCCAAAGAAGAAGACATGGCCGTCAGCTGGTTTCTGATCTGCTCTGACGGCATGTTTTGCAGGAACGGACCAACAGGAGAATCTTCTTTGGTCGAGTAGTTCAGGTCTGAGCCGAAGCTCAGAGTTCGAGAGGTGTGATCAATTCTGACCTACAAGGCAACCAAGAGATTGGGGTTAAAGGTGGTGACAGCAGGATGAAACTCCAAACCATCCCTGCTGGCTTACACCATACCTGCAGGTCACAATGACGCGCTGCATCCACAATGGAGCGCTCCAGCTGAAAAGCATCTACAAATGGGACCAGGGAGGCCAGACGACTGAACTCAATGCTTTGGTAGATCTGTGCAACCTATCAGAATGAACCAAGAGGTTACATAAAGACACGAGTGATCCACTAAAGAACAGCAGCTGAAGCTCACCTGCTGCAGCAGCCGTAGGATGGTGTTGTTCTGCAGGTGGGGGACATACTGCTGCAGGTCCGGCTCCTTCTCAGCCTGATCTCTCACCCAGTTCAAAACCTGACGACAAAGTATGAGACAAAGAGGCATTCAACACCAACTTTCATAATGTATATTTTCTGTCCCCAGAGCAGTGAAAATTTAAAGTTTACCTTGGTCACTCTTCCACTCAGCTTCAGAGGATGGAAGTCCACCTCCAGCCAGTTGTAGAGCTCTTTCACTTCCGGTACAACATACTGGAGCAAATTAAATCGTACCTAAAAAGAGTCCAAATACAGTTCATAACTATAAAACTGCAATAAAAAATAACTCTGAACATAAAAGTCAAAGTGATGTCAAAGAAAATGTCATAACTGGCTGCAGAGAATCTACATAAACAGCTGGTTTTACATATTACAGACCATGTCATTGATCAGACTCTGGCGAGTGGGCGGAGACTGCAGGCCCAGGAGTGTGGCCAGTCGCCGATGTTTCTCCACGATAATGCCGTCCATGTCCAGCAGTCGAGCGATGTCAGTGCGCTCCGGTGTGATAGGAATTGACAGTGTGGCCAGGAGGACTCTGGTGTACATCCTGAAAACCAAACACTACAATTCACTCTGACGCACCCAAAACAGAACCTCTCAGAACACTAAAAGAGTGACCCACATACCTCTGCATCTCATCCTGAGTCAGATTCTTGCGCATTTCTCTGGACAGGTGATAAAGTCGGTGAAGGGTGCAAGAATGGAACAGAGCATTCCCAGACTTCCAAAACACAGTGGAAACTTTGTTGTAATAGTTAGCCATAAGTTGGGGTTTTGGGGGCCTTTTTGAGAGAGCAAACAGCCCATGAATGTCCTCCACAGCCTTAAAGGCTTCCTAAAGAGAAAAAAAAAAAAAACGTTAACACTGTCCTAAACATCTGTGAATGTTGATGTGTTACATGCAAGACAGAACCAACCTGCCAGAGCTCCATGCTTATGGCGCTGTCCAGCTGCACCAGCCGCGTCTCCAGGTGCATGGACTGGCTTTCCGGGTTGTTCAGGTTGATGGCTGTGCTCTGGTTGTGATGCCGTTGGATTTGACCAAGATGCATACGCAAGTTGTCACAAAGTTTGCGAAATTCTGCTTTGCGGGTATACTGGAGGCAGAACTTGAACGCTGCAGAAAAGCAATCATAAGACACAGAATCGTACCCTTAAACCTCAGCAAACCCCAAAATACAGCTATCAGGTGCACTACCGCACATCTGGATACTTTCTATACTATTAAAATACATATATAAATAAACAATCTTTCCTCGCAATGAAGAAATCATTTCCTTCAAAAATATGTCATAAAAACACTTGCAACATTAATCTGCTCCGAAATTTTCTGTATTTTCAGTGAATCTAAACTAGATTAAAATTCTCCAAAATAAAGTAGGAAACACGTAAGCAAGTAACAAAGGAAGTTAAAGTAGAGGTCTTCTTTTTTAACTAAAATAAAAGCCTTTTTGTGAACATCTGCCTACCTTGCTGGGCGATGTCATGGTACAGACGCTCCACTTTGGAGTTGTTCCTCAGAAGGTCCAGGCACTGGCGGTATGACTCCCACAAGAACTTCACCCATGGAGTGAGCAGGAGGCGATCCGTACGGTCTTGAGTGTCCTCACCACTCACGGCGCTCAGGAGCACGCTGTAGGTTTGCAACAATTTAGACAAACATCTCCAGCGCGCTGGACACAACACCAGAGAGCAGTTTCACCTTTCTGGGGTCTGGATGTTGTCCAAGTCCTCAATGTCGAGGACCATCTGCTGGGACTCTTCCTTGGCAGTCTCAGTTTTCTCTTCTGCCAGTTTCAGGTATGCCCTCACCACATCCTCAAGGGATTTGATGTTAACCTGGAATTCATTCATGGCGTGAGTGTCAGACACGAGCATGAAGCCCAGTAACCCCACTTTTACTCACCTGCTGGCAGATGTTCTTGTATTGGTAGAGTCCTTCTTTGGCCAGGTGACTCTTTCGTAGATCCACACAGAGCTCCAGGTATTTGAGCATGATGGGTTCGTGGATCTTCTGCCATGTTCGATGTTTCTTGCTCTTGATGACATCATACAACACATCCAAGGCTGGCTGCTTCTTACCAACCTCGAGGAACTCTGCAGATGATATTAGAGATGCGTGAAACTAGGAAACATGATAACTGAATAATGCTGAAATAAAACTAAGGCCCACATCAGAATTCCATTCCATCTCTCTAACAAAGATACTAAACTCCATACTGAAAATATCACCGGCTTATTTTGACTGTCACTAGTTCGAAAGCCATTTTCTGTCCGATTTCAACTCTACCGGGGCCTAGGCCGGGGATGCACGCATGGCTCAGAGAGGTCTCGCGCCACGGCGTTAACGTTAGCCGTTAGCTTAAGCGCGGTCTCGCAATCTTTAAATAAACCTGACAAGAACTCACCGTTCGCTCGTTTGAGAGCATTTTCTGGGCGCTGGAAATACGCCGGCATGTTGGTGAAACTCTGATGTTATTCAAAACGGACTGACTTTGATCAAATTTGGAGAAAAATCACCAGTCCATCAAAGCCACGAACTCAGCAAATGCGCTGGCGAGGAAAAAGAGGTTACACGGAACGGCCTAGCTGGGGTTGCCAGATTCTGCTCCTGCATAACGTCAGTTCATTTATAAAATAAATAAAGAAACAGGTTATGGTCACAATTGTTCAACATTTAATGATACATAACTGTCGTAGCCTTCTAGTTTTGTTCCATATACAATATAGGTGTTGTTTTATATAGTGATATTAGTTAAGAGTCAAAAGAGCAGGAGATTCGTTTTTTTCCAATTTTCTTGGCATTAAACAACTTTACATTTGTGAACGGTAATAGGGAAGACATTCCTTATCGTTTGTGTTGTTGAGTTAATTAATTGATTTTATCTCAAGTCACATTTAAAGTAATAAATATCGTTCATAAGGTCAGCACAACTTATAACACATCATGTGACATGCATATGTTGAACTATACTAAACGGGGGTTTTTAGCCAATCTGGCAGCTGTGGAGGACTAAAGTTCCCGTATGAATTGATGTGGGTTCCAAGTGTTGCATTCACTGCCTCTCCGAAACACGAAAAAACTATTTTACAATGTTTCAAAATGAAATTTTTTCCATAAAACGGAATATGTCTATAGAAACTATTCAATCCTGTGTCGAAAAATGATTCTGAACACCTTACATCCCCTTTAAGTCTCAAATAAATTCGTATTAACATCTGTAAATCTGAATACATCTAATTTCTCATTAAACACTTAAAATATGAAAAAAAAAATTAATTATTATATTTAAATGTTTTGTTTTAATTACTGTGTTTTTTCTTTCTTTCTCTATCTTTTGTGGGTGTCACATCTTAAGATCATACATTTCTATGATGCCTCACTACCCTAAACGCGCTCCCTCATGGACAGCTCTGATTGGCTTAGAAGACAATGGCCCCGCCCATCACAGGCGCCCCAACCCGGATAAGGGAATCTATTCTTTAGGGGTAAAAGTCTGGATTCTTGGAGCAGCTGTGGAGGATTATTGATCCCATTCCTGTGCTCCTGCTTTGGTGGAGTTCTGAAGGTAAGTCGGGGATCCCACTGGTTCCGGAGCGGACAGGTTCCTGACAGGTAACGTCTGCTTCTGAACCCCCTCAGGTATGGAACATGGCAACAACTGAGGCGCAGGGGATGTTGAGCGTGGGTTTAATTGGTAAGTTTTGGGGCATTTTCCAGCTTTCGATCTAAAGGTTGGTAAACAGTCACATGACACAAGTGTGACACCACTGGTTCATCAGCAGAACTTCTGCATGTCTGATTTGTGAGGTTAAAAAAATAAAAATAAATTCATGAATTGGCATAAATGATGCTGATCCTTGATGTTTCCTCCACAGAGAAAGATGTGAACGGAGACACGCTGTGGGTATGGTGTTACCCGTCCGTGGGTTCTGATCTGAGGCAGGTTTTGCTGAGGAAGTGCTGCCTGACCCAGGAGAGCCGACATTTCAGAACCTTTGTGTTTGGTCAGTTCAGCCGCAGCTGGTACTACATCAGCACAGTGGAGGTTCAGGAGCCCACCGCTCTAACCAAGGTAGCACCACACACATCTGGAGAAACCTGCTTGAAGGAGAAGGTTTGATGATTTGTCTTTTACAGGTGACTCATTTCTCTGTCGTCGTTACATCAAAAGATTTCAACCCTGAGAAATATGCCGCTCTCAGCAGAATACTTTGCAGGTAAAACTTTTTTTTTTTATTGTGAAATGGTCCACGTGTTGCTTTTTGGGGCCTGCTTTTATTTTTGAAACATTTTGTCTGTCAGGATGTACATCAAACATGGCAGTCCTGTAAAGATGATGGAGGCCTACATCGCTGTTCTGACCAAAGGAGTCTGCCAAAGCGACGAAAATGGCTCCTTCCTCATAAAGGACTACGATGTGCGTAAAGCTTACCTGGCAGGTTCAGTCAAAGGTAAGACATGGTGTGGGATTGGTTAGTTTCAACGTGACATCATCTTTATTCAGATCATACACAAAAGTTTGTAAGGCTACCACTAGCAAAAAAAAAAATAAAAAAGTTAAAATGATTATCCTTCCACCTCCATGCTTGACCACTGGGATGAGATGTTTTTATCACCAAATTGTAAGAAAATATCCATCTTTGTCACATTTGTGCACAATAAACTCTTCTACAGCTTTTGTATGTTCAGATTCAATTTTGTAAACAAGACTTAAGTTTAGAACTCGTTCTGAAGAAACTAAAACATCTCTAGAAATGTTCTCTTTGAAGAACTGTTGCCTTAAAATGAACCTGCTCCAAGTAACTGTCAGCAAATGCTTCTCTTTGACTGTTGGATTCAAAAATATTCAGGAATCTGATGCCCTTGTTTATCTCTGTTCATCCTTAGATGTTGTGTCTCAGTTTGGAATGGAGACCATCATCCTGTATACAGCCCTGATGCTGAAGAAGAGGATTGTGGTCCATCATCCTCGGATCGAGGCTCTGTTGGAGTTTACCAGGTAAAGAAGCTTCTGCAGGTCTGTGGAGCTGCTGTCTTTGTTGACGACTCTTCGCTGTTCCTTCCAGAGCTCTGCCAGCTCTGGTGTGGCACAGAAAAGACTGGTCCATCCTTCATCCGTACGTGCATCTGGCGGAGGCGGAGCTGGAGGATCTGAAGACATGTCCTGGTGAGTCCGATTCCTGCTGAATATTTTTATTCTTGATTATTTCTCTTCATTAAGGAACTCTGGTTTTTGCAGGATACGTGGCAGGATTTGTAGATCCAGAAGTAAGCAACAGACCCGACTTGTTTGACGTTTTCGTGAGTCTTCCAGACAGTGTCATCACCGTGTCCCAGAGTGCCAAAGGTACAGAGCCTTTAAGACGACCGCAGGGTTTGTAAAGAGGCTTTCTAAGTGATGCTCATCCTTTCTCCCCTCAGATGCCATGGCTATGGGGAAGTTGCACAAAGACATCGGCCACGTTATCGTCCAATCTGCAGAAGATTCTGAAGGATCCGACAGTCAGGTCATTAAGGTAATGCCTCCAGACCAGCAGCTGCTACTATACATCGCACATTTTCAAATGATCCAGACAACCTTCCATTTCTTCACAGGACATTTCGACGAAGACAAAAGAAGTTCTTGCCACCCTGGTTGCACTGGCCAGTGAGTGTGAAGACTCCAAGGTCACACTGGAAGCCTTAAAGCAACATCATTTCCCCCCCGCCACAGAGAACTTCCTCTTTCATTTAGCAGCAGCAGAGCAACTTCTGCGGATTTGATCCTGAGATGCTGCTGACTCGGTGTTGATGTCAATGAAAGTATCAGGAGCAGCAGCTTTTATGAAGAAATTTAAAGA
The DNA here is from genome assembly GCA_003999625.1 of Oryzias javanicus. Lineage (NCBI taxonomy): Eukaryota > Metazoa > Chordata > Actinopteri > Beloniformes > Adrianichthyidae > Oryzias > Oryzias javanicus. The sequence continues at coordinate 8,486,922 of CM012451.1, read as the reverse complement.
GAACTTTTAACCTTTATTTGTTGCTACAGTTTCAGCCGGTAAACCTTCCCTGCATGTTTTCATGCTCCATGATGATGAAACGTTCACTGAAGATATGTGGCACATGTGACCAGCATTCACTGCAATATTGGGTTAGTGGATAGAAACCGTGTGGCTCTGATTAGAAATGCACAAAACGTTTTTTGTAACAATTTTATATTTTCTTAACGGCATCAGAACCACGAAAGGCTGGAAGCCACTGAGACGCAGCTTTTAACAAATGTCTAAATCTGATCGATGTTCTTTGATTCTGTTTTATTGCAGTGTAGTAAACACAGATACTTTTAGTGATGACTGTGACGGTTGTTCTGCCTTTTAAAATGAAACCGTTTCTGGTAAGAGAGGCTCATATTTTGTAAGAGTCCACAGCTGAATAAAGTTTCTATGATCATTCGGTGATCCTGTGTGATGTCACCAGGATAACGTTCAAGAGAAGATGGCTGCTGTCATCCTTACAGTCCTCTGTGGTAAAAAAAATCTGTGCCGATTGCTCCAGCTTGAAGCTCCGCCTCCAGGTTTTCCCTTTTTATCTGCAAATCAAGATCAGAGTCAGAGAGTTCCTCACAGGAAAAAAGTAGGACTGAGAAGCTCACCGTTCCCAGCTGAGGAAAGATGCTGAAGGAGACGGGAATCATCAGGCCGAAGACGAGGATGGCGCTGACGTGACGGCAGGGCGCCGCCAACATGGGGTTTCTCTGGAAAAACCGGGTTCTGTGAAGGAAAGCTCAGTAATGGTGACAGGAGCAGACATTCACACATAAAGAGCATTTTTTTGAAGACTTACCTTTGTAAGAATAAAACCAGTAAATTAGGAACAGCGGCGGCTGTACCGAAATGTGCTGCTCTAGATAGTGCAGTTTCCCTCACAGCCTAAAAGAAAAAAAAAAAAAAAGTTAAATTCGAACTTTCATGACTGCAGTGATGGATCTCCATAGGTTTAACCTTTTGTCCAGCTGCTTTAGACATCCCGACAGGGTTTCCATGGGAATCGAACACACGGATCCCGTCGTCCGTCTCCTCACTTCTAACAGTGAACACGTTGAGGAAGGCCAGAACAGCTGGAGAGGAGAGTGATCACAGAGATCACAAGCGGATGTTTCAGAGGGAACAAATGCACCATAGACCGCCGCTCTCACCTGACAGTGGGATGGGTAACACAGACCTAAAGACAGTCTGCACAGGCAAACTTCTTATGTTGAGTCTGTTTATTACAATCTGTGGAAAGGCCTAGAAACACACAAATATGAGCAGTGAACTCTGGAAACTCAAGGTTTACCCTGAAATTTTACTCACTGCTGCAACTGAAGTATAAGAAACTGTTCCTGCGATGAGCAGCAGCTGAGTCGGAGACGTCCTCCTAACCTGGAGCACAGGAGCTGCTTCAGCTTCATGTGAAACATTTGCCCGTTTCAGAATATCAGGATTCATGTGGCGAAGTCTGGTTTGAGAGCGTCACCTGTTCTGCTGAGGAGTTTCTGTTGGCGTGGCTGAACCCAGCGTTGTAACTCTGTAGTAGAAACTGAAAGTACACATTTGTAACTTCAGCAGGTTTATTGAAGTGATCCTGCTGCTGTAAGGAGGGACTGGGTTTACCTGCCAAAACAGAGCAGGTTTCACAGTCGTGTGAGGTAAAAGAGAAGCAACAACCTGAAAGAAAAAATGCAGTCACTGACAAGGAAACTGAGAAAATAAAGTAATTTTGAACTCCATTTAAAAAACGTACCACTGGTCCAGCTATGGGCAGAAATGCTGAAGAGCAGCAGACAAACCCAAACAGAAGAATTACTTTGAAAGTCTCTCATAGACACATAAACACTTCAAGGGTATTCTTGTTATTTGCATGAAGGCAATAACATGATGTTTAGTTCATAAACAGTGTTTTTTATTATTTAAATGAATGAAGATTTCTATAGCTTGGAATCATGTATGGGATTTTTTTTAATAAAACAGTTGCAAAAATGTACATTTGAAACTTTAACAGAGCTTTAAAAATAGCAGATATCAGTTTTTCTTTGAGAGCTGATGTTGTCTGCGGTTCTTTTTCACGCCTTGATTTAGATTTGTTTATTTATTGAATTTTATATTTAATGTAATAAAAAGATCTGCTAATAATCTCTTCCATTTTTAAAATGATGGTTATTTTTGAGGAAAATGTAGAAAGTCTTGTGCGGTTACCTGGAGCACGGAAAAGCAGTGGAATAACGTCACCAGAATCGGCATGAACAGAGGACTGGAAACATCAAGATGTGGATTTCAACATCATCGCATGCTTTACATGTTTAACACGATTTTAACATGAGGCAGAAACGCTCCTGTGGTCAAATCAAACTAAATCTTATGTTGTTTTCAAAACTTACAAGGCTGAGGGTCACTGAAGCTTTTTCCTGGATTAGGAGACAGAAAGAGATTAAGAACAATCCAGAAGCTCATTATGTTTCCTGAGCTCTGCCTATTTACTATCAGACCTTTTCATGCTGCTTTTCTTCACTGCCCAGAAGAGTGTGGACCTTGACTATTTCAGCCTGGAGAGATCACAGAGAAAAGATCAAGATTTCTCCTCCTCCCCCAGCATCAGATCACCTGAGCTGCAAGACTCACATCAGAGGCCAGAAGCAAAGACGGATCAAGGAGGTCGAGCCACATCCGAACACGACCGAAGAAAGACTGAAAGAAGATGAACTGATCACTCCAGAATGTAATGAATGAATGGATGGATGTCAGCTCTGCATGGCTAAACATAACAGCAGACTTACCAGACCCTGCGTCTTCCACAGCTGTACATTCGGATCCATCGGAACAAAGATCAGATGATTCTGAATAACAGATTAAATTTCACTGCAGATCGCTGGTGTGCATGTTCAGCTCCAGCTTTTGAGGTCATGCTGTTTTGGGACTGCTTCCGCATTCGGTCACGTGATAAACAAGGGGCGGAAAAATCGTGCTTTTTTGTTTTTGTTTTAGCCTTTAAGTTGATTATACTGTCCATTTTCTTTCAACAAATAACCTGAAAGCTGCATTTTGATCCGTTCACACATTTCAGAATCCTCTAAAAAATCTGCGCTCTCAACAGCAGCCCCTCACATACCCACAAGACCATTGACATAGGTCTGGGGTGAGACACGCAGTACCTAAACCTCAAGGCAGAGGGCGCTATTGAGTTCAGAGAACGTGACACAGCGGCTGAAGAATAATCGAATAAGTGGCAATCAATTGAAATGCCTTCCACAGACAATTTTCACGTCACGCGAAAATGCTCTATTTTGTTAAGGATTAATTGGCGACCGTTCTACCGTATGTCATATGATTTTTTTTAAAGGAAAAATCGCGACCATTGACTGCGTAATTACGTCACGCTATCAGTCCCGCCTCCAATGACTTAATCCAACATGGCCGCCACCGTTGGAAGACTGCTCAGGACTTCTGTAAGTGAACCTTCATCCTCAAAGCTGAAACGGTGTTTTTGGAGGTCACAGCGCTCGAGTTCCTTCAAACTTGATTAGTCGGCTTTTGGACCCGATAGAAACCAGAATTTGATTCTGTTCTATGACATCGGAGCTATGTTGGAATCATTCAGAAAAAGCTAAACTTTTACCATATATCTTACTTTTCTTCTTCTTACATTTACTTAAAATGTTCTTTTCTTTCTTTAAAATTCACTAAATCAAAATGACGTGAGGTTTAAAAATGTAATTTATACAAAATATATCAAATTATTTCTTTGTTTTTTCCCACAGAAAAACACTTAAAATAGAAACCACGGGTAAACAAAAGTGCATAAACACATGCTGAGTCTCTCTTCATATTAATCTACCTTCTTTCTACCTAGCCACACTGAAGCGGTTTGTGTTTTTAGTCTAATGAGTTTCTAATGAGCAACATGAATAAAGTTCTATCCTCTAGAATGGGTTCAAGTGTGAGTGTAGTAGAAGAACACATTTGTTCGACTTTAGGAGTTTGAAAGCATCAGGGAGTCAGTCTCTGCTGGCTGTGAGATAAGACCAACTGTCATCAACGTACGGCGGAGGACGTAAATAAACAGTTCAGCTGATGGGTCTTCAGACCACCAGTAAACTACCAAATACACCTGAAAGTAGCTACAACCTTCTGTTTTAGTATTACCATTGAAGTGCATTTCTAACACAGAAAATATGAGACTTGTCAAAGTTCTTGACATTCAATCGCTGACGCGTGACAAACATTGACTTTCTTCAGATTTATAAGAGGTCATAATTTCTGAGAATCTTTCAGATTAGTTTTAGAGATGATGGATTTTTAAAAAAATATCTCTTCATCAGTCAAACATTGAGGAGTAGAGTTAGCTTTGACCTTCAAAGTGAAAGCTCCTGTTGAAAAAGACCAACATGAAAACCTGCCTCCAATTTGCTTTAGGCAGGAGTTGCAGCAGGAGGCCTGAGAGCTGCAGCCTTCAGTCAGCATGGAGTCTGCGGGGGGGTCAGGGCCCTCACTGCTGCCGCGCTGCAGAGATCCTCTTTCTCCACCAGTAAGTACCAAGTGACCCGGGCCAGACTCAGGAGACTGTACCATGTTTCAGATCATTTAGTTTTTAATATATATGGTTTTTCAAACTCCAACCACAATCTATGAATGACAGAGTACAACCAAGTAGAGCTCACAAGGGCTTTTATGGTTGGATGGAGGTCAGAGATCCCACCATCCTTTGGCTCAGGAGCAGCAGCGTTCGGCACCGTCCAGACCATGAGGACCAGAGTCCGATATGTTCTACTTACTGCCATCGCAGCTTCTTATGAATAACTTTTGGAACTGACATAATCAAGGATTTTGGTTCTGATTGAAAACTTTTTCTAGCTCAAATGGCGTCAGATTATAAAAAATCTGAACCATAACTCTTCTACTTCAATGCTTCATAGACGAACTAAGAAATAGGAGTCCTAGAAAACTAACATTTGGCTCAAGCATCCTCAGAAGTGTTCAAAAGCACGAGCACTGTGCTGTTGTCATGTGCAAATGAAAAAAACGTTACCACTACAGCTTTAAGGTGGAAGGGATTCATCCTTTTACTGCAACACAAGGTGCCAGTTTTTCTTAGGATTCACTAGTTTTTAGAAATGTTTTTACTTTAATAATTAATTTGATAATCTTTTCTAATTGTGTATTTCTGAATTAAAAAAGTGCAGCCTCTTAAAGGCTGCATCACCCACCTGTGCTGTTACAGTTTCAACATCTTCACCTGATAATAAACTGTTTGATCAGGCGCCTCCAGGTGGGCTCCTGCTGTCACTCAGCCTGCTCCCTCCTTCAAGGCCACAGCCGTCCACAATGGCGAGTTCAAGGACTTGTCTCTGGCAGATTTCAAAGGCAAATATTTGGTCCTTTTCTTCTACCCTCTGGACTTGTAAGTATTCCTAAAAACAAGGTTTTTTACTGTAAACATCATATTCCCGAGAGTCGCTGACCTTGCATTTATTTTCTCTGGGCAGCACGTTTGTTTGTCCAACTGAGATAATTTCCTTCAGCGATAAGGCTAGCGAGTTTCATGACATCAACTGTGAGGTGGTGGGAGTGTCTGTGGATTCTCACTTCACCCACCTGGCGTGGATAAATACTCCCCGAAAGGTAAGTATCGCTCTCAATGAATGTGAAGAAGACGCCATCCACATGTCAGAGGAGCGTCCCTCTTGATATTCAGCTGGAGCAGAGATGTTGTTTGGATCAGAACAGACAGTCTTTCGTTACTGGTGTTAGGCTGGAGGGTTGGGGAACATTCACATCCCCCTACTGGCAGACCTCAACAAGCAGATTTCCAGGGATTATGGCGTGCTGCTGGAGGGTCCCGGCATCGCTCTCAGGTAAGGTTGACTTCAGACGTTTATCACTAGTTTGAACCAAAGTTTAAGAAAGATAAGAATCAACACTTAACTAAACTCTGGCACAGATCTACATTCAAGTAAAGAAACACTGTAAACTTAGTTAAAAAAAAGTCCTTACTGAAAATGAAAGTTATGTTTGTGGTTCAGTGGTTTGTGGATTATAGATCTTCACTGACCTCTGAGGTTTTCTGCATTTAAGGAAACTCTAGTTTTCAAAGATTCCACTGGACTACCTTAAAAAAAAGCAGAATCTCTGTGAACTTGAACTTAGCTCACACTGATGCACATTTGTGTCCTGCAGTTAGTCTGCCTGAAGTTCTTCTTCTCTCTTAGTTTATGCAGATGTGCATGCTGCACTTTCGCCTCCTTGTGGCCACAGAAGCACATTACAAGCATAAAAAATTAATTTTTAATCATTTTAAAATGGAAAAGCGTTTCCATTTTTTAACTTTGCCTCATCACATTAATCTTCAGATGTAAAAACTTAATTTTTATTTGACAATTTGTTTTGTGTGTAATTGTCTCTTACTTGTGTTTTGGAAACAGGCTTTTTTAATTGCCATTTATGTTAAACTTGAATGGTTTGTCACAGTAACTGGACTTTAATCTGAGTGTTCATATCGCCCCATAGAGGCTTGTTCATCATTGACCCAAATGGGGTGGTGAGGCACATGAGCGTGAACGACCTGCCAGTCGGCCGATGCGTGGACGAAACTCTCCGCTTGGTGAGGGCCTTCCAGTTTGTAGAAACTCACGGAGAAGTGTGTCCGGCCAGCTGGACCCCCGACTCTCCCACAGTGAGTCATTATGAAGAAACTGTTTTGTCTTTTATTGTGAAGGTTTTGTTCATCAAGATGTTGGTGCTAATTAACCAGAAAGTGATTGAGAAGGATAATCATTTATAAATGGAGAAGCAGAAAATTCCCCAGGAAGTGCTGAGTATGGAGAGAAAATAGTGTCACCCTGATTTGTGCGTGTACAAGTCTTGATTTGTATCTCATACAATATATGTTGTGCATTAGTACAAAAAAAGTAAAATTCAATGTACACATGCACACATTAAAATTACAATGGAGTGATTGCTGGCAGAAGCACGAAGCCCTTCTAAACATCCACAGAGCGCAGAGTTGATCTGCCCACCGGCCCACTCTGATCTGGGGTTGGTTACGGGGCTCCGTGACTGGTGACCAGCACTTGGGAAAGCCTGGTGCCGGAGGTGATGTCTGGGGAGGGGCTGGGAAGGGGCTGGGAAGAGGAAGCGATCAGTTCAGGAAATTATTTTTATTTTTAAAGGAATAAATGTTTAAAAAAATGCTAATTTAGAATTTTTTGTATTAACTATCAGGCATATCTGTTTAAGAAAGTGAGAAAATGTAAAGTTTACCAGATATTCACAATCCAAGTTCAAAGTGGCTAATAAGAAATCTCTGATGACCCAGCATTTTAGCAGCATCACTCACAGACTAAGCTTTTCTTTCTCTGAGAGGGGAAAAGAGTCTCACCTCAGATTTGTGCGTAAATGTGGTTTTGTGTATGCGTAGCAAGTGATTTGTGCGTAATATTTTAAAGATTTGTTTAATTTAGTTTCAAGCTGTTGTAATTTGTAAATTGTATTTTTTGAATTTCACAATTTTTGTACTTATGCACAAATTATTTGCATAAGTTACAAATCAAGAATTAAGCATGCACAAATCCAAAGTTATGCACAAATCAAGAATTACTCGCACACTATTTTCTCACCATACATCACACCTTCTGGTCTGGAGACAGAAGCCGCCAGACGCTCAGAAAACATTCAATATCCACAGTAACCCATCTGAAAGCCTTTTGGCACCTATTGATGCAAATATGTATCAAAGTATTTTGGTTCAAAACTTAATTTTGTAACTTAAGTAAAATTGTAAATTGCTCTTTTTCCCTCATGTCTCGGGCCAACAGAGCTTTACTTAAATCAACTCAAACTTGGCTGAAGTAGAATTATTTCCTGGAATTAAACAGTTGCTGCTAAAAGAAAAAAAATAAATCCATAAATAGAGTGAACATTTTCCTCTAAGTTTTGCTGAATCACTTTATTTTTAAATTCTAAAAGAAAAAAAAAATATGGATTCTGACCCATTAAAGAAATCAGCGATGTTTGGACCTTCCAGTCTCAGTCACTTCACTGTCATCCAGCATGTGAGTTTGCAGCTGAAAGAATTCTTCTTGATTTTCAGATCAAACCAACTCCTCATGGATCAAAGGAGTACTTTGAAAAGGTCAACTGAGCAGAACCTCTGAAGCAGCGCAAGAAGTTCACGTCAAACTCAGTAAATTCACAACCAGTACTTTGTGTTGTGTGTTTTGCTGCTTTTACATCAACTCTTTTCAGACTTATGCTTACATACAGGTCATGTGACTTTACTACTTATCACCAATAAAGACCTCATCCCTGTACATAAACATGTTTATTTCTTTTTTACAGCAAGTTAATATGCAGGATCAAAATGTCTCAGACATCGGTACACAACATGAGGTGCCAGAATCATCTTCAGTGAGGGAAAACTGGAAAAAGAAAAGAAAAAAAACACTTCTCACACGAGCAGGAGACATACTGACTTTACACAACAGGGAGGAAGGCTCTGCAGCTCTGTGTGTGGAGAAGAAAAACATCTAGTTTAGTACATAAACTTAACTTTGTACAGGATGTTTCAGGAAGGAAGCGACCGCCTCGTTCCTGCCGACATTCACTAACAATGTTTCAGGTTAGGCAACAGAACGTGAACCAGATGATCCAGAGCCTTTAAAGCTTCAAATCAATATTTTAAAAAAAGCATCGTCAGATGGTCACTCGTCATCAATTGGAGGAAAAGAAAAGCCGAGAGGACCGCAGGGTTCGCTGAAAATTTCATGCAATTTCAGGCAAGATGTAACGGCGCCACCTGCCTGACCCAAGCACCAAAAAAAAAAAAAACAAAAAAAAAAAAAAAACCACCCTGTAGTAAATCTGTACAAAGAAAATATAGGTGGGATCTACATCTAGGGTACATTGTTATGGTTATATACACTCTCCCACATCCATATATTATCTTTACAAGTAGACTTCATTCGAACCCAAACATTAAGAAAACAAGACTGGACTGGGAAATGCGATCCACATCATTTAAAAATCTTCCTGTACCTGCGGATCCGCCGCTTCGCTCGCTCCTGTACAGTAAACCACATCAGGACTACACCTGACGGAGCGGACCGACCGCTACCGAACGGGGAATGATTATCAGTCTGCAGCTACAGGAACACCTACCGAACTGTGTCAAACAACAATGAGCCACTTCAAGAATACAAAACAGAACCAAGTCCAAATGCAGACACGAACCCAGCTCCCACACACCAAGGCTTCCATACACGGGCCTCTTCACTGAAGAGAGCTACACCACTCCAGCTGTGGACATGACGGTCTCAGCTGGGGCTGCGTGGAAAAGGACAAGTTGTGTCGGCCTTTAACATTCGCCCCAATGTTTGTTTGAAAGCAACTGCTAAAAGCAGAAGTGGTGTCTGACGTCTCTGCCGCACATCTCCTCTGGTTGGCTTTCACACGAGGCGTTCAAATTCATTCAGAAAATGGGAAAACTACATTGTACAAAGTGAGATTATCACAATCTCTTTGCAATAAAGAAAAGTAATAAAGTATGACTGATGCCCTCCGTCTTTCAGGATACTGGGGGGAGGGGCAAATCATGAACATCCCTGTGTTGCTGCTGGTCGGTCTCCTTTAGTCGATTTTCACATTTGTGTAGATCTTTCGCACAAAGGCACTTGTTCCCATGTATCCCACGGCACCTGGAAGACATTTGGCGGCAGGTCAGTTTGTCAGCATTTGCTCTGATTGTGAATCTCTTCAAACACAGACAGGATCTCAAAGTCTGAGAACAGGAGGGTGTGATGATCTATCAAGAAAGCTTCAGAGGACTATGGTGCTTTCAGGTGGTCACACGGAGGCAGTCTAGTGACAGGCAAGCAGTAGCTCGATAAATGACTGATAGGAGAATCTCCAAGGTCCCCAAATTGTCTGATGATCGGCTGCTTTCAGACTGCCACCATCCAGCCACCCCCCTGCCTCTGTGCTGCCATCCCACGGCCATGATTCAATTGTAAGGAATTGTATGATGGTTTAATGAAGTGCCGGCATTCAATGGCCAGGAGCCCGACGATAACCAGATGTCAATCTGGCGATCCCGGCCACTGTGGGTCCAAACGGGAAGATGGCATTGATGCTGCACAAAACTCAAAACTATGCTGATAGCACCACAGCGACTCAGACCACTGTATTGACGAATTGTGGTTGATGCTAAAAAAAAGACAGAACATTGTACTTTTTTGGGAGGTATGTCGTCTAAAAATGTATAAATTTGTAAGTTGACATTATTATAATCTGTGCTCACAATCTGAGTTTTGAATGACCAGTGGTGTAGGGCTGGGTATCCATAATAATTTCCAGATTTGATTCACCTCGATTCACATTTGTTTAGAAATGCATTAATGAATAGATTTATATTAATCTGATACAGTTCACATACTGCAAAATTTATTAGTGAAATAATGAGATTGTTAATAGCATCCAGTGTTACATGGTTTCTCTAAAGGAGAAGTTCTAACAAAAATGTTCAGATCATCACCATTGTAAACATTCTGCTTCTCCTGGAGGGCATTTCAGTTTGGCCACTAGGTGGAGTTTGCACTATGATAGTACACTTTTTCAAGTAGAACAAGCAAAGTATGAGCAAAAAACAGCTTTAGACCACAAATGGTTACTTTAAAACATTTTTCCATTAAAAAATTGGGAAAATTCATGCCTGTGAGTTTATAAAGATGTTCATTTAGTCAGCAATGTATGTTTACATCGACCGATCTCTATTTTTATGGATTGATTGTTGATCTATTAAACTTATTAAATCACATTGATTTTAACAACCCAGTCCTACAGTGATGCAGAACTGCCCACTATCTATAAGCCACCGGTCAGCTGGTGGCACTGGATATGGACAACCACCGTCCGGAGACATTTTCACATCGTCCAATCAGAGCTGCTGCCACCCGCCGATCCAGCTGCCTCTGCCCAGCTGTCGCCTGACTTCTTAATACACCGTCATCCCACACCAACAATAAAAAGAGGGGTGGCAGCAGCAAATCTTGAAGATTCTGCAGATGCCCCCTCATTGCTCAGTGGGAGTTTACTTGTGATCATGGCATTAAATAGGAATTAAACAAACTCCTCACTTATAGTTTGCCTTTTTCAGTTTATCCATAATGTATTTTTTTATACATTTTAAATGCATTAATCGTACTTCACATTTAAATGGTTACAAGCTCCCGTCTCAATAGTTCATTTCTACCCTACATCCCATAATAGTGAGGGTTAGCTGAGTGACTGGGGCCTGAACTCACCACACATTATTCCCAGAGCGGTGCTGAACACAGCCATGTAGCCGAAGTAGAACGCCGTCTGAAACAGGCCGTACATCCTCGAGGACAGAGAAGACCGAGCGTTAGAATAATTGATTATTTAACTCTCCAAACAAAAGTGATCAGTACTCACTTGGTTTTGAAGAAATAGTAGTAAAAGGAGTACATGTACACATAGACAGCAGTAGATGCAGCAGACAGGAAGCTGGTCCACTGCCTGGAACGGGCAGAAACAACATCTTTTAGGAAGATGACGGGATGGAAGGAAGTGGATGTGAATGCTGAAATCCTCACCATCTGTAGTCCTCGGCATTCAGCAGGAAGTACGTGCACACGATGGTGACACACACAGTCACGATGCAGAGGATAACCAGCACCAGCATCATGAATCCATACACGTAGTAGATTTTGTAGGCCCAAAATGAGGTAAAAATGAAATACCTGAATGGACAGAGGAGAAGATCAATGCTTCACTCATCTTCCAAGCCTGTCTTTAGTTTCTCCCAGTACACTTACATTTCTATGAATATGGAGCCAAACGGCAAGATTCCTCCAAGGCATACGATAACAGCTGGCTCCATGAACCTGAAGAGGTGCAGGACAAACATCAATCTTCATGATTTCATGACTGTTCTCTTTGACAGGACTGGCTTCTTAAAACTTTTGCAAGACCCGAGAGTCTTATTTTCAAGCTGGACCTCTGGAACTTGGAATGAGGCCTGACAAACCTAAAGCTCCAGCTGACCACATGAAAACCTTTTGGTCAAACCCCTGAGATCATCAAAAGTCAAACTGTGTGAAAGGAATGGGCTTAAGAACATGTCAAATTCAGGGTCCAGGGGCCAGATCCAGCCTCCATGTAATCACATCCGGCCCTCCAGATCATTTTATTTTTTTGTTATTAATGGCCTGATGTTATCATGTGCTTATTACTAAATTGTATCATTTTGACAAAAATATACCTTTATGGAGTATAAAATATCAAAAGTTATTTATGATTTCAGTTCATTTATTTGGGAATTATATTCCTGCTTTTTATTATTTATAGTAATGTTAATAAGTTACATTTTTAAAGTTTTAAAATGTAGTCTTAGTGTGTTGAATAAATGTTTATCCTGTTCAGCCTGCAACCTAAGATGTGGTTTGGATTTTGGGCCCCTGTGCGATTGAGTTTGACACCCCTGGGCTAAAGTGACCCGGGAGCGGTCAGCCACACCCACCACTTCTTCTCTGGAATGGGTCTGGGCACGGCGTTCACTCTGCAGGGGAAGTTCGGCTGGCCGGACAGATTCCTGCCCAAAATCGTTCCCACCAGGTTCAGAGGCAAAATGACAAAGAAGCAGATGCAGCAAACAGCAACCTGTGAAGGACAAAAAAGTCTTTGTATCGTTCTGTAATGGCAGTGTCAGGCTTCAGCTTGAAGGATATTTGAGAGCTGCTGAACCTCCTCTATTGTTAGTATCTGAAGCTGAACCCAACAGTACCAGGTGCCAGAGGTAAACAGGAAACTGTCAGGCTCTGTCCTGGTTTCTGACACCTCAGGAGCAGCAAGAACATTTCTTTCTGGTCCTAAAGTCAAACCAATTTACTGCATGTGTGACTGATGATATCTCAGAAATTACACAACAGACTCACAAAAGCTGCAAGGCGTTGACTTAAAGGATGCATTTTGCAACACCACTACTACTTGGGAAAGATTTTCTCTTAGTTTCCACCCACCATGGTACCAAAGGGGATGGCTCTGGAGGCGTGGTAGTAGATGGCAATGAAGTTGATGAAGAAGGCCGTTCCACACACCATTGCGGGGATCATGAAAGCTCCAATAAACATCTGTTTAATCCATCTCCTGCCTGAAAATTGAAACATGGTCAAATCAAACTTTATTTATATTGCACTTTTAATATCCAACATAAAACAAAGTGCTTCTCACCAAAAAACATTTAAAGTTCTCCTATGACAATTAAAAAAAAAAGTTCTCAGTAGTTTTTTAATTATGATTATGAAGTTTTTAACCAAAATTCCACAACCTAAATGTCTTAAAAAGCCATTTTTCCTGTTGATCTGAAGCCTTTGTTTCCAAAATCTCCACTGAGGGGGCGTAGCTTTTGGAGCTGAGCAGCTCTGCCCCTGATCCCCCTGTCTGATTATGATAGTTTCGTGTCTCGCTAGCGTAAATCTCACCGCTGCCACATAAAAACATCAAGCAATATCAGCAATGTCCAGCCGGTTGATCCGGATGTCAGCTCGGACGAGGAAGCGAAGAGCTTCGTAGACAGAACTTCCTCCAAACGCCCAATTCGTTCTCCTTTCAGTTCACCAAAGACGCTTTTACCTATTTATCCAATGTCCGTTGACGTTGCTGTGACCAATACACCCAAAACACTAACTCTCAGAGGAGAGTTCTTGGGAAAATAATGAAAGCTAACATTTAAATTGTTATTGATTTACAATCCTTTACAACTCAAATGAACCGCCGTTCGCATTTTCGTGGTCACATCAAGAAGCTCCGTGGAGTCTTGCGGAGATTTTCCAGTGTTCTCTGCCATCCTACCGTAAGCATTGTATGAAACTCACACAAAAAATTTCATCTGAAGGGGACTTCAAATGTCTGTTGTTTCTGAAAGGCGTGGGGGTCTGCCTCCCAGAATGCAGGGTTTTTCCTGCATAGATAATTTGGTGGTGGCCGCCACCACCTAATTTACAAGCGCCACCAGCTCCTGCGCGCCAAAAAGGGGGGGAAAGGTGCCTGATTGTAGGGGCCCAGACTGAAAGGCCCCTAATGATGATGAAATGATAAAACAGAAAAAATGATTTCAGTAAACTAATAACCAATATGTAAACACAAATATTTAGATTTTTTTTGTCAATGTAACAATATTTATATATTTTCTATTTAAAACATCAATGTCTGCAGACCCCCCTTCCCTTCATTGAAAATGGTTCAGTCTGACTGGATTAGACTTCCGCAGGTATGTTTTGTGACAGACAGACCCACAGTGTGTGAGGTAGAGAAGACACGCTTATAGAAATCAGGAGTTGTAAACACTTGATTTAGAGGAGTACCTCCATGAAAAAACAAAACAGGAGACAGCCTGTCTATTGCCACGCGGCACGTGCAGGGAGCAGAGCAGGGGTGAAAGAGGAGAGAAGTAGACACTGCGTGTGCTCGCAACAGCCGCGCACAGGGGGGGCGGGGGTGAGGGGCGCTCAGTCATCTTGATGAGTTTGAAGGTTTTGATAAAATATTCACCAGAAGCTTTTGTATGGAGCTTCAAATTAGAATCATTCTTGTTTTATTGTGTATCAATAATGGGTTTGTCTGTTACATTATCCCATCTATGTTTGTTTTTTTTAAATGGGGTGTACTAATAACAGTAAATATACAAATCTGAGGTCGCCACAAGACATCACCACCACTTTATTTTAAGACAGGAAAAACCCTGCAGAATGCAATGCTCTCTTACCTCCTTGTTTTGCATACAGACTTCCCCCAAAGTAGCCATTGACAGGTGAGGTTGCAGCATAAACAAAAATGGCGGTGCTGAGCATGGATCCTCTCCTGAAGAAAAACAAATGAGAGGAGCCGCAACATAGTTACGGATGCTCTAACTGTCAGGGCTCTGTATTGGAGTTTGCTATTCCTACCATCAATGTGTTTGATGGTTCTAACAAAACACAGATGATACAGAAGAAACTCACTCTGTATACAGATCCTCAACCATTGCCACGATGATGACTATGAGGGAAACGGAGAAGATCTGACAGCCAGAGCCAATGAGAGACGAGAATATGAGCGGGTGGCTTGAAGGCCTGAAGACGTCTCCATGAACCTGCTTCCACCCATATTCATCTCCCAGATCTCTGTCCTGTTGGGAAATGAAACATGCCCGTCAATTAGGGCTGCAAAAACCGAAACATTCAAGAAGTAGCTGTGTGAACACTCGCCATGTCATCCATTTCCTCTTCTTTACTGTATCTGGCATAATCTTTTCTGAGTGTTCTCATTAGAATCATAGACACCAGGCCCACCAAGAAAATGACCATCATAAAGGAGTTGAAGATGGAGAACCAGTGAATCTAAAAGCAAAGAAAAACAAAACACAACTGATTAAAAGAACATTTTAAGATCAGAAGAAGAAAAAATGTTAATAAATTAAAACCAAATTAAATCAATCTATTGGTTTAGAAAGATTCATATTTTCACAAATAAATTCAGCTTAAAAGTTGTCCAGATCATTTATTACATTCTTAGAAAATGCCGTTTAAACGAGCTCCATTTAACTGAAAACTCAATGAATGTCCATCTACTCACCCTGTGCTGAAAGAAAGATGGATCCAGATATTTGTCAAATCGGTCTTCAAACTTCACGTCGGACTTCTTCCACTTCACCTGTCAGGAGAGGTTTGCATTTGAATCTTCACTGGTGTCTGCTGGACATCGACAGTTCTTCAGGACGAACAGGAGCTCTCAGTACTTACAGAATAAGACATGGCGATTCTCGTGTTGGGCATGAGTTTCACTTTCCCTTCACTGGTCAGGTTCACATCCACAATCCGATTTCCGTTGAAGCCAATCTCCAACTTCTTATAGGTCCACAGGTAATGATCTTCTCCGTTTTCATCCGCCTCACCAACAATACCTGCAGGAAAAGATAAAGAACGACACGGTCAACAGATGGAATGCCACAAAGACCCAGCTTACAGCTCAGTCTTCAAACATCTAAAAGTATCCGTCACCCATGGTGAGATCTCTCAGTATGCTTAGCATTGACAGTATTCTGCTTCAGGTCTTCACTGCATGGATTCATGGTCTTAATAAAAACTGGAGAACTTGAGGGGATTTCTGCAACGGCTGCAAATCTTTTTCCTGACAGAAAAGTGGATTCCTGAAAGCCGAACCCTTTGAGGCTTCGGAAACTGTTTTCAATTATGGAGGCTTACAGGACCATAGAGAAATAAATGATGCAGACTCTGGGTTTGATATGGGTTTTGACAGCATTCTTTCTCTGTCAGAAATCTGAATGATCCCTAAAGTGGAGATAAATTCATGAGGAATAGAGTTACAATAACCCTACTCTAATCGGCTGCTTGTGCGCATGATCAGAAAGCAATAAACTGAAGGTGATCCGTTAACTGTGATCAAGCTAAACAACCTAACAATATGACTGAGGAGAATATGGTAGAAAAATCTCCTTGGAAGAGTCGACATGAGGTCAGAGCTGCTATCATTACAGTCACACCTTCAAATGGAAACTCAAAGCTGGCAAAGTAAACACCTGGGCCCCAACCACAACCAACAAGATCCACGTCCACAGTGATGTTTAAGCAGCTGTCCAGGTGGCATGATGGGAAAACCTGCTAATGGCCTCAGTAAAAAAAGTTCTTCAGAGGGACAGGCTTCCCTTTGCTGAGAGAATTCTGTCTGACACTGAAGATGATGCAGAACAAAGGAGGGATCATTCCTCTTTATATGAACTAATGTAAATAAGTAACAACTTTTCCATCAAACTATAATGCTACTTTTATGGCTTACCATTTTACACCCTTAAAACCAAACACATTTACATAAAAAATTTAGTTTATTCACATATTTGTTAGTGTGACTCAATAAGATTTTTTTAAAAATACAAACTAGTGTCATTTATAATAATAAAAATTGATTTTTCTGCATGTTTCCTGATGCTCGAAGCGGTTAAATTTTTTTTAAATTAAACATTAAACTGGAGGTAATGCATCCCCCCCCCCCCCACCACCACCACCACCACCATTGAGATTCACCAACCTATAAAGTACATTTTGGGAGGAAGTATACATGTTGTCATGCATACTTCACACATAACAGTCCCAGCTGGGATATGAACCAGTGTGAGGTGACCGTGCTGACCACTACACCACCTTACATTCAAATCTTCAATAAACCTCATGTAAAATCTAATACCCCATTACTTACCCCAGATGGGTAGATCATCGATGTACATTTGGTACCAATAATGATTCTTGATGGCGTAGACAAAAGCATCCCGTTTGGGTTTGTCCAACTCAATTTCACAGTACGTCGTCTGCATAACCTCCTCTGCATTAACGACAAATAACACATAAGAAACATGCAGATAAACACAGAAGTTCTGATCATTTAAAACTTGTATTTGTGATGGTAACCTTTGAACTTGATGTCCAGGCCGCTGAATTCCAGCTCTACACCCTGCAGAGCCTCTCCCAGCGTCTCGTGGTAGTGACTGATGGTCTTCTTGGAGCCCGCACAAAAGGGCAAAGAGAAATACTTGTAGGTCTCCTGTCGATTGTGGTAAGGCCCCACTGTGTTCATCCATAATACGACCTCCTCCTTATCCGCATACTGTCAAAGACATACAACTATTGAGCAGAGCTGCAGTGCATCACCTGTTCTGCTCGTCCAACTGGTTTCTGATGACAGACGTGTCTCATCCATCACAACACATTTCTTTAATAAACTCTATCTTCAGGTTTTCTAGCAGAGGCTGAGAGCTAGAAGGACTTTGATAGACTAACTGCTGAATCTAATTGGCTGGAAAATCGCTACTACATTCAAATTCATGCAAAGCAATGGAAGAGAGGTTATCAGCACCGGTGGAACATCTCAGTGAGGGTCACTACCATCATTTTGAAGAAATTAACATTCGTTTCTGCGCTTTGGTGAGGATGTTTACATTTGATTAACCAATAAACACCGAGGAGCAGCCGCTTTAGCCTGATGTTTATTCATAAACTTTGGTTAACTTGGGTTTTCTGCAAATGATAGAAACATCAAAGACTTTCCTGAGCCGCTGAAAAACTAAAGCTAGCTGCTAACTTCCGAGCAGTTTCCGCCGGTGCTGAAGGAAGGACTGGCGGACGCGCTAGCTAGTGTTAGCCGCTTTCTCCGGGACGCAGCTAGCATGCTGCTCCAGGAAAACTTCGTTTTGGTTGATCGATTACCGGTTACCGGGACCACCGGCCCGACTAGGAACGCTGACATGCGTGGAAGAGGACATTCTGGATCACAGCTAGCCACCGAGGCTAAAGTTAGCAGGTTAAAGCGAGCACAAACGTCCATTATTTCAAGGCTCCCCCGTTCAGTCGGCCTCAGAAAGCCCGTCTTACCGTGTGCTCATGCTCATCAGCGTCGACAGGTAATAAAGACCCCACTATGGTCAGAACCGCGGCCACCGCTGTCACCCTCCACCCGAAAGACCCCGTCATTTTCGGTGAAAGTGTGCAGAAAGACTGGGGCAGTTAGCTTAGTGAGGCTATCCCTCCTTCTTCCTGGTTGTATGACAGAGGCAGTTTTCAGGGATGCTCTCTACGCCTATGGCGTAAGCGCCTCGTGAGCGATCACCGCACTGGCACGGCATTGGCTCAAGACAGTCACGTGACCCCCAGCGTGCAATCAACATGCAGAACGAGGGATTAAACGATGATTTTAGAACCTGCGCGCAGCGTCCGCAGCCTTCAGCCACGTCATCCGACTGCCAAGACCGGAGCTTCCCTGACAGAGCAGCCAAAACCCTCACGGTTCTGGTGCTACGGAAGACGATAAGGCTCAGTGGGAGAGTAGTAATGAAAACGGCAATTATAAATATATATACATGTAGCTTTTACCCCAACAAAGAGTATAAAAAATGTTCAAATTTATGTTCCAAGTCTTAGAATTTTACTTTAGCGTATGAGTCCCGACTTTTACAACATAAATCTGACTTTTCGCAGCTTTAATGACTCAATATATTTTCTAAAAAAGTGGGTTTCTTAAAATAAAGAAACTAAAAGAAAATCCACATCTGAGATAAACAAAACAAGAAGAGCCAGTCACAAAGTGGATTTTTGCAAAGAGTCCTTTCACTCTTACTTTATGTTCGAGTCAAAATTGACCCATTTCCAAGTGTGGAAAATGGGTTAATTTGGATTTGAACACCATGACCACATAAACACAAAATTCACATTTGTGGAAATGAACTTTTCTTGCCCCAAGCAGTGTTAAAATATAAATTTTAGTTTAAAAAAAATACACTTAGTTCCCTCAACCACATTGACACATTTAATACAATCAGCATATTACAGTCGCAGATATCAGAATTAATTACATTATAGAAAGATCAAATGCATCGTGTGACAGTTCCTGCTTCATAGCTACTTCCTCTCAAACAAAACAGAAGTTGATGTAATGCTTAAAAAACGCTTTAAGACAAGTTTAAATTAAGCTTCAAACTAGTTTACCAGGTTTTCTGAAGGTAAAGGGTGAGTGAAAATTTTGTACGTTTTTGAATTTCCCCATTTTAGAAAAATAGTTTTTGTTTTTTCCTTTTCTTTTTCATATATGTTGTGTTCCAGTTGCAGAATTTGAACATTTTTTTCTTCTGTGAACGCTGAAGTTTAGAAATCAGGTGGAGAAAACACACATTTAAGATATTCATTATTCTTGAAGTGTTATTTCATCTTAATGTCTGAATTGTAGATTTACAACCCATTAAGATCTAGCATCCAGTAGTGGTAATTATCACAAATCAGCACTTAAAAGTAATCAACTCAAAACATTATGGAAAAAAGGCAGCATAAGAATGCAGTGTTGGTCAGATGACATCGGCAGTCCTGAGTTTTCCTTCTTTAGTCACTTCTCTCCAACTTTATAATGACAAAACAAACTCCCTGTAGTGGATAAATAAACAAATGTACATGTAAAGTCATATTCAGCAGCATAAATGAAGGCATAAGATGAGACTGAGGGTCATTCCTCAGTTTTTCCCTCACTTTATGATGCCGGGCAGTTTGGGGTCTCGGTATAAGCCGTTGTGCAGATATCCCAGAGAACCGTCAAATGTCACCAGCTTGACTCGGCTTGAACTCTGCGCATTTGCAGCCACTTCATAAGTCTGGAATAAAACAAACAAAATGCAGTCCACCATATCATGGAGACAATTACTGCCACTATAAACACAAATTATATTTTATTTAGAGTCTAATTGAATCTGCATTACCTGACGAGCGATTTCAATGGGAACTAAATGATCATCCTCTGAATGAAGGAAAAGTATTGGACTCTTCATTTTCTTCAAACTGCAGAAAGAATAAGTAGTTATGCTTATGCTTTATTATTAACAGTATTATTAGAGAAAGTTATTGACTCACTTTTGTTCAGAGGGGAACATGATCTCATCGTTTGCTAGTGGCTTTGCAAACATGAAACAGAGGGTTTCCAAACTTGGTAATTTGCAGTAATACTTGAAAACAAGAAAAACAAAATAAATCATGAATAGCATGGAAGGAGCCAAATAAAACAAGCACAGGACCAAAAGTGCTGTACCCAAGTGAAAGGATCATACGGTATCTGCTGTCGCTGGCTATTGAACGCTCCTTCCAGGATCACGCCATCAAAGACCACACCTGAAACAGGAAGCAGTTACCATACAACACGATGGACCGATGGCCATCTAACTTCTAGGAGTTTACAGCCAAAACTCGCCTTGGTCCAATAGTTTGACCGCAGTGTTGGTGGTCACCCTGCAAAATAACAAAAAGAAGAATCTTCATCTCCTGCATTACAGAGCAGATGTGTACTGTCGTTGTTGGGTCATTCCAACCATTTCTACCACAAATAAACATTTCACCAAAATCAATTTCCACTATTTGACCAGCAGATAATGTTTGAAAGGTTTATAATTTAGTGGCTGAAACGCTAGTCTAAGATATGATTTACGATTTGGTTATATGGTTATAAAACTCAAAGCAAAAGACAAGCAGTCAAGGAAAATGTAATGCATTGATCTCTAAACTAACTGAGTTCTATTATAGTCCTCTCAGTGGTCTGGTCTAAAAGTGATGTATGATAATCCTGTGCTTAGAAGAGTAGTAAAATATCTTTTTATTCTTTTTAATCTGTACAAGAACAGAAATGTTTTCAGAGATCCTATTTGGCTATAGATTGACTTAAATAAAAAATTGACTTAAATTAAAAAAAAAAAAAAAAAAAAAGAACTCACTAACTGACCCAGTGCCAAGAGAATGACCCCAGATTACAACAAGGCTGTCTCCACTGCGTGCTTTGACCCAGTTGTACAAGTAGGTGGCGTCCGTGGTGAGACCGGACTCTGATGGCTCTCCTGTGGAATCTCCAAAACCTGCCAGAGAGCCTCATGTCATCTTTCGGTTTACTGACAGACAACAGATATTTTACCCGCACTACCACAAGATGGCAGTCTATGACCTCTTCTCTCCCCCACTTTAAGCATCAAACCAATCAACCACAACTACTCTGGTCTGCAGGGATCAGGCAGCCGCAAACAGTATTAAAGTGAAGGAGCTATTCATTAGTCCACGGGGAAGCAGTCATACCATAAATCTTCATTTGGACATACCTCTGTAGTCAGGAACCACCACATGGTAACCAAGCGCACTCAGTAACTGCAGACACATGATAGTTGTCAGTCATTTACAAATACACACATGCTCCTCCTTTAAAGAAGAGTTCTGATGAAAGCTCACTTTAGCCACTCCCACTCGGTGTAGAGCTGCTCTGTGGAGATGATGAAAAAACGAACAAAAAATATCTTATTGTGAAAAAGCAACTTCAAACTGTTTTCCTTTCTGATTCTTTAAAAAAAATTATTTGTAATACCTTGTGAGTGTGTTTCCATGAAAATATATGAAAATGGGACTTCCATCATTTAAGGAGTTCTGGTACCAAGTGAGGTCCTTCCCTTGAGCCTCTTTCCAGCGGTGTGCAGGAACGGTGTGCCTTAAAGGTTCATAACACTGCAGCTCCAAAATACAGCATGAACAAACAAACATTTTACTTTAAGGGAATAAAGAGCACAAACGCACCACACACCAAGGGAAATTCCTTCCTCTGTGGTTAGATACATGTTGATGGTGTGATTAAGGGAGAAGTCAGCAGGCCTGCTCAAATCCACAAAGAACGGCACTTTGACTGAATACGAGCAAATACAAAAAACAATTAAAAATCAGCTTTATTGTGGATTTAAACAAACAATGTCAGTGCCCACTAAACTGTCCTTACGTCTGTACTTGTAGACAAACTGCTGAATTATTTCCGGCATCACTATCAGTGTGACAGGCATCACAATGAAGACAACAAAGGAAGCCAGTAACCCCCATTTGATCCACGGGTGGAACCTGGTATCAGATGGAGACAGAAAGAAATGAAAAGCATTCAATCATTTGAGCATCATTTCACAAAACCCCTTCAAAGACAATAGATGGAGCAGGGTCCTGCTGAGAAGCTGCTGTGTTCCCAGCTGTAGCAGAGGGTGACAACTTGGGTGAGTTTTGTGCTTCTGGGTAGAAACGTGTCTTCATATTTACTGCAGTGGTTTAGTTTTTTATTTGCTTTTTTCTGTTGATCCTCAAATAACAATAAAAATATCAAATGTATTTATTTGTTTTATTCCAAGGGAGAACTCATATTTATATTTTAGGTAACTCTAGAAGTTGCTGAAGCATTTGTTGTCTCCCCAGCATCACATCTACGTTGCTTCCTGCAGAACATTCAAAAGAAAAACACACACACACACACACATATATATATATATATATATATATATATATATATATATATATATATATATATACTTGCTCTTTTATCCCATCTATTGCATAGTATCTCCCACCCTTTTTATCCTTCAGTTCTCCAGGACACGAAAACCAAACTGCTTTTTTTGTGGAAGGGAAAAAATATAGTTATTGTTAGCAATTTGACTATATTTCACCCACCTCACACTTTCAACAGGAGTGACAACCCCAAATCAACATCAGCAATCAAATGATTTTCTCTTCCTCCAGCTTCAGCTGCATCTCCAGAGAATCTAAACACCTCGACTATGTGAGATACATCAAGTGAAAAACCACAGATAGAAATCCACCCCCCCACCCCCAAAAAAAAAATCCTCCTCTGTAATTCACCCAGGAGGTCGTGCTGCAAATACAAACTGGCATCAATCCCACCGGCGTGAACAGAGACGCAGCAGCGGTGAGGAGACATGCTGAAGAACTGCACAATGTAATCAAGATGCAAGCGGTCACTGGACTGAGTCTGGACCCCCTGGAGCCGACAGAGCCATGTTTTCCAGACCGCAGCCAATTACTGGACAATAGCCCCTCCACCAATTAACACTAATCATCCAGTGGGATTTCTTAGGTTTAGGAGATGAACTTCTCTGCAGGGACTGAATGGAGTGAGAGGTGCAGGTCCCTTATTCTGAAGGGGACAAAAAGCACAGTCTTTTATTTTGAAATTTAAGATTTCTTTTGTTAATAATTCTGAATATATATTTAAATTAAATTACAGTACATACTTGAGTTAAAGAAAGGAAAAAAATTAAAAAAAATGTGTTTAATTGGATTTTACGTCAGTTAGTGTTTGTCTTTGTATGACCTGATTATTTTCAATTTTTTAAATTCATTTTAAAATTGTTTCAATGAATCAATGTTTAATTGTTTGCAAATAAACATGAATTGAAACTATCTAAATGTTTTGTTTGGTATCTTGTAAGAAATGCAGCAAAAGTTGTCTAAAATGTCAGCATTTTAGTTGTTAAACTCAGTCACTTTGCGAGTCTGTCTCTTCGTACTCATGGATGTGAACTCTGCTGTCACATGTTTGCACCTCTCCTCTCTGCACTTCATCCCCCGACTATTTTCAATCCAAACTGTAAATTAGTTTCTGCTGTTTTCAAATTCTACTTGACACCTTCTTCATCTCACCTTTTCTGTTGTTTTCTTTCCCTCTCAGCTTCCCTGCTGTTCTGCTCTAGTTTTTTTGCAACTTGTTCACAGAAAAGTTGGACAAAAATCCCAAACTCATGAAACCTTGTAATTGGAGGTGTAATCACAAGATCATCAGAAAGGTTTTTTCTCTTTCTAAAGAGGTTTAAAGTGTTTCTGTGCCATCTAAGCTTGAATGAGTTTATGTATTTTACACATTTATATTCTCCTCATCAATTTAAAGACAGCCAAAAGACTGTCTTTAGACTGCTCCTAAAGACGTGGAACTCTCATCTTATTCTCCTCTACTCCAGCTGAACCTCCGTCCCACACTCTGCTGAGGCTATCATACAAGCTTCTTTTTGTAATTAGTTGACATTAATAAATGCTGAATACACCTTACCGGAGGTTGCCTTAACTCAGAAATAACGTGGTCGATCTTTGCACTTGAAATCACAGGCTTGGTTCCTGATTCTCTGGCAAGTGTTCTTGGGCAAGGCACAGATGCCCACAGTCCTGTTTATGGCAGATGGTTTGAACCTGAGGATAGTGTGTGTGCATGTGTGTGTAAGTTGTGTACCTTCAGTGAAGGTAGTATGATATAACACCATGAGCTTCCCTGAATCTCCATCATGATTTTGAATCCCAGCCATAAAGCAGATGTTTCTCAGAATATATCTCCATACCATTTCAGCTTTACATCTGCAAAGTTTCAAAGCATCAATGAACACTGCTGATGTAGTCTGTAGAATTGAATTCCCTTAAAGCGCGACCAAACAGGACAGTTAGAGGCTGACTCCACTCTCATCCCAGATTTGAAACTGCAAAAAAAGGGGCAAGGCTAGGGGAGGCGGGCTGAGTGGGGGAGGTGTGGTCTGGATCTGTGATCGACAGTGACGTTAGCTGTGGTAACTAAAGGATCTTTTTATTATTGACTTGATGAAAATAAAAAAATCAGGAGGTCCAAGCAGGCTGCCTCTACATCCTACAGCGGCTCTCTGTCTGTCCAGCCAGCTTTCAGAGGGGCCAGATTAGCGAGCAAGCCAGCTCTGCCACGCTCGGCATAGAGGAGCGACCTCCACCGCTTTTGGTATCAGCATCGTGGAACGAGCTTTAAAAGATGGGCGGAGCTTTTATACTGGAGCTGTAGAGCATGATGACGTTGAACTTTAGAAATGACGTGAGACTTACACCAGTTGACCAATCACAAAATTCAACTGTAATACCTCGATTCAACCAGTAGGGGGAAGCACATGGGCGGTTTTGGACTACAACTTCATGTTTATTTTAAACTGTCAAACATTTGTTAAGGACCAACAGACAGTACTTCTAAAGCCCAATTCATTGAGATCACCAGCAGAAAAAATTGATTTAGGGTTTGGCTACCCTTTAAATAAAGGACTGCTTTATAAGAGACCTGTGGGGTATTATTTGAGTTGAACCATAGATGTGGGTAAATGTCTGGAGTCATTTGTGCATGCATGCTGACGAGTCATTTCTTGTTAAAAAAGAAAGAAAGAAAAGATATTAACAGTGGTGGCAACATGTCTTATTCTGATCTAGTTCAGCTGATTTCAGCTATACCTTTTATTATTTACTTTTATTTCGTTCTGTATGCCTTTGATGGTGCAGCACAACTCATATCTTGTTCTTTCTTTCCCACTCCCCTCCGGGGAGAGTGGGGAAATTGCAGTTTCTGGGAGACTTGTCGGTGTTCCTGACGAAGCCCCGCCCATCTTGATGAATCCAAACTTATCTGAATCTAGCCTATCTAGTGTGGATCACCCACACTCCCACTCTTGGCCGTGGTCCACGTCCACAACACCATCCTGCATCTCTGAGTGAGAGTGATTCCTGCTGGGTCGTCTGTCCTCCTGCTCCTGGCTGTGGACTACACTTCTGCTTCGTCTCGACTATGGACTTAATCATCACTCGTCCCTCATCTCTATCTGAACGAACTCTACTCATATATGTAGTTTTAGAAGCTAACTTTTCTTTAACAGTTCTGGCATTGCCTGTTCGTCCTGGGATAGGATCTGTCCCTCATGTGGGCATCCCTAAGGTTTCTTCGTTTTTCCTGAATCAGGTTTTTTAGGAGTTTTTCTTTACCGGCAGGGAGAGTCTAAGGGCAGGGATGACCAGTTTTAATTAGTCGGTTTAGTTTTTAGCTATTGTGCATATTTTATGACAAATTTTGTGCATTTGTATAAACTACTGCCATGAAGCCCAATGAGGCAAATTTACTTTGTGATATTGGGCTATATAAATAAAATTGAATTGAAATTGAATTGAATTTCAAATGTTAATGTTCAATTTGTGTTTAGGACTAAAAGCACAAAATCTAGGATTCCTATAATGCACGTTCCTGTCCATTCATGTTCAGGTTGCATCTCTGCCACAAGGGAACACGTATCCTATGGAGTCTCGAAAGAGCCAAAAAGAAATAAATATATACACCATTAAATAAATAAATAAATGTGGCATTAAATAAATAAATGTGGCAATAAATAAATAAATGTTGAAATAAATAAATAAATGTTGAAATAAATGTGGCATTAAAAGATTAAAAGAGCACATTTAAGTATTTCATGACATATTTATTTATTTCATTGCCCAGTGTGGGTCAAAAGAGCCACATTGAAATAAATATATTTAATATGAAATAAATAAATAAATGTGGCATTAAATAAATAAATGTGGCAATAAATAAATAAATGTTGAAATAAATAAATAAATGTTGAAATAAATGTGGCATTAAAATATTAAAAGAGCACATTTAAGTATTTCATGACATATTTATTTATTTCATTGTCCCTTGTAGGTTAAAAGAGCCAAATTGAAATAAATATATTTAATATGAAATAAATAAATAAATGTGGCATTAAATAAATAAATGTTGCAATAAATAAATAAATGTTGCAATAAATAAATAAATGTTTAAATAAATGTGGCATTAAAATATTAAAAGAGCACATTTAAGTATTTCATGACATATTTATTTATTTCATTGTCCCTTGTGGGTCAAAAGAGCCAAATTGAAATAAATAAATAAATGTTGAAATAAATAAATAAATGTTGAAATAAATAAATAAATGTTGAAATAAATAAATAAATGTTGAAATAAATGTGGCATTAAAATATTAAAATAGCAATTAAAAGCCATTTTTAACATTTCATAATATATTTATTTATTTCATGATTTCATTATACATTTTATGAAACAGGAAGTGGACACGCCATGAAATTGCAAACTGTCAGATTCTCTCGTCAAACTCAGTGGGCGGGGTCTAACTCTCATGTCTCTGCTCTGTTGATCTGGCCTGGTGCAAAGTTTTTATCTGAGTCCTTCTGTCAAAATGTACCGAGTTGGCTGGTCCAATTAGATCACAGCACCGAAAGCGCAACCGCAGACCCGCAGCTGAAGCGGGACCGACCCGGACGGAGCGATGCTCGGTCAAAAATGAGAGGAGCTGGCGGATCTGATTGAATCAAGCTTCAGAACCACCAGCTACCGGGACGGGGAGCGCGTCACCCCCAATTCACTCTGGACGCGGAAGCGCCGCGAAGCGGAGTCCACTCCGCTCTTCTGCTAGAACTTTGTTTGTTTTTTTTGCCATCATGGGTGATGATTTAAAAATCTAAAGACATTAACCCGTGTTTCTGCTAAGAAGAACCGCTATCTGCTGCTGTTTGCACGCCCCGCTCCAGAGTCTGCTCACTACGTTGATCTGTGCGCCGTCGTGTCACTGTGTTGTGTGTTTTATAATTATTATACTGTGTTTTTGCTAAGAGGAGCTGCTCTCTGTCTTCCTGTCGTTTTTTTAACTCCCGAAACTCTTCACCCACCGGAGTCTGCCCACGTTGATCTGTGTGTCTGCATGTCTGTCTGTTTTGTGTCAGTGTCTCTGTGCGCGCACACAGAGACACTTTTTACACACACACACCTGCGAGCGCGTGCGCACACACCCACACACCAAAACAGAGACGCACGCGCCAGCACACAGATCCAGTGAGCCGACAGAGCGGTGGGGCGGGGCTTTGGGTGCACAGCGCAGATAGCGTTCTTCTTAGCAGAAACACGGGATAATGTCTTTAGATTTTTAATCATCACCCATGAGAGCAGAGATAAGAGTTCTAGCAGAAAGAGCGTAGCGGACTCCGCTTCGCGGCGCTTCCGCGTCCAGAGTGAATTGGGGGTGACGCGCTCCCCGTCCCGGTAGCTGGTGGTTCTTAGGCTTGATTCTATTAGATCCGCCAGCTCCTCTCATTTTTGACCGAGCATCGCTCCGTCCGGGTGTCCCGCTTCAGCTGCGGGTCTGCGGTTGCGCTTTCGGTGCTGTGATCTAATTGGACCAGCCAACTCGGTACATTTTGACAGACGGACTCAGATAAAAACTTTGCACCAGGCCAGATCAACAGAGCAGAGACATGAGAGTTAGACCCCGCCCACTGAGTTTGACGAGAGAATCTGACAGTTTGCAATTTCATGGTGTGTCCACTTCCTGTTTCATGAAATGTAAAATGAAATCATGAAATAAATAAATATATTATGAAATGTTAAAATGGCTTTTTAATTGCTATTTTAATATTTTAATGCCACATTTATTTCAACATTTATTTATTTATTTCAACATTTATTTATTTATTTCAACATTTATTTATTTATTTTTATTTCAATTGGCTCTTTTAACCTACAAGGGACAATGAAATAAATAAATATGTCATGAAATACTTAATGTGGCCTCTTTAATATTTAATGCCAACATTTATTTATCAACAAATTTATTTATTTATTTCAACATTTATTTTATTTATTGCTCACCATTTATTTATTTAATGCACATTTATTTATTTATTTATATTAAATATATTTATTTCAATGTGGCTCTTTTGACCCACACTGGGCAATGAAATAAATAAATATGTCATGAAATACTTAAATGTGCTCTTTTAATCTTTTAATGCCACATTTATTTCAACATTTATTTATTTATTTCAACATTTATTTATTTATTGCCACATTTATTTATTTAATGCCACATTTATTTATTTATTTAATGGTGTATATATTTATTTCATATTGGCTCTTTCGAGACTCCATAGTATCCTAGTACTTCTTTCACTTCAGAATCACTGTGGATCTTTTTAATATTAATTTCTGCAGAGCACCAACTCTGGAGATAAAAAGAACATATTTTTTTCAAAATATACCAGTGTTTCATACCAGGTCTGGGTTTTTAGAACACAACAGAAACACAGTTACTGGTCTGAATCATTTGCTGTTTTGATAATAAAGATTTTTTTTTAATTATTATTTTCATAGGACTTCAGTCATGTTACTACACTCAATTACCCAGCATTCCGTGCAGCTTGTGCATGCCACCAAGATTTTGGAGTGTATTTTCTCTCTATCACATCTGTGACGTGACGAAGTTCCTGCAGCTGGTTCTGATGGGTCGAGTGACCGGTTGATGCAGATACTACTTTATTTGCTGATGACGTTACTGTCCAGAAAGAAAAACTGAATAAATTAGGGAAGGAAGTAAAGATACTGGAAAAACTCACCGTTCTTTCTTCTCTGTTCTGCCGGATTTCCGGGTTCTGTTCGGCTTGGAAGCAGACGGCTTCTGTTTGACGTTTCTTCTCTTCATAGTTTTACGTCTGCAGGGCTAAAAACACAGCAGTTTTGCACGTCCACGAGGAAACACGCCTCACAATTCTTGCCTTTTTGGACTTTGAGCAACTTTTATCGCTAAAATGCGAGGACTGGCAGGATTAGTTTCATTAAGGTAGCACAGCTTAAGCTGTCTGGTATTTTGACGCAATACCCCCTGAATCCACCTTAAAAAGAACTCGCCTTTATATTAAACTGGCCTTTGCGCACAGAAAACATGATTGACAGAAATGACAAATGAAATATAAACCTAAGGTTAACTAAAACCCAAACTTGTTCATTCTAAAATAAAAAGCTGTCAGGTCCACCTTTAATAGAGGTCAGAAACATTTCTAAATGAAAAACATACAAAGCTCACATTTACAATCAGTTGCTATTAAGATCAGTTTAATGTACTAAACAAAAACTAAGGAAGTTTATAAAAGAAAAAAATATCTGGTTCTATCATTATGACATCATCCAAACTGGTAAAATAACTGAATAACTTTAAACCAAGAACCCAAAGGGAGATGTGATTTCAATAACTGAGCTTTACATGTTTCATTCATGCTCCCTGTGCATGTTCCCTTAAATCAGGAGTGTCAAAACTCAACCATACAAGGTGACACAATCCAAAACACAACTTAGGTCGCGGTCGAACAGCGGTTGTTCACCTTTGATTATTTTGGCTGTATTTGAATGCAATGTATTTTGAATATTTGAAGTGCACTAATTGTAAGCTAACTTGAGAAATTGACTGCTAAGCTTATTCTATTTCTACCTCATGTTTTTTTGTGTGACCAATTCAGGTCAAGTTTTTCCTTTGGAACTGTTTTCTTCTGATGGCGAGCTGCAGTCCATTCACGGAGGACACCTGAACTGAAGAAACGTTCAAGAAGGACGCATGAACTGAACTTGAGAAAAAAACCTGCCACAAGGTTTGAAAGGATCTGGACATCACATATGGACAGATCAGATAATGTCAGGGATGGTGGTGGAGGACCCAAATGCAGGAGACCAGACTTGGTGGCAGAAACAAACATTTACTAAAATAACTTAAACATGACCAAAACAGGGGCACAAACCAGTGCGGTGACAGAACGTAAAAGAACAGATGACCTGACAATGAGAAACTGAAAACCAGACACTTAAATACACTGAGGATGATTGACTAAATGAAAACAGCTGTGGATGAATTAACTTGAATGTGGTGAGACTGACAGGGAAAACAGAACATGACAAAACCAAAGCACTGAATCATGACAGTTAATGTTTAATGTTTCTATTTTTTTCTTGTTTGTCAGTGCAATCAATTGATTTCTCTTACTTGGTTGTTGCGTTTTATTCACACACTTTGGGCTCCTTGAGATGAACATCCCTCTTCTGTAGTCAGTGTTACAATAAACATTTATTGAACACACAAAAACAAAAATTTTAAAACTTTAACCTAACGTTTTAACATAAATATGATTAAAAACAGGCAGGGATATTATTCCAGAATGAATCAACATGAATCAGAATAAACTTTCAAAATTTTACTCTCCGTAAAGATATATTTTATTAAAATTTTACGAGTTAAACTAAGCGCTAAAAGAAAAATGACTCTGAAATTTCTTGACTGATAAATAAACCAAAGGATTTTGATCTCTATAAAATATATCCTATTAAAATTGTCCAAATATGAACATGCTGCAGAACACAACAAAGCCATGAAATAGAAGTAAAATTTGTGCTTTTTAGCAACAACAAATCAAATCATTACATTTTCTTTGCTGTGAGTTTTGGTGTCTGGCTGTTGTACTTTGTTTTGCCCTTAGTTATTTTATGTGGATATGTTTATTTCTTTCTGCACCATCAGTGAAAGGGAGGAAAAGGATCATAACGGAGTCGTGATGTAAGACGCTGTGTGTTCTCATCAGAAAGCCACAGTTCATTATAATTGATTTCACAACCTCCACAATCATAATATAGCTTCAATAAGTTACCAGGGTCATTAATAAAAATTATATAAAATGATGCGGTGGGCTGGATATAATTACCCACTAGATGTTCACTGTGCATGTTCCCAAGCACAGGAAGAGCCAAAGAGCCTCATGTGGCTCCAGAGCCTGGGGTTGCAGAACCCTGCCGTAAGGGAACATGTATTCTGATACTTCCTTCTCTTTAAAAACACTGCATAGATATTTGGGATATTAATTTATGAACACAAATCTCAGAGTGAATAACAATAAAAAGACCATCCCTTTATTTTCTGTCTCTAAACAAGAACTTACTCTTTATCACTTTCCACTGTTGCAGTTTATTGTTTTCTCACATCTTTATTCCAAATATTTAGAGCATTCACCAATGTCACCAGTAAATCAAATTAATTAAACATTATTTTTGAGCTTCGTCATTTAGCTTCTCCGTTAAGACGATTTCTCCATAATTGAACTTTATTTACTTGTTGCGTTTCACGCTCCATTACTTTGGATTTGAATAGAGTTTTCTCTGAACAAATAGTTCCTGTTGCTTCTAAAACCAATAAACTGTCAAATTTCAGTTCAGAAATGGTTTGGAGAGTTTTTTTTAATGAACCACTGATGTATCCGTAAAGACTTTCAATCGCATAAGAATGTCTATATATCTAATATATATAAATTAGTAAATAAAAACTAAAGGTTGAGTCTTTGTGCCTTTTATTTTGTACTGTACCACTAACAGTGAATCATTACAAACATTTTGGATTTTACAATGTGGTTTTAAACATGTTAAAGGGAAGGCCATGTGGTGAATTCATCTTTAGAAGAAGCAGAAGGTACCAGAGATGTTTATACACAGAGAGCTGTCATGCTTCAGAAATGTACCTTCCCAATTACAGATGCGACATTCCTAACCAATCAGTGCTCTTCTTTTCTCAACAGTTCAAAGGTGCCTGGTAGATCATTAGTGTACCATAAACATTCATTTTTGCCTTTTGTCAACGTTGTTGGTTAACAATAAAAGGTTCATGAGTTAAACAACAAGTAGCTGTTAAAATAATACTTCCCATTTCTTTTCCAGCAAAGACTTGAGGGGATTTCACTTCAAAAGAGAACTGAATCCCAAATCTTTGATGTTTTCCATAAGGTGTGGCAGGTGACCCTTCAATGGCTGTGTGGTTCTGGTTGGATAACAGAACCAACAGACAGGACGTTTGCTGTTGCAGAACCGTCTGGAGTGTCATGGGACAGATACACGCCAAACGTCACCTAAAGTTGGAGACATCTTTGGTACTTCTGTTCATGCTTCACACACACAGATGAAACACCGTTTGTGACTTACCTTCCCGCCGCGGAGAGCCGACAGGGACATGAGCGGCTCTTTAGATTTGGCTCCAGTGTCCTGGTCTATTCCCACCATCTGGCATCTTCCGCACTGACCTGCGACCTTACGGTTTATCACACAGGGTACACACTTTGGCAATAATCCACTTTACTGGCTTTTAATGCATTTGAAGATGTCACCATTTATCTCAAAGTGTCAGCTCACCACGAAGCGGGTGCTGCCAATGATCAAGTGTGACCAATTATCCTCCTCAAATGGTTCTCTTCCAGTGATGACTAAATTGGCTCGGAAGCGCCTGATGACATTCTGAGAGTCGAGGAGCTCCTCGTCCTCGCAGCCGCCCCGCCTGTGATAGAGGGGAAATGAGGAAGCGTTGTTCCACTGTGCTGCAGAAATGATCCACTATCATGTAAATGCGTGGACGCATCCTGGAGCAATGCAAATGTAGAATAACTTCTCATGTGTTCAAACCTGCTGCTCATTAGACTCTGAATGAGCTTCACGCTGGCGCGGTTGATCATGAGATACTGAGCTTCATTCACCAGAGAGAGGGACGGGGAGGAGGCAGCTGGAAAGGAAAGACTTCATTTGATTTGAAGAAGACATTTGAACATTGAGCAGCTCGGACTGACTGAAGACTAAAGTGATGAGTCATTCAGTCACAAATGTTTAAAAATACAAATGTCCGTCTGAGGACTTAGAACAATTGCTTCATTTACCTAATTAAAGAAATAATTCAACACATAGAGGCAGAATTCTTCTGAATGAAGACTTATTTTACAGCGGCGCTGCTGTTCACTCTCATCGGCCTGAGACGGATAAAGGGTTTCCCATGAGTGAGCCTGTGAAAGCATGTTTCCAGTGGCTCTGCAGGGAGCGATGTTTCACCAGGGACCCGGCCTGGATCGCAGAACCAGGAGGATCTCACGCTCAGTGTGAAGAAATATATATAAAAGAAAGCCTGGATTACAAATGATGAAAGACACAGGCCTTCACCAGTAAGGAAGGATTACACCAAATGATGGATGCAGTGTATTGTGGGAAATGAAGGATAGAAGAAATATAAAGTTGCTTGAACTTGAGTCACGTAAAGATTTAAAGGTTGGATTTTTGCAGTTTGGAATGCAGATTAAAACATCTTAGAACAACTATAGACAAATCTAGTTTTTATGGGCTAAGAAATCGCGATCCTACATTTCCCATCATGCAGTTCTACACTGCAAGCTCTATTAGATCCTCCCTGCCAAGCACACCTTTCAACTGAGCCCAGTTTGTATCAGAGTTAAGATGAGATAAGTCTGTTTTCACCGAGTGAAGAACAGAAAGAGATCTCTGAACTGATGCAACGCAGAGTCGTCTCCGTCCACAGAAAAAAAAAAAGAAAAAAAAACTTCTGTCAAATGTACACTTTGCCCAATAAGACAGACCTCTCATCAAAGCCCTCTCCACTAAACCTGTTCAAATCATAAAGCACAGGGATGTATCAATTCAGTCAAGCCACAATTTGATTCACAGTTTGAAAGCGATTATTTTTATTTCTTTTCTGATTTTTTTTTTCTCAACACAATGAATTAAAGGTGGGCTATTTTAAGGCCAAGTATGTTTTATTTTTTCCCCTTGGATCAAACTGCCTGTTTTCCTACTGAAAGGATTCAATACAAATAAACAATTATATTAACACTGAAAAGATCACCTGCATGAAGAAATTTAAGCTGCTCTGCATTTGACTAAATTTAGGCACAGGCTATGATAAACCAATTTTTTGATTTTTTGCACATGTTGATGAGTTTGGATCGTTTTTTCTTGAAAAATCGTTACATCCTCAGTTTAGCATGAAGCAAAAAAGCCCAGCGTATCAAAATGTTATAAAAGCAACCACATTTTGACCACATTTTATGTCTAAAGAACTTTGGTTTGCAGGAAGAGTAAGAAGTCTGTCAGTATGACTGAGCGGCTCCTTCAGAACAAAAAGATTCAGGCTATTCATCAGCCAGGAAAAGGTCACAGAAGTTAAAGTTCAAACTGACATTCAGACACAAAATACTGTCAATCTAATTCCAGACCATTGTTACTTCCATTTAGAGGAGTTACTCAACAAATATCTCATACAGATCATCACACGATGGGTCTGCAGAAAAATAAGGGAACAAAAATCAACATTACATAAACTAGTGCTGCCATGTGCATCGTGACCATCATTAATCAGTCGCAATGATTTGTAACCTAATAACTGCTTTTAAAAGCTTAATTTTAAGATATTTTATTTAAGTTTGTGACATTGTGGCACAATAAAAGATCAGAATAAAACACAAAATTTGGATTTATTATTTATTTAGTTTTTAAACAAAACATTTTTAACCTTTACTGAAGGGTAATTTTTTTCCAATCTTCAACAAGTAACAAAGTAAAGACAATAACAAAAAACATCAGACCAAGAGGGCTCTTATAATTTACTACATAAGTATAGGAAAACAATATTCTGAGCAGTCCAAAAAATATTGAGCACAAACTTAGACTTTGGATGGTTTGGATTGGTTTCATCATTTGGATAAAAACGTGATAAGAGGTGAACGTTATTTCTAAAATTATTTATTTATTTTTTTAACTTCTAGTGATGATCACTTTCTAATAAAGGAGCAAGAGTTTGTTTGCGTTGTTGTTTGTGCGCGCCACAAGCTGAAGCTGTTACGATGACAACCCGACACACTGCGTATTAAACAGTCTCATGTTTTTAAAAACAATTTAAACTTACAAAAATAAAAGAACTGAAGTTGTAATAATTTATTTTATATTTATATTTTTTTAAATTCCCATGGTATGAGCAGGATAAAATGCTATTACAGGTGGGCAGAACACGGTAACCATCTGACACAAAAGTAAGATTAATGCGATTCGAAAAAATAATATTCTAAAATGTTTGTTTGTAGTTTATTAATTGCGATTAACATGATGATTTGACAGCCTTAACACAAACCAAATCCTAATTCAAAGTTATAATCTTCTTTTAAAAACATAAAAACATTTTTTCAGAAACATTCACTTGCTGATGTTGCTTTAATGTCCATAAAATGTAAATTATATTAACATTTTCATTTGAGTGTTCAGTCTCGCTGTAGTTCCTTCACGTGGCATCGTCACCTTTGGTGTTTAACCAATAGGAATCTGGAGTGAACCCATTAAAAAGGTCCTTCCTACCTTCACAAGGTTTCTTCTTCATTTCTCGGGTGAAGTCTGGACTTTGTCTTATCAGGCGGCATGGCTGTTGAAGGAAGCCTGACAGCCAGGATGCGGCCTCGCCCCCGCAGTCAACAGTCTCCACCCTGGAGCAGAGAGGATTACATTCAGGAGGCCTCAGGGGAAATCTGCAAAAGCTTGATGCTGAGAGCTGTTTGGAGAAACATCTTCATCCTAGGATCTACAGATAAACAACCTTTTCTGTTAGATTGAAGCACGTCATATCACCTGCCTTTTGTTTGTCTATTTTCCCCCAAACGGAGGACTTATAAAGAGCTGAGAGAAGTGGGCTCTATAATGTGTCATGGAACACTGCACAGCCAGAATGATCTGACAAAACAGGCAAATCTGGAACAAAGAATGTGTGTCGCTGTGTTTCTGCTCAGTCTGTCCAGCTTACCTGTCACCGCAAACTTTACTCTGACTCACAGCAGAGCCTGTATCCAGCAGAATGTCATTTTCCAGAGGAATTGAAATGGTATCCATCCCTGCAGGGTGATGGTTCAGAAAAAACTTACAAATTTACAAGAGAAAAAAAAAATCAACACTTGTGTGAAACGGTGCGTTTACGGCTCTGCTGACCTGAAGCCTGCAGCATCAGCATGTTTGAGGGAAGGTGGACTCGGGGGCGGATGAGGCACAGGCGAGGCTCCCTCTTCTGATTTAAGCAAACTCCGTTTCCATTCACTACCATCCAGCCTCTGTCATACAATAAACCCTGCGGTCCCACGGGCCAGTTATGGACCTGCATGAAAAACAGCAAAACCAAATCAAACATGGAGCGCCAATAAAAGAACAGACAATTTGATCGCTCAGACCTCATATGCTCCACAAGACTTAACAGGATATATGTAGATGTTGGTCAGAGTGTAAGCTTCCCTGTGGCTGTCTGAGTCTCTCTGTTCCACTGGTTCTTCCCTCTGAAAGACTTTGATGGAGGAGACACCGTTGGATTTCTCTGATGGTGCACAGACAGGTCGGACACCTTGTAGTCTGTCTGGGTCCATAGTGACCGGCTTCTCCACAAAGCACTCAGCAACAAAGCTCAGGAACTTTTGACAGTCTTCAAACGTGGACATGTAGCCAAAGGACACTCGAACCGATCCAGTTGGCTGGCCATCCACCAGGTCAACGTTGTCTCCACAGACGTGCCCCGCCTTAAAGAGCATCATGTTTTTTTAAAGTCAGTGCAGACCCTTAACA
Source organism: Oryzias javanicus (assembly GCA_003999625.1). Lineage (NCBI taxonomy): Eukaryota > Metazoa > Chordata > Actinopteri > Beloniformes > Adrianichthyidae > Oryzias > Oryzias javanicus. The sequence continues at coordinate 8,449,470 of CM012451.1, read as the reverse complement.
GGCAGTTTCCTCCATCTCCCACCTGCAGGTTTCTCTTCATCTGCTGGTTTGTGATGCCGATGAAGGCCTGACAGGCTCCCGTGTTGCAAAAACAGCCTGTGCGCACATGGATGTTGTATAAACTTGCCATCCTGTCCACCTGAGGGCAAAAGAGGATTTGCTGTAAAACTTACCAGATAAGAGTAAACACGCAACAACCGGAACCAGAGTCAACAGACGATCCATTCATATAGAGGACTGTAATACCGATTATTTCCCCGTTAGAACCAGAAGGTGAAGTTCAGAGTCCCATCGGTTCCCTGGGGTGACCGGACTATCAAAGTGACCATCCGCGTATATCTGAGCTGCCGGTCTCCCGTTGCCATGGCAAAGACCGGAGAGCAGCATGAACGTGTAACGTGCCAAGCCAAACGTGTGCAGCTGGATGTTGTGCATGTTTCCTGAAGGCATAGAGGGGTGAAGCTGATAACATTTTTACAAATGACACCAAAGCAAAGATTTTGTGCATGCAAAATGAGTAAACTTGGCTTAAATATTCATCACATTCCTTCCTTTACCTGTTATCCTGTAAAGAGATTCAAAGCCATGGTTTAATGCAACAATGTCCAAAAAGGAAATGGTTCCATCTTCAAACCTTTAGTGTGGACGGAGAAGCAGTGGATTTCAGAATAAATGTGCAGACGTGTGTCCTGATGAATGTTTTTACACAATGTGGAGCCTCTAACAAGCATCTGAAAGGCTTCACCTGTCAGTAACGTTTGCTGCCTCCACATAATAATCTTCACTGGTGAGGTAAGCGGCTGCTGTGCCTCCTCCGAAGTAAGTCTTTTTCAGTCTTCCTGCTGTGCTGTTTCGGACCAGAAGAGCCCCCAGACCTGTGGGGAAGCCAAACATCTTGTAGAAAGAGATGGGAATGAAATCAGCAGGGCAGTCCTGTAGGTCCAAGGGGGAACAGCTGACATGGGAAGCTGCATCCAGCAGAACAAACCAGCGGCCTCGGTGGTCGCACGCCGGTAAAGACGTCTCGTCTGGATGCCTCTCACGTAGCTCAGGGGGTACTTTCTTCCAGAAAAATTGCTCTGCGCTGGGTAGCAGAAGAGGTGTGCCGTTTGGTTAGGAGCATCTTCACCTTGGGGTTCCACTTTTTCTTTGTTTTCCACTTCTTCTGGAAGGACAGGTAAGGCAACAACCCCCTGGGCAGAAGTCTGTCCCCTTATGCCCACTACAGAGGTATGGTTGTCAGTGAGATATGAGAAGTAACTTCCTGTTTCCTCCTCTCTCTGCGCGCTCCAGGGAAAGATCTCAGCCACTAATTTGAGAGCAGCAGTGCAGCCAGAAGTGAAAATCACAGAATACTCCTCAGGGCTGGAGTTGAAATGCTGCAGGATCCTAAAAGGAAATGCTCTGATTTCATTCACTACATCAAAAACTCAGTGGAGTCATTATGAATGTCAGCCTGAACTTCACCTGTATCTAACCCGCTCCACGGTGTCATGGGTCAGCCGACTGCTGGGGCTGTGGCTGTGAGGATTTCCTGGCAAAATAAATGTACCAAGTTACATAAAATATAACAAGAAAGGAGGAACATTGTTCAGTCTTACCATAAACATTAGAGGAAATGTCCTTAAAGTAATCCCTGAGCAGAGAGTCTGGGTGCAGAGTGGCTGCTGCGTGGTCCAGATATGTGACTCCTGTTTACAACACAACAGCTGGTCAGAAACTGCAGATGCTGTGTCTGCGCAGATGCTGCATGTTAGCTGTAACTGTTGTATGTGCGCAAATGTTGCATGTGTGCAGATGCTGCGTGGTCCAGATATATTATTCCTGTTTACAACACAACAGCTGGTCTGTAACTGCAGATCCTGTCTGCGCAGATGCTGTGTATGACTGCAGATGTTGCATTTTAGCTGCAACTGTTTTATGTGCACAAATGCTGCAAGTGCACCGATGCTGTAAGTGCACAGATGCTGCATGTGGACAGATGCTGCATGTGCACAGATGTTGCATGTCTACAGATGCTGCATATGTGCAGATGCTACGTGGTCCAGATTTGTTACTCCTGTCTACAACACAACAGCAGGTCAGTAACTGCAAATGCTGTGTCTGCGCAGATGCTGCATGTTAGCTGCAACTGCTTTATGCGCGCAAATGCTGCATGTAAACAGATGTTGCATGTGTGCAGATTTGTCCAGATTTGTTACTCCTGTTTACAACACAAAAGCAGGTCAGTGATTGCAGATGCTGTGTGTTACTCATCACTGGACGAAGCAAGTGTGATGTCACCCATAGAAAACGCCTTACCTCTGGTTTTTGTGAAATTAAAATAATTCATTTGCCATTTTTCCGCATTAGCCAGACAACAGTGATTGGTTCAAGTTGGTCTGAGTCACATTTCTCGAGCAAGCGAAAGCGAGCTCATTAGAAGCTGTTGATTAAACTTTTGAGATGGGGGCCAGGGGGCACCAGATGCTTTTACTGAGTTCTCTGATTGGTTAGTTTAATAATAATAATAAAAAAAGGATTATCAAAAACATGTTAAGAAAAAATGTACCAGAGCAAAAATGTTTATTCTGACAATTAGAATGACCGAATAGAATGGCGTGTGTGCAGAGCTGCGTGGTCAATGTATGTTACTCTTGTTTACGACACAAAAGCAGGTCAGTGACTGCAGATGCTGCTGCTGCGCGTGCGCAGATGCTGCGTGTGACTGCAGCTGCTTTGCAGATGTTTCATGTGAGCGTCATTCGGGCAACAGTTGCGTTTGCGCTTATGAAGTAAGTGACAGTGACACTGCGTGAGCTGCGGTTGGATTACCCATCATCCTCGGGAATTCCCGCTCCCGCAGGTCTTCAAAGTTCCCCCCGTATCCATATTGAGGCCAGAATCGCTGGAAAACTCCGAAAGTGTTCAGTTTGTGGAAGTCCATGACGTCTCCTCGTGAAGAGCGGCAGAACGGACGCCCTTTTCCGGACACGGTCCAAGTCCAAAGTCCAGAACCAAAGAGCTGGAACTCTCCTGAGTTCCTGGTTCGAGTGTGTTCCCGGGTTGGAGGGCGGAGAGTAAACTCCCCCTGTGTACCAGTGGACACCAGAAACCTCCACACGAGCACGTGGAAACTGACTCTTCAAAGTCACGTGACCCCTCTCAAAACCTCATCCTTTCTATGCGCTCCCACTTCTCATTTCCATCAAATAATATTTTAAAATAATGTGTGAAAATGTATGAAAACCAATACAATTCACAAAGAAGTATTTGGGTCAGAAAACATTAATATACATTTTCATAAATGTATACTTTGTTATTGTTTATTTAAGAAAAAAACTCTATAAAATTCCAAGTAACTTTAAGTTATAATATGACTAAAATGAATTCAAGATAAACAAAATTATGATTATGAATTTCCACCTCTGTTAATAAGTTTGTGTGTAACTTTACTACAGCATCAGCTGTACTTTTCTCTTGTATCAGAATCATCTGCCTCAATCTCTCTTCTCCATCTTCCTCCTTCACGCCATCGATCCTCATGTCCTCCTAAAACATCCATGAACATTCGCTTTGGTTTCTGGTCCAACATCAGCATCTTTTTACCATCATCATTGTTATTTACAGATTCACAACATAATGAAACAAAGGGGGAGAAAATAACATATCTCCACCATAAGATGCGTTAAAAAATATTGTTTAAAATAATCAACAGTGCATTTTAGAATCAAGTGTCCCTTTTGGTGAGAAAAAATACAGTATTATTTCTGACTTGAGTCTTTTTTGTGAAATAAATGTATCCATATCAGTATTACTTCATAAAGCCCAATAATATAACCCATAAACTCATTTAATGTCAAAGAATCCACATCTTTATCAGAAAAACACATCTGACATGGATTCAACCTTTTATCAGGAGGGAATAGTGGCACACCAAGAATAATCTCTAGCTATTTCCTTGTGACTGCACAGTAAATGCTCTATCGTGTTTTGCTGGAATGCGTTAACATCTTCTACACGGTTAAGCAACAAGAAAGCAGCAAATCTGAAGTAAACATGGTCAAAGAAAGAGGGATTAGGTTGAGTCTTCTCTGTCAACAATGACATGAGGGAGGACTGGTGGAGCTCTGAGAACTAAGTCTTCCCGCATGTGGTGGTGCCAATAATATCAGAAGATTTCAGGATTTTTCAGCAAAATAATCTACGATGAGGATTGATGCAGAAGATAAAGGTTCAGTTTGTTCAATGAAATGATCGCAAGAAAACTGCACAGTAAACCATGTCACTGATAGCTTAAAAATATACAGTATATAGCCAGGACTCTAAATGAACTTTTTTGGTTACCAGCCCGGATGGCTGGGTACATCCAAAGTCTACCAGCCAAATTAGATTTTTACCGGCCAAATGTTTCTCTGGAAAAACAATTTGTGAATCTGAAACCAATACAGTTATTCCCTTTATTTATTAAGCTTCTGTTAGCACTAATTGAAAGTGTCGTCTTATGTCAGGTTTTTTAACATTACAGAAGTGTCATGTTGTTTCAATAAAAGACACTTCTTAACTCTGAACCTTTTTATGAATACATACCTTTCTTTAAAGCTTCAACTTATTTTATCTAAAAATGTTACATAGCAAAACGTTGGGGATGTATTAAATATTGATCAGTATGAACCGTTTATTTGGTTTGTGAGTCAATCCCGATGACAACATTGGGCACAAAGCAGCAAAGCCAGGGGGTGACCTGCTGGACGCTTACGTTGTGGGAGTGGTCAACTTTGTGGCTCGCAATCTGTTTTTATGATGTTTGATATATGCTTTTTATGGAAGTGTATAATATTCAATGAAAAAAAAGAAGAATTATGAATGCAGTAATAGTGAGCTCTTGATAAAAGCGTATAAGTGCGGAATTCCATGTAGAACTTGAATGCACCTCCTGGTGCAGCGAATGTGACTATTAAATGTCACAATAAAGTCAGAATTAAATGTTTGCAATAACTGTGAGGTGTATGATTGTGGTAGCCAAGTGGGGAGGCAGAAACTATCAAACAATATCCAGCCCCCTGTCAGAAATGATGAACAATGCCTCACTTGCCAAACTGGCCAGTGAAATAGTTTTCCACCTGCCACACAGAAGCTCAGGTCCTCAACCAGGGTCCTCGGAGCTTCAGAAACCTGCGCAGTATCTTAGCACTATGCTGTTTTGGACTGAGATGTCTGAGGTTTTTCCATAGATCTGCTGTAGCCACTCCTCCAATTTGGAAAAGACCCAGAGTGCTCCAATTATCAAAGGCACCACTGTCACTTTCACCTTCCAAGCTTTCTCTAGTTCTTGTCTGAGTTCCTGCTATTCCTCCAGTTTCTCCTCTTCTTCCTGATGTCACCATGGTTTGGTATTAACTCAAAAGCTTTCCACTGTTCTTTATCCACCACTACAATGTGTGATTACTCGTGACACTGTCCTCACTGCTGTTCTGCATAGGTCTGAACCCCCTCAGCCAAATAATCTACAAGACAAGCTATGGATACTGACTCAGGAATGGGGCCACCATCAGTCACCTCTTCAACATGGATGACATCAGGCTACATGCTAAGAGCAAGCGCAACATTGACTCCCTGATCCACACCACCAGGATCTACAGTACTGACTTTTGGGTGTTCTTTGGGTATTGAGAAATGCAGTCGAATGACAACAAAGAGAGGCAAGGTAGTCCAGAGCAAAGAATTTTTAATACATCTTTTTATAACATTCTAGTTTTATTTTTAGCTGCTTACATGATCTTTGTTTTGCATGTAAATATAAAATAATTGTATTATTTCTTGATGATGAGAAACATCATCAACAAATTAGCCACACTGTACAGCACAAGAGGTAAGCCAAAGATTTCAAAGACTCTGGAAAGGAAAACTGTCGACATACAGTATGTGTTTAAAGACCCCATAACAACTGCCAAGACTCCAGTGAATTACTTAGCCAAGTCAGGAATTGTAGTCTCAAGGAAAGCAATCACTAGAGTTCTGCACTGGAATGGACTGCAAGTTTGCAGACCAAGAATAACTCCCTTTTACAGAAAAGACACCTTCAAGCCAGACAGAAGTCTGCAAAGGACAACTTGGAGAAAGATGATACAGACTGGAAGTTTGTCTTTGGTCAGAAGAGACCAAATCAGAACTCTTTGATGGTAGAGATGTTGCTTATGTTTGGAGAAAGAAGCATAAAACCCAAAGAATACCATCCTCACAGTAAAATATGGTGATTGAAATATAATGCTGTGAGGATGTCTTAATACATCAGGAACTGCGAATCTCGTCAAGGTGGAAGGAATCATGAAGAACGAAGGCTATATGTGAAGATTTTGAAAGAAAAACTCAAACTTTCAGCTGCCAAACTAGATCTGGGTCATCAATTTGTCCTCCAACAAGACAACAACCCAAAACATATAGTGGTCCTGATGAAGAACTAGAAGACCAAAGTGAACACAAAGCCTTGACTTAAATCCCTTTGAATATGTGTGGGATGAACTGAAGACTAAGATCCAACCCGAATTCAGGTTCTCCTGCAGAAGCGTCCAAAAACTTTACATTTTTGTGGCACTATGAATAGAAACACTTCATAGTTTCTGTTATGGATTTTATAGAATTTCAGTCTACTTTATAAAATTGTTGGACATTAAAATATTTCATGTATGACCCAATATGTCAGTTTTATTTGTTGCAAAAATATTAAGCAGTCTGTCAGTGTAATGAGACAACAAAACACAAAGTTTAATACAATTATTTCTGATATTCTTGTTTAAAATGTTTAACTGAAATGGGCAAATTTAGCAATCAGCAGTTATAGAGAATACAAAGTTATTAAACATTTACTGTTTTCCTGAGTAAGTCATCAGTGAAACAAACCTCAGTAACTTTGTCTCAGTTATATGAAAACCCTGGTTGTTTTATAGACAGCTGATTGGTATGAAATAGCAGATCATCATCGCAGTCTGAAAGGACAGAAACATCCGTCACATGCTTCGTCTCATGGCCTTCATCGCACAGTCATGGCTCTGATTATATTTTTAGTTGAAGCTTAGACTTTTGTACATTTTTCTAATTTAACTGAACTCTTTCTAACCTTTACCACTTCAAAATTTTGACCTCATGCTAACCCCCTGAAGTCCAAGCAAAAAGCTGAGATTCATAAAAGATGTTTGGTCTCGCCATTCATAGAAACTCAGCTGAATATTTGCGGTTGTGAATCTGCTGCGGTGACAGAGATGACCGTGAGGCCACTACTGTGTCCATGCCAGGCACTGAATGTTAATTAAATATGCCACTTCTGCTTCACTGGTTTGTTTTCTTGGCAGTTTTGAGGCTCAGATGAATACATTTTTCTGTGCAGATCGGGCCGTATTGTATCCAGTATGCCCCCATTGCAAGGGCAGAGGGGCTTTTGTGTGTGAGGGCAGAGGCCACGAGGGGGGAGGAAGCACCCCGTGAAGACATTGTACTTAACATCACTAAATACCTCGTGTGGCATTGTCCTCCTCAGCCTCATTGAGTGTTTTTGTATGAAGCTGTGGTTTCATACGCAGAGACAGAGCGTGGAGACCGTTCATCCTCGTTCAAACGGAGGCCTTCAGAGAAGCGGCTGAAGATCTGAGAAGTTATGGGGTCATAAAGAGCTGACAGACAAAGCCTGTGATCAGCATCAGTCTGTGCTGGTGACGCATTCACGTGTTTTTTTTCTTTTAACAAATAGAGATTGTTGACAGCACCAGAAGACAAGCCTTCCTGCCCTGCCAGACCTCCTCTGCTTGTGGATCTTTGTGCAGAGGAACGCCTCTTCAGTGGTTGTGACAAGGAGAATTAGGCAGGAGATGCGGGTTCACTTGCCCTGCGTAGGGGCTTATCCTGGGTTAAGCTGAGGGACTAACAGCAAAGCCTGCCTTTGCTCCAGCCGGTCTGAGGGCAGAGGGAGCCATCTGTCCACTCTGGGGATAACTGAAAACAAAGGGAGCAAACATTGAACAAAGACTACAAACTGAAGGCCACTCATTTTGATGAGACCAAAAAAGAAGACAAAGATTTTGCAGATCAGGTTTGTACTTTGCAATTATCACTTTTCAGGCAAATAGGAAAGCTGTAGCTGCAAATATACTTATTGCTCACAGACGAGTTTTTGTAAGTAAAACCGTCCTAAACTGTAGGATTGTTGAGGTAAAGCTAAAGAGAAACTTAGCGGTCAGTTGTGTATTTTTAGCAGAGGCTAAACAATGTGAGGCTTTGTTTTAATGCACTACCCATGACTCCCATTAGATTGGGAGCATTTGAGTCGCTTGTTTTTCTGTAGGTTGCTCCCTTGTGCTGTAAATGAAATGCTCTCCCATTTTGATGGTTCGGCCTAGAATAATGAACACATTAAAATTGACATGAGCTCCATCTTTTGTACTGTAACCTTCACGTTGAAAGAGGAACGCGACGTAACACAGCGGCATGTTCATCGTCTGATTTGCTGTGGCACACAGACAGCTATATATAGTGTTCAGTCTGGATGCTTAAGACACTAATGGTCTTGTTTGGATGCTAGAAACCTTGCAGCATGATAAAGATAAATACTAAGGACATGTATGTCGAGACGGACCAAAAGCTGCTTAAATTTTATTGGGTAAAAAACACATTTAATGAAGTACAAAGCTGTTGGATGTCTTAAATGATGCTGTGAATGTGTCATTACATTGTTTCACATGCTGGATGTTCTTTGTGTCAGCCTCAAATCTACACACGAACACGCTGTAAAATGAAATCCCTCCAGTAATCCACTTAGACATTGTTCACCGTTTCCCCGATGATGTTGTGTCAGAAACGTCTTTCAGGGAGCGGAGTTTCTCCAAATGATCTGTTTCATCAGCAAAACTCTGTGAGGGCTCTTTAGAACCCGCGTTTTGTTCAGAAGTCTTGAAGGCTGACTTGCTAGAGGTGACAGAAATAGGTCAAAGGGGTTTTAGCATTAACTAAACAAATCCGGGGCCTATAGGATTAGAGACAGAAAGATGTTGCTGTTTATTTGATGTATTCATTGTAACTTTATAATGATGCAGAGTGGGGGAGGCTGCAGCCTGCTTTTGTTTTCGTATAGAAATGCTCATTTGTTATTAAGCTCATGCATGTATTATCAGCACCGAAATGTAGTCGAACGATTCAGTTCATTCATCTCAGATGCGCATTTTGTACCTTTTTTTAGTCGTTTTGGTTAATTACAACCTTTTTGATTTGATTGCAGCTGAATAACTCTGGTTTTTGGTGGGATGTTTGATTTAAACACTTTTTCCAGCTATGAGGTGGAACTAGAGAGTCTTGTAGCTGCTGGTTTGTGTAAGTACTGAAAGTTCAATGTATGCAAAGGTCAGAAATAGTGTGATTAAGGAATAACTTTGATAAATTAAGGTTTGCTCCACATATGCTTATTTTTACCTGTAAGAAGCTGATATACTTTGTTAGCCTAGCTTTACACAAAGACCAAAGAGACAGTAGAAAAGAAGTAAAATATAAATGTTACATGCCTCCATTTATTTACTACTAATTTTACTGCATTAGATATAAAAACTAATGAGGTTGAAGTAAATATCAATTTCGATCAAAATGTAATTTTATGCAAATTCTTTAGTTTCTCCCATTAAATGTAAATAGGTTCTAATATTGTTAATAACTGGACTGAAATAGTCTCCTCCCCACCCAACTTAAACAATAGCAATAGCTTTGGAAGGAGATTTTTTCTTGGATCTGGAAAGAAAACACAGTTTCATTTTCCTTTAATACGTTTGACCTGCTTTAATTTTGATATTTGAATTTTTTAAAAATCCTCATTCCTCTTCTGTTTATTTTTCATGGGTGAAAATAGGATAAAATCCAGAATCGTGGGACATTTTGGGTTTGTTTCACTGAGCTGAAACAGCTTGTGACCATCAAACCCTTCTTTGGCAGACAGACCGAGAACAGTTTGAGAGGCTTTAAAGCAGCTTTGAAGCTTCCCAGGTGATTGTGACCACTATCTGCAAATTTGAGTTCTTTTGAATATTTTTAACTTTTCCAAGTTCCAACTGTGCAGGAACGAGAAGCCGTGACATACACAAGGAAATTCAAAACTGCTGCTTGCATTTGGAGACAATTGTGTTTGTCTTGATGTATGCCATCCCCAGAAAACTTTATTTTATATTCTTTTAGGAATTTATTCAAGATCAAGTTTGGCTGGAAAATAGTCAGTGATCCTTTGCGTAGTACCTCTAGACCAGGGGTCTCAAACTCAGTTGATCTTGGGGCCACTGAAGGCAGAGTTTGGCAAACATTGGGCTGTAGGGGTTCCATCTGTGTCAAAATATGTTTTTGCACCAAGTGTCTATGTCTTTGGTCCATTGTTTATGTCTACTAAAGTTTATTGAACATTTGTTCATGTCTGTGATCTACTAAGCAGTATCTTCAGCGTGTCCTGGGAAACGACAGGAGCCAACAACCCTAGCAACTTTTGCTAAGGACTTTTCTGATAACTCGATCCAATGACAATAGCAAATACAAAATTTTAAAGATGAAGCAAGCTGAAACATCACAAAACAAATAAAAAGCTATTATCAAAGAAGTGTGGACATGCAGAAAATATTGCTAAGTAGACATTGAACTTTCATATTGAGGCAGGGGCCACAAAATATCAACTTGGGGGCCACAGATGGCCTGCGGGGTGCCACTTTGAGACTCCTGATTTAGGTGGTAAAACTGCATTTCCAAAAAGAAACACAATATGTGCGTCCTTTTATCTAAAGTCAAATCTTAGTCACATGTCCCTGCAGGGGGGTGACCCATTCGGTGGGTTGAGCCATACAGGTTCTGTGGGGTTTTGGGTTGTGCGGGTCTGTGGAAGGTCATAGAGAGGAGCAGCTGAATCTTAAGGTGAGCGCAGGAGTGTCTTGCAGTCAAATAATGGAACGTCATGATAATAGAACACACCATTGTTGTGCGTGTGATAAGTGAATTATAAAGTATTTGTAAGGATAATGGAAGTTACACACACCCAATGCATGCGGGATACTGTTGTACGGTGTACTTATGGTGTACTTAGGATGGATACTTCAATTCTTTCTGGGGAGCCCCATATGGTTTACTTTTGGGCTGTCCACCGGGTAGCTTGTTAACTCACGCTTTCCAGTGGGCGGCTGGTCAGTGTAGGGACCCAGACTACCGAGTCCCCACCTAAGCCAATGTGGGCAAACACAGGCGGGGCTACCATGGAACCCACAGACAAACCCACCTGGGCCCCACCAATTCAGCCCAAAGGTAAACCATATGGGGCCAACATTGAAATGTTTTCTGGGTGCCTGGTTCAGGTGTTTCCCCAGCCCATTAAAACAAGCCAGACCAGGATATGTTTGAAACCCTGCAGGAGTGCGGCCCTTGAGGTCTGGAGTTCCCTGCTGTAGTTGTTAGTAAAGTGCGAGTATTGACTCCTCACTGATCGCGCACAAGTGCTGCATACACGTGGTGTGCATGTGATAGGCCACATAAGAGCCCATTGGAAGCCTGAAGGATGTCCACATACACTACACTCTGATTATCTAATTTCTTCATTTCGAAAAGCACTAATGGACTCCTTGTACAGTCTGCAGGACATAGCAGAGTTAAACACAAAGAAAAATCTGTACAACACACCAGCTCACCAACATCATTCTTACTTACCATTACATGTTGTACACATGTTCACTATGACCTGTTGCCCACAGCATGTCCATAAAAAATGGGCATGAACCTTGATATTTCATGTGCACCACACTGATGTCCCATACATTTTTTTTACCTGCAGACAGCCTGTAAGGGCAGTTGGGAGTAATGCTGAACCGAGCATGCTAAAATGCTGGAGGATCAATGGATGCAGCAGAAAGTTTTCACCTGATAAAAACATGGAGGCTCCAACAAATATATCATTTTGATAAATGTATTAAAAGAACTTCAGTTTACTTTCTCAATCTAATTTCATTATTATATTTCTGGTTTGGATCAGGGTTGTTCTTATAGCCTTTTCCAAAGGTAAATGGAAGAGCAGCTCCTTAAAAGCAGGATAATCTAATGAACACAGTCGCCTTGGTCCTCTGTAGGATTCATCTCTGTCTCTGTTCCATGGCACTGTAGCTGCCTGTCCTGCACTGCATAGAGACATTCTGCAAATACAACAAATTGGATCCACAGCCACAACAGAGACGACATTGTGTGGTGTTTGTGTGCTGTTTGGAGATGAGTCACACACACATCATTTGATCTGCAGTCCTTTGCAGCACAAGTGGCTTCCTTTGTATTTTATCTGATACCAGAGAGTCACTCAAATCGTATCCAGCCGTGACTAAAGACGCAGCGCCATGTGAAGATTGCACCTAGTGATAGGCTTATCTCCTCACACTCACAACAGGGTGATCAGAAGGAAAGTAGCAATGGTCCATTCGTCTTCTGGAAGCAGCAGAACCATGATAAACTCTTAAAAGGGCAACCGGCTCCTTTCAGCAGTACTGTGCATTGACGATAGTTAATTTAATGATCCATAGCAGATCAAGCAGATATATTTAATCTTTACTGTCATTGGATTTCACAGTTGAAATGTACAAAAAAGGCACTTCTGCTGTTTCTGGTTCCTCTTTACCATGAGAAACCAGATTAGTCAAAATAATTTCCAGTTTTAACTGACATCAGGACTGTAGTCAAATCACAGTTTGGCCTCCAAACACAGAAAAAAGCAACAAAACAAATAAATATGGACAAAATGCACGACAGAAACATGTTTTTCGATGTGGCCGATTACCTCCTCCATTTTACACATCATTTCCAGAACATCCCGCAGCACATAACCACCTGTGACTCACACACAATGTCTTTCCCATTGCAGAGTGTTTACTTTAAAGATCTCATAACACAGAGGATGTCTGACAAGGAAGAAATGGCTTCAGATGGGAGTCTGAATGTTACCCTGACTCTGAGGCTGCTCATGCACGGAAAGGTAATTACCCGATGCAAATCGTCAAGATGACTCACTGTTTTTTCCCCAGAACTAACCTGTCTTATAATAGCATGTAATTCTGCTCCAAATGATCCCATTTGGCTCTAAATGGGAAAGGCTGTGTTTTGTCTTGCTCAAATGCTGATATCTTTTCTTCCACAGGAAGTTGGAAGCATAATTGGGAAGGTATGAAATCCGCACTCATCTCTACAGATTTGGAGTCTCTGTCTCAATACCATAATGGAACTGATAAAGCAGATTTTATTTTTGTGTGATTCCAGAAAGGAGAAACGGTGAAGAAAATGAGAGAAGAGGTTTGCGTTATTTTAACTTAATCAAGATCGGGTAGTGTCGATCGCAGCGTAACTCTGAACCTTGGTTTGCAGAGTGGCGCCCGCATCAACATATCTGAGGGATCCTCTCCAGAGAGAATAGTGACCATCACAGGCCCCACAGAAGGGATTTTCAGAGCCTTCTCTATGATTGCACAGAAGTTTGAGGAGGTAGGCCAAGAATTGGGCTAAATTTATCCCAACTTTGTTCCACATGCTTCACAACAGTGTTGTCAGTCCTTCATGACGCTGTTATGTACTATGAAAATAATAAAGCCTTTCTGAATTTTCTCTCAGGATATTACAGCAGCGATGACTAACAGCAACGTGACAAGCAAGCCACCTGTGACTCTTCGTCTGGTTTTCCCGGGAAGTCAGTGTGGGTCACTGATTGGCAAAGGAGGTTCAAAGATCAAAGAGATCAGAGAGGTGGTCATTTTTTGATGTTTTGATGTTTTTTGCTGGACATTATTGAAAAAGGAAAACAAATAAAAAAAAAAAAAAAAAAACTGCTTTACATTTTAGATAAAATTCCAGAAACCAATACATGAAAGACAAACAAACAAACAAAAAAAAACATTTCAGAAAACAAAAGTAATTTCCAGAAAACAAAATGAAATATTAAAAAACGAAACACAATGAGAAACTCAAAAATTTAGGTATTATGGGACATTGCTGATTGGATCATGATATCCTCACTTCAAGTAACATTTTTTGGTTTCTGTAATAAACAAGAAAATATTTTCAAAGACTAGAGTAACTAACAGAAATAAAAGCCAAGTATTCAAAAATGAAACACAATAAGACAGTGCTAAAGGTTGGTAGGTTGGTACAATGGGACCTCAGTTTTCAGTATTCAGTGTCAATTTATTTTGAACACTATTGGAACTTTAGAAACAGTCATAACAGACAACAGAAGAACAATCAAAAACAAATACAACAGAATATAGTGTTCAAAAAGGGGCGGGAAGAAGTAAAAAAAAAAAAAAAAAAACGTATTTAATCCCACCCTCTTTACAAACTTAAATTAAGTTTACTGCAACCTTCCAACTAACTTTAGGACAACAAAGACAGGAAAAAAAAACTGTGTATAAACAAGAGAATCCATACGTACATAAATACGTCATCACTGATTGGGTCTCATTTCATCCAAAAGTTAATTGACTTAAAGCGATTCTGGATGTCAATCATCCAATCAGAAGCGTCCTATAGTACCTATCTTGACTGGTTTTTCATTGCTTCAATTTTTAACATTTCATTTTGTTTTCTGGAGTTTAATTTTAAGTATTTTTTATATAATTGCTTTTTACATTTTGGTTTCTGTATTTTTGCTTTATTTTCTCAAATGTAGTGCTGTTTTTGCAAATATTTGCTCTGCTTTTTTATTGTCTTTGCGACCTTTAAAATGTTTTTGCGTGGTGTTATTTGTTGATGTGATTTGTACAACACCACCCACCACCACCACCCCCTTTCAGGCTTTAACACCCTGAGCTAACACATCTTTCTTTCTGTTTCCAAATATGTATAATTTGACCACAGAAAAACGTTCCAGTAAACACGAGGGGGATTTGAATTTTTTTACTCTGAACGGGACATATTTACGGGGCCTCTTCAAACATTGCCGTTTATCTGGCAGCTGTTCTCTGCATGCCAACCTTTTTCAGCGTTGTTTGTGTGAATGCTCCAAACATTTCAATGTGGCTGATTGTGCCGGTCTCTGCAATAACTAGTCTTTGTCTTCTCTCTTGTCTGATAATGTGAAGACCACAGGCGCTCAGGTTCAGGTGGCCGGAGACATGCTGCCAGACTCCACAGAGAGGGCCGTCACCATCTCCGGCACTCCGCAGGCCATCACTCAGTGTGTGAGACACATCTGCTCTGTGATGCTGGAGGTGAGCACCATCACACAGCAGATGATCTTCACCTTCAAATCCCCCGTTTAGGAGTCAGCCATGTCACATGTATTTAGGTCATGGTGAAACATTTTTAGTGGCACAGTTTGTTTACCTCGGGGTATTTTAAAGGCCAATGCAGCTGATTACTGTTTGTCTTTAAAAGACGTGCAGTCCAAGAGCCTAATGAAGACTAGCACATATGTGACGAGTCAAAGTGTTATCATTGTGCAACGATGTTTTACTCTGCACCCTTATTATAATCTGACTAGAAATCATCAAAGTATTCAATCATTTCTAGCCAGACATGCCAACAGGAAAGATTGGTAGCAACATTTGAAATAGCAAAAAAAAAAACAAAAAAAAAAAAAATCTATCTGTGACAATCATCCACCCCCTTTAGAATCATTTTTGTCTTTTTTATATTACATTCAAACATAAGGAATACGGAATTGTCTTATGCTGCGGTCACAAATACAACTGCCACCGCAGTGGGGAGGCATCGGCAGAATCATCAAGATTTCACACTATTGACTGATTTTTTAGGGAAATTGTTGGCACAGCAGCCGTCAGACGTACAGAGTAGCCTGCATTTTATTTCGCCCGGACAGTTAGTGAAACTTGATATGCACAACCGTCGTCCGGAGACGTTCACACATCATCAAATCTGAGCTGCTGCCAGCCATGACCGATGTCAACTTTTAGAGAAAAATTTGTATTTTCTGTAAAAAAGCATACAGCAGCAAAACATGATAATTCCTTTGTTTTGTTAAAATTTGCCTTTTAAGCTTAAAATACTTGTCTAAGAGGATAAGGTACAAATCAACTCTTTTAGGGTAAAGAAAATTATGCATAAATGGAACCAATGCCAACATTTTGCATATTTTCCTTTTTAGTCTCCACCAAAAGGAGCGACTATCCCCTACCGGCCCAAGATCCTTCCGGCTGGAGCCCATGCGGTTTTGGCTCCGCAGCACTCTGCACACGTGAGTGTTTGTACCTGTGATCCCAATAAAACACTTGGAGCTCTGGTCTTTAATCATCCTATTAACCACTCATTAGTGTAAGAAAGTATGGAAACAGGAGCCTGTTGTGATGCTATTCTAATCATGTCAAAAAGAGGAATGTGTGATGGAGTGAATCAATGACATTCAGAGGAATGTTTGCAGTGTGAAAGCTGAAAGGAGCCACATGGAAAGCTGGTGTTGTTTCCAGCGTCTGGTAAGCTGCTGCCCTGATTTTTGCCCGCTCTGCTCTGACCTATCAGACATCTGTTTATGTTATTGGATTTTCAGCCATAGTCAAAGAGGGCAAAAAGCAGCAGATGACATTTAGATGAAATTCCACTAGATCTATACACATTAGAGCTGTGGAAAAGTAGAAGGGAATTGATTTTCGCTGTACTGAGTTTACTTTTCATTTGCTGTGAAAATGTTGTATTTTAAATGACATGTTGCAACATGTCAGCACCGCCCACATCTCATCCCCTGTCTTCTGCAGGCCTTTGCAATTCCAGGGCAGTATGCTTTTGCACATCAAGATGTAAGTAGAACCGTCGCGTCCATTCTTTGAAACGGCTCCTGCCCACCTCCTCCAACACGCCCCCTGTCTGTCCTACTCTGCAAAGATGAGTCTTCAGTAGCTGTGACCTGTTGACTTGACTAACACTAACCCAAAAGTAGTGACACATTTTGATTGGAATGGAAATGAAAAAGTGTTTCTTAGCCGTAGACGTGTGGTCATTTGAATAACTTGTACATGTAATGAAGCATGTTTTATGGAGGGACATAATTCTCCTCTGCTGACACCATCTGTGATGTTTGTGAACTTCAGAAAATTCTCCACTTGTCAGCTCCTCTGAAATAATCCAGTTTGATTGGTTAGCTCTAACTTCCTTCCTACCCTGCAGTTGACCAAGCTTCACCAGTTGGCTATGCAGCATATCCCCCTCCCTTCCCTTGGGCAGAGCAACCCTACCTTCCCTTGTACGTACCCACGGCTCCCTGGGGAGGTCCATCTATCCCTCTGTTTTCACTCCTCTTCGACTCACATCATCAATACACTTCAGCCAGGATCAAGGAAGTCTTCATATCCTGCGAATTTCACAGACTCACAGGTTTTTTTTGTAGTGGCGTTCTGCGGTGGCTTCGCAGAGATGTGCTCATAACAAACGACCTGTCGTGCTTTCTACCAATATTTGCATAGATTTGCACATGAAGAGAAAAGTGAAATGATAACACATTTTAAAGGTTGAGAAGCCACCAAACTATTTTGTTATGAACAACCTTGACTTTGCCACTGAAATATTTATCACCCAAAAGCTCCACAAAGACTGAAAATAATTCAAATAAGCACAAAACAAACAGGGCAGCATCATCAGAGATGATTGTGAAAAATGACAGAAATATTTACAGCTAAGTCAATATTTACCAGTTCCTTACAGTTTCTTGTTCAATTTCTCGATTATCCCCCCCCCAACAACAAATCCTTATCTTTTGACCCCATCCTCCACCTTTGCAACATTTCTTCTCCAATTCTAACATCGTCTCGGCCAGACCATCCCTGACCTCAACCATCCCACATACTCATATCTGCCACACTAACTCAATACGTTGCAGCATTTCATGTCTGATATGTGTCATAGTTTGGATGTAGCATTACAGAGATCTGGGAATAAATACTTTGCTACGTGTTATTTATTTCCATTCTTTGGTTCTGGCATCGTGGCAGCACGAAGCTTGTCAGTGTGGAACGGTTTGTCATGTTAAAGTTGAAGCGCAACGCTGTTGTTACCGTTTCCTTGTCCTACTTTGCAGGGTTGGATTCCTCTGCCTCCACAAGTACACAAGAACTGGCAATTCCTAATGATGTAAGTACAGCATTGTTTGTGCTCAGCCACTAAGCGCGACTTCTCACGCTGCAGACTTCATTAAAACTTTCAGGAGGACTGCAGTAATGAGGCATTCTGGGAAACGCACCTTTTTAAGCCACAGATAGTCATTTATTCATTTCCTTTTGCTTGAACTGATTACAGGATAAATTAAAAGAAGGAACTGTGTTTATAAGAGGCTTTGGATGATCAACACACACTCAGAAAGATTTATATATATATATACTGTATATATAATATATTTATGGTTTTTCTCTCTAAAACTGATGATGGAGGCAGACTTTAACCAAAGGGGGCTTAATGAAGGAAAACCAAACTGAGTTTAATGACTAGCGTGGAGAAAAGAAGGTGTGTTTGTTAGTTTTTTTTTTCTTTTCAGGTGGGGAGAGTGTGTGTGTTGGTTGTGAGGATGATGAATTGTGTGTCATGCTGAAGCAGTGTGTCTTTATGGTTGCTTGGTAACACAAAGCCACCGTAGGAGAATCCATCATGGTGCCCAAGTGAAGAAATAGTTCAGGTTAATGCTGAGAGTATTTGCTCAGACAGTCGTGAAAGGACAGATGTGACATGTTAATTCTGGAGCTTTTCTCATGTCTGATGCTCAGAACTACATCCTGAATTTTTTTTTAACCAAATCTGTCTTGTTTGTCTCAAACACAAAGATGGGAAACTGATCTTTTTCAAAGGAAACTTTTACAATATAGTAAAAAAAAGACATTTATTCATAATTAAAGTAGGTTTTGTTGAGATACAGTTTTGTCCATTCCAGCGGTCTGCAACCTTTAACGCTACAAGAATCATTTAGTCTGGTTTCTTACAGACCAGAACCCACCGAGAGCCACAAAGTCCCATTTTATTGTTTAAAAATATAATATTTATACTATTTTCCAATAAAGCATTTATTCATAAATTTAGTTTTTAAATATTGTAATAACTGACATATAATAGTGTCTATATGTTTCTCGATATATGTAACAGTTGTAACTTCTTTTACTTCTGACAGCAGCACACACTAGTTCCTTTCAAAATAAAACATTTTCTTATATTAAAAATGCAAGACACTGAATCATGATGTTTTTTATCATTTGGATTTTGGTGTGCTTTTTTTCCTTTTAATTTAAAAAATAAACATTTTTGTAAAGTTTACGGTAACACTTTAGATGAGGTGCTGAAAAACATTCAATATAATGTTTACAAAGATAGTTAATAATTTGTTAAGCTTGTAAGCACTTTATTAATCTGGCCTTTGGAGACAAAAGCCTCACTTTACCTGCAAAGGAATCTTATTAAGTGTGTTAATAAAAATCATTGGGCTTAATGTGGTCATAAATGTCTTACAAACACTCTATAAACACATTAATAATGTTTGTTTAATGTGTTAATAAAGCTTGTCAAGTAATCTGATCATGAAGGATTACCAAATCTATTTCTAAAAAAAAATTCAGAACATTTGAGCTGTTAATTGAAAACACACAACTCTAAACCATTTTCAATCATTTGTAACCACATTTGTTAAAACGTTTAATCACTTTAGTGTCATTTCCCAAAATACAAATATTTTACAGAATTTTATTTGACTAATTATGAATTAAAAATAAACATTTAAAAATATTTCTACAGAATTTCAGACAGTAAATTACACTTTTTTTTTTGCTTAGATGCTTGAAATGTTTAAAATCTAAACAGAAAATTTGACCAACTAATCTCTTATATATTTAATAGTTATTATTTTTCATTAAAGCCAAAAAGCCTCAATAAAAGGATAAAAGAACAGACCCCTGGTCAATTCAGGCCCAGTTTTACCAATAGGAATCATGCTGCTTTGTTTTTGCACTGTGATTTTTGCTTTAAAATGCTTAACTCTGCAATCGCTTGCTGATAAAATGAGCGGTCCTGTTAGTTACATGTGTCCAATCACCTCCTTCTTAGCTTATTGGCTGCATAATTGGAAGGCAAGGCAGCAAGATCAATGAGATTCGACAGGTCTCCGGAGCTCACATCAAAATTGCCAGCGCCACTGATGGCTCAGCCGTCCGCCAAGTCACGATCACGGGTTCGCCGGCCAGTATCAGCATCGCGCAGTACCTCATCAACGCCAGGTAAGCCACTGGGGAGGGCCGCCACGCACACAAGTGCATCAGCAAACAAGCTTTTGCATGAGAGCAGATTAATGCTCAGGATGAATTTGTTCCAACTCACTGCTCATTGTCTGCTTTTTTAACACATTCCTTCTTTCATTCTTATGTTTTCTCTTTACCTCCCTTCTCTTCGGCGTCATCCAACCCCGTCATAACCCTTCGCCGTCATCTCAACGCCATGACGCGCAGCTTAGAGATGGCTAAATACACCATGCAGGCCGCTTCCTCCTCGACCCCCGTTGACCTGAACATGAGCTTCTCCCAGTCCGCTTCCACAGGCTCTTCTGCTGCTTCTTCAATGGCTGTCCTGGCAGCCCCCACCCCAGCCCCCGCCACCATTAACGTCCACTCCCCCTCCACTTTATCAGCAATCCAAAACCCACATTACGCCCTCCCCGTCTCCAGCCTGCTTGGCATGAAAACTCTCCCCGTCCTGGCGGTCCATCCGGCAGCCGCTTCCAGCCTAGCACAGGGTTTATCCCCATATACCGCAAAAATGCCCACGTCTGGCATCAAAAAGTCTGACCGGCAGAAGTTTGCTCCCTATTGATGCCAGTTTATGAAGTCTGGTTTCTGTGGCTCCGACAGGACAACATGTAGGGTTGAAAATAGCTTCCAAGTGTGTTTCTGTGTAGGATTTGTTTTTTTATAAACTATGTTTTCAATCAAGGAGCAGGCAGAGGAGACAGCGGCACATACCTCAATGGAGGCAGGAGGACAATCCTCAGTTTTTTGAGGACATAACTATAGGCTTTATTTGAATCCAGGGAAAAAGATTTTTGAAATCCAGAGCTTTACATAAAAATGTAATCTAGAAAATATCTTTTTTTTTCATTTTCCTTATGTTGACTTCTTTTATTTTCAAAATGTGGACTAGTTTCATTAGAAAAGGCAATAATTGATCGTTTTAAGTCCCGGTGAATTGTTGCAGCAGACTGTAAAGATGTTTGTGTTAGAAGTATTGTTTCTTTTCATGTGTTCCTCTTTCTTCCACTGTAGGCTCTCATCAGTGTTAACAGGCTTGGGGGTTCTGTAGTAGCTCTGCACTCTTGCAGCTCTGCTGGGATTATCTTAAAGCCACAATGGATTCTAGTGGATTTCCCTCTTCCAGTAATCCTGTAGAACAGGACTGGCCCGTCTCATTTACTCGCGTCTTGTTTATTTTCCAACATGAACAAGAGGAGGGCTTCGACTGAGCACTGATTAGAGATTTTGAGGAACATTTCATTAATGTGTTTTTTTTTTGCTGTATGTCTACCACTGGACAATGTAATATTTGTAAATTAATTTTAAATAAATTCATCTTTTTATTGCTACAGATTGCTTGTATTTCTTATTGGAGAGGAAATGTTTTTTTCTGCTTTCTCTGACTGCTTAATCTAAACATTGCTCTTTCTTGTTTGATGGGATGAAGGCACCCCAGAGCATGACTCAAGAGCCAGGCTGTGAAGCATAACGCATAAAGATTTGCTGAAAGCAGAAGTGAGGTGACAAGCAGGCTTCATTTATCCTGCTCCGGGACTGCACGTCTTCAGTAAACAATCCAGACGAAACTAAGACGAGGAGACAATTATTTCCAGGTGTCCAGTAAGGTAGTATGCGATCCTGGGTTAGGTTCAGTGTAGTTCAGGATTGAAAGCGTTTGTCTGCCAAATCAGATCGTCCCATCACGTGTCTTTGTATTGAGTACCATGGACCAGGTCTGCAACCTTCAACACTTTAAGACCCATTCGGGTTTCTGCCAACCAAACCCCAGTAGGAGAGAGAAAGTCTTCACTCACTCTTTAGAAAACAAGATACTGATTTATATTTATGTTTTTACAACTGACATGAGACATTTAGATAAACTATTGTGGGTTTTTTGCATAAATAAAACATAAACTCTTCATAAACATGAAGAGAAAATAGTTTTAAAAAATAAAATAGTTTAAAACTTTTGACAGAACTTTGCATGACTCCCTTTCAAAATAAAGGATCCTACACCATAGGAACATGTTAATGCATCAAATGCAGTAGGAAGTGTAAAAACATTTATGAAAATACATTAAAAACGTTTATTTTATTGTTTAGTGTATTTCAGCAACAAATTCATAAATATGACCAACAGAAATGAAATCAGAGCTAATTAAGTGACCCCTACCATATATTAAAACCAAGTTATAGTTAAATTCTCTATTAAATTATAATCGAGCGAATGATAATATAACATATCTTTAACTCTGGTTGTGCTTACGGACAATAAATTGATAATTTATGATAAATGAAGCACAAAAATAAGTCTAAAGCTGTCAGTATGACATTGATAAACTGCAAAAGATTAATGGAGAATTACAGCTATCATTGTTAGAATCCTTGTTGAATGATTCATACCATCCTGGAACTGTTTTTGAACAAGTTAAATAAAGTTTTGGTTAATTTCCTTTTTTTCAATAACTTCACTCATTTTCTTTTTCTTTAAAGTTACTTTTTAAAACATTTTATTAACCAAAGAGCCACAATGGAGAGTTAATAGAGCCACATGAGGTTGCAGACCTCTGTCATAGATGTATACACACCATGACATTATCTCGTCATACATAATATGCTTGTGAACAAATACTTATTTTTTACATTTAAATGTGTACTTACAGAAACTTGCTTTCCAAAAGGAAATGTGCTGCAACATGTTACCTAAATCACTCATTTTCATACAAAGTTAACTTTACAAACATTTTAATCAGTTAGAAGTGTTTTCTATCAAAACAATAAATTAACTGCTTTTATAAAAGTGTTCCTACATTTATAACTTTACAGTGCAATCAGTAGAGTTTTTGCTGAAGGATTTTGTTTTGATGAAAATGGAATAAGACTCAAGAGTTCAAAGCTTATTATTAACGTTTTATTTGCAGTAAGGAGTGAACATATGACAGTTACATGCAGTCTGCACACTGAGGGTGCATTCAAAATGGTTCGACAGAAGGTGAAGGCAGAGCTGGGTTGTTTTGGAGTTCCTGCCTTTAGATCCAGTGGAATTTCCTGCTCATTTGGTTATCAAATAATAAAAAACATGTACAACATAGTATCTAACAATTCTACCAGCTGAATTCTATGATAATATGAGTAAAATGAAAGATCAGGAATAGTCAGCATTTCTATGAACTATGATTTGATATGATATGATTAAACTAACAAACTCTGAGACTTCGAATAAAAGAAAATATATATTTTCTTAACAAAGAAAAATCAAAATAAGAAAGATAAAGAAAATAAATTATTATTACCATCATTATTTGTTTATTTGACCCTTTCATGAAGAAAGCATTAACACATTCAGAACACAACATAAGTCCCACATATCTTCATGATAGGATTGGCAAAGTGAGAAGAATAAAATTTTAATTTCATTTCTGCCCCTATATCACATCGTAAAAAGAAAAACAATCTTAGAAGGGTTTTAGCGCCTGTCCCCACACACTAACTACACATTACATGTTCCTCAAGTATTTGATTTACAAATATTTTTTGAGCAATATTTTAATTTTTCTAAATTTCCTGTTGAACATTCCAAACTTTTACCCCAACCAAAGAAAAGCATGTCTGCTTTAAAGCAGTTCGAGCAACTTGAAACAAATAACTTTTGCAGACTCTGGCATGTTTTTTAACTTTAAGCATCCCTGATTAAGTTTGCCATTTTACTAAATCCTCAAATTTGACTTGACAAATTATTTACACTATATCCAACTTCAATAATAACAAAAACATTAATCTTTATTATGAATTAAAAAGAATCTGGATTAATTTAAAAAAATTAAATTTAGCTCAAAAATACTTCAGAAAACAATTTTCTTTTTTAAGTTGACACTCGGACACAGAAAAAGAAAAGATTATTACATCATCTTAGACAGAGAGTATAGCTGTTTCAGGGACCAAATTACATAATTAAGGAAAACAACTGTCCCGCAGTCTGATAAAATCTTGCAGCTTTGTTAACATCGCCATTATCTTAAATTTCGTGAGATTGGTGAAATTTTTCTCATTGAAATAATTAGTACTCTAGAAAAACCTGAAAGTGTTTCAAATGGTAGAAAGTCTTCTCCTGTCCGGACTGTTATATTATTAGGCATTAAATTCAAACTGAAATAAAAATGCGAGCATAAGTACTGAACATGTGAGACATCCAACCAAATAGTTTTTTTTTTTAGCCAAATAAAAAAGAATACAACATAAAGTTAATTGACTTTAATTGTATTCCTGCCATAAAATGGTTCTCCAAAAGAGGGAGAATCTGATGTTTGATAAATATTTTGATAAATAAGCCTTAACAGGAGTTCCCCCAACAAACCAAAATATTGCAAGCTAATAAACGGCCAAGACAAGAAAATGAACAAGACTCTAAATTAAATTGAGAATTCAAAACTGACAGGAGCAGCAGGATGACAGATGAAACCAAACCTGCTCAGCTGATCTACATGAAATCCCAAACTTAAAATGAGGTAAAATAGATCCTTGACTTTGACAAGTCATCCAATATTAGCTGCATTAAACTCTGCACATCTCTGAAAGAAGTTTCTTAAAGGCCTAAAAACAATTGACTGAAAACATCTCCAATGAACATCCAAAGGTTTTAATCGTCATATCCAGCAGAAGCAGTCTCCGCCCTCCCTGCACTGTTGGTGGAAACCTGGAGCTCCGACTCCATGCATAACAAGAGACTGGCTGCTGTTAATTAGCTGGAGTTGAAGAATTATTATGACTTCAGGGATCTTCTCTCCTTCCATTTAGACTTGGACTGAGTGGGGCGCTCTCAGGTGCTGCTGTGCAGTCAGGATTGAAAATGTGAAACATTAATGAGCTGGATGAGATTTAGGACCACAGACCCTCACTGAGAAGGAAAATGGCTGCAGTCAACAATCAATTGCGTCACGTCCCACACATCCGTGTGTGCACCAACACGCCTCATTTGATTACATAGATGCACAACCTTTAACCCTTTAATACCGGAGCTCCAGTGTTTATGTTCTTTGATTTACCGTAACTTGTAAACTGTTAACACAATCAATGTCATTCTAGCAAATTCTGAAGGAGAAAAGCGGTGCGTTTCAGTATGGTAAAGATTTCATGTTTAAGCGTCACAGGCGACGCCTCAGGTGTTAAAAGGTTAAGCCAACAGGGACATTACTAAACACGCATGGACTTGGACCTTGCAGGCTCTTCATTTTCTGATTTTACATTGCTCATCGCACAGATTTTCTCTCTGAAATAAGTGAATCTGTAGGAGCCCAAGGCCTGCAAGGTGTTTAGGTTCAGAGTCTGAAGTAAATTATACTGTTTGACCTTCATAAGTTCTCATAAATATTTGTTATTCATTCTTTATCCCTATTTGGAATGATTCAGGGGGGTTTATGGAGTCTATCTCAAGTACCAAGTCTGTTGCATTGCCCCATGCAGAAAAAACAACCTTCTTGCTGTGAGCCGATGGTGCTGACCGCTTTTTTTTTTAATTATGATCTGTTGAATCATGTGGATGTTATTCCTCTGAAATTCAGTTTTCTTCATTTTAAGATCTGGTCAAGCGAAAGAGTGAGAAGCTGGTAAAATAAGAAAATATGTTTGAATGAAGGTCAAGACTGACGGCCCTTTTGTTTCCTCAAATTCAAAAATATTTTAGGCTGATCTGAATAAAGGACACAGCCAGGCTTCTCACTCATCTGTCCTCCTCAGATGAAATGTGGATTTCCAGAGTTTGAATCACACTGATGCACAGGAAACAACAGTAGAGCAGCTCTTATGGTGCATATTGCTGACAGGTTTATAAAGACAATTCTCCAACTGCAGGCTATTATGGCATGCAGCTTGTAGATGACAGAAAGCACACAGCCCCCCCGCCTAAACAAATCTTTCTAACTGCACTCTCTGGGAACAACAGAAGCTAACCCAGTCTTGCATTGTAATAAATATTCAGCCCATGTTTTAGCCAAATTCTCTTGGGTATTTAAAAGAAGAAAAAAACAACTACTCAACCTGCAGTAGTTCACTCATGCATGGTACTAATGGGCAGGTGCGGGGCACAGATTTGCTTTTCCTGCTGCCCTGTTTTAGCCCCGCCCCTCTCTAAAGCCGACTGCCTCTGCCCACTTCCGACACAAAAAACCCAGAGCTGGGCACTTTTGTTCAGCCTGATCTGTAAAGTACAGGAACTGAGGCGTGCGGGCCATTTCCACAGCCGAGCTCCAAATGCTGAAGTGGAGATAATCAATAGTTAATGGGGGGAGAAATGTAATGACAGTGAAGGATGACATTTCAACCTTAGGGAAGGTGTAGCTGCAGAGAACAGTGCTGCGTGGATGCTGATGTGTGCCCACGGCAGTTATGAGTTCACAGCCACCCTCTAATGCTATATTAATGATTTCCCTTTTCAACAGGCAGGACTCATGTGTGGAGCGGCCTGCCACCATGCATTTCTGCTCAAATATTAGGGTAGAAGCACATTTCTTTTCTGAAACTTTGTCACAATCTGTTAGCAGTGACATTCAGCTCCTGATGACAGATTCCTGCAGCAAACCCGTCCGTCTGTGCTTGACTATATTTTTGTGGTTGAAACTTAGTCGTGCTTTGCCTAAAGAAATATTCTTTTAGAATGCATGGACTTTATTTGAGTGGTCCCTTTGAAAATATGTTTCAGATCCGTGTGAAAGCAGCGATGGACATTTCCCACTGGGCTTCATTATGAACTGGAGTGGATCAGATTAATGGTTCTGTAAAACATCAGATAACCGCTCTGTGGTTTGGCAGCTGTTTATGCTTGAAGTAATGTAGCTTAATTTGTCTGAAAGCTTTCAAAGACATAAACACTTGATCCTTTTATGTAGCATTTCTTATTCTGGCTCAAAAGTCGGAATAACAAAATTCAATAAATTTTATTTATAGGCACCTTCCATGACACTAAATACGACCTCATACCTCTGCCCTCCCCAGGTACTAAACCAATCACCAACCTGATGAAAACAGTGATTTGAACATGTTCTTGTAGCATTTTTCTGATGATGAAAAGAAATAAAGAAAGAAAATTAAGATTTAAAATTGATTTCTGAGTATTTCTTTATTCAAATCGGTGTGAATCAGGAGCAGCTGAAAAAATGATGGCTGAAAAAGATTGAATTTGTGGCATAGAAAATGTTCTGGGCGGGGCTCCGTGCTCCCCTTTACTTATGCATATACTTTCAGACAAATACATCCATATGCATCTTTATTTTCCTCGTCTTAGCTGGAATATGGATCAAAACTGTACGGCTAGATAGCTCCAATATTTGCTCGCCATTTTTGTAGAAATGACAATGTTATGTTGGGGATGTGAGGGGCTGTAAGCTATAGGTGAGGAGAGTGTAAACAGATGGATGATGGGAAGTAGGGTGGGATTACTCTGCACAAACACTCCTGCACACAATTTTAATTTAAATTTTAATTAACTACAAAAAAAGATTATTTTGTTTTTGGCGCAAAACTGTATAATTATAATTAGAAAAAAAGACCACTTGGAACACTTTGAAAAAATATCAAAATATGATGTAGTGAGAATACCTACAAAGTGGCCTCCAGATGGAGAGATTGTTGTCAGACTAAACAGAAAAAAAATTCAGAGAAACATTTTGAAGCTATTTAATTTCCATTCACAATTTGATTTCAATTCTAAATTCACAGGGGAAAAAAACACAGTATATACATGAATGAACTCCAAAAAAATACTTCTGGTATATTTTATGAGGCAAAGTGATTGATCACGGCTGAGAGCAAACCACGTGATCCAGTCTGTGAAATTTCTATTAGGCTCACTAATTGGCCATATGTTTCCTGTCATTGACGGTGAAGCGCCATCTAGTGGCCGTCTGAGTCAGTGCAGTTTCTGAGCGCAGCCCCCCTTCTCCCCCATTTGTTAAATTATTATCTCCCCACCACCAACCAACTCACAAGGAGGCGGTGGAGCCGGTGTGGAGCGGAGACATCAGCATCTCTGCAGCCGCGCCACACCGCCAGACGCCGGGGCGCTGTCCTCCAGCCGCGGTGCAGATTAAAGTTACGCGCAGCGCGCGCGCGCGCTGACCTGCGCGTGTTGCGGGGGGCTGCGCGTCTTGAGCGGCTGTGAGCGCGAAGCCTTGCATCTCTTCTCTCTGCTCATCAGTTGTTGCTGTCACCGCTCGGGCAGCCACAGGCGCGCGCGGATCCGGACAGACGCCGAGGATCGCAGGTGAATCAAACCGGCGCGGATCAGAAGCATGAAGCTTTTCTTTCTTTTGTCATTTTGATGCTCGTTGTTCTGTATTTTTACCTGAACTTTTACTGTTTAAAATCCAGTCTCAGTGCATCTCAACTGTGAGTAAACCATTAAAAGCTGCAGACTCTCCAAACAGGCGGAGAGGGATGGTGCACCTGTGGATGCAACAGAGATTCACCAACTGTGTGATGTTTGCAGATGTTTCCAAAACGATGCTCAGGTTTACTCCAGGATTCATTCATAAAACCCTTTAGAAGAGGAACAGGGTCATTTTTCTGTCTCATTTAGCACAGCAGGCAGTCTGATGCTCACTTTGTAGTTCCTTAATAGAGAATCACTCAAAGTGAGATTTATGGATGTTTTTTTTTTTCCTTTTCTTGTGTGTTTTGATTCAGAGTTGAATGCCGATCCGTCACTGTCACATCCTGTTCTTGAAAGCATGCTGGAACAGCCATGCCTGTTTGCACTCTTCACACAAACATTTCCGGCCAGGCTTTGTGCAGGAACAAATGTGCAGCCTGTTCCACTGCAAACAAGCCTAAGATTTTATGACAGTTTTTCAAAAGTGGTTAATTTTTTTCATTCACTACATGACGCTGTAAACTTTCATCTGATTTGGGTCACTTGCAAGATTTACAGTGTGGAGATGAAATTCAATTAGACAGCCCTGCAGCATTCTTTACTCAATGGCAGATGGCTTAATGCTCTTGGATCTTGCATTAGTGTCTCTTAATGCTCTAATTGGTTTTCATCATTTCATACTATCTATCAGAATAAAAAGGAGATTTAAAAAAGCGTTGCTTGAATGCTTCCCTTGTCAGGTCCAGCCCCAAAGCCACCACTGTCTAAACATTTCACTTGGGATTGTGATGCGCTGTCATAAATGCAAGTGGAGCTCAGAGTAAACGCTTGTGGTCCCTGCGTGTCTTAGATGTTGGCTTGTTGGAACAGTGGAAGTTGGAGAATTTGTAATGTGCGGTAAATGAACTGTGCTCTCCGGTGAGGGCATGTTTGTCTGTGTGAGTTAATTCCAGGCCCGAGGAGACGGTTTTCCTCTCTGACATCTACAGAGATTTTGTCAGACGAACATCCGCTTCAGTTTCAGTTGGAAAAATGGCTTCAGCTTCTCCCTGTGCATGCCATCAGCTTTAAACCAAAATCAAGAAAACATTTTCCTGTCACTCGCTTACTTAATATTTACCATTATTTTTCAAATGAGCAGACACGTTTGTGCTGCTGCTCCACATCAATCCCTGCTTGCAGATTTATTGTGTCATTGTAAGAGCGATCAACCTCCCAGGAAGAAACCTTTTTGAGTGATATCGAAGATGAAAGCAGGGAGCAGCATTTGAAGCCATGCCAGTTCTATCTGTATGAATAATAGGAGCGTGTTTGTCAAGGCAAAGCTAAACTCAAAGCTTAGATTCTGGTGTCAAGACTTATCGTCCATATTCACTGTGCTGTGTAATAAAAATGACAACAACTTATGAGTCAGATATCAACGGGATGCTAAGCGTCTCTGAAGGGTGACTCCACAACCAGGTTGAATCCCTGCTTGATTAAACATTGTTGCTGCACTCGGGTGGTCATACTGGCTGCATGTTGGAAGGAGAACTTTGGCCTTTGACAGAAGGATTTATAACTACACTGACTATAATGACTGAGCGGCTGCTGCTGCTGCTGCCAAACGCTGATGCTGAGTTCATTCAGTCTGATGCTGGAAGCAGAGACATTTAAATGTCAGTGGAAACATGCTCAGTCCTCATAGCAGCAGTGTTTGAATATGTAATATTAATGGTGGAAAATTGAACAATAAAATGCAACTTTACTACTGTGAAATGATTCAAATGCCGTTCATTGTTCTGAATCTAATAGGAGAGCGGATGTTGATGGAGGACAGAAAGGCAGGAATATTTGTCTGGAGGGAGAGTCACCCCAATGTGTCATAACGAGCTCGAGCTCTTACGACATTTTGGATGCCATGAATTTTTGAAGTTGATGCGCTTCACTTGTAACCATAGCAGTTTTTTTTCAGAAATGTGAATGAACACTGGAAGGGTCCAGAGTTCTGCATGACACGGTTTAATTTGAGCTGTGGTCAGTCAGTCAGTCTAATATATCATTAAAAACCAGTTTGGAGGGAAGGATTGCAATTGAAACCAGGTTTGCACTTCTATGCTATGGTCACAAATACAATGTGATGTGGAAGCATTGCAAAATCTTCAGAAATTAATGCCGTCACACAATATTTTGAAAATCGTTGGCACCACAGAGTAGCCGTAGCTGGACTGCCAGCCGGCAGCAGCTCTAATTGGACGATGTGTAAATGTCTCCGGACAGCGGGCGTCTATATGAAGTGCCATTGTCTGCCAGCTGCCCGGTATATAAAAAGCAGGACACTGATTATTCACAGCTCAGATTTTGAACACTCATTATAATCTTGTTAGATTACAAATTTACCCATTTTTAGACAACATGTCCCTCAAGAAAGCACAATATTCTGTGTTCTTTGTACTCTTCTCTGCATCAAACAAAATCTGACAATGCACAGGTCTTGGAGTGGCTGTGGTACTACAACACTAGGGATGTAACAATTCAGTCATGCCACAATTTAATTCACAGTTTGAAAGTCACAATTTCAATTTTTTCTGATTTTTTTCTCTCAACACAATGAATTAAAGGTATTTTAAGGCCAAGTATGTTTTTTTTATTCCCCTAGTAACAGAAATGATTAAATATAATTAACAATCATACATAATATTGAAATGATCACAAATCCTTTGTAACCAAGAGGTGTTAATTATTTTAACATCTCTATTTATGCTGGGAAACAGTCACAAAGCTGCGTTGTCACCCATGACTGATGTCATGGTAGATTGGTCAAAGTTGCTGTAAAGTTACAATGAAAATGTGAAGTTGCGGAGTGTGCAACAAATCACGGTTTTTGCGTTAATTTGCATTAATAGTTGCCATTGAAATGTCGTGACATCCTGGAGGGACTGACTTGTGTAAAACCTTTGATTCCAAAGGAGCTGAAGGAATTTGAAGGGGAGCGCAGCTGAAGAGCACGCAGCCCCTCCAGTACGAACACACACACGGGCACGCACACACACACACAGACACGGGCATGCACACACTCACAGCGAGCCTGCATGGATAAAAAGAATCAGTTCTTCATTTTGAAACGTAGGCACAGGCCGTGAAAAATCTTTTTTTTTTTATTTCTCCAACGATAGAATTGTTGACAAGTTTTAATATTTTTTTTTAATGATTCACAAATTATCATTACATCTGTGATTGAATTGAATTGAATTGAATTGAACTTTATTCATATCCCCAAGGGATAAATTTATCTGTCATGGCACCCATATATCTAAACATTTGCAAAACACAAATTCCTATGAACATAAATATGAACACCTATCTACAATAACTATATACTATACAATACTATAAAAATACTATACAACACCATGTTGAGTTTTCTGTAGCTGCTGTCTCCCCATTTTGACCCACAGTGGCCAGGATTGTAAGATTGACGTTCGATCATCGGCTGGCTCCTGCCCAATATCAACAACCCTCATTCAGTGCTCTTGTTTGTCTCTGTGGTGCCGTCCCACTACCACCCTCCGATTGTTAGAAATTGTATGTGACAGTAGGACGGCAGCACAGGGGAGGGGCTGGACAACTCATTCCTAATTCGTCACATATTGACACATTGCTAAGAACCATCTACGTCAATAATTGATGCTTTGGGGGTCCCCAAATCGTCGTTATTAGACAGGCTGGCTGTTCCAATTGAATCAAGGCTCCCCAACCTCCGGGCCGGTACAGGGACTGCACCGGTATCCTAACCCTAACTTTAATTTGGTTCCAAACAGGGATCGGTACTGGACGTGGATCAGTGAGTTGTGCTGGAGGGTGGCAGTCTGATGTCAGCCAATCATCAGACAATTAGGGAACTTTGTTCTGTGCCCTCCTGCCACCCGCCTGTCGCTCGACTCCTCAATGTGTCTGGGCGGCCACTGACCAATGTCAAAAAATCGTCCAGTCGCGATTTAATTTGAACTTTTTCTTAAAACCTCTGCAGCCAACTCATGGTACACAATAACCTGACTTCTACCTCCCGATTTTAATGCTGCAGCCAGATCACCTGCCAAATTTTCTGGAAAAGTTGCATTCAAGTCGCTGTGCTGCGACATTTTGGGACATTTGTCCATAGTTTTAATGTAGCCACCAAAGCACAAAATTACAACAAAGCATCTCTTTATATTTTTTATAAGGAAGTATTGAACTGCTGATGAAAACTCAATATGATACAGATTCCATCCACACAGATATAATTGAATTTGCATGGCAGTAAGCCATTTTCAGGCAAAGTAATATAGAACATTACCCTCCATCTTGACATAATTAATGTTAGAGATCTATTTAATACCCAAGAGATGTTACTCTGCCTTTGTCCTTTTATGTTTCACTTAGCAGCAGAATTACACTTTTGTATCATTTTCTTTTTAATTAATTATTTTTCTAAGTTAAACAATAGGAAATGTTTTTTTTTTACTATTATGAGTGCAACATTGTAAATGTAAATGCAGTGAAATGCAAACAGGATGTGGAAAAAGAAAGAACATGGAAAAAGATTAGGAAAAAAATCACAGGTATACAGTCCAAAGTGGGCTAAAACAGACAGACAGCCTTCACTTTTCCCACCAGATACTTCTGCCTCCTTTAAACTTTTTCATTGAGGTTGTATTTTTTGGAAGTTTGCAGGAGGGTGTGTCTGGGGTGTAAACTATTCCTGTATGGCAATGCGTGTATCAGTAATTTTGAAATGAATTCAGATACATCATTTTGTCCTTTGAAGACAGTGGTGTCTATAAACTATTAGTATTCTCATTAATTTCAGTTATAAACCAATCGTGTGAATTTCAAACTACCACCACAATTTCAAACTCGTTCTTAGATTCCATCCAGAAACCCAAAATGTCATATAAATAACGCAAGTAGTGGCTTGGTTTCTGTTGGCATTTAGATAGCACTCCTTGTTCCAAATTGGCCATGAAAATGTTGGTGTTGGCAGGGGAAACTTTCTGTCCATAACCGTACCCCTTATTTGTAAATACAAGTTGCAGTCAAACACAAAATTATTCCAAGTGAAATTCCTGCCCAACACTTGTAGAAGCTTTTCATCTGGTGTTTTTGGGTCTGGGTATTTTTGAAAAAATCTTTCGGACACAATTGACTCCCTCCTTGATCAAAATATTGGCGTGAATCCTCATAGCTGCTTTGCTTTGATTATCCAGTCCACAACTGAAGTGTTTGATCAGTTTAGCCTTCTGTTTGTTTGTGTTTAGAGTATTCCTAATTTTTTGTTTACACTTAAGCTAATCCCACTTCAGTCTCATTATTTAATCACATGGTAACATGCCATTCGTCATATGTTGGTGGATATTTAATGCAATATATGTAAGTCTTAAACATTATGAGAAAAAGCACTCAAGAGGTAGAGTATCTGTGTCCCTTTCCAAACTATAGAACCACTATAGTGACCAGAGCACTGCGGCAAAGCGGAGTTTAAAGATTGTTTTAAAATAACTCATAGAGCTTCATGTCTTCAAACTACAATCATGGGAATTTAATCTGTTGGTTATTATCAATTTACTTAAATCAAGATCCTATCAGGAAATTCTGCAGTATACAAAATTCACTTTATATTACAGAATGACATAGTTATATTATTACATATTGTTACTATAAAGTTACATACTTGTTTATGATCCTAAACTATATCTGCTACATTTTCATTTTTAATAAACATCAATATTATATTTGACGCATTTTGGTCAACTCTTTTAATGTTCAGGGGATCTTAAAGGAATTTTTGCACTTCTGGAAGCTCAGGTCATAGAAATGCATCTAAACATGCAGATTTCTGCAAACACAGCAAACCCACTGAGTCTTTAAGATGCACAGCTTTAGAGGAAACCAGAGTCTAAAAAGAGAAGTTGTTTACATCATTGTCATGATAGAGTATCTTTAATGTGTCTTTGACAGCATAATGATCACATGAAGATTAAGAGTAAGTTAAGAACCACAGCTGAGGCTTGGAGATGGTAGTGATAGACGGTTAGTTTTGTCTTCAACTCCATCAGAGTGGATACAACTTCCTAACTGTAAAAATACTGTTTTTTAGGAAAGTGGGTTAGAATTTTAGCCCAAGTAGTACGTTTCATTTAGTACATTTAGCACATTTCATTTCAAAATGAAATGTTTATTAATTTTGACTTCTGTTAGTTTGTAGGGGGTATTTGTCATTTATGTTTGTTATGTGACAATCAGTCTACAGAGAGGATCAGTTGTAGAAACGCAATGAAGTCAAGAGCAAAACGAACCAGATGGGGTTGAAGATGTTAAAGAAAATTCTGCTTCTCCCAACTTCAAAATCCACAGGGATTTTCCTTAACCACACAGGGATTACAATGGTGTAAAGAGGAAACATTTAGGAAGGCTAGATCTCATTGAAGTGCCTTTCAAGATGTTTTTAGAAAAAAAAAAAATGGTGAGGACAACGATGGATCCAAGAAGGAGGGAGAGAAGGGGCAAAGCATAAGGAGAGGTGAGACAGATGAGAGACCTGCTGAAACTAAAGCAGCGGTTGCCACAGTAACACAGAACATCCATCCATGTTCAACAGCATATCCACTTGATGTGCTGAGCCTCATGGGATGCTGTCATTAGTAAGTCAACAAACATTCTCTAAGGATAGTTTAACTTGTCCTCACATACATAGCTCATAATAAGATTTTCTAATTTCCTAGTTTCATTTGAACATAAACATTTTTGTTGTTTCTAAAATGTTTGGGAACATATTTACGTTCAGTAATCTGTTTTCAACCTTTTTTTTCTTCTGGTTGTTTCGTTCAGCAGTAGTTGTGTGGCACAGGCACAAATGTCCTAATACCAATACCAAATCATGTACTTAAAAGTTATGTTCAATATGCAAAATCTAAACCAAAACAAACAAACTAGATCTTTTAAATGTTTAATTGGGAACACAAAGTATGAAGTTCTTGAAAAACTTTAACCATCTTGAAAAGATATAGATATTTGATTCTATTAGACTCAAGTTGCACTAAAGAACTACATATTTCAATATTGATCTTCTCGAAAATCATATCGTTTATTTCCGGATGTGCGTAACTTTAAAAATGAATGACATTTTGTCTTTTTAGTTCACAAAATATTTGTCTTTAGGTCTTGAAGGTTTATAAAGAAAAATGATTAGCTAAAAACATGTTTAGTCTTTTTGAAAAGTGACTGGGCCCTCAGGAAGTACCCGCTGGCTCCAAGAAGTCAGAATCTCATAGACTACTATAGTGAAATAAACAGAAATTGCTCACTCATTCTGTCTCAGAAAAACTATTTTTACTCTGATACATTTTTCTTAGCATCTTCTTGATAATCCTATTTTTTTAACAATTTTTTATCATTAAAAAAAATATTTATCTAAGTTATTATCTAAGGTATAAACTGATCAATCAGATCTCTCAGTAAAAGTACGTGAGACCCACTGGCCTTTGAACATTTGATTGACGGATTCTCTTAAACCACTTTTACTGGAAGGGGTGTGGACAATCATGAGTGAACAAGCTCACTCATGATTAGCTAGTAGTCGCCATTGAAATGTTGATTCGGACCAACTTTTTAAAAGGAACAAATCTCTTTGAGTCCATATTTGGAGTTGTTTAAGACAACATTCTCTTCATTGTGACAGCACTGAACTCTTATTCAAAGCTTTAACTACAAAAATGTTCTGGTGTTAATGTTAACACAAGTAACATAATAAATTTGATGGGAATTAGGTATTGTAAGGTCGCCAGTGCAACAGGGGGTGCGATGAGCTGAATCCAGTTTGGATTCTTCCCCAGCCCAATAAAATACAGAGTTGTGTCAAGAAGGGCGTCTGGCATAAAACGCTCTTGGGTAATATGCCCAGAGTTAAACAAGGCTGTTATAGAACATAAGATAACCCCATCGGCCTTTCTTACTGGTTAAATGAAGTAGTCAATACTAGAAGTTAAGACTCAGTTTGTGTGAAGGTTTTGAATTAGAGGGTTCTTAATGCTCATCACATGGACAGGTCCCGTCAACACATCCTCATCCTCAAGTCGCCACGTATTCAGGTTTGGTCAAAGACCCCATAACATTTTTTGTGTCTCCAACTCATTGTTTTTGACGTGCTGGCTGTTTGTAAAATCAAGGATACAGAAGCCCCAGGGACAAGGTACTGGATGCAGTACCAGACCTGGTACCAGATGTGTCAGGGTTTGTGGTGGAGGACCCAAATGCAGGAGACCAGACTTGGTGGCAGAAACATAAACGTTTACTAACTCAACTTAAACATGACAAAACCAGGAGAACAAACCAGTGACATGACAGAACGTAAATTAGCAGATGACCTGACAATGAGAACTGAAAACCAGACACTTAAATACACTGAGGATGATTAACTAAATGAAAACAGCTGTGGATGGTTAACCTGAACATGGTGAAACTGACAGGATAAACAGAACATGACAAAACCTAAGCACTGAAACATGACAGGATGCGGTACCGGACGCAATATTAGACGTGGACTGGCCCTCGGGAAGCATCCGGTACTGGTACCCAAGCCTGGTACCCTAACCCTAACCTGGCACCGGATGCGGTTCTGGACCCGAACCAGTACCAGACGCGGTAATGGGAGCGAACCGGGCCCGGAAGCGAATTGATACCAGGTTAGAGTATTGGTGTGCTCCACATCCCGGTAATGAACCGGTTCCGGTTTGCAGTGATTTAATGGGAACAGTCATCACGTCAAAAAATGACGAGTTCGGGACACCTAAAACGTCAATTTTTTACGTTAATATGTAAGGAGTTGGGATTAAAAATGGGTTGGTCCATTGCTGTTCTGTGCCCGAGCCAGAACCAGAGCAAAATATAGCTAGTCTGTCGAACACTCGAACACTATTCTCTATTCTCACATGCTCAAGATGGGCAATAATTTACAAGCAAAGAGTACGCGTCGTTTCTGGTGACTTTCCACTGATGCCCACCTGACTGCTATAACCAGGAAAGCACAGCACGGCACTATGTCCCCCCATCTTAGATCTATTCTGTCAACTGTTTACAGTTCACCTCTAGAACCCTGCAGACCCACTTCAACATCTTGACATAAACATGGAAGCAATCTGCCAAAAGGTCACTTTTATTTTTGTCCCACTGTATTTTCCTTCAGTTTCATGTTCAATATTTGCAAAACAAACCCTAAAAATAAATAAAAAAGATAAATGAAAAATGAAATAAAAAGTTAAATGAAGAATAAAGTCTGAACAAGTAAAGTAATAGAATAAAGTCTGGGGGCCATGGAAAAACACTGTAGGGTTTGTTGTTTAGACGATGACAAATTCAAATTAAATGCTTCAGATTGTGTGTAATGAGTTTCTAATGCATTAGAAACTTCAGCCGCGGTTCTGAGCTTGCCTTCAAAACACCAGTTGGAACTTAGTCTAGACATTCTCTGTGCCCACACACAATTTGCCCTGCTTAGTTTCAGATATGCTGCTGCCTGTTTACAACCATCAATCAGAAACATCCGATGTTAATAGGAGCCACTATTCATTTATATTTGTGACATATTTGAACACCCACTTCACAGAAAATGGAAAAACTTAGCGCTGACTGGAAAAACAAGTGGCCACAGCATCTCTTTGCTAATAATTATCTCTGAAAAACAAACGTTGAATAATATTTCAAATTTGCATAAGCCTCTTTTAACCATGCAAGCACAGTCTGGCCATGAAGTTTCCATGCTTTCCCATGCATAGGTCCAAATAGACAACCAAATCAATAGTCTGAGGTCATGTTCAAAAGATGTCAAGAACAGTTTAAAGCAGCAAAAAAGAAAAACATTCAACTATTAGTCTGAGTCAGTTTTTAATTTTTATGTTTTATTGCTAAATTTCAAGAGTTTGAAAGAATGTAGTTTTAAAAACACACTAGTGTGTTTGACTCAAGTGTTTTTAACCCAAAACCAGCATGAATCTGATTAAGAGTAAAAATACAGCTGTGTTTAAAATAATATCAGATTAAAAGTTTATAAAAAAAAAAAATGTAACTCAGAAAAAAGAATTGCAAAGGTTTATGGGAAACAATACAATATTCAGGTTTTCAAGAACACAAACATTTCATTCAATAATAACAGTCTCCAGAATTAACATGAACAGAATGTATTTATGATGTTTTCCAATAAACAAGCCTGTCAGCTTTTAGTCTAAGGAGAAATGTATCAGTTTAAATTCAAACGTGAGTCCTTCTTTTTCATCTTTCCATGTCTGTGTTGTAGAGGTGATGAAATGACATACTGTTTAGCGGTATTAAAATTAAGCAGCTGGACCTTTTTTCTGTTTGAAAATATGACAAGATATATTCAAATGTGTGCCACGGCACTACGCTCATCATCATCTGTCAGAGGAGATGCAGCGTCTCATCCAAGGCAAGCTCTTTAGACATGGAAGCAGTTACGCAGGAAGCGATTTTGGGATATCTTGGTTGGTGACTTTTACAGAGGAGCTGTGGATCCAATGATTCCACATGACACGCTGTGTGTGGCTGTGGGACCTCTTGCGGTGAAGTAAATGCAAGTTTTCCAGCAAATTTGGCTGGTGGCCATACAGCGGCATTTGTAATCAGGAGGGGGGAGTTGTGTTATTACACGGTGAATGGTAGAAGCGAAGGTTTTAAGAAAAATTAAAAGCAGCAGCTCTTATTGGACAATGTGTAAATATCTCTGGATGGTGACCATCCATAAGAAGTGCCACCAGCTGCCCGGTGAAAAGCGGGCCATTCTACACGCCTGACGGTCGCTTGACTGCCACTGTTTACATTTATGACCACAACAAAAATTTAAAAAAAAGTCTTGAAGATTCTGCTGATGCATCTCCATCATTACACTGTTGTATTTGTGACCGTATTATAACATCTAAAAGCTTGTTGATGTAGGTCAATGAGGAAAAAAAGAGGTACTGCTTCTGTCCATTTATGACATTATGTCTTGGTTGTTGATGCATATTCATCATATTTGAATGTTCTGGGTGTAATTAATCCACAAAGCACAGGTTCCCCTCAAAAATCCTGGTTGCTTCTCAAAAATGGTTTCAAAACGTCTGCATTGTTCTTTAGGGGATACATGTTCATAATCCCTCTTTTCATCGCGCCACAAACTGTTCTTTCAGAAAAGTGAGGCAGTTTTTGGTCTTTGTTCCAAAAACATATTAATTTTTATCTATTACCAAAGCCTGCTCTGCTTGTCAAATATGTACACCTGCACAGGGACGTGAACAGGAACAAAGGGGGGCAGGGGCTCAAAGTTGGGAAAGGGCAGCAAAAACACACATTATTTTATCCTTGAAAAAAAAAGTAGAATTTCAAAAGGAGGTACTAATTTATAAGTACTCAGCTATGAGACCTGTGGAGGTTAAAGTAATACAGTTGTTATTTTTATGTGAACAAAGTACTGTCAACATGAGTTCATTCACCTTTTCGTGTTTGAAAGAGATCCAAAGCAATAAACCACTGGAGGCTATTTATGTTGGCATTGTGCTGCAGGCATAATCAACACAAATCAAGTTTAATACAGATGGTAATATTTCAAACTCACAAATCCTACACGTTTTCTCCCCAGAACGTTGAAATTATTATTAATATTTAATGTTATTATCGTACTGTTGCTGTGAGGATTCTGCAGTTTGCTTTGTTTTTTCAGTGATGATTTTTGTCACGTTCTGTCGTCTCAGTCACATCAGGTTCATGTTGATCATCCGCAGCTGTCGTCATTTCCTCATTTGCATTGTCCTCAGTGTATAAAAGTGTCTGGTTTTCAGTTCTATGTTGTCAGGTCAACTGCTTTATCGCTAATTTGTTTCTATACAGTTTTTGTCCTGTTATGGTTTACTTATTAAAGACCGATTCCAATAGAAATACTTCTGCACCAACAGCCTTGCCCATAACTCAGAGACAAGTTTCTAGTGATTTACAACAGATAAAAATATGGTTGGAATGGGACTTTAAGCGTGAGGCCACTAAGCCCATTTTCCTGTATTTTGGGTCCCACACCTCCAGTTCCTGATGCCTGCACCCACAGTGACTCTATTTTGAGATTCACACCCAGCTAATCTCTCTTTAAATCCTCTAAAACACAGATTTTTTTGTAAATTACCATATTTTACCACCAAAGATTTTGAAACTGAACAATTCAGAATTTAAAGGAGGCAATTCTAATGGGAAAATATTCCATTAAACATGAACAGATTAGTGAAGGCTGGGAGGATATTTCACTAGATGAACTCTTACTCTTATTGCCTCT
The DNA here is from genome assembly GCA_003999625.1 of Oryzias javanicus. NCBI lineage: Eukaryota > Metazoa > Chordata > Actinopteri > Beloniformes > Adrianichthyidae > Oryzias > Oryzias javanicus. The sequence continues at coordinate 8,408,573 of CM012451.1, read as the reverse complement.
AAACTGGGTTTAAACATTTAGATTTGACAAAAAATGGAACTCCTCTCACATTCTCTCACCAGACTGGTGAAACCACTTGGATAAATGGTAAAAGGTTTTAAGTAAGAAGGTTTTGAGTTAAGCCTCCTTGTTTTTTTAGGAACTGCTTTTAGACATTTCATGGTGAAGTTTTCCCACTGGTCCTGTATAGACCTAAAAAAAATGTTCCTACAGTTTTAAAAGTCTGGACTGATAGAACAAAGTGTTTGTATGATCAAGATAATCGACTTTATGTTCAATTCTGTTTACTAATTTTTAAAGCAAAAAGAAAGCATGAAGTGATCTCCTAAAATTATCACCCCCAATTTATAAACGATGGTTAAAATCTAGTAATATTAAGGAGCAACAACAAATATTAAAAGATTTATTTATGCTTGGATTCATTTAGAAATAAAATACTTTTTAACACTTTAGTATGTATGTGTCTGATGTGCAACTTAGTTTGTTGTCAATAATTATTCCTAGAAATCGGAGTTCTTTATCTCTCGATTGAGAGTTTTATTTTATTGACAGCTCTGCTCTGACATTATAATAACAAAAAACATTACTTATTTTGTTGGAGTTCAAAGATATTTTATTGCAGTTCCTCTATGTTTTTTTTTAATAATTTAGTTCTGTATTTACCTAATTTCCTGTGATTGTCCATAAAATAAATTTGTATTGTCAGCAAAAAATAATTCGTTTTAAAAGTTTTTGAAACTTTCAATATATAATGTGTGTAAATGTTGAATAGCAGTGGGGTCAGAGTTGATCCTTGTGGGACACCACAACTAATCTTTGAGCAACTTTTTTCTTCCTGTTAAATAGCTTTTTATACAACTTCAATCTACTTCTCTTGTCCCATACATTTCCAGTTAATCAAGTAGGATTGAGCTGATTGACAGTCAAATATTTTTTTAAATAAAAAAATTCCAGTTGAATATTTCTTTTTGCCTTGACACATTTGTGATTTCCTTCTCTTTCCCCCTAGCCTTCCTGCCATTGTCCAATCATTAGGTTCTGAGGTGAAGTTTTGCTGTTCCCACCAGAAACAACCCATCAGATATGTGCGCTGAGATACGCATCCGGCAAATCAAGTATTAATCTGATGTGTTGTTTAACTAGGAAAGGGGTGGAGGATCCATGCATGGTAGATGCCAGATGAGATTTTTCTTTGTTCTTCACCGACACACAGAGTCATCACATTTATTGATTTCTGGGGATGAGAAACGTAGCAAATATGATTCTAACTGGAAGTTGATAGAGATGTCAACACCCAGTAAGCAAAAGGAAGTAGCATCTCTGTCTGAAGTCATTCATGCTTTTAGAACTATTTTACTTAAGCAGAGCAATAATTCATACATTATTTTAAAAAGTAGTACGGTACTATACCTTTATGTGAAAGAGAAACAGAAGCATTGAATTTCTCTTGATCTAAATATTTTCTAAAGGACGAGTTTTAATTTGTAGCTGGTGCTAAGAATACAGTCACATTTCCCAAAGTGCCACAACATGGCAACCTAAATGTACGTTTTTCAGCAAATTTAGCAGATGGTCACAAGGCAGCATTGGAAATTGGGAAGTGCCACCTTTATATGCGGGGGTTTTAAGCAAAAGTAAAAAAAAATACAGTTTTCCAGGGAAATATACTGTAAAATTGGCTCCACTTCACGAACTTCTGAGTTCAGCAGAAGAATCTCTCTGAAAGTGGAAGGATTGTTGAACATTGACTGACAGCCCTTTTGTCAGAACAGGAGCAGTAAAATGAATACCACAATGGAAATGGTTTTCAAATCCTAATGTAAAAAATGAAATAAATAAATAAATAAATACAAGACATTTGGCATTAAGGATAAAATTACCAGCAGCTTTCAGTCAGTGAGCTACCATGCAGTGAATTTCAGAGGCTGAATTACATGGCTCATAAACTCTCCTGGAAGTGGATTTAACTCAGATTAGCTGCTCAGATATGTTGTTGATTTTTAAAAGGATTTGTTTGCAGCGTGAGGAGCTGTCATCTGTCTTGTCCTTGAACACAACTGTGCTGTCGGCTGGCATCCAGCCGGAGGACCACCCGGAGCTCAGGGAGAAAGCGCATATAGTACAGCAGCAGCATTAGAGTTACAGCTAATAACAGCTGTTAACATGCAGAGGTCAACCTGACAGAAAAAAAAAACCCCAAAAAAACTAAACGAGTCTATATAAATGTCAACTAAAATCTAAGAAGTCATAGAAGTGCCATAATCAGATTTGGCAGGTTGCATTTCTGAAACCTTGGTTTCAATCTAATATCTAATTTCTAACTTCATTCAATCCTACAAAGGTCACAACAGATCTGTCAGTTACGTTACATGCTTCTGCTGTCCTTCATTTATTATCCATAAAGAAAACAGGTTTTTGGTTTCTACTTTCCTTATATCTTTTCTTATACAATCTGAGGTGTGAAAGAATAAAATCTGATAAACAGATGCAAAAATAAATCAGATTATTGGTAAAATTTGTGTTTTTAGTAACTAGCATTATGTGATGTTAACACGGTCACTTAAATAATCCGATTACTCATGTAAAATGGCTCTGCAAGGCCTCATCTCTGCATGCTCCATGTCCTGCTTCCTCCAACGTTCACAGCCGCACAAAGATTCTCCCTGAAACAGCAAAAACAATATTCATCCAATATCTCGGCTGCGCCAGCAGTGTCATCCTCTGTCCCTGAGAATCCTGACTTCATAAATATCAAAATGAGACTTACAGCACACGGAGAGACTTTGATTTCCTTTCACTAAAACACAACAAATGCTTGTTCTTCAGGGCATCATCTCTTCTCTGTCTACAATTACACACTTCATGGTGCTTCCACTCTGATGATCTTATATCTGGTTGCCTTTCAGTGTTTTTAATCAGTGTCTTGCAAATACGGTTCATCGACAGATGAATCAATAAGGTGAAGTATTCTTAAACAGTTAATTGTTAGGTGAATCACATGGAGTAATCTCAGCTTTTCCAGAACATAAAGTGCATTTCAAAAAGAATGCATACCACTAAGGAGCCTTTAACAGGCGTGGAACCAAATTTCAAATGAATAAAGTTAAGCAGGAGAAAAAAGCAAAATAGTTTTTATGAGTTAAAGAAAGCAGTCTGTAAATTGGAAGAATTAAATCGACTTTTGCTGTTGTGCTCTAAAAATTGCAGACGTAGAGCTTTGGTGTGATTCTTGAAGCTAAAGCCAATTTACCTGTATTTGAAATTGACACTGCTGTCTCCTTATGGCAGTGTTGAAGTCAGTTTTCCAGAATGGCTTTATGTTTTGTTTTCAAATCAATGTCTCTTTGTGTGGTTAGCTGTGATGCATTGAAAAAGCGACATTGATCCCTATTCTCTGCTTCATGGGATGCACAGGCGTTTAGCACCGTTTGACTCAGTCCCCTCGAAGGCCATTTTCCTTCTATCACTGCAGTGAGTGATTGATGCAGGGAGGTGTTACAGTACGTAGCCACATTGATTTTCCTAACACAGCCTTGCAACCGTTACTTTCCTGATGATCCAGTGCAAGCATTACCCCCCGTTGACCTTTTGCTTGACATAATGAAGCTTACTTTCTGAGTTGAGTTATTCCAGAGGCTAAATGAAACAAACCCCACATCTGGCAGAAACAAAGATAACCGCTGTTTCATTTTCTCTTTCCAGATGGACTGGATTACACCTGAGATGTGAAGTGTGTTATGTGAGCCAAGGTGTTTTTCCCACCTCACTGGTGGTGGGGAGAGATGCTGCACTCCGTTGCCATGACAGCAGAAGTTCTTTTTGTTCTTGGGTTCCTGATGAGCTCGACTTTTTGTAACCCTATAGCGACCTTACCTGCGAGTCGAGATCATCTTGAAAGGGTTCTGACACAAGCCAGGGAAGACAAACATGAGGAACAACAGGCGCCCGAGGAGCCACCAGAAAACACTGCACTGCAGCAGTTAGAGCAGATCAGTGTTCTGGGCCCTAATAGGACAGCTTTAAACACTGCCAAGCCAAACTTTAGCTCTCTAACAAGGGGAGGATCTAAAGGAGGGAAAACCCCGGAGCTCTGGAGCGAGCAGGACAGCCTGAACCAAATAGATGAGGGCCCCACCAGTGATGTGACCCTTTCATTGGACGCCATTGACGAGTATGCCTACCCAGACTACAGGGGGAAAGGCTGCATGGATGAGAGCGGATATGTGTTTGCCATCGGTGAGCAGTTCACACCGGGCCCTTCAACGTGCCCTTGCCTCTGCACAGACGAGGGCCCTCTGTGCACTAAGCCAGAATGTCCCAAGGTTCACCCTCGCTGCATTAAAGTGGACACCAGCCAATGTTGCCCACTGTGCAGGGAGAAGAAGAACTACTGTGAGTTCCGGGGCAAAGTCTACGCCTCTCTGGAAGAATTTAAGGTGAGCCACATTAACTCTATTCTCTCATTTTTGACATGCTTGAACTTGATAGAAGTGCTGACAGAACAGTCTGTGGTGTATATTATAGGCAAGAGAGCCTGTCTTACAGCATGCAAGTGGGCATGCAGGCAGATTTATAATGGCAAAGGTCAGCACTTGTCTTTCCTCTCACACAGAATATTACCAGAGGTTGAATGCAGCTTCAGCACTGTTTCCATTCTGGCTTTGTTGATGCACACAGAGAGTTACGGAGGCAGAAATGCAAAAGACAGAGGCTTGAACATTTTAATCTTGTTCTTCTTCTTTGAAAGGTCGGACTCAGAATTGCACTGCTATCTTAGTATTCCATTTCTTATGAGATAATAAATTTAACCGCCCCAATAAGGCTTTTTATCTATGTAGTCTCTGGCCAGATGGTTGAGACTAATATAAAATATGTTCTTCTAAGTGGCAGCATTTCCAACAGCTCTTTGTTTAGTCTCAGCTGAGGGAATTCTGCAGGGCTTCCACTCCTGCAAGCTGCATACATCAGCTTTTGAGTTGGGTAGAAGGGAAAGGCTTTGAAAGTAAGCGACAAGCCAGTTTTTGTGCTTGATTGCTACATTTTGGGATATTGAATGAAGTGGTACCTCGCTCCATTTTTCACAGAAAAGCACCATGTGCATGCGCAAGCCTCTGCAATCTTCGGCAATGCTTGCAGGATTAACCTTTTGCGCTCTTGGTATGGCGAGACTATAGAGGCAGTGGAAAAATGAAACCAGTATTGTAGTGGCTGAATGTGAATCAAAGGGAGCTCTGTCGGTGCTAGCCTTTGTCTTCCTCCTTTCTTAGACTTACAAGAATGCTCGGATGGTCAAGTGCCTTCAAACTGTGTTTGTGCACCAAGAAAATTGAAAGCATCTTTCTTTAGATTCTCATTCTTATTGATTTCTTCCTCTGTCCCTTGAGGAAGCCCTTTTGAAAATGAGGCTTTCATCGGCAGAAGAGAACTGAACTTCCCTGTAGATGCGTCTTTGTGACACAGAATCAGCCCCTTAGCAGAGCATAGTGACTTTTGTATCGCATTCACCTGCTTTTGTCACGCTGTGATTTTTTGTTGTAAACTGCACTATGGCAAATAGACGCTGTTACAATGACACAATAATAGTTAGACAGTAATTAAGTGAGTAGATTCTGCTGGTTTTTTCCTCGTGTTTGTGTGTGTTAACTGTTTCCGGAGGTGTTCATTAGCACTGTTTGTTCTCTTCCAGGTGTCTCCATGTGAGAAGTGCCGGTGTGAGCCCAGTGGGGAGGTGCTTTGCTCTGTGTCAGCTTGTCCTCAGACTGAGTGTGTGGACCCCCAGTATGAACCCAATCAGTGCTGTCCCATCTGCAAAAACGGTCAGCTATGTTCAAAACTTGTCTTCAATTCAAGCCTCCTACAGTGGAGGCTGTGGGTTTGAGATCTTTTTTGCCACAGAGCGCTTTAGCTGAGGTAATGAGGCCAAGGTAGCGTAGCTCGGATTTTGCTGACACAAAGCATGCAGGGTGCTGGCCTGCAGTGTTTGCAGTATCTTACCACATCAGTTTGGATTTATTTAAATGAATTCTGCTAGAAAATATGGTTAACAAGCTTTGAGCTGTTTAGTTTTAAATAATAGGCTCAGGTGTCATCTTCAGCCTCAGAGGCTCTGAAGTCTGTTCTAGATCTATCATTTTTCTGTTGATGATCCTGTTGGCTGGACAGCTTTGGCCTGTCCGTGGAGGAGGCAGTCTGCATCTCACAGTCGATTAAGTGAAGTTGTTTGCGATGGTTCCCGACAGCATGTCCTAGATTATGTCCCCTTGTTTTCTTTGCATGAGTGTAACACAACATGGCAATGTCAGCAGCACTGCCTCCTTCAGCAAAAAGAATGATGACTTGCGATATGTATCTCTGACTTGGAATCTTTAAGCAGCTGTCTGATATGAACAAGAGAAAACAATTTGCATGAAAATAGAAAATTCCAGCTCCACATAAATGTCTTTTCAAGAAGAGATTAAAGAATTTCTAATTCTACTTTTTAATAGAAAGTGTGAGGAGCAAAATATGCTTTTCATGGAGTTACTTTAAACTACAAAAGAAATGTTGAAAATTAGGGGTTTTCCCTTCACTCACTTTCAGATCTTTAATCTAACAAGAGATTATATCAATATAAATAAATTGATTAAATCATCAACATATCCCCTAATTGCCCCATTCAGTATTTTATTACCATCTGTTTAGTGGATTTTAATTACCCCCAAAATATCAATGATTTAAGCTCAGAAATCATTAGCATTTGCATGTAATGAATGGTCATGACTAGCTGTTCATCAAAGCTTATCTAACTTTAAATTATAAGTTTGGTTCTTGTAATTAATAATTACAAAAAAAAGGTTTTCATGTATTCAATGATACAGTACATGCAGCTGTAGGAGAACAAGATGGTTCTTGTTTTTCATTTTGCTCTAACTTTTTACTTAAATGTCTGTTTAAGTCTGCATTTAGGGCTGGAATGGACAAAAATGGTCAAACCTGCAGGTGACCTGTAGAGAAAAAAATGTTCATGTACATTTTTATCAACGGGCCTGCAGCGGGCGACAGATCATAGTGAAAACTGATACAATGTATAAGGGAAAGTAAGGGTGAAGTAGGTACAGATTTCTCAGTCAGTCAAATGGTTAACAAGCTGCTATGTAGGCAGTATTGCCAGAAAGTTTCAGAGCTTTCCAGTCCTTTGTAAAGTTTCTACATTTGTAAATCTGACCGATGATGTCAGTGCCTCACCAGCCGTGAATCTCACCGCACGTCACTGGTCAACCTCCATACGGATCAAACCCCATCCAGGTCAACGCCCCATACGAGTCAGCGCCCCTTTTGGGTCAAACCCCCATTACCAGGTTAGAGTACAACAGGCTGCATGCCTCTGGGTTTCAGAATCCCACCAATTCCACAGGCTCATTCACCCAAAAAGTATTGATTTATTTAATTTTTGGATTGTATCTTTAGTGTTACCACAAGATTACCACATATTACCGTATAAACAGATGGTTACATGTGAGGGAAAATTATAACAATAACAAAAAAAATGTCTGGTGTTCTTTGTTTTAAACAGCTCCACAGTCTTTGTAGATTTGGATGAAATGATTAATAGGAATTTCTGTGACTTAGAATGGGCTTCCAAAAAGAGATATTCCCAGTGAGATCATGAAGTTAATCTCATTTTCAGCTTTGAAAGTCATTTTTAAATGAAAACCTTCACTTGAAGCAGGGAAAAAGAAGTCTGCAGACTTCTGTCAGATGGCGATGGGTGGACAGAGGGGAGAACTTCTTTTGAAAATAATATTCTCTATTAAAATGTCTATTTAAAAAATATTTTTAGTGGAAAAGCACTAGTTCCTTTCCATTGTATTGAATTTGTATGTGGTTTGCATCCTTAATTCCTTACTATTTCTCATGTGACATTGTGATATTTACAGAAAAACACGTTTTGTTGCAGTTAAACAAAAAGGCTAAATCATTACAATAAAAATGCAGAGGTTTGATTTGACCCCAAAAAGCAACAGCCTTTTTTTCATTTTTAGTGTATATCAAACTGTATATTTAGCCTCAAGCATCTGTGAGAAGAAAAACATTTAGGCGGATGCCTTTCCAATTTAGTTATGTCAGTCGATAATATAATGTCATCTTTCCCCAATTACTTAATGTTTTGTGCATTTTCGCATTGTGAACTGTCATTTGAATGACACATTTTTGTCAAACAAACTAAAAACTGCTTCCGTTTGCAAAGGAAGACACACGCGTGTAATATTTTTAGACAAGTCTTAAGCAGTAGATGGAAAGTGATGAAAGTAAATGCTAACTTGCCACAGTGCATTTTAGAACCATCGATACATTTAACTTTCAGAATTACCTCACATTTTAAGCCCTTGTCCAGCATTCTTTTGTAGCATCTACAAAAATCGTACTCCCGTTTACATAAGTCAGAGCTACACAGAGGTGTTTAGGAAGAAGTTACAGAAAATGGCCTTTGGCAGAGTGTGCCTCTTGTTTGTGCAGCAGTGAAGCAACGGAATAAGAAACAGCAAAAGGTGAGACATTTAATTAATTTTTGCACTGCGCCAATGACAGAGTGTTGCATTTTTATTTGCACGTTTACTGTTGACATTTTCATTTTTTCTGGGTTGCAGCAAAAATCAAAGCTTGAACTGTTAATTAGGCTAAAAAGAGCAAATCATTTTCAGTATGTTTAGGAGTCTCCTGCTGAACTGGGAATATCTACTATAATGTTTCTATATTATTAAAGCTGTAGAGATGTCCGTGTATAAGTGTGGTTTGTAAAAACGCTGTGGAGGAGAAGCCCATTTCTTCATGTGGGTGTGCTCTGATGATCAGAAGTCTCCATTTAAATGTAAATAATGACTTTTGTTTTAGCATGAGTTATAAAACCTATGTTGGTGACTATTGATGACGTCATTGAGGATTTGTAACGTCTAAATTTGAAGACACTATTTTTTCATTACTCTCCATTTGGAGGGCTAAATGTAGGGGTAGGGAGGGGAAAAATGTCTCTTGTGTAAAGCCATGTCCACACGTAGCCGGGTATTTCTACAAACGCATATCTGCCGACCTCCGTTTTATAAAAACGGTTGCGTCCACACGTGATCGTTTTAAAAATAATTCCGTCCACACGTCCCCGCATACTTGCGCTGTTGGGCGATGTAATGAGCATGCCAGAACAGTAGTTGGCAGTGTTTTCCTAAAAGGCAGTGAAAATCTCCGACGGCGTCTTTCACGAGTGGCATGTCTTCGAGGAGCAGGAGGAAGGGATATTTGTAAAATAGCCGACTGCAAAGCGCTTATTCTCCTTTGTTCCTCGACAAGAAGCAGTAATTGTGTTTGCAAAAAAAAGCAAGTATGAAGCATCTGTACCAGCGTAATAATTAACACACTCCTCGGGTCCATGCTGAACACTGTAAACAGCGGCGCATCTATGACGTGTATGCACTAATTGTCGCAAAGAGTGACGTTTAAAAACGTAGATCTCCGGTTATGCATGTCCACACGCAGACGCGAAAACGGAGTTTTTCAAAATCTTCACCTTAGCCGAAGTTTTCCAAAAGCTCCGTTTTCAGTGACTTAAATCCTCGGTTACGTGTGGACGATAGGCCGAAACGGATAAAAATATATGCGTTTTAGCAGATACCCGGCTACGTGTGGACAGGGCCTAAGATGCTGGTGGTCTGGGCAGTGCCTTGCATGGCAGTTCTGCTGCCATCAGTGCGTGGGTGAATGGTACTGAACTCCCAGGACAAATGTAGAAAAATGCTATATGAGGCTCAGCACACTCTTAGAAACACAATTTAACTGTAGCATATCAAACGAAAGCGAGTGAAACAAGGCTTTTTAATTATCTTCTTTTTGGCTCCTTTGCCACAAATTGGAGATTCTGTGACCTTAGTGATAGGATTAGACATGAAAAACCTTTGAAGAAGTTTCTGAAAGTTCCTCCTCAGGAACTGTTGTTTCCTCCTCTACAGATGTTATTGAGTATTGGCAGATGTTTGGACCTCCAAGGAACTTATTTGCCTTCAAAGCATCACATCAAAGCTCAGCCCTTTAATAAGAGGTTTGATCTCATCTGCGTGTGTATGACACCAAAAAGGAAGGAAAATGAAATCATTAAGCGTACAGAACATTCACAGAGATCCAGGTAAAACATGTTCAGCAACTGTTCTGTGTCCCACATTCCTTCCTTCCTTCTGATAGAAATCACAGTGAAGTATTTTAGTGTTTGATGAATTCATCAATTACACATGGGCATTATCTTGGCCTTTTCCAAAAAGCAAAATCAATGGTTGTGGCAGCGCACACTGCCTGAGATGCGTTGCCTCTACGCAGGGCGACACCTGGGGAAGAGTCTGGGGAGGAAGATGAAAGTAAGAGGTGTTGCTGACATCCATCCCAGACAGTTGTTCATGAATATCAAAGAACAGCTGTGAATGGCAGCAAGGTCTCCATTTTTTTTTCTTTCATCCATTATCCTCAAGCACTGGAACACATCGCAATGAAACGGTTTCCTTCCCTCTAAAGTTTTCTACTATCATGCACAACCTGCCGTAGCATTTAATTTAACAATAATGATTCGAGGAGAGAACTCTTAGTTGATTTTACTCCAGCAAAAGTACATTTTTGTTTGATTGTTTTTACTTTCTGCCTGCTAAAACATTTGAAAGTAATATTTTCTGTACATTTATAATGTCTTCCCCCAGAAAATTAAGCAATCAAACCACATAAAAAACAAGATAAAATAAGAAATAATCACAAAATCAAACCAACATATAACTCACATTTAGCTAAAACTCAGTTGTATTAAAAAAACTCTTTAGATGTGATTTTAAAGCCTCAATGAAGTCACTGGAGAGTATGGACAGAAGTGCAGAGTTAGGGGGGCGTCACTTTGAGAACTGGATTTCTCCTTGTTTAAAAATGTGGGGAGACAACCAATAATACCTGCTGATGATCACAAAATGGTGTGTGGGGTCTAAGAAGCTCAAAGATACAATGAGGAGCCTGACCGTGAGGAGCTTTAAAAGTAAGAACAAAATGTTTAAAATGAATTCTAAAACAAACTAGGAGCCAGTGGAGTGTTGCTGAAACTGCAGTGATGTGTGCCCTTTCACTGGTGTGGGTTCAAAGATATGCGGCAGAGTTCTGAACAGCCTGGAGACGGTAAAGCTCATTTTGGCCTAAGCAAGTAAACAGACCGTTACAAGAATCCAGGCGTGATGAAACGAATGCATAAATAATCATTCCAAGCCCTGCATTTAATACCAGAGACCTCAACTTGGAGATGTTCCTCAGCTGGAAAAAAGTAGCTTCTGGTTTACATTTTAACATGGTGACTGAGTTACTTTGCTGAGTCAAAGATGACAAACCCAAAGGATTCAAAGACTGGACTGCTCAGACGGACCAAGGGAACCAGTGTGGTGCCTGATCACACAGATCTTCTCATCATGAGCAATGATTAATGTCTCAGTCTTTTTAGAGTTTTACTGAGAAAATCAAAACTTTAACCGCTGATTGAAGCAGGTCAAACAGCTGCTTAATAGGACAGTTTGTGTTACTCAGAATAATAAATGTACAGAACAGCTGGATGTCGACTGAATAGAAGTGATACAAGATGTGTGTGGATAGGAGGTTGACTGCTCTAGATGAAGTATTATTCATTTAAAAAACATTGTTCTTTAAACTGAAGCCTGAGGTAAATTCACATGAAAGCTGTGCTGCTTTTTTTTCCCAAAAACATTAAAGCTTTGAAGAAAGAAAACCATCTAAAGACAGACCCAAACAGAGGCACTGCTTGTTAGAAGACCAACCAGACGAATGCTTGAGGCTCCAAGGATGACTAACTTTGAATCACTACACCTGTGACACTACAGCCCTATTAACCTGTAATATTTTGTTCTATCTCTGTGACTCTCCCTGGGATAATCAGAGTGACAGCATGGACCAGTAGCCGTTTGTTAGGAAGGACTCCTGCTGCAGCTGCATGATGCTTCAGTGACAGGATGTTTGAGGACTTACCCGGCCTTCAACGTGCCTTGAGTGCATAGAAAAGTGTGTAAAAGGGCTAATAAGAAGGATGTACAAAGGCAGAGTTGGGTTCAATGACAGTCTTTAAGGGAATGATGGATGTAGTCGTGGCTCGTTGGTTTATTTTGTGCCAATTTCAAGACAGATTTTTTTGGTCCTTGATCTTGATTTCACTTTGGTAACATTAGGGGAGGGGTCTGCAACTTGCGGCTCTGGAGCCACATTTGGATCTTTGCTTAAAATAAAATGTTTTTTAAAAAATTTAAAAAGTAACTGTTAAGGAAAACGTAAGTAAATAGTAAAGTTAAAAAAATTAAATTAACTTAAACTTCATTCAACTCATTCTCAAACAGGTGAAGGATGGTATTAATCATTCAACAAGGATCCTATCAATGTCATACTGACACATTTGGACTTAATTTTGAGCTTCATTTATCACAGAAAATCAATGTATTGTCAGTAAGCACAACCAGAATTAAAGCTACATTAGGTTATTATCCACTGGGTTATAAATCGAGTTTTCTATTTTTGAGCAAATTCTAGGATTTAAAGTGTGCCTCGTGGTTTTAATATATCGAAGGGGTCACTGTCATGATTTAGTGCTTAGGTTTTGTCATGTTCTGTTTTCTCTGTCAGTCTCACCATGTTCAGGTTAAATCGTCCACAGCTGTCGTCCTTTATTGAATCAGTCTCAGTGTATTTAAGTGTCTGATTTTCAGTTCTTCACTGTCAGGTCATCTGCTCTGCTGTCCCTGTCTGGTTCGCCATGGTTTTGTCATGTTTAAGTTTACTTTGTAAATGCTTAAGTTTCTGCCACCGAGTCTCCTGCGTTTGGGTCCTTCACCACCATCCCTGACTGTTGGTTCTATTTATGGATTTGAGTCTCATATGTTTGTGGGTGCGTGTGTGGGGGGGAAACAAGCGATTCGTGTGTAATTTTTGAAGATTTGTTTGTTTTAGTTTCAATTTGTTGTGATTTTCAATTTTTTAAAATAAATGTTGTACTTGTGCACAAAATATGTTGCATGAGTCACAAATCAAGAATTACACATGCACAAATGGGGATGAGTGTATTTTCTCTCCATAAGTCCATCATTCGCAAATTTTGCGAAGACATGTGACAGTACAGTGTAGTAAAATGTTCTAATAGTTTTTGTTTGTATTATTTTGATGTGAGAAAACAGTGGGCTGAACTTTATGAAACTAAAATGTGAATGCATTTGTCATTAATTCTTATTTGTTTTTTTTTTTAACACAAATTTCATTTACATTTCATTATCCTGCAAGAAATACAATGAATCTAGAAAACTTCAGCTGGACTCTCGGTACCAGGTATTTATCTATAGGTCATGCTGGTTGGAGTTTTGGCTAAAGATATTCTGGGTCGATTTAGGTCAGTGAATCAGATATTCCCATTCACACATACTGATGTCATCCAAACACTAGCACCAACCTTTAACCACCAGGAGCAATGTTAGGTGCAATGCGTAAGAACGTAAGAACTCGCTGACTAATGGTTTGGGAAAGATGGAAACCGAATCTGCGGTTAAACGATCACAGGTGGACTGCACCACAGTCGCTCCAACAGATACTGGTTGAGGGGTTCTCCTGTTCATCTCTGACCCCCACCCCCAGGTGTGAGAGTAGGAAAAGGTTGTGGGTTCTTTTCCATGCTGCCTACCTTAATAGTCAGTAGCGAAGTGAAGTCGATGCTAAAGGAGGTGCTCTCATTGGCTGCTCTGCTGGAGCTCAGTTCCTCCTTTCCAATGCTCTTGCCGGGGTATCACCTTGGCAACGCATGAGGAAACAAATGGTGCTCTTCAAGACTCAGACATTAGGGTCAACACTAATCTGGGAGAAGGGGAGGGGTGATAAATAGTCTGAACTGGAGCCAGAATCACTTCAAATAGAGCTGCAGGATACATGATACCCTGGTTGCCAAGAGCATTAGAAGCTCATTTAAATCACGGGAGGCATGATTCATGGAGGCCTTTCAAGAAGTGGCAGGTTTTATTTTTAAAGGAATATATTAAAGAACACCTGAACTGAAGAGAAATTGGTTAGATGGACCAACATTAAGCATGTTGCCCACGTTAAACATACTTTGGAACATTTTATCAGCTCAGAAAAGGACTTCTGGAAACATGGGTCGTATCAGTCGATATGTGCATCAAGAACACTTTATTTCTGACTTTTGCATCTTTCTTATTGCTTTGCTGTCATTGGCAATGATCATGCTGAATTCATATTTTCCGAGACTTGTTGTTTGGCCTCTAAGTAGGTATGCATCAAATAATAAAACAATTATATCAACCAAATTATAAAACAGCGACACTTCAGAGACAAAATCAGATAATTCTGAACAAAACTGGCATAACATAGTCAGGAAGGATAGTCCTCTTGATGATGAGCTCTTAAGAGTTTTGATTGTCAAGTGCTGATTCACAGTGGGAAAAGTCATGACTATTTGCTTCAACTTTAATACAACGTTCATCACTAAAGAGAAACGAGCCTCTCTGTGTCAGCCCCTTTCCCACATGCTGGGTCTGTCTGAATGTGCATGTGTGCACGCAGCTGGGAGGTTGCTTCTTGCAAGCAGAGTCGACTTCCTCGCCTCAAAAATATTGGCATTATGTGTGTCGTTATGATATAATGGCACACAGAAAAAACTGGAATGGCTGCAAAAATACAAGATTCTCATATCTGCTCTTTTATATTCAGAAATATACATTTTATTCCCTAAAAAGTCATGTTAGTCTAAATCCTAAAAACGATTAAATCACTGCATTCATTTTACAAGTGGATCAGTTTTACAATATTCACTTCCTATATGTTATGACAAGAATAATTCTAGAAAAAAATAAGAAATGAAAATCATATGGTGCAAGAATTGCATAGAAAGAAGCACTGCTGCCTAATGGGATTGAGCTCATTTAAAAAAATCCAATGCAAACTGAAAAACGGTAATGTTCTTTGATAAAACGATTTTTTTTTCTTTTAGTCAAGTATGCTGCATCCCTGTAGGATGGACTAAAGTTATTGTACTTCTCTATTTGCCAGTACCTTAAATGTAGAACTTACAAATATGTAAAGTTACTACTATTTTCCAATAAAAAAGGATTAGTGTTGTGCTAGGATTCAGAGCTCTGTCTTCCCCTCTGGTCACTGGCGGGAACCACCTCCTGAATTCTAACATTACATCTCTTACACTTGCCCCAACCCACAGTTCCCGCTCACCTGACTCTCATCTGAAAATTACACACAAGAAACATAACCAGCGCACAGAGCCTCGCTCAGTGCAAAGTATTGTTTAGTGCCACCCTGCCTACATTACCAAGCTTTTCTATTTGAACCTGATCTTCTGTGTCTGACCCGGCTTAGTCTAGGATTACCTGCTGCCTGCCCTGACCCTCACCTGAACTCTGACAACTCTAGTCTCTTTTTGGCAGATCTCATGCTCGTGATTGACCTCTGCCTGTCTGACTCTGATTTAACTTTGAGGACTTTTAGCTGTGCTTAGTTCCTGTTGGAACTAACAAACCTGCTGGAAGTGGGCCCACCGCCTGCTCGTCTCTGACACGCATATACAATAATCTTAAAGAATGACTTTTTTGCATACCTTTTTACTTGATGCAGATGTGACTCATCAAAACTTCTTTGATTGAATAAAATATTTATGCGGCAAAATAGAGAATTTTTTGCTAACACAAATATCTCTCAAAAAGTTGAGACTGGATAATAAGTGTTAGCCTATGGAGTTTTTCTCTCTTATTCAACGGTCACAAATACAACTTCCATGGGGATGCATCGGTAGAATCTTCAAGATTTCCTGCTGCCGCAGGATTTTTTTTTTAAATCTTTGCCCCAATCTTTGCCCATGAATGTAGATGACGACAGTCAGGCATGCAGAATGACCCATTTTTGATATACCCCGACTACTGGGCAGTTGGTGGCACTTGTTATGGACGTCTGTCGTTCTGAGACATTTACACATCGTCCAGTCATCCGGTTGTCACCGGCCTGTGATCACCCAACTGTTGTCCGATTTTGTAAAGGCGTCATCCGCCTGTCACTGCACTGTGTGAACTCAAAATGTGCACTGACCCGAGACGTGCGGTGAGGTTTACGGCTGGTGAGGCACTGACGTCATCAGTCAGATTTACAAACGTACAAACTTAACAAAGGACTGGAAAGCTCTGACACTATCTGGCAACATTACCTCCAGAGCAGCTTATTAACAATTTGACCGACAACAGATAAAGTGTGTTGTTTAAAATGTCATTTTAACATTTTTCTTCTGTTTACAAACTGTAGCATTAAAAAAATCACCAAGCGTGTTGTTATTGACTTACTTTTCCTTATGAATGAAGTCTGTGTGCTGTTCCTTCTGAAGAAACAGATAAATAACCTGTTTGTAGATATTCTTTTATTTCTACTGCTAAATCTATTATTCTTTAGCCACGGTCACATACATTCTCTGGGCTCACCAGCGCCCTCTGCTTTGTGGCATGCATACTGCGATGAGGCCAGTGGACTGTCGGCCTCACCTAGTGTGTTTTTAAAATGCATTTTTAGTGGCTAAAAATACTAAATGAGTCATAAACTGGCATCAATGTAATCAGACAGATGGCAATATACTACCAAATTAGGTCATTTTAAAATAAAGCGTGTTTCATGAATAATGAAAGACTGAAACAATACATGCATGCGTCAGCTGCAGTTCCAGTCAGTGTGTGCGGCGCTTGGTGAGGCCAGGGCCACAACTGCCTCACCTAACGTTGTCTGGAGAATTTGAACAGGAAACTTTTACATTTGCTGCTTTTTTACCTAAGAAACTTTGAAAACCTCCACAAAAAAGTTAATCATAGAAAAAACATGTCTAAAAAATAACATTTGATTTTTATTTTTCATTTTCAAAAAGTATAATTATTTTATTTAATTCATGCATTTTTTTTAGCTATATTGCTGATAAGGCTCAGCCTCACCAGTCTCCCCTGACAGCATGTCACTGGCACTGACCAATATCAACTTTCTGGGTAATCTTTCAATATCAACTGTTGTAAAATTGTAACTCCTCCTTAAAACCTCGGTGGCCACCATGCGCCGTGTAAGTTGCCATATTGTGAGGTTTTAACATAAGTGAGTGTAGCAATTATATATTAAATTTAGTTTAGATTTGACAAAATGACAGTAGAATGTGAAATGCCAGTGTCTTCTATTTTATCATAACCTATCATTTACATGAATGCATAATTTGATGTAGAATTCTAATTAAAATGCTTTTTTTTGTCTTAAAAAATAAGGTCTGCTACTAATAAAGCCATAAAAACGTACTTTTTGCGGGTTTAGTATTTTTTGTAATCCTCATCTTTTTTTTTTCTAAGAGGTATTTTCTATTACCAGAGTTTTGATTACAAAAAAGAAAGGTTGTAATCATGATAATAGTATTCACATTATGTCTTAACCATTATGTTACTCCAGAGCTGCTGAAGAGCTGTTTTCAACCTTTAGTCTGCTTGTTTGAAGTCATTTTCTCAATTTTGCTCACCATAATGTTCATAGTTAATATGACTTCAAACGCTTTTTTCTTCTCCCAGCAACCAACGAGTTTTATGTCTGGGCTCTGGATCTATAGTTTTGAGAATTGAGGAAAGGAAGGTCTTTCAGTGCTGTGTGTCACCTGGACTGTGATGGATGACAAAGGTTTGTGGCTCTGTCCCTGTGAAGGACGTTGGTTATGACGACTCCGTCTCTTTTGTGCCATGCAGGAGTTCTGCCTGTAGCACAGTAGCTAATAACATACACAAACAAACATTCTGTGAGACCTTGCCATTTGCAGCTTTGATGCATGACGGCTCATATTTAGAAGTCAGGTCCCATCTCACTGAGGATCCCTGAGAGAAATTATTAATTTTGTTGTTAAATCCAGCTAAGCTTCACTATTTCCCGTCCTTAGTCGACTCTGTCATTTTCATTCAGCATTTATAATGCAAAGTACTCCATAAGTGCATTAGGATGAGCAATTTCTGCTATCTTCTCTGTCCATTACCCTATACTGTGGGGAGTATGAACGTTTCAGATTTAAGGCCAGCCGTGATCAGGATGTGTTCTTTTTTTTCATGTCCATTATCTGGCAACGTTACAGAGCTGAAATCCACAGGTGCTAATGGCTGTTGCTCTCACACACTTGCATGTCAACCTCCAACATGCTGCAGTGACAGTTTGGGTCCAACTGTTCATGCACACGCACGATCCATTTGTATTGCCCTCCTCGGCTGTTACTGCGAAGTGACTGTGAAGCTCTTCTCCTGCAGCAGAACAACAAAGCATGATGTAGAGATGGGATTTGTTATATTAATTGAGCTCCGACAGAGGAGCTGGGTGTGAGATGAAGGACTGAATTATAGGGTGACAGCAAGGAGTAAACACTGAGACTCCTAATCCGTTCATTAACACAAATGACTGTGATGCCACTGCCTGGACGACCGTTTTAATCTGAACTCCTGTAGGAAGTTTTCTGCTGCAAATGACCAAGTTCTTGTTATTTTCTCACCCGCCGTGTATTGAACATGTGCATGTCTTATTGGGGTCTTTGTGTTCCAAATGCTGCTAATGATGATTAATCAGTAGTGACAGCAGCCTGTGCAGAGGATGAGTTGTTATTCAGATAGGCTGTGCGCGTGCTCGTCTGAAGACTTATGAATGTGTAAGGGTTGACATTTTGGCACCCCTCGGCAAACTGTTCACATTGATTGATGTGTCAGCGCTCTCCTTCTGGGTGCTGCCGTCCAATGAAATGCAGGGACTGCAGCTGAAAGACTCCCCATTTATCAGCATCTTAATTATACAACAGAGTGGCTCAAGACCTTGTTAGTCTAAGGGAAATAGCAATTGTTATGCCATACCTGTTGTTGTGGAAGCAATTCCCACAGTGTTTATATTTTGCAGCTTGAGCGATAATGAATGGTTTATGAGCTTTTTTTACCCACTGGTGGAGGACAAAGCCACGTTCACTGGACCAAATCTCCCCATCACACATGAGGACTGATAGGAGGAGGACATGCATGCTTTAGTTTTGCAGAAATTGAACTAGAAACACAAAGCAGCCTGGTTGTTTTTGATAATTCTCCTGTTTAGCTTGTCCTTCGGTAACCTATAACTGAACAGCTAACAACACACAAGCGTTTTCTGCAAGAATGCAAAAAAGCAGTCCTGTGTGGATTCCTTTTCGTGGTATAAGTTCAGCCGTGCACGCTTGAACCTCAAGGGTGGGAGGCCGCCTTCAGCAGAACAAGAGCTTCCATGTTGTTGAGCGGATCTAAAAAGTGTGAAATAAAATGTAACTGAAGACTTAGCATATGCACACAGTACATTAAAGCAAGCACTAAGATTGAATGGAAACATGGTGAAAAAAAGGTTAGAATCCCAGAATGAGACTGTGGAAGGGATAAATGGTTCTTAAGTATTCAGTGTAATCACTATAATCCCAGGATAGATCTCTTTCCTGCTGGGAGCTCAGAGTCTCAGGGAAAAAACGCTCTTCTGCATAAAGCATGAATGGTCGCTTAGCAGTCTGAAGGGCATGAAACAGAAAATCTATTTTATGCAGACACAGGGCATCTAACGATTAATGGCTAATAACAGATGCAAGAAATTATGAGGAATGAAGGGATTTTAGTGAAAAGTCAAATGTTAGATGTGGTCAGCACCAGCCGATTTCGAAGTAAGTGTAAAAACTGCACAGAGAAGTCTGTTCACAGAGCTCCGTGTTTTTCTATCCATTTTTGTGCCTCATATTTCCCCCCAACCAGGACACTATTTTGGGAAAGAATCAATGAAAGCCCAGATGTGAGAGCCCATTTTCCACTGAGAGAAAGGAAATGAAGGGCAGCATGTTCAGTCTCTTGTGCTTCCTCTCGTCTTTGACTGTGTTCAAGCTTACTGGGATGTCATGCATGGACAACCAACTTCGCTGAACTCCATGTGGAGATGTGGCCATAGCAACAGATGTGGATCTGCAAGTAAAACAATAACTGAAGTCCTGTCCTACTTTCAGTTTGGATAGTCTCCATCAGAAAAAAAAAAACTGATTTTCATGCCACTAGTGTTTGTGTTCTTTTATTAAAATTTCCTCAACTGTTGAAATTCTCAGAAAGTGCTGTCTTTAGGAAACAACTTTTACTTTAAGGTTTTCTGTCTCCTGGGTTCCTTAAGCAACAGCAGTTTATACATTAAAACATTTTCTAGTGCACCAAACTGATCATCTCTCAATTTAAGAGTACTAAAGTAGCTTGAAGGAAAATGTTCACAGTTTCAGATCAAACCTGCATGTGAACTCTTGTGTTTTTAGACCAGAAAATAAGAAAGAATAAACATTGATTTTAAAGTTCTTTCACTTTGAGGCAAGCTATCATGAAAATTCTAGCTAAAATCCCACACTAGTGCTACGGTTACAAATACAACACCTACCTTGGATTGGGAAGGCATCAGCAGAATCTTCAAGATGTCAGGCAGCTGATTTTTTTGAAAGTCGTTTTTATGTTCATGAACGTAGACGGTGGTTGTCAGGTGGCCATCACTCATGCAGATTGGCCTGGTTTCTATATGTCCACGGCTACTTTCCCCAACTCGTCATTTTTTGACTTGCTGGCTGTTCCCATTAAATCACAGGTCTCCAACCCTTGGGCTGTGGTAACGGCCGCGGAACCGGTCCCAGATACCAATCCCCCTTCCAGTCCGGTCTGCATACTGGTCCGGTCCTGAGGGTTGGGGACCCCTGATTAGTATCTATGGTCCAGTACCAAGCGACCCTTGAACTGGCACCGGGTTAAAGACCAAGAAGGTTTTAGCCTCCTTGTTTAAGCTGACTTCTAAATATGGGGTCCAACCTCTTTAACATCCCAGCAAGAGATAAAGCTTATGTTCTTGAGGGACTTTCTTTTATTCTCACCAGCGTCTGATTTTCTTCTTTTAGCAGTTTTAATTCAAGCTTTAAACTCATGTTCTTCTTTTCAAAATTTTGCCTTGTTGCTGGGGCAGCTGCAAAAACACACATGAATTTATGTTGATTGCAGGAAGGAAGAGTAAAATAGCTGTTCTAGTACCAAGTGTCACGAATCAGTCTGTTTTTCCCTCAGACCACCAGAGGGAGCCATCGCCTGAGTACTAAATCTCTTCAGAGCCTCATCTTCACTCAACTTCCCATAAGCCTCTGCCTGCTGTTCCCAGACCTCACCAGCTGTCCCTCATTACAGCAATCACTCCAAA
Source organism: Oryzias javanicus (assembly GCA_003999625.1). Taxonomy (NCBI): domain Eukaryota; kingdom Metazoa; phylum Chordata; class Actinopteri; order Beloniformes; family Adrianichthyidae; genus Oryzias; species Oryzias javanicus. The sequence continues at coordinate 8,387,273 of CM012451.1, read as the reverse complement.
CATTTATAAGGAGACTTCAGGCTGTGCTCAGTTGTGAAGTCTTGTTCTGGTTTGATCCTCCAAGTCTGAGCGTTACTCCTTCTGTCCTGTTCCTGTTTAAACCTTCCTCGACCCCAGCCTGGCTTTGACCACCGATCTGCCTCAGCCTGTGACGTCTCCTCGCCGTGCCTGACCCTCGCCTGGACCCTTACAACTCTGTGTTTTCCTCTGATGTCCTCTTGCTGGTGCTTGACCCCTGCCTGCCTGACCCTGAGTTAGTTTTGTGGACTTTTAGCTGTGCATCACACCTGTTGCACCATCTGTGCCGAATAAACCTGTTGCATTTGGATCCAGCTGTCTACCAGTTCTTGACAGAAGACTTCACCAAAACATGGATCCAGCAGCAAGTGTACCCAGTCTGTCAGACCCGGCTGGTTATGTTGTCATGCTACAGGAGCAGAGTCGCCAAATCCAGCTGCTGACTGCTGCGACTGAAGCCATAACCGCACACCTTCAAGCTAACCTGCCAGACGACGCACCTAATCCACCTCCAGCTCTCCCTTCGGAGATGAGGTTGGCGCTCCCGGATAAATTTAATGGAGATCCTGAGCAGTGCAGTGGTTTCCTCTTACAATGTGACTTGTTCCTGCGTCAGCAACCACTCCTCTACCCGACGGAAGAGACAAAAGTGACTTTTGTTTGCTCACTCTTAACTGGAGAAGCAAGAGAATGGATTGCTGCACTTTGGACTGGAGGAGCGCTGTCCTTCCAGTCATATGCTGCCTTCACACGGATGCTGAACGACGTGTTCAATCACCCAGCGGACGGCAAAGATCCTGGTGAGCAGTTATATGGAATTCAGCAGGGACAGCAGACTGCAGCTGCCTATTCACTCCGGTTCCGGACCCTGGCAGCGCGTACTGACTGGACTTCCAGTACGCTGAAGACCGCTTATCGAGAGGGGCTCACAGCAGAGTTGCAGCGAGAGCTGGCCTGCCGTGATGTGGACTTGGATTTGGACCAGCTCATCACACTCTCCATCAGGCTCGATAACCTCCTGAGGGTCCGGCGGCCGCAGTACCCAGTCACGGTGACCGCCACGCCCGTCTCATCTCTCCCCGTGATGGCCTCTGGTTACAACCACGAGCCCATGCAGCTTGGTTCCACCCAACTCTCTCCCGGGGAGCGAGTGAGGCGTTTTCGTGAGAACCTATGCCTCTACTGCGGTCACCCCGGCCACACTCTGAACACCTGTCCCAATCGCCACCCACGGCGCTCTACCAGGCCGGTGAGTGACTCCACACTAATCTTTACATTGCCAGTGACTTTGTGCTTCGACGGTCATGTAGTAAGAACACAGGCCATGATTGACTCTGGGGCAGCAGGGAACTTCATTGACCTAGCTTTTGCCCGCACTCATAATGTACCTTTGCTGTCCTGCAACGCCCGGGTGGCAGTTACCGCCCTTGACGGAAGGCCCCTGGGGCCCGGCTGTATCCAGTTCCTGACTCCTGACATCCAGATCACTGCACCCGGTCATCATCATGAAGCCCTTCGTCTCTTCACCATCGAGTCCCCCTGCTGTTCCATCATCCTTGGTCTGCCTTGGCTGGAGAGGCATGATCCCACCATCATCTGGTCCGAGCACAGGCTGATGTTCTTGTCCACTCACTGCCAGCGCCACTGCCTTCGGCCTATGAGAGGGCCTAATGACTGTGCAACCATTGCCGCCACCAACTTCACTGAGTCCAGCGCGACAGGGGAAGTGGAGGGATTGCCAGTTTTTTATGAGGACCTACAGGAGGCCTTCAATAAGCAACGTGCCACACAGCTCCCTCCACATCGGTCCTACGACTGTGCCATCGACCTCCTGCCTGGAGCCATGCCAACCAGAGGTCGAGTCTTCCCACTTTCTCAGCCTGAGACGAATGCCATGCAGACTTACGTCCAGGAAGAGTTGGCTAAAGGCTTCATAAGGCCATCCACGTCTCCATCTTCGGCTGGTTTCTTCTTCGTTAAGAAGAAAGATGGTGGTCTGAGACCATGTATAGACTATCGCAGCCTGAATGACGTGACTGTGAAGTATCGTTACCCCCTGCCCCTGGTTCCTGCAGCTCTGGAGCAACTACGCACTGCACGCTTCTTCACAAAGCTAGACCTGCGCAGTGCGTATAACCTTATTCGGATCCGTGCAGGTGACGAATGGAAAACCGCATTCTCCACTACCTCGGGCCACTACGAGTACCTCGTTATGCCCTTCGGCCTTTGCAATGCTCCCTCTGTGTTCCAGGCCTTCGTAAATGATGTCTTCCGGGACCTGCTTAACAAGTTCGTCATTGTTTACATAGATGACATCCTGGTCTACTCTGACACTTTAGAGGAGCACGTGTCCCACGTCCGTCAGGTCCTGCAACGCCTCATCACCCACCGGTTGTACGCCAAGCAAGAGAAATGTGAATTTCACCAGACCTCAATCTCGTTTCTGGGCTACGTAATCAGTGCTCAGGGGGTGGCCATGGACCAAGGGAAGGTAGAGGCTGTGCTCCAGTGGCCGCAGCCAAAGTCTGTGCGGGAGCTCCAACGGTTCCTGGGTTTCGCCAACTTCTACCGGCGGTTCATCAGGGGCTTCAGTACAGTCGCCGCACCGCTTACCTCACTGCTCAAGGGTGGTCCGCGTCAGCTACACTGGACACCTTCGGCCACCTTGGCCTTCGAGAATCTCAAGTCCCGCTTTTCCCAGGCTCCCATTCTCCACCATCCAGATCCCACATCCCAGTTCATTGTGGAAGTGGATGCCTCTAGTACCGGCATCGGGGCAATCCTGTCCCAACGTCATGGTCAGCCGGGCAAGACATACCCCTGTGCCTACTACTCTCGGAAGCTCACTGAAGCTGAGCGCAACTATGACGTGGGAGATCGTGAGCTGTTGGCCATGAAGGCGGCATTTGGTGAGTGGAGGCATTGGCTGGAGGGTGCTTCGCTACCATTCATTGTTTTGACTGACCACCGCAACCTAGAGTATATCCGTACTGCTAAACGCCTCAACCCTCGCCAGGCGCGGTGGTCCCTGTTCTTTTCTCGTTTCCTGTTCCAGATAACCTATCGCCCTGGCTCCAAGAACGGCAAGGCTGACGCGCTGTCTCGTATCCATGACACCACCCCTGATGCTTTTGCTGACCCAGAACCCATCGTCCAGCCTACGCTCATTGTGGCTCCAGTACAGTGGGACATCATAACGGAACTTGCCCAGGTCAACGAACAACATCCTCCTCCTCCGTCGTGCCCAGCCGAACGCACCTATGTTCCTCCGTCACATCGCCAGCAAGTGCTCCATCTGGTCCATGACACACCTGCCGCTGGCCATCCAGGTATTACAGCCACACAGACCCTAACTGCCAATCTGTTCTGGTGGCCTACCCTACAGGCTGATGTCGCACAATATGTAACCCAGTGTGTTACCTGCCAGAGGACCAAGGCACCCCGTCAGCGCCCTGCTGGTCTGCTGCAGCCGCTGCCTATTCCACATCGACCCTGGTCGCATATCGCAGTGGACTTTGTGACAGATCTGCCCCAGTCTCAGGGTAACACCGTAATTCTAACCGTTGTAGATCGGTTCTCCAAGGCATGTCGACTGATCCCTCTGCCAAAGCTCCCATCAGCTCTGGAGACTGCTGAACACCTGCTTCACCACGTCTTCCGGTTCTATGGACTTCCTGAGGACATTGTGTCTGACCGGGGTCCTCAGTTCACGTCCCGGGTCTGGAGGGCAATGTGCGATGGCCTGGGCATCAACATCAGCCTAACGTCCGGTTATCACCCAGAGTCCAATGGCCAGGCAGAGCGTATGAACCAGGAGGTGATCCGCTTCCTGAGGACGTACTGTCACCAACAACAGGAGAATTGGAGCCGTTTCCTGGTCTGGGCAGAGTATGCCCAGAACTCCCTCAAAAAGGCTGCCACTGGGCTCTCGCCGTTCCAGTGCATTCTTGGCTTCCAGCCTCCATTCTTCCCTGGGCGGGGGGTCCTTCAGAGCTGCCGGCTGTAGATGACTGGTTCCGCCGCTGTGAGGAAACGTGGGAGGCAGCCATGTCCAGCTCCAGCACGCAGTTCGCCGCACCCAAATACAAGCAGACAGACACCGCAGAGAGGGTCCTAACTTCTCTCCTGGTCAGTGGGTCTGGCTCTCAACCCGGGATCTGCGCCTTCGGCTGCCCTGCAAGAAGCTGAGTCCAAGATATGTGGGGCCGTTCCAGATCGTCAAGCAGGTTAACCCCGTGTCATTCCGTCTTCAGTTGCCTTCACATTATCGTGTCTCCCCCACGTTCCATGTCTCTCTCTTGAAGCCAGCTAGAGGTCCTGATGTTGCAGAGCCTCAGGCGGAGGGTTCGGATACTGCAGTCACTCCCCTGATTGTGGATGGTGAAGAAGCATACCAGGTTAGAGAAGTGCTGGACTCCCGACGCCGGGGTGGACGCCTGCAGTACCTACTGGATTGGGAGGGGTATGGTCCAGAAGAGCGGTCTTGGGTGGACCGTGATGACATCCTTGATCCTTCCCTTGTAACAGACTTCCACCAACGCAATCCCTCCGCGCCGGCACCACGGCCCCGTGGGCGGCCTCGTCGGCAGCAGGTCCATCGCTTCCGGAGCCGCTCGTCGGGGGGGGGGCTCTGTCACGAATCAGTCTGTTTTTCCCTCAGACCACCAGAGGGAGCCATCGCCTGAGTACTAAATCTCTTCAGAGCCTCATCTTCACTCAACTTCCCATAAGCCTCTGCCTGCTGTTCCCAGACCTCACCAGCTGTCCCTCATTACAGCAATCACTCCAAACATTTATAAGGAGACTTCAGGCTGTGCTCAGTTGTGAAGTCTTGTTCTGGTTTGATCCTCCAAGTCTGAGCGTTACTCCTTCTGTCCTGTTCCTGTTTAAACCTTCCTCGACCCCAGCCTGGCTTTGACCACCGATCTGCCTCAGCCTGTGACGTCTCCTCGCCGTGCCTGACCCTCGCCTGGACCCTTACAACTCTGTGTTTTCCTCTGATGTCCTCTTGCTGGTGCTTGACCCCTGCCTGCCTGACCCTGAGTTAGTTTTGTGGACTTTTAGCTGTGCATCACACCTGTTGCACCATCTGTGCCGAATAAACCTGTTGCATTTGGATCCAGCTGTCTACCAGTTCTTGACACCAAGCAACAATATTTAAGGATTTGTGTATGCTTGTGTCAATCAAGTAACATTTTTGGGTTTATGTCCAGAAATCTCCAAACTCCTTTTTATTCTTTTTTTTTTTTTTTTTTTTTTTTTTTTTACTCTAAAGCGCTTTTGGCCTTTAAGGAAGGTAGTAAAGCACTACTGTATACAAGTAAGAGCCTTTTACCATTTTGGAGGATTTATTTCACATTTTGTGGATTGCAAAACTATCATATTATCAGACACAAAACAATTATGTCTACTTGTACATGAGAATTTGTTTGGCAACACTAAAGTGTCACGCATCTGTCTCCCCTGTCTAGATTTTGGACATTTATGTACTTATGCCTCCATAAATAATGCCACCCATGATTTAAATGAGCTTCTGACTTGAGAAGATGGAAAACTTAAATATTAAGAGAACACGGTGGATCATGGCTTTTTAGTTACTTTTAGAAAATAATTGAAATGAAAACAGCAACAGTTTGATGGAGAGTGTAAGAAGTAAAGAAAAAACAAAAAATCTGATCAAATGACATCTATGTATTTGGTACAAACATGTTCCCTTCACAATGACACACGTAATACACAGAGAACAAACTCTGCTGGAGGTTAAGACTGGGTATTAGCAGATCAAACAAAAACAATGATCACTAAAAACATGACAGTTGAAAACTACAAAAACATTTTCCTAACCCTGTGTTTTTGAGCAATCAAGCAACTTTTTGAAGTAGGATAAACAGCAGTAAAACACAGTCCACATTATCAGGAGGTACTTTTTGTTGTGGGGGAAAAAAAGTCTATCTTTATGTATAAGGTATTATTTTAAAGTACAGGAAGTAACCCAGTTGTGGTCTTTAATACTGTAACTTTATAATATTGCGTTTGATATAATAAGGTGTTAGTAACTTCTGCTAAGTATAAAAAGCTTCACACTTAGATAAACTAATGCAATTAAAATTCAAGGCTTCAAAATTCAGATTTAGGGGTTTGAGAGTTCAACGGATCCCAAGAGTTAAGCTGTCCAGGGCTTTTGCCCCAGGTCAGGTCTCCCATGGCAGACATGTCCTGATGAGCCAGTTTAGAACCCCGTTTATGAGTTCAAGCCAACAACATTCAATTACATCGCTCCAACTGGTGTCACAGAACTGGTGGACTGGCAGACTTTTAAAGAAGTGAACCGAAGGGTGTGTTCCAACTACTGGGGAATCACACACTTCTCAGCCTCCCTGGAAAAGTCTATGCAAGGATATTGGAGAGGAGATTCCATCCAATAGTTGACTAAGCTCCAGGAACCACAGAGTGTTTTCCAACCTGGTCGTGGAACATTGGACCAGCTCTACAACCTCTAGGATGCTGGAGGGTTAGTTGGAGTTCGCTCATTCAGTTAATATGTGTTTGTGGATCTAGAGAAGGTGATTGCTTCTCCCGTGGTGTCGGTTGGAGGGTGATCTGGTAGTAGGGGGTCTGAGGAGCCTTATTGAAGGCTGTCCGGTCTCTGTATGACCAGAGCAAGAACTTGGTTCGGATAGCTAGCAGTGGGTCAGATCTGTTTCCTGTGCATGTTGGACTCCGGCAGGGCTGCTCTTTAACATTGGTTTTGTTCATAGTCTTTATTGACAGAATTTCTTGGTCAAGCCAGAGGCCAGAGGTGGTCTGGTTTGGGGACCACAAGATTTTATCTCTGTTTTTTGCAGATGATGTTGTCCTCTTGGCTTCATAGTGCTGGGACCTCCAGCATGTGTTGAGAACATTCAGGGCTAAGTATGAGGCTGCTTGTCAGAGGGTCGCCCCCCAAAGTCTTACCCCGGGCTTACAACACTAGTATTATGGCTCCGATGCGTGTGCCTCAGTCTTTACGTAACTTTAAAAGTGCGAGCGGGACTTCCACTGCAGGCATTCACGTCTTGCATTTGCGGACCGGCCTCTGTGTCGCTGCGAATCCGTTTCGTTTGGTTCAAATTTTGACGGACGCCGCAGCTGATCTGCAGCACTTTTTGTGAAGTTGGGGCTATTCACGACTTAAACCGCAAAACCACACGAGCGAATGGAAAGTGTATCCAGTATATTTTCAAAATAAAACAAAATTTCTGCTGAACTTGGTGGTTTCAGTGTGTCATAAACATTATGTAAAAATTCTGTGCTTACCCATTATATGTTGACGAGTCACACGCAGACAGAGAAGTGTTCTGAAATGACTGGAGAACGAGGGTTTGGCTTCCTGTATCAACAGAGCCTGTGGCTGAAGCAGCAGCCAGCGTAAGCCATCGGCTGTAGCTAGTCCGCTCCTGCAACGCAGCGGAGCCGTAACGCTAGCGGTTTAAGCCCGGGGTAAGGCCATGGTTCATGTGGAGAAAATCCATTGATCTCATCTGGATCTGTGGAGTTATCCACAGTATGTTGTTTGGCAAAAAATACTTGGATTTTGATCCATATAGTTTTTGTTTTTAAACTTAAAAAACAATTGTCTTTCATTTAGTTTCCAGGTCAATGCTTACCAATAGTCCAACAACATTTTATTTAAACGTTGCTCTTAAACAAAAAACTTAACCAGGGCAAACAAACTATCCCAATGTGTTACTTGAGTTTTTCTTTTTTTTACTTTGAACTGGATATCTTTTATTTCAGTAGGAAGTTGGGTGGTCTTCATGCAACAAATGCTCAGAGTTTTGTTTCCATTTCACCTGTTTGATCTGCCGCAGTGTCATAGTGAGCTCTCACACATGTCAAACGAGAAGGCAATCAAAGAAGCCCTAGTGCAGATCAAACAAGCACTAAATGTGCCAGAAAAAATGTCGCCATATTTTTATGCCTACACTGATATGTATTCTGTTACTGTCTGAAATTTATTACTGGCATTTTGTGTGCAGCACAAAAGATGACATTGGATTGCTTGATCTGTCCTTATTCCACATTTCCAGGCACTTAACAGTATCTGTAGCTGCACAATAGATGTGCAACCTTAAAAAACAAAAATCCAATTATTTTTTTTTCTTTTAAAATGACTCCAGGACCTAAAACAGCCTCGTGCAAAGTTGGTTCTACTCATCTTTTTGTTCATTTTAATAAACCAGCCTGTAATTCCAATAAAAACAAATCACAGAAACTGAATATATTCATGCACTTAATAATGTTATATAAAGAGAAAATTCATTGGGCCAATTTTAATGTCATGCTTAAATATTATGCAAAGCTACTCTTTTCCTGTCCATCAGCTAAAATTATGTTTTCATTCCACCACCTGCAGGACCAAACTGCTACGCAGATACAGAAGTGATACCAGCCGGCAGAGAGGTGAAGATTGACGAGTGCACGATCTGTTACTGCACCTACGAGGAGGGGACGTGGCAGATTGAACGCCAGGCTACCTGCAGTAAGAATGACTGCCAGCAAAGCTAGAACAAAGCACAGCAACGGGGAGCAAAACCAGCACCCACACATGTTTAATGTCAGCATTTACCCAGTCCACAGGACATCAGGATGGGACGGTAGCCCTCGAGCTTTTTAAACTGTCGTCACTTCTGTATTACAAAACAAAACTTTTTTGAACGTTTGTAATCTTCACAGAATATCTATTTAACTTTGTATTAAATTATTTATGAATATATGAAAAACTTAAGGGTATGCTGAACTAGTGAGAAAATATTTTTTATAGCATATGTATTTTAATATGTATCGTTCTATCTAGACCATAGGTCAAAAAAAAAGCAACAGAATGTAAAGATCTCTGACACGCACTCCCGTCTTTAGCGGCGAAAGCCTCCACGTCTCCAAGCGGTGTTACAGACAAATCCCCTCCTCTACTCAGCACCAAAGTACACCCCTGCGTGTCACAGTGATGGACACAACTGCTGTGTTCAGTGGAAAACAAGGACAGGTGGAACTTTAAGAGAACTTGACTGTTTCCTGAAAATGTCTCTGTCTTCTCTTCTTCTTTATTGTGCTTTTTTGTATTTCTTTCAATACAGTGTGTTGAGGTTACAAAACCGTACCAATCTGTGCTTTGTAAATGTCCAAACAAAACCTTTTTATAGCTCAATGTCTTAATGTTGCTGGTGTTTTGCATTGACAAACTTAAACAATTAAAAATTTCCCACTTTCATTTTAACTGTCACATTTTCAGTTTTAAGAAGAGATTCTCTGAGGGTGTCTTTAGACTGGTAAAGTAATTTGTTCCAAACGTTGCATTTGGTCTGTATTCAGACTGGGGTCTACTGGAGATTTCTGGCTCAAAGCTTTTAAACAAAACGACATGACTAAAGATCTCTTCCGTCATTTGCCCACAGTTTGCAAATATTTGCCAGGATTGTTTACTTATTCAAACTTTTTATTTTGCTGGTCAATATTTTGAACTACTGTGTGAAGGCAAGGTTCAACACTTTTTACTGCTACTTAACTGCAAGGCGGTTACTGAGGACGCTACGAGGTTTGTTAACATGACATGTAGATTGTCAGGAAAACAGTGTGAGAAGTGATGTGTATTGCGTTAAAATTTGTTTTAATGAGCCTGTATTCATCTGACCACATTTTAATGAGTCGCTGTTGCATCACTGCTCCAAGTTTGTCTGCTAATGACCGGCTACAGTGGATGTTTTGGGGGAGTTATTTCGCTCTCTGACCGGATCGTATTCAGACTGAGGAATTTCAGAACAAACCGAAGCTCATTCCAATTGGAAATGAACTGAGACCACGTCGAGAGACGGGTCAGAGAGCGGTTCCTGGTCCCCAGCCAGGGTTCACATATTTTGACTTAAACTTTGTTCTGGATCATCAGGGAAAACAAACTCTTTTTCACTTTAAGCTGGCTAAATATGTCCAGTCCGAATACACCCTAAAAGTGTCTCAGGTTTGTCTAAGATCACATATTGCTACATGCCACTGCTTTGCGACCTTAATGCAAGTACTACAGCAAATTCGGCAGGTGGCCGCAGAGCTTTTTAAGAAAATGTTAAAACTTTACCATGACCAAACCATTTTTTTCCTCTAAAAATTCACTTGGTCAGCTCATTTTTGAATATTTTGAGTTGCATAGTGGTAGTCCATTGGCAGGTTGGGATGATTACAACTATGAAATTGGGCTACAGCTGGATGTCCAGCCGCCAGCCGCCCGCTAGTCATCCGCCTGATGTCTACATTCATCACCATGGCAATGATTAAATTTTAAAAAAAAAAATGTAACATTAAATCTTAATGTCGATGCCTCTTCAACACGCAGTGGCAGTTGTATTTGTGACAATAGCATCACCTGTAATTGTTAATAATCAGATCAAAGAAAACCTACAAACTTATTGATCCTTTTTGAAGTTTTAGATTAAATTAGTAAATATTTATCAGTTTATGCAATATTATATTTAGAAGTAAATATGTCAGAAGTTGTCGTGAGATGCAATCTGTTGCAGTTTTCAGTAGTGATACACTTCAAAATATGAATGAGAAAAATTAGAAATGAGAAAACAGTCTGCTAAACATTCTGGATTCTTATCTCTATTTAAATAAAGTCCAGACAGGGGAATTCCTTTGCTTCCAATTTGGTTGAAGAATACCGACACAAAAAGGGTCATTTAGGTTGCTCATAATTTTTCCTGTTTTCATTTCCAGTTTAAGCATTCGCACTAATGTATGCAGTGCTGTGTGGCCCATCGACCAGGAGATCCAAACAAACATGAATAATTTAAGTTGAGGTTATGAAGATCCGTGGCAAGTTGCGATAAACGGATGCACGGGTTGTTGTTTCTGCTTTTTCCTGTTATCGTTTGCATTAGCAGGCCAGCGCTCTGTGTCGTGCCCCCCCTGGATTGTGCCTGCCACGCTTCAAAACTCTTTGATCAAGAGGTTGCCAGACAGCGATGTTGCATCTCCAGCAGTGAGACGTGCTCGTCAGACAGCCAGCAGGATGGAGGTAAATAAGCCTAAATGCGCACACATGCTACGTGACAGGCTTCTGTCAGATCAGCGGGGGAGCCACAGCACACATCTATTAAGACTCCTGCTTGTCTAAACTCTTCTTTTCCTGCTCCGGTGAGGTCCTCACAGCCAGAGATCACTCTCACATGAGAAGTAGGACTTGAGCTCACACAGGAAGGGTGGCAGTGCTCTGTTTGCTGTAAACATGCTTTTTAGCTTTCATTTACGGAAATTGAGGCAAATTCTTACATTTATGTTGTATTACAGAGGTTTGCATCCCTTTATTCTCCTGAGCAGATTACCTAGTTTTCTCCAGCAAGTGTAGTAATGTTTGAGTAGAGTTGCTTGATCATTACTCAGCTATAAATCAGTTCATATTACAGCAGTTATTCAAAACTGAATGTGTGCATGACAGGAAAGAGAAAAGCTATGATTAAAACGAGGCTCAACTCCCTGAGAGACATGCATCTAAACTCCATCAAAGATGAGACGTTAATTGGACACATCTGTTACAGGAACCCTGGTCTCCCTCAGTGCTGGAACTATGCAATTAGGCTGCTGCCCTGTTCTGGACAATGCACACTGCTGCACCGAGAAGGAATGTGTTCATACTTGAAAAGATGATGAAATACATAATTCATCTGAAGCAATCAGCCAATTCAGTCAGTTACAATTAAAGCATCATCTGAATTGGGAAATGATGAACATGTTTCAGTGATTCCTCATAGGGCTTTTAGAGAAGGACTTCACTTGTAACACGAATATGAGAGCCAAAAGAAGCAACATTTCAAAAAATCACCCGAGATTTTTTATTATATAAAACGTCTTAGTTTTTTTTTAAAAAGAAGTCCATTCAGAAAAGATAGGATAAGTGCTTTAAACAAAGATTATATAAGGCCACGATGAGATCCAGATAAGATAAAGGCACATCAGAAAAGGGTTTTACCTTAGTGAAAGAAGTTTTCCTTACATTGCTGTAGCTGCAAGAACTGCAGTTTAGTGGTTGTCATCTATTGAATAAAATGTGGAATTATAATAGATGAGTTTATCTTTAAAACCAAATTGAAGGCCACATTTGGATAAACAGTTCTAATGCTTTTTTTTAACATCAAATTATTTCCGTTTTAAAACCATATTATCAGATCTCTGTTTCCAACACACACTGAGTTTTTAAGCAGTATGTGATGCAATACCGCTGTAACTACTGTCCTGGCTTTTTTTGGAAATTGATGCTAGAATTGAGTATAAAACTATACTTTAAAAAATGTCTTTGCATGGGTATCAGTGAATACTGAATTGCTTTTAAGTCTCGTTGCGCACAGCCCTTTTTTTTTTTTTTTTTTTGAGCAGGTTTGTATGTTGTAATCTGGAAGACAAACGAGCCTAGCTCAGAGCAGCGTCATATTTTACACCAAACTACTTTATATTCATTTATTTTCAGCTCAGGGTAAAGAAAACGTCCCCTGTGCCTTTCGTTTGTTGCACGGAGAAATCCTCAGAGTCTGCAATTATTGCAAGTTTGGAATCCGTCTGCCGCTGTTATCAGAAATATAACTGAGAGTAGCTGTGCTTGGAGAAAATGCTTGCTTTTTGTAAACTCTAAGAAAATAACAAACAAAATGTCACCCCCTTTTGGGAAGAAGACCCCACTCTGGAGCCAGACCTGGGTTGGAGGTTGCAGGTGAGTCCCTGTTGTCTGGGGCTCCTCTCAGGGGCCTCAGTCAGGTCGAGCCCCACTAAATGACGTTGGATCAGAAACTGTCCCCAACATTCACCTCCTCGTCCCTGGTGAGCTGTTTTCCCTTCATTGGGACTTGGTGGAAGTGGAGAATTCACCTGCTAATGAAAATTGTAATTCTTAATTTAACTTTTTATTCTCAGTGTTATGATGTGTATTCAATTCAATTTTCAATTCAATTGTATCTATATAGCCCAATATCACAAAGAAAATTTGCCTCATTGGACTCAAATGTATTTATGACACATAAAACACGTGAGGATGCTTTATGTTATTGCAACAATTAATTCCCATGTCTTGTCAAAATGCTGTCATAAGATATTTATTAACAAAAAATACTAAACTCCCTTCCCTTTCTAGTCTGACGTTTTACTTTAACCACATCCTTTTTTCAGCTACATCTGCAGCTGTACAAGGCATTATCTCAGCTTCTCTAACAACTAGGAAACTGGTCTTTCATTGACCATCTGATCCACCACTGATGTCATTGTGGCTCCTCAAAAACCTCTGGGGAGGGGTTCAGTGTTACCCCTCACATCTGTTTGGCTGCAGGAACCTTCACTCTTTCTGGACTTGTTTTGTTCCTCCAGGTTTCCTCCTCTCATGTGTTTGGGAATCTGGGATTTGCTCTTTTGGTGAAGGGTACAATAAAAGTTCTGTGGCTTAGTTTGGTTTTGGTCAGAGTTGCCCTTTGTCAGTCACAACAGTTTCAGATGAGACATGATCCACAGCTGTCTTTGTTTTCAGTTAATTGTCCTAAAGTGTATTTAGAGTCTAGTTTTCAGTTTTACCTGGTCAGGTCACCTGCTCTGCAGTGCCATCTTTTGTTTCTCCATGGTTTTTGTTGTGTTTTGGTTAATAGGTAAAATGCAGAAACTGATTAAAACCAAGAGGGGTTGGCCACAGTGTCATTAAGGGTGACTGGTGGAGAGTCACAGCATAAAAAACAAGTAAACTGATAAATGTAAAAACAAAATGCAACTTAAGTTGTTTGTATTAATAACATCAGGCTTTAAAGCAAGAAAATCATTTCCAGAACTAAAGTCACCAAAACACAGCAAGCAGTCATAATATAACAAGACTCAGGTGTATTCAGATAGAAAGAAATATTAGTTCCGGACTGTGTCCGCTTAATTTGGTCCAAATCAATTCCTTAACCTTGAATTTTGTTTGTATTCAGACTGAGATCTACCGGATTTCTGTGCAGGACCAAGGTGATAAGTATTTGTGACATACAAATTGTTGGGAAAACAATGTAAAACTCAATGTGGATCATGTTAAAAGTTGTTTTTCTGAGTCTGCATTCATCCAGCCTCATTTCAATGTTCTGCTGTTGCATCACTGCTCCACATTTGTCTGCTTTTGACCAGCTATGTTGGCTGTTGTGGTTCTGTTTTTCCGGTCCCATCATAGATCGTATTCAGACTGAGGACTTTCAGAGCAAACGGAAATTCAGTCTGATTGGACACAAATCAAGACCCCCCTTAAAAGATGGTACCAAGAGCGGTTCCTGGTCCTGGACCAGGGTTCACTTGCACATATTAATACTGAAACTTTGTTTATCAGGGGAAACAAACTCTGGTTCACTTCAAGCAGACCAAATGTGTCTAGTCTGAATTGGTCTGAATACACCCTAAATGCAACAAGGAATTACAGAGCAGGCTTTCACAGACTGTCGTGAGCTTGAAACACAAATTCTTCTCAGAAATTCATTTGCCGCTGAAGCAGGGTTTTTTTTTTTGGAGCTTATAACTTCCCTCCCAAGCTGGTGATTGGTGGAGCCTCTGTCAGCTCTCCAGGAGGTGGGGTCAGCAGCAGTAGAGGGACTGGACCTCTGAAGCATCTGAAACTTAAATGCACACGCACGGACGCACACACACACACCATTCCCAACAGATGTGCTCACACACTTTTTGTGTGCACATCAAATAGTCTGTTACAACAGAGATCGTAACACAGACTATTACGGTACTTTTTTGGGTTAAGATGAAAATGAATTACAGTAACTGAAAATCTTAAAGACATTTTCCAGTTTGAATTTTCTCTTTGTTCAATCTGTTCGGCTTGAAAAGTAAAGAAAATAATCTGATACGACTGGGCAGAATGTTTTTCTGACGTGAACATTTTTAAACTTGTCAGTGTGTCAAAGGATCAACAAACAAAGAAGGATTTATGTTCTGAATGAAAATCATTTCTTGTATGTCCTCCCACTTGATGAGTTTACAACATTGTCATTTAGTATTGAATATGCTATTTTTGACAAAGAGAACACATTATCATTGAGAAAATAAGACAGATTTACTGTTGAGTCATTTTAATTGGTTATGTATACAAAACCTCTCAGTCCTAAATAAAAGGAAGTCCTTAGCTGATGGTGTATCATCAGCTGTCACACCTCACAATAATATCAGGAGGTGCCAGGAGTCACATAGCAAAAGCGATGAGTAGAAACATCTTCATCACCCACTGAGTCCCAGCTGTTTGAACAAAACCCTGCTCAATAAATCATCCACTCACTCCAAGCTCATCAAAGATGCTCTGAAAGCATTCTTTGGTGGTGCACTGCAATTTACCTTAAAGTTCATTTTTTACCATGCAGAGCAGACTAATGGGCTCTAAAAAAGGCCATTCAGCCCCTGGAACAGACATTGTGAGTAATGAAACTACTGTTCACCTGATGGACTGGCAACTCGGCAAGGTGAAGTCTGTCTTCTATTAAGTGTCGGCTGGAAAAAGCCAGAGTTTCTCTTGACCCTGAGCAGCATGAGGCACGTCTATAAAATGGAAAGTTGGATGGACTGGCAGGGGCAATTCTTTTCACCTGAAAATGCAAATTTAATTATAATAATAACTTCCGTCTCACAAGGTGGGGAGCTTCAGTCTCCCTGGGGTTACTCCAGCCTTTTTGTAGGTCCTCAGCCAGCAGGGTACCGCTGAAGTAGAGCATGTTGAAAATGACACTGTAGGGGTACCTTATGTCCTGCCAGGTGACACTAAGACCCTTTGACCAAGTGTCAGATAGTGATGCATTCGGAGGAGGAGTGTGCTGCTCAGCTTGTTCAGAAAAGCAGCAGAGACTTAATCCGCTCTGGAAGCAACAGACCTGAATACTGTAGCGTCACATTCTGCAACATTTTCCTTCTCTGTGTTTTCTGGCCAACTTCAAACAGGATGATTGCAGGGATTTAGGTCCACAACTGCTCACTTTTTAAGAAGGCAAATATGTTGCGAGGGTGTGATGCTAGTTTATAATAACTTTATTTTCTTTATTACAGCTTGTTTTTAATTCAATTAATATCAATTATTACCAAAACACAAAATTTTTAAATGTTATAAGAGCGGGACATTTGAAAAGTTATATTTGTAATCTTGCTTTAGACAACCATTATTTTCTATTATTATAATACTTTACATTCATAAACAAATATAAATAAGCCTGTTTAAAAAACCCTTACCTTTATGCCCCACCCCCACTGATTAGTCTTCTTTGATTGGATATCTTCCATTTATCTTTCATTTAGCTTACTTTTTAATACTTTATCACCAGAGAAGTCGTCGGTGCGGTAACACTGAAATAACGCATGCTCTTTGACATAACATAACTATGAACCATTTATGCAATCATCATTATGCAAAACATTACTAATGTGCAGCTCTCACATGTTCCAAAGTGTTGCATTTCAATGCCAAGTTGTTTTTTAGAAGGTTAGCAGAATTAGCAGATTCATGTTAATTGTACTAGTGCGTCACTACTTTAAAGTATCGCATATCAAGGTAAGGCTGCTTTTCTCTGCCCGACATCACTTAAGCCAAAGCTGAGGCGTAAAAGGGTCAATTCAATTCAATTTTATTTATAGGCCTACAGCCCAATATTGCAAAAACTATTGCCTCATTGGGCTTCATGCCGGTAATTTTATAGACACAGAAAGTTGGTCACAATAGATAAACAATAGCTAATTGCTAAACTAAACAGACTTAATAATACTGGTTAAGTTTACAATACGCATGTCTGGTTAAGTTAAAAAGTTCACTTACGATTGACAACATTAGTTGTAATAGAAATGTTGACTCAGACCAATCACTGTTGTCCGGCTCCAGATGGCGATGTCCTTATCATGGAAAAATAGCGACTGCATTGACTTCATTTCATGGAGCCAGAGGTAAGGCATCACAGTCCAGTTCTTTTATGGTCTGCATGTACAGTTACACAAATGAATGTGGGGAATTTTCGACATGCTTCAAAACTTTAAAAAACTATTTTTAAGAACTTTACCTTAGCAAACTCAGCAGTATTAATACAATGATACAAAAAAACAATACTTTATCTAAATGTCTTTTCATTCATGATTAGCAGATTGTTTTTTTACAACAAAATATCATATCAATAAAACCCAAACTGTCATGCAACACAATCGTGCAATCATACTAAAAATTAAACCACATTTAGACTTTATTCTATTGTATAAAGGTAAGATTGTCGCAAGTAATTTACTACAACAATCTTAAAATGCCTGATAGACTTATAAAGAGAGGAAAATTTTGCAAGCCATTAAAGTATAATAAATCAGAAAACATAAAGTGAAATAATAGTTAAAAACATTGTTTTTCAATGAACTGTTCATTTGGACTTGTTGTTTCTCAGATGTTTCTCTTATCTGAGCGGATTTTTGACTGAAAACACTTGTAAGTTATTTGGTACATGTAAATAGTCTTTTTTTGTGTCCTTTTTTTAAATGTTATTCAGATAAAAAATTAGGTTTGTCCTGGATTTTTAAAAATGTTTTATTTTAATGACAGTAGTTCAAAATATTCAAGTTTCTCTTTTTACCATGACTTCGGAGAACATGTGAGATCGTGTTGAGGAAACTCCCAAAAGAGATTGCCTGCAGCTGGTCTAAACAGCAATGCTTCAGTGCACAAATGTCACAGGATTTTCTTCTCTGATACTCAGCTAAATAATTAATCTCCGTAAAGGTCATGCTTTTGAGTTTAATGGAAATAGGTTATAGGGTTAATTTATTGCCTTGGTTTGCCATCTAACAGTTCTTTTTTTGTCTGAAGCTTCACTTTGTGTTTGTACAGGTTAGTCCCTATTTCTGGTGGCCAAGACCCACCATCGCAGCAAAAAATAATATTAATAAAAAGAGTGCAAACAATAAAGTAAACTCGCCAAACAAAAAGAAAAGCTGCAAAAAAACAAACTCTTCTATAAATAAAAATAAATTATGTTGCAAATATAAAATCTGCAACAAAAGTGGATTATTGAGAATGGTGTTTGCCCAATGTATCGCTGTAAGAAGGAGAAAAAAGAACAGGAGTACGAATTGGAAAACAAGTGAGAAAGTAAGTAAAAATGTTGGAGTACATTTGTCCCTATGAGTAATTTTTAAGGTGTTTCTTGGTTAGGCCATGTTTGACGGTAAACTGGAGGATGCCGGTTTATTGTTAGCTTCGGCGAACACAGAGAAACCTGCTGTGCAGACAGACCACTACCGAGAGGAGAAAAGATTTATGTGGCTTTACTCCAAAATGCAGCAAAACACATTTACATGTACCAGCACATGCTCTCACTCCAGAGCAGTGTCTACCCCAGACAAACACAACAAACAACAGCTGACAGCCTTAACAAAAAACATCCAAGTGAAAACAACTGACGACTAAAGTGTTCCGCTTCCGGTGCATGGGCAAACACCATCCCCCATAATCCACTTCTATTAACAACATTTTACTTGCTTTTTTTTTGCATCCAGGTCTCTTTTTATTTGAAATGTTTCTTTATTTGCAGCATAATTTTTCTCATTTGAGTTTCCAAACAACGTAATTGTTTCTGAATATGTTGCAAAAGGTATGTATTTCTTTTCTTTCTCAGAACTTAAATAATAACCACTTATGATTATTATAATATAATGATTATATTATAATGAAACCCCCAGGTGGGATTCAAACTAGGGACCTTAGTGCTAAAATCCGGGAGCGCTAAACATTTCACCACATCACAGCCCATGTCAGTAAGCATGCTAAGTAAGTTTTGATAAAGGCCAATCCAGTGTTAAGGGTTAAAGATATATAAAGAAAAAAAAACAAAATTGCCAAATGATGTTTTTTTTTTTTTTTTTTAATCAAATTAACTCGGAAGAGGGGGGGGGGTCTAACCCATTGAGTAAAAATAAAACGGACTAATCGCTACTTTGATTTTAATTATCACTCTTTTTTTTTTTTATTATTTTTACACAAAATGAGTGGTGTATAAAATAAAATAAAAAACAAAAAAAGTTCAGATATACCTTTACACACATATAACACACATAGCCTTATCATTGGGATTTAGTGCCCCCTCCAACATTTGGCACCCCAGGCAGCTGGCTAGGTCACCTATACCCAGGACTAGCGCTAGTTTTGTCCACTGAACCATTTGTCAAAGTAAATATTATACACAGAAAATCTCTCAGAAATAGAGAAAGGTTGAGAAATCTATATTGCTTTTTACAACAAAGGCCATATTGACACAGTGTATAGGATGTCAATCTGACCTAAAGAAAGCAGTTTGGGTACATTTTCTACTTTTTTTTTGGGCAAAATATTTTTCAAAAACAGCTGATCCAGATGAACACGATTTAATTACAAACAGCATTTTGAACAATTCTGTCAGACTTTAGACCACACCACAACACTGAGACCCCACTCGTTCAGTGCTAAATGACATCCACATCAACAACATCCACTTCTATTATATTTTTTATTTGTAACTTTTATTTCTTTTCTTTGTGTTGTTATTTATGATGTCTGTAAAACACCTTTAAATCCCTGTGTATGAAAGGTGTTATTTAAATAAGCTGACTTACCTTTTTTAAAGAACACTTCTCATTTTTGACCCACTTTAAATGTTTCTTTGTCACCCACTGATACAAAAACATTTAATTGATCCATGAAGCACAGAAGGGAATGTTGTCAAGGCCTCCAAAGGCTCTTTTTAAACAGTGATATAGATTCATGGAATCTTCTCTTCCTGAACCTTCGACTGCTTTCGTTTTCTTGTCAATATTTTGCTGCATTTTCCTAATGCAGTCTCAAATGAGATGGCAGTCTGCAATATGCCATGGTGTGCCATGACTGTCTCTTACACTTGTTCCACCTTGAATCTCAGAGAAAATGCAGTTTGATTGAAACTTTAGATCGAACCACCTCAGTGTCAAATTCAATCAGAGTTTTGAAAGCAAAGGTTTACTTTTGCAATTTGTCATGCATAAACACAAGCTCATGCGAGGGCCTCTGCATGTCCGCAGCCTTAGCAGATTCATTGAAAGCTTTGTGAGAGGAAATCTTGACAGAGGACAGAATTATACACAAAACTACGACAGAGCTAAATAAGTATTTGCCTGCCTTTTTTCATGCCTGGGACAAAAAATACTCAAAACATGTCTGCTGCAGCTTTTGGGATGTGATCCTGAAACGACCCACCCTTGTGGACCTCATTGAAGAGGAAAAATTGCGTAGGATTTTGTTTCTCATTAAACATACATCTTCCAACTGAAGTGGTGAATTAAAGTCTGAGGGTTTGAACGTTTAGACCAGAGGTGTCCAAATCCAGACCTATTCCAACCAACCATTGCATTGCCACTGAAGCTCCTTGTTAGCGCACCTGAACCAGGTAATCATCAGCAGATGAGGCAGGATTTCTGGAAATCCAGCAGGAGGTCGGCCCTCGAGGCCTGGATTTGGACATCCCTGGTTTAAACCTGTTACACCGGATCTTCAGCTATTCTGATTACATCATTTCACTTTCATGATTATTCAACTGTTAATGAATCTTAATGTAATTCCAGCAGATCAGTGTTAAAAGTAAAACACTGGATATAATGACAAAAGTTCTCTAATTTGTTGCATTTAAAATTATTGATCTTCATCAAATTACAATTTTGAGTTGATGGTTTATTCAACTTAAAAATGTGGACCAATTGTTATTTCAATGTGTATTAAGACTTTTGGCTCAATAATGGGTTGTTATCAGCAGTAATTACAGGGGTGTGTATTTGCAAGGATCTGGTGATACGACACGTATTGGGATATATTGTTCTCAAACAAACTTTACAATTTTCTTTAAAGATTATGACTTAGGAAAAAATCTACCTGAATATGAATTCACCTCTCATGTTAATAAAATGGTAACAATTTGTTATATTTAATGATCACAACTTCAAGCTGTGCAACTGTGTCTCATATTGGCTACAAGCTGCTTTTACACAAGTAAATTCATTTAGCTTTTTCTTTGGTAAATTAAGAAATGTTTGTTTTTCAAGGGAACAATCAATATTTCAATATATTTGTTAGTATATAAAAAAAATATGAAATAATGTGCTTTAACCAAGAAGGTTCTAAAAGTTTGATTGAGGAAATAAATTTCTGTTTATTTCTAAAAATTGTTAAATGTAGTTTTCAACTCTTTAACGCCTGAGCCATCACCGGTGACTCTTAAGAGTCCCCTTCAGAATCTTCTAGAATTATGTTGATCGCGTTGGCAATTAAAAAAGTTGCTGTAAATCAAAGAACATAAACACTGGTGCTCCAGTGTTGAAGGGTTAAACAGTTCAGGAGCCTGAGGGGAAAGAAAACCCCAATAATTCTTTCCAGAAGCATTTCAGTGTGATGAAGCAGCATGACAGGATGAGAATTGTCTTGTCAATATTTTAAATCTATAGTATCGCCTAACGAAATATACCGATATAGCACCCAATCGATTTTTCCTTACACCCCCAATAATTAGTAGATTTTTTGAAAGTGACATGCTCTTGCCATCTATTTTCTCCATTGTGGAATGTCTTCTTCTGTGTGGAGCATTCATTTCAGCTAAATGTTGGTAAATTGCTCTGAGGATTCTATTCACACCTTTTAAAATGATTCTAAAGCACATTTCTTCAGATCCGTTAAGTCCAGCTTTAGACCTCTTGAAAATGTTGCGAGTCATCCCCGGCGCCACATGTAGCATTCCCAGGTGATTACAACACGCCTTGATCAATCTGAGCAATTCACCTCATGATTGAATGCCTGACTCTCCAGAGTCTGAGACCTGAAATTGTCTCTTATAGATTTGGTATTATGTCACCAGCTCTCCTCCTTTGCCATTAGTAAGATGTTCACATTTTCTTCTTCGTCTCACTGGCTGGATAGTAATAACCCTCACAATTGCAGTGTTGAATTGTCTTCAAATTTAACATCTGTGAGGACGATGACAGATATGATCATCTGGATCTTATATGGAAATCAAATAACAGATTTGTTTTTGTGTTAGGAATAATCGGCCAGCAGACCAGCCTCTTTATCTGCATGCTTGAGCACAACTGCAGGATCAATCTGACCCTGCAATCACAGGCTGTCGGAGGCCAGCCAGGTGAAATATGATGCTTTAGAGCGTCTTTGAGGACAGTCCTACAATTTTATCCACAGCAAACAGCTTGCATCAATGTGACCTGCGTGCTGAACACTCTCCAAGGTAAGTTGAATTCAGCAGAGCCCAGCGCATCTCACACATATCTGCATAAGTTGCTGTCAGACTAGAGATAGCTTTGTTTCGTGTTAAACTATCATGAGGAAGACAGCCTTTGTCTCATCTCTGTAGAATACCAAGAGCTTATATTTGCAACACAACATCCATCTTGCAGCTGTTTTTTTTTCTTATTTGATGGTGTCACTTGCATGGTAATTTATCACCCGGCTCTGGATTTTTATGGGAGTGGCCAAGCAAACACGTAGCCATAAGCTTTGCTTCTTTTTGCAACCTCTGGGGATATTTTGTGTGTAAAAACATTTTTTTTTTTTTTTTTTTTTTTATAGCTAAATGCACTAAAAAAGCTTTCTTTGGCTCAAAAGTAATGTAAGTCCAGAAAAGAGCTGCCACTCTTTACTTTAAGTTTCAAGAGCAGGTAATTTCACCTTGGTCAGAGCAAATGGAAATAGTCTGTGCTGGAGGTTTAATAATGGAAACTGAGGTCCTGTGGGACAAGTCTATCTTTCTCAGCAACAGAAGAAGTCCATTACTTTCAGTGTGGCATCGCCTAATGCAGCACTGTTGGAATAATTGAAAATCTGCGCTATTATGCACACATTCAAAGCAGAAATTAGAGTGCCATTCTATATTCCTTTTCTTAAAATAGAAGACCGAACCCGTTCTAAAATAGAGATTATATTTCTCAAAACATGATCTAGCATTTACATCAGATGAATAAAAGCACCTCATGGACTCTTCCTTGAAAGGTTCATCTGTGCTAGTCTGCCTGCATACATTGTGAAAACACAGGTTGTGAAGGTTTCCATGTTCAACTCATTCAAACTGAAAAGCTGCCTGAGTCTGAAATTCATTCATTGGCTAAGTTTTGTTTGTCTCGCTTAATTTCTAGTTTTTTTCCCCTTTAGAGACTCATAAACATTACAGTTGTGGTTTTCAGGGCTGTTATTAACAACAGTGAAAATTACATCAAATCCTCCCACATTTATTTGACTGGTTTTACACTTACATAGTTGATGCCTAGTTGATCATTTCTATTTTTCTATAAGATTGTGTCAGAAAATTGTGTTATGTGAAATGTTGTCGCTTCTTCAATATGGAAAATTAACCTCACTTACAGGTATGCTGGTTGTTCCTCTACCAACCACAAGGACCATAACTGAAGAGGCTGCTATCAAGAATTCCAACCAATGGCTAGTAAGGGCTGACCTACGGGACAGATCATGAGAAACAGGAGAAGAACCAAGGACTCAGAGAGGAACTGGAGAAATCTTGGAAGTTGACAGTGACGGTGGTGCCCGTGGTAATTGGAGCACTCTGGGCTGAAACCTCCAAACTGGAGGAGTGGCTACAGCAGAATCCTGGGAAGACCTCAGGCATTTAAGTCCAGAAAAGCGCAGTGCTAGGAACAGCTAAGATAACGGACCCTCAATCTTCCTAAAAAAAATATTGAAAGCAAAAATACAAGTGACATTTTTTTCATAGTTGGAAACAAATTTTGGAATCTGAAGTTTAAAGCGCCTATATACCATTCTTTTCTTAAGTCTGTCAGAGTGAACTATATGCAAGTTGAGGTATAATGAGAGGTTGGGATGTAAAATCTCCTGATCGAAACAGAGCTAAAAAAAAACAACTAATATTTCATAAAAATAAAAATATTTTCCTGTGTTCCAAAGGTAATATATGATCATATATATGGATGTTGTTCATTCTGACAGGGTTAAGAAAAATATAGTTTAGGCCCTTTAACCTTTTTGATATATCAGATCTGTTTAAGATATCAATTCATGAATTGATCAGAAAATAAAGAAAATGATGCTATCTTCCTGACAATTATAATTGCTCCTAATAATAAATAAAGACATTTGAGCTTATACATACAGCACAACGCATGGAATCCATCTGTCTTTGGATCACTGAATCCTTCTTGGTATCATGGAGTTGCTGGAGCCATTTATGAAAAAACATTTGAAACATCTGTCTTCTTTATTTTTACTCTTTTACTCTCCTTTTTTTATTGGTCAAATTACTTTAAAAAATCAGTTAATCAATCAATTCCTTTTTTTGAATGGCATTTTGTATTTTGCATGTTTCAATGTTTTCTAATACACTTACCGGTAGTAACTTTATTTTTGAAACAAATAAGTCAGTCATATTAATTTCCTAATCAGTGTCACACCAGTTTGGAGGCTTTTTTGAGATTTAAAATATTTGTTGAGTTTTTTTAATCACTTCAATATTTAATTTTATGTGTTGAACACCATAACCTTTTCGCATCACCGTATGGGACAGAAACAATATTCAATTGATTTGAGTTTTTATTTGCATTCATCTTCTCACATGATGTTTCCATTTCTGAGGCAATAATGGTCCATTTTGGAAGCTAAATGAACTCAGTGCAGCGATAAGCAGCTGAGTCATCGACTTAAGTGACTGACTTGGTCAGCTTTTGTGTCACAGTTTATTTGCCACTTCCTTCTTTTCTTAAAAAAACCCATGCAGGTCTGTTGATTTACAGCTGATTGTATATCAGCTGGACTCCCAGAGAGTGACTTTGCATTGCACTGACTCCCCCCCAGGAGAATGTTAGTGTTAAACATCAAGCTCATGCGGCATCATGATAGCCCACAGGGTGCTTTGCAGGGGAACAGTGTGTGAAGACTTCCATATTAAAAGCATTACAAGGAGCTGATTTTTCACTGCATCCTCTCATGAAAAATGTACAGGGGCATATTCATTACTCCATTGAGCTAAGTGAGTGTGACAAGCCAAGAGCTGCAGCGACTGAGGGGCAGGGAAGCAGCTCCACAATAAACCCTTGAGCCATTCTTCTAGGACACGGCTAACCCAGTCGTTCATGGTAACTTCATCTGAGTTTGGATTTTTCCAAATGGTTGAAGGTGCTGCACACAATAGAGGTTACAGTCCACGCAGCGTGCCTTCCGTCTGTGCACAGGGCCAATGAGCAGTGACCAACTCCCTGATTCTCACAGTGGAATGAAAATGACCTATGACAGACTTTGTGCTATAAATAAAGTCATACATTGAAGGTAAACATGTGATTTCTTTCCTTTTAAATTTATAGGCTCAGGAACCCTGTCTCAACCTCTTCTGTGAATAAAAGTGAATCTCCTGATTCAAAAAAACAAAAGAAACCTTAGTGAAATGAAGGAAAGATCCTCTCCCAGGACGGACAGGCGATTAATCCGGACTTTTGAGAAGAAATTAATTTATCTAACTCTACAAATACATATCTGAATAGAGTTCAGCCAGATAGGACAGGGGACAGGTGGGGGTGAGGTCCACAGCCAAGACAAGTCAGTGGTGCAGTCCACGGCCAAAAACAGAAGCATGGACGATTCATCTGGAATCTAAAATCCCTCCCGCTTCTCCAGATGGGAGTGGGAAAGACGAACAACACATGAATCACACTGCACCAAACAGAAAATCAGAGAACTAAATATGATCAATAACAAAGAATACAGAAAAGGAGAAGTAAATGAGAATAGAGAACATAGCCCCATTTTCATCTCATCATAGAATTTATAACATTTTATTGATCTTTTAGTAATTTTTCTGGTTAGTGCCTCAACATTTAAGTCTCAGACGTTGTGTCTGGTTGGTGACACATGTAATAAAAAATATGGTAAAGCGTAGAGGAAATAAATGAGTAACAGGCATTCAGAGCCAAAAATGCTGACATGCAAATAACCACTGTGGAGTTTATATATTTTTATGATTTAAAGCCTAAAAATAAAAAGCAATTTTACATGATGTGACGGTCTTCACTGTTAGGCTTATTTGCTGTCAGCCATAAGAATTGTTCCCCGACTGTCCGCCTTCTGCTGCAGGTGAGACAATCATCACACAGCCTCACTTCAAAAACACTGAAACACTCCTTTTCTGAAGGGATACCTGCTTGTCCCTGCTGTCTGGTCAATAAAAATGATGGTCAGCTCAGAGCAGCCTCAGCTGCCAGAGTCTCCAGACAGAAACAACTGCTTTGATTTTGATGGTCCTCTTGCACCAGCATTAAGCCTCAAAATCCAAAGCCACCATTTCTTCTCAGATAACGGTAGCCCGCACAATTAGTGACTGCTGCACTATTACCCGGGCAGCATGTGAAACCGAAATCATTCGAGTCTGTAGAAGAGAATGGCAGTCAGGCTGACTAATAACACAAGACACAGTATGAGGGGTACTCTGGTGGTTATAGCTTCAAGAAATGCAGATTTCTTAGAGAAAATGTTCGAAATCTAAAAGAAAAAACACCTATAGCTAGCAAGTTTTTGGTCAAGCTACATCAAAGTCACACTAAATGTGATCAACGATTTGGTCTATTGGCCCTACAGAGAGCTTTTCATTAGAATCTGAAACTTTAAGAGCGTTTCTCTTCTCATGAGAGATTTTCCTGATCAAACCAACAGTGAGTTTTTTTCATCTGAGTGAATTCAAATGAAGTCTGCATTAGATCTCATCAGTCTCATTTGTACTCCTCTTCTGTGGGGTAACATCGTGTGGGAGTTGGGCATGTTCACAACTCAGCTATCAGAATAACTCTAATTGGGCTATTTTTACACATCCTTTTAAACAGCTTTTGGGTGTTTACATTAGCTAATGACAGCCAGAGTAGAAATCATCTATCAGCATGCATCACCATCATTGCCTCTGACACATAAACACAATATCCTCTCAAGAGAAGTGTCACCTTTCAGCATCCTTTCTCTGTTATTGTGAACACACGTTTAAATGTATATTTTTCTAAACATTTCAGATGACATAAAACCACTAAATAATAGGAAAAGAGGTAAACAGTATTTCTGTTTTTGTTATTTGCTTCACTGAATATAAGACCGCTTTCTATTTTTTTTATTTTTTTTTTAGGCTTGCTCATTCCAGATTCCTCCTTTTGTAAAAACACCTTTGCCTTTATGCAATTTGCATAAATTTCGCTGAGTTTTTCTGTCAACGCTGAGAACACGTCTTACATTCGCAGCCTACATTCAAACTGTCACAACAGCTGTTTGGGCTGCATTTGAATTCAACCAGTTATTAGCACTTCCTGTTGCAAAACTGGCAAATTATCATTATAGTTCTACAAATTAAGCTGCTTTTTTGTAAGCAGCACACGCAGAGGCTTCTTCACACACTTAGAATCTGACAATATTGCCATCTAGTGGCAACTTTGTACAATGGCAGCGACGTTGTAAAAAAAAAAAAAAAATTCTAATACAAAATAAAACCTTAAGTCAAGTGTTTTCACCTTTTAAATGTAATTTGTGCTCTGTAAAACTTCATTTTGACCACCAGCTATTTTTAGGTAGAAGTCTCTATGAGCAAATTGGGTTAAAAAAGAAAAAGATTTGTGGTAAAGAGCACTTAGGTTTTTTTTTTTTTTTTGTTTTGGTAGAACACTCCAGAACAATATAAAAAGACTCACTGAAATGTGGAAATGCTTTAGCAGCCTACTAACTTCATCTAGAAACCTCATGTTATTCAGACAACAAGCTCCACAACAGATAAACACCCATCTGACTGCAAAGAAAAAACAGAAAGAGGACATGCAGCTTGTCAGCCTGCGGCTTCCCTGGTTTCTTAAAAGTGGACGTCTCTTTATTGGAGATTAAAAGACGAGCTCAACTCGTAGGTTTCTGTCATGAGCCCTCTGCTCTGTGGGCACTGCTGTGTTTCAAACATCAGATACCAAAAGAGGCCAAGGAAGACAAGGCCCACAACTCCAGGAGGGTCTATCTAACCCTCGGAGCAAGACATAAAAATGAGCTTTACTAGTATTAATGAGATCATTTATCTGACAAAATAAACTCATATTTTTCACACGTTTGTTAGAAAATGTTGCCCTTTAAATAAACAAAAATACCAATCAGTAACACTTGTTTGTATATCTTAATTGGAATAAAAACCCATTGAAATGTTGTCTGGCATTTGGATAAATCAACTCAATTTACGAAGGTCTACATTTTAATAAATGTGACAAATGTATTTATCCGTCCAGCAGCACCAGAGACGCGACACATCATGAATACAAAACACAAAAGCAAAGGCAGAAAGAATCAATTATAGTAATTAAATCCGTTCAATCTATAATGGAGCTGAAACACAATACTCTGAGGTCTGAGGTTCAGTTTCTAATGAGTTTCATCAGTCATTTGCTGCTCCCATCATACTCATGATGGCTGCAGCATGAGTGGCTGAGCAAAAACAAACCGGCTCAGCATCAGGAAAATGTCTAAAACAAAAATGTGGTGGAAAATTGAAGTGTTTTAAATTCCGCATGAAGGAATTGAAACACTTCAACTGTGAGAGACAGAATGAAAACAAAGAATCCAGGAAATCACAGTTTGACTTTTGAAGATTTAATGCATATAGCGGAGCAGAAAATAAGAATTTTACTTCTACAAATAAAATCAGAATTTTCATCTTCTTTAAAAAGCTGCAGAATCTTCCACTTTACCTGCATTAATGACCCTTTGATTAGTCATGACTGAAAGTCTTCTTGGTCTTCGGTCTGAACACACAGCTGATATGCTGTTTCCATGGATGTATTGAATGTCACTGACTATTTTAATCTTAGTGGACTTTTTATTTCCCACCAGAACCAGAAACAAAAAAAAACTACTTAGGTACTGGATGTCGATGGAAAAAGTTTATATTTGTGAGGTTTAAATGATAATTCCCTGTTCTGTGAGGCATTCTTTTAAGCATTTATACAGAAATTAATAAAATTTGTTAATTTAAATAGTCATGGACTTTTCTGTCTTTTTCTTTATTGTGAAACATTTTTCATCTTAAAAGACTGCAGCCCTGGTGCAGAGGTAGAGCTGACAACCTCTGGTTCCTGCCCTGCCTGGCCATGTGCTGAAGTGTCCTTGGGCAAGACACTGAACTTAACACAAAGTTTGAAACTCCTTTGCTGAAACAGAAAATCAGGTTAAAGGGAAGATATTTTCTCTAGCAGTTGGTGGTGGGGCTTAAAGGCATTACAAGAAATTTTGTTTGAAAAATTCTATTTTGTGCAGATGATGAAGATTCAATGAAACAAAGTTGTTGATTTGTAGAAAGTGTTTTTGATTAGAAAAAATGCCACAATGAAATCATTACATGATTTTTTTCCCTCACAAAACGCCATTTTAACTTTTAATCCAGACTGGGATTATCTCTCAGGGCAGATAGATTCCTCATTCATTGGGTTTTTGTTTCAACACGGAGGAACATTTTCTGTGCTCAAGTTTCTGAACGGATGTTGACCTAATTCAGCCTTTCTGTAGGAAAATTCTCAAATGTCCCTTTTACAAGTTTTCACAAATCAGCAATTTTATTTAATTGAATATTCATTCTCCGTAAAATGTTTGTGGCTGGTTTGAACTTTGTGGTGAAGGTTTTCCCTTTGAAGTCAAAGTGGATGCTAACAACCAGACGCTAGCTTCAACTATGACTGACTTTTAAGGTGTGATGGATAAATAAAGAAAACTAAAATGACAAAACCATCATAAAACTGGTATTTTCTAATATAAACTTAAATCCACTGTGTCTCCAACTTCATTATCTGCATGTGTTAAACAGTCGAGAGTCTGTTGTATTAGACAGAGCAGCTTCTGCTGCATGAGAACAACTGTCTCAATAATTTCGTATGTCGATGAAGGCTCCTGGTTTTGTCTGTAAACAAAAACTGTTTTTTTTTCTCTGAAGTCAAAGCATTTTTTTCGGTTTCCACACTTTTTTCCCTCTAAAGAAACTTTCCAACTTTGTTTTATTGTTTGGTTTTTGTGAGCTTTGGGCTACTAACTTATCTCTGATTTATACATAATATTTGTTTTGATTGTTTATTTCAATGTTTTATGTAAGACACTTTGAATTGTCTCTGTACATGAAATGTGCAACACAAATTAACTTGCCTTGCCTAATTTAGCAATCCAGGTAGCCATGCAGGTAGCCGCTTTCAGTCACGTGACCAAGAGTGGTGTTGTGAACGGAATCCGGTAGTTATCCAAAATGAAACTCCATTCAGAAAATAAACTAAAGAGAAATAATCTAAGTTAGCGCATGTATTTTTTTTTATTCTATCAAATTCAAAATTCAAATTCAAATTGATTTTATTTATAGAGCACTTTTCACATAAACAAATACATTTCAAAGTGCTGTACATAAAGCAAACAACACAATAAAAATACCCTCTTGTTAAAGATAAAAATCAACCCCCTAATCCCATGTATAAGAACAAGTGCACCAACAGACAAATAAAACAAATGATAAAATATGAATACATAGGAACCCTCACGTTTCTTAAATGTCAAATGAGAGAACCCTGAAGACGCTGTCAACACCAACCTCCTGTCAGCTGGTCGTCTAGTTCCTGGGCCAAGGAGCGAGAGCCCCGCAACCCACAGCCTCCCACCAGCCGAGGAGAAACCCAGGCGAAGGAGCAGTGGGTACGTCAGGGCCATTGTCCGTGGGCCAGGAGCAGACGACCCAGCCAAATGTGAGAAGACACTAGTTTAAAAGCAGATGTTAAGTAAAAGAAACAAGCCAATGAGTTAATTAATATAATATATAATAAAAAATTACTAATGAAGATAAAAGACAGTAATAATTCATAAAAACAGTAGGAAAAGATACTATGTATAAAATTATAAATAACACAATAAAATGTATATACGCCATACAACATACACATACTAAAAGCTAGTTAAAGCTACCTAAAAAGATGAGTTTTGAGTTTTTTTCTTAAAAACCTCCAAGTTGATTGAAGTCCTCACCTCCTCAGGGGGCTGTTCCACAGGCGAGGCCCATAGTGCCGGAACGAGGCCTCGCCATGGGTTTTTGTTCGAACTCTAGGCACTTTTAGCAGGCCTGCACCTGAGGATCTGAGGGTTCTTGGAGGCTCATAGGCTAAAAGTAGCTCGATAGATAGATAAGAAAGGACCACTAATACTCTTATACACTAATAAAAGAATCTTAAAATCAATCCTAAAGCTGACGGGGAGCCAGTGCAGGGACTTCAGAATCGGTGTAATGTGCTCCCTTTTTCTGGTTTTGGTCAAAAGGCGTGCAGCCGCGTTCTGGACCAACTGCAGCCGATTCATTGTGTGTTTTTCTTTACACCAGAGAGGAGCGCATTACAGTATCTAGTCTAGATGTTATAAAGCATGAATTAAATTTCAGCACTGGCTCTGGAGAGAAAGGGTCTGACTCGAGAGATATTACGCAGGTGATAAAAAGCTGACTTAATCACCTGGTTTGTATGTGCATCAAAGCTAATGTCTGAATCTAGCGTTACACCAAGGTTTCTAACTTTGTCACAAACAACCACATTTTTGGCAGACAGATACTAGGTTCCCGGTACCTAGTAACCAACGGTTACCAGTCTGCTGCCCGGGGATGGGGACCACTCTTTTAGACCACAAATGGTTACTTAAAAAAGTATTTATATGAAAGAGTTTGGAAAAATCATGCCTGTGAGTTTTTAAAGATGTTCATTTAGTTCATTTAGTCTCCAGAGTGTTCCCCACCTTCACCCAACACTATCAGAGATAGGCTCCAGCAACCCTGAAAGGTTGTCGGTGAGTTTGAAAGACAGATGATTGGATTGTTAGTCTGTCGCCCTTAAGTGGAGCAAACAACATCTTCAATTAAAAAACATTGTTAAGACATCAATTTGAAGTTTGAAGATGGACTCTGCCTATTTTTTTTTTCTATCTTGTGTTTTTTTATTGTAGAGTTTTCTTTATTAAGCTTTCATTTTCATTGAATTTTCTTGGTTCATTCATTTTACTCTTGAACTCAAATAAACTTAATGATGACAACTTCACTATTAGAATGGCTCAGAAGAAGTAACAATCCCATCCTTACTGAACAGTATAACAACCATATGGCTCCGTCGTCCACTCATTTATTCAGAATTCACCATCGGAGCATTACATCAAAGCAACAAAAAACATTTCCTGTCTCTAAATGGAAGTTATTGACTTAAATAATAAAAGCTGTAACTTATTGTTAATCTTTTAAATTTAAATGAAATAGAAATGAATGAGAGAAAGATTCTGAAACTGTAAATCGTTTTCTTTTATTTATTTATTTTTTTTACATTCCTTTGTGTTAATTCACTGTGTTTGGCTGAACATCACATTTGGTTGTGTTCAAAACATTGACACCATGGATGAAGGGTTTATCTTCTAATTCTGAAATTCAGTCATCTTTCTCACAGACACTGTTTATTTAGCCAAACTACTCAAAAGCAACTTTTTAAACTTCAAAGTTTGGTCCACCACATGGAAAATCTATTTTCTAATCCCTGGATATACAAGACTGTGCTGCTGCTGCAACAAACAACGTCTCCAGGTGCCTAATCTCTACTTTTACACTTTTAAATTTATTTATTTGTGACTTTTGTGACTTTTTTATACTTTTAAATATTAGGACTTCCATGTTCATTGTTGTTCTGCTGCATTCAACAGATCACCACATTAGATAAAGTACTGTAAATAACCACCAGGAGGTGACAGTAAGTCATACTTGGTGGCTTTTCAAAGCTAAATTGTCTGAAATTTACTGCAGTAACATTAAAATGGGCAAAAACTCCGGCTAATTCTGATTCATAACTTTAATATTTCAAACGTTTTAAAAAATCAACTGAAACATTGTGTACATTATTTCACAGATAAAAATAATATTCATTGTCAAAATAGGATCAGAAAATTAAGATCTCATCAGTCTTCATCTGCATTTGCATTTCCTGTGGAAAAGCTCAGAATTTCTTTTTCTGGATTTCAGGGGCTGTGCCCGTCATCTAAACAAAAACCTTAAAAACAGCTTCAAAGCCTTACACACAAAGCACTCAGACAAGCGTAGCTTTTCTGCCAACAGCTAATCCCACTCCTGCCCATCAAACATCAGGATGGAGAAATGTGATCCATCACTCCAGAGATGCAGTAGACTTCAGATCCACTGTTTTTCACACTACTGCATCCACGCTTTGCATTACTCTTAGTGATGTAGGGCTGGTTGAGCTTTAAAAAACCTAAAAGGCTCTTCACACTGCTGGTGAACGGATATGAACTGGTGTAGAAGGGCTGCAGTGACTAACTCTGTGCTGCTTGCTATCATCTGACTGACCTGAGTCAGTTTACTTGGTATAACAGTTGCTGTCGATTTCATGCTCGTCAAATTTATGTTAATTACCCTGATTGTTCGGACGTGAAACTATCCAAACTGAGACGTTAGCTAAACTTAATTTATTTATTTTCAGCAATGAGGTGGAAAAAATCAAGTTGAGATCTGTTGATAAAAAACTGCAAAATTTGGAAAAAAAAACTGCCTGGAAACTTTATTTACCTAAAATAATCATAAAGCTAAAAAATTGCACATGACTGAAGAAAAAGTTCAAACAATGCTTCTTTCTGGGAGTGCTGCCTGTCTGTTAGGGAGGCATAAACCTGTTTCCTATTGGCCCCCAGTTTAGCAAACTTTACCGGCTTTTGGAGCAGGCATCTCCAGATGGCTGGATCCAGAGCAGCTCGTGGTAACAGTGGTTTTTCACAACCCAGATCCATTTTCCTGGTGAATGACACCCCCCTCAGATCTGTTTCCTCTGCTGATTAGGCTGGCCTCCCATATTTTTTCCTCAAAACCGAAAAAAAGACAAGCGCTTGGATTGATTAACTGTTCTCTCCAACAGTCAGACATCCCTGACATTGTTGATCATCTCATGTTAAGTTCCCATCAAGTTTTTAGGTTCAACATTGTTGTATTCAGTGTGAATTTAAGGTTATTTGAGCTTTATTTAATATCAAATAACCATGTATTGTTCTTTGTCAGCGTTTGTGATTGTCTCTGTTTACAGACATGTCTTTGAAACCAGGGGTTGTGAGTCGAGCAGCGTCTTCGTCTCACATGGTGACAACAGTGACCCCTGCCAATGGCTTCAGGAGAGCTTCCTGTCTCACATGCAAAGACACAGAGAGGCAAAAACCTGTGCAGATGAGAAAGTTTTAAAGGTGTCTGCTTCCTATTTATGCCATTCAATCTGTTTATAGGAGCACGTCTGTAATGATGTGATGTCAGTGACTGATTCGGAGCGAGCTGGAGAATAATGAGATGCCCCATTATCATAATTTCCCTGATATACATGAGTGGTTTTCTAACTCAGGGTGGTGAAGTTCTGCATTGTCCTCTTAAACATTTGCTGTCTTAGGTATGTGTGTGTCAGTGCGTGTTCAAACCTTCACATTGTGTCCATCATGAAGGGCAAAGAGACAGGAGAGGAATAAACCTTGAAATTAGAAATGAAGGGTTTTCTTTTCCATCATAACTGGCATAAAAAGTATATATGCACAGTTAAGTTTTCATGCCACTTTAGTCAGAATTAACTGGAGTTTGCAGTTTGGCTTTTTAATTATGAAGTGCTTGCCAGCAATATCTCTGCCTCTGTGGTTTGTGCAGCGTCGCGCTTACACAGGAAATAGG
Organism: Oryzias javanicus; assembly: GCA_003999625.1. Classification (NCBI taxonomy): domain Eukaryota; kingdom Metazoa; phylum Chordata; class Actinopteri; order Beloniformes; family Adrianichthyidae; genus Oryzias; species Oryzias javanicus. The sequence continues at coordinate 8,352,486 of CM012451.1, read as the reverse complement.
GATGAGCTGGTTTTCCTGTCTCTCTTCATCTGTAGTTTGTTTTGAGTTGGGCCTCTAAAGGATTTAAACACCAAGACGATTGCAGTTTCATCATCTGCAATGACAGCTCATTTCCTTCATGTTTAACCTAAGGAGAAAGGATTTAAGGTTAATAATTCAAGCTTTATTACAAAATGTCTTTTACAAAAATATCAAGTGTTTATCAGAACATCTTAAGCTGAATTACTCATCATTTTATCATATGTTCCACTTTATGAGTATATTTTACTGCCACTTCCATTTAGGGAAGGTTTACAGATCATTCTGTTTTTAATTAGCTGCACAACATGTGAGATAATAATATCAAATGACAAAAATGCAGGTAAGATCATTTGAAGGGAATCTAAACAGCATACATCGGTGTAATGTTATATTGAAAAAAAAAAAAAACAGTTACTGTAAATCTTGCTAAATTAGCATCCAATGAATTGTTTGGTCACAAATTATAGTCCTGGCTGGGCCTTTGTTAAGCTACGTTCACAGTGGTCTCAGCAACATGCATTCAAGCGACCACTTTTACGTTAAAAAACATGTGTTTCTTTGACTTTTTTTGGGCTCTATTTACAAAACACAGCAATGGAAGTTAAACTGGATCAAAGTTCCAATCAGGGACTTGAATTTGGTAACAGAAGTAGCATCTGTCTTAATTCACAGAAGGGCCAACCCTTTACAAATTATTAATTGCACTTTGTGTCTGGCTGGAATTATGAACCTTCAGCCTTGTTTCTAGTGAGAGGTAAAGTGTGGTTTAGAATGATTCAGATGAACTTTTTCACTCAAAGTAGTTGTTAGTGGGCTGTTAGAAGCTAGAAGCTGGGGACTGTATGATGCACTGGGGTTATGTCGTCAATTTGTATCTTCTCCACTCCTCTATTATTTATCATTTACTTTTCATTTATTTCTCCATGCCTCTGTTTGGTGCAGTGTGATTCATGTGTTGTTCCTCTTTCCCACTCCCCTCCAGTGGAGAGGTGATCCAGGTGGCTCATCTGTGCTCCTGTTTGTTTACATTTATCATCGATTTTATGTTTTTGGACAATTACCGATGTGAAGCCCGTTGAGACAAATGTGTTATATAAACAAAATCAAATTGAATGGAATAGAATTGAATAGACTGAAATGTGCAGCTTTGCATCATATGGTGTGACTACAGCAAAAATGAAGCCGTCAACAACAACAACAACAACAGCAATGGAGGTCATCCAGCAACTTATTTATCTACATTTGGCTTTTGATACATTTAATGTTGCTTGAGAGATGATTGCGAATCCAGTCGCTGTGTTGGCACTTTCTTTTGTCGTAAAGACTTTACACACATCAACGGGTTTCATCATGTGACGACAGTAGCTCAACCCTAACAGATATATTCAATTTTTCTATGGACCTACAACCAATGGGGGCCCAAAAATGGTACAGTTTGGTCCAGCTAAATGTGTCCGTTTTATAATGGAAACGCTCAAAATACTGGACTGTACCACTCTGTAGAAATAACACTTAAGTCTTTTTAAGTCTTTCAGTATAGAGCTGTGAAAGAAAAAGCCTGGAACAAGATTCACCAGATTTACTCTGCTTTCATATTTTACATCAAGCCTCTTCTAAACTGTAGGTTGTGGAAATGTGCTAGTAAACAGAAGCCCCTCCCTGCTTGTCCAGTGTGAGACTAAGAACACGTTCAAGAAGTATACTCAAGCATCACATTCCTGGTCCACAAAAGAAGGAACTTTGAAATTGATAAAAGTGCATATTTTTCCCGTTAACGTAACTTATCCAGCAGTTCTTTGCATTTTCCATTTGAAGACAAAGACAGGTTTGGACATGCTGATGAAAATAACATCAAAGCCTTTGGACTGGCTTTTTTTTTCCTGCAGTCTTCATTCTCTGACAAGCTTTGACACCTCAGACCCTAAATTTAAGCCTCTGGAAAACTGGTGGAAGCATTTCACTTCAGAAACAGCTCCTCATTCAGGACTTTACTTAACAAAACTCTGTGGCTTTAATAAATCTCACATGAAATGCCTGTTAAGTTTAGGATTGATCCTTTCCTTTCCACCACCAAGAATCCTGTTTATCTGGAGAACAAACCCTTCCTTTGGGCTGCATATCAGCAGACTGCAGATTCTAACCGCCACTTAATGAACCAAATGAGACCAAAATGTGAAGAATGGCTATTTTTTTTCCTATGGACACATTTGATGAACCAAAGAATTATTTCACTTTTTTTATTTTTTTGGTGTATTTGTAATATTTTGTCAGATTTGATCACCAACAGTATTCTGAATAAGGTTTGTTTTGCTTTCTGTAAAAACAGCAGTAGCACATCTACACTGTCAAGTAATATTTGTGATTTTCACTCTATAAAAGAAAATGACAATTTAATAAATGAGGAACTTCTTTAAAGCAATCAATATTTAAACCAGTATTTTTTACATATTTGATAAATATAAAGTTAAATAATTATTCACCATATTATATATTGTCCCTAATGTCCTTACTAGTATTTTAACAGTGATCACATGAAAAATGTAAATCTTTTCATTGAAAATTATCCAACATTATCTTCAAAAAGGAAAAATACAATACAAATACACTTAACTGTCAAAGCTTTTAATTATACTACAAATTCTTGTTAAAAACACAACATCTCACCATGAAATTTACTAAGAAACATTTTTTCTTCAGTGATAAATTACTAAAGAACTGTAAAAACAACATTTTATTTACTATAATATAGCACTATAGAGTGGTACTTTATTTTATAAGGTGAAATTCTGGTTGTAAAATTTACAATATTTCATTTATTTAATTTATTACATTTTTGAAGGAGACTCCCGACTTCCCACTAAAATGTAACGAGATCCCTTCAGACCCTCGGTTGCTTCAAAGTCAAAAAAAAAAAAAAAAGCCGGTAAAGCTGAGCTTCTACTGTTACTCATAGGCTCTTCCTCATCTTCCTCATCTTCAGTTTGCCTGCGGTCTGACTCTCATCACTGGTCTCTTTACAAAACAGGCTCACAAACATCATGATTGATTTCAGCATTATCCTCCAGGATCGCTCAATGCCTGCCTGGGCTGGAGATTAATTTCCTTATTTCTCATCTTAATTTTTACTCATTGCCTCTCTATAAAAAGGCTAAATGTCAAGCATGCCTGAGTCCTTCCAGTGACACGTCTATTCCAGAAGATAATTACCATAAGAAAATTGATGCTTTAGTGTGCAGAAGGGAATTTAATTTACTCTGACATCCTCACAGCGTAATGCATTCCTAAAGAAAGGGAGATTTTCAGTTTTCAATTGACTTTATAGATAAATTGGACTGTTTAATGTGATTATCAGCGGTGAGTGTCTTTGACTTATTAAGGCGTTGAAACTAATTAAGGCCTACATGCTCCTCGTGCTTCCGAATGTGAAACTGTGAATACTGCCTAAAGATCCATGAAATAAGAAGCCTCCCAGCTCCATTGTTCACAAGTCAACTGGCTACACTGTTTAATGATGTTTTGAAACACGCAAGGTAATGGTATTAATTATAGCAACATGGCTGGCTTCAGGCTGTGGATTCGCTTGAGGGAACAAAGCGTTGGTGGAAGTTCTAGCATCATTTCAAATGTTGCTTTAAAGCGATCTGTTTCCAGGCGACCTTTAGTACTTTGCAGTTTGGTGATGATTAATATTAAGCAGGTTTTAGCTTTGGCTGATCACAGCTGTCTTTGAATCTGCTGTGTCACTGAGTGGGACAGTTTTCGGCTGAGTCACGTCAGTCCCAATCCCTCCTCATCAGACGCCCACAGCAGCTTTTCCACATGTTCTTCGGAACTGACCTCCACAGGCGACCCCTCAACTTTTGGGGAAGTCTGCAAATGTTGGTGCAAGTGAAGACATGGCAGACCACGGTACCCCAGCCCAGAGTTCCTCCTTTTGCAACCAACTGTCTGAATGTTGTGCTTGTTGGGAGATAAGAGCAGAGTCCCACCAAAGGTGACTCAGCAATCCAGCTCACACAGCTTCTCCTGAGATAAGAGCCCTCTTTGAGGCCACATGGCAGTGGGATTCTGGGAAGATCAGCCTTCATCCTCATGTCTGATTAAAAAAGACTATTGACATTTTAGGTTGAAGTGCTTTTATTAACGTTAAACCATGATGTTCAGATTTCCTTACTTCATCAAAATTCCTTTATATCTGCACATGTAATAAATAGGGATGCTCCAAATCAGTTTAAGAACGATTTAGATCATAATTTGTGCTTGCCAATCCGATTTAGAGTCAATATTGTTTTATTTTGAATGACACGATTCACTGATCTAAAATTGATCCATGACATCTTTAGCCAAGAAATCAACCAGTGTTGTCCTCTGTGATGGCTCTTTGTCATTTATATGTCATAGTAAAATGAGCCTACCGTATCTCAATGCAAATCGGATGTTCAAATATCAATTTGATTATAGATTTAGCCCATGTTTAAATATTTTAACGGCATAGGTCGATTCAATTACATTGATTGATCTGGTCAGATCACAGGAATATAAATCATTAATTAATTAATCGTTAAAACCCCCAATATAAAATATTGCTGAAAACTTTCATGTCTAAAGTAACTGAAGCTTCCCTGGATCAAAGAAGAACAGAAGCTCTTGATACTGCATTTGTGGAACCGGTTCTATTACGTTTCATCTCAGAGGAGTCCTGAGAACATTTGGCATTTTGGCCAAACGGCTACTTCTGAAAGAATGGTGAGAGTTTATGCTATACCTGGAGGGAAACCACATTTCTGTAAACAAATGCTCATTTTGTTGGTCTGCAGGTCTGGATTGGGATTGCTGTGAAATAACTCTAAAAAAATCCCCCAAAAATGAGAGTAGTCTTAGCAACGGGACATCAACGACTGACTTAAATCAAATGGATGAAGAATTAATTCTCTTAGAAAGGAAAACACTTTCAGAACAGGTGACAGAAGAGGAGCAGTCCATAGGTAAGCCACCCCCCTCCCCCCAAATGAGTTTCCTTGGTGTGAATGAAATAAATAAGCAATGAATGGGCCACTCCTCGCCACATCCCATCTCATGCATGGTTGCCAGTAATGGTCTACTGGGTGTCAGCTTTTATTGGCACGGCACAAAGCAAGTGCCAGGGGTTGAGTGGCTCGACTCCCCGCTGCAGACTGTGGATAAAAGCAAGCAAAATGCCTCAGCCAAGCTCAGAGGCATAGTCATGTTGGGCTGGAACGAGGAAGTGCAGTGGAGAGGGGAGGGACTCAGGGCGCAGCTCCATGGGGCCGCCGCGCTGCGACCTTCTGCACATGGAGCCGGGGACAGTTGGAAGAACTTCATACTTCAAACTCAAGGAATAGCAGGTAACGTGACGTCTACCGCGCGCTCCAGGTTAGTCTAAACTCCGAGGCTGAAGGTCAGACCTCAAATACCAACTCTTAAGACTTGGAGGGAAAATGAGGACTTTCCTGGAAAGGACTTTCCTTCCAGCCCCGGAGCAGGTGCGCAGCATCATCCCGCTCAGTGCGCGTCATTTAGCCCGGGTTTACACCGGTTTACGCGCGGATATTAAATTCAGCAAAATAACAAACAATTCAACTTTTTAATTATTTATTATTATTATTTCAACTAAATATTTAAAGGAAATGTAGATCATTTTCGTTTGGAGACGCGCGCGTAAATCCGGCAGTTTATAAATTAATTTGAATAAAATATAGTTTGACTTTCAGAACCGTTAGTTTCACCAGAATGTCATTTTTACGTCTTTACGACAGCTTCAATCTTCCGGTTGCACCTGTTGCGACAGATGTGCGCACTCGGAAAACTTCATCCCACATGTGCGTCAAAGTTAACTAAAAAACAACAACATTGAAATAAAAAAGGGGGACAAGTATTTCCGTAAAACTGAAAATATTCAACATTTCTTAAACAGGAAATCCTTTACAACGGGATCTAAAAAAGCTCCTGAAATGAATAAATAAGATTTTTTTTAATTACAGCTGACATATTTTCAATCTATTTAAATTAAACGCTTGATAAAAAATAAAATATTATAGGAAACGGCAGAAATATAGAAACTTTTTTACACTTTTTTGGGAAGTGAGCGCCGACGCATCAACACACTGAAAAAGAAAAATATCTTTCAGGTCAAAAGTTGAATTAAAACAATTTCTTACTGTGTAGAAACATTTGCGCAATCACCCGCTTTACTTTTTCTTGATGAAGTTAACGTTTTGTTTTTTTTAAATTAATATTAATTTGAAACAACTTGAGTTTTTGACCACTGGGGTTGAACTAATATGAACTTGAATATTTACCTTTTTTTTCTTTCTTTTTAAATTTATTTTACTGAAATATTAAAAAAGACTTTTCCTTTTTAAGAGTTGAAAAATACGCATCCGCTCTAAGACTGAAGAGAAGCACAAAAGGACTTTGTCAAAGCTGAAGTGGAAGGAGAAGTTACCGAAACTGATGCAAAGCTGTCTCCAGATACATCATCTTTCTTGTCAGTAGAAACAAAAGTGTGCGTGTGCGCTCGTGAGTGTGCGTGGCGGGGGTGGAGGGCTCAGACAGTTATTAAAATGATTGTGCTGTCTGAATGGCAGAGTAGTGAAGTGTGTCAGATGCAAATGAAGGAAACTTCTCCTCACCTTAACTCTCCCCTCATCTGCTAACACTATCTGCACATAGATTTCATGAATTACTGATGAGGATCTCCGTACGAGCGCGGTGACCACGCACGCGCCGCGCCGCGCCGCCGCGCTGCTTTGCAGTGGATCATCTCTTTCTGCTTGACGTAAAGAAAGAAAAAAAAGGCGCGCAAAGGTTCGTTAGGTCTTCCTCCCAGGAGGAGTGGAACTATTGCTTTAGATAGTTTCATTATTTTGTCTGTTTTCTGAAACTTTCGGTGCGGCCCCTGCAGATTCTTAACTGGTGTTCTGTCAGCAGTGAAAACAGGGGCGGAGCTAGGGGGGCCTCCAATTTTTGAGTCAATATTTGTATAATAATTGACAATGATAATCATTACAAGCTTCTTTTAGCATTTAAGAATAATAAAAACGAATATTTTAAATTTAAAAACTGACATATTTATTTTAAACACATGGTGCTGACCTCTTTTGGCACACAGACCTAGAGGAAGGATTACAGTTAATATATGTGACCAACAACAACATTTAGCCTTGGATGCACTTCAATTTGAGTAGGGAATGCAGCAATGTGCATCTTGAGAGGAATTTCCACCAGCCTTAGATAAAATAACATTAACAATAATGATAAAACTTATTTTAAGTACACTTAGATAATTTTTGTTGCTGAAGTTTGTCATATATTTGCAACAACAAGCATTAGGGGTTAAAAATAGTTTTAAAAAAATCCTTTTATTTGTAATGACTCTGCTGTTATGCCACCCCACAGAAGTCTTCTTGCCAAATATAAAATGTTAAAACATTTCTGAGTGTTTTATGTACATTTTCTTAAGAAACTATCAACTTTTTCTACATAACTTTTTTTTTTTTTTTTAGATTTCTGATCATAAACCAAATGTTTGAGCTTCCTCCCGATCCCCCTTCTTCTGGCGCGGTCCTCAGTATCTGTTAACGGTTTTTTTTCTCATCTCCACCCTGCTCCATGGTGAAGCCTTTGCATCTCACTGTGAGCAGACGCCTCCACCCCCCCTTTCCCCTTCCCCTCCCCCAGCACAGCAAACACAGGAGGAAGATGGAGAAGATGTCAGCCCACAAGCCTCTTCCTGCATCTCAACACTTGACTCTGACCAAAAGTGTTCCAGCCCCCACCCGAGCCCGGTGTCAGAGGTTTTCTTCTTCCTCGCTGACTGAAAGATTCCACCTCCTCCTCCTCCTGTTTGCCCTTTAGTTCACAAAAGTGATATAAACAGAAATTATTCAAATTTTATTGAATTTAAAGTCCAATCTAAACTATTAGACTTCATTGATTAAAAAAAAACATATAAACTATTTAAGTTTTCATTCGTCTGCTTTTGCTCCAAATAAACATCCTAATGGAATCTAATGGATGGTCAGCTCTGAAAGTTCTGCTGCGTGGTCGGCAGAGTTTTCTTGTGACCCTTCAGGTCAAACACCAATGAGAAGGCCCCACTGTCGGACCTTCCTCTAACTCAGGGGTGTCAAACTCAATCACACGGGGTGCAAACATCCAAAACACACCTTTGGTTGCGGGTTGAACAGGATAAACATTTATTGAACTTTTTAATGTTAAGCCAGGAATTTTATTCCAGAATAAATCAATTTAAACCTTAAATAACTTTCACTATTTAGTCACCATAACAATATATTTTGTCAGAGTTATACATGTTAGAAATAAGCTAAATGTTAAAAGAAAAAACACTCAAATTTATTTACTTTTGTGTCATTTTAAATGAATATTTACACTTAAAAATAACCAAAAATATTTGTTAAAATGTTTCAAATATGAACATACTGCCAAACAAAGCAAAAAAGCCTAAAATTAAAATAAAATGTGTGCTTTTTATAAAAAACAAATCAAATCATTAAGTTTTTGTTGTCATATGTTTTGCTGTTTGCTTGTTTTACTTTTTTTTGTCCTTAATTATTTTATCTGGTTATTTCTTTCTGCACCATGAGTGAGAATGAGGGAGAGGATGATGACACGCTTGCGATGTAGAATGATTGGCTTTTCAAAAACAAAGTCATAGATCATCATAACTGATATTGCAACTTACGTAAGTATAGTGCTACTTCAATATGTTACTTGCAGTACAGAAGGATGGGCTGTTAAAAACAATAGAATAAAATGATCTGATAGTTACCCCCGGGCCGGATTCGGCCCCCAAGCCTTGGCTTTGAAAACTCACTTGAAAAAAGATCCTCTAAGTACGTTTCAATTCATCTAAATGGCTAAGCCTAAAAAAAGTCCCCTTCCCAACAGAATTTCACACTCAATGAACAGTCCAGTTTAAGACATCCTGAGTTTTCACATAAAAAAAAAAAAAAAAAAAAAACTTTTTTCACACGTTACATCTCAGTGATACTTTTAACCCCTTAATACTTGAGGCGTTGCTGGTGATACTTAAACACAAAATGCTTTGCATACTGTAACTTTTCAACCGTTAATACGATCAATGTAATTGACAATGATTGTGTTAACAATTAAAAAATTTCAGAAAAAATCAAAGAACATAAACACTGGAGCTCCGATGATAAAGGGTTAATCACTTCTTATCCTTAAAACAGATCCATTTAATTTATTACGTTTGGAAAGAGTGTCTTTGAGAAAAGTGAAAAGACAGAAATGTGTGAACAAAACAGTGACACTGTTGAAGATGACAGCAACTTCCTGAATATTCTACATGCACTTTGCTTTCCACATACGCAGTAGGTTTGCGGCGGAGCGGCGGAACCCTGTTTTATTTTAGTCAAACCCGTCGACACATCCGTGTTTCCCCTCACAAAAACTCGAGCAGAAACGAGAGAATACACCTCCCTGACCTCCAAACTCCAGATGCTGCAGAGCAGGAGCTCAGCAGAGGAGCGGTCCAATCATATGCACCAGTGACCTTTGGCCCCCCTCTTTCTGCCTTCACACTTGCGTCCTGCAGGCTCCTGCAGAAAGCTGCGTTGCGACAGAACCGCCTTGTTGCTTCCCACTATTTGTTCCAAATGCGTGGAGCCATCTGTCTGTAAAACAGGAAGGCCTAGGTTCCCCTTCTCCCTTGGGCTTGTTTCGCTATTTTCAGGAGCTTCACTTCTCCCTGTGTGGCTTCTTGGACCGGGCAGCGGCCCCACGATGGGCTTCTTGAAGTGGAGGAGCTGGGGCTGAGGCTGTCGGGCCCATCTGCTGCAGGCTTGAGGGCGATCCATTATTAATGGGGCCAAGAGCATTGGTGACTCCTCAGATGTGTAGCTCTGGCCAGAGGATTGCTTTGGACCGCACTGCCTCATCTTTCTTAAAAAAAAAAAAAATGGATAAATAAGAAGATCTTCTCTGTCCTTTGGCCTCTTTTCTACTTTGTATACCTTCCTGTTGCATCCAATTTCTGGCCTCGTCTCCCAATAAGCTTCTCTGCCTTGAATGTTTTTCCCTTCCAGCCGTTTCCTCTGACGGCAGCTCGCTGATGTCTGCTCAGGCCACGGGCTCAGTGATGCGTGCTCAGTAAATTAGAGAGAACACGAGCGTCAATCAGCCGGGCACGGCAGACACTCGCATCCCCGCTGACCCCAAGGCCAGTTAATTTTCTGCTTAATTTTGCGGCAGTCAGTTTGCATTTTGGGATGATTACGTGGCAGGAAATTAACAATTAATAACAAATGCGGTCTGAAAGGCCGTTCCCGGCTAGCAGCAGGAACCAGGGCCCAGTCCGAGCTCCGTTTCTCTGTCAGAGCCGTAATGAAAATGTCTGTAATTCTTTGTAATGTAATACGGGGGACAGGGATGCGACTGCGTTTGTGACAAGACCGATCTCACAGAGGTGACGGAGTCACGCTGAGATGTACAGCCTTTACTCCACTCAAGCCTTTTATAATGCTGTTTCCTCTGCCTACATTTGATTAAACTTACACACATTTACATCTCTACCTCTCTCCCATTAGAGTACTTACACCGCATGGAGACAGAGGAGGCTCAGGAGATTGCCCAGATGCCAGGTAAAGGCTTACATTCCACCTGATAGAGTTGTAGAGAGCAGCAAGTAGACACAATGGGCTCACTTGCAGGTAATTTTACTCTCTTTGACAAAAAGACGTGGATGCGTGGTGATGGCTGTTTGTTTCTGCATCTACCTCCTCCAGGCAGGGACAGCCCCCCAGCCAACGAAGCGTCTGAAGAGGCAGAGGAGCCCATGGCTGTCCCTGAGGACCTGTCAGCCAGCTCTGCCCACCAGCAGAACAACCGGGGGGACAAAGGTACGAGGCAGCGTCACTAAACACACACACAGACAGCCTCATTCAAAATGTATGCTTTAAAGATAAAAAAAAAAAACACGAATAGAAATCAAAACATGAAATCAAAACAGTTAACTGAATCCTGAGGACATCCTGTGGGATATATTGGCTCGTTTAAGTAAAAAAAAGTAGTTAATGTTCCAAAGAGACACATTTAGGTCATTGGCAGGAAGGTAAAAAAAGCCTCTTTGATCCATGGCATGTCATTAATGAAACAAATCTTAAGGAATAGCTAATGTGGCCTTGATTTGAATTTGTCAACATCAAGCCAGGGAATGTGATGGTGAAGCTGAGGATGAAGGGGGATTCGTGTTTGAGCCACATGTCATCTCGACTCTCCTATGGGTGGTTTTAGTAAGATTGTTAAATGTTGGCTACTGAGGCAAAAAAGAAGAAAAAAAATTGATTATATCTGCCATGTTTTAGGAAGTTAAAGCAGAGCAGTAAGCACAATTTTCATGTTTTTCCACTCACTGTAACTTTTCGCACGATAATTCCAGCAGATTTTGAAGCTGCTTTTCTCCTTGAAAATCTGCTGGTATTATGGTGTTAACGGTTGAAAAGTTACATTACGTTAAAGATTTTTGTGTTAAAGTAAAGGGTTAAAATGTGAAAAAAAGGCAGTGGACTTATTCAGAGCAGCCTATCGCTGTTCTCCAGATAGCAGCAAAGATTAGAAGCACTCAGAAATAAGATGCGAAAGGAAACTGAAATAGGATGTGTAAGAGTTTCCTAAGAAGAGCTTGCCATCAGACAGTTTCAACACTTCTGGAGATAAAGAGTTCAGGAACAAGGCAGATCAGCGCATCGCTGCATAGGTCACACACCTGCTTACTCACAAAGCCTTTTTGACTTCACGTCTGCTGTTTGGAACTTTGTGAATCATTCTACGCGTTTGCCGTGATGGCAGTAAAAAAGAAAAAAAAAACTTCAATCTAATTCAAGAGCGTCTCTAACGACTTCTTTTATCTTTGCACCTCAGAATTGTAGTTAGAAACATGATTAAATAAACATTCATCAGCGCACACAGCTGGGGCTCTATGTGAGTTCCTGTTCATCCCCTGAACATGCATGTATGTGTGTGTGTTTCTGTATAGGGACAGAGAGTAAGAAGGGAAGTGCAAGTATCTGCTGCATCTATGCCTCGCTGCCTCGCAGATAAAAGCCCCAAAAAGTTATTATTATCGCCCAGGATCATGTGCTGCTCAGTTCTAGTCAGTGAAAAGGCCAAATAACCCTATGTGGGACACTGAAAATATTGAAAACTCACTCCAAACCTCAAAAACCAGGTCGTTTCCTGTTGCAAGCAAGTTTTCGCATTACAGGGTCATCTAGTCGCAGCATTTTCATGCCACAGCAGTCGACAGGTTTGTCACATTGAAGCCATTTTCATTTAGATTGTAGAGAACCTTTTAAAAATCGGTTAAAATATTCTTGTCCAAAATCAAAGGCCTGTAAAATTTGGATTTCTCTTTTTCTCTGCACCCTTTGCTGTTTCAGAGACATGAGACTGAAAGGGAGACTGAAATGTCTAGTTCCCAAAAACATGCTTGCACGTTTTTTTTTTTTTTTTCCTGTATGAGAGGAAAAGCATTCTGTTTTTAGCGTTCCTGCAAATCATGTTGAATGTGTTACTGGGTTGACACATGCGGTTCCACAGCCTTTGCACGTTATTTTCAGGCTACGAGAGCAGCGCACGGCGCTAACAGAAACTTTCAGTGGGCCCGCCACCTTTCGCACAGACATACTTCGTTCTGTCGCTCACTCATGTCTCCAGAATTACTATCTCACCACCTGAGGATGAAATCTAATGTTTATCGTTACTTTATTGGGACCTGCTGTGTTTGTCCAAACTTTGATCTGACACTTGCTTCCCAAAACGAACAAATCAGGATGTGTGATTGTGACAAACATGACATAAAGTTAAAGCCTTCTTCCCTCTCCCAACTCGGTCTCAACTTCCCCATATCCATGAGCTGCATTCAGCCAACACTTGTGGTTCCCTTCTGTCAACTCACTCTGGCTGAAAGCCACACTAGCGCATTAAATGACAACAGACAGCTTTGTTTTTACACCTAATGTTCCTTAAACCATTTAAACAAAGCAAGTGTGTCAATCCAGCTTGGATTTCAGTGCAGACAAACCAGTAGGAAAGCCTTGAACCACCCAACAACTTTCATCTGAACTTTCTTAATTTCTCAGATTTGCAAGTACTTTAAATAGAATCCCTCAAATGAAATTCCTTTTTAAACAGACAAAGCCACTGTGCACTTTACAAAGACTGTAGAAGACTTTCAGAATTACTAATCTTATCAGTGGTTAAGATCAGACCAGTTCAGTTTCCATACTTAAAAAGAATAAATGATCATTTTGAAAAACGAAAAAAAAAAAAAAAAATTTAAATGCAATTTTAGCTTGACATGTTTGTTACCTGAATTAGTTGGGATGCTGGGCTTTTATTTTTACAGCTTTATATGATCCTAGTTTCCTGGAAGAATTGACTATTGATTAGAACCTCAGTCTTAAATTAGAAAAGGTCAAGAGATCAGGAATGGCTTTTCTTTAATGACAGATCAGCACATCTGAATTTTGCTGAAACAAAACTCTGAGGATATCTCGTCTGAATATCTTGAGATTTTCAAGCTGTGATCTCGAGATAAGGACAGGAGAGGAATATTGCTCCTTGTACTTTTTTAGAAGCAACATTCAAAGTAATTTAATGTTATGTTACGCTTTTCCTGACTTATATGTTAATATAGCTTACTTGATATAATTGTTACACATCAGTTTTCTTCAAAAATATTATGAAAATTGCTAATTTGCTGTAATAGAAGACTTTCATAGTTGTAGGTGTGACTAATTTTATGACTTTGTTGCAGCTTTTGTTCAAATATTTAACATTGTCTTAATTTATGTTGAAATAGTCAGCCTAAATCCCTCATTTGTCTCTATGTAGCTTTAAAGTATTTTAGTCTCTGGGAGGTAAATAATGCAGAGGCTCATCAGTTTTAGGTCAACGGTTGACCTCTTTAGTGGCCTGGTGTTTTTTTGTTTTTTTTCAGGAGAGGAAAACCTTTTTTCCTGTGCGTTTAACCCTTTAACACTGGAGCTCCAGTGTTCATGCTCTTTGATTTACTGTAACTTTTCAACTGTTTACACGCTTTTCTCCTTCAAAATCTGCTGGAATTATCGTGTTAACGGTTGAATAGTTACAGTACGCTAAAGATTTTGTGTTTAAGCGTCACAGGTGTTAAAGGGTAAAAAAAAGAAAAAAGTAACCGTCACAAAATGAGGGAAGATGAAAAAACAAACTGATTTAATTGACAAATGCTTCTTTACAGCGTTTCTAATTATGTTTCCTACTGACTGTGGAAAAAAAAATTCAGTTACAGGCTGTTTTACAATTCCTTTCCCATGCTTCCCTTTCTGTCACTTCTCCATAATTCTTGGTATTTCAGTTAGACAGGCCCTCTTTCTAAAGCTTCCCCTTTTCCATGGATTCCTATTTTTCATGATCTCCACTTCTTCCTCTTCACTTGTACAAACAGAGGTAGATACATGGGGAAATCAGGCTGCCACTGAGACATGCAAACCACAGGTTGGTTGTTGTTACGCGATCTGTCAGTTCTCTTTAAGTATTTCTAAACGTCGACCGGTGGGAAATTCAGGAGCAAAGAAGGCCTCTCTTGAATATTTTCTGCTGGTAGTCATTTTGGGTTTCCTTGTTAAAGTCGATTTTATTTCTTGAAAATTTAATTAATTCAGGTAATACAGAGTTGTTGTTTTTTTTGTAAAAATGACAAAGAATAGATGTTAAAAAAGAGTGACTGCTTGTCTCTGCTCATGCTCTCACATAGACTGCGCTGGTCCCTAGTTTCACTCGGCTTCCTGTGTCTCTGTTTCCTGTTTATCTTGCTGTCATTTGTTTCACATAAGTGTGATGGTGTGAGATGATCGCCATATTTCCTCATCTTATCACTGACATCCTCAAACAGCTTGCATGCAATTCACCTGCTCATCCTTCGGCAGCAGACTGCTTGGCGCAGAGAGAAGCAGTGCAGATGAGGCTCATGTGGATCTGGGTTGTTGAATTTTATGATTCAAAATTCACAAAATTTACAGAAATGAGAGGAAAGTTTCTGAAATTTTATTGCAGAACCAGTTACATGAGGCTTTTACAAGATGCTTTGCAGGATGTCTGTCCACACTACACACCATGTATTAGATAAAGACAGATTTTTTTTAGATTTCAAGTAAGCGTCTTTTCATTCATCCAAACTGCAAACCATGAGTTTAATACATAAATGGGGAAAATGTTAAATAAAAATTGTTTTCACAAACAAAAAGACAACATTTCAGTGATCAAAAGCACCTTTAGATGACAGAAAAGCTTCAACACTTCTTACAGAACATCTGAGAAAATGCCCATCTTGGACATGATGACAGAACTATTCTAAACCGTGGCCCCCCCACCCCCTTGCCCTCCCTCTTTTCCAGCCTGTAACATTAAAGTTGAGGCTCGCAGTGATGAGGAGAATGGGCTGGCCTGTGACATGAATGGCGAGGAGGAGGAGGAGTGCGTGGAAGACTTGCGTGTGGTCGATTCCTCGGGGGCCAAGGTGAACGGCTCACAGCCGAGCCCCGAAGCCAAGGCCTTCTCCTCGGCTGGCGGTATCCGGCTGCCCAACGGGAAGCTCAAGTGTGATATCTGTGGGATAGTTTGCATTGGCCCCAATGTGTTGATGGTGCACAAGCGAAGCCACACTGGTAAGCCGCCTGCAATGCTTCATGCCCTTCCTTTGCACACTGCTAGCCTGACAGGGATAGATGAGTGTCTGCTGTAGCTCCTTCTCATCGTCTAAGCATGTATTTGGACTTACAAACTAAAAGTCTGACTGACGTTGTGTGGGTGGCCTTCTCCCAAAAGTGGAATCAACTTTTGAAGTTTGCAGTCTGCTGTTTGCTTTTCTGTAGCATGCTTGTGTTTTCTCTGTGTGTAGATGTTCCTGCCGTGCATGAAATAGACTTCAAGCATTAGCATTCATGATTTTTCACTTACACATTTCTGAAGAACCACACAAGGAAAAAAAAAAACTGTTACTGACTGGAAATTGTGCGACAAAGCAGTAAACGCAAACTTTGTCCTAAAAACATGGCTGATGTAGAGTAACAGGATATCGTCAGCAGTTTAATCTCCACAAATTGACTATTATTTCCTTATTAAAAGTTTTCAAAACTTAGAATTGATATCGCTTTGTTACAAAGCCAAGTCAGTGGTGGGGAACATTTGTGAAAAAGACTCTTAACTATCAGGCTTTAGAAGGCTAATGAAACTCAAAAAAGAAGAAAGGAACAGTAGATTAATGTAAATGCAAAAGAAAGTATAATAAAAGATATAATGAAGTGCCTTCAATTTAAATAGAAAATATTCGGAGGTGAATCTTTGCTCCTGAAATGCATTTTTAATGAATTTCCCTTTTTATATATTTTTGCTGCTTCACTGGTGACTTATTTTATGGGGGAGGGAGGGGGGGGGGGGCGAGAAAAAAAAACATATTAAAACGTTCTCACAGAATGCCACAACACTCGGATGGATATTGGTTTATTCCAGAGGCGCTGATCAGGAAGACTGGCTCTCAACACAAAGTGTTTCTTCACTTTATTCAAATGAGGCTGAATTTGCATTGTGATGTGGCGATCTTATTTTAGAGACGAAGAAGAGGAAAAAATGAGATTTTCAGATCAAATTGACCCAGGCAATGGTGCATTACGGAGCTGGCAGGCTGAGTCTGAAAGGCTCTTGTTCGATGAGAGCGGCAGCAGTCGATGGGGCAGGGGGAGCATGGAGAGATGGAGTGTCACTCTGCAGCCAAACCCTCCCATCGGCTGCTGGATCTCCCTCTGCTCCCCCCGCCCTCCAGACGCTCCATCATCCAGCTTGTTCTGGCACTCGGCAGCCGTGTAGAGCAGTGACCCCACGTTTCCACAGCGTTTCTGCTTTGTAGCCATAGGAAAAAAATGAATGATGGAGAGGTCAGAAGCAGATACAAAAAAAAAGATATAAACATAAACACCAAAAAGGGAGTCAATGATGCAAAAAAAAACTAGTGTGGCATTTTGCTTCAGTGTGCATCTGCTTTGTGTCTCGTGTTGTCCTCAGGAGAACGTCCATTCCAGTGCAGCCAGTGTGGTGCGTCTTTCACCCAGAAGGGCAACCTGCTGCGTCACATCAAACTCCACTCAGGAGAGAAGCCCTTCAAGTGTCATCTGTGCAGCTACGCCTGTCGCAGGAGGGACGCCCTCACCGGCCATCTTCGTACCCACTCGGGTGAGTGCGCAGCCAGCAGCCCGCACCGAAAACCTCTGCGTTCACACTGGTTCCAGGAAGGCTGGGTGGAAACATTTGCAAAAAGCATGGCAACTTCTGCAGCGCACGCCGCCAGACCTCAGTGCTTTGCAAGGGGAAGTTGACAGAATCTAGACATGGTGTCACTTTTTTTTGCTTTGAATAGTTTTTGCACAAGTTAAGGAGATCAGAGAGGGATGACAGGATCATTAAAACAGAAATATGTTTATTGTTACTAAATAAGATTAAAAATCCTTCTAATGTATGGACACACATTTCCACATGTTCTTTTTTGACAATAATAGATTAATTTAATTATTTTATAATGTTCTACCAGGCATTCAAAATTATAAATGTTATCCATATAATCTAATCTGATCTCTTCCAATTTCATAGTCAATCTGACCCCATTGATCTATAGCGTAGAAATCTAGAAATCCATCAGTGAAAATGAATTTTTGAATCTTAAAATAAAAAAAAGGATCCTGCAGCATTTGATCTATGCTGGCAGTTTGTTCTGTTGTGCCAGAAACAGAGCACACTGGGAAACCTGTTCACTTTTTCAAGGAGTTTTATATAACACCAGTACTTCCTCCTTCTCTGACAAATGAAAAATCGTCGTCTGGTGGAACGTGTCCCTATGTGGAGGCGTGAGGGAAGCGTTTGGAAATGTCCCCGCATGGTTAGGGTAGAGTTTCTTAATCAACTGGATCCCTGATGTTGTTTACGACATTTTTATAACATAAATTGTTTTCTAACCTCTCCGGAGAAGTTATTTTGATTCATACAACTTTTACTTGTGGTGGGTTTAATCTTCTGATCTTGTTCTTTTTTTTTTTTTTTTTCGGCAGTTGGAAAACCCCACAAATGTGCCTACTGTGGGCGGAGTTACAAGCAACGCAGTTCTCTTGAGGAGCACAAAGAAAGATGTCACAACTACCTGCAATGCATGGGACTGCAAAACAGCATCTACACAGGTCGGTCCAAAGACAGACGCAAGCTTCCAATTGACCAAATCTGAATGTGACACTCTGTCCCAAATGGCAGAGAAATCATGCAGTCAGGTTGCTAAACTTGCTGACAATGCAGGCTCATTTGCTTTCATTTTAATGTTACTCACATAGAAGGCTGGTAGGTATTCAAAGCCACCTCCCAGCTGAGTAATTGTGCAGAGAAATGTCAACCACACGTGAAAAACACATCTTTAATCTCCTTATGTAGAAGCACACACAGAGCAGTTAGTTCATTACATGCGTGTAGATTTACATACCATCTGGCATGTGTCATCAGGCTCCAACTCATCATTTCAAACAGGACCAATTCAAATTACTTTGATTCTAAAATCTACTTTTCTGTCTTGCTTTCCAGTAGTAAAGGAAGAAAGCAACCAGAATGAGCAGAGGGAAGACTTAAGCCAGACGGGATCTGACAGAGCCTTGGTGCTAGACAGATTAGCTAATAATGTAGCTAAGCGTAAAAGCACTATGCCCCAGAAGTTTGTGGGTAAGGGCTGAAATCTGCTTCCTTTATGTGAATAAAATGCTGCTGCTTTGATGAAAAGTACCTGCTGCTGCTGCTGCATGTAGGAAAGCTGCTTAGATGAAGTTTTTTGCTGCCATTCTGGACATTTCTGTGCTGGTTCTGCACAGTCAGTGCATGCTGCACAGCCTGACCTGCACATCTGATTAAGTAATGACTTTCCTCTGTTTTATTCTGTACACCCATTTTACACTGAGATGATAGTTTTCACAATAAGAAAAAGAAATTTGAGAAGGAAGGGGAAACTGATGCCAGTTTAGAAAAACCCATTGGAGTCAATATTGAATTCAGTTAGAAGAGAATGTCAGGATGTACAGTATGTAAAAGGGTGCTGGTGATGTTTTAGCTTCACATTCTTCTGTCTCTTTTTGGTCCATCAGGAGACAAACGTCTCTCCGATCTGTCTTACGACGGAGCAGCAGGGGAGCTGATCCAGCCGCATGTCATTGACCAGGCAATCAACAGCGCCATCAGCTACTTGGGGGCTGAATCCCTCCGGCCTCTGGTCCAGACATCCCCAGCCTCCTCAGATGTGGGTCTCTCATCTTTGTATACCCTCCACAAGCCAGCATCAGAGAGCCACACGGGGACGGCCTTGTCTGCCAAGGACAGCGCTGCTGAGAACCTGCTGCTGCTCTCCAACTCCAAGTCCGCTTCCAGCGAGAAGGACGGCTCGCCCAGCCACAGCGGTCAGGACTCCACGGACACCGAGAGCAACAATGAGGATCGCCCGGCTGGAGCAGCCAGCGGGCTCATCTATCTGACCAACCACATCACCTCGGGGGTGAGAAACGGGGTGCTACCTCTGGTGAAGGAGGAGCAGCAGAGGCAGTACGACGCCATCCGAGCCAACATGGAGATGGCCTCCGAGGGCTTTAAGGTGGTGACGTCGGATGGCGAGCAGGTAAGGGCATACCGGTGCGAACACTGCCGCGTGCTCTTCCTGGACCACGTCATGTACACCATTCACATGGGCTGCCACGGCTTCAGAGACCCCTTTGAATGCAACCTCTGCGGCCACAGGAGTCAAGATCGCTATGAATTCTCCTCTCATATAACCCGGGGGGAGCACCGCTACTGAGCCCCACACACATGCACGCATAATCATTCACGCACACACACACAC
Organism: Oryzias javanicus; assembly: GCA_003999625.1. Lineage (NCBI taxonomy): Eukaryota > Metazoa > Chordata > Actinopteri > Beloniformes > Adrianichthyidae > Oryzias > Oryzias javanicus. Next base: position 8,332,511 of record CM012451.1, on the reverse strand, counting down.
ACAGACAGACTTGGAACATGTGTGTCTGCAATAAAATCTTACATAATGTAAATTACTGTCCTAATAGCCCTTTGTGTTTTTATACAATGTATGCATGTTTGTTGACCACAGATAAATATATACAGCTATTAAAAACATTTACTTTCATGTCTCCAAGTGTTCAGTGTGGCTCTTCAGAGCAGACAAGAGTAAATGCGCCATCTTTCAAAGCTTATAAGTCCTGTAATAATACAAATTTATAAATCTGTATTTTCTGGGTTTTTTCTGTTGTTTTTATTTCTTTGTAGACTTAAAACAAGATCATTTCTTCTTGTGTGCTGAAAAGGAACTAAATGAATTATTTCTGTTGCTGTTTCAATGAAGCCACAACCCCTGTTAACAGTGGTATAAAATACAGTTATTAAAATCAATCAGCTTAGAAAAAGAAAAAACCTACAGCTCTTTACAAGATGTTTACTTTTATCTTTAACCTGTCTGGATGAACGTTCATTTTATTTATAGAAAAGAACACGCCTGTCTGTTTTTGTATTTATTACAGTGATCGATGTTTGTGGTGTAGAGTAGTAAAAGCTACATCTGTTCAGCTCTAACATTTGAGGAGGGTCCATGACTGCTGCTGGAGGTCGTTTTAACACAAGAAAAGGGTTTCATGGATATTTTAGTTTGTATGTTTTATACCAGGTGGCTAATGGTGTGACTCAAAAGTGAAGATGTTTTTTTTTTTTTTTTGAGAGGAGCTTTATGCTTGCAAAATATCAATAAAGGATATTTTATAAATTCACACAGAGCAAAGAGGTGTTTGGTTTTTGATTGATTAGTTCATGTTTTGCAATCTCACTTTGGAAGCGAATGAAAAAAAAAAAAACACACAATCAGAAAAAAATAATTCATACTTTCAAAAAACAAATTAAACATTTTAGGAACAAGTCTGTCAGACCTGTCAATGAAAATACAAACTGGGGTAAATGATTGACAATAACAACAACGGAAAAAATGAAATTAATTGATAGAGAGAAAAAAAGGAGATAACTCTTTCGTCTGGACATTTAACACAATTAGCTAAAAAGGGGCGGAGCCGCAAAGTGACCGCCTCCTCCAGATGGCAGCTGTGGGATTTAACAGGAAGCAGCTGTGGCCAGGACTCAGCCCCCCCATGCAGACGGGCAGGGAGGGGGAATTTGTATGAGCGGCATTCTGGATAACCAAATCTGGACTTGCCAGAATCCCAGATCTCACTTCTCCTTTCGGTCGCGGGCTTCCACGAGACACAACAGTTTTGTTAGAAGAACTGCATATTTTTTAAGCATTTTAAATTATAAAACTTATATTTTAGCCTATTACCATTTAATGATGACATTTAGGAAAGTGGAAAATGCAGAAATACATAAAATGAAGATCTTAATTCTTTCTTTTTATAACCTCTTGAGTCAAACTTTTAACTCAACATGTTTAATTTTTACTAAACTAATTCAGTATTGTATATATTTTTAGAATATTAATAAAAATATTGTACTAATCAACTTTGCTAAGGAACAACACAGCACAAAAATTGTTTTTGAAGATGAAAATGATTTTCCAGCAGATGCATTAAATTATACAGCTTGATTTGTAAGGATTCCCCTTTTATTGATTTCAACCTGTGGGGGATTTAGCAGTTTGAGGTTCCCAATCAAACAACAATATGGCAAGGCCCTCTGCAGTGAATGTATTTCCATTATTTTTTAACTTTACTTTAGATAAAACAACAGTTAAATAACTTCTTGACTCGTCCACTTTTAAACAGCATCTATATCCAGAATCTAAATGTTTTGATAAGCATTTGACAATGTAAACAATGTTGAATTGTAATCTCATTTATGAGCATTATTTATTTATTTTTAAATATTGAATTTATAGAAAGTCTTGTAGGAAAAATCAAGGATCAGCTGTCTTTTTCTTTTTCTTTTGGTCCAGATTTTACTAAAGATGACAAGGGAACAAAAATACTTAACAATCCAAATAAAAATAAAAATTGTGTGTTTTTAACATGTTAAACATGGCATTTTTACATGATGGAGGACATAAAATTAAGCTTAAAATTGAATGTCTGAGCCTTCATTTAGTAAAATAGCTGTGAATCAGGAAAAGACAGAAAAACACCATTGGATATAGCTTGTAAATGTGATGTAGGTCTTACATCAGCAGGCCGTAAGCGCCTTACTCCACTCCATTCTGATGCATCTGCTTGCAGACAAATAGATCCGTGTACATCTTCTTTTTTCTTGTCTGAGCTTTTATCTGGCTCTAAACTGTATGGCTGGATGGCCTCAATATTGCTCACCATTTTTATTGCACAACTAATGTTAGGTTGGGGCTGTGAGCTAGCGGGAGAGAGTGTAAACAAAGGGATGATGAGAAGTCTGCAGGCTCACTCCACGCCAATGGTCCTGTCTACAGCTCAGAAGAGAATTTCGAATGAACTCCTGAAACGACACAGTTTTTTTTTTTTTTAAATTTAGGCAAAAAACTGCATAATTATAATTAGAAGACCAGTGGGGTTGGTTAGATCAAAAGATAATCCACGTGGGACTTTAAATAATAATTCTTGTGGAAATTATTTTTAAAATAAATACTAAATATTTAGCTCGGGGAACTAAAAGTTTTGGGGGGCCCAGGCATTTGCCCACCTTTACCGAAAGGTAAGTCCGCCCTTGGTCTCAGCGAGACTTTGTAAACAATTCAGATATTTTTCAAGGTTTAAAAAAAATGTGAATAAAACAAACTGTTTTCTACATAATCAAACCACAACAGTTTAGGTTTATGAAAAGAAAACAGAATTCAAATTTGTGATGACAGTAAGAAAAAATTGATAGATCCGTAACATCATAAATGTACACAAAAAAAAACAGCTGTTGTTTTCAAATGTATTGATTGTCTGTGGAATCCCTCTCGCTTTTTAATGTTAAGAATTTTGTTAGCACTTTAGGAATGCAATTAATTTATTCTTTGAACTATATGCATGCTGAATTAAATTAAATATCAGTAATCAAAGCTGCTTGGTGAGAGTTTGTCTTTTAAAGGAGAGTTTAAAATGACCTGTATACTGAAAATGTCCATTATTTGCTGAAGCACTGGAGTTTAATCTGAGTTTATGAAACTCTTCAGCTTTAAAAGCAACTCTTGAAAACAACTCCTTGCAGTTTTGCAGCTGAGCTGATGGTGTTAACAGGAGACACAAAGACAGCTGCTGTCAGTTATCCATAACTCTCCATCAACAACACTCTGAACCAAATCAATCCTCCAATCTTCTGCTGGCGGAGTCCTGAATGCAGGTGTGCCCCCCTCTAAGTTGTGTGTGTGCTACATACAGCTCGTTCTTGAAGTAATTCACTTTTTATGTTTTTTTTCCTCTTCTGTTTCAGTTGTTTAAGGTATTAATCAAATTAATCAGTTTTTTTCCCTCTTTAAGAAGCAGTGTTTAAATGTTTTATTTACAGTCCAGCCCATATCTGTCCGCTGCTGCACCGCCACGATCACACCACATGGCACACTTAGCAGCCTAGACTCAGCGGACTCCTAAGATCCAGTCAGTACCAGAGGAATTCTGCACATCTGTCCCAGTCCAGCTGCGAGGAGCCCCCGTGTTCGGAGAAAGCCATGGGGGGCCGGGTGTCTACTGTCACTGCTGGCTAATTCAACAAAGTTTTCACACAGTGGCCAAAGCACACGAGTCTGAAATATTTATTAGGACTTGACAAAAAAATGAAAAATAAATGAAAGTCTTTTTTTTCATGGTCTTCCAGATTTTCACATTTGCACATTAAATTTTCATGAGAATTTCATTTCATGTGTGTACAATCTATAATGGTCTGTATGAAGCATGTATGAAGCAGTGACACATTCAAATTGAAAGTGTAATATTAACAAACCCCTGCAGTTAAAACCTTCAGCCAAAAAAACTGACTGGAGGAAATGTTTTCAACGGACCTTCAGTGTGGATGAGAAGTTCGTGTTTATGGTCCAATATAAGGATGTATTGCAGTAACTGATTTTCCTGTTGAGTCCACTACTTTCTTAATCACTAACAGGAAGGTGTTTTTTTGTTCAAAGGAAGGATTTTTCAACATGGGACCCAGGATATTCTGTGTGTTGCCCAATTTCCGTGAATATGATGAAGTCCCCTAGCACCAGGATCATTTTTGGACAAAATTTCAGAACTCTCTGCATCATATGCTGTGAGGCAAAGAAGTATTTGAACACCCCGGGATTTTGCAAGTTCTTCCACTTAGAAATCATGGAGGGGTCAGAAATTATCATCTGGATGATTTCCTTTTTTTGACTAATTTATTCGCATGCTACTGCTCCAAATGAGTATTTGAACTCTTGTTAAAATCAATGTTAATATTTAGTACAATAGCCTTTGTTTGTTTACATAGGTCAGATGTTCCGTGTAGTTTTTTGCCAGGTTTTCAAACACGGAGGGATTTTGGCACACTCCACCTCACAGATCTTCTCTAGATCAGTCAGGTTTCTCTGCTATTGCTAAGAAAAACAATCTTTTGAACTCCCTCCAAAGATTTTCTATTGGGTTAAGGCCTGCAGACTGGCTTGGCCACTCCAGCCCAAAACACTCCTTGGTTCTCCTGGTTGTGTGCTACGGGTCATTGTCATGTTGGAAGATCCAGCCACCACCCATCTACAATGACCTAACTGAGGGAAGGAGGTTGTTCTCTATAATCTCATAATACATGGCCCTGGTCATCCTCACCTTAATACAGTGCAGTCATCCTGTTCCATGTGCAGAAATACTCCCATAGCATGATGCTACCACCTTCATGCTTCACAAATGGTGTTCCTGAGATGGTACTCGCCATGATTCTTCCTCCAAACATGGCAAATGGAATCTAGACCAAAAGGTTCTATTTTGATCTCATCTGACCGCATAACTTTCTCCCATGACTCCTCTGGATTATCCAAATGATCACTGGCAAACTTAAGACGGGCCTGTGATATGATGGGTTAAGCAAGGGAACCTTACATGACATTCATAATTTTAAACCATGACGTCTCAGTGTAACATCAACAGTAACCGTGGAAACGGTGGTCCCAGCTCTTCTTGGGTCATAGACCAGCTCCTCTTTAGCTCTGGGCGAAGTCCTCAGCTTTCTTAGGATCCCTTAGACCCCATGGGGTGAAATTTTGTATAGAGCCCCAGTCTGAGGGAGATGGACAGTCATGTTTAGCTTCTTCCATTTTCTAATAATTGCACCAACAGTGTATCTTTTTTTTTTTTAACCAAGCTCCTTAGAAAAATACCCCGTAGCCCTTTCCAGCCTTGTGGAGGTCTACAGTTTGGACTGCGTCTTTGGGCAGCTCTTTGCTCTTGGTCATGTTAATAGTTGGTCTCTTTAGGCAGCTAACGACCTCTAACAGGTGTTTCTAATTTAGGATAGTGAGTGGAGGTGGACCATTCAAAAATGTACTAACAGCTCTTTGAGGGTCAGAAATCTAGCTGATAGACGAGTGTTCAAATACTTATTTGTAGCAGTAGCATAGAAGTAAATTATTTCGAAAATAAAACAATACAATTTCCATATTGTATTTAGATTATGTCTCTCACAGAGGACATGCACCTAAGAAAGCTTCAGACCCCTCTGTGGTTTTTAAGTGGAAACTTGTAAAATCACAGGGTGTTCAAATACTTATTTACCTCACTGTATATACATTATAGAAAAGGCTGCAGTAATGTGTACTATATGTAATACAGTAGTGAGTATATTCAGTTCTGAGTCACAGGATTTCAAAAAGATAAACTTTAATGTACACTGCAAGAATACTTTCACACAAAGAATTATAGAAATTAATAAATAGACAAAACTTGGTAAATTAAGTAAATATTTATAATGGGGTTAATTCGGAGTTTGAAAGATTACAAAAAGATTTTCTATGTAGTTTAACTGAAATATTTGCATTCAGATCTCCATCAATGTCTTAGGAATGCAGGAATTAATGGCTGCACTGGAATTTTTTTTTTTTCCTAAAATGCTTCCAAAACAAAACTAGGAGCAGCAGCAAATCCCCAAAAAGTCAAGTTCAGCGTCCACATCCAAAAGTCTTGTTCCAGTCCTCATAGAGCTCCAGGTCTTTAGCAGAGACACTGGGTCGAACAGTCTTCAGAGCCTCCTGGAAGTCACTGAACAGATTCGGTCGTACCTGATCTGCAGTGATGGTGGCGATGTCGCTGAGCTGGATGCTGCGAATTGGTCCCAAAGCTGCCTCCCGGCAGAGCTGCGTCATGTCAGCGCCGGAGAAGCCTTCTGTGGCCGTCACCACGCTCTCCAGCTCCTGCTCTCTCAACTGGCTTTTCTCTCGGGCCATGAGGTTAAACACTATCTGCCGTCGGGCTGCTGCTTCGGGAAGGGGGATGTAGAGCCGCTTGGCCAAACGTCGGCGTGCGGCCTCGTCAATCTCCTGGGGCCGGTTGGTGGCCCCCACCACCAGGATGCGGTCTTCTGATGCAGTGGCTGCACCATCCAGCTGAACCAGAAACTCCGTCTTGATCCTGCGAGACGAGTCGTGCTCCCCGTCTGTCCGCTGGGACAACAGGGAGTCGATTTCATCGATGAAGATGACTGCAGGTTGGTGACAGCCAGCAATTGCAAACAGGGCACGCACCATTTTTTCACCTTCACCCACCCACTTGGATGTAAGGGAAGAAGCGCTGATGCTGAAGAAAGTAGCGCCTGACTGACAAGCAATGCATTTTCCTATAAGAGTTTTTCCAGTTCCTGGGGGGCCAAACAGCAGGATACCTTTGGGGGGTCCTCGGAGACCAGTAAAGATATCAGGTCGGAGCATCGGCCAGACCACTATCTCCTTGATGGTGGTCTTTGCGAACTCCAGTCCAGCGATGTCGTCCCAGCCAATGGGAGGCCCGTGGTCCATGATCTCACTCATGATCAGCTCAATTATCTTTGGCTCAAAGTTTTTCAGACGCTCGTCTAGGATTTGAGGTTCCTGAGTGTCTTTTCGGCTCGCCACATTGTCTTCATCCTCCTGTCGTGGGATGGGCGACACAAATTTGGAAAATGTGCCTCGAGGCCTATTGGCACCCAAAGATTTCTTCACAGCTGCTGTCATCCCTGAGGTCTGGGCTCCACGGGGCTGCTGAGAACATTTTTTCTGTTGATCAACAATAAATTGCTCACGAGCCGTTTTGAAGTTGCTTCCTGCTCGCGGGCTGGGGCCTCCTTCTCCTCCCTGTTGTCCTCTGACATTGTCAAATTGATCCGGCTTGCAATAATTCTTCCTTTTCGCTGGATTGGAGGTAGGAAAGAAGGACGACTGATAATTCTGAGGGCCTTCGGTGCCGGGGTTTCCTTTTGGAAAACCTGAAGGAGGTCGCACAGAAGGTTGAAAGTATACATTTGAACTGCTGGATGTTCCTGGTCTTTCAGGAAAGCTCACAGTAAGGTTACTGGTAGAGTTAACATTTAAATGAGGCTTCTGTGGTGCCATGGTTTTGGACCACGGCACCTCTGGCTTGTCGTCAGTAAAGGGCCGAGAAAAATTGACCATTTCGTTGTCTTGTCCCACAGTTGTGTTGACATCTGCTGGTGCAACTGGGAAGTTCACTGCAGCTCTTTTAGCATTCATCATCTGCTGCACAGAAGGCAGCTGCAGCACACTCTCCATGCTGAGGGAAGACTCCCATTTGTCACTGTGGTTCTTCTGATTCCGTGCTAAGTGGAGCGTGCTCTCTGCATAGTTGTTAAGCCCAGTGCGGGGGTCATCTGAGTCCAGAACTGCCGCGTACCTCTCAGAGTAGGTCCTGAGCAGGCTGGTCATGCCGGCCTGGGAGAGCTGGGAGCTTGCCCATGCATACTGAATGGAGAGGATGTAGGCTCGGTAGGCATCTGCCTTCTGTTCAGGTGTACAGTTGCCAGATGAAATGTCAAAGGACCTCCTTTGCCATTCGTCCAGCTGTGCGCCGCTCATGCCTACGCTGGCAAGGTGAAGGAGAGAGGAAAAGTCATTAAAAATACATACCAGTGAAAACCACAGTACACATTACAGCTGACCCAAACACGCAAAAAAGTTAAGCGCTTACTTAACAGTTTCTGGAACATCCAACATGTTGCGCAGCTATTTAGTAAAATCATTTCTTATACAAATGTGACAACCTTTCATTTATTCTTTTCAGCTGATCACAAAATGTAACTTATTGTTTTTATGGAGGAATTTCACTAGTCTTTTTGAATTTCTGCTTTTAAATTACACCTCTCAACTTACCACAACTGCATCTTTGCAGTCTTCATTCTTGAGTTCTCATATATTTTAAGAATAACGTTCTGTTTCCCTTTTTAATTTGGGTTGGGCAGTTTCAAATGTGACCAGAATATATAAATTATTTGCAAACAGAAATGATTGCATATGTACCTTCATATGTAAGAAGCATTTTATGACAAAATGCAAATAAGGTACTTTGTAGTAGTCTGCATAATGAAGAAAGCTCACATTTAGTTCGAAAAAATGAAAGGGAATATTTTATTTGATTGATTTTAGTTTTACGAGAACTACAATCTTATGTGTTCTGACAAATTTACTTAAGCTTAAATAATAATTCAAATGTTAAGTTTAAAGTGTGACTAAACCTATTAATCATTTTCTACTTTTCTACTATTTTATTATTTATTTTTAGTAATATTTTTTGATTAATAATACTGATTCAAAATTGTGCTACTCTTTAGCAAATAAAACCCTCAAAGTTGACTTTTTTGGCCTCATAAAATTTAACACGTCACTGATGAAAAAAAAAAAAAATACCTACTATTAATATGAAGTCCTTGTAACGTGACTAAAAAACAGAGACAAATCGAACCGTAGTTCAGGCTTTAACTCTCTGCTTGGCTCATTCCCGCCACTTCTGTCTTCCTCATCTTCCCGAACTCCACTTCCGGTCTATCTATATTTTGGTTCCGGTAAGTCGGGCACAGGAAGCACAAAGTTGTTACTGTTTTAAAAATTGTTACTGGTTAAAGAAATGCGAGTTAATCAGATCTGTGGGGTTTTATTTCCCTCTTATTTATAATTATTTGATGATGAACGTCTAGCCGACCGTAGGGGACGCCGAGTGAAACTTTTTAAAACTTTTTCAACAAACTTTATTGACAAAGCTTAACATTGACAAAGACGGTAAAGAAAAGTACAGTTGAGTAGGCCAAGGTGAGAAATAAAATTATATTTACAGACAACATTTGAGTAAATCACAACTCCATGAAAATGGGGGAAAGTTTATGGTATCACCAATTATTTAAATTAGATTTTTCAAATAAATTCCAAGTATTTATAGCTTTCCAATTCTTTTGAGAGGTTTACTATACTTTTTATTTTTAGAAATGAAAAGAGGTAAAGAAAGTTCCATATGGGTATATTTATATTTGTGTATAAAGAATTTGGCCACAAGAAAAATTAAATTGAGTAAATTTACCGCATTGTTTTCTATTTCTTGAAAAAATAATCTGAGATAATATGATTATAAGATAAAAAAGATAATGGTTTTTGTTTGTCTCAGGAAGTATATCCAGGTCAAATTGTTGTGGTACATGAACAAGTCCAAAATAAATGTGCATGTCGAGTGATATGCAAGAGCTTTTTCTGATCTACAACGCCACCTTGTGGACACAACAAGCAAATGAAATTCTATACCACTCGAAAATGGAGAACCCAGTGGTAGGGACGGAATTCAGACTTACTATAGTGTCGAGAAATAATAGGGTATTGTGGCTTTTCAGGTGTAAATTAGCTATTTATATTTATGTATATATATATTTATAGCGATGAAGTCCTGAACTGTGGGATTCATTAGAAAACATTCACATGACAGCTTTACACTACTTTGTTTTACATTGTAGGTATTTCACTATCAATTCCTCATGAAAGTTAAATGCTTGATTAATTTATAAAGAAATTTATTGAATAATTTATTTTACAAATGTAAAATGCGAGTCTCTTTGACAACATAGTACTAGAGACTGTTGAGATACTGTAAATAAGGAATCTCTGCAAAGGTCATTTAAAACACTTTTTATAAAGAACTTGTTCATTTAATGCTCTCATAGGAATTTGAAACTGAATTCATATTGATTTTTTGATGATTGATTGAACTGTTTAATTTAAGTAATTAAAAATAGAAAAAAATATAACAAATATTTGGATGCTTTGTGGTGTGTGGAGCAGCAGCTCCTGGACGTTGGGAGCTGAGCTTCAGTGAATGTTTGCTGCATTTGTCCACTTGTTGTACAAGAAACCAATCAATGTCCAAACCAAGTTAAAAGTTGTTTTAAACCATAAAGTTGTTTGAAAATGTCTCAGCTGCTTGTCTGTCCTCAGTCGAGACCCAACTCATAAGAACATACTGATCAGTAAATTGCTGCTGTGCGGCTTCTGCTCCTCTTCATCACTGCAGTTTTTAATGTGTTCCAGTTAGAAAGATTTCCAGCCTTGCTCTTCAAGTTCCCTGCATGATTCTACTTGGATTTCTGTTGTCATGCGTTTCGCTGCAGATACTTGCCACTGTGTTTCTCTTCAGGGACCTTCGTCTGATGGAGACAGGAAGTGACAGAGAATCAGGCCTGATGATAAAAAGAAATATTCAAAATAGGAATAAAATTGTTATTAACAAGAGATAAATTATATAGTTAGTCTGTAGTATTTTTAAAATTATATTTAAAAAATTAAAATAAGAACATTTTTATTTTTTTCCTCCAAAATTAACATTAAAAATTTAGTCAAGTCGAAGTTTTATGCTAACATTAACAAAACTCAGAATGGAAAAAAATATCATATTTGTAATTAACAAATTGAGACTCGGGTTAGTTTCTACCATTTTTCTAATATTAAAAAAACACACAAAAAATACATATCTTTTAAACTTTAAATATAGTTATGAAAATGAAATAGACAAATGGTTTCCCCAAAAGTTATATATTTAAAATAGATTCATTGTGGATTTTTCTCATGGATTAGAACTAGAATCAATAAACTATGAAAGTTCAGCGCTTTGCCATTGTTGTCAGAATAGTTAACTTATTCAAACTTTATATTTCCCTGAACAATTTAGAACGACTGTATCAGGTGACATTCATTTTTCTATATCTTAAAAAAATAGCATAAACAAAATAAATTGAATGTACTTTTAAAAAAAAATCAAATATTGATTTTAGTCTATTTTGTGATTACTGTGTGGGTTTTGAACTTCCTTTGGTTTAAAAATGTACAAATTTAAGAGTTTCCGGCTCTGATTTTTCGAGAGGTCATCTGGTTCAACGAGATATATCATTAGAGATGGCATGCTTACTTGCTGCATGTGTAAAGTTGGACGCCATATTGGAATGGTATAGATGCCTGTCTACTGCTATGTTACAGTTTCACAAACAGCTGGAAAAACAAGAATGTGACTTTTTACTTGTAATTTATTGCTGTCAGCTGATAAATGAGAACTTCTGAAAAACATTTTTACAAGATCTGAGTAAGTTTACTCTCAATTGTGAACATTTTGGCTGATCTTGTGGCCTATTCAAAGTTAATGGCAGATTCAGACTTCGCATTATTTTCACTATTTCTGGCAGGATCACCAATCTTTTTCGTTTTATGGAGGATGACTGTGGTATTTCTGTGTGTTAGACCTCAGATTAGACCAGTTGACCTCCTGGTATTTAGATTACTAAATGGAATAAAATAAATAACCAGGATTTCCTCAGTAGTGAAAAAAGAAAGAGCCCATCAGCACTGAATCCCCGTTCGGTGGGCAGACCGGGAAATGTGTCGTATGTAAGACCGTCTGACTACGGCTGTCGTGTTGGTGCTCAAGTCCTTCTGATAGAGGCTGGGTGGATCCACTTATAGAACGGGAGACCCCAGCCCAGCGTCACTACTAACTGAATTTATCCTGCAGTGTTGCGTCGCAAGTAAAGACCGGCTCCAGCTGTACAATAAATCCAGCCCACTGCGTGCTTTAAAGCAGGTGGCGACCGTGGATGTAGAGCTCACTCAGCCCTCTCTCCCATCAGTAGGGTCATTGGGACCAGCGCAGCTGTCGTCCGGGCTGCACTGTTCTCAGTCGGTTCAGACAGTGTCGTTCTGATCCGGGTGTGGACTGGCTCATATATAGCGTGCGCTGGCGGTCTACAGCGATGTTGGCTACCGGCTGATCCGTTTATAAACACAGGCCGAGGAGTCTAACAGTTTGTATAAATCTCAGTCTATGTGTAGATTTGTACAAAATCCCATCTATGCATCAAGTGTTGTGTTTCCGACATTATAACCTATTTATTTTTTAAAAACTTTGAAATGTCGTTCAATTTTTTAAACTTTGGACCAAAAGATTATTACCATGACCTGGGAATTATTTTTCTGATGATCAGAGTTTTTTCCTGTTTACAACTGGATCAAAATCAAGCATTTTATGGTCATTTTACTGTCTGCTAAGCCATCCTGCATTATTTTTAAACCAGTCCAATATACCGTTGCCCTTTACGTCTCTTGGACAATAGTAAAAAGCCTGCGTGTCATTTCTAGTTATATTAACTTCTATGGTTTGGTTAGGCACTAGCACTGAACGTATTTATTTATAGAAAAGTTTGAAGCGTTGTTCATTTGTTGCACTTTGTAAAAAAAATATATATATATTAATACCATGACCTAGTTTTTATTTTAGTGATTATTGTTTTTTTTCCTTTTTAAAATTGGAGCAAAATGAAGCTTTTTATGGTCATTTTACTGTGTCTGCTGAGCCATGTCTCAATGTTTTCATACCATTCCAATATGGCGTCGCTCTTCACGCATCTTGGACAATAGTAAAAAGCCTGCGCGTTACATATATCTATGGTGTCCTCTCTAGCAACATGTAGCTCATTGATAACCACAATTGGTTTTTGGGAAATGTAGTCCTAATGTAGTTAAAAATATTAATGTAAATGGCTAGGCTTTAACCAAATATAATAAACAGGGTGCATATGGATAATTATTATTTTGCTGTTGAAAAAAAGGCTGTATCCTGTTAAAAAATAACTAAAAGAAAAATAAAACAAGGATTAGTGGAGATTTGAACTACAACACCCACAATCCTGGTGCCTGGTGTTGGTTAATGTGGAGGATGGTGAATCAGGGAGCTGCAGAAATCTTCGTAAGATAAACCCACCACGTTGGTAGTACAAGTTGGCTGATTTAATGAAGGATTTACCTCGTAATAGATTGCATGTGCCTTGGCTAAATACAGATTTTATTCTTTCACGTTTGATGGATCCGTCTCCCGGATATTTATGTTAGTGGCGGACCGTTAGCTGCTAGCTTTAGCGGGTTCGGGACGTAAACTAATCCGGACGGGACCAACTCCAGGAGGCGGTGGGAGCAGCCCGTCACGCCCTTGTTGGAAGAAGCCTGTGGAAAATTCAAAAAAATGAATGTTCTTCTGCTAAAATGAGTAGAATTGGTTTATATTTAGAGATAACCGTGAAGTGGGGACTCGGAATGACCGACTCATCGCAGATCATCGGCGTGTCTGCCCTTTGACACAGATGCAGACAGAGTGGACAGACCTTATCTCAAATTGAAGGCATCAGACGAGCTCTTATTAGCACTTTGTTGTTGTGTCATTATGAATGCTCCGATCTACACCTTTGTTTCCCGCGATGACATCAGTACAGTTTATGCAGAAGTGGCTAAAATTCTTCTGTCAACTGGACACTGGAAAAGGCTGAAAAGAGACAATCCCAGATTCAACCTGATGCTGGGTGAACGGAACCGATTACCCTTTGGACGCCTCGGTAAAGGACACTTTCACAGTCTGTTTGTTTTAAAACTACTCTGTCACAGACTCCTTAATCTGACTCCCCAGGGCATGAACCAGGACTGGTACAGCTGGTGAATTACTACAGAGGGGCCGACAAGCTCTGCAGAAAAGCCTCCTTGGTCAGGTGTGTATTTGTGTCCCATGGAAGTGTTTATGTGAGCAGATTTTCTCACATGCTCTCTGTCTTGTGCCATTAGGCTGATAAAAACCAGCCCAGAGCTGTCGGACTCCAGTAACTGGTTCCCAGAGTCCTACATCATCTATCCCACCAACCTCAATACCCCTGTTGCTCCAGCTTCCAATGGCATCAGTCATTTGAAGAGCAACCCTAAAACGGATGAGCGGGAAGTTTTCTTGGCTTCATACCACGCTAAAAAGGAAAATGGGGACGGCACAGTGTGGATTGCTAAATCTTCTGCTGGAGCTAAAGGTGATGGCTCATTTTGTGGATTTATGTCTGAGTCCAGGATATATGATGTACTTTCATTGCAACAGGTGCTGGTATTTTGATATCTCATGATGCCAATCAGTTGCTGGAGTACATTGACAATCAAGGACAGGTTCACGTTATTCAAAAGTACTTGGAAAGACCTCTACTCCTGGAGCCAGGCCATCGGAAGTTTGACATCAGGTTGGTCTTCTGTTTAAAGTGTAAATCCATGAAGAATGTACATTGAAATTTTGCTTTATACCACCGATAGGAGTTGGGTGCTTGTGGACCATCAGTATAATATCTATTTGTACCGGGAGGGAGTGCTGCGCACCTCCTCGGAACCATACAACACCTCGGACCTTCAGGACATGACGAGCCACCTAACCAACCACTGCATTCAGATGGAGCACTCCCAGAACTTCGGACGATACGAGGAGGGGAACGAAATGTTCTTTGATGAGTTCAGGCTGTACCTGCTGAAAGCCCATAATGTCACCTTGGAGACTGCCATCTTACCACAGATGAAACACATCATAAAGTAGGTACAACAGACTGGGAGGTGGGGGGTGGGGGGTTTGGGGCATGTTAGAACAGTAATATGAAGTGATGGGTGTTTATTGTCTCCATCTGCTCTGGTGGAAAATGTATTCTGCAGAGGAGGGCACTAATAGCTAGAGCTTTATGTAAGTGATAATGTTCAACTAAGTCTGCATTATCAGAAGTTAATGTACTTTGCGGAAGCACCTGTCAAACGTTATGTACTTCCGCAAAGTGCATTAATTTCTGATGATCACACTTCAAAGGGAATTATCCCACTTATACCATGGGTGCTTATAAAATAAGTACATATTTATTTGTGTTATTTTTTTGGTTTAAACTAGTTTTTCACAAAGTGAACTAATTGATACGTGGTGCAACGCATTGCCATGGTAACAGCACCAACCTCGACTTCAGCAGAAAAGGAAAGCAACATAAATGCTGATGTTTCAAAGACAGAAATTCTTAATAATTCAATTCCTCTTTCTTAAATTATTTTCAATCTTTTTCTTCTTCTTTATCTTAGTTTAAAAAAAAAATCTAATCAATCAAACCAGAGGGTTTTCCACTGTCTTGCAGTTTTCTGCCAATGCAATCATATTCACCATTTGGGCTATGTGACCTGAACTTCTTTGTAAGGTGTGATATATCACCTCTTTAAGCCACACCCAGAAAATAGAAAAGAGTTTGTCCCTAGTATTAGGATTATTTGCTCTGCTTTGACTCATTTAATGTATATAAGATAAGATTTAGTAAAAGAAATGGAAGTTACACCGAGAGCCTGACCTCCACAAACTTTACATGCTTCAAAAAGACAGTATATTTAAACCTTATTTTCTTACTTCCAATTAATGGAAATTACATTCTAAACATAAGTTACTCTGACTTTTGTGTTAACTCTCTGTTGATCATTTTGTCACATATATTCTCTTTTAAACTGGATTGTTTCCACGCCCTGTTTATGAATCACAGCTTTTGCTGCCATTCTGTCTCTGAAGTGGATAAGAACTGAGTGTGCATCTCATGTCAATGTTCATGAAAAAAACATTTTCACAGGAGCTGTCTGACATGCATCGAACCTACAATCAGCACCAAACACTTGTCCTACCAGAGCTTCCAGCTCTTTGGCTTTGACTTCATGGTGGACGATAGCTTCAAAGTTTGGCTCATCGAGATAAACGGAGCTCCAGCCTGTGCACAGTCAGTATCATGCGCCTTAACATTTCCAGCTGGAGTTTTATACTTTTTATACTTAGACACTATAAGTTTTCATAGCTGTAATGCAGCATTTTTTTATTTGTAGCATTTCTTTTTTACTTTCTCTTTTTGTTTGCACATTTACTTTTTCGACCGTTTACAGTGGTTTGAATAAATGTCAGATTGTGTCTTTTCCTCCTCCAGGAAGCTTTATCCTGAGCTCTGTCAAGGCATTGTGGATGTAGCCATTTCCAGCGTCTTCCTCCTAAACAGTGACTCCTCACCTGCCTCCTCTTCACCGTACTCTTCCTCCCCGTCTTCACTCTTCACCACCAACGCCTGCTCCTCTCCCAAACTAAGAGCCCCGCTCCACGTGGGGCCTTTTACTCGACTCTAGCACAAATCAAATCCCTCCTTCTGCTCTGCGTTGGACGCTCCATCCCCAAATATTTCTTGAAAAGTGTCAGAGGGTTGAGACGACCAATATTCCCGCTAAACTGATTGGCAGTTTTACACTACTGAGACCTTCTACTGTCTCTTCAACTCGAGTCTTTCTTTAAGGTGGTCTGCAGAGTTGAGACTGAAGAGTGCCTTACATTTCAGCCACGCCTCCTTTAACATACCGCCACCAATTTTCTGTTGACTTGATCTGAGAGCCTTTGCACTGTCGCCCAACAAAATGAATGTCAGGCTAAGAAAAAGAGAAGATAGAACAGATTGAGATTTTCTTCAGCTTTATTCCAATTGGACATTTGTAACCCACCAGGTAAAGTCCTCCCGGTATACACCTCATTGAAAATTGTTCTCTTTTTTAAAAGCATTTCCATATAGGTTACATAGGTTGCTCAGTATGTCCTCTTTCTTCTGGTGTGTAAACTCTTCTTTGTGTCTCCATCACGCAGAAGAAAGCAGGAACAATAAAAGCAGCTGTGTGGATGTGACATCAGAGAAAGTGCTGAATCACATGAACCAGCAGCAAAGGGAAGAGACGTCTTTGAGACGTTTGTCACGCCAGACTGCAACATATGCACGTTTTTGTTTGACTTTGGAAAGCAGTGGATATTGTTTCTCCAGGTGCTCCAATTAAGTAAAACATGTCTTAGTTATTGTTAGTCATTGTGTTAAATATATATTTTGCTGTTTCTCTTGATAGCTGCCTTTATTAGTGTGAAACTTTGCTTTGTTACGAAGGGAAAGTTGTTTTTTAAGAATCAAGTCCATTCAGACATTGTTTTTTTTTTTTAATTGAGATGAACTATTTTACTCAGGATGTTCCCTGTGACTTGAAAACATGAAGATAAATGTCTGTCCTTTCCTATTGAAAAGATTTATGTCCCAGAGAAAGATGCAAAGGAAAACATAGAAAAGATGCAACTCCAGTGTTACTTATAGTTAGTTGTGTTAAAACCTTTTTTCAGATCTGTTTCTCAACCCTTTTAAATAGAGTTTTGCATGTCTGTTTTCCTTATAGTTATACTTTTATTTCTGTCTTACCAAAGATGATATGGTTTATAACTGACCCCTGCAGAGGACGCTCGTTTTTTGTACTTTATTCAGTCTAGATGTGATCTCTATTAAAACCCAGTGTGATCCAGCAGAAAATGTTAGCTTTTTTTTTTAATAAAATCTTGCATGAATAGTTGTATTCAAAACAAGGAAAATAAACTGAACGAAATAACAAGAAGTCTTGTCTATGAAGTGTTTTTTTTTCCTAGTTTTGCATCAGACATCGCCCAAGAAATGCAAAGATGTAAAACTTAAAATATTCGGATGGGTGTCTGAAGCCGGTTAGTCATTGCACCTTCAGATGTGTTGAAGGCTGTAGTTAGAGCTTAAAGTCTTTACATTGGTGATGTCACTAAAGACAGCAGAGCAGGATTCTTGGTGGAATCATGGCACACTTGAGGAGCTGCTGGTCCTTGAACAAAGCTGACTTTGACCTTTGACTCCATCTCTCATAAGCATATCCTGTGTGATTTGGAGTAGAGACATTTGGACAGACGTGTTATTGAGCTTATCCACAACTCATTCGTGGACTTTATCACTTCGATTGGTAGTAGTGGAACCAACACGCTTTCTATTAACATGAAAGTTGGAGTTAAGTAAGTGGAGTTTATGGACCCCCGGATCCAGGCATTGGAGAAGAGTCTACGATTTTGTTGGAAATGACATCGCCTCCCTGGCTTTCACTGATGATCTGTATAGTAAGGGGGATGGGGAAGAGTCTGAAAGTCTTTGAGTCAGATTACCAAGTGCTATAGGTTCCTCATTGACAAGGGCGTGATGAACTGGAAAAAACTGTAGGAAATCCTGAAGCTCCAGGAATGATGGGTGAAGGTTTTAAACTTGTATGCTCTGCTGAAACTTATCTACCAAGTCGACTACTGTGGTATTCCGATCTCAACACTAATCACTTAGATGGTTTGACTAGGAAAGCTGTGAAGAACTGGCTTCACTAGGCCCTATCCACAGCTAATGGGCTGATCTACTTTGCAAGAGAGGAAGGGAAATTTTGAGATTGGAGAAGTTCGTGCCGAGTATACGGGCAAGACGGATAGACTGGTTGTCCTGGTTGAAAGACACATGGACAAGGCAGGTAACAGTGAGGTTGAGGTGGGGACCCAAATGATGCTCCGCCCTTTGGAGCTGATGATGGTCTCGACACCGGAGAGGGTTCTCTAGTCTGGTCCCTGAACTGGGAGAGGGAGGAGATCCTGGTGTGGATGGCCCTGTCAGTCCAGAGTGTGGCAACAAACTCAGCAATTCATGGATAGTGAACCATGCACAAGTGGGGTTCTGGGAGCAGCACCTTATTGCGGGGCTGGTGTTAGGATCTGGCACCTACCACACCTGGGAGTTCCTTTCTAGAGGTTGGAACAAGGAGGGAGCAGTCTACAAGTGCTGTTGCGTATGCGAGGAAGACTGTTCACACGTCCTGGGGACTGAGTTTGGGTTTGGATTTGGTTTTGAGTAAGGTCCTGGATTTGGGTTTGGGTGAGCCTCCAGATCTGGGTTTTGTTCTAGGTGAGGCCTCTGGGTCTGGGTTTGGATTTTTCCTGTGCTAAACCCAGCTGATTTTAGGAAGCAGCAGAGCATCCTGATACAAATTTTAAATGTTAAAGCTTTCTATCATGTATGGAATAATAATTTGGTAAAAGGAGGACTTTGATTTATTACAAAGGAAAACAGATGTATGATACATATATGTGAATAAAACTACCCCAAAAAAACAACATAAAAAAAATCCAAAAACATGTAAATAAATAAACCCATTGCAATGAAAATTGTGTTTTTAATATGTTTTTTTTTTATGATGGAGAACACATATAGAGAAAATTAAGTTTAAATTTGCATCTGTGAGTACTGTAGTTTTTTTTGTATAAGTCACATTTTTTTGCATAGTTTTGCAGGGAGTGCAACTTAAACTCAAGTAGGACTTTTCAGTTTTTTTTAAGCAGCTAGAGGGCGCTGCAGATGCATGTATCAGTGTTTGGCAATGACAGCAATGCAGAAGAAAACTGGGACCTTCTTTTTTTCCAAAAGATTTTAGAAGTTTAATAAAAATGTTACTTTTGATGAACAGCTCCAGTCTGAGAGGATAAATAACAGCTTAACTTAAGACAGCACAACTTTAATCTTCGCTCTAGAACCACACAGTCAAATTCTGCCAGGCACATTTGGTCCAGGTTCTGTCCGGCACCGCCTCACAACGTGTTAAGCTTGGTGACGATGAGCACACGCACCGATTGGTCAAAAGCCGAGCACACGCACAGGCCCTGCTTGTCAGGGCTCCAGTCAAGGCTGGCGATCGGCTGGGTGGCCAAGGTGACGTTCTGCAGAAGGCTGAGTGAACCGGCCACGCCCCCTGCCACACCCTCAGAATCCTTCTCGCTTCTTTGTGCTGGATACTCACTGAAAAATAAACATTTTCAAGTAAAATATCAATTTATTTAAAAAAATAGTTCTTGAAAGCTGAAATAATGAAAGACTTACTACTTCCACAGATGCAGGTTGCCCGCCCCGCCTGTCGTCATGAAGACGTCTCTATTCTGAGGTAAATGTTTCACCTGCCAGATGGTTGATTTATGAGCCTAAAAGCATAAAGATGAATTTCAGTTTCTGGACCTTTCCATCACTACAACAACAGTTTGTTTCTTTAAAACATCTAATAAAATTCTGGAACTCTTTTATGAACTGCTCTGATTCATGACATTCATGACAACTTCACTATGATGCAGTTAACTTTCAGGGGGACCTGCTTCTAGAAGAACATGTCAGAAATATCACAATTATAGAAAAAAACAACCTCCACTTGAAATAAATAATGCTACGTAGAAAAACACACTAAGATGCTAGGAATACAGAAAAAGCTGCTTGCTTTTTTGCAGGGAAATACAGTTTTATGTTCTATCCCAAAATATAGTAAGAAAACCACTAAATTTTAAACTAATAGAGGACATTTCAAGCATATTTTACATCTTTGTTTACAAAAAGTGTGCTAAAAATACCAAACAAATGTAAAATCAATATGTAAAATGAATCGTTTAAAAAAGAGACAGTTATAAATAATGTTTGCTAAACTAGAATTATTTTAATAAATGGAACATTTGTGAATTAAATATTCACTTTTGCTCGAAATAAAATATTGATTTGGATAAAACCACGAAGCCCCAAAGCTGATCTTCCAGCTGAGCACAAAAACAAATATTTACAGCTCCTTTGTGAGCAGACTGAACTCTGCTTCAAGACAAATGCAGCAAAACAGTTCTGTTGACGACTGTTGTTTTCAGGGGGACGCCGTCTCTGATTGGATCACATCCCCAAAGGTTTATTACCTTTTCAGAAACCGAGGCAAAGCCTTTGGTGGGGTGCTGCGTCCTCATGTCAAACACGTGGAATCTGCCCTCCAGAGACGTGGCCACCAGCTTGTTCATGTTGATATCTTTCCTGTCGAACTCCACGCAGCAAACCTGAGCGCCAGGCAGACAAACGTGACCCCAGTCAGAACTAACACCAATTCAAAGCACAATTTATTATCAGTCATCAGCTCACCCCGTTCTTAATGTTGGTTTCCCATCGCACAGACATGTTCCTCAGGTCAAACAGTTTGACGTCTCCGTTGTCGTAGCCGGCACAAACGCATCGGTCCTCTTGGTTGAAGGCATGACCTAAAATCATTATATGACAGCCGTTCATGAGGCCAAACGAATAAAATTCATGGTGTCAAAGGCTGTCGCAAACACAACCCAAAAACAAATGCAGCTTTTAAATGATCATTTTGATTAACAAAAAAAAAAAGACAAACATCTGGACAAACACAATCATTCAGGGGTGAACCAGCTGCTGTTCAAAGCTCTATTCTGATGCATCCACTTGCAGACAAACAAGTGGATGCCCTGACCAAGGCTTTTCGCACCAAAAGCCCCGCCCACAACTCAAGAGGTGAACTTGTAATGAACTACTGCTGGTCTGGAGAAACTATGACCGAGTGACACAGATTTTTTTTTTTTTTAAATTTTGGCTAAAAATGCCATAATCATAAAGAAAAGACCAAATCAAACCAAAAGATGATCGGAGCGGGACTGTAAAAAATAGTATTTGTTTGGTACACGTCAGCATTTATATGAGAATAGAAAACTGAAAAAGAACTAAGTCTGTAATAAAAAAAAAACATAGAAGTACAATTCTACAGGAGATCAAATTGTTTTGTTTTTTAACATATTTAAACCGGGACTTTGCTGTAACATCATATATTTGTGGTCTAGAAACAAAACGCATTTAAAAAATTTAACTCACCAAATGCAACAGTCCAGCAGTCTCTCTTAGTTTCCCCTTCCACCGGCTCCATGTTGGCCACAGGCGAGTCTCTCTGTCTGGGATCCCAAACTTTGACTGTTCCTGTAAAAATCCAACAGAAACTCAGATCCACTTTCGCTGTCCTAACTGTGTCTTACATCCATGGCCTTTACCATCTCTGCTTCCGGTCACTATCTCAGGAGCGCCTTCTCCGATTCCCAGACCTCCAACCCCGTCTATACTGTTCACTATTTCCTTATGGGCCTTCACAGAGTACACAGGGACATCAGCAGCCTCAAGATTCCTGTAGATGATAAATCAGTCAAGAAACCACCTCAGAAAAACCCAGTCAGGCCACACTATTTCACAATAATCGATTTTTGTAGGTGCAAAATACCAGATACTCAGATTTCCATCAAAGCCCCCGGTTGCTATGTGTCTGGTCTGCAGGGAGGAGGCCCCAAACGTGCCGCACTTTATAGGTTTAGGTTTCTCGAGCTGAAACACATCACAGGTTATTGAGTTTTCACCACTCCGTGTGTTTGTTAGCAGTTGCCATGGCTACGAGCGAGAAACACTTAAAGATGAAAAGTTTCGATACAATTACATCACTGCACCTCTTTAACAAGCTGCACCTCTCCGTGCTGCAGCTCGTGGATCTGGACCACCCCGGTTCCTCTCGGAAAGTTGCCCAAACACACGAACTTGGCGCTGCAGGGGATCCACTTACAGTCGAACACGGTGAAGTTCAGACTCGTGTGAGCATGCGCGATGATCTGAGGCTTTGACAACGAAGACGACATGTTCACCAAAGCAGGAGACTACAATTTAAGCGAATAAACCCAAGCAAACATCGAATATCAACTAGAAATTTGCGCTACAAAACAATCTACGAAATCATATCAACGTTCGTTCCTGACTTAATAGTTGCCCACAAATATGCCTGACTCCGTCTCTCAATGTTTCAAATAAATTACAATTAAAACGCTTTAATAAACGTTTATTTTTATACTTATTTGATTTTAATGAAATGAATAGTGTCTCTGTGAGATTTAAACGGTACTTTTGGATCCACATAGCGAAACTATTTTGTTTCAGGCGTCAACGAGGCCCCCCTTCAGGTCCTTTTCAGCGCACGAGCTCGCCCTCGTGCGTCTCTTCGTTTAGTCCGCTCCACTTTCAACACCTTAATCTAACTTTCAAAGACTTTGTTTTGCCATGGATGCTAGCGAAAATGGAGCTGCGGCTCCGGAGAAGTGCGATGCCGCGGAGTCGTTTACGAAGGTGAAGTCAAAGAAGAGCCAGAAGAGGAAATTAGAGCCAGACGGAGGCACCATGGAGGTCGAGGAGCCAAATAAACGCCCACATTTCCCACCCATCTCAGCCGATAAACTACGGGTATTTATAACGTGTTTACATCTATCCTTACACAATGTCACGGGTAAAATGCCAACGTGAGACCGTATTAACGTGTTTATTTTTTTCAAAGTTCTGTCCCTTTAAATCCTGTGATGCTTTGCGCACGCGCACAGTACTACTGTATGAAACACGGATGGGCGATACCAACATATATTTACAGTTTTTCTTATATTTTCTGGCTCCAAATTACAACACATATTTTAAGTGTTTAGCACTTTTTTATTCTTAAATATTCTGTACAACCTTATCTTTACATCAATTTAAAGCTAGGATACATTAATGAATCTAATTAAGTATTTTGGAAATGTGTCACATTTGTAAATAATTTATTTTCGGAGTCAATTAGTTAATATCAACTGCAATTTTTTTTTGTTTTAATTAAAAGAGAAAAGTATACTGTAACAGCAACTGACACATTTGACATTTGATGTGGCCCCATAAATCATTCCTGCAGTATCTTCTTACGGACAGCAGATGGCGCATGTGAGGCTTCTTGTACTTTTACATATTAATGTTTAGCCTTAGCCCCTTAAAAGCTGTCAATGTGTAATCACTTTTAGTGTTTGAACAATATTTGTTGAACAACAAATTTGATTTTGCTTTGTCACAAAAACTGGAATATTAATGAACATGTGCAGCAAGAAGATGTCACATTTTTAATATGCTGTATCAATTTCCTGTGGATATCTTTAATTCTGCGTTTAACACTTTTTTTGTTTACTGGTGAAACCATTCACAATGACAATGTCATGCTGTTTAATTTTAGAAGTTAGCAATAAGCTGGTGAACAAATGTTGAAGTTTAAATCAAACTACTGGATAAAACAATGTCCTTGGATTGTGATAAAGGAAGCTTTGAATCTCTTCTCCTTTCCAGAAGTAGTAATTTTTTTATATTTCATTCCCTGCGCTGAGATTCTTGATTGCAATTTGGAAGTATTGGGAACTAAATGATTTGTCTGCAGTCAAGAACTTCCATAAAAACTGTTAATTAAAAATGCATTTTTTAAAACATGATTTTTTTTTTTCCATCTGTGATATTTGAAGGCTCCTTGATTTAATATGAAAAAGACTGAAATTCAGGTAGAGGCCTATTATTAAAATTGTAAATCACTGAAATCCAAAAAGTAAACTTTAAAATCAAAAATAGATCCTGGATTAAGAATAAGAGCTGGACTCTCCTTTTCCAATGTTCAGCAGTGAATTATTATGAATTTGTCCTGATTGCAGAAAATCCAAAAAGTTCATTATGTTTACATTCCTTTGCAAAAAGCCTAACCTTTTTTTTTGTCTCCAAAAGCCCCAGAAGCTTTTTGTATCCACCTGAAATTCTCCTGGAACCAGCAGCATCTCCTCCTGTCTTTATGAAATCTGGCTGACGTTTGAGATAATATAGATTTGCAGCAAACTTCAGAGACAAATGTTGATTTTAATCTAAAAATACATGTATTCTTTTCATTTAATAATGCTAGAAGAACATGTGAAAAACATCACAGTTCATCAGAGTGGGGTTTTTAAGCCTTTTTGGATCTCTATAATGTTGTGCGACTGTACCAAGTTCGGATCATTTCTCCTATATTTTTCTTCTTCCATCAGATCATATCCTGGAGTTTTTGAAATATATTTGCTCCGCGTTTACAGGAGAAGCAGGGCAGAATTACACAGTTCACCTTTCCATGGCTGTTTCCACGGCAACAACACTGAGCTGCCCACAGATGTGCCTGACTGTATTCGCTGTCTGAATTTTTTTTTTTAAGAATTCTATTGGGGAAAAAAGGATTAGAAAAGAGTATCATTGTAAAAAGTTGAACTTAAATCTTCGACTGTTCTGCGTGTGTTTCAGGGTCCTGACGAGATGCGGAAAATCGCCGTCCCGGCTCACAGGTACACGCCGCTGAAGGAGAATTGGCTGAAGATCTTCACTCCCATCGTGGAGAACCTGCAGCTACAAGTCAGGTTTAACCTCAAAACCAGAAATGTGGAAATCAAAGTGAGTTTCCTTCCCGCGCTCTGCTGCTTCCTGTGCTGCTCTTGTTGTAACCCCTCCCCTCTCCGTCAGACGTGTAAAGAGACGCAGGACATCGGCGCGCTCACCAAAGCTGCAGATTTCGTTAAAGCCTTCGTTCTCGGATTCCAGGTTGATGTAAGTCCAGACACGAGTTTTAGTGAGAAGGTGTGTATTTGCAAAATTCCTCACACCCTGACCTTCCTCTTCCAGGACGCCATGGCGCTCATCAGATTAGACGAGCTTTTCCTTGAAAGCTTTGACGTGACAGACGGTAAGACCACGGCTCACCAGCGCTGCGTTTGCCGCCCATCTTGGGCCTGAAAGTTCTGCCGATGTTTCTGCAGTGAAGCCACTGAAGGGCGACCACCTGTCCAGAGCCATCGGGAGAATCGCAGGGAAGGGAGGAAAAACCAAATTCACCATTGAAAACGTCACAAAGACTCGCATCGTACTCGCAGACACGTGAGTGTCACAGCAGGAGACGCATCAGGGCGGGGCTGTTAGGCTAACTCCTCCCTTTTTCTCGTTTCCCAGAAAAATCCACATTTTAGGTTCTTTCCAGAATATCAAGATGGCCCGGACAGCGATATGCAATTTAATCTTAGGTAGGATGGACTTTCCCTTTAATAACTGATGCCATCTGATGTTCTGAGAACAAGCGTGACCTTTCTACTCCCCCCTTTCACCCCCACAGGAAGTCCACCTTCAAAGGTCTACGGGAACATCAGAGCTGTGGCCAGCAGGACCGCCGAGCGATTCTGAGCCGCGATTGGCTGGTTCTTGGACTAACCCGGGAGTCTTCATGTTCATACCTGCGGGGGTCAAAAGTTTGCTTTTTGATGTGCAGTTTTCATGAGGGATGGACTTCAGATGACGTGTTTGTAAATAAATCTAAAGAAAACATTGCTGAATCCTTTTTTTCCTGAATGTCTTTCCTTCAGCAGGACAGACAATTAAAATCTAAAAGATAATAAATAATAATCACAGAAATTTAGAACACTTACACTGCTTATAGCTGATGATGAAAACAATCTGATGATGCAAATCTTTTAGTGTCTTTCTTTCTACCAAAAAATACTGAACACGCTAATCAATGCAAAATATATAAAAACAAGTTAAAGAACAAATAATGTTGATTAAAATAAAAAAAAAACCCACAAAATGTGTTAAAGGACAAATTATCCAAAACATGTCAATTAATAGTTGCATTATTTGTGCTAAATGTGCTAGTTAAAGCACACAAATGAAATCTAAATGTTCCTTTTTGAAGCACAAATATTCTTAAGCCCAAGTACTATTCATTCTAAACATGCTAATTAAAGGATGAATAATGCCAAATGTGCTAGATAGCACTTGATTAATGCTAAACATACTAAAGCACAATTATTCCTACATATGCTAAAGAAGAATTAAAGCTAAACTGGCTAGTTAAAGCACAAAATGTGCATATTAAAGCCCAATTATTGATTACGTGGTAATCAAAACCATTAACAGTAGAAACAATTTCGTAATTTATATTTCCATTTGTGTAACAATTTTGTCAATGGTTGAAACACAAAGTTTTGTGCCGACCACTGAACTCAAAAAAGGAAAAACTTCGAAACAGCTGTGTAAATTACTGTACGGATGATAATGTAAATCGAAGATACTATACTGCTCACAAATATTAAAGGAACACTTTTTTTTTATTGGGCCTGGCATGAGTTGAATGAAACCTGTCTGATCATTTTCTTGTTGGTTAAGCAGCTGAGGGCCTCGTTAATCAATTTCAGCTGTATTGGTGTTGATGGAATTAACAACAGGTGCACTTCAGTGGCAACAATTAGAAAACCCTCAGAACAGGACTGGTGTTACACGTGGAGGTCATTTCAAGTTTCTCCCTCTTGATGTTTTTTGGCTGGTTTTCCACTCGTGCTGATTTTGTCTTGTGTAATTCTCTCTACTGGCAGTATGAGGAGATTCCTTAACACTACAGAAGTTGCACAGGTTGTCCAACTTCTCCAGGATGGCACATCCACACGTGCTGCAGCAAGAAGGTTTAATGTGTCTCCCAGCACAATCTCTCAGAACATGGAGGAGATTTCAGGAGACTGCTGGTTATTCTGGAGAGCTGGACAGGTCCGTAGAAGGTCCTCACCCCTCAGCAGGACCATATGCTCTTTGTGCAAGGAGGAACAGGCTGAGCACTGCTCATGCCCTGCAGAATGACCTCCAGAGGGCCACTGGTGTGAATGTCTCTACCCAAACAATCAGGAACAGACTTCATGAAGGTGGCCTGAGGTTCACCCTGAGCACCTGTGATAGACGTGAAAGAGTCTGGAGAAGACAAGGAGAACGTTCTGCTGCCTGCAACGTGGTTCAACATGACAGGTTTGGTGGTGGGTCAGTGATGGTCTGGGGAGGCAATATCCATGGAGGGACGCACAGACCTCTACTGCCTAGGAAATGGTGCTCTGACTGCCATAAGGTATCCAGATGAAATCCTTGAACCCATTGTCAGACCCTACGCTGGTGCAGTAGGTCCTGGTTTCCTCCTAATGCACCACAATCCCCAGCCTCACGTGGCAAGAGTATGCAGGCAGTACCTGGAGGATGAAGGACTTGAAACAATTGAATGACCTTCACGATCCCCTGACTTAAACCCAATAGAACATCTCTGGGACATTATGATTCGGTCCATTAGGTGCCGCCAGGTTGTTCCTCAGACTGTACAACAGCTCAGGGATGCCCTCACACAGATCTGGGAGGAAATGCCACAAGACACCATTCGTCGTCTCATTAGGAGCATGACGCGACGTTGTCAAGCATGCATACAAGCTCGTGGGGGTCACACAAGATACTGAAAAGCATTTTGAGTTGCAGAAATGAAGTTTTGGAGAAATTGGACTAGCCTGCCACATCTTCATTTCACTCTGATTTTATGGTGTCTACACAATTGAGCCTCTGTAGGTTGAAAACTTTTATTTCCATTAAAAGACTTGGCGTCCTTTTGTTCCTAAGACACTGCCCTGTCGTTATTCGTATAGATATCCAACTTCAGATGGATCTAATGTGCTTCTTTAATTTTGTGAGCAGTGTAGCTTACTTGAACATTGTTTACAAGCAATAAAAATAAAGAGTTTAAGATAAAAATAAACAACCTTGAGCTTTAGATATAATGACCATAGTTCTACCTCCGTGCTTTTAACTCAAATCACTGTAGATGGGAGGGAAAATGATAAACTAAAAGACAAATCAAATTGAATGCTAAAATACTCAATTAAACTAAAATACTAGTCTATAGAATTTATCAAAGCTGTACAATGCACCAGAACAGTAAAGAATACCTTCTCTAAAAAGCTGAATTGCTCAATTATTTGTTAAAATAAATCAAATTTTTACAACTTTTTGTAAATGTTGTAGTGTAAAATTTGATAACAAAAGTACTAAATGAAATCTAAAATATCAATATTTAATTGTAAATTGTGATTGAAAAATACAGTTCATAAAAAAAAAAATGACGGTTGATTGATGCCTCAATTTAGATGCTGCACAAGTTACAACAGAATCTTGGTACTTACAACATTTCAAAGTTTATTTAAATTTGATTTCATTTTCATACAGTATCAAGTTTCCAACAGTCCCACAGCATAAGATGCAGCATGCAGAAAAAGGAAAACAAAAGGTTCTTCAACTCAAATCTTTTTCCGATTTCCCCGCTCAAACCTAAAGTCCCTCAGAGAAAAAGTAGCACTTACAAACTAAAGCGCGGCCTGAACTATACAGAGAACAGAGAGCCAGAACTGCATTTAACAAATACTTATATACAAAAGAAAGAAAAAAGAAAAAAAAAAAAAAAAAAAAGAAAATCGGATTTCCCCTTTAAGCTGAGTACAGTGTGGCAGTTTGAGACAGGATCAGATATGCAACTGTGACTGGAATCGAAGCATGTCGCTGACCCGGGTAAATACAAAAGTTACATGTAGTTCAGTTCATTTGGATCACCTCCCATAATAATATGTGTACATTTACCAAAGTTTGGCAACATCCATATTGTATACCGTTAAATTCTTAAATATATTAACATCACCATCCATGTGTAAACAAGAGGATTATTTCAAAAAAATTGATCTACATGCACAACAAAAAATAAAATATATAATTCCATGTCATGCAAGCACAGGGAGGCCCAAGCCGTGCAGAGCTTTGGGATCAAGGGAAGAAGGGGGGGGCGACGACGGAGCGATCCATGTGTGAAGGTTCGAAACCCGAACGGGGGAAAGAGGGAGCCGGTGGTCTTTTAGAGTTTTGCTTGAAAGGCAACAGAGCCACGGTGGCGAAGGAGGAGGGGGGAGAGGGTGTACGGACAGTTGCCCCCCCTCCCTCCTCCTACGATTGCGAGCTCGCCCCGATCCATAAAAAAGCTGGATGTCAAAACCGTTTCGAATTAGTGACGCCTCAGTTGCTGTTTTTCTAATTCGATCTTGTGAAAATGGACAGGAAAAGTCGGATTTTTCAGGGTTTGACTCGTCGTCGGGTTGGATGGCGAGGACCGGATATGTTCTGGTTGGCACTTCATACCCTACACTACACCCCCCCCCTCACAAGACAACCGTGGATATACTTATGTTTTCTTTATAAAAGACCAACAAAAAGAAAATAAATACAAAAAAAAAATTTATTTAACCCCCCTGAAAGAAAAAGAATGGACAATGAAGCAGCCTCTTCACAGCGCCCCCTTTCCTCCCTCTCATCCCAAAGTGGAGATGCTCCAGCAGATGACTAATGGGTGTCCTTCAGTCTCTGAAAGTGACCCCCGTGACCGGGGTGAGGAGGGTTGCTGGTCCGATAACACTTCGGCGTTGGCTTGGAGAGGCGTCTTGGAAACGAAAGGTGGCGTCACAGAGAGACAGAGAGAGAATACTTCCATGGAGTTAACACGGAGAGCGTTTTCGTCTTGAGCAGATATTCAGAGATGGTGGAGAACGCGAGTGTCGAGGGCGAGGACCGGGGGGGGGGCTCAGCAAGCAGGCAGCGCTCACACGTCCACCACCATCTTTTTGTGTATATCGAGACCTCCAACCACCTGCAGGGGAGATGTGGGGGGACAACAAGCACCTGTTAGTTGAGGACTTTCACTTTGTTTCCTTTAAATACACATAAAACATTGAGGAATATTGACAACTGTGGATTTTATCAATGATTGCATTTTTTAAATATTTTTATGATTTTTTTCCTTTAATGTGGGATTTTTGGTAAGTTTAATGTTCTTTTGCTGCAGGTAAAGTAAATGTTGCAAAGATTTGGCCCACAAACACAACCTGCCCTCCTGACCTTGTCGCCCCCACACCGCTCCTTTTTACCCCACCTCAATGGTGAGCTGCTGCTTCAGGCCTCTCCCCTTCTGCCCTTACCACCCCGTCCAGAGCTGCATATGACAAATTTACGGTGGCTGTTCAGTTGGTTTTAGCTCTATAGCAACTATATTTTGGTCACCTGGGGGTGACAAACAGGTCTACGTTATTTTTAGAAGAATCTATGAAAGTAAATTTGTGGAGGGTTTTTGTTAACCACACCCACATTCCTTATGTGTTCATACTGTTTCAATCATCTCCAGCCAGGGATTCATACATTAAATTCTCACAGCATTCAAAGAAAAAATGTCAGAGCTTGTAACGCCAACTTCTAAATCCAACATTTTCTCCTAAACAGCTTCCCAAACTATGCTGCAACCTTTTCCAGTAAAAGAGCCATTTGGGCCTGTTTGGTACTGATGAAAACCTAATAGGAGCCACAAAGCTTTTTTTTTTTTTTTTTTTTTTTTTAACCTTTTAAGAACATTTGATACTACTTTGTATCATTATAAAGTCGTTTTTTTTTATAATAAATATTAATTATGCTTATTTTTGGGCACAAATAAATATAGAAATATCAGATTAGCTGAAATTATCTCAAAGTGTAAAGTCATTTTTTTTTTTTTACTTTTGACAGAGGCTCATGTGACTTTTTTCAAAAATAAAGGACTTCCTTTCCCAAACAGGAACATTCAACTGAAGCATCATGAGACAAAAATGACATTTTCTCTTGTTATTCTTTAGGTTTAATTTGGTAAGCAGTTATCCTTTTTCCCGCTAACTTCTCCTTTAGCTACCAACCATTGTTATGCAGCATAAGATAAAATGTACTTTAAAATAATAAAATAAACTCAGCAATAAGAAAAAAAAACAGATTTTTTACCAAAGTTTTGCCTAGTATTGGTAATCTGTGAATTCTGGAGGAAGAGGAGAACAAACAAGACCTAATTATGTCAGCAAGGATATAAAAACATTACAGTTTATCTTGTAGGCTCACATCAGCCATGTACTTAACTAAAATCAATCCCAAGTTAGCAACCCTTAATTTTTAAAAATTACCATTATTTCATTTTCCTTCAGCCAGAGAGCCACTGTGGAGGGGTAAAACAGCCCCATGTGGCTCAGGTTGCAGACCCTCGTTCTAGATGTTTGAAGATGGTGGATTGTTATCCCTAGGAGGAGTTTAAATGTGTTAATAATTTGTGAAATAACTTGTTGAAAGAAAAATTCCAGAAGTCAATGAAACTTTGCTTGTGGTTGTAGACCTAAATGCAAGTGTGTAAAATTTTGTGAAGTTGACTTGAAAAAAATGTGGGAAAATGTGAAAATTGGCAAATTTCACAATTTGGCAGAAAATGGTGACCAAGTTGCAAGTTTGTGGCCATTCTGTAATAGTTACAAAACATCCTTTGGATATCGCTGACACATAAGTTTTGGGTTTGTAAAGATAATTTTATAAGAGATTTTGGATAAATTTTTGATGGATTACCTCCCTGTGATCCTTTACATTAGTATTATTTTTATCCATTTACTTATTGGGGTGGGGGGGTGGGGGGGGGCTGGGGGGGGGGGGGGGCTTTGCCTATAATTTCTTTTTATCATGTACTAGGAGTATGGTTATTTTGGTGAGTTCAGTATATGGCAGGGATAAAGTTTTCGCTCAAAGGTGCAGTAAGAAAGGAAAAAAAAGCTAAAACAGTCTGGTTCTGGTTCTTGTGGTCCCGGACTGCAGTGTGTCACAATAATATTATTCAAAGGGACACAAAATCAAAGAAAAATATTTTTTATTAATGTACTCAAAGCCTTTTTGAAGTTTTTCTGTGTGCCTTTTCAAATATGGGCAGAGTCATTTTGATTCTTAACCCTGCTTGGCTCATAAAAACCTTCTTCATGTTTTTCAAACACTTTCACTCAAAAAATATGATTTCAGGTTAAGAAAAAACAAACGTTTTCTTCCATAAATGATGAATGATTATTGGTGAATCACCAGATAGTGATGCATTATGTTGTACTGAAATTTTTAAAGTTACACAAACATTATATTTAAGTCTTAAAGCTTATCTGCTTTTTAGTCCAGTTCTTCCAAAATTATTTGGATCAAAGTTTAGGGGTTTGAAAGCGTTACCATCGCGAATGTGTTTTTAGGGGCAGAGTCAGGAGTGCTGATCTGCTGCTTTTTTGAAAAATTGTTGGAGTTGAAGTGTCTGAATGAATGAACGAATGAAATAAATAAATAAATAGCAGAAGCGTTTTGGAGATCCAAAACCCCAGCTCGAACAACTATTTGATTCTTGATCTGACAGGATGGTTCTTCTTGAAAATGGAGCCACTCTGGACCAAAGCTGTGCAGAAGCAGCTCAGCTAAAATGCAGCTCTTCCTGTCAGAGCAGCAGAGGGTCTAACGCGAGACGAGGCTCTAAAAGGAGAACGTCCTTTTGTGCCAAAAACGACTACCTTTGGTCCTAAATTAGAAAATGCAGCAGTAAAGCCAACTCTGTTCTAGTTTTTGTGTGGACGTGAGCTCAGCAGACTCACCGCACAGAACTCTTCGAAGGATATCCTGCCGTCTCCGTCCTTGTCTGCGTTTATGATGGTTTTGTCCACGATCTGCTGCAGCTGTGTGTCCTTCAGGTTGTTCCCCACCATCATCTTCAGCACCTGAAAGAGCTCGCCGTTGGAGATGTAGCCGTCCTTGTCCATGTCGTAGATCCTGAAGGCGACTGCGTGGGGGACGGGCAGAATAGCATTTCATCTGGAATATTCTGGCTCATAAAACACTCTTATCTAAACTTCTTCAGGGTGGAATGTGAAAAGCACTACAGAGGGAGCACCATTCTGGAGCTGACATCATCTCCACTTCTAAAAACTCTTCAACGGTTTACTCAAATTAATGTGTTTATCTTCTTTGATTTACTGTAACTTTTAATCTAAATTTAGATAAACATTTTTTGAGAACTATTACAGTGTTCCCCCATAATATAGTGTTTCCCACCAAACAACCGTTGGTGCGGTTCAAGCAGCTGCCTGTTGTGGCATCTCTTTTTTTTTCTTTTTTTGTGTGTGTGTGGCTTGAGCATGGCCCGACTCTGTCTTGTTCGGACTCTGCCCGGATTACTTTTTGTCATCTTTGGTTTTTCTTGTTGCTTTTTTGTCGGGACTTTTTCTGCCCTGCTTGGTTGAAACGGATTCAGCAACGGTTCCCGTTTTTTACACTCGGGATCGGCTCATCGCTCTGTGTAACATCGTCTTGGAGACACTAGTCATTGCCAAAAGATCCAGTGGAAGAGAAGAGGCTGCAGAGCACATCTATAATCCTACTTTGCGGATTCCACCTATGAAGGTTTTTTTTTTTTTTTAAATACCTGCGATGAATGCGTGAACACCGTTCTCATTTGTACTGGTTTATTTAACTTCTTATATAAAAAAAGACTATTAAAGTCTGACTTTCCTCTCACACTAAAGTAAATAATAAAGGAGTTCATGCTGATGAATTGACATCCTCCTTAAAAAAAAAATCCTATTAATCTCTTTAAAAAAAAAGGGAAAAAACACAAAAGAAAAAGATTAACAAAAGAAATACACTTTTTCATAATCTTTTTCATTTACCAACAACAACACGTTTTAAAAGGCTCTCTCCTTGCTTCCACGTAAACTTGAGCTGTGAATGGACCGAGAAGTGGCGCCCCCTCTGGGCATGAGGCTGTAATGAACGGGGAGGCGTTACTTACATCGCAGCTTCTGCTCCTTGTCTCCTTTAACGCTGAACTGCGACACCCCCTCGATGAACTCTGAAAGAACAGACAAAGTTCATATTTAGAAAAAATACTCACTTAAACCTATCTGGCAAAAAAAAAAAAAATTGAAATGAACAAAAAGGAAGTTTTACAGCCAAACTTTTAACAATTTCATCCCTGGTTGTTTGGGAATTTTCAAAATAAAAGTGTAGACTCAATCTGTTTTAAAGATGTTTTGCTGAACAAACACAGTGTATATGGTTTGTTTTGTAGTTTTAAATTCAAACTTTTAGAAGTTTTTTATTGTTTTAAATAAAGCTTATAAAAACATCAGAACCACTGTGGACTTAGCTTTATGATTGTTTATGCTTTAAAGAAAGCAGAAACATTTGAATGTTTTATGTCAACAATGTTAAGACAGAAAGTTCAGATTTCTAAGCTTCATGAAGGGTTTGGTGTTCACCTTTGAAGTCAACCTCTCCGTTTCCGTCCGTATCGAAGATGTCGATGACCCGCTGCACCAGCGGGTTCTGCTGCAGCTCCGGCAGAGACATGAACTCCTCCACGCTGAGCGAGCCCGAGTTATCTAGGTCGAGTTTCTTAAACCGCTTCCCTAGCCTCTTAATCTCATCAGCATCGACTGGACAGAGAGGAAAAAGGAAACACAGGCAGAAGGTCTGCGTGAGAAGCTGCGTGGACATTCAGCACACAGTTCCTCTCATCTTCTGAATCCACAAATCTGGAGTTGAGGAAAAAAAATAATAAAAAGACTGCAGTGTTTGTCTGCAGCAAAGCTTAAGATCAAATTTGAAAATCCCTTCATGAACGGCCGCTGTAAACCTCAGAAACCTTTGGTTGAAACCAGGTCAAGGACGACACCTCCAGAAAACTGAACTGCAAACCCGCACCAACATCTAAATCCAGGCTGTTCTGCAGCGAGGCCTCAAATAGGTGACATGAAAAAAAAGAAAATGCCTGAAAGAACCTCTGCAAGGACCCAAATTTAGATAAAAAGGAGAGCAGGAGAGAAGTGGGAGCTATAAGGACACTTACAGGCTTTGTTTTCTAGTCTAATAGCAGGAGCTCGGCTCTTCTGGACCCCCTCCATTGGAGGAAGTCTCCTCTCAGGTAAGGGAAGTGAGCCACAGCAAGGAGTAATCCAGGGGCAATAACAAAGCACCCTATAAGCTCATTCACGCAGTCATGTGATCACACGGGCCAACCAACAAACTCACTGCAGCTGCTGGAGTCTGGGGTCCTCGACCTCGCCCCCCTTCTTCTCGCTGCTGAGAGCTCTCCGTTTACACTCTCTCCCACTAGCTTCCAGAGCCTCATATCTCCAGCTTAAAGCTATACATGTATATATTTTCTTCATACATGTCCATTTACATGAGATTTGGTCTTTAATGACAGACACATTTCCAAGGCCCCAAATAGAGTAAAGCACCGGCAGGACCTGCAGACGGATCTCCAAAAAATCTGAGAAGAGAGCAGCTCCTGCACCCCACTGGCTGCTCCTTTGGAGCTCCAACAACTGGCCTGTCATTCAGCCACTCGGCTCCAAGAAACGGGTAAGGAGAGAGACGGAGGTGGGTGGTGTTCTGGACTCTAACGTGCTACATCAGCTCCATGACTCTGACTGCAAGTGTGGTGGAGGAGGAGGAGAAGGAGGAGAGCAGGAGGGAGAAAAGGTGAGAAAAGAAAGTTGAGATGGGTGCAGAGCTTTGCTGCAGGAAGAACCAATGAGCATGTGCAGTGGTGGCCCTTAAATTTCACTGCAAAAGGCATCCTAAAATACGTTTCCCTGATGCTGCAGACATGATAAGACGAGTTGATGGGCTCAAGGTTTGTGGGACTTGGTGGTTGTTTCTCAGAGTTTAGAGGCGAAACAAAACATATTCCAGAATTTAGGTTTTTCCTCAGATCATAAATAAATAAACTGAAACTAAGACTGATTTGGAACCAGATCCTCTCATCCTAACGGCCGACTTTCATTCTGATGAAAATTCCTTAGATTACTTGATTTGAACCCTTCAGGCTGCAGGAGGTTTAGCGTTGCAAATTTCAGGTCCAGCATGTTCTTCACGGTATCTGCCTCCCGGCTGTCCTGTGACACTAAACACCTTTTTTTTTTCTTTTAAATCACCGGCCTTCTGGTTCTTCTCTCAGCAAAAACACTTTGAAAACAACTTCATTTCATTTTGCACTCTCACTACTCGAGCAGTTCAGCATCTTCTGCTCCACAGACAGAAGCTGAAGTGTGCGTGAATCATGTTCTAACAAACTTCAGAGAAATTAAAAGCCGGTAGAGTCAAAGCATTAGCAATAAGATGCTTCAGAACTGAAATAATTATAACACATAAACTGATTTTGGTAGCTACACAAGACACCTTCCTCTGCAACATCTGGACGGTCCTGGAACCCACGCATGCTCCAGTCCAAACTGTCTCAGCTGATCCCCCCAAAAGCCTCCTTCTGAGGATCCAGCAGTTGATGCTGGGACAGGTGAACACAGACATCAAAAATGAGTGGGAGAGCATGATGTCATCCACTAAAAAGGGCTCAACACCAACCAAATGAGGTCATTTCTGTCACATTTTTTTGTGATCTGAATGTTGCCACATTGGAACCAGAAATAGTTAAGCAGTAATTGGACTGAGTTGATCTGAGACACTGTTTCTATGGCAACCACTCCCACCAACCGGGAGTGAGCTTGCTGGAAGGCCACACCCCACTACTAAAACAGTGGACAATCTGTCAATCAGATGTTTCAAACATATGACGTGACACCATCTTAACTTTTGAGGCATCTGATTGATCAGTTTATAACTTGCACTACATCAAAATAATCATAAATAAAAAATGGATTATCAAGAACTCGTTAAAAAAAAGCATCAGAGCAAGAATGGTTATTTTGACGAAAAGAATAAGTAATAGCTGCTAAATAATTAAGTCTTTGAAATTTTGTCTTCTTGGAGCAAGTGGGTACTTCCTGTTTGAAAGGGGTCACTCAATCCAGTTCTTATGTACAGTCAATTAATCACTCATCTCACCAGCCATTCCCCCCATGGAGACCTTCAGATTCCTCTAAGGATCTAAGGTGGGAGCACTACATCTCAAAAGCTGCATTTACACCAAACGCGATTTGCATGTCAGTTTCTGAATAGTCTTAAACATGGAGACGTGATTACTGATGCCTTTAAGGCTCTTCACAATAAATAAACCTGATCTCTCAACATCCTCCGTGTCTTCTATGCATTGTGAATGAGATGTACACAGACACTGCTCCGTGTAACAATCACACTAAAACATTTGATTGTAGCTCTTCCCACGCGCCTGTGGCGTCAAGCTTATGACCACATTTTTGGACAAGAGTTGAGCAGCACATTCGACACACGTCCAAACAGAGATAGGCAATGCAAATTGGACGCACGAATCCTGTTCTGTGTGAACGTAGCTTAAGAAATTCCAGCTCCTGATGACCCACAAACTGCTGCAGTGACATGCTGATTAACAACATTTCTTTAGTGTAGAAAGATCTAGACACGGGTGCAACTGCTTCTGTGTTTCACTGTCAGTGGAACAAATTAAAGAGATGTTCCTGCTGCTGGTTCATGCAGCCAGGAGCTGCCCAGAGAGCAGAACATGGATTATTCATGCCAGCAGAGACGACTCCTTCTCAGTTTTAAAACATGGCGAGTATCTGCCAGCGTTGGACATGACACCTGACTGAGTGAACCCGACATGAAGGCAGGAGGACAGCAGGTCAGTCTGACGGCACGAAGTACAGAGTAGTCAACAGGAATCCTGACTTTACAAAACCTCATCTCTGGCTATGATGCTAAATTCTAAAGTACACTCACACCCATTTATATTTTAAATTAAATAAAACTTTAAACAAAAAGATGAATTTATTAAAGTTAAAAGTCCTGATGTTTGTGATGCATTGAAATTATGACTCAAACCAATCACTGCTTTTAGACAATTTCTGGCATTTACTTAGTTTCATTGGAGCCAAAAAATAAGTCATTTTTTACGCATGTCACTCAAACTTGGTCCTGTTCTCATATACAGTCATTTGTCATTTCAAGTGAACACCAGAGAACTGTGGGAAATCTACACAATCCTAGAGGCTCCTCCCCTTAGCTCCTCCCTCCTAATAAGCAGCTTTGAGGGACATCCAGAGGCAACCGGGAGATGATGACAACCTCACGCACACTTTAACAAACGCTGCATGCACCCACAAGAGTTACCAGGCAACAGGAATCCATTATTCCCTCCCTCCCCCCTTGAAAGCCCACATGCATGCAATCAGAGGGGAACAGCTGGACCATTGTTCATGAGGAGAATGCTAATGAAGATGTAAGGAA
Source organism: Oryzias javanicus (assembly GCA_003999625.1). NCBI lineage: Eukaryota > Metazoa > Chordata > Actinopteri > Beloniformes > Adrianichthyidae > Oryzias > Oryzias javanicus. Next base: position 8,293,854 of record CM012451.1, on the reverse strand, counting down.
TCGACACCTTAACAGAAAATCAGAAATTTATCACAAACTTTCAAAACGCCTGCACTCATCAAACTGCCCCCCCTCCACATCATTTTGATTTAATTCTGAAAACACAATGTTCCAAAAATGTTATTAATGGATGTCCCCAATAAGAACGCCAAGCCCTGAAGCCGGTCATGTGACATGAACGGCGTGAGCTCAGCCAGACCTGGAAACCGCAGCCTGAACACAGAGGGGGGGGGGCCGCACAGCTCAGTAATTACCTGAGTTTGACAGATGACACTGCACCTGTTAGCATAATGGGGTTGTAGTGAGTAAGTGTGGGTGTAAGTATCCATGCTGCAGATGCAGCCCAACAGACTCTTGATGTCCAACAGGAAGCTGCAGGAAGTGTCTTGTTTCTTCACAATAAAAGTCCCAATTTTTGCCAACATTTTTCCATAAAAACCAAAGGAACCGTTCTAACCACTTCATTTTTGTCTATCCAAGTTATGATGAGTTAATCAGTTGAAAGACGAAGCTCCACATGTCTGTAAACATTCATGTCATATAAAGTCAGAGACAAATATAAATATATATTTTTTATCGTCAAAGGCAAGCGTCTAAAGTCTGACACATAAATAAGGTCTTGACTTACACCTGAGTACCCCACAGCTCCTCATGGGGGTGCTGTGACAGGGAATAAAGAAATATAAAGAGAAAGTTCTGGGTTTGGGGATGAGGTCATTCAAAATAGATTAAGTAAAAAAAGAAAAAAAAATCTATTGCTGTAATTTAGAGGGAATTCTGGTAAGGAGATGCACAAAACAATGAAATCTATATGCTGGTATAAATCTATTTCATTTTTAGAAATTTATGAATTAGAAAAATGTATAGCTCTATTAGGCTAGAATTCGATTGTGTAAAAGGCTTTAATGTCTTAATCTTGCATTTTTAAATGCATTTTGTTGGCAACTACAGACAAAAGTAATGTTTTCTGTGATAAACAGAAGATATTTTTGATTTTACTTTAACCTACGGGTGTAACAATTCATTAAATTCCTCAATGAACTGATTTATAATCCTACAATCCAGCCAGATCGATCTGTCTGCAGCAAATTGTAAATGTAATTGTTTCAAAAATGAAATAATTCTTTTATATCAATATTGCAAAATACCATTTGGATTGAATCATGGTAGACTTATGTTTGATCTGTTTTTGGTAGAGATGCTAAAGATCACGGCATCCCCCTTCTCACACGTACATCACTCAATGCAATTGTGCATTCACACAGAACGCAGTCAGTCTTTTAAACTGTTGTACACCGTCTTTGTTTGTCATGCATCAAACTCGCCTGTCCAAAAGTGCTCAAATAAAGTTGATGCTCCCACCACGTGTGTACACTTACTTACTTTCCACTTAATCATGTTGTAAGAAATAAAAATAATCTGGAAGACTTCAGCTGCACCGCTCAGTACCAGGTATTTATCTCTGAGTCACACTGGTTGAAGTGTTGGATAAATATATTCTGGACCAATTTCATGTTTCATTACTATGAATCGTATCAGCAACCACCAATTATGACATGAATCGAATCGTTAAGCTGCGTTCACACCGCCCTCTACAACACGGGTACAAGAAGCATGCACATTTCTGGCTTCCACGTTAAAAACGCTTGTGTTCATGCATTGCTACATACATTGACTGACAGAGGGTTTTAGGCTCCATGTACAAAACACCACTGAATGCACAACAAAAGCTAAACCAGTTCAAATTTTGACCTTTGATCAGTGACTCTGATCTGGTAGAGACGTATAGATGACATCCCTTAAATTCATGGCAGTGTCAACTGTGTGTTAACTGAATTACATGACAAGTCTTTTGTGTCTCGCAATAGAGTTGTGAAAGAATAAACTTGGTGCAAGGTTTGTGAGAACTGCACCGCTTTGACATTTTGCACCAAACCTCTTCCAACTGTGGGTACATGCACAAGTTAATAGTAGAAAAAGAAGAAGCTCCTCCCGGCTTGTATGGTGTGAACACCACATGCTAAACATGCATTTATAACATGCATTCACTTTTAGAGCATTCTTCAACATGCATGGCATCCCTGGTGTGAACATAGCATCACATCCCTACTTTAAACTAAAAAATGCTGAACTAACACGAAATAAACACAGAAAGTCACATTTTCATATTTTAGCTCAGCTCTAAAGTAAACCAAAACCTGCAAAGCAGTCCAATTCAAAACTGTAACAGAATTAGGAGGCTGCCATAGACAGCACTGAGTCTCATCTCAATTGATGCTCAGCGTTGGGTTTTGCAGCCAACATCGGGGCACAGAGGGCAGCTCCTGCACTCCGTGCATTAGGCTGATTACTCTGGCGTGATCCTGAACCGAACCGAGGACAAAAGCAGGGCGGCACATTGACGGGGCGTATTTATAGCTCTGCAGTCATCAGAAAACCCCCAGCTCACCCCCACCAACAGAGGCTCTGGCTCCCGCCCTCAGGGAAATCCCTAGCAACAAGGAACTCCAGCGCTGTTTATTCTGGGCAGCCGTGGACGGAGCTGCAAAGGTTTCGGCCTTGCGGCGAGTTCCAGCGAGGGTGGGGGTGGGGGTGTCCAAACAGAGTGGGCACGTGCAAGCTCGTCAACAGAAAGAGTGTTCTCCAAAAGGGCAGACACGTGTGTTTGGACAGGCAGCCTGCTGGATGTAGGACATGGCGTTTTCCCAATAAAGCCTGACGATGAAAAATTCAACGCCGAAACGTGTTTCACAATCGAACCAAACGCACAGATTTCTTCAGGGTCAGTGAGCAGCTTCTCTGTAGATCATACAATCTGAGACACAGGAGGGATTTTTTTTTTGGGCGGGGGGTATAAAGTAAATGACTATATCAGAAGTTGCTAGGTGGGAACTCCACAGATTCATGAGCTTTCTTGAAGGAGTAAGTGGAACAAAGGGCGGTGAGTAAGCAGCAGCAAGTCTGACGAGTTCACGCTTGTCCACACATCATGTGGGCTCTCCTCATCACGCAATCCTGAGGAGGAGGGATGCCTGGTGAGCCAAGCAGGCCAAGGTCCTCCATGATGAAGCATTTCATTCAAACACACTAAAGGTGCATGGCGAGATGCTGTCCCACAGGTTTTTTTCTTCCCGTTTTTGTGACATTTTTCACCCAGATCGTTGATGCTTTTGTATTCATTTTTACTTCCTTTAAGTCAAACTGATACAAAACAGCCTTTAGCTTTTATATAATTTATTCTTACAAATTCTAACATTCTTTAGCATTAATTAGCCTTTTTTTGTAACTTAAAATGTTTCTTTTTTTCCTTTGCTTTCTCATCTAAATTACTATTTCATAACAAGAATACTTACAGTACAATTTAAGATTTTTGTAATTTTTTTTTAGCTTTTTGTAGTTTTTAGTTTATTTAAATCTAAGAAACAAATATAGATGAGATTTTTTTTTAAATTATTTATTTATTTATGAAAAAAATAGTATATGAAAGTTCTTAATTTCTTACAAAAATTTTGACTTTTAAGCTACTCTCAAGTATTTCTTCAACTGACACAAAGTTTCTTAACACAGTTCCCATCCAACACTTCTGTAGCACATAAAAAACAAATTGAAACAAATTGAATAAACCGATTTATTTAAACAGCGCACTTCCGTGAAGTAGCTTTAAATTTCAAATGAAAATAGGGCAAATATCATCTAGGGAAAAAAGTGATAATTATTCATGTGATAAAAGCATTTTTACTGTAGCTTAAGTATCTTCAGAACTATTGGTATTTTTTTTTTTATCAATTATGATATGTCCTTGCATGAAAAATTCTTTAAAAATGTTTAACTTAACTATTGTTGTGGCATTGATCTATGAGTTTTGGTTGTTTTTTGATATTATTGATTTTTTAAATTACTTTTTCCAGAGCTTGGACTTTGTGGACGGCCCCTTGGCAGCTACTCACCATTTAATTCTTGCTTAAATAATTAAAATAAATCTTTTTCAGTTGGAATGTCTTTGTAGGTCATTGTTTGCATTAAAACAAACTAATAGAGATTCCTGTTGTCAGATTAAAATGTTTACTAATAGCTATAGATTTTAGAAGTCTAAATCTGTGAATATCTTGCTAACTTTACCAAATTGTTTTTGTGCTGCTCAAAGTGCTGTCGTATTCTGCTGCATTTTACAGCAGCAACAAGTTGTGATCTGATCATGATAAACAGGCTTCTAATAGAGGATTTATTTGTAAAAATAAGCTTAAAATATATAGCGTTGATCAAAATAGAGAGAATAAAATACATCAAGATGCAAGATCTGATTCCGAACAAGTATGAAAATAAGTGATCGTGCTCAATTTCAAAATCAAATAACTTGATTGGGACATCCTTAATGTATACCTATAAGGCTGCCATTTAAACTAATTTAACAATGTATTATTTTAAAATAGTTTTGACATTATATAGACGTACTCATTTAGAGCACGCTCAAACTAAAACTTCTGTTGCATAATTTTAAACTTCAACTGAAGCATCGTCAGTTTTTTCCTGCTCCAGATTCTCCAAAACGAAGCAAAGCTAACATGTAAAGCTGCTGTAAGCCTGAACTGAAAATGACCGTCTAAACATCAAAATGGTCCCTGAAGACCTCTGGCATCACAGAAAGTGAATTGAACTAAGAATTCTGCAGCAGCCTGGCATATTCTGATCAGCCCAAAGAAAGAAAAGATTAACTAAAATCTCAGATCTCTTCTTTGAAGATGAAGAATCGTATTATAATTACTCATCATTAAAGATATCTTCTATATATGCTAAAAGAATGTGCATAAGAGAAATGACCAAAAAAAAGTAGAATGCTGAGAAATTGTTAGTATTGATAGAAAAAAACAAACTTTCAAACAAATCGCTCAATTCTCTACAGAAATTTGAACGAAACCAACAGGAACAACTTATGAAGATTTTTTTTTTTTTCCAGTTTTGAACTAAAGTTGCAAATTAAAAACAGTCATGGTGAAACATTTTTGGATGAGGTCAAAATACTTACAATGTGAGCACATTTCCAGGGGGTAACTTGCTTCATTTCCCTAAACAGAAAAGAAAACAGATTTTAGTCCAATAAGAATTACAGATGTTTAAGATTTACAGGGGGGCATCGTCTCCATTACAGTGGTAATTAATTTATTGAATAACATCTGATCAGTGCTATTGCACACAAACACAAACAAAAACAGGCCTGAAGAGTCACAATCCCAGGAAAACGTGTTAAGAACTTAATCCTTTTACAGAGGCTGAGCAGAAGTAGAAGAGAGGAGATGGGTTTAAGGGGAAGCTTGGGTGGAGTCCTAAAAGTAAAGAAAGTAATAATAGATGTAATGTATTGCTTGAGTGGTATGCTATGACAAAAAGGTCAGTCAAGAGGTGTAGTTCAGAAGGGTGGGGATGGCTCTTCTGCAGCAGGATCCCTGATTCCTGCCTCAGGGTTCCCCCAAAGAAGCTAAGTTCTTCACTCTCACCATTTGTAGAAAAAAAATATAACAGCATATGATATTTTTGTGGGTGAGGATGTTTAAAGTAACTTGTGTAAATAGCTGAACTGCAGCAGAGGAAAGGAGACTTCCTGAGACGCTGCACGGCAGTGCTGGCTCAGCTTCAGCATCCGCATTCACGCCACACAGCTCGTCCAACACTGCAGTGTCTACTGAGCCTCACGCTGGTGGCATGGAGGGGGGGACGAGGAGTCCCTGATGCAGGGATGGGAGGTGGGGGGGATCCTACAGCAGAAAGTGAAGTCCTGGGTCACGATGCAATCAATCAAAATCGCCCTGCAGTTCCTTTGAGGAATGAACGCTTCTGTTTGACTCCCCATCTTCAGAAACAACTGTCCCTGTTCTTCCTCAGCAAAGGTGCTGGTTTTTCTTATCATTAAAATTTACTTTATTACTCTGGAATCCTGACTCACAAATGTAATCTTTATATCATTTAGGAGGCAATACACCAAAATGAGGACACGTTATGGTTATAAATTATCCTTCAATTATCTATTTTTTGAAACAGAGCAAGTGATGTGAAAGCCAGAACTTCAGAGCTCCAAAGGTTCTACAACAGAATAATACTTTAATGGTTTTCTGACAGGCAGATGTACCCAAACTGTCCTAGATCTGCCCATATTTCAGCTTCGCCTGGTGCATCTTCAGCAGCAGAGGTGCCTCACATGCTGAGGCGTTTTAGGAGCAGCCAGAAGAAATAGGTGACAGGATTAGCCAGGAGAGCGCTTTAGGATTCCACACCCAATGAGGGCGGAAAGTCAGGCAGCAGCGTGTAGGGTTTTGGAGCTAGCAGCCCATTTCATTGTTTCAATTCCACTGTAGGTTGATGAGCAAGGCGCAACTCCAACAGCACAGGAGTCGGGTGTCTGGTCGTCTTTGTAGGCCAGTAATGGAGACAACGTTATACTAGATAGATTATGTTATTTATTGATCCCTAAAGGACAAGTGCTTCAGTTACCCATACTACACAAAGCTACACAAAGATACAAAGAACTACACAGAATTACACGAGGATACAAAGGACTTCACAAGGATACACGGAGCTACACAAAGTGTAGTAAAAATAAAAAATCTACATAAAACTTCAAAAAAGGTACAAAGAGCAACACTGAGCTTCACGTAGCCAAACCCAACTACGTAGTGCCACACAAAAATAAACCTCCACAAAATGACAGACCTACACAAAACCATTAAGAGCCACAAAAAGCTACACCGAACTACAAAGAGAAAATAGAGCTACACAAAATTACACAGAGCACCAAAAATCTATATTAAACTGTAGGGTGTTACAAAAAAATATAGCTACACAAAAATATATCAAGTTAAAAGGAGAAACACTGAGCAACAAAACTACACCTATATAAAAGACATATACAGAGAGAGCTACACAAGCTACAATGTGTTACAAAGATACGCACAAAATAAAGTGACAGAGCTACACAAAATTATGCAGAGCTACACCAGTTTTGAGGAGATGCAGAGCTGCACAAATCTACACTAGTTTACAGAGAGCAACACAAAGGTTTGAAGAGCACGGAACAGAATTACACGGAGCTACAATACTCAAAACAACAAATAGTTCAGAGAGATAAACAGAACTACACAACAGTATACTGAATTGCACAGGGCAAAACTACAATGTGTAAGAAAGGTCACACAAAGAGATACACAGAGCTACATTGAGATACAAAAAACTACAGAGCTAAAACTTTTTGATGTCAATACACTGATGTTTTAAACATTCAAGTGTATTTGTTATTTTTAAGAAAAACAAGTCAATTAGCAGTCAAGGTTGTAAAATGAAATGACAATAGTTCTATTTGGATAATTTCTTAGAGGTTTATGGTACCAAACAGCAGTTTGTTTGCTACCATGATAGAAACAAAATTAGTAATGGGGGGAAAAAAACTAACATTTTATTGATGAAAAATATTCCTTTTATAGATGACATATCAATTTATATTATCTATGGATTTATTTTTAACATGCAATTTTTTGCATTTTGAAGCCAAAAAAAAAATCTGTTTTGTTTTGAATAACAATTAATGTTTGGTCATGAAAGCTTCACCTTTCTCCTGTTTAAACTGAGTCATGTCAAAACATTTATAATAAATAAAATTGGTTTTAAATTATTTTCTTAAAACAAAATATGTGTCGTAATCAAATAAAGTTGGTTAAGACCTGATCTTGTGAATCCAAAGTGAATTAATTCATGAGTTTGGCAGTGACAGCTCCACACAAATGAGGTAAAATTGCCACTAAATATAAAAACAAATAAAGCTAGCAGTTTAAATCATCCACATCAAATTCAATAAACCCAATTTTAACAAAAACTGAAATAAAATCCCCAGGACACATGAAATGTTTGAAAAGTCTACAGAGACATTTGTAAAGTAAGACCCCTCCGCCCACTTTCAGTGTTAGCTTCAGGGTCCCTGCAGGTAAACGGACTTAAGGAAAAGCAGATTTGGGGTTGAGGATTACAGGTTTATGAACTAAAGCTTCATGTCCCTTCAGTGGTAATTACGGAGTCAGGAGTAACTCCTGCCACTTTCTGCAACAAACCACCTTATCTGCTGCGTGTTGATTAAACTTTTTAGGCAATAAAAAACAAAGTTGGAAAAAAAAAAAAAGAGAGAAAGAGAGAAGGTATTTTACATCCACAGGAGAAAACCAGAGGCAGAAAGCAAGGAACACTGCAATTATGTATGCCTCGCTCGCAATCAATTAGACCATCGCAACACATTTTGTATAACGAAGCCCAGCTTTAGAGATTGACCCAAAAACGTGGCTGATTATAGACCTGAGGGATTGGAACCATAAAAGACTGAGGACGGCAGAAACCACGACTGCAGACTAAAGATGGCCAAAAAAGAAAGAGAATTACACTGGAAACTGCTACGTTTAAGGAGATTTATTATGAGTTTAAGTAACAACTAAACTAAAACCAATATTTTAAAATTAAATCCCAGCAGTATTTCACTTAATAGATTTGGGTAAAAGTACAACTGTTTTACCTGTATGACCTCAGAATTCTTATAATAAAGTTCAGATTTCTGAGATGCTTTGAAAGTCGTTTCCATTTTGTTGTGGAGAGATGAAACGCGCTGGAGACATTTCTGTAAATCATTTGAAAGTCTCACAATAATGCAACGATAACATGCTACAAAAAACTAAAAACAATTGACATCTGAGTGGGCCTTTAAGGTATGATGAAGTATTTGTTCTGACTAACAAATAAGCATCGATAGATGAAACAAAATACAGGAGGAACAAAGACGAGGGGTGAAAGAGTGTGCCATTTTCTGCATTGGCTTTTTCTCTAGTTTTTTTTTATTTCATTTGAACGGTATTTGAATTTTAGCATATTTAAGCAAAATACTGTAATTTTTCAACTTTTTTTTTGTGAAGATATAGAAAACAGAATCTGAAGCCAACTCAAGTTTTCAACACTTCAATTCTTTTGAATTAAAATGGTTAAACAAAAGCACAAAACTAAGCACATTTTAGAAATTAGTTGAAATCCTAAAGGTATATTTTAATAATATTTACATGACTGGATGATCTATAAAAAATGAAAATGTGACAAACATGAGACAAAAAGGAAAAAAGAAGAAATCTTTCTCACTTTCTCACACTGCGGTGTGATTCATCAGTCTTACGAAAGGCGACCATGAACTTGGCAGCATGTTCATGAATACTGGAAGAACACTTGTACTGATGGTAAATACTGAAAACTTAAAAACGAGGAGTCATTAATGTTGAAGCTCTGTGGGGTGTATTTGTGTGTGTGTGGGGTGGTGATATAGGCATATAGAGTTTTACAAATAATATTTTGTTTTGTAAAAGTGAGAAATGACATTGTTAACTTTCAATTTTAATTTAAAAAATGTTTAAATCCCCCTGGATTGTCAAGCTGCTAATGAGCTGTAGTGACAATTTAAATTAGCAAATAGAAATTAATTGTATTTCAGTCTTAACAGGTTACTTGTGGCCCTTTTTTGTTAATTTTCTTGGTCCATGAATATAATTTTTCCCCATCTACTTCCACCACATTGATATGAATTTTGTTTCCTACACAACAGTTTTATTATAAACAAACAAAAGCTTACAGAGTAACAGAGCACTGCAGAGAACCACTTTAAAGAAATTTTAGCAAAATTTTGATCGCTGAAGCAGATTCAACCGTGTCCAAGCACACAGAGTTCACTATATCTTATTCTGGAGTATTTTCACTTGTATACCTGTTTTCATGTCAATACGTTTCTGCTGTGTGTGTTTCTGTTCGTGTGTGCAATTGAGTCAGGTTGAGAAGTCAAGGGCAAAAAAACGATCAAAATCTCAGCTGCCTGAAGGAAGTTCAGCTTCTCCCATCAGACATTTCCGTTTCAGCTCAGGACTGGGATCATCTACAGATCAAAGCCTCTGCGTGTCATGAACACCAACAGCGCTTCTCTGAAATAGGACTACACTGCATTCATGACAGCAGACTCATCTGTGCTACAGGAGTCACTAAAACAAAAAGGTCATTTGTCGTGCGTAGGAAGAGAGGACAAAGATGTTTTCCAGTTTTTGTTTTAGTCAAAGTCTTCAGAATAAGGTTAAGGGTCACATTTGAACTTTGACAGTTTTTATACATTTCTTCCTTCCATTTGGTAGAAATCATATTGTCTGCATTCAGAGGATGTATCGCTGTAGAGACGCCCCCTCTCAGTCCCCTTTTCGATCTTTTAGAGTCAGACTCTTTTCATGAAGTTAGGCTGTTCACAGAGAATGACTTGCTTGTATAACAATCCCCCCTGTGGACTACCTGGTAGGCTGATCATGCTCTAGTTCCTTTTCTTTTTAAACCAGCCCTAAGGATGAAGCGTAGGTGTTTGTCCCCTGGCATTTCCTGGTTGGACATGCCCACAACGCCTCACTAAGAAAAAGGCAGGGTGGCTTCAGTGATATCAGGACTGGGTTAATAAAATAAATTAATCGATTTGAAACAGTTTAAGCTTAATAGATCAATAATCGATTCTTAAGAAATTTTAATCGATTCAGCACATATAGCTAAAGTCTGCTAGCTTGATCCTTGTGCAAGCTAATTTCCCATTGGACGGCTAACGCTAACGATCGATCTACCTATCCGCCTGTTGAGTTCACGCTCCGATCTTCCCTCACTCATGAACAAGACCCCAAGATATTTAAACTCCTCCAACGAGGCATCTCACCTTTGCATCGATATGCAACACAGTACCAACGGCACAAAGTCGCTTTTCTCCCCCTCAAAATGTGCTGGAATTAAATTAACTGTATAAAAAATTGAGTTCAAATAGTCGAAAGAATGTCAACACTTAAGTAAAAGCTCTGGTGTTAAGGGGTTAATTAACTCATGGATCATGGTCATGAACAAGGCAAGAAACAAAGACTGATAGGTCAATTTAGAACTTTAGAATCAGTCATCCCGTCATCGCAAAAGTTTATTATCATACCGTTCATCGCTTCCTCACATGAAAGCAGAAACACTCTGACAGTCCTTACCAGGAAGAGGTACTACACTGTTATTTTTTTTAACCCAGGCAATTTGTTACAATGGCAATCAAATATTTTTCCAGGTTAGCCAATATGTAAATGAACAAAATAACTGCAGACTCCACCCTTATCAGGCCCAATCTTCAAAGTCAGATTGATCTGTGACGCCTTCATGTCTGCAAACTCCTGTGAAAACGTGTCCTTCAGCTTTTGGCAATTAAGAATTTAAATGATTGAAAATGTTTTCATAAAAGGTTCCAACTTCATACGAATGAAATTTTTTAATGCCATCCATGTTTTTAAAAGATATTGTAATAAACCAAATAATATTTTCATTATGTCTTTTGAGCAATCAATTAATGCGCAGATTGTCATATATCATTGTCATAAATAAACACTGTTTTCAGGTCCAACCATCCAAACCTCAATAGTCACTTGATGTAAAACACATAGGATACTTTCTTTTCATTTGCTGGATCGTTGATGTGTTGTAGTGATACGCTAGCTGCCAATGGTGCTACAGACAATGAGCGTGAGCTCCTCTATGTAAAATGGTCCCAGACTTTAGGGAGCTTCCGTCGTCTCCTTTCATCCATTTCTCTGTTGTTGTTCTGTCCTCTCAGTTTGATCTGTCCCTGACATTTTGCTGAATAAGCCTAAACAGGTGCTGTAGGCACTGGTCTATGGTTTCTGCAGTAGTCGGGGTGCATCATCTGGGTAGAAGCATACTCCTAGCAAACAATGTTGTAAGCGTAGGTTCCCCTTTGTAGATAAAAAGAGGCAGAATAAAAGTAATCAATGGAGTTTCTAATTTAAGTACTTGAGTGATTGTGTCAGCCCTACACACCTACATCTAAGTGTTCTTTTCACAAACATAGTTTATTCGAGGAGCTAATGATGTGGCATCAGTAAAATTAAGAACACCGGTACTACTCGCAGAGTAGCAACTGTGTGGCTTTCACATGGACCCCTGAAGAAATAAAAAGTTTTCATGACGTGATGTGACTCAAAAACAAGGACATAGAACAGCTCCACTCCTAATGCTGCATTCACACAGACGTGTTTCGCGTAAATGTCAAGTCAATTTACAGATGTGATCTGAGGTCCCGTGGCGCAGTTTGGTTTTCCGGCGCAGGGGGATTTGGGTCACAGACAGCAATCAGGGACTCAGATTTGGGCCTGTGACATTTTCAGTAACACGATCAGGGTGTTTAAAAAACCATCCAATATGTCTGCTGGATGCCAGGATTTTTGTCTTGTATTCCGTTGTCTTGACACACAGGGGTTGTGGGATTACCGGAGACTGTCCCGGACACTGTTGAGCAACCCAGAATAGGTCACCGGCCTGTCACAGAGCCCATGGAGCTGGGGCGATCAAGCTTGCTACTTTAGCAAGCCCCCCGGTGGACAGCTTTGCGAATGAGAGAGCAAGCGCTCGCTATGCTCGGCACATTATGTTGTCATATATTAAAAATGACAACATAATATTATCCTTAAAAAGTCTGAAATTAGTCTAATACAGCACAGCTCTACTTTGCTTAATAAACATTAGCTATATTGCAGCCATTGACTGTATATGAGAACTGTACTAAGTGGCCCCTCCCCCTGGCATACCAAACAAAAAGTATTTGCTGATAAAATCCAAAATCCCATAGACTTTTATTGATAAACAAACAACTATTACTCAGTCATTATGTTTGTCAGAATAAACATTCATACCATTTTTTTTAACACTGTCTCAATAATCATATGTTTTTCTATAGTATAAGTTACACAAGTTATAAAATTGTCAATGAGATGCCTCAATAAAACTACGTAGTCTTACGGCAAACATTACAAATGTTTGACAGATTTTGTGCAGGCCGCTACTAAGGGGTAGGGGTGTGGCCTTCCAACAAGCTCACTCCTGATTGGCGAGAGTTGTTGCCATAGAAATGTTTACTCAAACTGACTCAGAACAATCACCGTTTACTGATGTAATCTGGCTCCAACATGGGAGCATCTGTATCGCCAAAAATTGTGACTGCATTGACTTCCTTTGGTTGGTTCATGAAGTAAACCTTTTTCTATGGATGATGTCACACTCGCTCAGTACAGTTCTCACATTCAATCAATGGTTGCAGCATTTGTTGGGCTTTGTTTGCATCAGCTATTCATTTCTAAAACTAGATAAACATGGAACAAGTTTACACTTCACTATAAAACAAATAAGAAAAGTTGATAGGAATTAAAAATAGTAATGTTATGAAGTTATGTTCTAGTATTTTTTTAATCAGAGGAAACGCATGATCTTTACCCAATTTAAGCAAATCCCTGCAGCTTTCTGCTTCTCATCAAAATCAGCTTCAGAAATGAAAATGCAGATGAAAACCTGGAAATATTTTTTAATTTACAGAAACTTAAACTGAGGTTCTGGTTGAAATTAAAAACTGCAGAGACTTAACATTTTGTGAGGCAAAAAAAAAAAAAAAATCCAGATTGAGTGGGCCGGCTGAAAGTGTAATGTGGATCATCACATCAGGCTGCTGGTGTGCTTTGGCTTTTATCTCTCTTACTTTATCTACTGCTAGAGCCTCACGTGGGTGGTGCTTGATTGCGAGGCAGCATATGGCGTCTTTAGCATCAGATCAATCCACTGCCTGCTTAAAAACCACGTGTGTCCCCGCCTCCCTCTGACCAGACAAGTTATCTCCAACCAAGAGACTTCTGAGGCCTCAGCTTTAACTTCTAAGTGCTGAAAAGTAACACAGTCACTCAATAAGGCAGAAAAGCTGGAAAAATGTTTTTTTTTTGTTATGAGACTTTAAGTCCCTGGTATTTATTAAACATAATGAGAACTAACCAACAGCAAAAAAAAAAAAAAAAGAAATTGCTAAAGTCAAGATGTGTATTGACTTCTAAAGAACTCTGCATATTAAACAGAAATCAGAATTTAATTTAGAAGTTTAAACTCCTTTAGAAAAAAAAAAAAAAAAACAGGGTTAGCCACGCCCCTACCACTGAAGCAGAAAGTGATTTGAGCATGTTTGGAATAAGACAAGCTTTAATGGAGTGCAGTAACAAGGGATGCCACAACTCTCAGTTTAAAACCACATGTTACATCATTAAACCAAATAGTGAGGAAAGTGAATCTTTGCATTCCTATTTCACACATTTGTATATGTTTGCATTTAAGGTGTCTTGTGCTGTGCTCAATTTAATATATGTAATATTGTTTTATTTAGGGCTGTAACGAGTATCCGGGTGCTCAGGTATTCGCGATCTACTCCCGAAAATTCGAGTACGAATATTCGCGACGTCCAAGATCGCTGATTGGCAATCTTTATAAATATAGTAAATTGTAGTAAAACATTATCAAAATATCATCTGTGGACGACGTATTTTTGCTCTGAAATGAAGATTAATGTAGGATTTTAAGTTTACGAACTAAAACAAAGCTGAAAGAGCCGCGGTAGTCACCGGAAGTAAACACATCTTTGTGATGGTGAGGCTTCCGGTTTTCAAAGTAAAACTAGCGAGTTTATTTCCGTTCAGAAACCGAGACTGAAGTTCTGTTCACTGACACAACTTCTGAAAAAATGAATTAGCTTTAACACTGAAGCTTTAGCTCCAGTGTTTACATTCTTTTGGTTATGGTAACTCTTCAACAGTTGACGCAATTTACGAAACTCCATCTTATTCTGAAGAAACGCAGCCTCACGCTGCTGAAAGGCGGATGTAAACAACGTGAATCAGCTGATTCTGCTCCGGGGAAAAATTACTTTTTTCATACGGATTCTGCACCAATATGTAATGCTTAGAACTAGGGATGTCCCGATCAGGTTTTTTGGGCCTGATCTGATTCAGAGTCATTGGATTTTGTGGATTTGCAGATATCGAGTCCCGATCCAATACTTTAACAAATTTAAAACATGAACAAATTGAATAAACAGATTTGGGCTGTCCCTTATTTATATTTCATTAACCTTATTTTATCATTAAAAACTTCAATAGAACACTTCCGTGAAGTAGCCTTAAAAGCCAAGTAAAAATAGAGCAAATATAAACTTGGAAAGAAAAAAAAAATCATATTTTCTTGTTCTGTAAGTGATAATTTGTCATGTGAGAAAGTTTAGTGACTTTAACTTTAATATCTTTAGAGCTATGGAACATTTTTGACCAAATGTGATTCCTGTCCTCATTTAAAATTATTTAAAATAAATTATTACTTCGTTTTAGCATAAATTTGATGAGTGTTCATGACTAGCTCATTTCATTATTAATTTTCATTAATTGCTGGGTTTTTTTTTGCTTTTTAAGATTATGTGCTTCTTTTTAAGCTCTTAAGACATCACATTTTCGATTTTATTAGTTAATTTTCTTAACTTTTATTTCTCTTTCAGATAAATAAAACAGGCATATCAATGGACAACTCAGGTCCTAAGGAGTTAAATAACGGCGCTAGCATGTAGCAGTTAGCAGCTGCTGTTTAGCCATCCGTCTGGAACACGAAGAGCTTAACTTAGAGCTTGTTTAGAGACACTTGCTGTCAGTTTAAAGTGTTTTCAAAAGAGTTATTGATCCTAGAAGTCTGAATCCGTGATTGGCTAGCTAGCTTTATTGAACTGTTTACATCAGTCCTCTGCTTGAGCTGATGCTGTTTTTTGCTGCAGTTTCTGGGAATAACATTTTGTGATCTGTTCCTGACATGCAGGACTTCTAGAGGAGTATTTATCTGGAATAAAAAATAAACTTGAAAATATAACGGCGCTGATTCATAATAAGAATAAATGAATATCGATCCTGATTGGACAACGGAGCCCCGATTTCAATAGAGTCTTCAATCACGTGATCAGGCCCGATTTCCGATCACGTGATCGGATCAGGACATCCCTACTTAGAGCGTAAAATATTGACGAACTTTGAGGATAGAAAACTGTGGAAAACATTTTCAAATTTTGTTGCTAAATTATGCAAAATAGCAGTGATTTTTTTATCCTTTTTATTTTACTGCTGAACCTAACCAGAAGGTTGACAAAAAAAGTTTAAAATGACAAAATTTCTTTCTATCTGAATCTTTGGTTTTTTTGTTTGTTTGTTTTTTTTTAATCAGTTTTGTTGATTCTAAACTACTGTTTTAAATAAAATTTATAAATGTTAATGATTTAATACAAATAATTTCAATTTTCCTCCATACACATAGCAATAAACATAATATTAAAAAGTAAGAATTGTGGTCCGATTCGTGATTCGTTGAGCTTGATTCGTGAATCGTATTGGATCGCCACCTGAGCCCTAGTTTTATTGCACTACATCAGGCTTGCTATAAAACATTTTTTTACTTGCTTGTTGGCAAATTAAATGGCAAATACTGCATTTGCAAATAGTACTTTACTACAGTCTTAGACTCTCAGTGCCATTCACACACTGACAGCGGCACCACTGCCTAACACTGGTGCTAACCTATAACAAAACAGTAGCAATATGGGGTTCAGTGTCTTGCCCAAGGGCACCTCGACACATGGGTGGGAAGGGCGGGAACCAAACCTTTGACGTTCCAGTAAGAAGTTAACCACACTACCTCTGCAACACACCTACCTACAGAAAAAAGATTGCTCTAAATGTTTAGTTTTTTGTTGTCGTTTTGTATTACACAAATCATATTGTGAACCAAAACAAAACCAGCTCCAAAGACTGTTTCACATCAACTGAACAAAGCAAACTATCAAAAGGTCAGGTGCAGACCAAACCAGGGCCAACCACTCCAGTGTAACAGAGCTTCATTATTTACTGATTTATCATTTTCCCCGTCATAAAGAACCGTTCTGACTCAGTCCATCCTTTACTTTGTAAGATTGCACAGTAATATTGTGTTAAAAAAAAGTTTGCTTTTTCCTTCAATCTGGTAAACAATATTCTTTCACCTCTGTGATGATCTGCTAGTTTAAACTGTGCTGTAAATTCCCAAAGTACATCAACACAACATGCCAAGGTATACAGAAGCGGTCTACTTTGATTGTAACATATTAAAAACATTTTATTAGGGAAAAGGTTTCCCTTTGCCTCATTTGTGAAAATGATATTCAGCATAAAATTTGTTTTAATCCAAACCATTTTAATGGTAAAAACAAATTTCTTGAAAGACTATAATTAGTCTTATATTTGTATTAATATGAGCACAAGCAGAATAAATATGAACTACTCTTTAAAATCTTTAACATATCTTTAAATATTTAGTGAATGGGTTTCCATGTTTTATGTAGGTATTGAATGATTTAGGGATTAATTAGTTTTCAGAAAAGTCCCACCATTCTGCACCACTTTTTGGAAGCTTAAATGCCAGATATTAGCATGAACTTTATAATGAAACTACATAATAAATCCCACTTTACAAACTGACAAATAAACAAACGTAAAAAGCTGCTATGGTTCTCAGGAACTAAAGCATTTAGAGAGAAGTTCTCCGGTCCAGAGAGAGGCAGGCTTTAGGCCCCGCCTTGTGAGATATTAATGAAACATATGGTTCCAGAGTGATCCGGGTCAGCATGCTGCTTCTGGCTGTGAGAGGCACAGACCACATTGGTTCTTATGCCAAACAAAGAGGGAGAGATCACCATCACTGGATTAAATCTGTTGTAAGAGTAAAACCAGAACAGGTTTAAGTCAAACAACCATCTACTTGAAAAGAAGACTTCTCATTTTTGAACACATTTCTATTAAATCTGAGCTGGATTAAGGATTTGATCAGCACTTGATAAGAAAGAGTCAACAGAGGGATGCACATTGGGAAATACATTAGATTTTGAGTGGATTTGGGCTTGTAAGGTTTCCTCAGGTTAGGTCCAATCAGCTGAAAACAGCTGTTAATTAGCAGGCCTGGCCAATCGCAGCTCTCCTTCCACAACCACTTAACTCTTTAGGAACAGATATTTAGTTCCCAATGTTTACATTCTTTCGACCACTGGCATTCTAAAAATTTACAATGTAAAACGCCTAGAAAATTATACAAATAATACATTAAACACATATATTGATCCATTTAAAGTAAACTTGATTGAAACAAATCAGTGTTTTTTTTCCCCCCAAGTGCTGTCTTGATAAGTCAGTTGCAGACAAACAGAATTGTAAGATTAAAAAAAAAAAATTCAAATATAAAAGGGGTTGTATGAAAATGCTTATAAATAGTCGACGTAAAAAAAAAGCAAACAAAGTATATAGTCCTACGTAAACACAACATGTAGATACTTCCAGTACAAAAAAGGGACTTAATAAACCATTGTACGTTGAGGCAATAAAATTAAAGATATGTTTATCCTTAGTAAACACATTATTCTGTTTATACGTTGAAGGCGGCATTTGTTATGCGACTGTGGGGAATTATTTACCCCGGACACCCCTTTAGGGTTTGACTCTGTCTTAAATGCTAAATAAGAGTCACCTGGGATTACAGCACACGTTAGCCACAATGATGGCTATTTTTAACCAAACTTGAGAGGGGACTAAAGCCGCAAGACAGGAGAAGAAAAAAATCTGCATGGTACTGGAGAAAGATTTCACTCTTTGGATAGGTTTAAAAATAAACTGGATTCATCGATTTAAATCAATCTTCCACAAAATGGTGCTAAACTGATCAATAAGTCTATTGATTTCTTATCTTACGTTGTCAACTCTCTTCCTTTTGTGATTATTTATCTGCAAATAATGAATTCTTCATATTAAAATCAGTGGTTTGAAAACTTCTGCAGGTAAGCCTGAATAACAGCTTAGCTTTGAATGCATCAGGAACTGCAACCAACTCATCGACCATGGAGGTTTTTACCCTCAGAGACAGACACAAACCTGCTGTTTGTAACGATCAAGAAACAGGAATGATGCATTAAAGCTTTATCAAAATCCTTTTTTTCATAGTAGTAAAGTTGTAATTATAACTTTATTCCGTTCTTAAATGTTAAGTAAATATTCAATATTCTTAATTGAATATGTGAATCCCCACTGGTGTCTAAAAATATCTGCAGGTCATGCATTATAACAATCAAACATCGTGACTTATTGAGCTTTTAATATTTTAAATGTATGACTTCTAACCTTACAATCAGTACACTGGCCTAATTCAAGTATGTATAAGTAATATAGTGTTACCATCACTGTACTCCTGGTTCGTGCTAAAATGAGAGCTAACTCCACATTTCGGTGTCTTTTGTTTGGTGGAAGGATGGCTAATGGTTGCTTAGCGAGCACAAACACACAGATCGTGGTTACGTGTTGGTGTGCAGCAGTGCTATGGCCTGCTGTGACAGCCTCCTGTTAGACTGACAAAATAATTTAAAATCCACTCATAAACCAGCAGGCTTGGGCGGAAATAAGCCGCACGGAATTCAACACTACTCGCACAAAGGTGTCGTTTATTGAAAAGAACTGTAAATGCGGCTGGTGTCCTCGCGGAGAGCCGGAAATAGAGCCACTCGAGGCCTGATGAGCGCGTATTTTTGTCACGAAAACTAATTTGCGCAGGCCTGCTCGCTAATCAACGGAGCAGCCCCGGGGGGAAGGGGGTGACGGATATGTGGGCCCACAGGCTGGACGGTTCCTGTCAAAACCCGGGGGTGTCGCAGAGCGCGCGCGCGCCCGCCCTCGTGTGCACGCACGCGGGGGAAAAGGGCTTCCTACTCGCGAACCACTTTCCTCGACACGGGCCTCGGCCCGAGCCGCTTCACCACCACCTCCGCTGAAGAGTGAAAATGGGAGCCGTCGGTGCTTACCATGGTGCAGGTCGGACGGTGAAATCCAGGCGGTTGAGCGAAGAAAAGGTGGTTGGGGAGCAGCAGTCAGCAGGCCGCCCGAGCTGCGTCGAGGACTACGAGGGGCAAAAGAAAAAAAATGTCTGTCGTGGCTTTTCGCGGTCCGCTCCTGGCGTTAAAACGAGCTTCGGAGTCTCTTCGCTGCTGCCGAGGCTTTCACTGCAGTGGCGAAGGGAGCGAGACCCGCTGAGAGGGAGGGGGGCAGTGAGCGGAGGAGGAGGTTCAGTTTGACAAGCAGGCGGCGCGCGCGGGTGGGGGGGAGGTGCAGCACTACTGTACATCCGGGAACTTTGCTGCTTATTTTTATCTGAAGCGATCTCAAGTGAGAGCAGATCTGTGCGCGGGCTCCCCCTGCTGACGAAAACGCTACCCCGCAAGTTTGTACATTTTGAATCCTGCATACAGCTGTACAGTAACTGAGTTTTAAAGACCCACTCCGAAAATTGGGTTTTAAACATGTTCTTGTGGCATTTTTCTGATAATAAAGGTTACATTTGTCCTCCACAGGTGGATGCATCCACCTGTAGACAAATAGATCCATGTATGTATTTGTTTTCCTTGTCAAAGCAGACATTAAAATCATGTCCACCATTGTTTTGGGAGGGATCATACATTAATATAAAGGTGGGGTCTTCCGGACCCTGTAAAATAACAAAAGTAGATAAAAAGTGGGACTTCAAATTTCTATACAACAATTTTTAGGCTAATTCACCCCAGGCTGTTATGTTCTAATGCAATTTTTTTTTAACCCATACCAATTATGTTAGGCTATTAGTAAAATCTTTATTAATAATTAATTTTTCAAATTCAACATTTGTTTTGCCCACAGAATTAGCATTTATTTGAATTAAATTTTATTAATATCCCAAGGGATAAATGTATCTGTTATGGCACCCATATATCAAAAACATTTTACAAACACACATATTCCTATGAACATAAATATACATATGAGTAATACACACCTATCTACAATAACTATATACTATACAATACTATACAAAACTATACAACACAATACTATACAGCACAATACAATACAATACAGTACAATACAATACAAAACTATACAATACAATACACTACAAAAATATACAATACAATACAATACTGTACAATAATTTTATATACACATATTAACCTATTAAAATAAATAAATGAATGAATAAATAAATAAATTCAAACAAATAAATTCAAACATTTAAACAACAATTTTTTTAATTTTAGTATTATCCTGCTCATTTATACTCTTTTTGCTATTAAAACAGGTATACTATATAGGGACTAAAGATGGGCAAATGTGTACATGTATTCACATGTGACCCACAGGAAATATCAAGACGATAGCCCACTAGATGAACCTGTAGAGTTAAGATGTTCATGCACACCTTTTCCAGTGCCATGCTGTGAGCAACAGGTTGTATTGAACACTTAAGCAACACGTAAGGAGGAAGTAGGCAAGAAACAGTGGCGTCGTACTGACTTGCGCACTTGAAGTGCTGTTCAAGTGATATGCGCATGCTCCTTGTGGTGCAGCCTGGCTGTTAGAAATGAGAAAATCAGGCAATCAGAGCATAGTTTTTAGGGTATCCTTTTAGGGATCCTTGTGTATTCCCTGCACACACAGAATTTCGCATGGTCAGTAAGGACCCAGAGCACACACCTTACTAATGACTAGAGTGTGGCCTAAGAGTACCGGACAACAGCATCACCTGTATGCCGTAAGTGTGTGTGACTGACTTGTTTTGTCCTTACAAATACTTGTGATATGATTACAACAAACGACAATGGTACGTTCCATTTTCATAACGCCCTTAAGGTAACCGCTCAAGGGGTCTTCAAGAAACACCTGCACTCCCTTTAAGATACAGCCACTCTGCTCTACAACCCTCTATGGGCCCGGACAGCCCAAAAACCCTGCAGCACCCTATGAGTTAACCCACCGTACAGGTGCATGTAACTTCATTCTGACATCTCCCACAGATCTACATTTCAGGTTTTATCAATCATTAAAAGGCAGCCCACACCATTACTGTACCACCATCATGTCTGTTGTTCTTTTATGTTTGATAATTTAGCAAACGGTGAAGTTACTTTTTTACACAAAATTTTATTTTCTATAGATGAATTTCCCCACAAATAGATAAAAAAAATCTTAGTGCGCGCTCGTTTTCATATTGTTTTTTTTTGCTTGTTTGTTTTTTGTATTCTAACATTATTCAGAAAAGGACATTATTATCATGCTTCTTAAGAAGTGATAAATGTAGTTTTTAATTTACATTCTGATATAAAGATAGTTACAGATTAACAAATATGTGTTTTTTCAATAAAAGAAAGATTTTTGTAAACATCAATATTTAATTTATAAACACAAGTGCAATAAACAGTTTACAGTATTTGGATCTCTAGTTAAAATAAACAAACGAACAAACAAACATGACTTCTACAAAGAGGTAGGACTGTTACAAATATATATTCCTCTGTTTCATTGTTTGTCTGTTACTCCCGTTTGCATAGATCGGTAAAGTGTAAAAACTATTCACAATTTACAGACACATTTAAACCTAAATAATGTACAAAATGACAAATGTTAACATCACAGTTAAACAAAAGAAAAGCTATAAAGGAATAGTCTCTATTGGTCATGTTGTGCTTTCGTTGCTCGCTAACACAGAAACCGAAACATCTAAACGTTAGAGGAGATGAAGCATAAACTCTCTAAAGGCAGAAGCACAACTCCACTCAAATCCACACTGCACTGTTTACAAAACAGCAATAAAATAAAAAACAATCCCAATATTTAAGAATATATGGAAAGACAGAAGTCCCAGAAAAAATTATGAGCATATTCTAATATTTATTAATTATTTGTAATTGTTTTGATTAACTTATTAAACTAAAAATACTATAGTGCATTAAAAAAAAGTAAAGATCAATGATAAGGTAGTGTGGAAACATTTTTAAATAAAAGTTTAGTTTTTGTTTTATTAAGCATTTAGGAAAACAGTGAATATCAAAATATTTTTTGACACTCCTGACTTTCCATTTTCATTAGAATGTTCCATTCAAAATATATAATTTCTCAATCAGAAAAAGATTACTTTTTGGTACAAAATGTGAGGTTTTTGGCAAATATTTGAGAAAAATGTGGTCCCTGTTTGTGAGGACAGTCAAGTGTATGAAGATTTGTCTATATATTTGCTTTACCGTCATCGCTAAACATGATGGTCGTCAATTTGGAAGAAACGGATAACTTTCAGATAAAAAAAACAACTGAATAGTTAACTAATTTAATCATTTGATTTTTTTTTTCTTAAAAAATAGTCATAACTATTAAGCACAGTTTTTAGTTTTTTATTTTATATACTAGTTTCCCAATTCAATAGCAAACTATTGATGCTTTATTTCCACTTAAAAGGTCATCTCATCAACATTCCGAGTTTTTTTTTGTACACAAAAGTAAAAGGTTAAAAGTCAACATATTTTGCATCAAAGTATGGGTTGAGACTCTCGTCACATGAACTGTATCAAAGGCATAACCATATCTATGCAGACACCATCAGCATGTGTTGCTTCTATTTTGTTTCCCCTACTTTTCCTGTAATGGGTAGGATTTTCTGCATTTTCAAAAATTAAAATTTGTATCTTTTGAACAGAAAAGCACCGTTTGGAAAATAAAACACACTTCTTGTAAACGCGTTAACATCTAATCATTTTTACCACCAGATATCATAACACCTGACAGTCACAAAACCATTCCATAGAAATCTTAAGTACTGACTACACTCAGCTTCTTCCTCCAAAGAGTTATAATATTAGCTTTTGTTGAAATTAAAAACCCGACCTTGCTACATTTTCTATTCTGACACAGCAAACAGGTTTACAGAAAATCTGAAGCTTCAAAACCTGCAATACCTTTGACAGACCACTAGGGGGTGAATGCAAAATACAAGTCTTGCATATTTTAAGTCAGTATTTAGCTTTAATACACATAAATGCTATATGTTATAATCCAAACAACTGTAGAAAGACGTGATATATTAGAAAATACTACTTAAATCCATAACCCTTTAACACAGGAAATTTTATCAGGTAACATCTAAATAACAGCTCTTTGAACTACTGTAAGTCTTTGACCATTTGCACAATTCACAGTCTTCCTCAGCATCAGCTGATTTACATAAATTGCATAAAGACGGTCAAGTGTTACATATCAGCGCAAAGCTGCTTTTCTCTCGAAATCCGCTGAAGTTATATGATTGCGTCAACGGTTGAAGAGTTACAGTGGTTCAAAAGAAATGTTGTTTACGGGTTGCACATCAAAACTTTCTTGGGGGCGGAGTCTCTTGATCTAAAGCTGTCCTTCAATTCTCTATTTTTGCATGTTAGCATGATAGCCCTGAACTCCTGAGATTTGTTTATAAAAAATGTTTTGCCGTATCGTAAAAAAATAAAATGCATTCCTTGCTGCTAAATTCTGTAAAAGTTAGCAAAAAAAGGACAGGTTTTGGAGGTTGTAGTGCGCCCCCTACTGGGCTGCAGACCATTTCTGCAGAACACAGGGGTCACACGAGGGGCTTGCTGCTTATTTGTCTTGGCTGGCAGCTGGTGTGTGGCAAACCAAACAACTCTTGGATGTACACAGCGCCTCCTAGGCTGGGCCATCAGACGAAAGTCTCCTTATTGACCCACATGAGCGTGCGCGTGTCGTTGGGTTTGCACTCGTACTCGATGCTGTTGAAGCTGTTGCCCCACTGGCAGTGGTCCCGCTTGTTGTAGTTGTAATATTTCACCTGCCAGACGGTCTCAAACAGGCCGGCCTCTGTGAACTGAAGCAGAGAGAGAGTCACCCACAGAGCAAAAGAGGAAAACCCTGTGACACGTCAGGCCTGAGCCTTAAGAAAACCTGGCCTTCTGATCCCTTTAAAACACAGTTACAAACAGAAAGTAAAGGGAGGCGTTAGACTGCGTAACATCTATTCTGTTGTAAGGAATCAGCACATCACGGAGTTAGATAATGATTATGTCCAACGAGACATCAGGAAGAGTCGGAACTCATTCTGTAATAAATTCTTCATTGTGAGTTGAGAAGACGATGAAGAAAATTCAACATTTTAAGACAACACATGTTGCCAGCAGATGGCACCATAAAAAACACACTCAAAGTATTGAAAAATAGTTGCAAAGCTACATACTTTATTTTAGTCAAACAGCCAGTGTTTTAGTTGTTTATTAAATACATTTTTAATAAAATGCTTATCTATAAGTATATTTTGGGATTACGGCCCCTCTGACCATCACATGCATTCACACCCCAGTGCAGCCACACTGGAGGCAAGGAGGGAAGAAGTGCCTTGCTCAAGGACACAACGACGGTTGGCTGGCTGGAGTGGAAACTGAACCGCCTATCCTTTGATAGACTGGTCTAGTTTTTTGGCTCATATGATGAGGTGGGCCCATATTGCATAATACTGTAAAAAAATATATACTATATTCTTTGCTTGGTAAAAATCTAATTCATTAAATAAAAAATATATATATATTTAAAACTAATTATGTTTACAAGAGAAATAACATGCTTACACTGAGATTTAAAAAATAAATTTAGTAGCTTGCTAGACTGAAAATAATGTTTTTGGTTTTATAGTGTGAACGTAAATGGACGGATAATCTCTAAAATCCCTCATAGGATCCTAAATAGGGACAAAATGAAGTCTGAAGTTTATGATTTAGTTTTCTGGAAATGGGTGGAGCAAAGTAAACACGCCCCTAATAATGAACAGCTTTTGTTGAAATCGAGACAAATCATATAATCAAAAAAGCACAAACAAATAAGAGGTTGTCATTGATGTTTTTTTTTTTTTGTAACTGCATATGTTTATTTTTGTTCAGATCTAGTAACAACTTAACCCATCGACACCAGAGCTTTACCTTAATACTCTTTAACCAATTAACATAATTCCAGCAGATTCTGAAGTGAAGAAAAAGCAGCTTTGTATTGGTATGCAACACTTTACAATAGTGAACTGAATAGTGAACAGTAAATCTTCTGATTTGGTTAGGAGTTTTTGTGAAAGGGTCAGTAAACATATGTTTACTGTTTGGCCCATCTCTTCCGGGGTTGCCACAGCAAAGCGGCTTTCACTGCCAAACATTTGGTTTGACTATTTTATCTGGGCTGGAGACCAGCAGAAGGATAAGACTGGGTTTCCTTGTGGTCTTTAGGCAGCAGCATGATTCTTGTCCATTGCTCCCCTGGGGATCAACCCCTGATTTCCCATTTGCCAGTATTGCACTTAACAAACTGAGCCATCCAGCTGCCTGATTGTTCCACAAATATAAACATATTGTATTAGATTTAGATGCTGTTCCTCATTTGTAGCACCTGTTGGCTTAATGCACTTGGTGATTCTCATTTTGATAATTTTTCTACTTGATAGAACATTTCCCGGAGTGTGTAACAATAAAGACCCACTTCGATGTTAATCCTGTTTTTGACGTTTTTAACCTATTCTTGTGGTATTTTCCCCCATGATGGAGGACTAATATAAAGCAAATTAAAATTAACATTGCATTTCTGAGTATTTCTTTATTCAAATTGCTGTGAGTCAGAAGCAGATGAAAAATTAGGTTGGGAAAAACTGATGTGGGAGCTGCTCCAGTAAGCCACAACCTCCCTGCTCCGCTCCATTTTGAGGTATCCACTTGTAGACAAATAGATCGACTGAGCTGGTATCAAACTGTATGACTGAATTGTATGGCCAACATTACTCGCCATTTTGGATGAGGGGAAACAGATGGATGACAGGGAGCGAGGGCAGGCTTCTGTGCCACAAGTCAGTGGTGAATTTCTAATAAACGACTGCCGCTCTGCAGAAACTGTCCTAAAAACAACACTGATGTATCAATTTAGGTTAAAAATTGCACAATCCTAATTAAAAGACCAATGGAAACGCATTAAAAATAAATCAAAAGATGATCAGAAAGTATAAAAGGTCTCTGTCTTACATACCTGTACGCTAATTTGAACTGGTTGCCTCTCCCCACTCTTGGTGTGTGCAACCCCCTCTGTGTCATACAAGCCAGTGTAGACCACAGACTGAGGGTCTTTGGACTGCTGCTCCAGGGGGAAGCTCACCCCTCCCACACTCATGGACCTGCAGACACACAGACCCATCAGAGTTCAGGAGGAGGCAGCAGCTGTTCCCTGCCCCACTTTCACTTCAGCATCATCTGTGACCCACATGGGGGGGCTGTGTAACAGTCAAATAATCTGTGTTTGGAGATGGCTGTACAGTTGTATTCATTACATCAGCAGATCACAAGAGAGCAGTGGCACAAAGGCCTGAGCCCTAATCTGAGGCGGATTTGACGTGCTGCCTTCACGTGACGCACAAAAAGTCCGAAAAGAATCACGTTCTGCTTCGCTTTTGTTGATCAGAACTGCTGCAGGACGAACTGATTGTGAAAATAAACTAGACTAAACTAAACTAGAAAAAATTACGTCATCCCACCAGTTGCATTCAACCCAAAACGCATAACAGGAACATTGAGTTCCTCCTGCGAGGATCGAGATACTTTTAGAATCTAAATCTGCTGCCGCCACGAAGGATCTCAGGAAGGAGGTGTTGATCTGGTCACTCAGTCTCAGTCAGGATAACCCACGGACTACCTACGAGGCCTCGACTGCCCCCGGCTTGATGACCACCTCGATCCTGTACTTGGATCCGGTCAGCAGCTTGATGGTCCGCGTCTGGCCGAAGCGCGCGCCGTCCGACTTGAAGTAGACGGCGGTGTTGTTGGGGAGCATCTTCAAGGAAACCCCGATTTTGATGAGCTGGGGGACGTCCGCCATGTTCCCCGAGAACCCACTGGAGCTCTTTTCTTTTCCAGAGAAACCGAGGAATGCCGCGCGCGCGCGTGTCCGCCGCTCCCGTGCGCTCCGTAATCCTGTCCAACCTGCAGCGTGCAAACCCTAATCCCGGCAGACGCTCTCCTCGCGCCTGTCATTCATGCATCCATCCTTACTCCACCCTTTGGAGGAGAGACCGGACTCCCGCTGTCCTTGGTGCTGAAGCTGTGTCCGTTTTTCTCAGGGGGTGTCTGTAAAACGGGGGGGGGGGGGGGGGGGGGGACTTCTCAGTTTGGACACTAGGTGGAGCAACTACAACACAGGGTCTGTAACTTCAATATTTAGATCTATGATGCATTTTGGCCTTTTGGTAAGACAATAAACTTGCTCAAAAAATGTGTGATATTGAAGACACTGGTAGTATAAGTGGTTTTAATAGAGCTGGGAATCACTCACGATACGATGCGATACACGATACATGGCTCACCATGTACTGCAATCATTGGTAAAGATTGTTTCTAATTACTTACATTACAAAGAAGAACACGTATTTTTTTTTCAGGGAAATACATCCTCATTTATTTTTTAGCTTAAACATAATCATAATAAATAACTTGAATCGTATTTTGTGCAACAAATATCTGTGTAAATCAGTAATACTATGTCCTTGACAAGTATTGACACCAATTGAATTGGAATCATCTGTAAAGTTCAGTGTTAATAATAGTGAACATGAACAGCAGTGCCACTATTTAGTGCAAAATTGTTGTAAACAACAGAGCAAAAATGAAACAATTCAAGTAGCTGCCATACAGACACATTGGTGCCACGACAGCCATTCTTGCAACACGTCCCATATCTACCTCCAACAGAACCTCCCACCAAAAGATGATGAATATAACATTTTAAAGGCTCTTCAAAAGAAAATGGAAGATCGATACTTGCTATGAACCCATCACAGGGCAAAATATTGTGATATATTGCAATATCAATATTTTTTTCACAACCCTTAACTTATTTACATCGTGGTCTACTGAAATTTGCAGCACCATCATGAGCATAATCATTGAGCTTTGACCAATCAGGGACTTGTATTTGGTAGTGACGTATGGATGGCATCTTTTTTAATTCACTCTCTCAAGTGTTAACTGTTTGAAAATCGATGATGGAGGGGAAATTGATGATTGTGGTTTTTACCCAGCTGGAATGATACAACATCAAGTATATCGGAATAGAGCTGGGAGAGAAAAAGCCTGGAGCAAGATTGGCGAGATCACTTTAACATTTTGCACTTCACTTCTTCTAACAGGTGCTAGTATCGGGTAGTAAAAGTCAAGTGTGAACACCTAAATGTGCACTTGAGAATGCTTGTTTAGCTGTTCTTGAATCCGGTGTGACCGTAGCATCACATTTTAAGCAAAACCACATCCTGATATTGAGGCATCTGATTGGCCAGTTTATAATTTAGTAATTTTATTATAACACTACAGAAAAAAAAATTGTGAAAAAATGTTGGATTATAAAAAACATGTTACATGAAGGTATCAAATCAAGAATGGTTGTTCTGACAATCATAATCATTATAGCTTTTCATTTCTCAGAAGAACTCTATGGGATTTTGGTTTCTCAGAACCAGCAGGGACCGCCTGCTTTTATTTATTTATTTTCAGTCGGTTTGGTAGTGGTTGCTGTGATCATGCAATGCCAAAGCTCTCCAGCAGAGGTCAGGCTTTCACAACAAAACTTTATTGTACATAAACCGCGTGAACAAAAAGGAAGAGTTTAGTTGATGAAAATCATGTTATGCTGCTACAAAATAATAATGACGAAATTTAATTTTTAGAATTTCTGGTCAGCGTGCTCACTTCGTGACGTAAAGTGAACGTGTTCAGAATGAATTAAAACTTTACTTTTACATTTTACAGAATTTACCATCTATTACGTTTGAAACTAAGAAATTAGCTAATTCTGTGTTTATCACATTTAATCCACGTCATATTAATTCATACTGTGAAGGAATGCACACAACTGATAATCAAATATCATCTTTAATGGTGGAAATGTCAGCTTTTGTGCGTTATTTTGCTTCTGGACTGCGTAAAGTTTGCGTCACCACGGTGGAGGTCCCTCAGCTGAATCGCCGCAGGTACGCTACGCACGCACAGATCAGGCAGGTGTGGGACGCGCCTTTCCTCCTCAGCACTCGCGAGCTGGGGATGAAGAGGGTGGGGGCGGCTGAGAGAGCCCTCCCCTCGCAGACATCTCCATGGATCCACTCCTTCATAACTCAACTCCTCTCCAGCTCCGCGCAGACGGCCCAAGTGTCCGAACCGGGCTGGGCCAGTTTGACGCTCTGAGTAGAATCTCCCGTATTCATTTAGTTATTTTAAATTTCCCCAATTACTTTAACAAGTCGAGCTAAAGAGACGCCCTTTCGGAGGAGGCGCGCCACTCTCCATGTGAGAGTCTCCCGGTCGCCCAGCGCGCCCCCACGCCCGCGCCGGTGATGCCATGCCGCGAAGCTCCACCGGCGAGGAGGGCGGCGGTCCGGGGCTCTGGATGAAGACCGCGGCTGGAAAGCGGGCGCAGGAGTACCCCCTGAAGGATGTGGAGTCCGGCGGGAGGGCGATGAACAGCGCGGCGCGGGCCGGGGACGCGCTGCTGCGCCCCGGGGCGGCAGGTGCGGCGGGGCCGGACAGGAAGCAGGGCGCGCGGCTCAGCCTGCTGGGGAAGCCGCTGACGTACAGCGCGCAGAGCGGCCGCAGGAACGCTCGCTACCGCCGGCTGCAGAATTACCTCTACAACGTGCTGGAGAGACCCAGGGAGTGGGCTTTCGTCTACCACGCGTTTGTGTGAGTACTTTGGAAAACTGCAAACTGCTGTTGTTGTTGAGGCGCACATGCCATGACCTCTCCTTTATGAGGTCTAATTGAATCATCCTCCACCCACATGAAGGTCACATGCAGTCACTCCATCTCTTCTCAGCTGTGAGGTTGTCTTTTATCTTATGTGATCACCTGTTGCGCATGTCAGAGGAGCCATGATTTGATACTCCACCAGCAGATTTTAGCGGAATAAGATCAGTCCAGGATGGAGATTCTCAAATTATCTCCATTAGAAAAGTTCTTAAAGACCCAGTTCAATGTCTTTAACATATTATTGTGGCATTTTTCAGATGATGAAGGACATTTATAAAAATCAATTTAGCTAAAAATGTCATTTCTTCTTTCAAACTCTTGTGAATAATGAGCAGACAAAAAATGTTTGTCAAAGATCTTTGTAACTTAAAGCTCTCTGCTCTGTTCTGTTGCATCCACTTGTCGATGACTACATCTCAGCAAGAGTCCCACTCACAACTCAAGAGGTAAATTTCTCATAAACTCCTGCCGCTCTGCAGGAACTATATTCCAATGGCAAACAATGACACATGGCTTTATTATTACTATTTTGCCTGAAAACAGCATAATCATAACTAAGAAAAACACTGGGAACAATTTTACAATTGATCAAAAGATGATCAGAGTGGAAGTTTAAGCCCACATTTTCTTTCAACTTATAACTTTATTTTAAAAATAAAATAAATTCCCCTCCGAG
The DNA here is from genome assembly GCA_003999625.1 of Oryzias javanicus. Classification (NCBI taxonomy): domain Eukaryota; kingdom Metazoa; phylum Chordata; class Actinopteri; order Beloniformes; family Adrianichthyidae; genus Oryzias; species Oryzias javanicus. The sequence goes on along the minus strand of CM012451.1, from coordinate 8,262,589 downwards.
GTTGAATGCCCTTTTAATCTACCCAGGAGCGTGCTCTCACATTTCTTTGAAAAGAACAAAATCCCGAGAATCATTTTGCAACCAGAAATTAACTGAAATTATTACATTTAATTTTTGGTTTAATTTGTGGCAGAATTAAAATTATAATGTGAACTGAATCTTCTGTGTTTTCATACATTTTTACTATGAATGTTGATATTAAGAAAAATAAAATTAAGGAGTAACTTTTTAAGGATTGGGGACCCGAGAATCAGACATGCCCATGGCCCTAAAATCCTACAGTACGCCCCTGCTTTTTAATATTTTGTAGAAGCTTAATGTTTTTCTTTTTTTACCAGTGTTTGTCTGAATTTTATGATTTTACCAGCCAACTGGACTTGTGCGCTCTTTTGGAATATGCTTCTCGGCAACATGATGGCACATGTGGAGGAGTGGAGCTGTGAAAGGAAGTGGAGCTGTCAGAGGAGGGGCTGCAAGGCCGGATGCTGACGTTTTATTTGCTCCTCCAGGACGGCCGGGGGGGTCACGGGGTTAAGCCGTTACATCTGCTCGCAGAGGCAGCATCCCACACTTTTGGTTGTTCTGATCTTTAGACGAACTAGTTTGTGGGACAAACAGGAGTTTGCAGGAAGAAACTCATCAGCAGCAAAAGAAACCCAAGAGGCACTGATAGGAGCTTTGAGAAACACTTTTAATTGAAACAAATTATTCTTTTAAAAATTTTTGAGCCTTAATAAGCATCCCTATGAGTGTCGTCTTGTCCGCAGTGTTACCCTTTTAATGTTTTATTGATCAAAGCAAAGGAATAGATGGACATTCACTTTTAGTTAAAGAGGGAGCTTTTATGAAGGTGAAGGTTATGGCAACCGTGCAACTTGTATTATTGGTTTTGTCATTGATGAAAGCTTGCAGGGGTTTTTGCGTAGAATGTATTATTTGTTTCTGTTTTGCTTTTCGACTTCTTAAAATTGAGCTCTTCTTAAAGTCCCTCTTTGATCATAAAAGCGTCTTCTAATTATGATTATGCTGATTTTAGCCAAAATGATTTAAAAAACTGTTGTTTTTGAAGACATAGCTTCTGCAGAGTGGTGGAGGTTCATTACATATTCACCTCAGAGTTGTGGGTGAGACAGTTGCCGTGGAGCAACTCCGCCCCCTTTCCGGTTGTGTAGTGGAGCAAGGAGATTATGTCCTGCCTATCTTATTTTCTACGCAACAAATACTTAAATCTTTTTCATACTGCATTTTTTTCATGATTCACAATGACTTAAAAGAAGAAATACTCAGAAATGTATTTTTAAGCTTAATTTTATTCCTTTATGTCCTCCGTCATCAGAAAAATGCCACAAAAACATTTTTATCAGAGTGGGTCTTTAAAGTACTGATGACACACATTTGCATGTTTATGAACTACAAGCAAAGTTGCCACACATGGTAAAAAGACTGTTTTCCCCCCCCATTCATCTTTTTTATTGACGAAATCAAGAACAACAAAACATTTTCTTCTACGAATTACATCAGCAGGAAGCAATGGGTTTTAGCCATTGACTGTATAAGAGAACTGGACTTAGTCAGTGTGACAACATCTATAGAAAATTCCTTAATTCCAGCTCCAGTTTATTTAGTCGCCATTTTTTGGTGTGATATGGACGTCGAAATGTTGGAGCCACATCTCAGATAGCAGTGATAAATGTGAGTCTGTGTGAGTCAACATTTCTGTGGCAACCACTCCCACCAATCAGGAGTGAACTTGTTGGAAGTCCACATCTTTACCACTTGAAAGTGTGATAAATGTTTCAAACATTTGACATGAGACCTCATACTTTCTCTGATTGACGAGCTTATGACTTGAGAAAAATATTAGGAAAGAAAATAAGGATGATCAATAACGCGTTAAAAAAAAACATCAGTGCAAGAACTGTTATTCTGACAGTAATAGGTGTTTATTTATCTATAGAAGTCTGTGGGATTTTGACTTCTTGGAACCAGAAGGTACTTCCTGTTTTGGGGGAGGGTCACTCAGTCCAGGTCTCATACATTTAATGAATTGCACCCTATAGTGCACAGATTGAAACAATGGTTTATATATTCAAAATGCTTCTAAAAGAATTGTGTATGAAATTAACAAAAATAAACATACAAAAATACTTCTTTATTTCAAAAATCATCATATGTGCTTGCCATCTACCTTAAAGCCCATTAACTTGCAACAGGTATCTAAAAAATGTGTCATTTCTGATTGAATGAACTGATCCAAGCATTCAGTAACAAACAGGAAATAGATTGTGGAACAGCCTTTCTCTCACTAACATCATGGCCATGAAACTGATCGACATGCATGTCAAACAAATGACACACCAGTCTCATTTGGGAAGGTCTAGAAGTCAATAGTCACAACCCTGATTACCATGATCCCATTTTCTTTTCCTTTTTTGACCAATTTTGTACTTTCCTTGGCTAAATTCACTTCCAGCTTTTCATTTGGCAGCTTTTGCTGTTAATGTCAGCTTCTTGCGTTAATTAAATGTATTTCTTTGGCTATATTCTACTAATTTAGCACAAAGCCAGGAACTTCAAGCTTTCATCACTTCTTAATTTCCTTTGGTGCTTAAACCCACTCCATCATCTTCAGTGAGGAGCTTCAGCGTTCACACGTGGAAGTTTCTACAGAGTTCTTCTGAGCTTGAAAACAAAGCAGATTATTGGAGGGAACAAACTCAGTTCGGGTTTGGTTTATGAAAAATCCTCAATTGTAGTTTTTCATGTGGAAATCTGCTGTATAAATCAGATTTTTGTGCCAAATAGTGCTCCTACACTGAAAAGCTGCTGGCATAAGGAGTCCGTGTCTTAATAAGGCGGCGTGTGTCGGGCTAATCGCATTTGCTGATATGGATGGCAGCTGCAGTCGGGCGAAACTCAGCTGACGATAATTTTCTGTGAATGTGCTGTTTTGTCTCACAGTAATTTTTCACTAAATATTTTATATTTTCTGTTTTCCAATTATTACGAGTTTCAAAAGAACTGAATGTGTGTGTGATTGGGCTTCCAGAAAAACCCACTTCAAGGAAAATAGTGTTTTGGTGTTATTAACATTTTCTTGAAGAATTTTCTGACGATGGAGGACGGATGTAATGATAATTAATCTTAATATTGCATTTCTGGGCATTTCTTTATTCAGTTCGTAGTGAATCAGAAGCAGATGAAAAATACTGTTTGAAAATCTTGTAGTTGTTATGTAAAAACTACAGTTGGGGGGCAACTGGCTCCCTGCTCCAATCCACTCTAATGTATCATCTTGCAAACAAATAGATTCATGTACGTCTTTGTTTTCCTCATCTTCTGGGTCAAAACTGTAGCACAGTTAATTCTAGCTTTGGGTTGTGGGGGGCTGTAAGCTAGCAGGAGAAAGTGTAAAACAAAGGACTAATGCAGTGGCCTGCAACCTGAGGCTTCAGAGTCTAATGCGGCTCTTTCATTCCTCTATTGTGGCTCTTTACTAGTTAATTAATTAACTTAGGTTTAGATTTTTGACATGTCATTAAGTCCAAACTGATTAAAATGATGATAAAAGGTTTAATCTACTGTCAGAGTGGTATATAATCAGTGGCTTTATCTTATTGCATTTACATGTATATATAAAAAAATGTGGATTCTACATTAATGTCATGTTTTTATTTACTAGTAAAAGAAGAAAAAGGATGAAAAAACACAAAAGTCATAATAGAAAATCTCATGTTTCTTGCATTTTTCAATTAAAGTAAATCTGCTGCAGCTGGAGGATCTGATTAAACACAGGATGTGTTTTATTTTGAAAGGAACTTGAATATGCTATTGTCAAAGTGAGAGAAAAAATTGTTATACATGGAATAACTGAATTGTATAGAACATTTCAAAGCTATATTTTATAAATGAATGGCTTAATAGCCACAAAAACAAAGAGGATTTTTCCAATTTTGAGGTAAAACTTTGCGGCTCTCGCTGAGTTTCGGTCCATAAGATCCTGGACCAATTGGCTATTGTAGCGTTAAAGATTGCAGACCCCTGGGCTAATGGGAAATGAGTGGAGGCTTACTCTCCAGTCCTGCCCACAGCTTACAGGTGAATTTCTAATGAATTTCTACCGTTTTGCAGAAAATGTTCCTTAGTACACTCTGATCACATAAACAGAACTTACAGGTCCCTCTTGGGATTTTTTTCTCTTTTTTAGGGGAGGGATCCATACGAGACCCTTGAATCTTACCTACTTCATTCTTACTTACCCTTACGCGTTGTATAAGTGGTCTCTACGCCTGCAGCATGCCTGTCGTAAAAATGCGCTGGAACATTTTCGCCCTACAGGCTCAGCGAGTCTTCTACGATGTATCTTCCATGTGAGCCATCTGCATGCCCTGTATACAGGTTTGCCCATCTTCTGCCAACAGACAGCCTGTATCCACCTGTAAGGCAGCTGGGACTAAACCAATCAATTGTTGAAAACAAATAAAATATTGTGCTGTTTCAAGAAACTTTGTTTCAGTTTCTAAAATAATACTTTCTGTGTTGATAAATGGAGCGCGTAGTTTTCCCTAAATTTAAATCAGATATATCTGTATCTTAAAATACTTATTATGTACTTACTGTAAATAATCTAGAATTATATTAGTCCTCAAAATCCATCAAATAATCCCAGAAATCTTCAAAGTATAAAACTTGGGTGTCCTCCTGTCTTTAGCAGAGAATAACATACTTTGGAACATGGAGAAGCATCATAAATCTGCTCTGAAATCCAGAAAGTTTCTCATTTGTGTCAGAAAATATCCCATTTGGATGCTGAACAGAAAAGTCTCCTGCTGCCAGAGCTGCTTCTAATCTTACACTCAATTACAGATCATCAATCCTGAACAGAAGAACACTTCCAAGTGCCCTCAGCATCAAAGGTACCGAGGAGAGACTGCTCTTTGTTTCCCGTGAACGTTTGAGACACCTGAGCGCATCAAAGGGTCCCGCTTAGACTCGCGTTTCCACCCAGGTCAGACGGAAACGGTTGGCTGGCACCCAACGGAAAATGTTGGAAACCCAAACATGTTGTCACGATTGCAGAGGATGGCATGTGTTTGGGTTCGGTCTGACCTGGACAGCGTCACCGTGGAGGGTTTGATGGGGGCGGTGGGAATGTGTCCGGATGGAGGGAGCGGGGATGGGGAGCTGCATGATGGACTGAATATTTAGAGATGGAGACAAACAATTTAAACTGTCGCTGGATCATTGTCAAGAAAAAACTCAGGTGTTTTTTGTCAGATGGCAGCAAAAAAGTTTTTCTCCAAGGCAGAGAGAGGTCTGCAACCTTTAACACTACAAGAGCCATTTGGTCCAGGTTCTTAAGGACTCAAACTCAGCGAGCCGCAAAGTTGACCTCAAAGTTGGAAAAATACACTGTAGTTATTTTTTTGTGGCCTTTAAGCCATTTATTTATAAAACATAGCTTTGAAATGTTCTCTACAATTGAGTTTTTCTAAATATAACAACGTTGTCTTTCACTTTGACAATAGCACATTCAAGTTCCTTTCAAAATAAAGCACATCCTATGTTTAATCAGATCCTCCAGCTGCAGCAGATTTACTTTAATTAAAAATGCAAGAAACATGAGATTTTCTATGATGACTTTTGTCTTCCTTCATCCTTTTTCTTCTTTTACTAGTAAATAAAAACATGACTACATTAATGTAGAATCCACATTTTTTAATCTATACATGTAAATGCAATAAGATAATGCCACTGAATATCAACCACTCTTAATTAGTTGAAGTCATCGCTGGTCATCTACTTGTGTATTTGCCAACACTCGGAAAGTACATGACAACATCGGTTTTATAACTTTAAAAAGTCATGCTAAAGCAAAAATCATTACTTACATTAAGTGTAAACTTCTGTGCTTCAGAGCACACCCAGGTGAAGAAATTCATGCACCCTTCTGGGGGAGAGATAGCCAGCCCGAAGTCACTAAGGCTCGTCCTTTTGGACTCCTCTACAGCTTCAAATATCCGGAGCCAGAGAGGTAGGGAAACAATTTGGATTCGGCTGTGAAAAAAAAAGTCTGGAGCAGCTCTCACGAGATTTGCAACACTTCAACATTTCAACCAACCTTCTCCCAACTGTAGGTGATGGACATGCGCCAGTAAACAGTAGAAAAAGAGGAAGAAGCCCCTCCCTGCATGTCCAATGTGAACAACATGGAGTAAACACACGTCACATGCTCATTTGAACGTAGCTTTAAAGGAGCAGTTGTCAAACTATTTAAGTTTTTATTTTGTAGGAAGTATTTTTCTATTCATTTTGATAGTGTTCCCACCCTTTCATGAGGTACGGGTTATGCGCTGGTTCTTTTGTATCAAGTCTCGAAAAAAAATTGTTAAAAAAAAATCCATAATTAGTTTGCATCAGAGGCTTAAGGAGAATCCAAGCGTTCGCTCATTAAGAGGTCGTCCGCCGCCATGAGAGCTCACCGCTGAGAGGACAAATATACCGTGACATTTCAGCAGGTTGCACAGGAAGTGTGTAGGTGGTGGGGGCGTTCATGTGTGTGCTGAGCGGGGGCTTGGAGAGAGCAAGAGTGAGGTCTGTGGTGTACAGGTATGGAGGATCACATGGTGTCAGTGTCACCCTGTGTGGGGGTGTGTGTGTGTGTGTGTGTGTCCACCGTTAGTCATCCATCAGCAGAGGTGCCACTTTGCAGAGCAGACTGCAGTGCTGATGGATGGAGACGGGCTGAGCTTGTCGCTCTTCCTGCCCACACAGAGTTCATAAAGGCTGCTGCGCATCACACAGCCACCCTGCCCCGCCCTCCACGCTCACCTCAGACATGGTACTGCCCCATCCGTTAACGAGAACAGGCCTCGAAGTGCAGGGCAACAAGAAAAGGACGGAATTGAGAAAAAAGGGGAATTTTGGAGAGATCTGATTCCACCAAAATAAATTAAAACATGATAGATCTACCTAAATATACTGATATGTCAATATTTACAACAAACAATCTAAAAGGTTCATTTTAGCTTTTTTAATGTGCGAAATGTGACAATTAAGAACAAAATGTATGAGAAAAAAAACATAAAATCTTTTTTTTTTATTTCTAAAAGCGTTATTTTGCAATTTCTTAGCGTGTATTAAAACAACATGGACTTATTGGATAGAAAAAATCTGCAAAGAAAAGAGACAAAAAATACAGAAGTGATTAAAAAAACTTAGTAATTAAAAACACAGAACATGGCCAACATAAAAAGTAGTGAACAAATCTGAAATGGAAAGGAGAAATGAAGACAAAGGAAATGATAGAAACATAAGACAACAAAAAAAGTATTTAAAAAAATAATTTTACAGAAATCTGTCACTTTAAATAAAAAAAAATGCCAATAACAAAGTTAAAAAAAACATTAAATATAAAAGGCCAATGACCAATTAAAAACATATGTAAACATAAAAAGACATAAATATTATAAATTGTAATTAAATTATGATGGCGAGGAAGCTGTTCAGTGGAAAAAAAATGGGAGAGCAAAAGGCAACAGGGACGGCAAAACGAGTGCAAAAAAGGAGTAATGATGTGTCAAAAAAGAGAAGAAACGACTTCAAAATTAAAAATATAGATGGTGAAATAAGGAAATAAAAAAAAAAGTGAAGGGAAAAATGGGAGCAGTTTTTAAAGGCCTCGGAGCTTCTTAACCTGAAACTCATCACCTTTATTTAATTTTTGTCTGTGAAATTTATGAAAACTTCTCAAAATGAGTCATTTAGCTTCAAAAGGAGTTCATTCCTTCTCACCCCGCGCTCTCTGTCCGCCCGCGAATGCCTCACACCGGCATTCAGAAGAATTATGATCCTTTTCAGGTGCTGCAGCCCCACCTGGGAGAGCGTTAATATTTCAGTGGCTGGAAGTTCAGCCTGAAATCTTTATGAGCACACATCTGTACTGACACGCTGTCAGCCGTGGAAAAACAAGTCCATGAATAATTTACCCATGTGGTCATTTTGCGTGGCAATGCCCTGATTCAGGCGGAAAAGCATCGGCGGGGTTGAGGTGTCCGGGCAGACGCCCGCCTCACCTGACAGCTTTCCTCCTTTGTTGAAGGGATCTCGGGGGACATCATTTGTCACGTCAGTCAAATAATTGGAGGTGCAGAAGTGCTGAGAGTTGCAGGAGGCAGAGAAGACGTGACGAGCGAAGAGAGGAAATGGAAAGAGAAGCGAAGACTGCTGAGGAAGATGATTACAGTCAGGAACACAGATATGAGTTTGGGCTTTCATTCTGGGCAGCAATTTAGTTTCCTCACATGCAAAAATAAAAAAACTGTTTGGAGCAGCTGTCTGGGGAGGGAGACTATAAAAAATTTGATCCCTTATAGGTTAAAAAATAAAAAATGAATAGGTTTATTAGTCACTTTTCTGACCCCTGCCTCACAACTAATATTTGTCGCACCTCCGATCATCTTTTAATCTATTCTTAAAGCATTCCCAGTGGAATTTTAGTATGATTATGTCGTTTTTAGCAAAAATAAAAACGTTTTTGCAGAACAGAAGAAGTTTATTAGAAATTCACCTCCGAGTTGTGGGTGAGACTTTTGGTAGCTCCTTATTTACACTTTCTCCTGTTAACTTACAGAAACTCAGACTCTCAATCTAACATTATCAGCGCAAAAAAACCGATAACCAATATTGGAGCTGTCCAGCCGTATAGTTTGGAGCCAGGTGTCAGCTCGGACAGGGAAAATGAAGATGTACATGGATACAGCATGTTTTCTATGCATCAAATAATCATTTTATAAAAAACATCTTTTCATCTTCTCCTGTTTCACAATGATTTATTTGAAGAAATACTCAGAAATGCAACTGTAAGCTTATTTTTCTTTAAACATGTTCTCCATCATCAGAGAGTGTAAGTACATGTTAAAACACTAAAAACATCACTTTCAATGGAGTGGTCTTTAAAATTCTTCAGCAGACACATTCATCTGATGAGTGCAGAATGGTGTAAAGTCAGCGACTCACCATAGTTGCTCCAGTTTTCACACATCCACATCGAGCTGAGGGGCTTCAACATGCCAGGAACCAGCAGCAAACAATATTCCCAATATTCTATAAACATGAAGAATCTTCATCATAAACCCAGACAGATTAAATACTACCGGCTGAATAGGTGAATAAATCAAGAAGCTGCAGGAGGTGTAAAATCCTGACCCATCTCATCGGTGCACATAAAAATGAATTAGGACAAAATAAATCATTGTTTGCCTTCTAAATGGTGTGTTTCAATCCGCAATGTCTAAATCTGACTTTATGATGTGACAGCTTCCTTTCATTAGCTCGTCGTTTTTTTCATCGCTGGATCAGATGGACCATGAATCAGTGACACGTGAAGCCTTTCTAAGAAACCACTGAAATGTTATGTTAGTTATTGATTTAATGCATTTAAAACTTAAATCAAAAGTTTACTGTGATGAAAACTAGCTGCAAGATTGTGGCATAAAATATGTATGAACCAATTATTTTTCCAGCAGTGAGTGTTTTATTCACAGTTTCTTCTAAATAAATTCTGCCCCCATCCCATCCCTTGTTGGGGGAACCAGGCTCTCTGTGACTCTGTCCTCTGGCTTCCTTTGCCTGGTGGTCTGAAATTTTAATTCCAATTTCTTTCTTTTCTTTCTTTTTCCATCACTTTTTAGAGCAGAAAACACTGCTTGGGGTTAAAATAATAAAGAATTGGAGGATATGAGGAAGTAAGACCAGTTTACTCTGAAAGGCTTAAGAAAATCATGGTATGGCCCCTTGAAACTGACAAGAACTAAATTGGAAATTCTAGTCAATTTGAATTAAAACCATAAAACATTCCACATTTGAACATAAAGTAAGAATTTGCCAAAGTGTTGGTAGAAGAAAACAAGTTGGCAGATTATTCTGACTACTGTGTGCAGCTTTCATGTCAACATTTTGAAAGAGACTCGGTGTTTCCCAGTTGGGGATAGCAACCTGTCAGGGTTCTCAGATTAAATCTTCCACGCTTTAGCACCATAGTGATAAAAATGACCTCCTTCTGTTTCTTTTATACACTTCTTGTAAGTGGATTCATGAAGTGGAAAAAGTCTACCAAATTGACTAATGTCACAGACAAGAGTGTACTCTTACCTTTCCTTTAAGTTTATGCCTTTAGCTGAAATTTCTTCCTGAGGATTGTAGGAAATTTGACATAAAAAATTTTCAACCAGGATTTTCAACCAGACTCTTCTATATCTTCATACAGTGAATCAAAACATGACAAAGATTGAAGTTTTATTGTTCAATTCTAATGAACTGATTCAAATGTGTTAAAAAAACAAAATTATTATTTTTTTCATGACAAGATGTACACAGTTCTATTTATGATCTCCACTTACTTCTCTTTTTTTGAATTCTTCTTCCAGTGGTCTTTTGAACAATTTCTTGATATTTGCTGTAGGGGATTAAGTTTTTGGTTCAGAAGTTACAGTTTTGGTTAGTATATACATTGATTGTGGATATGTCCGAATTTCTTCCCTCCTCACTTTATAATGTACTGTAAAGATTGTTCACCATTTTGTAGTGCTGTCCAAATCTACATTTACAAAATCGAGTGCATTAGAAATTACCCAGAAGTCTTTGCGAAAAACTACTGTGCATTCATGCTCACTACATGACCAAATATAAACCACAATGCATTGTGGTCGAACAATTTTTGTAAAAAAAACAAAAAAAATGTTTAATTATAATTTCTGTAAATAAACCATCTACATTTTCATCATCAGAACATAGTGGAGTCACAGACATTGTGAAATGTTCCTATTCGTTTGATTTTCACTTTGTGAAATCGGTAAAGTCATATTCAGCAAAATGAAAGAAAAATAGTGAGTTCAATCCTCGCTCCCACCAGCCAACCGTCATTGTGTCCTTGGGCAAGATACTTGACCCTACCTCCAGTGTGGCTCCACTGGCGTGTGAATGTGTATGAATGTCCCAGTGATGGTCAGAGGGGCCGTAGGCGCGAACTGGCAGCCACACCTCTGTCAGCCTGCCCCAGGGCAGCTGTGGCCACGGTAGTAGCTTACCATCACCAAATATGAATAAAGTGTGAATGAATAATGGATATTCATTGTAAGCTCTTTGAGAAAAGCGCAGATAAATCTTATCCATTATTATTTATTATTATTAAAGCAGCCAGGTTACTTTGTCAAAAAACAGCGGAATTATGTATACCAGCAATCTAATGGAATTAATCATTTAAAAGCATGTCTTTGATATTGGGAAAATGCAGCATAAGTTAAAAGCATTTGGAAGCATGTTAAGACATATGCTATGAATGTTAAATTAGATGAACGCAAGGACTCTTTACAGGGACTGAAAGGAATTAAATTTTTTCATTCAAGGATGGACTTACAGATGTTTTAGCTTTGGAAAAACTTGATTGTGTTTTTTAACTTCTTCCAGTGATGTCACATTTTGATTTTTAAAAATATCTTTGTTCATTAAATTGAAAGCAACTTTGTAGAGATTCTTCATTTCAGAAACAGCAGAGGACACTTAGAGAGTTGAGTAAGTTTTCTGGAGGGCACAGCGCTGGTGTGGGCAGGCGTTAGAGCTGGCTTTACTTACAGTGGGAACTCATTAATTTCTGTGATGGTGAGGCAAAGCATAAATCAGTCTGCTACAATCTGTCGGCTCAGTCACATGAAATGTTTCTGTCCCTCCAGGAAAATGACGTCAAACACTGCACAAACTCACTCACTCACTCTGTATTATGATTAAAAGATCATCTTAAACTGCCAGAACAGTCTTTGCCGCCCTTTAAAGATGCAGTGGAAGATTGTTGGAGGAGCAGCTGACTGAAGCCCTTTTTTATTAAATGCTATTACAGAGAGGTCTTCGTTGTGCTGGATCCCCGTCTGCAGCCGTCTGGAGTTTTTTTATTAAGTATAACTGCGGTTCAAGGGGTTTTTTTTTGGGTTATCAAGTGTTTATTAAAAAAAAAAAAAAAAAAATTAAAATGTAGATTGTTTGCAGTAAAGTTCTATTCCAAAACAGAAAACTCCAACTAAAGCAAACATGACTGCCCATCTTTAGAATGGAGGAAGACTGTTTTTTTGCAGATCCAGTGCAATTTTGCATACTTGTTTTTCACAGCACACTGTGTCCTGATTGGTTGTTAACCTCGTCAATACTCGGTGCCGTATCTCCTGTACAGAATTCATTCGGTTTGCTAAATTTACATAAATCTTTGACTGGACTTATTTTTCTATGGTGAATTTCCATTGTATAATTTCCGTCTTTGCTCTCATTATGTATAAACTGGGGTGGCCGTGGTGCAGAGGTAGGGCGGTCCACTCCTGATCGGAAGATTTCAGGTTTGATTCCCGCCTTGCCCATCCATGTGTCCAAGTGTCCTTGGGCAACACACTAAACCCCAAATTGCCTCTAGTGGAAGGTTGGTGCCAGTGTTTGGCAGCGGAGCCACCACCAGTGGATGGGTGAATGGGTCTGTGATTGTAAAGCGCTTTGGGCTTTCAAGGAAGGTAGAGTATACGCCATAAATTAGATCTATAGCATTAACTGTGATAATGCAAGTGTGAACGCTATTAGCTGAATGTGGCCACTGGAGATGTGAGAGTTAAAAGTTGAAAATGCTGAAACTAATAGCTGAAAATGAATCTGAAAGCTTGCCAAAATATTAGATAAATGACAAATTAGCAAAAAAAAAAAAAACACTGGAAAAATGTCTAATTTTGACAAAACAGCTAGCATAATACTAGAATATTATCAAAACTCCAAATTTGCCTAAAGAACTTAAAAAAGTCAAATTTTGACTGAACAGAGAGAATACAGCTAAATTTTTTGCTAAATTCCAAATTCCAAGTTAGCCTAAAAAACCTGGAAAAATGCCTAAATTTGCCAAACACCGCTATCATATTGCTAAAATAAAAGCTAAATTCCAAATTAACCTAAAAACCCAGTGGTTGCTGAAAATTTAAAGTTTGAATGGTGTCTCTAGCTGAAAGCTGAAAGTATGCAGAATTTCACAAGTTTTAAAGTGCACACAGTATTTGAAAGATTTGACCAATTTTCCATTCATATTATGCTCAATATTTCAAAATCTTTAAAGTTTATTCATTCCAAAAGTACCAGCAGTAATGTTCTGAACAAGTTGGACATGTTAATACCAAGATTACTGAAATCACTGAAAGAGTGATTATGTTTTTACGAGCCAAAAAACATAGAGAAAGTAGCAGGAGATTCACTATAGAGTGAATGCTGTGAAACATTCATACAATTAATGGATGAGCTAAAAATAATTTATTCAGTTTTCAAGATGTACTAAGTTGATTTTATGGTAAGAAATGAACACAACTTTGTAGCAATTGCCGTCCATTGCCTCGCTCATCAACCACTTAGTCGACTTCCTATAGAACCTAATTATGAAGTAAGGAATGCCCAAAGTGCATTGGTCTGTGAGGCTTTGTTTGCTCTCACATAGACACTGAAAGGTCAAACAGCAGGGGCTGGAGGGTGACTGATAATTTGCACTCTAGGGAACAAAAGCCACCAGTATGGCAGCATAGATTTCTGAGCCACATGGTCAAAAATCCGCAGTATGGTCTCTCTGCAGGCACTTGTATGATGGATTGTTTGGGTTTGGCCTCTGAGCTCCTTTTATAGGTTTGACAAAGTTTTTCTGAATCAATGTAACTTTATCAGTTTGTGAAAAACAGTAAGAACATATCAAAATTCCAAAAAATTATAATACTCCCATTTGGAGTTTGAAATCATTCTGGTCAGAGTCTGTTTATGTCCCAGAAGGGTCCATCGTTTTGATGGTTCAGACTTGGGTGGAGTGTCTCAGCCAAGAATGATGTAAATGAGAAAACTGAGGGAAGACTAAGCGAGGGTGCATGTGAGTGTGCAGGCACAGATCCAACCCACTGATGAGCCTAATGTGGAGCGTGAGTCTCTGTTTTCTCAGAATAAGCCGCCTCTCAGGCCTGCAGCCAACAGAGCAACCAGCCTGACACAACAAGACAGCCGGCTGTTTGGATAACATCACACCTTTTTCTTTGAACGTGAGGGACAGAGACAAATTCCCTTTTTTTTCACAATTTAAGTACTTCCAGCCAGAGATCAGAGGCAGTTCTGTTTGTGTCGAGCAGCTCTGGACCCGGGTGCTCAGAACTTCAGACATCATCAACTCGGAATAACAGGACGATCACAGGTCAGAGACTACTCAGCCCTGGCAGATTTGGAAAGGAAATTGAGAGAAAATGTAAAATATTTAAATTAATTTTAATTTGTTAATGGGAAAACTAATTGGTACACACGATTTTAATCACTGTATCAAACTCAAGATGCAAGATGTTAGCTGTATCTGTAGATATACAGATACATTTTTCAGCCCAAATGTTAAAATATTACATAAAAACTTAAGTAGGCCCTTTGATCTATGGCTTTGCCTCATCATACCATTTTAAAATAATACTTATGAGTCCTCTGTAGCAATAATGACACATGGGCTGTGCTCCATTGGAAATAAAGGAGAGCTGTATCATCTGTGAATGACTAGTCAAAAGCCCCCGTCTCACCAACGAGCAGCCTTTATAGAGCGTCACTGTTTGACCACAGTAAAATTGCAGTAAAATTTTACCAAAAGCTGCCAATCTTCTGAGGACAACATGTGCCTCAGAAGAATTCCAAGCATTCAAAGTGCAGAGGCTAGCTGGATGGTTTTTGTCCTGCAGCTGACACTGTGACTCTGTTCTTTAAGAGTAGGTGAGGAAATGCTTTGCTTTCATGGTGTCATAAAAATTGTTTGTTATCCGCGCTGTTGTTTTTAATGGCTCCAGTGGCTTAATTTTGTTTGCACATTTCCTCCATTTTGAGAAAAATGCTACAAAAACATGTTAAAACTCAATTTTAATCATAAGAAGAATCCCTTCTCTTGTTTAGTTGGAGCAATCAGGTTTAAGTTTACATTGGTAAAAAAAAAACATGAAACTTTTTAAATGAATAATTTTTATCCTCAAGGAAATGATGAGGAATAGTTTTCTTGGAACTGAACAATAGAACTTATTTGACCTCAATAGAATTAATCGGAATGGTTCCATTGATTAATAAATAAATAGCTTTTGATAGACGCTGCTACACGGCTGAAGTCAAAAGTGGAACAGATGATTGTTTTTGACTTAATAAGTTAGGTTTAGTAGCTGAACTCAGCAGATGTGTCACCAGTGACATCTAAATAACAAGCTCCTTCACATACCGTAACTCTTTGATCGCATATGCACTCAGTGTGAATCAGCTGATTCTGACTCAGAGAAAATTTATTTATTTATTTATTTATTTATTTATTTATTTCACAGGGACAGTGCACATCAATAGCATCTCTGCAATGTGCCAGAATTAGCTAAAAGCTATTTTTCATCTGTAGTCCCTGGACAGGTGTTAAAAAATTGTCTACCTAAAAATCTCAAAACATCAGTTAAATACACAAGTAAAATATATAGAAATACATTAAAAAGAAAATAATAAGAATAAAAATACAGCTTAGAAAATCAGTTATAATACATATAAAATACACATAACAATACTAAAATGCACACAGTAAAATTGGCTTTTTACATTTGTAAAGTGTTGCATAACTGTGTAAACCTACTTTTCTTCATGCCAGAATCTCCTGTTTTATGTTGATTGTGCAAACACTTTGCTTTTATAGTGTTGCACATCAGCGCAAGGGTACTGGAATTACATTGATTGCGTAAGCAGTTGAAGAGCTATGGTTGTCGAGTGAATGTCAACACTGGAGCCAATACGCCGGGTTAACTCTGCCTTTATGTTCCTCAAACTCAGAATTAAACTACAATCACATTATATCAGTGCTAACTAGCATTGGTTAACAATGATAATGATAAAAACAAAATGTATTCTCCTTCTGGAGGAGAATAAGCAGCTAATGTAATCCAGAGAGCATTTAAAAAAAGTTCTTCCATTATTAAGGAGCGTGAGAGCAGAGATGGGAGTAGTTCTGATCCTGTGGTGAACACTTGCTTAAATGTCAAGTCCATCTAATCCTGCACGAGGCCATTTATGAGGCGAGCACGGGCTAAAGAGGCATCCTTCATCTGCCAGCTGAATCACTTTAAATCTCTTTCTCCAACAGAAGAACTTACATCTTCTCCCTGCATACCGCGCTGCTGCATTACAGCACCATCAAGATGGATTTATGAAGTTTTTTATTTATCCATTTTGCATAAAATGTGACCCTTTGAAGGTCAAAGTGCTGTTTGAATTACTTAGCACAAGTGCTGTTGAGGAACTTCAGCTGCTGAGCAGATCCTCCGGCTTTGTTTCTTTTTGTTTCTTAAGCAGAGTTCTGATCAGATTTTTTTTTTTAGATGTGATGGGAAAACTTGTATGCATCCAAAATATTTAACTTTGACTTTGAATCACAGAAAATAGATATTAATGGTTGAGTTGTTTGAAACTTTTACAAACAAAAAAGTGAACATTTGTCCATTTCTAACTTCTGTCAAACTGAACCAATTTAAGCATAAGGGACATCCATCCATCCATCCAAGTTTGCATCATTTGTATCCCAGTCTTTCCTCTCTTCTAAACTAAACGCTCAGATACTCCCAGAGGATTGACTCATTCTGTAACCTGGAAGGGCATTTCTCCATCCCACCTATCAACCGTTGTCTCAGACTTGGAGCTGATCTTCATCCCATTTGCTTCATGCTCAGCTGAAACACCGCTCCAAAAAGAGCTGGTGGTCATGGCTTGATGAATGCAAAAAAACCCTACTTGGTCTGGGATTCTGAAATGAGGCATTAGGCCCCTAAAGCCAAACTCTTCTACCGTTCGGCAGTACTGAGAGATCATGTCCATGAAATTTATGAACAGTATAGGTTACAACCCTGGCAGAGTTCAATTTACTTTGGAAACAAGTTTGACTTACTGCCAGCTATGTGAACCCAACTCCGGCTCTGTTTGCACAGGGATCGAATGGTTCCCAACGTGTACTTCATACTCCCAGAGCACCCCTGGAGCAAGAGAGACACGTTCGAATGCCCGAAATTCACAAAACACGTGGATGGGATGTACAAACCTTCAAGATCCCTTGAGAATGCTAGAGGCAGTAAATGTTTGTTCCACATCCATAATAGAACCACAAAGTTCTTCTGGAATCTGTTGTGCAGGTTCCTGATCGTCAGGTGCACCTATAGATCCTCATCAATCAAGATCAAGCTCATTCGTCTCACCTGTGTTCCACTGCATAAATACTCCTCCCATTCAGTCTTTTGCTCCCAGTTCATAGTAGTTTGTTTACTCGTTTCAGAAATCTTCAAGTTCTGTATGTTTCTGACACAGATACATCCCTGACCACGTCTTTCTGTTGTCCTCACCATGTGAGTACAAAATGCATTACACTGATCATTAAGCAGTGGAAGTCTCATATACTGAAGTGTGTGTACCAGACCTGATTTAAGTTTTGTTTTCAGCAAATTATCGCAGTATTTTAGTAAACCCACAACACAACAGTGGAGCACGCTAAAACATGTTTTGCAATATCTGAAAATTTGAACCAGCGTCTTCTTGGTGGGAGGCTAGTTTGCTCCTCCAAAATTTACTCCAGTTAAAGTTGTTGCATTTAAGCATAGCCCATTTCTCTCAATAACCTATAAATATGATTACATTTTTTGTCTTTTTTTTTATTTTATTTTATTTTATTTATTTATTTTAACTTGTCCTGTCCAACAGCTGAGCAAACAGATACAGGCTGAAAACCTCTTGCGTTGGACAGATTTTAATGTTCCAACAGGGGTTTATTAAGTATAAACCCCTGTTGTATTTCATACTAAATTTTATTTATATTGATTATGTTGTATTGTTTTTCTTTTTAGTTTTAAAAAAAAAAATACAATGAAATTGAATAATTGTGTGTTTGGTGATTGAATGATTCAGTTGCACTAAACTTAGAGCTGACAGTATTTAGCAGACACTTTCACTCAAAGCAACTTAAAGTCTCCCTCCATTGAAAATCATGTTTTTTGAGTTTTTAACATGTATGTATGTGTAGCATTCTTCTTCTGAAAGAGAACAAATATGGTAAGAAATCATTTTGCTTTGGTATTTCTCCTTTTAAATCACTGTCAATCAAACTGTCTCAGAAATTCTCTGTTTGAATTTGTTTGTAGTTGATACGTCACAAGAGCTCTTCTGCAAATTCGCCAAGCCCCTCATCAGGTTCTGGGGAAAAGAAGATGGCATCTTCCCATTGACTGCAGTCAAATGATCCGTCATTTGCATTTCCGTGGTCAAATGAGCCGTCACTGGATTTTTTGTGAGAGTTTCATAAAATACTTACGGTAGCAGGACAAGAACGCTGGAAAATATCAGCTAGACTGTATACAGATTCTTGATGTGACCATGGAAATGCAAACGGCGGATAATTCGACCGCAGTTGTAAAGGATCGGTGAAAGTTCGGTCCGTGAATCTCAACTTCCTCGTCAGAGTTGACCTGCAGGTCAAAACGAAACTGCTAGACATTTTTAAAGAGTACCGATGATGAGTTAAGCTAGTGAGACACCGAGCTATCATAATCAGACAGGAGGGGTCGGGGACAGATGAGCGCCGCTCAGCTCCAAGAGCGACGCACCCCCAGAGGATATTTTTCAGACCGAAGCTTCAGATCAACATGAAAAATATCGCTTTTTAAGACATTTAGGTTGTGGGATTTGGGTTAAAAACGTCATAATCATAATTAAAACACTACTGAGAATGTTTCAGAACATAATTCTTAAAGAATTATGGATCTTTAAGAATTCATCTAAAAGAATTATGTTTGGAACCAGAAGTAATGTGCAAGTGTTGAGTCTCTGTTTTGGTGTTTTAGATTATGTAAAAAGTTCTATGGGACGTTTTCTGTATTTGTTTTCTATTCCCCTGTATTTTCAAAGCTCATCTCTTCTTTAGGTTGCAGCGCTCCGATGAAAGACGTTTGAGCATTTATCCAGCATTTTGAAGCCCGGCTAAATTTGCTCTTCTTCACATCTTTTTTGGATTTCCATTAAGAATTACATATAAACATGGGGAACAGATCCATTTTACTATCTTTGTATCAGAAAGTGCAGTTTAATCATATTTGCAGATGATTCAAGTTGGTTCTTCTGTAAGTGCATCTATTATTAAGCATCTATTTTTTCCTACAGTTACAGTCAGATGCTCAGGTTGGCCTTTGAAATGACGTTGGGAAGAAAGGGTAGATTGATGTTTGGTGTCATCGG
The DNA here is from genome assembly GCA_003999625.1 of Oryzias javanicus. NCBI lineage: Eukaryota > Metazoa > Chordata > Actinopteri > Beloniformes > Adrianichthyidae > Oryzias > Oryzias javanicus. The sequence goes on along the minus strand of CM012451.1, from coordinate 8,243,281 downwards.
CTTGCCGACATCACCTCCGTGTTGGGTTTAATCGATCATTTAGAGTAATGAAGTTTCCACGCCGCGCAGCATGGACGAACGCAACCCGCTGCTCCGCCGGCCTCCAGGCCATCGATCTTCTCTGAGGACAGACTCCCGCAAACAGCTGGAAGCACAAAACACAACTTCTGTTATTAAACTCAACATGCCGCTCATGTCAGGTGTCTCAGGATGTGGTGGATAAATACCGGAGCTGAAATATGAGAGGCAGTCTGACGTCTGGGTTCTTTTTGAAAAACAAAAGCCTTTTCCTGGTTTTAAAGCGTGAGATCTTTTGAGGCAGTCTGAGCCAAAGCCTCACAGCCTTATATGTGGTTCCAAATGTTTTCCTCTGTATTTATCAAAACTAGAGGCAGAAATACTGACTATTTAAAAATGAGCAGTAATGAACTGACTTTTAACTCACACTGCAGAGTCACGGTTAATTCAAGCCGTCCTCCTGCCAAAAGCGTCCGACGCGTTCACTGTGAGCGGGCGCCTCTCCAGACGGTCTCTGATGCCAGCCGCTCTGGAGCGTGTACCAGGCAGGAAATGACCGTGCAGACAGCAGGTCCAGCAGAGGTCGGGTTCACTTTAATATCAGTGTGCAAAACGTTTAAAAATATGGAACATTTTATGTATATCCCTCGTATCAGTGAAAATATCTGCCAGTAGAACTAAAATACGTTTAAAAACTAAATTAAATCTTGAAATCAGCTTTAAACATTCGTATTTGTTTTTTTTCTGTCAATATTCCCACAATCTTTTGAGTCTGCAGGTAATGTCTGATCAATTCTTTTCTGTGTTCTTCTGAAGAATAAGGTGATAAATTCTTCCCTCTTTCCAGACTCTATAGGCCTCATTTAGTATGTTTCGAATTGGTGCAGATGATTGCGCTTAGTTTTATCTTGTCGTTTGTATCCATTTTTACACTTTAAATTCATTATTAGAGAAAATAGCTTGATACCCAACCAAAAAGTCCTGAATAGGAAATAAGGGTTGAAACCAAATTCGGCTTCAAAGACCAAGACCTAAATGTTTCTCCAGAAAGGAGAATGAAATCTTTCATCAACCCAGTGAGGCAGCATGAGCACATGTCGGCGTGAGCAGCGACAGAAAGGCCCCAGCAGTAGGAACCAGGATAATATACTTGGGTAATTTATGTTTGTTTGGACTCCTGCTTTCTGAAGAGGAGTTGCTGTTCTTGGCTCTCAGCTGCAGATCTAAAACCTTTATTGTTGGCTCCTCTCTGTAACGCCGAGGCTTCTCTCATGGCGCATTTGTGAATAGAGTTTATTCACGGAAGCTGAATAGCTGAGTGCTTTTACATGCGACGTGCTGGCTCCGGCTGCCGAGGAAAACAAAGATGCCGCCGTGCACATCTTAGCAGAGCTAGTGTGACACATCAGTGCGGCAGGTGAGCTTCAGGAGGGTGCTGGCATGCTAATGTGTTCAGAAATTAGATTTTCCATTCTATTAAAAAGCAGCATCATGTACCCGGACTTACAGGAGTGTTCAGCTTCTTCAGCCCAACATGCAACATGACAAACGTCTTCTCCTGTTTCTGTCTCCTGGCCTTGTTAAGTAAAGAAAAGGAGCAGAGGGAGGCGGGATGCTTTAGAGAGGCCGGCGGATGAGTTATGGTCAGAGGTTTTTGAGGTAAACGCTGCACCGAAAGCAGATTAAAGATATCAGGGCCGACACCAAACATTCCCGACCTAGCCTGGCTCCATCCAGCAGAGTCGTGGGCCGTCTAAATCAACATTTCAGGACTCCTGGGTTCACTGTTTCTGACAGTGAGCCGAGGCCACCTAAGATTATGTTGCTCTTGTACTGCCGTCCTTCACTTTTCCTTCTCCCACGATACCACCAATCTTATTTCTTTTTTCGTATTTATTTATTGGAAGACTGTATTGGAAATTCATGTGATACCTGTCTGACTAACTTCTTTTTTAAATGTAATCATAGGTGGTCCTTTTATACAAATCTCCATTCCATTATTGGATGGTAAAATCTCAGTTTTGAACAGGAATAATGAGTCTGAAACGTTCCAGTCCGATGAAAGTAGTGTTTTTGGGTTTTTAACATGTACTTTTGGCCTTTTTCTGATCATGGAGGAAATCTATAAAGACAATTAAGCTTAAATTTTTTTTTTTTTTGTATTTCTTTATATAAATCATTGTGAATCAGGAGCAGACACAAAAAATGCCATTTGAAAAAGAGACGTAGAAAAAAAAAAACGGGTGTGCCACAAGCTCCCTGCCATGATCTCTAAACAACAGGGAGGGGAAGTGGGGGCGGGGTTGCTTCACAACAACGGTCCAGCCGACATCTCAGAGGTGAATTCCTAATGAACTTTGCAGAAACTGTCCTAGAGAATTACCAATTTGAAAAAAATTTTTGGATAAAAATGCCATAATCATAATTACAGATCCACCAGAAATGATTTTAAAGTAGATTCAAATTTGACTGAAGTGGAACTTTTAAGATGTGATATTGCTATATTTGGAAATATATCTATATAAGTTGCAAACCAATGTAAACTGGCAATAAACCAGCTGTCGTTGGCTGAGTGGTGGATTGGTTTGAATCCGCGGTGGGGTCACACTGAATGTTCTGAGGGGGATTTACACGAGTCACAAGTCTACACTGGATCTGGTTTCTTCTGAAAATCCTCTTTTTTTTTTTTTTTTTTTTTTTTTTGTGTGTTGTAAAACCTTACCTTAACTTTGGCTTGGACCAAACAAGACAACTCTGTTTTTTTTCTTTTTGAGAACTAAAGTTCTGGTTCACAGTTTTGTCCATTTCAGTCTTTGTTTCTCCCCGGTATCACAAAAACAGCAGTCCAATCTATTGGAAGAACCAGCCATGAAATCCGCTCTCACAATAGTACAAGGTTTTGCAAATAAACATTATTACAGCAAAGAAATAGGCTATCAAACAAAAGATTTCTTTCTTTTTTTTTTTTTTTTAACAAAGTTTTGACATCTTTAGGCCCATTTCCATCTGCAGATATCAGAGACTGTGGGGACGTTTTGTTTGTCTTAAATACCTTTTAACATTAATTTTGAAACGAGTAAAGATTGTCAAAAGTGCAAAGAAACCTCAAAAACTTCATCATGTTCTACTTTAGATTCCAAGTTAGGAGTTCAGGAAATATTTGGACAAATTAGCCAGAACTAGGTGAGTTTATAAGTCATGACAAAACCAAGCATTAATTAGAAAAGTACGGTGGCCCTGAAGTGCAAATCACACCAACAAATCACTCAACCCAAAAACAGGTTAAAGGCCACAACAATGATTAAAAAAGTAAATAACTGAAAAAAACATGAATTTTTAAAAAATCTTAACTAAATCCCAACAAACAAAATTAATCAAAGTAAAAGGAAACATGTCTGAGAACAAAAGTGATTTCAAGAGAAATTAAAATGAAATGTTAAAGGCCAAACTTTTACTGAAATTGTGTTTTGTTTTTTGGATTTCTAAAATGCAATTTATTATTATTATTATTTGCCTTCCTTTTGTAATTGTTGTTATGATGTTTAATATTTTTTTGGCTCAAATGATTTATTGATGTGATTTGGACTTCAAAGCCACCATAGAAATGATACCTTTTTTTTTTTATTTGAACAAAATGTCATCAAAACATAGTTAATTCCTGCTTTTATTTCTTCCTTCTCTCTTTGTGTTTTGGACATTTTTACAGAGATCTGGTCATTTTGTTTTGTCAAAAAAAAAAAACAAAACAGAAAAATGAAATTTCGTAGTTGAGGAAAATAGTCTTGTTCTTATAAGTTTTCTGCCTTTAAAATACTTGTGCTGATATATAAAGTAATCTCTAATAATTTCAGAAGTATTAATTTACTGTGGAACTTCAAGCATCAGAAGCTGAAACCGCCCTCTGCAATAAAACAGCAAAAGTGTCTCTTATATTTGTGAGAAAATTGAGTTATTTTTCCTGATTTATTGCGCAGAAAGCAGAGTCAAAGCTAAAAGTTTGGGATGGTTTCATCTCGTGTTTGTGGTGAAGGAACACAATGTCTCACAACAACCAAACCGACATTTTACATTTCACAGCTGACGCGCTTTTCTTTTCTTTCTGAGGATACAGCTGCGGTTTCTCCGTATGCTTTGTCACAGCATCAGCGGCGCAGATGTTCCTGCAGGGTTTGCGTGTGATGCGCTGGTGACCCTGACCCTGTCGGTGTTCTCGTGCACTCTGAGAGCACCAGAATGACTGTAGTGTTGGGAAGTATTATCAGAAATGTGAAAACGGCATTTTTTTTATTCTATTGATCATGAAATAATCCTTGGAAAATATAATTTGCCCGCCAAGAAAGGTCCTTTTAAGTGAAGGCGTCTGGCAGCCACTGTGCGTCTGAGCGAGGCGTGTGAGGCTGTAATGGTTTTTCCGTTATGAATCACTTTTATTATTCATAATTAAAAAAAGCAGCAAGCCTATTACTTCAAGCAAAAACAAAAACACTGCATCACCCTACAGATGGCCTGTAATCTCATTCTTTAATTGGAAGTATATGAGTGGAGCAGATCAAAACCTCTGTGGGGGTGAGAGTCCAGCATTGGGAGGGGAAGGGGGGGTACTATATATATTTTTTTTTAACTTTTTAATTTCCCTTAAAAGAGAAAATCAAGATATGCTCTACAGGAACTTTATTTTGAAAATCAAAAGTTTTTTCTAAACACATTTGTGTTTTTTGCTCACTGTGAAGTCCTTTCAGTGAGTTTTTTCTTTATGTAATAAAGTCAAAAGTCTTGTCTTTCAGAAAACAGTCTTATTTTCAACTTGCAAGAAAAAATAATCCTACCTTTAATGTTTTTCAAAAGTAAAATAATCTTAGTTTGAGAAAATACGTCTTAGTGACTAGAACATTTTTTCTCCTAAAAGAAGAATTCTTGCTTAGTAAGACTAACCCTATTGGCATTGTCTTTTGCATTTTTTTGGTTATTTATTTTATATTCATTTTTATTGAATCTTTCAACATGTGTTTCAACAGTACATGGAGTAGTGGTGGGTCTAAATTTCCACCTTGAATTTCCTGCTTACAAACATAATATCACATAGGACTGTACTCCAATGAACATTCTCCACATGTTATCGTTTATCTTCATGCTCCTCACCAACAACCCCAATACCTGTCATAAATGAAAGCTTTATCGATCAATACATTTACACACCATTATTTCAAAATAAAAAATAATAGTATAATGAGGCACCAAAACAAAAGGAACAAAAAAAAAAAAAAAAAGCGAGAAATTAAACTTTTCCCATTCCAATCTGAGAGAGTAAATTAGCTTCTCCATTACATATACTTCCTGGATAATGCCCATCCAGTCATTAGCACTCGGAATATCAACCTTCATCCATTTTTTAGTAATTGCTTTTTTCCCTGCAATTAACATAATTCTGAGCATCTTCATGTTTGCAGCTCTTTTCACTTCTACAGTCCACTTTCCCAAATAAAACACTTCAAATTTAAATGGAAGTCTTAATTTAAATGCCCCATCTATGTGATATTTTTTTTTTATTTCCTGCCAGAAATTTTTTATCAATGAGCAGTCGCAATACGTGGAAGTGATTATCTGCCCCACACATCCTCCAACAAACTCGTGTTTTGATATGTTTTTTGTGCAGGTGTCACAAAGTACCGACAAAGTACCAACCAAATTCTCGCCAGGCCAAGGAACATGTTGTTCTCCACTGTTGTTTAGAAATTTCCGCCCATTCCTCTGTCAATATTACTATTGATGACTCATTTTCCCATTTCTCTTTTAAATACACAGTATCCTGTCTCTTCAGATTATCAAGTCCTGCATACAGTCTAGAAATAGCTTTCCTGCTCAAATTTGGCTTGTATGATTAAATAAACATTTTAATAATCATCAATTCTGGCCCTTCTAGGTTTTCTGTTATTATGTTTTGCTCTAAATAATGCCTCAGTTAAAAGTATCTATGAAAATCATTATTTTTCAGATCAAATTGTTTGTATTTTCCTGGAAACGTTTAATCTGCATGTCCTTCAAAAGTTCCCTGTGCATTGATGTTTTCTTTTCCAGTTTCTGTAGTTTGCATCAGTTTTTTTTTTTTGGTTATTTAATTTTTTTGGTTATTTAAAGAAAATAAAAAAAAAAATGTTTTACTTGGAATATGCAGTGGAAAAAAGATTTGAGTATGTAACAGTTTTAACATTTTCTCTTCAAAATAAAGTCAAAAGTGCTAAATTTGTAGAGATTTGTTCTTCATCAATTGCTTTGTGTCCAAAAGGATATGTTATTGGATGAAATGAACATAAAACTGCCACTAGGTTGTGCACAAAAGACTAAATGTTGTGGAGGTAGCACTAACTGTTGTGAGAAGTTTAATTCTGTTGTGAGAAACGCACTAAATCGATGGAGAAAAACTGTAACTGTAGCATCGTCATTCACATGGTAACATCTTTCAGATCTTCAAATGTGGCAGGAATTCTAGCTTCTGAAGTTCAGAAACAAAGTTTAGATTGATAGAAATTCCCTCCAGGTGTCTCAGGATCATGATCCCCCCCCTCCTCCTCTCCTCGTCTCTTTATGTTTTCATGCTCTGGTAATTATAATGATGAGGAAACATCATGATTGCCCCTGCGGGTAATTACACACCGGCTTCATTAGTGCCCGAGTCGACAGGTTTGCCATCAATGACGAGCCTCCTTAGCGCTCCTCAACTAGACTGAGGCTCAGCGCTTCCCCCTGACCTGAGAGGCAGGGATTGATTCATCTCCACTTGGCCTGCTGGGTGAGAACTGTGTTTGTGCTCTTCTCAACACCACAATCAAGCAGAAATAGATCGATGCACGGGCATTTGTTTAGGGAGCTCATGTTCCCTTCCTGTCAACCTGTTATTAAAGTCCCACTCTGATAATCTTTTGATCTATTGTAAAAGAGTTCCCAGTGACCTTTAAATTCAGATTTTGGTGTTTCATATTAAATAAAAAAACCTGCCATTTTCTAGCACATTGTTTCTTAAGAGGGCAGCAGTAGTTCATTAGACATGTACATCAGAGTTGTGGGCGGGACTGCTGGCGCGGAGCTATCCTGCCTCACCCATCTGTGTACACACCCTCCCACTAGTTTACACATCTCCAACCTGGCAATGGCGGGGCAACAAAAATGGCGAGCAATACAAGAGCTATCCAGCCATACATTTTTGAGCCAGATACCAGCTCAAAAAAGAAAAACAGAGACGTACATGGATCTACTGGTCTGCGAGTGGAGGCATCAGAATGGAGCGAAGTAGCAGAGCCAACATATTTTCTACATAAAAAAAACAATATTTTCAAATGGCATTTTTTTGGTCCTCCTGATTCTCAACTATTTGAATAAAGGATTACTCAGAAATTCCGTTTTTCGTTCAAACACGAAAAACACAATATTTTATTGGAGTCTTTGGAACGCAAAGTGTTTTCGGAGGTTCAGCCTGTGATCCTATTCCATCTTTACTTTAATGTAATTTTGAGTTTGCTCATCAAGCAGTGAACACCGCCAAGGACAGAAGTCGAGTCAGTAAAGATAAAATGAAATTACTGCTGGGAAAGAGATGATCTCCCACCTAAGATCTGTGCCCCCACCAAGCCAAAAGCAGCAGTGAAATGCTTGAGTTATGGGAGGAAACCGTCCGGTTGTGCCAGCGCTTGTGCAGTAGCTTGCAAACACAATTAAATATTTCCTGATTGCAACGTCATCAAAGCAAGGCAGATTAAAATTCTATCAATTTAAAAAAGTGCAGATTTTATCCTTGACTACAGAAACATTTCACTGTATAGGGTTTTATGTGAAGGGATATGTGTTTTAATTCCTAGAATTTTCCCCGTGTTCAAGAATCCACTTAAGGTGTGCTATTGAACACGTATTCAACCCATGGTGTTTATATTAGACCAGGCATTCCCAAACTGTGGCCCGCGGGCCGCATTCGGGCCACCTCTACATTTGGCCTGGCCCCCTGAACACTATCACAGATGGATGATTTTTTTTTTTTTAGTCAGGCTACATCAGACCAACATAGATCGTGACTTCTTATTCCACTCAGTCTGTGCTCCTATCTGGTTGTGTGTAGCTTTAAATGTTTGTAGTTTGACATAAAGGTTTGGTATGAAACGTCAAAGTGGTTTAAATCTTGTAAATCTTGCTCCAGGCTTTTTTTTCACAGCTCTATTCTAAAATATGAAAGACTTTGTGTCGTGTAATTCTGACCGGGCACAAATTGCAATGAATTTCTCCTCTATGATCAATTTTCAAACCATTGGTATTTCATAATTCAAATGAAGTCATACATACCAAACTTGAGTCACTGATTGGTCAAAGTTCATCATCATTGGCCACACGTTTTGCACGGAGAACCCAGAAACAGACGTAAATTTGCATAACTACGAGTTTTGTATGCAGAAGTCTGAAATGTGCATTTATGTTTATTTAGAATATGTTTTTGAAAGTGATGGCTTGAGCACTTGTTGCAGAGGGTGGTGATTGTAGCTTAAGAGTTCTTGAGTTGTCCTGTGTGTGTGTGACTGAATCCTGTTGAAATTGCTTTATAATTCACTCCATGCAATGGCACAATACTGACTCATTGAAATCAACAGTTTGTTTTCACTCCTGCTGCTCAGAAAACATCCTAAGACGGCGACCACAGGTGAGATTCTCTGGAAATGGCTCCTAATTGAAAGTTTATTGTTTTTTCATTTAATTATAATTTACTTTCAGAACATCTTCCTTCTCATAGATTTCTTTGGCTTTGTGTGTGTTCCTCAGCAGATGGACCGGTGTTGTTTATAGAGGATTTACCAAACACTTGCCACAGCTCAGCCCTTAAATCCCTGTAATATTGAAAAGGGCTTTCAGCCTGTAGGTGTGATGGGAATTCAACTCTGCAGTGTGATCCCTGCTGCTCCCACACAGCTACAAACCTGACATATTGTGCACGACAGACTGACTCAGCCTCCGTGTACACACTTTTGCTGAGGGTTTGTAGCAGTAGAAAGTAAATCGCGCGAGACTGGTTTGTGTAAACTCACAAATACCGCTTCTGTGGTGTGTTTTATGCTTTAAGGCTTACTGTAGAGCTGAAGCTAGAAAAGCAAACAAGTCCTGTGATGTAAAACAGGCACTTTGTGCAGAGAATGAAATAAAAATGTGTTAATAATGTCAAAAAATTGTTATGATTAATATTTGCCACAAGATCAATGTTTAAATAAGTTTATAAGTTGCCCTTGACAACCAGAGTTTATGCTTAACAGACGTACATCTCTGATATAAACATGACTGTCTGCAAAGTGTGCTCAGACAGGGACTAACTTTACACTTTTGGTGGCTTGGTTTTGGTTGGAACAGGCGTGTGTGAAAGGTCATTCAACACGTGAAGTATGGCATGTGCCAAAACATGCATGTACATTATTTCTTATAGAACACCATGTGTTTCATATGTTTTAGCGGTTGTATTTTTGTCATCAATAATCCATTATGATTTTTACTACTGCGACTTTTTTTTCCCATATTTTTCTTAAATAAATTGCGATTTAGTTTTTAACTTTTCTAATATTATTGGAAAAAATAAGAAGACTATAAAATTAAATGATTGTTTTACTCATCTAAAGTTCTGCAGTCAATGACTTGGCCCCTCCCACAGACCACATGAAGAGGCCAACTCATTATTTTTGCACGTGCGCTTCCATCTCTCATAGTGACTACCATATTTTCCACAATAAAGGACGCACTGAACTATAAGGTACTATGTCAATAAATGGTCTTCTATAGAATTTATATCACATGTAAGGCGTGCTGCACTACACGGCACATCAAGCAAGATAAAGAGTCAGAGATAAGTCCATCAGTTACCAGACTTTGATTAACTACGTTTACAGTAACTGGTTTGCAACATGTTAGGCACATTAGCTGTGTCAGCGTATATATTTACAATACTTGTTATGCCCAGCTTTGTTTGCGATACATAAAATAACAGAGTAAAAAAGATTAAAAGCAGACTAAAACAAATGTTACTGTCTGACATTACTATGTGCTGGCCGAGTTAACGTATTGACAATTACACCCAATCAAACACTCTAACGGAGCTTCAACATCAGTTTTTTTTTTTTTTTTTCCAAACAAATTAAAGATCATTAGTGTCCCTTAAAATACGCCCCTCCTCCTCTAAAGTTTTACCAACTTTTCTCTTCACTTGCACTGTTGTACCATCGTCTGTGTGAATTGTTTCTTTTCATGTCGAGGACATTTTGATGGTGATTTTGTGGATCTCGTGTGATTACTTTACATGCTGAGATACTATTTTTAATGCCATGACTTAAATTACATGCAAAGTAATCACACCAGCCATTGTCTCAGGTACAATGAAATTAAAAAGTGCTTCCTGGTAAGTGCAACACTCATATTTTAAATCAATCCATGGTAAAAAAAAGAAAAAAAAAGTTAAAAAACAGGATACTAGTTCAAAACCAGAGCAAAATTAAATAAAAAAATAATAAATATAAGAAAACATCCACTTTGTCCCAGTTTTGCCACATTTAAAGTCCCCCTCCGATGAAAATCATGTTTTTTTGAGTTTTGAACATGTCTGTGGGGCATTTTTTTTATGAAATAGAACAAATGTAGGTAGAAATCATTTTGCTTTGGCATCTCCAAATTTTCTCCTTTTAAATTGCTGTCAATCAAACTGTGGCAGAAACGCTCTGTTTAAATATTGAAGACTTAATACGTCACGAGAGCCTCTGCACGTGCACAAACCTCCTCATCTGACCTGGCTAGCATGTCTAGTTCAGGTGCTGGAGAAGAGAAGACGGTACCTTCCCACTGACTGGAATCAAATGAGCCACCGTTCACATTTCTTAAAACAGGGGGAGAAGGGGAGATAGTGTTGCAGTTTCAGACTACAAGTCGAAAAGGTAACATCGGCAACATTGTTACACTCTTTACACACTTTTCTCTTACAGACATGAGCATTTTCAAACTTTTCTATCTTGCTTAAAATCAAATCTTTTTTGAAAAAAAGTCAAATCTTATATGGAAATCTTAAGGTCTTAAACCCTTAAAAACTTGGGGAATTTTAAAAAAGACAACAAAAACCTCACTGTAGTGTAGATGTGTGTGTTTGTGCACAATGAGACCCGTCTGAGAACTTTTATGACATAGACAACATAAAGCCAACTTTTATTATTATTCCAATCTTTCTCTCCTAATGTGCAGTGTAGCCCCTCCACCCCTTCCCCATCTTTTCCCTTTACTTTTTCTCCAAACTGTTGTCTTACCTTCTTTTCCAAATCGTTCTGACTTTTCTCCAATTTTGTAAAATTAAATTACTTTTTTGAATAAAGTTTAGTTTCAAAAACAAAAGGGGTTTATTCAAATATACTCCAACTGTGAAGTAAAAACTGTCCAAAACAAGAGACTTCTTCAGCTCTTCTTTGCTGCTGAACAGTACAAATGTGGGGCTTGAACCTTTAAAGCAAATAAAACTCCTTATTAGTGGATGTAAATGTTGGTTTCTTTCTCGGTTTTGGGTGATAAAATGTAAATTATGTATTTAATATCTCCTTCACTGTTCAGTGTTATGGCTTCACACATATTTTTTCAATCATAGTAACCACAAGAATGTTTCATGAGTCAGAGGCGTGCAGAGATAATGACTCTGTTTTTTTTAAATTTTTTTAAATTTTTTTTCTCACACAGCAGTAACCATCACCCATCCTGAAACACGCTAACAGACCTGGATAACGTGTCATCCAAAAATGACATAAACATAACAGGCAGGCTGGACCATTTCAAAATCTGTTCATTTTGTCACTGCAGGAACAACAGATTTAATACGATTGATGAGAGGGGAAAAAAGTGTTTAACCCAACTGCTTTTGCCAGAAGTTTTTTTCCCTGAATTTGGTCTTGTGCAGTTTATCTGCTGACCAGCACTGCCTGTGCTTTCACAAATGTCAGTGTAGACTCTATCTGTCTGACGGCTTCCAGCGCAGCTCCTGGTCCTCATGCATCGGAGCAGCTGTAACTTCTGTTTGACATTCGAGTTTAGGTTGGATGAAATGCTGCTTTGATTCACGCTAACCTGCCTACAGACATGCTACACTCTTATAAGAAAAATGACTCAGCCAAACCATTGGAGCATCTGGAAAGTGTTGAAATGTGAACATGTAATCGGAGAGCTGTCAATCTTAATATTTGTTATCATGCAGTTTATATCTGAATACTTGGGCCACGGTTCAATACGTTCATTGTACCGAAGAAGAACAAAAAAATATTTTCTTGTTCACAAATAAAATTTTTCTTTTCCGCTAACGCTTTAGTCATACCCATGTGGAGGTTGAACCAGAATTTGGGGTTGTCCAGGTCTGTGAAGGGTAATGGAGAGGAGCTGCATCTTAAGGTTAGTGCAGGTGTGTCTTGTGTTCCCTTCCCTTGTGGCTCATACAGCCACCTTAAGGGACAGCATGAAGATGGAACGTACCATTGTCGGATAGGTGGTGTTTTCAAATTCTTTAAACGTGTGGTGTGGACGTGATGCATAAGTACCTGTACGCCGCCCACATAAATTATACTCGGTCGTCGCATGCCCATCTAAAAAACAAATGACGGTAAAAAATCCAACCAAAACAAAAATGTTATTGAATTTAGCGTCTCTGTCGACTATAGGTGCATAGAACTTAAATTTCCCTTACAAGTACTTCATGTTACACTTACCACACGCACAACTTTACATTCCATTTTTATGACGCCATTTAAAATGGTCATATTTAAATTTCATTGTACAATGTGCAATGACAAATAAAGACTATTCTATTCTATTCTATTCTATTCTATGAGCTTTGGTGGAACTGCAACACAGACTTGTGCTCCCCTGAAGATGCAGCCGTACCTGTCTACGCAACATATTTTCATCCCCAAGTCATCACATATTGACGTTTGGTTAAGGACCCCACCGTGTCAATTTTTGACGTTTTGGGTGTCCCCAACTCTGTGTTTTATGACATGGTTACTGCTTGTAAAATCAAGGGTCCGTAAACCTCGGGACGCGGTACTGGATGCAGAGTGATCCTCAAGACCCCCTCAGTACCAGTACACAAACCTGGTACCCTGACCCGAGACCAGACGCAGTATCATACACAATACCGAACCCAAACCGGTACCAGACATGATACCAGGTGAAAACTGGGCCCGGATTTGAACTGGGTTGGGGTAACGTTACTGAGTAAAAGTAACAGTGCACTCCACCACCTAGTACTGAACTGTTTTGGTTTGTGTCCCGGAAGTTGGTGACCCATGATTTAATGGAAGCAGCCAGCGCGTCAGAAAACAATGAGTTGGGACACCCAAGACATGAATTTTTGACGTAAAGGGGTTCTTTAACCAAACCTCAATATGTGTTGAGTTGGAAGTGAGAATGTGTTTGTCCACGACCCTCCATGGGCCTGGACAAGCAAAAGTCCACAGCATCCATACAGGTCCTGGTGGATGTGATTAAGGTATAAAGTGCGAGTACTGGCTCCATACAGATAAGTGCTGCCTGAATAACGGGTGTGCAGGTGAAACGTAAGTGCCTGTACAATGCACGCACAAACTACACTCTGAGTGTTTAATTTCCTAATTTCTTACAGTCAGACTATGTGCAGGGAGTGCACACTCAAGACTAGAAAAGTATTGGCAACTTTTAGTTTTATTGAATGAAGACTACTGCATTTCTCCTCACAGATTATTAGCGTTTTTGGATTAGAATAAAATTCCCTTATATCCAATTCCATTATTTCATTTTCTACAACAACAAATTTTCTTTTTTATGGATTTTACATTATTTAGTGAGTTAATAGAGCTAACAATGGTTTCTGCCTCTCATCTTAATGGAAAAATGGCATTAGAGCAGAAAGCAGCGATTACTGGGAGTTCAAACATTTTGGAGCTTTGGACAAACTCCAGCTGGAAATGAGTTTTTCACACCAACAGCCAAAGCTGCTGCATGACTCAGGGTTTTACTCCTAAGAAGGAGATTTAACAATCGGCATTTATTACAGGCAATAAAATCTGAAGGAGATGAACTAGCTGCTCTTTCCTTGTTCCAAGACACCCCCCCCCCAAAAAAAAAAAAAAATCAGAATGGTTGTGTTTGGAGGAGATGGTGTGGACTTTTTTTCTTTTTTTAATATATTCGCCTGCAGAGATCTTCTGGGGATAAGAAGCTCATTAAGATTATTTCCACCTGTTTACTCTCCAGTGGATATGAGTCTTACTGTGAATCAGGGGTCGCAAAGAGACAAAAACTGAATCAGAAGAGACAAAACATACTCAAATAAAATTTAAAAATGATCAGATGAGAAAGAAACGTGCTGAGAAGGGGGAACAATATCAGAAAAGATCAAAAGAGAGCCAGGATGAGACGAATGTGATTGGCACGATGAATTCTAGATGACAGCTGCTTCCGCTGTGTTTCTGTGTCTCTGTGACTGAGTTTGAAGGCTGTCCCACATTAACCCAAGAGAGGGGAAAAGTCGCAGCCTTTATAAAAAAAACTTTTTTTATTATTGTCTCAACAACGATAAGCAAAGCATTACAGTTCAGGAGACCTGAGCAGGCTGCTCCCGCTCCCCACAGCGGCTGTCTGTCTGCGGGCATATCGAGCGAGTGAGCTCCGCTAAAGTCCAGGAGGCATGCTGCAGCCAGTGAAACGCCGTGCAACGACAAGACATAAACGCTCGTACTGGATTCATATTTTACCCGCTGATCAAGTCACTGAAAACGTAACTTGCCCAAAGCTGAGTTCCCGATTGGCTGATGCAACACAGCGACGTGTCAAACCTCTGTGACCTGCTGTGAAATGCAGACAGACATTCAAACACTTTAATCTGACAGCAGGTGTCTCTATTGGTTTGTCTTAACACAAACAACAACCTATAAAAGCATTTCAACAGAAAAATACAGTTTTTGTTTATGTTTAATGTTAAGCTCTTTGTGCTGCAGACAGACAGACGGCTGAGCAGCAGCTGCTAACTGCTAAGAGCTAGCTCCGTGATTTAACTCTTTAATAGCTCTAAAATATTAAAGCTAAAGTCACTAAACTTTCTCACATGACTAATTATAAATTGTATAACAAGAAAATTGTTATTTTTTTCCCTATTTTATATTTGTTCTATTTTTACTTGTGTATTGAAGCTACTTCACATAAGTGTTCTATTTAAGTTTTTAATGATAAAAGAAGGTAAATGAAATAAAAATATCTGTTTATTCAATTTGCTCATGTTTCAAATGTGTTACAAAAGTATCGGATCGGGACTCATATCGGCAAATACACAAAATCGAATGACTCAGAATCTAATCGGGCCCAAAAAAAACCTGATCGGGACATTCCTCGTAATAGCTGTTTATTTAACTATAGAAGTCTTTGGGAATTTAGCTTCTTGGAGCAACCTGGTACTTCCTGTATGGAATGCTGTGGGGGAGGAGTCACTTAGTTCAGTTCCCATACATTGTAAAAATCCTATCAATATAATCACATGCACGGTTCTGGTCTGAGCTAAAAGGTTAAAGGCATAAAGCAAAGGAAATGTGTTGTTTTAGAGGCAGGGGTGTTATGACTATGCCCCCCATCTGCACTCCATGAATCTCCAGGTTTTAATTTGATAAAGCAACAATTTCTTCATCAAGTCACAAATAATTCTAGAACATTTTTGCCTCCCCTAAAACTGTAATTAGACTTCACGGTGGAGCTCTCAGCAGACAGAAGTGCTTCCATCCGTCCTCAGACTCTTCATTCCTCCATTTTTATCATGTGTACGTTCAGGTTTTTATGGTTTGTTTAAATTTTCCTCTTCTCACTTCTCTTTCCTCCTCATTTTAAGAGTGGAAACTAAATCTGGGCTAAAGTGTGTAAAAATTCTCAGAGGGTTGGAAAGGTTTTTTCCTTTTTTTTCTTTTTTACGAGAGCTTTACGACTCTTCAAACAAACCGAACTGCTGCTCAGGTTCATGATGACTTTTACAGTAGCTTGTATGGGAGTGCGGTTTTTTAAGAGTGTGATGGGAAACTTGTACAAATTACACAGAGAGTTAAAGTCTTAAGGATGGATTTATCTTTAAGGTGATATTTCACTCATTCTCTGATCCTGCCTTCATGAGCGAGAAACGCTTTTGATATATAAAGTTGATTTGATTTGATGAATCTATTTTATAAAACTTAATTCATTTTTGTGGTTCCTTTGTGAATCTGTGACAAACGGAATGAGAAGTCTGCAGGTCAGAAACCTCAAGACAGATGGAGAAACTCCAAACTCTTTCAACATTTCTCTTGTTTTAGGCTCGATACCAACCAAAAAGATGCATAGAA
Source organism: Oryzias javanicus (assembly GCA_003999625.1). Classification (NCBI taxonomy): domain Eukaryota; kingdom Metazoa; phylum Chordata; class Actinopteri; order Beloniformes; family Adrianichthyidae; genus Oryzias; species Oryzias javanicus. Next base: position 8,226,893 of record CM012451.1, on the reverse strand, counting down.
AAAGACCATAAAGGTTTTTTGGTTCTTCTTCTTCTTTAGCTCTGAATGTGTTACAAACGCTAATAACATTTTCTTTGACATGCAGTAACGTTTCAGGCTTCCATGTTCAAAATTCTCTCATTGATGTGTGGCTTCGCAAGTTTCTAAGACCTTTTTCGGGCTTTAGCTACAAAACGCAAAACCAAAGAACATGTTGAAAGTCAAATGGAGTTGAACTTTGACCACTCAGATACTCGGATGCAATATTGACTTATTCACAGAAATTTTAACTGTTAGAAAATTCATCATGAAGGAGAAATTCATAAATGCTGTTTGTGCCGGAATTATGCGACACCAAGTCTTTTATATATATCGGAATAGAGCTGTGAAAGAAAAGTCCTAGAGCAAGGTTTTTGCTTCAACATTTCTCACCAACCCTCTCCCAGCTGTATGTGGTGGACATGCAGAAGAACAGAAGCTAAAGAAAAATAAACTTTACATCAACTCATTTGACCAATCCCCCGCTGCCTCTGGGCCCTCAGGTATTCTGGGTAGTGCAGTCATATTATCTGATCTTACTGTTTTGCTTTGCTCCTACAATCCGAAGCACCTAATCTATGAAAACAGAAAGTTGATGTTCCGTTGAGGCCGTGTGATATTGCACATTCTGATCCCAAAAAATGAGGTAGATTGTACTGAATATAGATTTTAGCGACATACCAAAACTGTATGCACACTCTAAAACATTGTCAGATTTTAGGGGATTCAGGGGAGTTCTACTATCTTATCTCATTATCATCTAAACACTTAAGAACTCTAAACACCAAAACCTCCAACAACAGTGTTCAGTAACAATTGAAGCTCTAATGAAGCTTCTCAGGAAGAAATTGATCTAGATCTATCACACTTAGAGAATGTTTTCTATTTTTTTACTAAATCACAGGAGACTTGGCAGCTTGTACTTCTAAAATCTGCATTAAATTCCCACATTACCAACGGACTCGTCTTTCCAGATGAAATGGTGAGAGAATGTCAAAACTGCACCTAAATAAGAGTTGATTCTGCAGGAAACAAGAGGGAAGCTGGTCTATTTGTTCTATCAAAATGAAGGATTGGGCTTCATTAAGGATCATTTACAGCCAAGCTGTACGTTGTCTTTTTTAAGAACTCATTTAGATTAATGTTAGCAAATTTTATGATTCAATTTTTAACCAAAAATTAAAATGACAAAGCTTTTTCTATTTCAATAATGTTAATAATCTAAACATTTAAAAACCTTTTTGAAAAATCAGGAAATCTAAAAAAAAAATATTTGTTTAAGCTGAGAAGCTGATATATTATTAATGATATACATGTCCTTTAGAATTTCTGCTCATAACTTTTTTCTTAATTTTCCCCCTAAATTTCATATTCATGAACTTTTTAAATAACAATTTTTCACATAAAATCACATTTTTTTGGCTGCATTTTTTCCCTTTAAATTATTTCTAGTTTTTTTTTTTTTGGTCTCATTTTTGCTTTTAAAGTATATGTACATAGTAAAATATTACCCTCATAATCACCCTCACTTAAATTTTGTGACAACCACCTCTCCAAAGGTTCAAGGTGTTTCTTACAGATTTTTACCTCCCCTGAGAAATGAGGAAGATAAGGCTCAAATGAAGGACGATTCTATTGGAACTGTGGGAAGTTGAATTCACGGAACAATAATGGAGTTGTGTACAGTTCTGAGCTGTCATTCGGTTCTGTATGAAGCACTACAGTGGGCAGTTGTTGGTCTGAAAGCTGAGCCGTGAATTCACACACGTAACCCGATCAGATCCTCAGACGGCCTCCTTCAGAGCCGGACCAGAATAGATTGAGCTCCAAATAGATGAAGGAGGAGAAAACCTCAGAGGGTGGAGGAAGGTAGTGGAAAACTCCTCATTTTGACAAAAAAAATATTGTTCTAGAGTTGGTTTTATCCAAATGGTAACAGTTTAATGGAGGCAGTGAAGCAAGAGAAACTGAAGTGAAATCAGTCAAACGAATGTATCAAATTCTAAATATTTTTCCTCGTAATAAAAGATTAGTGCGACCTGATGTCAAAGCACCAAAACATCTCTTCAGTCTTGCAGTAATTACTGCTTCATTTCTGCAACGGTGCACATTAGATAAACATCAATCTTCTTAACAAAGAGTTCATGTCTTCGTGAGCAAATTCAGACCAAACCAATAATCAAAAGTTACATGGAACACAAATACAGATTTCATAACATTTTTAAACATGTTGTAAGGTAAAAAAAAAAAAAAAAATAGTTAAACAATTATTAAAGTTATTAAGAAAACAAATTGTAGAAACATGTTTTATTAAACCGTACACAAATAAAACAATAAAAGTCAAAACTTTAGACAATTTAGACACTATTATCTGCTGGCTAATAAGAGCAGAAATCTTTAGACACCCCATGATTCAATTAGGATTATAATCTTGTGAATTAAAATTTACAACAGGCAAGTCTCGAGCTCCCTTGCTCCGCTCCATTTCGATGGATCCACTTGTTAAAGATCCATGTATTAATTTGCTTTCCTCATCTGAGTTGCATCTGGCTCAAAACTGTATGGCTGGATGGCTGGAAGCTCGCCATTTTTTGTTGTACCGCTAGGAAAGTGTCAATCCTATTCAAAATAAACTAGAAAATGACCAGAAAATGTTCTTTGTATCTATTTATTCAACAGGAATCACAGATAAAGAAGGATTTTATGACAGCACCTTTTTACCTGACTTTAAGAAGTATCTAGTATTAAAATTAATTTTGATTCATGCTGCTTTTCTGTAAAGCTGTCTCTTTACGAATGACTCCTTGTTGAACTTCTGTTCATGTGACGCTGAACAGCTGCCTCAGACCTGCTTCTTCCTGCAGACGGGCGTCAGGAGGCGTGGCACCTGCAGCTTTAATGAGTCTCACTTTTCCAAGTCTTAAAAATAACTGCATTTTTTTTCCCGGTTGAACTTCCCCTTTGGCTCTACTGTATGCTGGTTTCACTTCCTGGTGGAAGATCGGAGCAGCTGTCGGACCGTCCTCCGCCCGGCCGGTGTAGATGGCGTCCAGTATTCATGTATCTTGTCAGCCGCTGAAGAACCACAGCAGCTGCTGCTGCGAGTTTGTCGCTGTGCGTCGCCCGCTGGAGAGTTCCTAATAGAAAACATATTTCTTAAATGACTGGGGGGTGGGTTTTTAAATTCATCCATCCTGGAAGGAGCTAATTATATGGGTTTGACATACGGTTTAAAAGACATTTCCTGTGAAGCGACTTCGGCCCTCTGGTTGTGGGAATCGGTGGAAGTCCAACGCTTTCCTGATTGTTTCACTTGAATATCACAAAGTTCTGCAAAAATCTTTAAAGTGAAATCATTTAATGCTTTAACAAAAAAACAGAAGAAGAATGAAGCTTAACTGGTTCCAAACTACATCCATATCTGATTTAAAAAGTCCTCATTGACCTAAATTTTCCATTCTTGGCCAAAGCGTCATCCTGTGATGATTACAGGTTTAACGTGTCAAAGTATCTTTAAGCCTTAAACACTTGCAGCTTCAGTGTTTACATTCTTTTGAACACTATAACTCTTCAACTGTTTACGCAATTAGTTTCATTCCAGAGCCGAATTGGAGAAAAGTAGCTTTGTGCTGGTATGTAACACTTTACAGTAGGGGTGTGACGGATCACAAAACTCACGGTTCTGATCGTGTCAGGGCTTCAGAGTCATGGTCCGGATCATTTTTCGGATCAGTAAAATGTAAAAAAAAACAACTGCAAAACACAACAAAAAAAAAAGCCTACAATTGATTTATGTAAAAGCTTCAAAACAAATATTTAATAATGTTTGCTCATTGAGGCCTATTTATTGAAACTAAACATCTTTAAATTTTTAACATAAACAAAATTCTAAAACATGTAGTTTCTGATTACATTTACTTTTCTTTAGACCAAATCTACAAAAACTCAGAGAAAAGAATGCTTAAAAATTATGTTGGTTAAAAAAAATCTATCTGGAGTACCCCTAAAAGGCTAATGTCCAAATTAATTTGTAAATAAACAGTTAAAATTAAACCTAAAAATACTTTTTGGCATTAATTGTTTTATTGAACTAACAAAGGGAACATTTAAATATTTTAATAATAGTTATCCATAAAAGATGGTGCTGCCTTGCCCGATTTTCCTGGTGATTTCTGATCCCTGTTGCTTGCTACACTGTTGTCCCCTGACTGTTACGGAGCAGCAGCTTTCTCCTGTGCGGGACAGCTGCTGCTATGGCTGATCCTAACTGGGACATTCTCTGAACCCAGAACGGAGACGTGTACTGATGCCTTTATTCAGCTCTTAAAATGAAATTAACCATCATCCGCGTCCACCATGATGAAGTCAAAAAAAGTTTAAGACAGAAGCTCCTCCCACATGCAGTGGGAGCCTCAGGTTCACACAGTTTTGGAGAACTGTCAAGCAGCTAGTTTAGTGCTTGTTAAAACAAAGACGATTTACATGAATTTGACGGGAATTCTATTCAATGTGGACGATTGATCGAAATTATGTGAGCGCTTGGTGTGCGCACACACAGGTGTGGGGGTTGAGTTGGTCCCTGGTACACGCATGTGCCAAACCGTGGCCTATGACCCGTACGGACCACGGATTATCCGTGATCCGTTACACCCCTACTTTACAGTAGTGAAAAGTTTATGCAATCGACTTGAATCAGTGGATTCTGTTGCATAAAGAAGTGGTTTTGGTGCAAAACCACTACTACTGTACCCGAAATAGAAAGCAGCTTTTCTTTATGTCAAATTCCGCTGAAAAGAATTGATAACGTAAACAGCTGAAGAGTTACGGTATGTCAAAGAGTGTATTCTTAAGGTGTCACCAGCAAGATCTCGATTTTTTTTTAAAGGGTTATGTCCTTTTTTTCAGCTTATTTGTCACTTTAGCAGATTTTGATTTGCCTGCTTCCATCCCTGCAAAATTTTGCTGTTTTTTTTTTGTCCTTTTCTGAACATTAACTACTAAAAAATGAATTTCTTTTGAAGATTAAAACCCTTTGGTGTCACTGGAAATACACAGACAATAGAGCAAAATAGAGAGTCAGGGTGTGTTCAGACTAGGAAACTCCATTGGTTCGGATTGAGTCCTGAAGATTGTGTTGGTCTGTATTCAGACTGGTGTCTACCAGAGATTTTTGGTTCTGCCCAAGCCTTGTGAACAAAACCACATGACTAGAGATCTCTACAAACATGTACCATTTACAGGGGCGGGTCAAAACAAAAAAGAAAGATGGAGGTGCTACTTTCTGCAAATCCTTGTCAGTATTTTTCACTTATTCAAACTTTTTATTTTTCTGGTCAGTTTTGAACATCTGTCTGAAGGCCAGGTTCAACACTTTTTACTGCTCCCTTGGTATAAGAGACATGCTGGGGACACTACAGCCAAGAAGGTCTCCTCCAAAGATGGGTCCGAGACCGGCTCCTGGTCTGGGACCAGGATTCATCTGACGGAAACTTTGTTTCGCATTATCTGGGGAAACGAACTCTGGTTCACTTTAAGTGCACCGAATGTCTCCAGTCTGAGTACACTCTTAGACTGTTTTCGTTGTGATTGGCTCAGACAAAAAAATTTGACTTTGGTTGCACAGTCTTTAGTCTTTTGTAAGTTGTCTGTAAGGTTTTTATGTTAACACAGACCACTAAATGTACAGATTTCTGGATTATATTAATTTAGTTTATGGACCTCATATCCACTCATTTAGAGTCCTTTACTGCTGACAAAAAACAACATTGATTGATTGATTGATTAATTGGTTGGTTGGTTGTGGGCGTGGTGCAGACGTAGAGCTGTCAATCTCTGATTGGAAGACCATATCCTTGTGTCAGAGTGTCCTTGGGCAAGACTAAATTCCACATTGGTCCTGGTGGTTAAAGGTTGGCACTAGTGCTAAGCTCAGACATCTGTGTGAGTGTTTGCATGGGTGAACGGTACTGAGACTGTAAAGCACTTCTAAGAAGGTAGTAAAACACGACATAAGTTCATGGCTTTTATTATTTACTATTTATTGATTGATTGGATTTATTTTTTAGTAATGTCAGCAATAAAAACAAAGAAAAAAATGCAAATATACAAAATGTGTTAAAAATATTATTTATAAATAGGTTATAAAAATAAGAAAATAAAAGCTGATGATAATAACCCGAAATCATGTGTTTATGCTGAGTTTGACTCAAAGCAAACTGACTGTTGTGCAAGAGAATTTAAACGCAGATCAGGAGCAAACAGATAAAAACATGTAATGTTCTGGATGAAATAGAGGAAATTCAGCCATTAAACAAGGAAACAAACAGACTAAACAAAGCTCAAATGTAACAACATGAAAAATGTGAGTTTAAAACCAACCAAACTCAATAAATTAATCAAATGTTTCACAATAAGCCAACTTCTCTTAAATAATGAGCTTTTTATGTCAGTAACCTACTGAAAATCCTTACTCAGGAAGCTTTCAAGATATGGTAAACATTCACCTCCATCCAGCTCCAAGCACTTACTGGTAACGTTCAGAAACATCTTTGTGACAAAAACTGAGTAATCGCTGGAATTTCCTCCCCTGGCACGATTTCATTACAGCTGAGGCTCGTCCAGTGATGCTTAACCATCACGAGACTCCCTCATATCTGCAGTTTCATTAAGTGAGCCATATCTGACTCATCCTTTGCTGTTGTCCAGAACTGGCAGTGGACCTTAGTGCAGCGGAGGATCGAGCAAATGCCAACAGCTTATGAGGATGAATGGCATGATGGGAAGGTGAAATCTAGTATGTGCGGGGTCTGGACAAGTGTGATGGAGGGAGAGGAAGAGACATTAGTCAGCTCAGTACCACAAGTGTGAGCAATTTGACCAAATTTTACCAAAACAGCACTTCCTCTGAGTCAACATCACAGTTTTGTGCTTTAGCGCCTTCAGAAATGGCATCATAATTGACTTGAAGTGGAAGACTCAGATTTAAAGCTTTTGAAAAACCCCTGACTCTTACTTTTTTTGGTATCCCCCAATTATAAATCTAGTCCAGATAAGTTGCAATCCTTCAAAAGAGAAGTGGAGTTTTGGCAGCTTGTTTAAAACACTTTATACAGGCTGAATTGTCTGCTTTAAGACTAATGTGTTAGCAACTAAGAGTGACAAATGTGTGTAAAATATCTCCTAAAAAGTCCAAAAATCCATGGATGGAAACCAACTCATGGATGTTGTCTCAGGAGAACCTTTGCTGCCTTAGTTGCAGATGCTCTTTATGAGTGGAAACAGGCGGAACTATAAGACGCAAGTCTGTCAAATATCAGAATAGAGCTGTGAAAGAAACACATTGGAGAAAGATTCACTAGATTTGCACCGCTTCAACATTTCACACCAAGCTTCTTCCAACTGTAGGTGGTGGACATGTGCTCGTAAGAAGGAAAAGAAGAAGCTCTCTCTGCTTGTTTATTGTGAACACTTATAGGCTAAACGTGCTATTACCACATTCTTGAATGCAGGTCACATGCCTGGTCTGTCCGTAGCTTTAGAAATTGGTAAATTAGACAATTGGAGCGTAATTTGTGCAGGCATCCCGCGGGCACTTCCATCACCACCAGACCCAACGTGTACAGTATTTGCATGCAAAGGCCCAGTTCGCCACCTTACTGATACTTCCTGATACACTTACCACACACACCAAAAGCGTACGTTCTATTTTTATGACCTCCTGCATGAGCCTTAAGAGAACCACAACACACAGTCTTATGCTTGTGACACAGTCAGCCCCGTAAAAGAGCATGCAACAAGGGCCTTAATAAATGTGCTGTGTGCAACAGGAGGAAGGGACTTATCAAAATGGCTTAGATCTTCAATGATCTTCTTGGGAAATCTAAAAACATCCTTCCTAATACAGAGTATAAATCAGTCTTCTCTGCTGTGCTTCAGCGCTCTAAAGCTCCGCCTACCACACCAAAATGAACACACAGGACAGTGTGCTCTGGATAGTTTGGTGATTTCTTGTTTACATGCATGTTTACACTCAAAAAAGTCCAGCAAAAATGGTAACATTGCCAGAAATCTTAGTGTTTGTCACCTTTTTCTGTTTTAAACAGAAAAAAATGTTTCGTTTGTTAAAGCTAATCAGCTCTCAGAAATACGGCTGACGCTCTTTTACACAAAACTATTCCATATTGTCTTAATTCTTCTGTTATCCCTAATCTTTGACTCCTGAAGGGATTCAGCCAGCTTTAAAAATTATCCAGCAGCATTTACCATAAGCAGCGTTTGGTGTGTTTATATGCAGCACTCACTTGTTGTTTAAATACGCTGATTTAGAGCCTGTGCGTGAACGCCGCTGCCTGTTTCAGTTTGCCTTGCCCCTGCTGCGCTTTTTAATTTTCCCAGAGCATCTATTACCAACGACTTATGGTGTTTACACCCTTTCACAAGTGCCTTGTAAGTGCTTCGCTGTGCTCTAACAAGTACTCTGGCACAACAGGGAACCCAGCTCCGCGCGGTTTACGAAGCGTAGAGTTTCTCTTTGCACAGTGGAGTCGTGAATGTAAGAGAAGCAGAAGATCATCACCTCTGAACCTTTTTATTCCAGGTCCCTCTTCAACCCGTTAAACAGAGCCCCGACCGCCGTGAACGAACCCTTTAATGGAGGAAAAGCTCAACTCTCTGCTTACCCTTAAGTTGGGCCTCCCTCTTAAATGCAGGAAAGTTGTGGGGGGTGGGTGTTCGTATACTTGCTTGCATGTTGCTGGTGATGGCTTTACCATAAACAGTGATGAGGTTTGAACATGTTCCAGATGTTGTGGGTGGAAACCGCTTTTACACACTTGTACATGCTGAGTGGATGGCAGTTCAAAGGTCAAAGTCCACTTCAAGTCCTCCAATGTTTTGGCTCCAAATATTGGGACTAAATAGAGGAAACTAGCACTGAAACCAGACACGAAATGTTTGCGTCATGTTCTGTTCCCTCAATGGTAAGAGGCCGGAGCTCTGCAGCCTAAGCTGTTGCCGTTTCCGAGGTGAACATAGAGGTAGACGGTTACGCAAGCAGTTATGACATTTTCCCAACAGGAACCTCACACAGTCGTGCTGAAACACACACGAGAGGGCCTGGCAGGAGTGTTTTCAATATAGTTTGACATTTGTGAGTGCTGATAAAAAACCTTGAAAACAAAGAGAGCCTCTAATGTCTGCTTAGGAGTGCGACAGAAAAACCAAACCTCTCACCTGCGCAACACAAAGTCTCCACTTTTCCTTCATTTCAGATCACAAGACGGAACCAAACCAAAAAAAGCTTCAGCTTGTTAGGTTAGCAAAAATGCTGCAGAACACAAGAATGTCTAATACAAACAGGGTTTTATTTTACCCCAAAGATGCAAAAATAATCATAACTGAACCCAAACACTATAGGCTTGTGTGATGCAGCATTCCAATGCATTCTCACCCCCAACCTATAATATATGGACGTATGTTTGGGCCCCCTCCCTGTCACTTTATGATTTTGGGTGTCCCCAACTCATCGTTTTTTTTTTACCTGCTGGCTAAATCAGGGGTTTACAACTTCCGGGCCAAAAACTGATACCACTCTGAAGGCCTCATGGTACCGGGCTACAGACAGAGAAAAAATGCATTCGCTAATCAGGGGTCCCCAACCCTCGGGACCAGTACCTAAATCCTAACCTGGAGGGTTGATATATAACTATATTATTCAGTTTACATCTTTTTTAGTTGACCATTTCTGGTTAATTGTATCCCATAGAAATACAATAAGTTCCTCCATATCTTCCTTGATAGAGTCTCTTTGTAAACTTTCTCTGGATCTTCCGGTCCTGTTATTTCCAGAACTTCCTCCACTAAACATATCTCTGCTGCCATAAAAGCAACTTCACTATCTCAAAATCCATTTACAAATGGATTTTTTTTGGATCCTTCGTCTCACTTTTAAGGCTCTCAACAGTTTTTGCCCTTCCATAACTCTCTGACCTCATTCTCCATCATCTTTAGCTTTTCTGTATTCCAGCTCTCCATCCCAAAGGATCCGGAGACCTTCAGTCGATTACGTCCAAGCCTCTGTATCTGCCATCTTCACAACCTACAATTTAAGTCCTGGTAAAAGAACTGTCTGTTCAGACTGGTACATAAGCATCTTTCCCACATCTGTGAAAACTCTGCAAATATTTTTAAGAACCGTTTTTATCATTGTTCTTTTATATTTATGTGAGGAGACATTGGGTGCTTTTAAACTGGAGCTGTGGATATTAGGCATACATATTTCCCAAAACACAGTGTTGGATCTGAACCATCAATGGGATTTGATTTGAAACCGTAAAAGAAGTGTTTTCCTTTTTTCTTTTACTATAGTTACCACAAACTCTAAGAAAAATGAGTCTGATATTACCAGGCTTGTTCTCCTTTCGGTTCTTGGAACCTTTTAGGTTCTGACAGTTCAAGCATGAGCAGCATGGGAATGTAAGACAAAGTTGGAGGGTTTTTTTTTTTTATATTGTTAGGTAGTTACTGTGACGCAAATAACCCCCAGTAGGCCTTTTGTTGTTGGTTAATTGAAATAACGCGATACTTGGAAATGAGACTAGGTTGTGAAGGTGGGGAAAAACCAGAAGGTGCTCGCGCTCATGGCATGGACAGATATCGCTGCTGTTCTATGCCCGAGCTAGAGCCCGAGCAGAAGCTATACATCTGTACTGTGAAAAGCCACAAGCTGTGCTCACCTACTCAAGTTGAGTAAAAGTTCAAAGCAAATAGTTCTTGTCGCGTGAAGTGATTTCTATCCCCATGCACGTCCTGACGAATTGCGCAATCGCCGTTCCCAGAAAAGCACAGCACGACAATATTAACACAAAAGGTAAGATAGGTTTGTTAGGTTAATAAATTTAACTCACTGTGATAGTTCCAAGTGCTTTAAAATGAAGCCAAACATTATGACGTAAAAAAAACAACAAAAAAAACATGAAAAATAGAAATGTAATGTGTGTGTTGGTGGTGCAGCAATGTATCAGAAAGGACCAAAGGTTGTGGTTGTACTGTGCAAAATTCAATGGAAGGATAAAGTTTCTTTCTCAGCAAATTACATTTTGAGTGCTGCATTGGATTTTTCTAAAACTTTTTTTTCAGGACAGTCCAAGATATGTACCTTGATGCCTCTTACTAGAATTGTAATAATTAACTTTTAACAACAATTCCATTCATATCATAATTTGTGGCAGCCAACCCAATTCATAGTTGAAATAGGTTTAATTTCGAATGATCCGACTGAATCCGATTTACTGATAGATTGATGCAAGATAACTTTAGATATTACTGAGCAACACTCTGCTTAAATTTTTGGCTAAAGATGTCCTGGATCAGTCTTAGATCAGTGAAATACCTGGTACTGAACAGTGCAGGTGAAGTTTTCCAGATTCCTTGTATTTCTTTCTAGATAATCAAGTGTAAATGAAATGTGTACCAACAAGAATTATTGTTGAATAAATTCACATTTGAGCTCATAAAGTTCAATCCACTGTTTTTCTACATCAAAATAATACAAAAGGAACATTATTAGAACATTTAACCAAACTGTATGGTCACGTCTTAGTAAAGTTCAAAGTGTTTCCACACAATGGACCGTATTGATAGTTGATCATTTTTGCTGCCACCATATGTGTTGTCTGTGATGACATTTAGTCGTTTTTACATTATAATAACACAAATCTACCATGACTCAATCCAAAACGTATTTTCCACAATCGATTATATGATTTATCTCAATTTGAAATTATTTTGAATGATATAAGTCAATGCAACTAGATTTGATTAAAAACTTCCCTCAGACAGATCAATGAAAAGTAGATCGTTAGATTGTAGGAATAGAAATCAATTAATTGATTATTCTGACACCCTTACTTTTCAGCGTTGTGTATACAATACGAATGTCTAAATTTAAAACAGTAGATGATGGTTCTTAAAATGTAGGCAAACCAAAAAAATGGTTGTAAACATATATTTATCTAGATTTTTTTTACTTTACTTCACATATGCTATACAAGGATACAGCATTAGCCTAGCACTGCCTTAGGCGAATAAACATGTGCTTTGTTTACTTTCTTTTTTAGCAAATGCTTTATTTTCATTATTGTCTTCTTGATTATAAAGTGTTAAGTCATTTAAAGCCATTATTTTTGTTTTATGACTATTAGGCTAACAAGCAAGCTATAGGGTTCAATTCCCAGGATGCGCAATGAGCTTCATTCAATGTGGGCCCTCAGGCAGGACTCTTTGTGCTACTGCCTAACTATGTAGCCAGACAAGGACCCAAGTCTGGGTCTCCTTGTGCCCGTCCTCAGCTCGGATAAAATTTGACAAGTTGTGTCAGGGAGAGTCTCCAGTGTAAAACTTGGGTGAAATAGTGAATGCTACTTTTCTGTGAAAACTCCTGAAGTCCTAAAATGTGAACAAAAACAACAAGCTAGCAAGTAAGCAAGCTAATTAGCATGATAAAATTATGAAATATTACTATCGTTGTGGCCATTTCTCAGTCAAAAGAAGACACAGAAATTGATACAACTGGTCTGTTGCTTTCTTATTTTTTGTTATTTTTTAGCGTTTTGGGAAATAGGTTTTGGAGATAAAGTGAGAGAAGCAGACTGAGATGGTTTGGACATGTCCACAGAAGAGACAGTGAATTTATAGGTAGAAGGATGCTGAGTCTAGAGCTCCCAGATGAGAGGTCAAGAGGAAGACCAAAGAAGAGGTTTCTGGATGCAGTGAACGAACACATGAAGTTTGCTGGTGTTAGTGTTGCTGAAGATGGGGTTAGATGGAGAAAGCAGATTCACCATAGCCACAAGTTTTTGGAATCAGCTGGTGGATTACATTTGTGGTCATCTTTTGTCTTCTTACTTTAACTATCTTTATTAAAAAAATATCTTTTAGTCATTCTTTGATAAAGACTTCCAAAGTAAATGTTCAGCAACAATTGCTTTATTTTTCACTTGTTCAGAAACTTGCAGACTTGGTACTTGGTACTTAGCATATTAGCGTTAATGCTATTTGCTTTTGTCTTCTTTTTTTCACAAAAGTTTGCTTCTTTGCCCAGATTCTAAGTGATGAACTGTACCAAATCTTAATTTCTACAAATTAAAATGAGGCATATACTTATATTAAGCAAAAACTTAACTCCAACTGTTATGAGGTTAATCAAGATTCATCTTTTTTTTTTTATCACAGCTCTGTTTTTTAGTAAAAAAGTCTTTTTTTTTTTTTTTTTGCTCCTTGATAGTTAAAGGTTGTAAAGTCTTTGAGGTAAATTAGCAATTTTGTGCTAAATAAACAAACCTTAGTTCTTACTCGCCGCCACAAGAACAGGATCCGTTACAAGGCCACAGACTCCGCTTGACGTCGCCGCATGTGTTCAAGAGTAAATTGTGTAAAACGCAGGCGCTGCCGAGCTGACCGCAGCCGTGATTCTGTCCAGACCACAGGCAGCCTGCAGACACCGCTACTGTGCTTGTGTGTGTTTGTGTGTGAGCGCTTCAGCAGGACATGAAACACAGCGACAGTAGCCAGCCAGACACAAGACCTCCTGATCTTCCATGACGTAGTGCTCTTTTCCGCAACAAGTCTGCAGGCAGCTTTGCAACCCTGATTAAACATTCACTGTGAAGATCAGTCACCTCCAGGGAAACTGACTGTATTTCTTTCCATTTAACCATTTTACTAGGATTCCTTTCCAGAAAAACCTAAAATGACCTTTGCAATAAAATTTAATGCAATTATAAATTTACATATTTGATGGAGCTTCATGCATGCAAGACCACAGAGGTCAGAGCAGGTTTATTCTGACGGAGAAGTTACATTTTTGTAACATATAACGTAAAAAGAGCTTCTTTTTAAGAAAAAAAGCTCCATATTTATTAACAATTCTTAGTGTAATCAAACCTAAAATTTGTCAACAAACATGAATTTTTTAACCAATAAAAATTAGGGGAAATCTATAAATTGTGGGTAATACTTCAGACATACCTAAATAACTACAAACTGCAGCAAAGAACATTTTACGAGAAATGTGTTTCACATCTGAGCAAAACATCCTCATAAAAACATTTATAGTCAGTCGTGATAAATGTGATTCACGAACTGTGCAAATGTACAGAACATTTTTAAACAGAGTTTTGCAATTGTAAGGAAAAAAATGCTTTTTGTGTCATAAAGAAGTCATACATTTCCTCTAAAAAGCTTTTTGAGCACTCACTCAGATGATTGAATGTGCACGATCAGCAGATGGAAGCTGCATTTAGGTACTGCTTAAAAGGTAGGACATTTGCATTTCTGATAAATGTTTAGCTGTTTTTGTGGAGGTGGGAACCATCCTGCCCCTGAAATGCAAACGTGTTCTGTGCAAATGCATGTAAGCAATTGGAAAAGGTTAACACAAGCTGTTTTTTTAGGCCATTACGACCATGATTTTTCAAAAGAGCATCTGTGGCTTTATGATAGAGAAGTACTGTTATTTTTCACACTATAAGGCACACTTAAAAGCTTTAATCTATTTCCGAAAACAACAACGTGCCTTATAAACCGGAGCGCCTTTTATATGGATTTATATTTTTGTTTGTGTGTTTTTATTGGGAATTCACTAACACTGCTAATATGTAATGGTATCAGACTTTGTTATTTTACCTATTACTAAAAAGGTTAGGAGTTAGCGGAGCCACAATAATATTTGTTTAGCAGTATTAGTTTGTTTTTTTATGTGTTACAAACATGGTTGGGAGTTACAGGTATTGTGAAGATGCTAATGCCGCTAACATGTAGCAGTGTTGGATTAAATTTTTTTTAACGTCTTATCGACATGGAGTTGGAGTTAGCCTAGTCACAGTAAAATCTGTTTTTTTACTTGCTGCAAACAAGGCTGGAAATTGCATGTGTTTTGAATACGTAAACTTGGCTAATTTCAGACCCATTTCTAATCTGAGGTTTACTGGGAATGCAATTAATAAAATTTGACTGACTGACTCATTTGTCTCACTTAATGCACCTTATATAGTTTGTTGCACCTAATATTTGACAAAAATAGACCATATGCGTACTAAAGTGTGCTAAATAAAATAACTGCACTCTTGCTCGTATTTAGATTTCCTCTTTCTCTGTAGCTTAGTTTCCATTTAATATGAAATTGTGCAAATTTCATTGCTAATAATAAACTTGCTTTATGGAAAAATTAAAATTCAGAAAATACTTGCATTTGTTGAAAGGAAAAGATTTTGCGCTTGGAGGAGATGCTTTTTGGGGAATATCAAAATTAATAATCATTATTGAAATTAATTATTGGAAACACTTCAGTTCTTGGTATTAACTGGCTGCTAGGAGCGCTGCACAGCGGGCGCCAAGAGATGTCCCACAGCGTCACAGCTCATTAAAAGCTGTGTGTCATGAGGAATTGTTTGATCAATCACTACAAAATCACCAATCAGGATTTCCCAAAATCGCTTCATCCATAACCACTCCCACCCGCTCCTTCTCTGTGGGAGTGGTTATGGATGAAGTGGTTATGGCCTGAAAAAGACACAGACCTTTCTTCAATAGATGATAAGTACTAGCTAGTGTTGTGACAGAAATCTTGTCCTTTAATCAAACAGAAAATAGGTTCCACCTGCTTACTTGTTAGAAACATGTTTATTTTTCAATACCGCTGAAAAGGCTTCTATCATACGTCTGGCTCTTTGACATATATAGAGATTTGTCAATGATCTATCTGCACAGCACGCGCTCGCCAGTGCTCTGATGTCACCCAAATGCTCCCCTTTTATTGAATCAACTTAAAACAATACTTATTCTCATCCATCATCATGGTTTTGAATGATGAATTAGTACATGAGTCGGTTTGTGTTTATTCCCATAGTTAGAATTTAATGGAAACAGCGTAATTGCAAAATTGCGTTTTGTCAACATTTTGATAAGGTTTTGCACATATGTGTAAAATAACACTGTGTTTTTTCTACGGTTGGATATGTAGGTGAGCACTTTATTTGATCCGTATTAAGAAGCCGACACTTCGACTTGTTTTAAACGTCTGGATTTCTCTGAGACTTTTTGTGCCTTGAAGAGTGTTTATGTTTGAACAAGTGCAGCTTTATAATGGATGGAAAATGTCTGTGCTCTCCAGAATGTGCTCACCCACACATTCATCAGCACTCAGAGGATTCCCGGAAATACACCCACTTTTGAATTATTATAATATAGAATATTTACATAAACCACTGAAGGTGACTTGGAAAATATTGAAGCAGAATCAGAATCAGAATCAGAAAAACTTTATTGGTCCCAGAGGGCAATTCATTTGTAGAACTTCCAGTGCAGTTACACACACACACCACACAATCATATCAATGTGTCAGCCCATCACAGTCCAAATGAGTACTCCATAGCTCCGCAACATCAGCATACAGTAGTACGTCACCTCATCAATAACCTTAAAGAAAAACACTTTTATCTAAATTCAGCAACGTAATTGCTGAGGGCACAAAGGACTGCGAAAAACGATTCGTTTTTCGTGCCGGAGCATAAAATCGGCGCCCTGAAGGCATCAAAACAAAATCAGGAGTCAGAGGATGCTGGGGCTGACCCAGGATGTTTTTGGCTTTCTTCAGCACCTGTTCCTTCCACAGAGAGGGAAGGTCCCTCAGACTAACACCGATTATTTTGGAGCAGGTCTTGACAATGCTCTGCAGTTTGTTTTTGTCTTTCAGAGACAGACCATAAAACCAGCAAATAAATGAAAATGTTAAAATACTCTCAATAAAAGAACAATAAAAATTATTAAGAATGGATTGTTTCACGTTAAAAGAGTTCAGCTTCCTCAGCAGGTAAATTCTCTGCTGCCCACGCTTCACAATAGCGTCTGTGTTCATGTGGAATTTCAGTTTGTTGTCGAACACAGTGCCTAAATATTTGTAGCTCTCGACAGTCTCCACCTTCTCCCCATGGATCACACTGACACCATGTGCTGTAGCCCGTCTAAAATCAATCTCCATGTCCTTTGTTTTCTCCACATTTAAATCAAGGTAATTGTCATCACACCAATCAACAAACTGCGACAAAGCAGGCCCGTGGTCAATTTCAGATGCAGATAACAGAGACACTAGAACAGTGTCATCTGAGAATTTGATTAAAAATCTGTTCTCCTCTGAAGATCTGCAACTGTCTGTATACAAGATAAAAAGGAGAGGGGAAAGGACACACCCCTGAGGAGACCCAGTGTTACAAATGGAAGGTGGGGATAGTTCACCATTAACAAGAACACGCTGAACCCGATCAGTAAGAAAACTTAAAATCAATAAAAGAAGTTGATCAGGAAGGTTAAAATCTGAAGCCAGTCTTTGGATCAGAATGTGGGGCTGCATTCTGTTAAAAGCAGAGGAAAAATCTGCAAATAAAAGTCTAACATGAGCCCCGGAGTTCTCAAGGTGCTTAAAAACAGTGTTCAATAAAAAAAGTTTAGCATCCTCGACTCCCTTTTTAGACTGGTATGCAAATTGCAGGGGATCCAGTTTCCCTTCAGTTAAGAACAAGATAAAGGACTTTAAAATATGTTCAAAACTTTTCATAACAAGTGATGTCAGTGCCACCGGTCTAAAATCACCCAGGGTTTTTGAGTTCCTCGATTTTGGAAGAGGTATCACAGTTGATGTCTTCCACAAGACAGGAATTTTCCCAATGTCAACGCACAGTTGAAACAGTTTACCAAAAACAACACTGAGCTGAGTGGCACAGTGGTGTAAGGTACGGCCACAGATACCATCAGGGCCCTTTGCCTTACCAGTCTTTACCTTTTTAAATAAGGCAGCGACCTGGTTTGGTGAAATTACAATATCATTTTCAGGCTTGAGAGAATTCTTACATTGAGACAAATTTTCAAAGACATCAGTTCTTTCAAAGCGAGAAAAGAAGGCATTGAATGTGCTCGGTAATTCAGAGTCAGGTACACCGTTTAAAGATACTGGCTTCCTGTCCTCTTTTGCATGGGAGGAGGCCATATTCTTAATGCCCCTCCAAGCAGCTCTGATGTCCCCACTACTATACAGGGCTTCCACTTTGTCCTTATATTTTAGTCTGGCCTTTCGAATCTCATTTTTTACCTCCTTAGAGACAGCCTTTTTCTCCCATGGATCCCCTGTACAGTAGACCACCTTATTATTTATGATTGATTTCAGCTCTTTTGTTACCCATGGTTTGTTATTTGGATAGATAACAACTTTCCTAGATGGGACAACAGAATCAACACAGAAAGTGATGTAAGAAGAAATAGTTTCACAGAGGACATCAACGTCATCATCACATGACTCAAAGAAACAGTCCCAGTCAGTACATTCGAGTGAGGCTTGAAGAGTGGAAATGTTATCCTCAGACCAACATTTCACAGTTTTTTCCTCCCGAGGAAGACGCCTGAAGACAGGGACCAAAGGAAAGATGGAGGTGTGAAGCTGCTTCTTTTCATTTGTTTAATTATAATCAAACAAAAGCTCCTTTTTGTGCAAAAAAAAAAACAACTTTGATCGATTGATTCAAGTTACAAAACTTGAATAAACAGAATTTTTTTTATTTCAACTACCAGAAACACTGTTTCTATTTTAGGTGGTTCCGTGGACGTCTTCATCCAGGATGTTATGGATATTTTTACTTGTGCTATAAAGCCTTACTCCGAGAAAGAAATCTTACAAGTTCTTTCTTGGATTTTGCGATGTTGCGATGGCACCAATTCCTGCACCTTTTCTTGACACTTTGGACCTACAGCTCTCACTTTGAACATGTTCTTTCATGTTGCACTCCCTTGTAAATGCCAGCACAGTTATTACATGCGGTAGATCTGGCTTCACTTTACGCGACCACATGTATAATATAACTCATGAATGACACTGTCATCTTGATAGAAAATACACAGAACTTCCCATTGACATTTCTAACCAATCCTCTTCTTCTTGCCCCCTGTAGGCATTCTGGGTAATGTAGTCAAATTAAAAGTTTAACCATCAATCAAGATAAAGGCTCACACATTTTGTTTTCCAAGTATTGATGAAATTATAAAAGAAGCAAAAATTAACTTAAGTGAACAAAAGATACGTCTAACTGAGAAAGAAAGAAATAAACTTAGCTAAACTCAAATTAATGTTTTTTATTAATAAATAATTGAAGGGTAATTTAAAAAAAAAAACATATGAAGGTTTTAAAATTTGATCCCAAATACTGGTTATTTCCTGCATTTTATTTATGTCTTTTATTTTGAAATAAATGTGTTATTTCAAAATGAAAGACATCAATAAAATGTTTGGTGATGATGGGTTATCGATGTCGGTGTGTTTAAAATAAATCAATATGGAAATCACTCTCTGCTATCTCTGTGGCTAAGAGTGGAATCCAGTTTCAATTTTCATATTTCAAGTTTGTTGGTTTAGATTCCCATTTGTACAGTTAACACAATTAAAACAAACAACCAATGAAAATAAGAAAGAAAATAAATTGTTGTGACAGTGATTCATCTGTAAAATGAAAATAACTTTTTAATTCAGTAGTCTATGTTTCACGCCATGCCATTGTGACATTCAGAACCTGCCAACAAAACCGATTAAAACTCAGCATATAAGTATGCCACTATTACAATTTTTCAAAGTTTTTTGTTTTACTTCAAAATAAATAACTATTAAACAAGAAAAGTCATTAGTGCTGTGCATTTTATTTAACTTTAATGAACTGGTGAAAAAAAAATACTTTTAAGTCTGTTTGTCTTCTATAGGCTTTATCTGAAAACTTTTGTTCTAACTATTTAAAGGATTGTCTGTCTTATGGTCTTTATGATTGTCTAAAAAATCAGAGCTAATGTTGGATTTGTTTCCAACAGTAAAGCTCGTCTTTGTGGTCGGGTCTTGTTTTCAGAGTTTTCTCAGCAACCTGTTTGGGTCATGCAGGTGGAAAGCACAAGATAACAAAGTTGTAGAGAGCTGGGTGAACCGGAAGAGATTAAATATTCATATATGTTTTTCTACAGACATGCTGCAGGTGAAAGGTCATAATAGAGCTGACATGATCGAAATTGCAATGACGATATGACTTGCGATACATGACCATGTAGCAACACAAGTAATGCATAATTTCCATTTCACTGCATCAGTTTTATTAAATTAAATTTCAACAGAACTTAAATTATACTCCAAATCACTGGAGGAGATGAGTATCTAGCATATAAAAGACCCATCCGTTTGGCCAAATGTGAAAAAGGTTCTATTTGATTTGTTAAATGTGTAGCTCTAAGATTGTGTTAGCATTTAAGGAAACTATTCATTACAATTTAAGTCATCTTTGTCGATACGTGTATTGTACAGGCTGATATTGTGATGACCTCTTGAAACTTAATGATTTTTAATAACATGTACCTGTTTTGGTAAAGTATAAATCTCTGATTAGAAGTTATTACCGGATATTGATAATTCATGTAAAGGAAATGGTAAGGTCGAGCCAGGGTAGGATTATATAACTTCTCTTCCACCCACTCCTTTTCAAGCAATCAATAATTTGATGCTTAGTTATCCTATGTTTGACATAATTTTATGTGGATGTTAACCTCTGATGATTGAATTGAACATGCATTATACTTGTTTTTGATTGCTTAAAATAAACCATTTCAAATCAAATCAAAATGATATAGTTGCGATGAGGACTAGGTCATAAGTAAGGGTGAGACATAGGCCCCAAATCCTGCACATTGTGCAAGGACCCACTAGTGCTGTTCATGTGATGATTGTGCATTCATTCTGGGCTCCGTACGTTAGAAATTAGACAATCAGATAGTAGTTTGTGAGGACCGCAGTTCTGGAATCACTTGCGTATCATGTGGATACCCCATGTTTTCTTCAGTTGTGCACAGTGGGTGGTGTAAAGGCACAGTTTGATTGCATGAATTTTCCCTAATAGATGTGTACAACTTTAGCCTTAAAAACACTTTGTGATACACTTATTACATGCACAACAATCGTGCGTTTTATTTTCATCATGTCCCTTTAGGTGGACATACAACCCTCTAGAGAACTACAAGCCGGACCCAAAAACCCACAGGACTTGTGCTGGTCAACCCCCCATATGGGTGCATGTGACCAGGGCTTATAATATCAGTTTAAGTGACCTTATAATATATCACCATAAAAGAGGTGGCTTGTTTCCACTGACATTTCCAATTCTCACCTGAGGTTTCATTTTTCACAAGATAAGACTTAATGTGTTTCTGCATTCAGATTTGAATGGAACCAGCCTGAAATAACAGAACTTTGGAGACTCTGGGGTTGCTCTAAAAGGCTTTTAGGAGTGAGCTCTTGTCATTGTAGAGATGGCTAAATCAAATTTAATGGTCTTTCTCTCTGCATTACCCACCAGATAACATGAGCTAGATAATGACAGACGTGCAAACAAAGCATTGTGTATCTGAGATAAATGCATAGAGGCGATAGTATCAGAGCAGTGAAACTTTAGCTCGACACTCAAGTGATGAATGCACTGTCAGTGAATGCATCACTCTCTGGCACAAAGACATTCACTGCTTTTATTCTCTGAGTCAGAGAAGAGCAGCTGAGCTTATTCTACAGACAACTCAGGAAATAGCTGGCAGTCTCCGACAAACTCACACACACGCATACGCACATAAGACGATGTGTACACACACACGCACACCCAGAAGTCCACACATGCTCACACACACAAAGACAAATTGTTTCTTGTGTTTGGCAAAAAAATATATATACTTACAAAACAAAAAGTATTGACAGAAAAGTCAGAGTGATTCCAGAGTGTCTAACCTGACACATTTATGATGATCTGTGTTTGGACCTGATTGTGTAGTTGAAGGATGAAATATTCCCAGGGATGAGGAAAGTTGCTAATGCCTCAGTAAGAACAGTACTTGAAGTCAGTAGATGATGTTACCACCTCATTAGCATATTATTTATGCCTTTTCTGTTGAAAAAAGTAAAGATATTGTGGGAGAGACAAAAAGTAAGTAAAAACAAATAAAGTATATTTAAAATTCAAATAAAAAACAAATTATGTGAGTTCAGAGTCAAAAACATATATATATTATTCTCATGACACTGAAAGGTGGGGGTTACTCTGACGTTTAGATGCAACCGTCCTAAATTGCCAACAGACATATTGGTGTCAAAGTACAAATGTGCGATCCACCTGCGTTTTTAATGTGAGCTGTCAATCTCTTCTGCTGTTATGCAGCTGCTGGAGAAGTTGACCGACACTGATTAATTGATGGAAGACTGCTTTTGGGTGGGCGGAGCCTCTTGTCTGCATCTGCTCAGTGAGAATGAAACGACCCAAATAAAATCTACTTTCAGGTTTTGGTCTCCAATCACCAGAAAAGTTGCTTTTGAGAAAAAAATGTTGCAGTGGTGGTTTGAAAAGTTGCCAAATGAAACAAGAAAGTCAATAGGTTAGCAACATGAGGATGAGCAGCACAAAAATGTCATTTCTGTGTGTATGTTGCCTACTGTTTTGTGGGTGGGGTCGTTGTGTTGTTTTTTTACAGTTGCTTTGTCAGATTGAATCACTCGCTTCCATCTATGTTCTTCACTCACTCATTCTAATTCACAAGGGTGGGGTTGTTATAACGTTTTTATTTGTGCTACAAAGTTTCTTGGCTTAAATGACAGTAATCATCCTCACCACTGGAGACACATCTAGAGGCTTCCAGGCTATCCTAAAAAAAACACCAACGATGAACGTTTTCTTTTCACCAAATCAATAAATCCTCTTCTCTTCACGGTTTCATTTGCTGCTACAAACCGCTTCAGGATGGGTCAAAGAGAGCGCTGCCGAATGTGAAACTTCTCCATCAGCAGCTGCTTTCTTCAAAGTGTTAATGAATGCAATGCGGACGGAAGTGTCAACGTGGAGATCATTATAAAGATGGCAGCAACGGAACAAAGGAGAGGACCAGGTCAGAAGAACCCTGAGAATCCCTTCAAGAGAGGAAACTGATAGATGACAATGTGACAATGAACAGATGGAGGCGTTCTGAGGACGTGCACAAGTGTCGCCGCTAATCATGGTAAATAAGCACACTGCAGGCTGCTTTTGATGGAAGTGTGTGTGGACTAAAGTCTGGGCAGTGACAGAGGTCTGGAACTCTGTGGGAGGTGAGCATGAATTCATCAGCTGCTCACTCAGTATCTCAAAAAGCCTTGAATGTGGTCGCTCCGATTGGGTCCTGGGCACATTCAAGTGTTATTTTCATGGAAAACATCACAAACTAAAACCTTGATGTCCCTGCAGAATCTAAGGGAACAAATGAGCACACTGAACCCTACATGGTGTTATTTGATGAGATGAGATCAAGCAGGAAAAAGCCTCAAATGAATGCAATCCGGACTGAAGTGTCGCTTTAACAATTTACACCAAACCTCTTACAACTGTGGATGGCGGACATGGGCTAGTAAACAGTCAAAAAAATCAAACTAGGAAGAAGCCCCTCCCTCCTGGTCCATTGTGAACTCCATATATCAAACGCCACATGCTCAGTGTAAAAATTGTAACAATGTCAAATATTTTGTGTCAAAATTGCAATGTGCTGCAGGTACTATGACGTAAAGTTTACTGGTAAATGTAAAAAGGATTATGGGCAGTAAAAATGTATTTTCACACTCTGCCTGGGGATGGCGCTGTTCTAAAAGATCACAGTTCTGTTGGACTCATAATTTGCTTTTCTTCTTCTCTTAAAAATGGAAAGAATTTATACCAATTTTTAATTTTTCTTCTTGAAATTCATTCAACAACGCCATTCGCAGTTGCCATGGCAACAAAACTGTTTGGGTTCTGAACCAAAAACCTTGGAAATGATGAAGTCATTCTTTCATTCTGACGTTCCGGGTCATAATGCGTCTTGAGTTTGTGTATAGCGTGACGCACAACCACAGGGCGACAGCATGGAAACAGATGTATTTAGCCGTGCAATGCACACATATGCACACGCAGAACTGCGCCCGCCACATGGATCCCCTTCCTCCATCAAAAACGTACGTGTCACAAACTATTTTTTTTACACAAAATGAGCACACGTGTGAGATTGCCCAGAATTTTCCCACCAATCAGACTTCAAACAGCCGTCTGAGAGCTCGCCGCCAAGGCTTTTGATCCCTTTCAATGGGTGTCATTCAGGCACAAGTTCACCCCCACCCCCCTCCATCATCGAACAGTCGTTTGTCCCCATCACTGATTGTTGGTCTTATCTGGAGGCCATCAGCTTGTCTGATTAGGACATTCCCAGGATTCCAGTCTGTCTTCTGTGCAGGAATGTCTGCTTTCCTGCAGCCTGCTTCCATTTCCAAACTGACTGTCCCACATCGTTCTGTCACATCTGCTGTATCTTTTCTGCTTTCTTTCATCATAGTGACTCAATCAATAGTTTGTTCTGCATGTGCGCGCACTTTTTCTTCTTGATCATGATATAAGTTATTGTTATCAGGTGTGAAGCTGTCAGGCCTGCAGTCGTGCAGTCAGCACCAGTGTGCTGCTCAGTGGTCCAGCGGGTCAGCTGATGTCAGCGCAGAGAGGGTCCAGCATGCAGGATGTTTTCACAAATGTACGCCTCTGCATACTGATGCTTGAGCACACTCCTGCAATGTCCTTCATTATTGCTCATGCCACTCTTTTTGTTGAAAAATAATTATTTGAAGATATTCCTTAATATACAATGCATTCTAAATTATTATGCAAATTTAATTTAAGTGCTTAAAAGATTAAATTATTTGTATTTCCATTGAACTCATGGATGATAATGTGTCTCAGGGCTCTTTGGATCACTGAAATCAATCTCAGACACCTGTGATCAATTAAAAAATACTTATAAAAAAGGATGTGTCTGATTTCAATCAATTTGAGAAAGAAAAATGATCTGCTGCTGAAAAGCGTGAAATAGTAAAATGCCTTGGACAAAGTATGTAAACCTTGGATATTAAATGAAAACATAAGGGTGATCATTGGAAATTTGTGGCTGATTCAGAGCACACACAGTTTAAAGCAGATAAAGGCAGAATGAGGAAAGTTTCTGCCAGACAAATACATCTGAATAAGAGAGCAGCTGCTAAAATACCACTGCAGAACAGCAAGAACATATTTGAAGCTGCTGGTGGATCTGGAGTCCCATCAGGATCATCCAGAGGGCTTGCAGTAGTGGGTAGTTGTTGATGGCTACCATGTCCCAACAAGGCTGAGACGTCAGCAAGGATGTGGTGGAGTCATGGTTTAGGCCGGGATCATGGGGAAAGCTGATCGACCTCTTTAGGGTCTCTGAAGGTGTAAAAATGGCCTTTGAAAAGTCTGTGGAATTTCTGACTGAGCACTTTCTTCTGTGGTACAAAAAGAAAAAACATGCTTTCCATAACAAAATCATCTTCGTGGATGACAACGAATCATACCTCTGCATCAAACTTGACCTATTAAGATCTTTTTGATTGGAATACCTTTTGATGTAAAATCAACCATTTCATTCATTCATTCATTCATTCATTCATTCATTCATTCAATCATTGAAAAAAAAATTATCTTACGTAACATTTAATATACACCGTACTCTAATGGTTAGTGACTTGAAAATCATGCTGACTCTCATTCGCTTTGTTTATAAAAATTATAGGAAAATATAATTTGCATAATGATTTGGAACATGCTGTAGAGCTCTGAAGAACACAGAAATGTGTGTTAACTTCAAGGACAACATGGTTCAAATTAACATTAATGGATAACAAGAAACAGTAAGTTTGTGATTGAACCTTTAACACCGGATATATCACAGACGACTTCTAAATAACCCGTTCTTTGACCTGTTGCAACTCTTTTACTGTTTATGTGATCAGCATGAATGAACACATAAATGGTCAAAGAGTTGAATCATGCCAAAGACCTTGTGTTATGTATTTGTCCCCTACGACATCTCCGGTATTAAAGGGTTACCGGTATTGGAGTGCTTCCTCTCCACAGTTGCTCAGTGCTTGTCCAGAATGATTTATAATTTTCTATGGATTGAGTTTTGGGTTTTTCTGAATGCACTGACTCATAACTACCCTGATTCATGTAGATTATCTTCTGCTGTAGACTTCTCACTCTGGTTACCAGATCACAACCAAATTCTTTTTTTTTTTTTTTGCTGCTGTGACTTCTTCACTCTGCCTTCAGTTAGAGTTGATTGAACCATGACGAGGCTGAGATGTTGTATTGGACTCTGGCTTATTACAAATTCAATCCCCAAACATGCCAGTGTGCATTTTACAAAGCTTTGGTGTCAATCATATGTTGTCCTTTGAATCGCGCGTCACTCGTTGATGTAAAACCAAACGTAAACTTTGGTTTCAACAGCAGAAACCACAGTGGAAGTCTTTATAGGAACTTTCCTGGGATGGTATATTGCATCTGTTGCATCTCTGTCTCAACAACCTGTAAGGTTGGGATGACATTAGGGCAGAACGACTGTTTAGCAGAGTTTTTCTTCTTCACAGATGTCAAAAAGCAGCAGGTAACGGCTCAGATAACACGGTGTCACAGACATTAAAGACCTGTCACTCATTCGTCCGACTCTCAGCTGCAACTCAGCGGAGAGGTGGTGAAGGTCACAGATTAACCCGAGGAAACGCACTGAAATGTTCCTGCGCTACGCCGCTCTGGGAGTGAAACGGGGGGAAACAAAGTCCCATTTTGTGTTTTTATTTCCACTATTGCAGGAAGGCACGCAAAAATAATGCTGCTTGCGTGCCGCTAAGCCTGAGAAAAGCATCTGAAATATATATCATTGGAGATGTGCGGAGTTAATTGTCCCATGATGACATGTGCAAAGGCTCACCCCCTCCTGAGAGCTCAGTTTAACCCGTTTCACAACAAACCAACCGAGCCAATGAAAAACAGATTTGTGAGGTTTGAAAAATAGATAAACAACCTGAACTATGAATGAAATCAAAACTCAAAGTCTAATTATTCCACAATTCTGGAAGGGTAGGAAAAAATAACTCAAAATATTAATTTTACTTTACATTTGGAATGGCACAAAAAAAAAGTTTTTTTCTTTCTCTGGAAAAAAATAACTGAAATACCTTGTTTGATAATATAATTTCAAAGCTTCCGAAGTTTGAATTGCATGAAAAGAGAGATTTATTTTAGTAAGCAGCACTAGTTTCCTGGACAATTTCAGGATTTCAATCATTGACTGTATATGAGAAATTGACTACAAAAACTGGAAAGTAAATGGTGATTTCTCCTCAGTTTTTCTATTGTCTGAAATCCTGTTTTTGTGAGCTTTGAGCTCAATTTATGTAAAAAGTAACAAATAAATACTTGAATCTGTATCTATTTATTAAAACAATTTTTTTGGATGGAAGTATATAAAATGAATGTAATCTTTCATGATATTTGCATTTTTTTTAAAAGGGTTTGAACTTACTTGTACATGTTTGGGGAGGAAAACCAAATATTTTACAAATACGGCCCACTTTCTCGTTCATGTGAGACCTATCAAAATATTTAAAGTTACAGAGACGAACCAGCTTCAGTGATTCTGGGGTGTCAGTGAGGAGAGCAATCTGGAAATGGTGTCACTTTTTCAGCTGAACGTACAAATGGCCCCAGAGACAAAGCGGAGAAACAAAGAAAACTGTTCGTCTGACCTCTCCCCCTGTGAATGGTGAGGGCTTTCCATGTGTGCGCATGTGTGGCAACAGCTATTGATTTAGTATTAAAGAGACCTTTTCAAAGCGACACCTCATCATCTTTGAGCCTTCATTCCACTCCAGCCTTCATTCACAGTAAGCCTCCAGGGAGCAAACATACCAACTAAATGGACATGGTCTTTTTCTAATAAGCAAATTGATGCACTCACTTTATAACCAAATATTTCTTGGTGTTTTATCTTATTTAATCATATATCATCATCAAAAAGGTTCCAAAAATGTGGGATTTGGTGGA
Source organism: Oryzias javanicus (assembly GCA_003999625.1). Classification (NCBI taxonomy): domain Eukaryota; kingdom Metazoa; phylum Chordata; class Actinopteri; order Beloniformes; family Adrianichthyidae; genus Oryzias; species Oryzias javanicus. Next base: position 8,198,876 of record CM012451.1, on the reverse strand, counting down.
ACAAAGTAAAGGGAGAGGAGTCCATCCATGGGTTTATTCATCTGCCAATCAAAAAAAAAAAATCCTAGATGTGAGACGTATCTGGTCTTGAATAAAAAGTCAATGGATTTGATACTTTGAGGTAATTTAGTTACTGCTTGAAAAGTATATAATTTGATACACAGATCAATATTTTTGGTGCACAGTTAGACATTTTAACATGGAAGTCTATGTGAAATTGCGCCTTTCTGAAACCTGCCTCTAGTGGTCCTCTAGAAATGCTACATTCTGTACTCCCTGGTTTGTTCCAATGGAAGTTGTGGGTTTGCTATTTGGAATTCTTTGACCAAGGGGTATCTAAATCCAGGCTCCTAGAGGCAAGTGTCCTAAATGCAACCAGCCTACCATTGAGGCTCCTAATTGGCTAAACACAACTGATCCAGAATCGACAGGAGATAGGACAGGATTTATGGAAAACTAGTGGAAGGCCGGCCCTCGATGTCTGGATTTAGACACACCTGCTTTGGCCGTTCTACACGAAAAGGAGCCATTTGATGTGGTCTGAAGATCTTGCAAGAATGTCGCTTAGGTGTCTTCTTAACTTTTTAACATCGGAGTGTTGGCATCCTTTTCACTACTGATGAGCATGAGAGTTGCTCGCCTCGTGCTCCTCTTGGATGCTCTCTACAACCCTCTATGGGCCTGGACAACCCAAAAACTCAACCCTCGTACAGGTCCATGTGACCCTTTATGCGTTTTTTCTTGTTTCTAAATGATCTTTATTTATGTTCAGTGAGTAAACTTTACTGCCACATAACTTCAACAGTTTCCCAAATTGCTCTACCACAGCGGCACATATGATAAAACACACGGAACAAGCCAGAATGGATTCCTGATGAGCGGGATTCTTCTGGTCACGGCTTAACAAGCAGCAGATCTCTGCACTTGTTCAATCATACTTTCTTTGGTCTGCTCCAGCTCCGGTCTGAGTAATGAGCCTTCACGCCCGGGCTGGCAGCTCACAGCAAAGTGGCATTAATCAGGGCTTCCCACAATGCCCGGCATCTTCTTACACACAGCTGCTGTTGTCCTCCCTGTCGTCAATATTTCTGCGTTCCTCTGCATCCAGAACGAAGGAAGTGATTCTGTTTCCTGCTCACACTTTGAGTCGAAGCATGTGTTTTTGTCACATGAGCCCGTTTTCCGTTCAGAGACATCTGCTGCGCAGCTCCGAACGGGAGCCTTGGCGCGCTGTTGCTGCCGAGACGAGCGCTGATAGGAATCTGATGTATGCGTGTGTGAGCCAGAGATTTTATGAAGGCTGTTAGCTGCTGGCTTTCTTAAACAATATGTCAGTCTGTGCCTATTTAGCAAAGGCGCATAAACTTGCGCACGCACCGAAGGCTTTGCTGAGAACCGCATCATGGAAAATTAGCTCCTCTGAGGCTCTTTCCTCCTGCTTCAGTCTGTCGGTGCTACAGTTTGAGGAGTGTCTTCTTCAGCTTCCTTTCAGATACTCGCTACACCTTTCTTTTTTTGTCCAAATGATAGTTTCACTCTGGCTTTCACCTGTTGCCATCTTGGCAGGATATTACATCATCAAACCCCTGCATTTCCAATAAAAAGTGCTCTCTACACTCCTTCCAGAATCCTGCGGACATTTTTTTTAGGATTATTGAGACAAAAAAAACGTGAATTTTCAACTTTTTTTAAAAAAAAGAAAAAAGTTGCAATACATGTAGCAATATTTTTCATATATGACTCACAGGCGCTACCCTACCCCACCCTACCTAACCCTGACCCCCATTTAACCTGCCCTCACTGGCTGAGCGGTTTTTACGCACCCCTCACCCTCCCCCTCTGATCCTGCCACGCTAGTCAAAGGAGTATATGACAAATTCTTAAAAAACATTTATTTTGAAAAGATCGCTTTAGCTACTATTTTATTTTTTGTTTGCCTTGGAATGTCAAACGAGTCTATGTAATTTTCAGAAGAATCTGCTAAGTAAACTTTTGGATTTCCTTGGCAACAGAGGTTGTTTGTTACCCCACATTCCTAATATAGTCATATCATAATACGTCGTATTGTTTTGTTCCACTTGAACCAATGACTCGTGTATTAAATTTAACAATATTACGTAAAAAATGTGCAAGCAACACTGGAAAATAACTCTTGCACGCTAAGCACTCTAACGCCATTTAAATCTACAACATCTAAATCCAACTTTTCTACTTTCAGTAGTGCTCGAGGAGTTAGGAGGCGATAGATTGAAAACCATAAAAATTCAAATTTGAAGCTGTTTCTAGAGAGGATTTTTTTTAATTATTGTTTTAAGATGGCAGCCTCTTCCCAAGGTTGAAGGTCAACAAAACTTCATTTGTGGTTGTGGACTTGTTGAACCTGTTGGCGTATGTGCAAATGTTTTTTAAAAATCTTTTCAGCAGAAGTTTTCTTTTCCCACATCGTGCAAAAATGCTTAAATGTGAGTGTGCATACAATTCTATTCACACAGATACATGCATCAATTTACACACACACAATAAATTGCACACACAAATTCACTCACATTCATGCAAACGCATTTACACACTATTCACACACATTAATTCCCACACTTTTCGCATATCTAAGTATTCACACACATCCATTCTCACAGAAATGTACCCATCTATTCACACACATTTATTCACACACACACACATTCTCACACACACATTCATCACACACATCCACACATTGACACATTGCACACAAATTCACATCCATTACACACATTTGTTCACACACACACATATACTTTGGGGAGGGCTGCTTTTGACTGCTTCTTACCCAGCCATAGGTGTTAGTGCTTTGCTCAAGAATAGGAATCAAACCTGTTATCCTACAATCAGTGGTTCAGGGATGTGCCTGTCATTGTCAGTAGTTTTCTGTGTACATTAAGAAAAACAAGCAGAACAATTTTATTTGAAGTATCATTACACTTTTCACGAGTTTTCCAATTTCTGTTTGTTTTGCTCCTCGGGTGATGACTCCTTCTTTTCTTCAGGATTCACCACCTGAAACATCTATAGTAAAAATAATGTCTAAAAATACTTGATTTGTTTTTTTGTTTATTATTAATGTCGGTCAAAGTGAAACGTCGCTGATCTCCTGTGATGAAGCTCCTGCCTGTTTCTATAAATGGTTCCAGTTGGAATTGCATTCTGCTGAGGGTGATCCACGACCTGAAGACGAGTGTCTGATAAACGCTCGAGAGAACGTTTCTCATCTCATCTACGATTGAAATCATTCAGAAAAATGAGTGGAAGTCATACAAAGACACAATCATAGAATAATAAAGTCAGGAAATTGAGTTCTTCCAGATGATTTGGATCCCAAATTGAGTCAGTGGCCCACTGTGTTCAGTCACTCAGCTTGTCATCTCCCTTTCAGTCTCGTTCTGTATCGATCTCTTTGGTTTTATCTCTGGTGAACGATGTAACCAGCGTTTTTTCTCACAATTATTTATAGCTGAGCTATAGCTTTATATTCATGACCCTCATAGTTTCATTCAGGAGAGTTTCATGATCTTTCCATCATTTCCATCCACAGAAATGTGTTTTATTGTCTTCATCATGTGTGGAGTTTGTTGTTCCTGCACGACTCTTCCAAAGAGAGAAATGAAAGTACCTTTTTTATCTGCTCCTTTTACCCTTTCACAGTTTTAAATTCCAAAAGGAAAAAAGGCATTCACAGTCATCTGATGATCTGCTTCAGCAGCTCGCTCTTGTCTCCAGGTGCTTGAAGCGTCTCCTTGTCGGCACAAGGGCAGATGACTCACCACTCACTCTTCTGGCTTTTCAGGCGTCTCTGTCCATCGGTGGAGGAGTTCGCTTGATACGGGGTTCTCTTTGGATCCTCGGGTGGTTCATTAGCACCTAGACAGTAGCAGTTTGTCTCTGCATTATGCCCTGAAGCGAGGATTACTTCACTCCTGCAAACTATCAGAGCTGCCTGTCCAACGAAGGACTGAATTACTAACTTGTCTGACAAAAAAGGCATCAAAAATATTGATTAAAGCAACGAACGTTCACTAAGAATTAAGCAGCGTATTTAGTCAGAGGGTTTTCAGCTAATATGAGCTGACATGTTCTATGAGAAGCCTTTCTTATGCTTTTATTTTGAACTTTTTTTAGGTTTAGAAGCTTAATGAGACTCAGGAAGTAGAAAGTATTTTTATCCCTTTAACATTTACATTTTTCATTTTATTTTTTGACAACATAAGGACAAAGTAAAAACAACTCTTTAGAAAGAAAGGATATGATAATCATAAGTTTAAATATAATTTCTCAATCAAAATCTCTAAAACAACTTTCAGAGGAAAATTTGCTCAATTTGAATTAGTGAAAATAAAAGTTTTCTCCATTTTGATATAATAATTCTTAGACTTCCACCCAAACTACATTCTACAAGCATCTATTTAGCTTTAGGGCTGAGTCCATGGGGTATCAATTCCACGCTGTCCGATTGGGCTGGGCCTGGCATAAATGGTTGGCAGGGCTCCAAAGTGAAACCCTGTTGATGCCAGTCCAGGCGACGTAATTAAATCTTGTTGGCTTCTCATAAGGGGGAGTCCCTAACAGGAGGAGGAGGAACTGAACCTGAACCCAAAATGGTTGACATAACAAAAGGCCTTGCCAAAAGTTCTGATATTTTAACTCTGAAAATATCACGTATATCGCGATACAATGTTTCTCCAATGTGCAGTGCATTAATCCTAGAACATGTCACAGGACATCCGATTGTGTCTGTACATTGACTTAACAGTAAAACTTGTCGACACGGACACACAAATCGCATTTGGTTTGAATGTAGCTCCAGAGTAATGCAGCCATGAGGATGTGTTTCTGATTTTTTTTTTTTTTTTTTTTTTGGGAGCGGAGGCTTGCAAAAAATTCCAGGTTTACAGTTGGCCTCACATGCTTTACATCACGACATGGAACAAATTGACCAGCATTGAAAGGAACTGGGCTTGATATTTACTCTTGGTGAATGTGAGGAATGCTGGATGTATGGATGGCTCGATCTCACTTTTTATTCATTCATTTTTACATACGGAAATATGGATCATGTGTAGACCATAACAAATTTGTTATAAATTCGCTTCCTTCCACTCCCTTTCAAGCGATCTACTTGTGATTCATTATGTGATGTTATCTCATGTATTATAACCTGATTGCTTGAAATAAACCATTCATTCATTCATTCATTCATTCATGATGGATTAGGCCCAGAAAACCATCTATAACCATTTAGATCTGGTTTTGTTTGCATGTTCAAGTCTGCAGAGGTGAGTGGAAACCTCCAGGTTGGGAACGAGTTTATTTTCAAGAATTTTTGTCAGATATTAAAGTTCTATTTTTGCCAACTAATTATAAACTTTTAAGAATTGCAAACTAGATGACCAATCCATAGTGTCATAATGAAGCAGCACCTTTCTGACTCAAAAAGACAGAAATATTAGAACGAATGTATTAACAGAAGACAGATGGTATGTCATTATCAACAACAAAAAAAGATCCAAAGACTGTCTGAAAAGGCTGGCACTCTTGGTGCATGCATATGTTGCCTGGAAGCTGTTTTCTGAATTTTAATTTAAATTTGCTAATTAACCAAGCGAACATATGAATACACCAAAGGCTGAGACAGAAGAGGAAGTCTGAGTCTGGATAAAGAATGTATGTCCTTTCAATGTGTTTTTACTGAAAACATTGACTGCCTTTGTACAGCTTCCTTCCCTGTAGCATTAGTATTGTTATTAATGCAACACACAATTTTTGGTCCTACAAGCTGGTTGGAGTATTTTTCAAACAAATGGAAGAATTTTGCTCTCAACAGAAAGCAGCCCTGATCATACTTCAGAGCCCCTTCTGCATAAATTGTTCTGAAATTAAATAAATGTCCTGATAGACTTGTTGGTTCTTCTGGATTTCCGACTCCATGTTTGCAGATGCAAAAATGACCGTACTTTTCTTTCATTTGTATCCTCCAGAGAACTTCCTTGTTATGGAGAGGCACTATGCATAAGCTGAAATGCTTAGAATTCTAATTTAAAACATTGAACTTGGAGTGATGCATCCATGTGAGATGCCTAAAATATGTTAAAAGATATGTTAAAAGATTTCCTTGTGTTATTTTGTCTAATTGCAATTATTTCTGATCATTGTTCCTGCAGTGTGCCTGTAATTAATGTATGTCATTGCGAATGCATCTGTACCAGTACTCACCGGCCACTACCTCTCCAGCTGCTCGTTAACGCACATTTTTAATCAGCCAGTCGCATGGCGGCAACTCAATGCATTTAGGCATGAAGATGATCTGCTGCAGTTCAAACCGAGCATCAGAATTTAGAAGAAAGGGGATTGAAGTGACTTTGAATGTGACATGGTCGTCATCGCCAAATGGGCTGGTCTCAGTATTTCAGAAACTGGGGATCTACTGGGATTTTCACCTACAGCCATCTGAGGTTTACAGAGAATGGTCAGAAGAAGAGAAAATATCCTGTGAGGGGCACTTCTGTGGGTGGAAATGTCTTGTTGATGCCAGAGGTCAAAGGTTAATGGCCAGAGTGGTTCCAGATGATAGAAAGAAAACAGTAACTCAAATAACTGGTTATATCTGAGGTCTGCAGAAGATAATCTCTGAACGCGAAACACATCCAACCTTGTGTCAGATGGGTTACAGAAGTAGAAGATCACACCGGGTATCACTCTGGTCAACTAAGAATTGGAACCTGAGATTAAAATTTACACAGACTCACCAAAGTCAGACAATTGAAGATTGTAAAAACGTTGCCTGGTCTGATGACTCTCCATTTCTGCTGTGACATTCAAATGGTCGGGTCAGAATTTGGCATCAACAGCATGAAAGCATGGATCCATCCTGACTTGCATTAACAGTTCAGGCTGGTGGTGGTGGTGTCATAGTGTGGGGGATATTTTCTTAGCACACTTGGGCCTCTTAGTACAAACTGAGCATTGGTTACGACACCACAGTCTACCTGAGTATCGTTGCTGACCATGTCTATCCCTTAATGACCACAGTGTACTACCTACTGATTCTACTTCCAGCAGAATAAGGCTCCTTGTCATAAAACTGGAATCATCTTAGACTGGTTTCTTGAACATGACAATGAGCTCAATGGACTCAAATGAACTCCACAGTCACCAGAACCCAATAGGTCACCTTTAGGATGTGGTGGAACGGGAGAATGGCATCATGGATGTTCAGCTGACAAATCTGCGGCAACTGTGTGATGCTGTCATGTCAGTGTGGACCAAACTCTCTGAGTACCGTGTTTAATCCGTGCAACCAAGATTTAAGGCAGTTTTGAAGGCAGAAGGGGATCAAACCCGGCACTAGCCAGGTGGACCTAGTAAAGTGGTGGGTGAGGGTAGATATTTAAGCTAGCCAAATGCTTGAGTTGCACAAAATATGTTTTTTTAAGTCACTGCAAGTTGTATATTAGCAAAAAATATGATGGAGAAAAGTACAGAACTCATTATTTAAACTATTCAGTGTTAATAAATAAAATATAGAGTCAGTTTTATTGGCTTAGAAAAGCTAGCGCTTAGCATAACTCTTCATTCCAAAGCCAAGTGCTTGTCCAACACTGCTTTTGTCTACTAAAATTCCACTTCAAAAAGAAAGAAAAGAGAAAATGTTTCCTATTAAATCTTGTATCCATAAATATTGCGTTGCTGTGATTACCCAAGCAGCTGTGTGCGGTTTGAGCCAGTAACCCTAAAACCAACTACTATGTGACTTGTTTTTATTTATTACTTCATGATTCGTTTGCCTGTGTGTGTTCTGCTCCCACAGGTTCATCCTGGTGTTTGGATGTCTGGTTCTCTCTGTGTTTTCCACCATTCCTGCGCACCAGGAATTCTCCTCGCACTGCCTGCTGATCCTGGTGAGATCACACTTAAACACAAGCATGCAAAATGTATAGGAGCTCCATTTTTAGACGCTTGGATCAGCATGATGTCCTCAGAGACTGCTTACCTTGTTCTTTATATGTTAAATCATTTATCAAGCTTGGTTTGTGATGGGTGGCCAGATATTGGTTATCTTCTTGACTGTTGAGGTCTCATTTTAGGGTTCAGGTATGGCAATTTGACAGACAGTTCTCATTCCATTGGGAAAAAAAGAGAAAACTCAATGTCCCTCATAAATAAAGTTTTACATATTAAATTTTTTTTTTTTATGGACAAAGGCCTCATAATGTTTGGAATAGTTTACCCAAATTAACCTAAAAAGGGAGTAAAAATACCTACGAATATTTAAGGTGTCAAACTGATTGCAGTTTTTCCAGATCCCTTTTTGTATAATGCCATTTATGAAATGCAACATTTTTATGTTTTAACAGGACTTTTTCAAAACACGCCTCTTTCTTTAGCTCTTATATTTGTGCTATTGTAGAATTCACTTGTGTTCACACTAGTGAACTGTGCAAGGGTTCACTTGTGCGTGAACTTAGACCTACAGTTTTCAGAGAGGTCCTTTTTAGTCCAAAGTAGAGTTGACAGGAACTTTGTCTCCTCCCCAAACATAACACTCACTCTGGCCATGACCAAACAGGAAAGGTGTGAGAGCATCCTATGGCTGTTTCACAAAAAGAGCACAAGCTTTGAAAAATTACACACTTATCGCCCTCGAGGAGAGCCAAAGACCGCTGTGGGCCAAACTGCCTGGAAAAAAAATCACATATTTCCAACTGCTTCCTTTTTTCACTAAATTTACTGTCAAGACATTTTCCAACTTTTCTGAGTCTCCAGCTTCTTCTCCTGCGTTTTTTTATTTCAAGCTCATTTACATGCCTTTTCTTTCACTTGTTGGTGAAAAAAATCCCTCTGTACTCAGACTGAAGAGAACAAAGACCTTCGTTTGTATGTGAACCAGAATTCACCTGTTTGGTTTTTAGAAAAGTTCAAGAAAACTTTCCCATCAGAAAATCAAAAGAAAAAAAACATGTCATTGTTAATCCCCTAAAAGTCATAGTTGTACAAGTTTTGAATCTCTTTTTTTTTTTAATTAACTGCCTCGTGAAGACACACGAGTCCCAAGTTTTAACTTTCAAACCCTTATATGAATTATTTAAAATGAAAGACGGAATGTGGGTCATTCAAATCAATGTTAGACATAAAAGTTAATTAGTTAGTTTTGGATAAATGATAATGTCTAATCAAGTGAAAAGTCTTAAGCCTTCGATCACAACTTCTCTCACAATTGGATACGGCCTGTCTGCGATGAGAAATGGGCAAACCTGTACGGGACACGCAGGTGGCCCCCATGGAATTTCAAGATCATGGACCGCTCAATGAGCCCCTATAGAGCCTAAATATTCATGTACATTTTTATACGGGCATGCTGCGGCCAATAGGTTGTATTCACTTACAACATGCAAGGGTACAGTAAAAATAAAGAGACGCAGGCATGTCTTCTGCTTTTCCATTTTTTTCAACCCTCCTGCTGACCCGGTCCCACTGGCTTTCACGGCCATATCATGGAAAAAATTTCATCCCAGTGGTACAGACACTGTTAGCAGTGGACAGATAGTGCAACATTTTTACCACAGCTGAAGAGCTGACATAGAAGAGCAGCATATTAGAAAAGGTTGCAGAATGAGGTGGAGCAAACCATCTGGAGGACTGTAATATTGTGAGTCGATTCAAATATATCACTGATTCAAACTCAGAATCTTTCAGATCAGAAAATCTGGTTAAAGTTTCACTGATAAGTTTCAGGAACAGAACTTTTTGCATTCATGCTTTAAGTTTGATGACTTTATCTCAAATTCGTTTTTAATAAGGTCGCACTTCGGAATGCTCGATCCAATTTGTGAGCGTTGCTTGCGGTGAAGTCGATTAAAGGTTAACCTTTGACGATGAAAGGTTAAAATGTCACTAGGCACCATGGGCACTAAACTGTGACATGTCTGATCCTTTGGTTGTTGTTTTTTTAAGCAGGAAAAACATTGATGAGAAGTCTTTCTAGAATCTTTACATCTAAATCCTAAAGAGAAAATTAGTGTCTGAAGCCAATAAGAAAAATAAGAAGACATAATAAGAAATGTTTATTTTTGTAACAATTTTTGCATCTCATTTAGAAATAGATCTAGTATTTGGACAAATATCTGTTTGGAAGGTCCTTCCAAGGAAATGAAAAGGATGAAACTTTCATTAAAAATGATGGACTTTGAGCAACAGTTAATTTATTTTTGCCATACTTGCAACAATAGCATAAACAAAAATTGGTGTCTTATTTTTTTAAAGGGTAAAGGAAGACTTTGTGGCTCCTTTTTTTGAAGGATTTTTTTGTTTTTAGAAAATATTTTAAAGCAAATTTGTCTCATATTGGATCACATTAAAGACCTACTCAAATGAATATTGTAAGTTTTGTGTTTTTAACATCTTTTTGTGGCCTTTTTCTGATGACAAATATACCAATATAAAAACAATTTAGCTTACAATTGCATTCGTGAGAATTTTTTCATTAAAATTACTTTGAACCAGTCGCAGATGGAAAAAAATCTTTTTGAAAAAACTTGTAGTAACACCCCAGTCGACATCCTACGAGCTCCCTGCTCCGCTCTGTTTATGAATCCACTTGTAGAAAATATTTTTTACCCACATACAGCCCTGTAAGGGCAGTTGTAATTAAGGCTCGAGCCATTTCAAGCAAAAATAATAATAATAAAACTGTAATTAAAAAGAGCAATCATTTCTTAGACAAATGTAACCAAAGAAAAGTTTGCGTGTTTTTATATAAAGTCATCAGTTACTTTGGCCGCATGATAGACTAACATTTTGATAAGAGTTTCCAAAGAAGATCAGGAACAGAGATGAAGCTCATTACCTCACACCTTTTATCCTCGTAGGGGTAAAGTGTTTGTCTGTATTGAATGACGTGTGTGTGTGTGTGTGTGCAGGAGTTTGTAATGATCGTGGTGTTTGGCCTGGAGTACATCTTCAGAATATGGAGCGCTGGCTGCTGCTGCCGCTATCGAGGCTGGCAGGGACGCCTCCGCTTCGCCAGGAAGCCCTTCTGTGTCATCGGTAGGTCTAGAACGGCGGGTGGGGTGGGGGTTCACACTCATGCTTTGGAACTGAACAAAACAGTCTTTCAAAGATGTGACTGTTTTTGCTTTATTGCACAAAAAACGGAAAGTCAGCCGGACTTCCTGTTACCGTGGAGCCAATGACCTTTAATTTTCACTCCTTTACTCCCCAGACATCATCGTCCTCATCACCTCGGTTGCTGTGGTTTCAGCTGGTAGCCAAGGTAACGTGTTTGCCACCTCAGCGCTGCGCAGCCTCCGCTTCCTTCAGATCCTGCGCATGGTGCGGATGGACCGCAGGGGGGGCACCTGGAAGCTGCTGGGGTCTGTGGTTTACGCTCACAGTAAGGTAAGACATCTGCTTTCCGTCAGTTTGAGGAGGTGAAGAGGAGGTGTCCTCTTTTATTAATGAACAGACCTCCCTTCTTTTTCTGCTTTTCTTCAGTTATGGATTTCTAATTTTTAACGTCAAATGTTTTAGTTTTTAACAAATGATCAAGTATTTCTTTAAACATGAGTTACTTTGTTTACTGATAATAAAAAAGTTTTTGGTAATTTCCTGAAACTAGTTCATGAAATAATTAAATAAGTCTCTGCAAATGCATATTTATAGAATTAAACTAATAAAAAGTTAGAATAATTATTATATTAGAAACTTAGGACAGTAGAAAAGCTGAGGAAAAGGCAAACCAAATTCAAACCGAAGTAAATCAGTCGCAGGACAGTCTAAACCTAGAAACGATGTTAAATATACACCAAGTTTGAGGTCAGAGGTCATGTTTTTCTATTACAATTTATTACTTGTGTCTCTGCAGCTTTTCACTTCTATCTGAAGCTTCTACCAACAGTCCTTCTTACAACTCAGAGGCAAATTTCTAATGATTTACAGAAACTATGTCCTAAAAAATGAGACAATTTTTTTGATTTTGGCTAAAAATGACATTATCTCAATTAAAAGATCCCTGGGATGCTTATAAAATACATCAAACGATAATTGGAGTGAGACTTTAATGTAGCTTGTCCAGTTTCTCGACGGTTTTATTCAAAACTTGCTCTTTGCTTGGATCTCATTCTAATGGCCATCTGCAGGAGGGTTGACTCCATTAGTTTCCAAGCAGACCTGAATATCAGGAGGCTCAATGCAAAACAAAGGACCCAGTGTGTTGCAGCATCAGAAACCAGAGTCACTGCACATCCTGAATGAGAACTCACCTTTTCATCCGTCTCATCTGAACATACTAGATCTCTGTCTGCTAATCATCCATCTGATTTGATTGATTACCCCAACACTGATTGCCTCCCTCACATTGACTGACCGACTTATTTTGAAGCTGAGATATTTTTCAAATTGGGGAGAAAATCCATCATCAAAATTCTGCCTTGGAGTGCATGTTTACAGGCTTTTGCAATTTCATCAGGCAAGCACAAAAGCACTGATAGGTCAGATTTATTATATTATTCTTTAAACCTCCAATTTAAAAAAAATAAAAACTGTTCCTTTTCACACATGAATGCTCTTCTAAAGCCTAATTCTTAAAAAAAAAAAAGAAAAATTGGAAAATTGAAAGAAATAAAAAAACCCCAGTCAAATATGGAATTAGTTTCACTCAAAATTGTTATAACAAAACGTTAATAATGAAATATAGAAGAATAGAAGTCAGTTGAACATTATATAAAGAAACTAAATTACTTTAACATTTTATTAAAAATTAATTGATGACACTTTAACAGGGTTCTGCAACCTTTAAAACCTTAAGAGCCACTTTTATGAGAAAAAATGCCCATACAATTAAATATTTGTGTTGCTTTTTAGCCAGAAATTTATAAATCTAACTTGTTAAAATGAAAACATCGTTAATTGACTGTATTATTTGAACTACGAGGCACACTTAAAACACTGGAATATGTTCAAATTTTTAGTTTTTGATTATCAAACCACTATAGCTACTGTGCCTTGAAGGGTTGCAGAGTGATAAGTCATTTTACTTTATTAACTTTACTTTACAGTTAGTTTTGTATACTAAAAGCTTTCGTTTTTTGTGACCAAAGAGCAACAATGGAGGGGTAGAAGAGCCAGATGTGGCTTTGGTTGCAGACCCCTGCACTATAAATTTTCATAGTTTACGTGTAGTTTACTTATAAGCTGTAACATACACTCTCTGGCCTCTTTACTAGCAACACCTGTTCAACTGCTTGTTAATGTTAATTTCCAACCGGCCAATCGCTAAGTGTTTCTAGGCATGTAGACACAATCAAGACATCTGCTGCAGTTCAAACTGAGCATCAGAATGAGGAAGAAAGGGGATTGAAGTGACTGTAAGTGGCATGGTTGTTGGTGCCAGACGGGCTGGTCTGAGGATTTCAGAAACTTTCAAAATAAAAGTCAAAGATGGAACAGTCATGCCCAACAGTCCAAACTAGATTTAAACTTTATTTTTTCTAGATCATTAGATTTTTAGATTAAATGACTTAAAAGAACAAAAAGAATTCCTGGTTTGGAAGAACCTCCTTTCTTCAGCAGTTCTGCTCAAGAAAACGTATCACCACACATAAACTCCACATCTCAGGGATAACACAAGTGTCAGAAAAACAAGTGAATGTTGTGTTTATCCCCAAGAGTTCTCATTTTAGAACTACAGGCACATCAGCAAATGAACCCAATAGTTCTGGTCTTTCTGTAACATTTTTCAAGTGTAAGACACAGACTCTGCTGCCCAGTTCAGTTCAAGCCAAAGACACAGAGAGTAACAAATGATCCTGCGAGTGAAAAGAACACGAATCAGCTTTTTCTTGCACAATTAAGGAGCAAATATTGGTAGACATTAGTCGCTGCATGAAAGCATGTCAGGGAACCTTGGGCCTGCCAGGTCCTCCCACCGGGGAGTACAGCTCAGCATCCTCACTTAGAAACTAGTGGTAAAGCCAAAAACGAAGCACAAGCAAGAATCTGATGACATCTAAGGCAAACATTGTCTCAGCTTAGTCTGAAGGTTTGAACGTCAGGAAGTCATCAAATGAGACATCCAGATACAAATCTGTTTTGGTTGCTTAAAATATGATTCTCAAAAATGACAATGTCGATTATGCAATACTTGTCCCGACAGTGACAGCTGGGTACCTTTCTATTAAATCAAAGCGGTACAAATCTTCTAAATCTTGCGCTAGGTTTTTTCTGTCAAAGCTTTATTCCAATACATGAAGGAATCGGTGTCATAGAATTCTGTCTTGGAACAATCCAAAATTATTAATCTCTCCTTAATAATCAATTTCCAAAGGTAGGCACTTCCATAAATTGAAGGAGATGGCATTCATCTGTGACTATCAAATCAAGGTCTCTGAATGGTTAAAGTTTGACCCGATTTTACCTTTAACGCGTGTTTAATGGACCCACGTTTTGAACCTAGAGCCCAAAAGCAGTCGTAGAAACTCAAGGGTTTTTTTGCATTGGTATGCAACACATTACAAACGTAAAGTGTTGCATATCAGCGCAAGGTGGCTTTAGAATCCGCTGGAATGATGTTATTGGTATAAAAGGTTGAAGATTTATGGCAGTCAAAAGAATGTTAGTATTGGAGCTAAAGCTCTGGTGTTACAGGGTTACAAAAAATAGAGAATCTCCTGTTTGATTAGGAAACAAAGCAGTTTTTTTGAATCAGAATCAGATCCATTCTAAACACTGTAAGTCAATAATGGTGTTGTCAGTCAGAAGATGCTTCAACTCCATTGACAGGTTTCTAACTTCCTACCTTGAGAAGATGACTCTATAGCTCTTCATCTACTATAATTAACAATCTTTCAATCTTCTGAATTGGCGGTTTCCTAATAAAGAACCCTGGTGCTTTCCCAACAGGAGCTGGTGACAGCTTGGTACATTGGCTTCCTGGTGCTGATCTTCTCCTCCTTTCTTGTGTATTTGGTGGAGAAAGAGTTCAACAAGGACTTTGATACCTACGCCGATGCTCTGTGGTGGGGAACGGTGAGCACCTCACACTTTTCAGGGATATTTGTGGAAAATAGACTTATGCATACTTTGTGAGATGGTAAAAATAAAAACACTCCTCTGCACCCCCAACACCGCAGGAAAAGTGAAGGACATCAGTATGATTGGAGTCCTGCTGCTTCTGTCTGAGGGTAATGACAAATTTAGAGTTTCAGCTGGAAAAAACCCGACAAAAGGGGTTTCAGAGTCGTGTTCGGCTGGGCGAGCCGCACTGTGTTTCCTCTCAACGTCCTCCCTTTGAAAAAGTGAATGCAGGCAAGACACAAACAACAAGAGGCCCGATCAATAAATCCAATTTCCCTCTGCTGCCAGGTGAAGCTGGCCTGGGAGGCTTGTGGGAATAAAAGTCAGATGCAAACGCCAGTTTCTATCTTAGGACCAGAGTTTCATCCTTTTCAAAAATCCACGTTGTGGGAGGGAACTTCAAAATGTTGGGAGCGATCACCACAATACAAAAAAAACAGGATTTGTGAAAACTTCCTTTTTATGTTGTACCTTCACAATAAGGTTCACATTATTAATGTTACCTAATGCATTAATAAGGACTAATAACATGTAAGAATAAAAGGTTATTGTTTTTATTACCTAGTTACTGAGCATATAAGTACATCAGTAAGTAGTTAACTAATGTGGTGGTAATAACTACATACTTAATGTATTTTTAACATCAAGTATTTTCAGTTGTTTAGCATAATTCATGTGTTACTATAGATCATTTACAGTGTAAATAACATGTTAATTTGTTGAAATTATGTCAATAAACATTATTTAACCAATACTAATGCATTAAACTATATGTTTAATAATGCATTATGGCAGTTATTACTTTAGTTATATGTAATTACTGCTTAATTATACATTAGCTAACGTTAATAAAGGGCGCCTTATTATAAAGTTTGCCAAAAATATTGATTTATTTTGCATATTCTTTATTAATTTCTTAAGATGAAAAAAAGATGTATTTACTGAATATCTCACACAGATTTTGAAAAAAAAAATTTCAGTTTTTGTTCCAGTACATTTTCTAAATAAAAACATTTTCTCGTTAAGTTTAAAATTTTTTTAACATGTTGTGATTACGGTGGCCCTGAAGTGCAAATGACATCAACAAGTCACTCAGCACCTAAACATTTGAAAAAAACATTTTGGTCTTGTAGACTCCATGAGGAATAGTTGCATCTGTGCGCAGCTAACGGAGATCCATGATAAATAAACATTAAAAAAAAAGAAAAAAAAAACTATCTTTGTCATTTTTCTTCTTGTGCAGCAAAAAGACAGGAGAAGAGCAACTTTTCGGTTGTTGTATACCTTGGAACTTCAATAAAATGGTTTGTTCCACAGTTTGAATTAGACTCTCTCAGATCATAAGAAGCAGTCAGTCTTTAGTCCTCCAGCGCCCACTCAAATCCAGTGAGGTCCAACTCTGGTAGCCCAAGAACATCATTTAAACTAGTTTGTGTGAAATCTCTAATTCAAATTCAAAACTAAATCAAGTTCTTCCTCTGTGACATCAGCAGTGGGTGTGGCATAAGTTCATAAATCTCCAATATTGTGCTTAATTATAAGGTATTCCCTTTACAAAGTGGTGCTCTGGTCAGGTTAGGTGCGGCTCATTGACCGTGTATGAGAACTGGACAAGTGGTCAATCCCCACAGGAGGAGCCCCTCAAGCTCACTTTCAGGTGAAAGGGGTGTTGCTTTGCAACAAGTTCACTTCTGATTGGCAAGAGCAGTTGCATAGAAACAATGATTTGGACCAATTGCTGCTAACTGAGGACGTCTGGTCCTAACATGCAATGTCGGTATTGTGAACAATGGTGACTGAACTGACAATGGTGACTGACCAGAAGTAAGTCATTTTCTATTGGTGACATCACACTTACTCAGTCCAGTTCTTAAATACAGTCAATTGTGAAGATGGTTACTTCACAGTGATGATAAAACTGAAGATCTAAGCTGATCCATTATGGAGATCCTACGTCTCAAAAACGATATAAGCCAAGGAAGGCTCAAGTCTATCAACCAAACATCAGATCGTCATGGGTCACTTCATCTTTGACATGTTTTGGAACTTTCCTGATTGGATCAGTTTAGCTTTCATCAATATAAATATTATTTTTCCAGCCTTAACCGTCATCTAAAGTCCTCTGAATAAGTTGGTGTTGCTCTGATGTTGGGCTCTCTTCCTCCCAGATAACCCTCACAACCATCGGCTATGGCGATAAGACGCCGCAGACCTGGACAGGACGCTTGTTGTCTGCTGGCTTTGCTCTTCTGGGGATTTCTTTCTTCGCCCTGCCAGCTGTGAGTGAGGCGCCCGCACGAGCTGCTCAGTTTGTCCTCTGGTGATGGTGCTCAGGCTTCTCTGTCCTTGACTCAGGGAATCCTGGGGTCAGGTTTTGCCCTGAAGGTGCAGGAGCAGCATCGGCAGAAGCATTTTGAGAAGCGAAGGAACCCGGCCGCCAGCCTCATCCAGGTACGGATGAGTCGTTTCCTGACTTCTGTCATGCAGCAGGAGGAATCTGGGGAGTGTTGGGAGTGTCACTAGCAAAGCGAAGCTTTTTGATGTAGGGGTTCATAGGAGCGCTTTAGGGTCACTGGTTTCCTCTGTGCCACCTCCCTTCCCTGGGAGACTGATAGTGACTTCCTGTCAGTGTCCAATGCCAGAACACTTGGACAGGATTTATGGGTTGCCATAGCAACGGGGCACACGCTCCTCCAAGCTGTCACTCATTGTCACATACAGACCCAGCTGCATGTCTTTCGAATGAACCACAGAAATCAGATATGTGACCAAAACAGGCTGGCAGGATTTTAAGAACTTCCTGATATAACCCAGGATTAAATCTGGACTGGTTCTGGTTTTCTGAACTGACTGATACAGTAGTGGTCACTGATAAAATGTCTAATTTTTCTTTATTTCTTTTTATATAGACATTGAACTGGGAAAAAGTTTTTGTCCCCTTCCATAATAAAGAGTGAGTTTTTTTTTTAATAACTTGGTGGATCTCCTTTTGTCTTTGGATTGTTGTTCTGCTGCAGAACTTAACTGCTCTCAAGTCTGAGCTCATATATAAAAGACAACATTCTTCCTCTGGATTTTATGACGATGAACAGAATTGATTGTGCCAACCCCACACGATCACACTTCTACCTCTATGTCTCACTCTTAAAATGTATTAGTCCAGATGTTGGTAGATACACAGCTCCTCTTCTGTCTCATCAGAATAATTGTCCAAACATTTTGGAGATAATCCAGATGTTTCCTTGTTTTCCTATTTATCAGACATTTTTCTTGAAATCTCATGTTTGGTCCAGTTTTGTCCAAAAAGTGTTTCTCTGACTGTTAAATTCTGAACTCTGACCTTAACTGGGTCGGTTGAGGTTCTGGACTTCTTTTCATCTTCTTCTACTTCTTTGTATGAGTCCTCCTTGTGTTGTTGGACCTTTCTTGGTACCTCACTCCTTAGAAACCTTTTCAGACAGCTTCTGTTGAATATTTGTTCAGCAATAATCCGCTGTGAATCCTGAAAACTGAGATGTTTTCTTCTGTTTAACAAAAAGCCTGTGGTTGATCAGAGTTCATTGTGGTTAGACGTAGAAGCAAATGCTTTTTCATATACAATTTAACTTATTTAATCCTGAATAAATTAAATAAGTAATAAAATAACTGTTTTTACTCAGTTTCTTTTTTTTTTTTTAATTAAACTAAGGTGTTAAAAATAGCCAAAGATAAACTCTTGTGGGGGGCAAAAACTTTTTCCACAAACATCTACATGAAGATCTTTTCAGCTAAATCAATTATTACATGTATTCATAACAAGTAAATATTCCTTTAGTGTCAGATCCTGTTGAAAAATTCTTGTAAGAGTTTGTAAAATCCTGAATTTAAAGATTAGAATTGTGAAAATAATTTGAAAATCTTCATTTCCTCAAGTCAGGTTTCTACAGATGCAATCAAAATAATCCAAATCCTGCAGTTCTGTCGAAGTTCCCTAATTTTCAGGCATTTAGAAGAAGTTTTACATGTGCTCAACATTTAACCTCTGACCGCCTGATTGGCAGGTGACTCAACCCACCAAAGCACAGTCGGTTTGACTCCCTTTACCTTATTCTGTGAACCCCTCCCCCTCAAGCATTCAAAACGTTTAATTGTCAGATTAAACTTTAACAGTAGAGTTTGGGTTGTTTCTCTCTCATGTTGAAGAAAACATAGAGAACAACACAGGAGAGAAGCTTCCTAATGACACACTCTTTGATATACCGTAAGTCTTAGCCATGTAGGCGATCAACAGGAATCAGCTGATTCTGATGCAGGGAGAAGCTTCTTTCCATCCAGGCTATGCACTGATATGCAACCCCTTACACTACTAATGGGTTACATTGGAATTGTTGGAATTGGGTGTTAAATGACTTTGATTGCATCTGTAAGTTGGTTTACCTGCAAACGTGTTGAGGTCTGCTTATTTTCTTGGAAAAAAAGTTTAAATTGATTCAAAAAAGTTCTTGTTTTTCTGCAACATTTTTTTTTTGGACTGTAAATGTGCTCCCATGGTTCCTGAATGATGCATTTGGACGTGTTTGCCAAAACAAAAACATCAGTTCTGCCTGTTCTTCCGTCTGTTTGACTGTTTTCTGCCAAACTGCTGACGTTTCCCCCCAACAGGTTGAAGGAGACTTTGTGGCAGCATCAATGTTTGGAATATGTGGAAAGCGTTCTCATTACTATGTCCCTCAGTGTGCTCCTTCATTTCACCCCCTTCACCACCACCCTCACTGCTTTAAATCCACTGTGCACCTGTGTCTGCAGGAAGTTGGCATGTGATTAGGTCTCAGCAGCAGGTCAGCTTTAGGAAACGTCTCACCTTAAAGACCCACTCAGATGAAAATGGCGTCTTTAGAGTTTTTAACATGTTCTTGTGGCATTATTCTCATAATGGAGGACTTGTATAAAGAAAATTAAGCTTAAAATATAATTTCTTTTTTCAAATTGTTCTGAATCAGGGGTAGATGAAAAAAATCAGTTTGAAAAATGTCATATTTGAGATGTAAAAAATACTCTGGGCGTAATGAACCTTTTCAGGACAGAAACTGACTTATTCGCACATGGAGGGTCATAAACAGTGCAAGGACTCCAAGAAATGCAGAATAAATAATAAGTGTAGTTTGACCACCCAGTGTTGCATGCTCAGCTGTCAAACACAGACAGGACAAATAAAGTTGTCAGTAGATTGAATGATGGTCTCCTCCTCAGCCGTGACTCCTGTGCCCATTTGCTGTGTTTCCTGAAGTTTCAGCTGTTCTCGGCAGAAGTGTGATGGTCCACAGCAATCAACATTATTCACATCTGAAGTCGATGAATTTAGAAAACGTGAAAACTTAAAATGACACGTGGATGTGTTCAAAATGGGAGCGGCTTGCGCTCTATGCAGTATGATTTTTAAGTCATCGCCAGAAAAGTGAAGCGAGAATTAAAGTTTCCAATTCTAATCAGGATGTGTCAGAATCAAATATTTCACAGTTTTAACCCCAATCTGACTAATAATTTGTTGGAGTGTTTTTTGTTTTTTTTTATTAGAGTAAAGACATGTCATTCTAATATACTTTTGGTCCAATTGACTGTATATGAGAACTGGACTAAGCAATCCCACTCCCTCACGTTCAACAATTTGTAAGTTATTCATGTTTTAAACTGGCCAATAGATGCCTCCATAATGTGGCATCTTGTCAATACATTTGATCAACAGATTCTACCTACCCCACTTTCAAGTGATAGGGGCGTGGCCTTCAACAGGCTCACCTCTGATTGATGACAGTGGTTCCCAATTGTATCAACTGGCAGCTGAACTGCTTTAATTTGGTTGTACTTGTAAGTAAATCATATGATGACGACCTCTCACTCACTCAGCCAAGTTCTCTTATACAGTGAATGGTTTGTACACACTAGAGGATGAGTTTTTTGTGGAGGAGAATTGAGGAAAATACTGCAGAAAGTGCTGATGGAAGGATGGTGAGTGAAGACAAAACATGGTTTGATAACCCAAACTCTATATACTGGTTTCAAGGCCAAGTCCAAGCAAGTCTAAGACTATGTCTGAATTCCCTCCTTAATCCCTAACCACTAAAAAACTAAAGTGCGGGACTATCTAGTGTCCTGGATTTTAAAGGCAATTCGCTCACGTTGCTCACTACTTTTCTTTTTTTTAAATGCTGGATATGATGTCACCGATTTCACAAATTAAAAATGTTATCAATGTGAACATTTCACAACGTCTATTTGAATTGAATTGTACTATATTCATATCACAAAGGATAAATTAATTTGTTATGGCACCACAAAAAGGCAAAAGAGTTGTTTAAAGAAAAAACATATATAGAATCTACTAAATCCCTTAATAATTACTAGTAATAAGTTAATAAATTAATAATATAGGATATTTACAAGTAATAAATAAAAAAAACATTCTGATTCCACCGTTTTGTGATGATGAAAATGTGGATGGTTTATTAAAAAGTTACATTTAAACACTTTTTTTTTGGGAAAAATTGTTCAATCGCAATGCATTGTGGTCTATGTTTGCTAATGTAGTGTGCATCGACCCACACCAGTTTTTTTCAAAGACTTCTGGGAAGTTTCCAGGGCACTTGATTTCATATGGAACACTAAGTCCTGAGGTTAAAAACTGAGACAGGAAGTGATGCTAAGTGATGCTAAACCCATAACATTAAGTCCTCTGACTGTCATTAGGAGGCATAATGGGGGAGGTGGGAGGGGGGTTGATTATTAATATTGGATAAGTCAATTTTTATCACTTTATCAAAAAATATATTTGTGCCAGCATTGACGTAAATCCGATTATTTAGTCCTGTTTATGGTTGCCAGTGGTTACACCCCCACCCCCACCGCCGCCCATTGATGTTGTTGGTCACATGTTACACACGTCCTCACCTGTTTGTGCTGTTGCTGTTGTGTGTCTGCCTCCCTCCCCACCCCCAACCCCCCAGGCAGCTTGGCGTCTGTACTCCACCGACGGTGCTCGTCCCTACCTCCGAGCCACCTGGCACCACTACTACAGCGCCCTCCCCCCCCTCAGGCATGTATCTCCCTCCACCTGCACCACCATCACCGCACCCCCTTCCCTCCCTCGCCCCTTCCCCACCTCCATCAAACCCCACCTGCAGTGCAGCATCCCCTCCTACCTCCGCTCAAATACGACAAAAAACTAATCAGGTGTTTCTTTTCCTCCCCCTCCTCAACATCCTGTTTCTGTCCAACTTAACCCCCCCGTCCCCCATATTCTTTAATAATTGCTTTGTTTGTTTGTTTGTTTGTTTATCCCCTGGACTTTTGCACGTAGTGTGTCTGGCGTAGTTACGCTGCTGATGAGAACTCGGTTTCCATCGCAACCTGGAAGCCTCATTTGAAGGCGCTGCATACCTGTAGCCCCGCAAAGTAGGTAACAACTTCCTGCTGTTAGCCCCTCCTCTTCCTCCTCTGGCCTTCTGTCGTTTCTGCTCTTCATCAACTCTCTGACTCGTTGTCCTCTAGTCCTCTGTTATGTCCGTACTAAAACTTTTTTTTGGGTTTGATTTCCATCGCATGCTTCACTTTCTACTCCGCCTTCCACACATTCACAACACACTTTAGCAGCTGATGACAAACTGTCACAATAAAGGTTGTTTGTTTTTATTTTATCACAAACCAATACTTTCTGCACACTTCAGTTTTTCATTAGACAATTTGTATTTTAAAAATATGCATGTATAAATGTTTTGATTTTTTTAAAGCAATTCCCAGTAGTTTACAAACCATCATTTTGCAGATATTTTTAAAATGTATATTATTGAATGGATGGATGGATGGATGGATGGATGGATGGATGGATGGATGGATGGATGGATGGATGGATGGATGGATGGATGGATGGATGAATCCATCAGTCTCGGTGTATTGGGTTATACGTAGAGGAGCCAATCAGAATTCAGCTTTACAATTATCAGTTGGGATTGGAGAAGAAGAAAATGTGTTGAATTTTAGCGGTTTAAGGCATCATCTTAAATACAATCAAAAGCAAAACTTCAATCCAGTTTTGATTCAAACAAATATCCTATAAAATTATAGTTATATTTATCCATTATTTAGAAGTCTAAAATGCATATAAATCCAAACAAGTCTAGTTGTGCATTTACATGTTTAACAAACGTCCTTAATGCCTGATTCTTACAATCCTAAAAGTTTTCAAACATCAAATATACATTGACACATATAATTCATTTATCAATAAAGTAATCTGACTTGCTACTTGAATAATTTAAAGGTTAAAGTCTGAAAGTCATTTATTTTCTCAAAAAAATGTGGTGTTAAAAAATTAAGTAATTAAACTATAAATATTAAGAAGAAAAGAAAGTTTTTCCAGCCTTTATTTCCAAGATAAATGTAGTATCGTGAATATTTGAATATAAGAAAAAACATTCACAAACACAGAAGAAATCCACCTCTGAATGCTATTTTACTCTCCTCCTTTATTTTTTTTAGTTTAGGTTTATTTTAAGTGATATTTTAATTGACAAATTGCTTAGTTTAGTTTGCTTTTTTTCATTTCAAGTATTAAATATTAATTATAAGTGCATTAGGGTGTTTTTAATCAAATGTTGCACTACATTGAGATCTGCATAAAAACCCTTTAGGAAGGTTTATAATGAATTTCATTGATGTCATCAGCATTGGTTCAAGACCCTGACTCTCCTCTCATGTTCTGATCACAGAAAGTTAGTTTTTGTTTTTTAGCTTTCTCCTCAAATGCTGACCCCAAAGCCAACATTGTTAGTAATAATTTCATATTTGGTCAGAATTTGTTTGTTTTCAAAACTTCAAAACTTTTCAGTGTTTTGGTAAAGTTTTTTATTTTTTTCCTTTTCTTTACATTATGCTCGTAAACAGAACAAAAAGATGGATGGATGGATGGATGGATGGATGGATGGATGGATGGTATTTGTGCTTGTGAGTGAATATTTGGGAAAATATTGCTTTAACATGAAACCAGATCATATTTAATATAAAACACACACGTGCTTAATTATAATAGGTATTAGCAGTAGTAAAGGTATTCTACATTAAACAGAATTCACTTCTGACAGCAGTTTGTTCCTGAAGGTAAAGTTTGCAAACTCAATGACTTTTTTGCTTTGAATGGCTGGAGCCTGCATGAGCTTTCAGACAACCCAACTGAAGATCTTCCTGCGTTCTTCTTTAACTCTGAAGAATCCCCATGTACTGCTGTTTGTAATCATCCTAAAAACTGGTTTCTCTCCCTTTGTCTCTGTATCCCACTAACCTGTGAAGGAAAGAGCAGGGCGAGCCCACCTACAGGTTTGTACGACTCGGTCTGCCGTGCTCTGCTTCACGTCATCACACGTTTGCTGTTTGTGACATCATAAATGGTTTTAGGATAACACGCACTCAGAAAAAGAAAAAAGCATCCTCCTCGAGAGACTTTTGTTGGTTTGGTTCATTTGCTGGGAAATGTTTGCAGTTGTTGAATCTGAAGTATTTGGAGAAAAAAAAAGTCTGTTTAAAAACATGAAAGAATGCTTCAAAAGGCACAAAGTCAAAGGTTAATTAGCTCATTCTTCAGTTTATGGGCGAGCGTCGGAGCGATAATGAGCCTGGAAATCGAAGGACTCGCATTGATTCGTGTCATCCTGGAAGAACAAATGCTAATTCTGTCAGGACGCCATAACAGCCTGTCAACGGTTCCAGAAATCTCTCGATTTAATAGCTAAGGATCTCCACAGATCAACAATAAACAATAAACATGATGGTTTCTAACAATGACCAAAAATAAAAGAAGGCATGAATTAACTCGGCCTTGATCACATATACCCACACTGGAGTTTACTCATATAAGTACTGCAAATTTTTGGGTCTTTCAGTCTGGTCCTATCTTGGAATTGTCCTGTGTGACCACCTCATGAAAGGGAAACGTATAGAATTGACATGTGAGCAGTAAGTGTGGCGTGAAATATTCGTAAGGATAAGTTACGTGTACTTATGACGTACGGGGTATGCTGTCGCACAGCAAACTTTATGCACCATACATTGGTGAGGTGTATGCTCTTAACTGACTGCTGCACCCACAAAATGCACACAAGATGTCTTAAGGTTCACACAAACTACACTCTGATTATATAATTTCCTCATTTCTGACAGCCAGGCAAGGAGCGTGCAAGGAGCGTGCTCATTTCACGTGAACAAGTTTAATGGGCTTCCTGCAAAGTGCACAGGGACCAGAGGGGTTGAAAAGAATGTTACTTACTTACCCCTTACTTAACTTTTAATCGTGTTTTAAGTTATCACAACATCTTGACACTCACAGCATAGCAAAAAATGTACATAAACATTTTTGCCCCACAGGCCCACATTGTCTGGGGTCTAAGATTTACCCAATTTTACCCCGCAGACAGCCTGTACTCACCCATTAGGGCAATTGTGACTGAGGCTTTACGTGTTCCATAGGCGTTTGCTACGACCTGTCGCCCGCAGCATGCCCATAGGAAAAAATATCTTGAAATTTTGTCTAGGGCACCTGCGTAGCCCTTACAAGTTTCACCCTTTTTCCCCCACAGAGGGCCCATATCCACCTGTGAGGGAAGTTGTGACTAAAGCAGAAGAATGATAACTTAAATAAAAATAGTGTGAGCATCTATAAAGTAAATGTTTTATCAGAGGAAAAATACTGGGCAGTGAAGCATCAGCCATTAAATCCGTGAAATTTTACAAGTAAATATTTTATTTATAAAGCAAGCAATTTGGTTTAGTAAATGCATAAATAAAATTAATATATTTTTCAAAATTGTATTTGTGGTTTTTTTTTTCGGAGAAGAAAAAACATTCAGTATTTTTCTATAAAAAATACATTTTTATGGCCTAGTCGTGAACACAGTGTATACACAATGTTCTATTTGGTGGAGTCAACAAAGACAGAGTAATGTTACTTTCAGTAAACAAGCACAAACTAGTCATAGTTCTGGAAAAAAAATGTTTTTTAAAGCTTTAGATTGTTTCTGCTCTGTGGCTAAATCAAGGGGGGAGGGAGGGGGTTAAAAAAGTTCGAGGTGTTTTTTTTTGTTTTTGCAACAAAAGTTTTCTATTTCAAGATGAATTAATAATAAAGTTTCATATACATTTTCTGCACACCATGTTCTTCCTCTCCATCCCTGCCAAATTTTTTCCTCCTTCTCTTCATCCTCTTCTTCTCTGGAGTCTCGGGCTGAAGGCTTGACGGGTGTTGGCACGCGACTCCGGGCCTTTAAAGCCACATGACGCACTTTTTCCATTGGGATGCTATTTATACAACTTATCAAGTCTAGGAGAACCAGACTTAAAAAGATTTGGGGGTGGTGGCGGGGGGGGTTCAGGGAGAGGGGAAGAAGACAAAGAGATTTGTGAGTTTAATTATGCCAGTATAGTTTTATAGAGCAGCATTTGGGGCCCTGATGTTGAGGCAGCAGCTTCTCTGGGGTGCAAACAGCCACACATGTGGGGGAGAAAAAAAAAACCTTTATACACTCATACAAATAAATGCAGTTTAATTAGGCATCCAACAATCCCACCCGCTCTTTTGGAAAGCTTTTTTAAATTACGTTTTCCTTTCTTAGAAACTTTTGTTGCCAAAGCGTCCAATTTACTCCTGTTGAAGCATAATTACACTTTTACAACCCTGTTTGTTTTTTTGTTTGTTTGTTGGTGGTTTTACTGACTCTCGGGCATTAGGTGCGGCGGTAAAAGGCTGGTAATTTGGGTTTAAGCTGCCTTGTAAACACCAGCGGTCGTAAAGATCAGGCACAGCGCGGAGAGCTGTGAGGAGCGTCACGCCGAGTTTAAGGCAGCTGGATATTAGCAATGAGAAAACGCATGAAACAAAGACTAATAGAGACTTAATCTGTGCTGTGGTGGAGTGGGCTGCTTGAACATGAGCTTTATTCAACTAGGGTGGCTTATGTTTGTGTTTGTTCAACTTGAGAAACCTTAGAGACATACAAAATAGAATTTAGGATTGATGATTTCAAATGTTTTTGGTTTTTTTTGGAAGATATTTTTGAACAAAATGTTGTAAAATTGTTTTCAGTTTCATTTCCAAAAGTCAAACCTGATCATTGTCAGGTTGTTTGGTCCATACAACCCCTTCAACTGAAGGCGCCTGAAAATCAAGAGCAGTTCAACTTCTACTCCGATCACCTTTCGAACTATTTTCAAAACGTTCCCAGTGATCTTAATTATGATTATGCCGTTTTTAGCCAAAATTTTTGAAATACTTTTGTCATTTTCTGTGACAGTTTCTGCAGATCAGCAGTAGTTCATTAGAAATTCACCTCTGAGTTTAGGACGGAAATGTTGGTGTGGAGCTAACCCGCCCTCTTCCCCCTCTGTCTCTGAGAGCTCTCTGTTTACAGCCCCTCACACTTCCTAACATTACAAGTGCAGCAACAATGACGAGCAATATTGGAGCAATCCAGCCGTACTTTTTTGAGCCAGATGTCAGCTCGGATGAGGAAAATTAAGATGTATCGTATTTTCCAGAGTTCAAGAGTATGAGTGACCCCTGGCTCCTACAGTTAGGGTTACGGCTCCGATGCGACTGCCAGGAGTCTTTTTGTTACTTTAAAAGTACAAGAGAAACCTCCACTGCATACGATCTCATCCAACCTCCATGATCTGGCCTTTCCTGCGCTCCAAATCCGTTTCATTGGGCTAAAATCTTTGCCGGACGCCAGAGCTGAGTCACAGCACTTTTTGTCAAGAGTGAGCTATTAACGACCTAAATTGTAATAAATGGCGGGTTATTGCGAGAACCTACGAGAATTTGGAGTTTCGCAAGGTGATTGCAGCTATCCAGTAGCCAAAAGGAGTCATCTGCTGTTGCTTGATCAGTCCTGGGATGCACCTGAGCTGTAACGCTTGCCGTGGGAGCTTGGACTAAGAGTATGAGTCACAGAGTCAAAAAAAATGGAAAAAAAACACAATAAAGAAAAAAATAACACTAGTCGCTCCAGAGAAAGTCGTGCTTCTGGGTGAATAGTGCAACGCTTCTGAACAAATTCACCGACCCCAGCATAATCCTGTGTTTACACCAAACGTGATTGACACATAAAAATACGTTCAATGCCTCTTGTTTTAGCTGCGTCAAATTCGTGTTTGCTGTCTGTTCTGACAAACATCAAACTCAATGCTCAATGCTTGCTTAAAATGTGTGTGATTGTTGCTTCCACCAGGCTTTTAGCACAAGAACATGTTAAAAACACCAAAAACATCCGAGTGGGTCTTTAATGTCCACTTTACAATAACCAATCTTTAAATAATTTTATCATTATTATAAAACTAAGAACAAAGCCTTTATACATTTTGTTTCACTTGTTATGTGTGAACACAGCCTGCTCTCTTCTGAAGCTACGTGGATGCTAATCCACCTCCTCACCAATTTGAGTGATCTCTTTAAAAACAAAATATTGGACCGTCTCAATGGCTTTACAAGTATCTGGTACTTTGGTAAAAAATGAGGAGATAAAACGTGCCGCTTTTCCTCTTCTTCCACTCTGAAACTCACTCTGCTAGGAGCATCGACGCTGCATGAGTTTTGACCGGAGTCTCCTCTGCTCAACTCCTCCTGTTTTACTCTCCTCTTTTCCTCCTTTTCCCCTCTTTTGTCCCTCCTTTGCTCTAGTAAGGGTCTAACAAATGGGAGACTCTTCAGAAAGTGTTCTCTGAAGTACAGGAGGTACAGACAGTAACATCCTCTCAGCCCAGTCCTGAATCCCGATGGAATGACCGACTGACTGACTGAATAATGGCATGAACAACAAAAAAGAAATATTTTCCTGCTTTCCTCCTCCTGCTATCACACCGTGATGATCTTTGTTTGAGATGGCTGCCTGCCTGCTGCCTGATGAATGCAAACTTTTTCAAATTAAAGGGGAATTCCTCTGTAATATTGTAGGTTTGAAAAGTTAGCCCAAAAAGTGACAATACATTCACATAATTCCAAAAAAAGATTCCCTAAACTTAAAATAATTTAACTGAAAGCGCAGTGCTTCAATTCCCCTTTATTTTACATGTTTAGTCAGTCAATCTTATGAAAAGTTAACCTTTATGAAACTGCAGATGTTCCAGCCACATGAATTTCTTTCATTTCCTTCAAAGTTCTTAATAAAAACAAACTGAAACACAAGTTTGTAGCCTTTAGAAACTTTAGGGCAGTTCTATAAAAAAAAAAAAAAAACCCTGACCAAACTATAGAAGAAAGTAATTGATGGAGCTGGACTCTACAATGATCCTACAGCCAAGTTTGCAGTTTCCTTTCAGCGTTTCAGCATTATTCTTACCAACATTTCTGCATGCCCCCTGCACTTCTTGCATTCTTTATTTTTATTGATCACAGTGAAAAATAAAGGTTTTAAATCACATCTTTTAGAGTTTTGTAGACTGTTCTAGTAAAAAGAGTGGGTTAATAATTCCCTCCGTATCTCCACTGATGCTGCAGTTCTGCTGTAAATGTTTAATGATGTCTTAAAGTGAGTTGTATTATATTAAAGGTTTGGAAAATAATAATAAAAAAATACATGAGCTAAGTTGCAAATATCAACCAAAATCCAGGTAAGGCTTTTATTATGAAGGAATGGACTCTGTTAATAATAAATGATTCAGCACTGCATCTCTTTATCCCCACTGCTCTGCTGCACTGCATGCTGGTCTATCTGCTGGCCCCACACCTTTTTATAGAGTTTCGATTGACAAATAAATACTATTTAAAGAAAAAAAGTAGATTTCTAAAGGAAAGTTTTAGTAAAATTATTTAAAAATAAAAGCACCTGTCTTTTCCAGATTTTTTTTATGTTTTTGCTTTGTCATGCTAAAAACGTAGGCATATCATAATCTAAAAGCTGAATGACACTAGAGGATACTGAACCTACAAATGAAATACTGAACTTCTAAATCAAATGTTGTGGACCTGATGAGCTGAAAGACTGATCCAACAGAAAAAAAGCTAATAAATACGAAAAAATACAGGAAAACTAGTAGTACTAATGCTAAAATTAGTAGTACTGAAATTAATTTAAAAAATGCTTAGGTATTTTAAAAGATGCTCATTAAAAAGTAAAAAAAATGCCAACTTAAAACCTTGAAATAATCTGTAAATGCAAAAAAATAAGTTAAAGGAAAAATCAGATATTTAGTTTAATTATAAATAAAAACGTTGCAAAAAGAGAAAGTAAATGAGACTGGAAAAGACCAAAAACACAAAAAACATTTCAATATCTATTGATTTGTTTCAAAGTTTTATACCAAAACAGTTAAAAATATACTTAAAACTCCAAGAAAGACATAAACTGGCAATGTAAATGGTTACAGTTAAACAAATCAAGCAAATGTCATCAACATATTCTAAGGAAAAAATGTTTCGGAAATAATGTAAATCAAATGCTAATTAACAGGTTAGCTATTATAACTAAAACAGGAAAAAAAAGTTGCATCATTTTAAACAATGCCTTAAAATCTATAGCATAATTGATCCATCTCAAACAATAACTTTTTTTTGCATTTTGTGGCTGGCTTGATACAGATCCTTCTGCGAAGACTGGAGTGATGAACCATTCAGTTAATAATACGCATTTTAATAGAAACATTGAAAACCTGTATCACAACTTAGGAAGCATGTATGAAAAGTGGATAATTATACAACGGTTAAAAAGGTACTCAACAGGATAATCTTAAAAAAGTGAAGGCTGGACAATAAAACAAACAAGTTTATCATATAATGCTGGAGTGCCATATAAGTAATGCTGACAATAAGGAATGTAAATGGGAAAAGATAATCTGAGTAAATTCTATGTTGGGCGTCTCAGTATTAGTGTTTAAAGTGTTCTTTAATGTTTTAGTGCATTTTGATTCACATGAAAGCATCTTTCCTGGTTTGATGACATGAAGGGGTTGTCTCCTGATGTGAGAAAGGTTCTGCTCCCGTGGTTCGGGCATGTCTGCTGGATGGGTGGAGAAGACAGAATGCTGCCCTCTATTTGTGCTCTGAACTCTTCTCACATCTAAGAGGAAATCATTATTGACAGTGTCCCTTTCTTCTCTCTGACCCCCACCACATCCTTTAACCCCATCACTTCATATCTTTACTCACTTTTCCCATCTCACACTCCGTCCCCGTTCATCGTCTCCCACCTGCTTCTCTTTTCTTTCTTTTTTTTTTTTTTTTTACCTCCCCCAGTCAGAAGCTGAGCTTCAAGGAGCGGGTCCGGATGGCGAGCCCTCGAGGTCAGAGTATGAAGAGCAGGCAGACCACCATCAGCGACCGCCAGCGCTGCTCCCCGGGCAGCGAGGTGGTGGGCAGTAACGAGCTCATGAGCGGGAGCCCCGCCAAAGTCCAGAAGAGCTGGAGCTTCAACGACCGCACCCGATTCAGGCCGTCGCTGAGGCTGAAGAGTCAGGCGCGCAATGCCGCCCCAGACGGTGAGCTTATAAACCACCCATGTGTGCAGGACAGTAGACCATTGCTCCATTGTTCAGGCCTACAAATGTTCATGGTGATTTATTAGTGTCAGTTGTCTGACATTCAAGTCAAAGCACTGGAGTTGGTTCTGAATGGTTTGTCTCTCACATCTGGTAAATTTGCCTGAAGCTGTGTGGCATTATCAAAGCCATGTCTGAGTGCAGAGGTCCTCACTGGTCATGGTTGCAAATCTACTGATGACACTGATGAGACTCACCAAGTTCACCTGCAACCTCTGATTGCCCACTACCAACCTGAATGTGCACTATGACCAAATGGCGCTGCCTGTTTTTAAGTGACGTTGTGAGTTTATGGTTATTGGAATGATGAAGTTGGAATAGTTACTTTGTAAACCCACAGAATGTAGAAATTGATGCCACATTTTTTTTGGTTTTGGCCCACTGTACACACTGAGACTATAATGTGGATAACACAGTGAGGTGTGTCTATCATCCCAATACAAATGACTTGTTACATAACCTGAATTAAATCTGATGAAAAATCTCTCATTTGGTTTTTGAGGGATGTTCATGATATGCAGATAGACGTCTTCTATATCTAACTTTCCAAATTATGTATTTAAAAAAAATTCTACAGGCTTCATGTTCAAAAGCGTTGAAGCACGTCTGCTGGTTACTGCTTTCAAACTTTTCAGTTTGTCTTTACTGATGTTATGTCCATTCAAAACATTTCCTGAAAATCCAGTCCTTTCCTGCATCCAGACCTGTGCTGGTTACAGCCAGAGGTCCTGGTTATGACTCTGGATTCCCCCATGACTCGCACACTTCAGCACATGCTTAGCATTCCTGAGATGTGGTGATGAACATGCAGGTATTCTTCTGCTCAGCCTTTGTCAGCTGAACCTCCAGGCTTCTTCTCCGCATGTCTTTGGGCTTCTGGCTTTTATGTGAGACAGAAGTGCACTTTTTAACATCTGAAAGCCTTGTTTTGTTCTTAGAGCAACACTTCCCCACCTGACTATACATGACCACTTTTTCTTGAAATACGGGTTGAAACTTACACTGTTCCTTTTCTTTGTGTGCATTTCCAGCAATAGGTTTAGCAAAAAATAAATAAAAGAAACACACAAAAAATCCTCTATTTAATTGGGGAAAGACAAATTAGCCAAAACACTAAAAATGGAAAAACTGACTTTGAAAAATCTCTGCAGTACCAACATTGTGATTGAGTGTCTGACCTGGTTATCATTTATTTTATATGTTTGAACATACAATCATAGTTTATATTAAAAAGATTTTTTTCTTTTTTTCTTTGGAACAAGAGAATTCAGTTTTAAAATTTGATATTTTTTTCTAAACATTTTTATGCAATTCAAAAATATTTCTGCGTAAAAATATTAAATAAAATAGTCTTAATTCACTAAAACAGTCAGAACATTTTTGAATTGTCTAAATGTGCTGTAATAAAAGTTACATTCCAAAAGCAAACTTATTTCATAAAGTTTACTTTAAAAAGATATGAATTAGAAAATTTAATTTAAAAATAGCTTAGAATGAAAACTATGTTGAATATTTTCAGGTGATTTAGAATTTTAATTTGTTACATAATTATTAATTGATTAATCCATTTCCTTTAATATGATCCAACCAGATCGATGTGTATGAGGAAAGTGAATCATCCTTTATGTAAAATTGTTTCAAAATTAGATAAATTGATAATCAATTTTAGAAAATGTCATTTGGATTGAGACATAGTAGATTTATTTTACTGTAACGTTGAAACGGCCGAGTGTCATCACAGCAAACAACATACATGTGATGCAGCAAAACCTGCTCAATCATCATTAAAGTCCAATGTATGGAAACACTTTGAATTTTGCAAAGACATGTGAGCACTGTGTGTTAGTATGTTCTAATAATCTTCTGTTTTAATTACTTTGATGTGGAAATAAAACAGTGGGTTGAATTTAATCAAACTAAATGTAAATTGATTTGACATTAATTTTTACTTACCGGTACTGGTTTGTTTGTACACATTTAATTTACACAAGGAATCTGGAAAACTCTCCCTGCACTGTTCAGTATGAGGTGTTTCTCTCTGAATTACACTGGTTGAAGTTTTGGCTAAAGATATCCTGGATTGGTTGATTGTCGGTCAGTGAATCTGATCGGATCGCTGAAAATGAACCAAAATTGACAATGAATTGTATTGTCAAAACAAAACTACTTAAAAAAGCAGAATGAGGCTAAAAAATGACTAAAACAAAGTGGAAATGCACCTAAAAATATAATTTAATGTGATTGTTTAGAACATTTCAATGTTTAAAATAATTTCTGCACTGAAAAATGTTTAATTTAATGCTACATTCTCTATAAAAAAAGAAATAGGCTAGAGAGCATTAAAGTGTATTGTTTTTTTATAATGATTAATTGAAAGAACTGGAAGCCCAATGACGTACACTGAAATGTTCATGTATTCCATTAAATCTCAAACATTTGTTGAAGGCAGATCCAAACGAATTTTGTGCTGTAGCTGCATTGTTTTAGTTTGGAGACCCGAGTTAAACAGATGATGGAGGAGCTACAAACATGTTGGGAATTTTAATAAACTCTTATCTTGACTTTACCCTGAAAGATTAAAGTTTGCATTTGTTCTTTTTTAGGACATTTTGATTTAACTATATGACAGAGAAAGATTTATTCACTGTAAAAAAAAAATCAACAGTTTTTACTCACACCTGTATTTTGGTTTGAAAAACCCCTAAACTGTCTTTTGGGCAGCAGCTGTTCCCCAGCTTCATTATCCTGCAATAATCCATCTTTTTTTTTTCATACAGCATGTTAGTGAAGCTCTGTCACTTCATCTATTCACTGCGGTTTTCTCCTGCTCACTATCTGATAACGATTATAAGCTTTAGCAACATTTTCTCACAGTTGCTGAGCTGGCCTCTTGCGAGCAAAACATAAATTTACTTATCTGAAAGCCAAACTGGTTTCATTTAAAACATTCTTGGAGGCGCCTGCAAATACCTGCTCCAGAAAATGATTATTCCAGATTACTCTGCTCTGAAAAAAAAAAGGTTTTCTGGGTGTTCAGATTGAAAAAGTGTTGTCGGTTTGTTGATGAGTCACCTATTTGTCTTTCAGTGGATGGAGGCGTGGCCACAGAGGATTCGTTTGACGAGAGAGGCTGCCACTGCGACGTGACGGTGGAGGATCTCTCAGCCCCTCTGAAGGCGGTGATCAGAGCCGTCAGGTGAGCCTCAGCCGACCTTTACAACTCACCACATTCAGAAGAAAGCTTTAAAACCCAGACTTTAACTCCTTGACATCTATTGATCCAAGCATACATCAGACCCCAAATTACCTTAATTTAGAATCTACTTGAAAGCAAAAGTTTTTATAAGGTTTTTTTTTTTAATAGTTGGAAATACATTCATGCGTCAAGGGACTAAACCTACCTCACAAGAACCCCGATTTATTTTTTCTTTAACTAAACAAAAAAACATGGCTCATTCTGGATATTCTGCAGGATTCCTGGTGGTTCCTAGAATTTCCTAAACTAGAATGAAGTTTTCAGGCTCCTCTTTGGTTCAGAGGGCAGAGTTAGTCTTTTTCAAATAAAGCAGATAGTTGAGGTTAACTCGGATAATCCTCAGTCCCACTGCTAGTTATACTGCTGCAGTGGATGTTTTGGATGAACTGGTCTTATTTCTTCCCTTTCATCTCTTTAGGTTTTTCCTATATGTGGCCTCCTCATCATCTAGATGTTTCTGTAATACTTATTAGATTTATTTTATCCAAGAGTGGATGCGCCATTTCTTTTTCTTTCCATTCAGACCCCAAAGGCTTGCAGCAGAAGGTTGTCTTTCATGGATCTGGTTCTGCTGGAAGCTTTTATCATGTTGGCCGGGGTTTTCTTCTCATAAGTCTTCCAGCTTTGAGTTCAGGACTGGAGCTACATGAAATCTTTTCAACTGAGCTTACAAAGCCTGTTTGTTTGATCAGGATGACTGAAGAAGATCAGCTTGATTTTTCTGTGAAATAGCTTTAGAAGGTCGGGAAGGAAGATGAAGCCTGGAGAATTTCCAGATCGGGTTTGTCAATCTGCAGTCCCGCTAGATTCTAAAGCTACGTTCACACAGCCCTTGGCAACGCACGTTCAAGCAGCCTCTTTGAATGAAAAGTCTATGTTTTACATAGACTTACAAAGTCAAGTTTTTATGACAGTTTTCAGACTCTACTTATAAAATGTCCAGCTGTGGAACGTACATTGAAAGTTAAATCACATTGACTTTTAACCAATCAGGGACTCAGATTTGGTAGCGATGCATGGGTGACGTCCCCTTTAATTCACAGAAGTTCCAACTGTCTGAAAATGAGACATTAATAATTGCATTTTGTGCCCAGTCTTAATGTAACTTGATGGGAGGAACAGTCCCGGTCCAGGAGATCCCTAGAAGGAAAGGAAGGGCTGTGTGGGAAACTACAGCAGCTTAACTTTGTGTACAAACGCCTTCTTTTTGTGCTCACCTGTCCGCCCAGCAGGTTTCCTCCACGGGCTGCCAGAGTCCGGACTTTCCCAGGGTGTTGGGTTTAGGGCTGAGCCCCCCCACGGCCGTTTAGACTGTTATTACTGAGGCTCATCTGTCTCACTGTTTAGACAGAGAAAGTCAGACGGAGGCTGACGGGGAACCTGAAGCAACAACAGATACATGTGTTCCTGTGCGATAATATTTTAGTTTGTTTGTGATTATTTTTGCTAAATTTTTAAGAAATTCTGAGCAGATATTATGAGAACCATTTACATGACAACTACACATGCTTCTGGTTCAATTTTAGGTTGTTGCTGCCCTCTATTGGTTGATGCAACTCATGACACTCTTGTTTCTGTGTTTGTTTTCTGGTTTTGGGTGAAGAATCATGAAATTCCACGTGGCTAAGAAGAAGTTCAAGGAGACGCTGCGTCCATACGACGTGAAGGACGTGATCGAGCAGTACTCTGCAGGACACCTGGACATGTTGTGCCGCATCAAGAGCCTTCAGACCAGGTCTGGAACCTGCACGAACGTCCTCAAAGATCTGCTTTCACGAGTCCACGTTCGGCTTCACGGAGCCCTCCGCATGCTCAGCAGCTCCACAGATGTCTCTGTTTCTCCTCTCCATCGCAGACTCGGAGTTTTAGCGAGCCCCCTGCCGAGAGCGATCAGAGGCGGAGGCCTCACCTTTTCTTCTCCCCCCTCTCTGCGTTTCTTTTACAGCCAGGCGAGGAGGAGGCGGGCGGTACAGGGGTCAGACCCCGCCTTCCTTTAATGATAAAACATTGAGCTAACCTGCAGAAAGGAAAACTCTGAGGCCCTTAAGAAGCTTTTTAGGAGGATCACAACTAAAACTGCATCTCTGAGTATACCCCTCTGGAACAGATAATTCTGTATTTATTTATATAAAACGTGCTTTCCAGAAAAGTTGAAACTCTAAAAAAAGCACATAAAACTTTCAAATGCCTAATATAATAGATGTTTAACCCCAATGGATTCATGAACAGGCATTTCTGAGACCATATTTAATGAACATGATCAAAACGTTTTCTTAAAAACACATATCACTTCGTCCATGTTTTCTGTCCTCTCCATCCTTCTGGTTTTAGCAGTTCTCCTAGCAGCAATCCTAACTTTTCTGGAATTCCTATAAAAATCGGATGCAGTGATTGTATTCGGAGCAACATAAGGGCCTGTTGTTATGGAGATGCTCGTGTTTACAGACAAAGTCAAGAGCTCCAGTGAGATTAGAGATATTATTTCTGCTATTTATTCATCAGTACTCATGAAAACTTATTCATTAAATACTTTGTCTGCTGACTTAGTCAGCTAGAAATCCACCAGGGGGCGCATTGATGCCCATTGATGTCACCTAAAGCTCTTGACTTAGTCTGCAGAGTGAATCTGAGTGAACAGAGTTTTCTAGCAGGAAGTTTTTTTTCCTCTCTGGTGTTTGTTTAAAGCAGAGTTGTGACCTCACAGACCATAAGCTCCAACTCACATTGTGGATGTAGTGTCACTTAAAGAGCTCCTCCTCAGGCTCGTCAGAAAACCCACATGATTTCAGCAGCTTTTAGGTGTTTTTCTCCAGTTCTACTGCTTCTCTGACAATGCTGATTAAAAAAATATTCATAATTCCTGTAGAGAAAGATGAACTTCTGTCATACTCATACATAACGCCCAAGGGAGCATGCAGGATAGTGTCATGATATGTGGGGAAGGGGTCGCTGTCTATCCTGGAAAGTTCCATCAAAAGCAACCGGAGCAAATGTTTTAAAAGACAAATTCCAATCAATTTTCACTTTTTCCTGATGGATTTTGATTCTGTTTTGTTTTTTTTCTTTTACATTTTTTTAGTTTGTTGAGATTCATCACAACAGTTCATCGGTCAGGTTGAATTCTGGATTTCGACTGTGATCTCTTCATTGTTTACTTTCACCCTACTATCCTGCTTTAGGTCACTGCTCTGCTTTGATTAGAGCTGGTGAAATCAGACTCTTTGACTGCATGGTGCTTAACCCTTTAACATCAGAGCTTTAGCTCCCAGCTAATTCTGAGGTGGAGAAAAGCAGCTATGTGTTCAGATGCAACACTTAAGTGCAGTTTTTTTATGTAATTAATGAAAATCAGCTAATTCTGTTTAGAGAAAAGCGGTTTTGTTTCATTATGTAACACGTTACAATAGTAGTGTCTATCGGTGCAAACCTGAAAAAAAGGTGCTTTCTCCGCATCAGAATCAGCTGATTCACACTGTTTGTGTAAACGACTGAAGTGCAACAGTATGTTAAAGAGTGTGTCATTTAGGTGTCATCAGTGAAATTTCCTGTGCTAAAGGGTTAAGGTCTCTGGCTGCAAAAGCAATCCCACATTAAGAGCTCTCCACCACAGTGCCTCACAGAGGATATGAGGACCTTACAGCTAAAAGTTTCCATATGGCTTCATTCTTTGGAGTTGTTGCTCTAGAGCAGGGCTGCTCATTCCTGGTCCTCAAGATCTACCACCCTGCCTGTTTTCCAGCTCTCCCTGTACTGCTTGCTGCTGATTACCTGGACCAGGTGTGTCCTTTCAATCAGATTGTGGAGACATCTGACTGAGCCAATCAGCAGGTGGCAGGGCTTGGAGATCTGGAAAATAGTCAGGGTGGTAGATCTCGAGGACCAGGAATGAGCAGCCCTGCTCTAGAGGATGCGCTGTTTTTACACTTTAGTTATGTTTTTCCTAAACTTCTCCAAATGAACAAACTCGTTCCGTCTTGTAGCTGAAATGTAAGTTAAAATAAGATACAAAAAAGACATTCCCACTCTTGAAGATGGATTCAAGTTTCCGAGGATCTTTACCGTCTCTTTCTCCTGACATCATTTCAAAACACTTCTGAAATCCCCAGACCAACAAAAATAATAAAACTGCTGCTTTCATCAAGCAGAAATTAACCTCAGCTTCCTCTTTTAGGACCAGTTGAAGTCATAAGAGGGTACTTGATGTCTCCCACATTTTTGGGAGTTCCTCAACCCCTTCACAGTGTATGTCACTAATTTGTAATGTACAATTTAAGACAATACTTCACTACCTGAAATTTCTGCACTATAAAGTGCACCAAATAAATATATAAAGCATACCGTTAATGAATGGTCTATTTTCGAACTTATGTCCCATAAATGGTGCCCCGGACTAAAAGGCACATTAGGTGAGACAAAATAGTCAGAGATAAGTCTGTCAATCAGTCAGACTTTATTTATTGCGTTCACAGTAACTCTAGAACTAGTTTTTTTTTTTTTTTTTTTTTTTTACACAATACCTGTAACTACGGACCTTGCTTGCAGCACATAAAAAACAGACTGATACCACTAAAAGCGAACGTTACTGTCACTGCGCTAACTCCCAACATCTAAAAACAGCACAGTCTGACACCAAAAACGCGACCACAACACCACATTAAAGTATTCATAATAAAACCCAACCAAAGATTTTTACAGAGCACCATGTACCTCTCAAAATAACTTCAATTTCAGTTAACTCAACCAGAATTAATCTAAACATAAGCCGCACCTTATAGTGTGGGAAATACTGTAATTTGTCATCACCTGGAAAGGAAAAAAATCTTGAAGAATGTTTTTAAATAATTGGAATTAAGATTAGCCATGAAGGGGTTATATTTAATATTTTAAAATAAAAAATATTTTGATCCAATATGTGTCATTATTTTTACACTCAAACAGAATACAAAATAAATGAGGAAATACCTTATGCATCGATTTTTTTTTTTGTTTAGTTTTTTTTAAATCTTGTTGTTCTTGGTGTGTTTCTGAGCTGTGTGCAGTTATTTTAGCGTGTCATGTGAAGACTGCAGGTTATTTTATTTCAGCTACCAAAATGGATATTTTCACCTCACAAACAACTAAAATATTTAAGCAACAGTTTTCATCAACGGATACGGTAATTTTAACTGTGGTACTAAAGTTAACATGCGAATGTGCTGACTGACTAACTAATCTGAGGATTTATCTCCATAACGTGACTACAGGCTGATGCTTGTGTGAAGACAATGGTTGTTTTCCAGTGTGTTAATGCTGAGTGTTTTTGGGTCAGGGTGGACCAGATTCTGGGAAAAGGCCAGATTCCCATGGATAAGAAACCTCGGGATAAGTTGCATCCGGATGGAGACTCTCTGGAGGGCATGAGCATGCTGGGACGTGTCTGCAAGGTGGAAAGACAGGTGAGATTTCAGGTGGTGTATGTTAGCAAATTCATACTGAAAGCTACAACAAAGTCTAAAATACTTTCAGAAAATATGTAACAAGAAGTCCAAAAGAAATAAAAAATATATAAATAATTTATAAATATATAAATGAAAAAAGAAGCAAACACTGAAAAGAAAGCATACAATTATGAAGTTGTTTTCTGATTTAAGGGAGGGAGGGACAAATCCCCAAAATACCCACATTTGCTGAAGAGATGACTGGAGATTTTTTAAGGAATTTGACTAAATCATTCCTATAGTGTCTTGAAACAAAACTGCACAGAAACCCTATATTACCAAAAGTAGTGGCTCACTTGCATTTACTCACATATGAACAGAAGTGTTTTCCCATTCCCAACCCATGGAGTTCAATACGATGTTGGCCCATCTTTTATTACAGCGTCAACTCTTCTGTCCATAAGGTTGAGGAGTGTGTTTATAGGAATTCTGGACCATTCTTCCAAAAGCGCATTGGTCAGGTCACACACTGATGTTGGTGGAGAAGGCCTGGCTCTCAGTCTCCACTCTAATTCATCCCAAAGGTGTTTTTTATGGGTTCAGGTCAGGACTCTGTGCAGGCCAGTCCAGTTCATCCACACCAGACCCTATCCTCCACATCTGTATGAAATTTGCTTTACACTTTACATGCACAGTCATGTTGGAAGAGGAAGGGGCCCGCTCCAAACTATTCCCACAAGGATGGGTCCACTTGCAGACGAATAGATCCTTGCACATCTTTGTACTTCTTTGCCATTTTTGTTGCACCGGCAATGTTGGGTTTGGGGTGTTAGGGGCTGTAAGCTGTAAGTGGGACAGAGTGTAAACATAGAGTTCTCAATAATGGGTGACAGGAAGGAGGATGGGGGTTCTCTGTCCCAACAAGCCTGACCAACAAATCAGAGGCAAGTTTCTAATGAACTCCTGCTGCTCTGCAGAAACTATGTCCAAGAAAATGACACAGTTTTGTAGATTTTGGCTTAGAACAGCGTAATCATAATTAAAAGACCGCTGGGAACACTTTTACAATAGATCAACAGATGACCAAAGTGGGACTTTACTTGGTTGATGTTGGAGCTGCTGAGTTTTCTCCTGGTTGAGCTTCTTTTTCTGTTTTCAGGTGTCCTCCATTGAGTCCAAGCTGGACTCTTTACTGGACGTTTACCGGCAGGTCCTGCAGAAAGGCACCTCGGGACTCTCGTCTCTGCCGCTCTTTGAGTTGGAGAACCACCAGCGCCACGGTTCGGACTTCCCGCTCTCCCCTCACAGGGGCGACGGCGTCAGAAGCCGGGGCGAGGGGGGTGGCATGCACCGCTCCCTCAGCGCCAGCCCCCGTGGCCTGCGCCTCATTCTGGCGCCGGACGACGACGACTGCCCTCCAGACTCTGAACCCCCGTCCTACCCTCCATCAACAACCTCGCTGTCGCCCTCCCCCCTGCTTCCCCCGGACAGCCCATACCCCACTCTGGTGACTCCTTCTAAAAAGTCACAGTTTCCTGACCTGCCACCCCCGCCATCTTCGTCAGGGAGCTTTACTCTCCAGCTGCCCCCCATGGTGCCCCCCTCTCTGCGAGGCCCTGTTCAACCCATTTCTGATGAGGTGACGGATGAGAGCAGCCTGGCGCCCCCTGTTGTCGTGAGATGCAACGTTGATGATGACGACGAGGATGACGATCAGGAGGTGGAGAGTGGCGCCGGCTCCACACAGGGGCGGGTCCAGCTGCGAAAGAAACCCGCCCTCAAGCCCGAGGGGCTCTGGAGGAGGCACCTGAACCTGGAGGTCAACCCCTTAAAGCTGCTCTCCTCCAGCCAGGAGGCGGGGCCCGCTGACTGGGCTGGCAGCCTGGGCAAGTCTCTCTCAGTGCACAACCTCAGCCAGCCTCTGAGCAACCCCCGCCTCTCCTCAGCCCTCGACAACAGCATCAGCAGCAGCAACGGGAGCGAGCAGGATAACAATCAACTCAGCAGCTGGGGAGGGACAGACTTCTTAAACAGTGAGTCAAACCTAGAGGAGGAGTTACAGAGCGGAGAGGAGGCGGCTCCTCACGCCAATGGGCAGCAGGACTTCCTGAGTCAGTCCCCACACATCCAGCTGGTGTGAGCATCAAACTCTTGCCGCTGCAGCTGCTTCACACACTCCGTTTTCACAGTGAGGAACTTAGTGACACTGTGAGACACGAATGTGCTCTTCATCACCCTACTCAAGTCTTCACCGATGCACCCCAATGATTTCTGCCAAACTCAGAATGTCTACTTTTGAATGCAAGTTTTTATGTTGCACAACACAAAAGAAAC
Organism: Oryzias javanicus; assembly: GCA_003999625.1. Classification (NCBI taxonomy): domain Eukaryota; kingdom Metazoa; phylum Chordata; class Actinopteri; order Beloniformes; family Adrianichthyidae; genus Oryzias; species Oryzias javanicus. Next base: position 8,156,219 of record CM012451.1, on the reverse strand, counting down.
AAACTAATGAAATTCTTAAGCTTTTTTTTTAAGTTTTTTTTCTTAACAGTACTTTACAAGACTTTTTTTATGCAAAACAGATCATTGAGGTCAGGGGTGTCCAAACTTGAGAACACACACTATTGTTGGGAGGAGTGGAATTCACCCAAGCTTTTGCTTTCGATCATATAGACGTAATTTAACTTGTCCTAAGCTCAATGATGCAACAGTTTAACAGAAAATAAACCCACACATCTTCATGTTTCAACAAAACTACAACAGTGATCCCAAGTTTCTTTGCCACTAACATTTTTCTCTATGCAGAAAAATAAGTTGTACTAATTGTGTCTGAATGCTAGATCATGAAATGCCACATCACCTGAAATGCTGTTAACTGTAACATTAAAGCTGAAGCACCATTTGAAACAGATGAATTTATACTAAATTAGCTAAAAAGTAAGATAAGGCAGAGAAAAAATTAAATCAATCTGAAAAGTTACGATTAAAGCTAAGTTTATTACTAACAAGGAAGCTTGAAAAAACCTGAACAATGCTGAAATATCAACAAATCATATTAAAGCAAAAAAAAACCCTCAAATGTTAAACAGGAATTCATGTGAAAAAAAATCAGAAAAATGACAAAGTGTCAACTGAAATAATAATTACTATATTTCCTGAAGAATGAATCAAAGGCTAAAAAATAACAGCTGAACAATGCTTATATGTTTAAGTAACTGCCAAAAAGACAAAACGCTGAATTTTAAATTTAATAAAGTTGTCATAGGACGCAGAAAAGTCTTCTAGTTTTCTAGTTTTTGCCACCAGCAGTATAAATCAAAAGATGAACAATACTAAGATGTTCAAATACACTTCACAATTAAAAACACTTAACAATAAATTAGAGAAAACTAATGTAAAAAAGCAGAATAGTAACATTTTTCTGCTAGAAGTGCCAACTAAAATGCTAAAAGCTACATTTCCTAAAGAATGTGATATTCTGAATCAAAAACTACACAAAATTCCTCAAACATAATTAAGAAGATGAATAACCAAAAACATAACATTGTTAAACATTTTGAAATGAAGCCAAAATGCTTAATATAAGAGATAAAAACAGGCTACAAAAGGTAGGCTGAAATGTATATTTTTTAATTTCAGAATGAATTTTGATTATTTAAATAGCAAATTTTGATTATTTAAATAGCATTTGCCAGAGGGATAGAAAAGAAAGCACAAGAATAAAAAAAAGAAAAACAAGAACTGATTTAGAACCAATAAAATGTGAAAATCCTAAGCAAAAACTTTAAGTGTATGGTAAGGTAGTATTTGAGAAAGTAAATAAAATATCATCATGCTGTAATATAGAAAACCGTTATACTAATAGTTTAAACGTAAAGCATTCTAGAAAAAAAAGATTACATTTTAAGAATCTAAAAATTAAACAGCAAGAAAAGCTAAAAGCACCAAATGTTTTATTTCTTTTTTGTGGTTAAACAGCAGAATCGCACTGGGGTGAAGAAAAATCTGTAAAGTAAGATTCATCCACCCACGAAGAATTTTGTCACAAGCTGTTCACAAAGTTTAAATGACCTCTTCATGAAATAATGCTAGCATAGACTCCTGTCAAACACACAGCCTTTGTCAATAGAATAAAAAAGTGCAATAAATCAGTTTTTAAACTTTTTTTTTTTTAATTCTGAAAACTTTGACTTTCCACCTAAAACTAAGGTGTACAACAAATTAATGTTAGCTTCTTATCAGTTATGTTCCGTTCTTTTGGACACCCCTGATTCATTTAATCACGGCTGTGAGAGGAACGCGTGTTCGGAACAAAAAACTTCAGAGTTTTTCTCACAAAACTAAAACAAGGAACAGAAACAAAACAATTGTTTTTGAATCAAATGGAAATTTAGGAGTTGAATGGGATATTGTTTTTTTAAGCTTAAACACTAATACCTGCATGGACAGTCTAAACACCTGAACATGTCATGAAAGGGGTGTGGCCTTCAGAGAGATCAAAGGATCTAAGATAAGACGATATCAAAGTAACTTTTAGGATGCATGCCTCTCTTTTATTCATATTCTCTGCTTTTTTATTTAAATCTATTTACTTATTTTCTTTTGATAAAGACACGTCCCTTTTATCTTTGGGTTGCTTATCTGCTGTTACTTTATAGCACCTTAAACAGGGACAGTTTCTGCTGGTTTCCCTATTAGAACAAACCCTAAACTGATGGTTACAGTGTGTCTCCTCAACCAAACATGACAAAAACAAGAGAAGCTGCATGTCTGCTGAAGTTAAGAGGAAAGACATGATTCCTTTTTCCTTGTTTTTTTTCCGTTTACTTTAAAGTTTATCACATCAAAGGGACATCAAAGGAACATCAAAGGTGCTTCCCCAATTTTAGGAGCCAACTGTAGAGATGGAAGTAAAAATTAGTTTTACAGATCAGTGGTGCAGGTCTGTGACAGTAAAAAATAACAAAAAAGAAACTCAGTCTCTTTTCATTAGATTAACTTACTTTGTTTTAACTTACAGGCTTCGAAATATTTAACAAAATAAAGTTCTGTTTGCTTGTATGATGGGTGTTATGCAAAAACGGTTTTAGAAATCATTTTTATGCAGTCACAACAGTCTTAAACATGTTTTTTTATTGTGTTTTTTTTTTTTTACAAGCATTATTATCAACATGATTGTCTGACTTGTTTAGCAAATTAGGGCTGTAGAACATGATTTTTTTTTCTAACAAATTGCAAAATATCTAAATTTTCTTCAACTTGGTCATGAAATCACATTTTTTTGTCATTAAAGGAAATTCCTACACCCTGTATGTTGCAGCCAGTTCAAAGAATTTGCTGCATTTTCATACCTTAAATATGAGGAAAAGTCCCCTTTCTTACTGTAGAAAGAAGACGTTTTTTGCAATTGAAATGCTTATGGGTGCCTTTTCTAGCTTTTAAGAATCCTCCTTTTTTCTCAAAGAGTTATAAGTCTGAAAATCCTCATGATGCTGTAATAAGATCAGATTGTTCTTTTTTTTGAAGGACATAGTTGACCTTGAATGGCTTCTAATGTTCTTCTACTGCTTGAAAAGTAATTTGTGACACAGCTAGCCTTAAAGCTTGATAATGTTAACATATTTCTTTGAAATTAATTTATTACAGAGCACATTTTGTTCCCTAAATGAGAAATGCAAAAATAATTTTATTATTCATTATTAAAGTAAAGATTCAACTTTTTTTGTGTTTGTGGTGTTTTATTATTTTTATGCTAATCGGTTTATGTGGGGTGACTATTTTTTATGAAAAAATAAAATAGTTAAAATATAGACAGCCTTTACGACAGAGAATTAGGATCACCAAAAAAAAGAGAAATATTTAAGTTCTTTTCCCGTAGTATACAACTTTTAATCTTGTAATATTACGATTTTTAATCTTGTAAATTTACGACTTTTAATCTAGTAAATTTACAATTTTTTTTTTGTAAATTTATTACTTTATATCTCATAAATTTATTATAATAAAAGTCATAAATTTAGCTTATGAATTTTAAAGTCATAAATATACAACTTTATTCTTGCAATTTATAATAATAATAATAATAATAATGGATTAGATTTTTCTGCGCTTTTCCGGACACTCAAAGGGCTCACAATGGCACAATGAATATCCATTATTCATTCATACTTGGTGATGGTAAGCTACTACAGTAGCCACAGCTGCCCTGGGGCAGGCCGACATCTCTGACCATCACCGGGACATTCATACCCATTCACACCCCAGTGGAGCCACACTGGAGGTAGGGTCAAAGTGTCTTACCCAAGGACACAACGGCGGTTGGCTGGCAGGAGTGAGGATTGAACCGCCTTTCCTTCATTCATTGGCCGACCTGCTCCACCACCTGAGCTACTGACGCCCAAATTGCTATTTATTGGGGTGGGATTTAGCAGTTATGACTTTTTTCTTGTAAATTTACAAAATTTAAAGTGGTAATTTAGAAAATAAAATTTTCTTTATAAAGTGGCCCTAATACTCCGTCGTAAGTCTTAGCTGTCATTGCATGGTAAACTTTGTTAAAAAAAAAAAAAACAGTACAACTTTTGTTAAAAAAAATATTGTTTTTAAAGAAAAAATGTGTTCCCTAAAAATATTTATTTTGTTTACATGATTTAAATAAACCAATGTTTACTTCGAAAATATTGTTTTAATTAATTAAATAATAAAGAAATTGAGAAATGTCTGGCAAATTGTCATTGAATAATGCAATAATACTTTGAATTATGACATAAAAAACTTCCATAGAATACCTTGTTCTGTTTTGCTAGTTGAAGCTCAAGGCAACAAGTTATGTGAAACACTGTTTTTCCCGATGATGTTCGATTAAAGTTCGAGAGACGAGTTTATATTTATTTGAACTGTTTAAAGTGTGACTCAACTGAAGTATCAAATCGTCATTTTAAAAAAAAGATTTCAGTATTTTGTCAGTGAAATTCAGCTATGTGACGTGTTTCAGGTTCGCCTTCAGTCGGAGAAAAAAAATTCCGATACTCTTTGAATGCATCACCGTACAGATTTCGACGTTAAGTCGAAAAGCTATGATAAGCTGCACGTGCGCGTTTGAGAAAGAAAACATGTCTGACTGGGAGGAGGACGAAAGTTCTGGAACCGTGAGGGTCTGCCGCCGTAGCGGCGAAGCTACTGACTTCTGGAACTGGAGAAGCGAAAGAGAGGACGGCCCGCCGAGGGAGCGCCGGAACTATGCTAATAAAAAGCCCTCATCTTGTGTTACAATGACCGTTGAGAGCGCCTTAGTCGGCAGAGTTATAGGTTCGTTTGTGAAATTTCAATCCTAAACTGAAGGCCAATGCTAAGCTAATTATGCTAATATGTAGCTTACATGCTATGTTTCGTTCGAGAAATTTCAAATAATATTTGTTATATTTACGTTTTATTGTTAGCACATTAAACATTTAATTACATTTTCTCTGACTTTATATCTGTTATTTTGTTAAAGGTCGTGGTGGGGCCAAAATTCGTGAACTTGAGGAGCGCAGCGGTGCGCGAATAAAGGCAAGTCCAAGAAAAAGTTGAAGGGAACCTGTCAAACTTTTCTGTATTTTTGGTCATAAGTCTCTTTTCTCAAAACATAAGCTTTTCTTGTTTTTGAATGCCTGTATTACTCTATCACTACCTGAAAGAAGAAAATTAACAACCACTGTTTGAAGCTAAACTGGGGCTACTAAATGTTGCAATTCAAATGGGCACATGGGGCTGGTTTCAGATAACTCTGTAACCATTGTGCTGTCCTAGGCATGTTTACATTAAAAGTGGGGTCACCTGGGCCACATAAGATAGCACGGGGGTTAAAATTTTGAACTGAAAAGTACGACTTTACATTAAAAAAAAAAGCATTTACAACCTTGTATTAAATATTTTCACAAAAAATAGAGAATTTAGTTTAAACTCCCACTATGAACATCGTATATATATATTTCAAACAACTATATTTTACGTTTTGTTTGGCTGTAGACCTTGTCAAGCAATCGCCATTTCATGTCTCTTGTGCAGAATGCAATCGGTGGGTAAAATCTACATAAATCTTCCATCGCAAGCTTTGTTTTCATTCTATAACACTGGAGTTATTTTTCTATGAAGGTTAGAACTGTGAAAGTTTAAATGAGAGAAAAAAGTGTGAAAATGTCACGTTTGGCTGAGAAAAGTTTATCAGGTGTGTAGAGGAGTATTACAGCATCAAACATTTGTAATTCTACTTTGTGGATTTCACCTATCCCAAGTTTATTTTTGGAATGTAACTTACTTGCTAAACTAACTGACTTTAGAGTACAACAACTTTATTATATCAGCTGGAAACAAGATATTGTGTGTGTTTCTCAAACTGTCATGTTATTTTTCTGAAAGTGTCAATTTAAATTAACTGTGATTGGCTGGGAATTAATGTGTCACCAAAGTGTTAAAGGGGCCCTACCATGACTTTCTTCAGCATTTCAGAGTAAACTATATCCATATATATGATAATATATTACCAATAGAACACCAAAAAACAAATGATGGAATATGCGTCATTTTTGTGTCCCCTTTTAATACCCAGAAGTAAAACAACTCGATTTCTGAGCCTCCGCCTTTCGCTCCTTGTCGGTCTCGCCCATTTCTCGACCTATAAGAATGATTGATTCGCTGCTGTCTTCAAAATCTTGTCTGGATTTTTACTTTTTTCAAACTTTTTATTTTGCCAATGGATTTTGAGCATATATATGAAGGCCAGATTAAACACTGTTTGGTAATGCGGAGCAATGCTACACGACGGTAACTTGGGAAGATAAAAGTCAGGTACACACGTTAAAATACATGGCAGTAGAATCAATGTGGATCACGTTAAAAGTTGTGTTAATGAGCACGAATTCATCCGACCATATTTAATTATATTTAATGAGCTTTGTCTATTGTGCCAGAGTCATTGAGGTGTTGTTTTTTTTTGTTTCCTACAATAGAGCTTTCATGGCACAACAGCGCCCGCTGCATAGGAGACAAAGAAAAGCGAGTTATACATTTTTTGGTGGTGTCAAATAAACATTCTCACAAGTAAACGGTTGGACCATTTATTTCCTTTTGGATAATATGACAATCAATGCTCTACATTTGTCCGTGGCTCACCGATCACCTCATTTCTACCGTGTTTACATCATGTGACTGTTGGGTACGGTGGCCGTTTTGGTTCAGTTGCTCCGCTCTCTGTTTGTTTCATATTCAAACTGAGGAATCTCGGGGCCAACCGAAGTTCTGTTCACTTGGAAACAAACAGAGACTACATTTAAAAAAATGGGTCAGAGAGTGGTCCCTAGTACAGGAAGGTAGTTATCTCCTGCCAGGAGACAGATTCTGGCAGCAGGGGAGAACTATCTCTGCACCACAGCTCCACTGAGAAGGTGGGTGTGTTTTTGTTGTAGTCTGGGGGTGGAGCTTGCTGCACAGACTCTTCCTAGAGGGAGTTGTTGGCATCGATCTTACATCAGCGCGTTTCCAACCGCTTGTTTTCGTGGGTATGGGAGGGGCTGCTACAGACTGAAGATTTTTAGAGGATTACTCTTAAATGCTTGAATGGATCAAAATACCGCTTTGGGGTTCTTTATAGTGAGGAATGAACAGTAAAATGCATTTAAAACCTCAAAAAGTAGAATTTTCATGGTAGGGCCCCTTTAAAATGGTATCAGGACCCCCAGAAAAATGATATTAGTAGTAGTTTCTGTGCTTTCTGACATTTGTACTTAATCCTTTCATTAATCTTTTCTATGTTTTACTCTACTTGTTTTTGAAGATAAATAAGGGGGATATTGATGGAGAAGTGATCATCACGGGATCTTCTGCTGCTCAGCAAAAAGCCAAAGAACTGATTGAAGAGCTGGTGTCCGGCAGCAACTTCCCATTTGGAAATGGTGAGCTTGCACTTCTGTTGTTTTAAGAGAGGGCTTACATTAATGTTTTACTGGGAAAACAAGTATGGGGGAGTGTGTGCATGTCACTGTTTATTCTATGTCTCACTTCTTGAAGAACTGTGTTCTTTAAAGAAGTGCAAGACTTGGATTTCTTCTTACAACATCTTACAAGTTTACTGTTGCAATTTCCCCAACATTAAAAACATTTGACAAGCACTGTAAACATTTACTTATTTTTACAGTAAAAAAAAAAAAATTGTATAAAAAAAAATACAAAAGTCAAAATAAACATCATTAGCACACCAGCAAAGATAGAAAGAAATGCTGTTTGTCATTTTAAACTTTTTTTTTCTTTTGTCAATCTTCTGTTTAAGTTCGCAGTAACATAAAAAGGATAAAAACCACTGATGTTTTGGATAATTTAAAGGCAAAACCTGAAAATGTTCTCCACAGTTTTCTATCCTCAAAGTTCTTGAACATTTTACATTCTAAGCTTTACATATTGGTGCAGAGCCTGTATGAAAAAAGTTGTTTTTTCCGCAGCAGAATCAGTTGACTCACGTTGATCATATCCACCTTTCAGCAGCGCGAGGCTGCGTTTCTTCAGAGTAAGTTAATTGCGTCAACTGTTGAAGAGTTATCGTAACCAAAAGAACGTAAACACTGGAAGTAAAGCTCTGGTGTTAAAGCTAATTGTTTTTTTCAGAAGTTATGTCTGTGAGTGGGACTTCAGTCACAGTTTCTGAATGGAAAAAGGTCTAGCTAGTTTTATTTTGAAAACCGGAAGCTTCACTGTCATTAAGATTTGTTTACTTCCAGTAGTGGAACCGAGTCTCTTTCTGCTTTGTTTTAGTTCGAAAGCTTAAAATACAACATTAATCTGCATTTTAGAGCAAAAATACATCGTCCCCAGATCATATTTTGATAATATTTTACTACAATTTACTATATTTATAAAGATCACGAATCGGCAATCTTTGACGTCACGAAAATTCATACTCAAAATTTCAGGAGCAGATCGCGAATACCCGAGCACCCGGATACTCGTTACAGCCCTTGATTCCATTGGTGATGGGGAAAATGTTTAGCAAATCCAGGATTTTGTTTTATGCCTGAACCATGCTCTGATCCTGTTCTTATTTAAGCTTTGATCTTGTTCTCATTCAGGTTTTGATCCTGTTCTGGTTCAGGCTTTAAAGGGGCCCTTCCATGAAAATTCTACTTTTTGAGATGAGATTTTAAATGCATTTTACTGTTCATTCCTTACCATAAAGAACCCCAAAGCGATATTTTGATCCGTTCATGCATTTAAGAGTAATCCTCTTAAAACCTGCACAGTCTGTAGCACCCCCTCCCATAACTGTCAAACGAGCAGTTGGAAACGTGCTGACCAGTGTTGGGCATCTCACTTCAAAAAAGTAATTAGTTATAGTTACTAGTTACTTCTCCCAAAAAGTAATTGAGTTAGTAACTCAATTACTGCATCTTCAAAGTAATTAGTTACTTGGCAAAGTAACTCGTTTTAAATTTCTCTTTAAATATGGTAATATTTTGTATTTTTTCCTGCGTTACAAATAAAAAAAAAAATTTACATTCAATAATAGATGATAACCGACAATCGTATACTGGTATAGTTTTCCAATGGAGTCATATTGTCTAAGTTTAGGATACACATGAGAGAGGGTTTAGGTAAAGAATTTTCAATATTTATTTGTCAGAATTATCCCACAAAACACTGCAACAAGTGGTATATAAAAAATGTAACTTCACACAAAAAAGGTAAACGTTTCAACTATTAACATACTTCAAGTATCTTACCTACAACTATAATTAAACAAAATGGCTTAAAAAAATGAAAGTGCAAAACAATAAATAATTATAAATAACTGTCAAGTAACAAAATCTCTGCTGTCTTTATTTATATCACACCACAGCTTTAACATTGTCTTTATAAAATTTTAACAACAATACACGCAAACTATAAATATCAACAATAATAAACATAGATAAAACCAAACTTTGTATAAAAATAAAAGTAAAGGTTCCAAGTATCAACATAACACAAGTATCCCAACAAGAATATTTAGGAGCACAGTAACAATACTTTATTTCTGATCATTTAAACATTCTTTTATTGCACCTTAACCTGAACTTTAACAATGTAGTAGTAGCAACTTCTAAAATCTTTGGTCAGAGAGCCTGTTCCTCTTTGGTGAAAAGACAAGTTTTTGGACAGACATGCACACACAGATCAACGTGGATAGACTCCGGTGCGGGGTGAGGAGTTTCGGGAGTTAAAAAAACTACAACAGAGGCAGAGAGCAGCTCATCTTAGCAGAAACAGGGGGTCATATTTATAAAACACACACAACACAGACAGACACGAGCGCGCACAGATCAACGTAGTGAGCAGACTCTGGAGCGGGGTTGCTGGTTTTTGGGAGAGAAAAAGAGATGCAGAGAGCAGCTCCTCTTAGCAGAAACATGGGTTAATAATTTTAGTTTATTAATTTACCCACACAAACACACACACCTGCGAGCGCGTGCGCACAGACACACACAAAACAGAGACGCACGCGCGCGCACACAGATCAATACAGTGTGCCGACAGAGCGGGTGGGCGGGGTTTTGGGTGTAAAGCAACTGCGGAGAGGCAGGGAGCAGTTTTTCGTAGCAGAAACATGGGTTAATGTCTTTAGGCTATGAAATTATCAACCATGATGGAAAAAACAAAAAAATCTCTAGCAGAAGCGCCTGTGGACCGCCGCGGAAAAATGCACGTCTGATGTGAACTAAAGAGCGGAGCGGAAGCGGCGCGGACTCCGCTCTCCGCTTCGCAGCGCTTCCGCGTCCAGTGGTTACTGGCTCATGCGCGCGAGCTAGTATCCGCCCACTTGACACTTTAACCAATCACGATCTCGCATTCGAGATCTCCCTCCGCATTACACAAGCAACTTTCGGGTGCGAAGCGCCCAGCTCCAGCAAGATCATCAAACTTTGAGTAACGCGCCGCGATTTACACGATAACTATAACGGCGTTACAGCGAGGATGAAAGTAATAGATTACTAATTACTTGATTTATAACGCCGTTAGTAACGCCGTTATACTTAAACGGCGTTAGTCCCAACTAGGGATGTCCCGATCAGGTTTTTTTGGGCCCGATCCGATTCCGAGTCATTGGATTTTGTGGATTTGCCGATACCGAGTCCGATCCGATACTTTTGTAACACATTTAAAACATGAACAAATTGAATAAACAGATTTGTCTTGTCCCTTATTTATATTCATTAACATTATTTTATCATTAGAAACTTAAATAAAACACTTCAGTGAAGTAGCTTTATAAACAAGTAAAATTGAGCAAATATAAACTAGAAAAAAAAAACATTTTCTTGTTATATAAGTGATAATTAGTCATGTGAGAAAGTTTAGTGACTTTGACTTTAATATCTTTAGTTATTGAACATTTTTGACCAAATATGATTCTGTCCTAATTTAGAATTCTTAAAAATAAATTATGTGGGTTTTAGCATGAATTTGATGAGTGTTCATGACTAACTCATATAATTATTAATTTAATTTATTCGTTTGTTTGTTTTTTAAGATTATGTGCGTCTTTTTAAGTTCTTAAGACATCACATTTCGGTTTATTATCAGAGTAGTTAATTTTCTTAACTTTTATTTCTCTTTCAGATAAATAAAACAGGCATATCAAAGGACAGCTCGGGTCCTAAGGAGTTAAATCATGGCGCTAGCATGTAGCAGTTAGCAGCTGCCGTTAGCATCTGTCTGCAGCACGAAGAGCTTAACATTAAAAAGAAACAAAACTCTGTCTTTTTCTGTTGAAATGCCTTAGAGGTTGTTGTTTAGAGACACTAGCTGTCAGTTTAAAGCGTTTTCAAAAGAGTTATTGATCCCGGAAGTCTGAATCCGTGATCGCTAGCTAGCTAACTTTACATCAGTCCTCTGGCCAAACTTTGCCGGTTTCTGCTGCGTTTCCGGGAATAACATTTTGTGATCTGTTCTTGACATGCAGACTTCTAGTGGAGGATTTATCCGAATAATAAGATTGAAATATAAAGCGCTGATTATAAGAAAATAAATAAATATCCGATCCTGATCGGACAACGGAGCCCGATTCCGATCGAGTCTTCAACCACGTGATCGGGCCCGATTTCCGATCACGTGATCGGATCGGGACATCCCTAGTCCCAACACTGGTGCTGACCTAAGATCGATGCCAACAACTCCCTCCAGGAGAAATGTATGCTGCAAGCTCCGCCCCCAAACTACAACAAACACACCACCATCCTCTCTGCGGAGCTGTGGCAGGGGATAACTACCTTCCTGTACCAGGAACCGCTTTCTGACCCATCTTTCAAGGTGGTCTCGGTTCGTTTCCAATGGACCAAACTTTGGTTCGCTCTGAGATTCCTCAGTCTGAATATGAAACGGATCAAGAGCGGAACAACTGAATTAAAATGGCCACCGTACTCGACAATCACGTGATGTAAACACTGTAGAAATGAAGTGATTGGTGAGCCGCCGAAGAAATGTAGAGCATTGATTGTCATGTTATCCAAAAGGAAATAATTGGTCCAACCATTTACTTGTCAGAACGTTTATTATAACGCCACCGAAAAACGTAGAACTCGCTTTTCTTTGTCTCCTATGCGGCACGCGTGTTGTTCTGCAGTGAAAGCTCTACTGTAGTTTCAACAGAATTCTCTTAAAAACAAACCATAAAACCACAACAATGAGACATGGAAACTCATTAAATGTGGTCAGATGAATTCATGCTCATTAAAACAACTTATAACGTGATCCACATTGATTCTACCGATGTGTCTTTTAGCTTATGTACCTGTAGCGTCTCCAGTAACCGTCGTGCAGGATTCCTCCGCGCTACCAAACATCGTTGAATCTGGCCTTCATACAGACACTCAAAATCAATCAGCAAAACAAAAGGTTTGAAAAAGGGAAACGTTCTGACAAGATTTTGCAGACCACAGCGCATCCACATGGTTTTGTTTACAAATTTTGCTCAGCTGAGGAGGCAGTAAAAGAGGGGGGTTTAGAGAAAAAAGAAGATAATAAGAGGGTAGTAACATCATAGAACAACCAGGTCTAAATAGCAATCTGGAATAAAAATATTTCCTTAAGAGTTTGGAAATTTCATGCTTGTGAGTTTATAAAGATTTTTTCAGCAATGTATTTTTAGGCTGACCAAGCGTTAGCATTAGCTGTCCTATAGGGAATTCCATTAAATGTTAGCATCAAGCTAGCGGACTTTAGCTTATGTGCTAAATCAATTTATGTCTTTTGTGAATCGATTCTTGATCTATTAATTTTAAATCTATTCAAATCGGTTAATCGATTTTTTATTTTTTTAAACCCAGCCCTAATAGTAAGAATCTAGTTAAGAATATGCATGGACACTCCATCTATAAACTGTCCCAGAATAAATCAATAAAGGCTTTTTATCATAGAAACTTTACTTAAGATAAAACCAGAAATATTTTCTGCTGCAGCCTTTAAACTTCTTATCCTTTGATGCTTAGAATAAAAAATGAAACAGACAGCATCAGAAGCAGCACTGAGTGTTGGAGCTTTGATCTTCACAGATTTGGGAAGACGGCAGGACGATAAAGGTGAAGGTAGAGGCTACTGCTCCTCTGTTTGGTCTTCTGCAGAACGTAAAGCATCAGAGAACATTCCAGAGCGCCCGCCTATAGACTGGAATGCCATCCGAGAGAACAAGGACAAGTATGATGAGATGAAATGGAAAGGTGAGAGCTTGCTTAGAGCCTGGATGCGTTTGGTAATCCTCAGATAATGACTTTAAAAAGTTCATTTCAACCAGCAGCAGAGCGTCTTTCAGTCCATGTACAAATAAAATGAGTGTATTTGTTTTGTCTCTTAGACCTGCCGCCGTTAAAGAAGAAGTTTTACTGTGAGGCAAAGTGTGTGGCCACACTCACGCTGGAGGAGGTGGCTGAATGGAGGTGAGGATGCAGGTTTTATCTTTCAGTACAATGCTAAGTCAAATGTCCGACAGGTGATCCGTTAATCAGTGGTACGCAACCTTTTTCACTCTGTGGACTGAATTAACGTCAGATAATGTTTTCATGGACTAGTCTGTATGAGACTGAAGTGGGTGTCCCTTAAGTATTTAGGGTAAAGTTTATCTTCATCCTCTGTAAAATATCTGCAGCTGCTTTATACTTGATTTGTACACTAGATTGTGTGTTGCAAGATTTTTCCTTAACCCAAAACTGTCAAAGTGAAAAATAAAAAAACTGACATCAACTTCAGCCTTTCAAGGTTCAACGGATAAATACAAAAATTTTAAAATGTGACTAAAACTGGTACTTTCCTAAATAAATAACATAAATCTACCATTTTAACAACTTTATTAGCAACATACTTATAACATTAGGAAGCCATTTAGTGAATATTCTGCATTATTATTATTATAGTGGGAACAACTGTCACAATAAGTGCATATGTAGAGTAAAGACACCTGGTTTTTGTCTGTTAAATGCAGCTTTCATTTATTTTGATGTCTAAGGCGTTTTTCTGCAAAAATAAACTTTTCTTTTCTTTTCTTTCGTTTATTTTTGCCAACTTGGCTAGCTTGGAGGTTTCAATTTAGTAGTTGGTCCTGCTGCCTTAAGAAAGTAGCAATGGATTTTTAAGACAAGACTGACTTAAAGGTTAAGTATAAATAAAATTTCCTCCAGAATCAGGTTTTACATAAAGAAAAATTGTAGGTGGTGTTTTTTTTTTCTGCATAACAATACCAATTGTTTCCTAGTGGTTGGGGACCCCTGCTGTGAATGATAGGGTAAATTTGTTACTTTTTTTTTCTTCAAAAATTTTAGACCCAATCCGAGTTCTTCCTTTCTCCTTAGACCTTCTCCCTTGCCCTATATTTCGCGCTCCAAACAGAGAGTTATAAAAAAAATAGTGTCTCATATTTCGGACATCATTTTGTTGTTCAATGACGTCACCAATAATTGCCACTCCGCTAGCGTTAGCGCAGAGCTTCCAGCGCTTGAACATATATATATATTATATATATATCAGTTTACTATCTTAAAAAAGGTCTTGCTACAACAAAAAAATAATTTCTTAATTACACTTAAATGTGAACTTCTGAGCTTCAGAGCACACCCACGTGAAGAACAGCAATTCTCAACGCGATACAGTTTACCCTCGTGATGGAGAACTTTGTATCCCTCCACTTGGAGGGTGAAATTTAAAAAATAAAAAGAAATAATAATTCTGGACCCAACTTGCACTGAAACTGCCCCTTCAAATGGAGGGGAAGGGAAAAGGGAAGAACTCGAATTGGTACATAGTCAAATACTTTAATAGTTTCCATTGTTTCATTCATCCTGGAATCAAAAGTCGTTGTGCTCTTGGGGGAGATTCTGTTTGGTTTCCCTCCTCTTAATGCTCATGTTGTAGTCGTCAGTCTGTCCAAGGGAAACCAAACCCTAAAACAACTTATTTTGGCTGTTGACCTCTATAAATGGAACTTTAAAAGTACTGTCTATTGGTTGTTGCCACGTTTTTGACAAATTAAATTCAACTTGTTCAATTCCTGAAAATATGGTCAAAAACCGTCTGTTCAGGTTCTCACAAGCTGCTGTAGACAAGTGAGAGCAACCGCTTTCAGGTAGTCTGTGCTGCCAGCACTGCCTCCAGGCTAACACAAATACATATTCTCCGCGGAGATAACTGTGATCTGCTAAATACTTTAATTCTAAATGCACAATAACATATATCTTCCAATTTTGTCCTGTCTCCAACATCCGCTGGGTTTAACAGGGGTTCTTTACTTTTGACGGGCTCCTCTAAGAAACCTCCCACCTAGAGCTGGATGATATGGCCAAAAAGAAAAATCTGTTTTTTTTTAAATTCTAAATTCAACTTTCAATTTTTTTTTTCCTTCATTGTTTAATTTTTTTTTAACAAAGGTTACAAATGACAGAATATTTTTTACAATAAATATTTTATTTTAACATGTCTTTTGGAAATTGGCTCAAAGAGTGCAACTATGTACAAGCTGTAAAAATGTTTGTAGAACAATCCAGCAGGTGTTTTGTGAGCTAGTGCTACCTTATGCTTCTTATAAAGAGAAATAATACACTCATTCTACAGAACACTTTTGGTAGCAAAAGCCTTTAAACTGATGTTTCTGGTTGTGGTTTGATGCTCCAAGTTGAAGTCAAAACCCTGTGACCAAAATCTAGTGTTTGACTTGGTAAAAAAAAAAAAAAAAAAAAAGTCTAGACATTTTTTAATGAATAAATTATTACATTATTTTACTAAGAAGTTTACATGGGTGTTAATTTAAAAATATTATGCTGAACGCAATCAGAAAGGAAGTCACAACATAAAAGTTATCGTTTCAGTGTAATATGAGTCATGCTGAAAACTCCCTTAACCCTTCCGCTATCTTTGGGGTCCAGATGACTCCAACCATATATTGACCCCACCTTTTAATGCAAACAAGCCAAGGAGAGTGGATGGGTTACCCCTTGTGCTCTATTATTTGGTCCAGATGACCCTACGCTTATATTGATGTGTGATCCCTCCCATGACAAAGGTGGAAAAAGGTGGACAGG
Source organism: Oryzias javanicus (assembly GCA_003999625.1). NCBI lineage: Eukaryota > Metazoa > Chordata > Actinopteri > Beloniformes > Adrianichthyidae > Oryzias > Oryzias javanicus. Next base: position 8,140,152 of record CM012451.1, on the reverse strand, counting down.
ATTTTATGTCTGCCACAGACACCAGTGAAGAAAAAAAACAAGTTTAGCACACTGCCTTGCGGGGTCCCGATGGCCCCACTTTTAATGTAAACCTGCCTAGGATAGCACAAGGGTTGAACACAAAATTCTCACAATAGTGAATAAAGACCTGAATGGTTCAAGTTCAGAATCCTCTGTAGTAAAATTTTGCAACTCTGTAATACACAGAAGAGTCTGTTTCTAGGGATAATGGACATCATTGTGTGTGTGTGTAAAGTTTGCAGGTTGCTTTCAATCATGTAATTAAAGTTAAATCCCCTAGAGCTCATGTGTACCAGCAACTCTTGAATGTTAGTTTTTTTCACAGTTAAATTTGTTTCACATCTCTGCATTTCATTTTTAAACTTCCGGCATGGAAAAATATTTAAATCAGATTGTTGAGAACACTGCAGCGTCACACTGCTTTCATTTAAAAAATGAATTCTGATTTAGTAAATTAGCAGGATCTCTGGATTCATTTTTAGGGCAGCTATGTACAAAAAAGACAAAGGGGATTGTTTTATTTAAGATCAAAATCAACTTTATTTATCCCCACAGGGAAATTCAGTTGTAGAAGCAGCAATTAATAATAATGAAAAGCACACAATATAATTAAACTGTCAAATGATCAATAAATGAAAAAAATCAATAAAACATAACAATCTGATAAACATATGTACACTTAGCTGCAGAGATAAATATAAACAAATGTACACACATAGCAGCAGAAGAAAGATTATATATACACATGTACAAAGATGTAAAAAAAAAAAAAAACCCAGAGTAAAAAGAGCTTAGAAAAAGCACCAAGGTGTTTTCCTTTCACCTGTCAATCACAGATGAGTTATATAACCTGATGTCAAATGGTAGGAATGACTTCCTGTACCGCTCCTTAGAGCAGCAGGGCTGCAGGACTCTGCTGCTGAAGCTGCTTTTCAGTGTGTCTATAGTTTCATAGAGAGGTTGGGAGGGATTGTCCATGATGTTCAGCAGTTTAGCCAACATTCTGTCTCTCGCCACTTCCTCTAGGCTGGTTAGCTTGGAACCAACTACAGAACAAGCCTTTTTAATAAGTTTGTCCAGTCTGTTGGCATCCTTTGCTTTGATGCCAGCACCCCAGCACACTATAGCAAAGAAGATGGTGCTTGCCATGACAGACTGGAAAAACATGTGGAGCATCCTGTTATAAACGTTGAAGGACCTGAGTCGCCTCAGGAAGTACAGTCTGCTCATGCCCTTCTTGTAGACCCCCTCAGTGTTAGTGGACCACGGCAGTTTATTGTCCAGATGGACACCCAGGAACTTGTAAGATGTGACGATCTCAACATCTTTTCCACCAATGCAGACTGGGGAGGGTGTGGGCTTGCTCCTACTGAAGTCCACCATTAGCTCCTTTGTCTTGGCCACATTCAGCTGCAGGTGATTCTCTCCACACCACCTGACGAAACAGTCCACAAGGTCCCTGTACTCATCTTCCTGTCCGTTCTCCACACACCTGACTATAGCTGTGTCATCCGAGTACTTCTGGAGGTGACAGCATCATCAACCCCAACTGTAGGCTGATATGCAAACTGCAGTGGGTCTTGGAAGGGGCTTACCAGGGGTCTGAGGTGTGCCAGCACCAGCCGTTCCATTACCTTCATCACATGGGAGGTCAATGCTATTGGCCTGTAGTCACTCAGTGCCGCAGGATGGTTTTTTCTTTGGCACTGGAACCAGGCAGGATGTCTTCCAGTGCACTGGGATCCTCTGAAGACAAAGGTTCTGGTGGAACAGGTGCTGCAGAACTCCACACAGGTGGCTGGAACAGTTCTTAAGCACCCGAGGGCTGACAACGTAACCTTTTTTGTCTGTGCAGAACTTGATGTAACCTGAAACACAGTCTGTTAGTCCATCCAGATCCTCCCCATGTGGATCATAAAAAGCAGACCAGTCGGTAGACTCCAGAGCATCACGTAGGCAATCCATGACACCATCAGACCTCTTCCTCACAGTCCTCACAGTGACTGGTTGCTTCCTAACCCCAGGGGTATATGATGAGGACAGCAGGACGAGGTTGTGGTCAGACCTGCTCAGTGGAGGGAGTGCAGTGGAAATGTATGCATTGGTTCATATTAGCATACAATAAATAAATAGATTTCTTCTTGTAGTTTTCTTGTAGCTTTAAGGAAATTACACCTAAAACTTTCATTCTATGTTGTAAAACCAGTTTGGTAACCCTTCCGCTCTACCTGGCTTGTTTACATTAAAAATGGGTCATCTAGACCCCACAAGACAGTGCGCTGAACTTTTTTTTATCTTTGATTTTTGAGTTTCACAAATGTCCATAGCAGACATTAAATCCTGTACTCCTTTGTCCACATTTGTCATGGAAGGAATCACACATCAATATATGGTTGGAGTCATCTGGACCCCAAAGATAGTGGAAGGGCTTGGAGTTTTCACAGCAAAATGAATCCAATTTTTCCAGATGGAATTTTCTGTTTTTGCATGATTTTATGTTTGATTTATGAATAGAACATGGAAAATGACTTAAAAAAGAGCAGTGTCACATAGGTGAAGTTGTCCTGATTACAATGATACCAAATAAGCATGTTAAATTAAAAATACAGAGGTAAATTCAAAAGTGAACAAAAATGGAGTTTTACACCCTTGGTTCCAGTGGGTTAAACTTGCAAAGGTTTTGGCGTTAACGTCGCTTTTTCTGCATGGTTTTGCATTCATGGTGTTTATTTCTTGATCTCTTGAGTTTCCTTTGCTCTTCCTAGTGGTGGACTTGCGTATTGCAGTCTTTTCTTTACAGAACCGTAACTCGCCAAAGGAATGGGCTAGAAACTGACTTTCTGTTTGAAAAATCGTATATATTTTTTTCTTCATAACTGGGGCCAGATTAAAGCATCTGGCAGGCCGTATACGGCCCGTGGACCGTATGTTTGACACCCCGATGTAGAGCCTATAGTCGGCAGGCCACAAGCTCCCTGCTGATGCTTCCATGTGTAGATAAATAGATTCATGTAAGTCTTTAGTTTTAGTTGTCTGAGCTGGCAACTGGCTCAAAACTGTACAGCGTGAATTCTCCAATATTGAAGAGCATGGTTGTTGAAACAGTAATGTTCGGTTGGGGTTGTTGGGGCCTACAAGTATGGAGAGAAAATTAGTATTATCAAACGTATTATATGAGTTACAAATCAAGAATTACGCATGTATAAATCCAAAGTTATGCACAAATCCTTAATTACCCATGCACAAATCAAGAATACGCACTCTCTAATCAAGAACATGCACGCACAAATCAAGAATAAGCATGCACAAATCTTAATTTACGCAGAAATCAAGAATTACACATCCACAAATTGGAGTGAGTATTTTTTCTCCATATGGAAGTACATGACTTGAAAAGTCAGATGAGGCTGAAATTGACAACTAGTTTTTTGAAGCTTCAACTTTGACATCTATGGGTTAACAGAAAATCTATATCACATTTTAATGGTTTCTGCACTAAATCCAGTGTAGAAATGGTTTTAACCAGCGGATATTTGAACAAGGATGAAGATAAAACGTACCCTCAAAGTAAAGGGAAACTGGAAGCTTAAAAAAAACTGACTTCCCCTTTGAACAGGCCAGTCTGTGAAAATATTGTCTGACATAAAACCGGTCCTTGGGCCTGAAAAAGGTTGGGGACCACTGATCTAACGATTAAATGCAATGACTAAATGATTATCCGGGAGCAGATTTTGACATTTTAAACAGTGAGGTGATATTTGTTAACTTTTTTTTTTATTCTAAAGCTATAAAGGGTAAACTAAAAATATCTTTTTTTTAATTTAAATTATTTTTAAAAAATATTTGTGGCTTTAGTTTTTGAATTTTAATCAGAGGTATTTCCTCTTTTCATGTTTTTCTTAACACAGGAAGGAGAATAACAATGTCATTGTAGACGACCTGATAGAGGGAGGAAAGACGCGACCCATTCCTAATCCATGCCGCTCCTTTTTGGAAGCGTTTGAGCACTATCCAGAGATTATGGAGAATATTCACCGCGTGGGGTTTGTCAAACCAACCCCCATCCAGGTATGAGCTCCCAGTCGAGACCCTCCTGCTTCATCGCTGATGGGGTTCTAGCAGGATGAGCTTCATCTGCTACTAAGCTTTATGTGGAGGGTAGCTCTGGTAAACGCTGAAAGATGGCCGGCGTGCACGTCTGCACCCTCACAAATGAATTCTGATTACACTGTTGAAGAGATTCAGGGAAAAATGTTTTAGTTAAAAAAAAATTACAGCTATAGAATGAACGATAATGGAAAAACACTGTACATGGACAGTCAAAGATAACTGTTAATAAATAACTAACTCTAATCAAGGTTGAGTTTAATACTCCAAAGAAAAGAAATGTAGTTCTTTTTTAATAATTAGTCTTTCTTTAAGTAATTTTATAACATTAGATATTACTACTTATCTAAAGTAATTAGAAGGACTGGGCGATATATCGATTTTATTGGTTAATTTGAATTTGTTGATTTAGACTATTTATTTTTGGGAAAATTGAGATTTTAATTTTCCAGCTGTCTGCTCTCTTGGGCTTCCGTCATTTGGAGTAAAGTCAGCCTGCCCGTTTTTCCAAAGCGCAGACATGAAAGCGTCAGCTAGCAAAAGGAAGCATATCTGTGAGCCAGAGAGAGAGAGAAAAAAAAACTTGTTGCACAGCAAAAAGAAGCGCCGCAAAACAAATCTGCTGTAATGTTCTACAAACATATTTACTGCTTTTATTTAGTTGCACTATAACTCTGAGCCAATTTCCAAAGGAGACATTGAAATAAAATAGAATTTGTTAAAAATATTTGTCGTTTGTTATTATTTTAAAGAAAGTAAAAAGTTGGCAAAAAATTGAGTAAAATCAAATTTGGTATGAAAAAGATTGGAGGTTTGATTTTATTTTAGTAACTAGTTGGACCAATCTTTTGTGACACATCAAATGAATCAATTTTGTTCAAATGGGGGGGCCAAAGCTGTTAGGTTGTCATAGTAACCCATTTCTAAATCCTTAAAGTTCCCCTACAACAATTTTTTGTATTTTCTTTAAACATTCCTAGTGGGGTTTTAATTAGGACTGTAAAGTTTTTACAAAATGTACACATCCTAAATGTCTTAAAAAGCCATTTTTCCAGTTGATCTGAAGTAGGGCTGCCACGATTAGTCAACTAATCGACGAATAATCGACTATTAAAATAGTCGACAACTATTTTGGTCGTCAAAGCGTCGTTTTTTTGTTTGTTTTTAACTTGTTTTGATGTCAAAACTTCGGTGTGCGCTTTCTAATACCGGGTCTGCCATTCTCTTGGTCACACATGCGCAGTAGTGCTAAGCCGGTCAGCAGTGATGTCACAGGAAGTTTCAATTCAATTCAATTTTATTTATATAGCCCAAAATCACAAAGAATTTTGCCTCATTGGGCTTCATGCAGGTAATTTTACAGTTGCAAAAAATAGTCATGAACAAGAAAGATCACTAAAGACTAAACAGACTAAATAAACTGGATATCCCTGCTCTTAGACCCTCCCTCTCGGTAAGGAAAAACTCCTAAAAAACCTAAATCAGGAAAGTTCTGGGTAGACTTATAACAACACGCTAACGGAGCTGGAAAGTGTGGGAAACAAAAGAAAAATTAAAGAGGAAAAAGTGTCCAATGTAATTTCTGCAAGGCAGAACTTGTGTTCAATGAGAGTACTATGGTGATGCATGAATACCTGAAGACAAAGTCTGTTGTGACTAATCACGTTGAAGACAGAGGTAAGCTAACATTGGCGCTAACACAGCTAGCTCTGCAGCAGCAGTTTTACGGGTTTAAATGGATTGTGAGCGGCTGTCAATAATATTGATTAACCAGAAGATCTGCAGCAGATCCGTGTCTACAGTTCCTCTCTGTCTACATAGTGAACATTTCAGAGTTTACAAATTCGGTTGAGTTTACACTGGAAACAAACACTAAAAAAATAATCAAAGATTTGTCGACTATTGAAATAATAATTTGTGGCAGCCCTAATCTGAAGCCTTCATCTACAAAATATGTCTCTGTGTGAGCGTGGCTTATGGTGTTGAGCTGTGTAACCCCGCCCCTTATCCCTCCCAGACATACTAGTGAGTCACACTCTTGGAAAAGTCCATGAAAAAATAAAAATAAAATAAAACATGAACATTTGGGCTGCATTGCACCAGCGAGCAGCACTAGCTGGGGTTCATAACTGATTTTATACTAGCACATGCTGATTGTTGAATTCATTTGAACAAGAAATCTAATGAAATGCCAGAATATAAAAAGGGTCTAATCGCACGTCTATTTCTAAATGACCGTGCTGACGGTTTTATATGCAGACAAAGGGTTACGTTCAATGAATGGTTCCAGTGTCTGGTTAAACCACCCTGTGGATCCTGAGCGGAGCTGCTATAAACAACAGCACCGCTGCTGCTCCTGTTGCAGCTCGCCGCTCCTTAGTGGATCAAATGCAGACAGCATATTTGTGACAGCTATTGGTATTTTACTTTCAGTTTTATTTTAAATACGTGAGGCCAACTTAAAAAAAATCCCGTCTTGGACGCAATTAAAATACGACCGGGAAATGTAATCACCCGTGGCTCCGTCCAGTTGACAAATGTCTCTTTTTCCGCAAATGATCGAATACTTTGTTGACGTTGCTGTGACCAATAAATCAAATACATTTTTTCCTCAGATCCCTTGGAAGAATAATGAAAGCTAACATCAGTATGGCCTTTCACTGAATTGCAATCCTCTACGGCACAGAAGTGGGACGTTATATTATCTTCTCTGGCCTCTACAGCTGCATCCGGGTTAGCTAGCTGAAAGTTCCAGGAATTCAGACAGAGCTTTTCTCAGGCACTTTGAGTGACAGCGACTTAAAAGGAGAAATACTTGGAAATGCAAATACGAAATGATTTCTTATGATATTTTTTGTCTTTCAGAAGAAAAATGTCACAGATACATGTTAAAAACTCAAAAAACATGATTCTCATTGGAGGGGGACTCTAAGGGGGCCATACTATGATTTTCTTAAGCCTTTCAGAGTAAGCTATATCCATATATGTGATCATATATTACCTTTGGAAAACTAAAAAACAAATTATTTATGAAATATGAGTCATTTTTGTGGACTGTTTTAATACCCGGAAGTAAAACGACTCGATCTCTGAGGCACTGCCTTTCGCTCCTTGTTGGTCCCGCCCATTTCAGGACGTCATCCTTGAGCCTGCCTCCCTGAGCCTCCTCTGTGTTACCAAACTTTATAAACAAAACCATGTGACTAAAAATATCCTCAAACATTGGCCAGCAGCTATAGGGACGGATCAAAACAGAAGAGTTTTGCTGATGGATTTTGAGTGCCCGTATGAAGGCCAGGTTCAACACTTTTTACTGCAGCTTTGGTACCGCGGAGGAATCCTGCATGTTGCTACGGCCACAAGTACACACTAATACCAGTGACATAGAGATTGTTGGTAGACTCATTGTGGATCATGTTAAGTTGTTTTATTGAGCATGAATTCATCTGACACGTTTTATTTAGTTGCCGTGTCTCATCGTTGTGGTGTTCTGACATTATTTTTTTAGAGAATTCTGTTGGAACTACAATAGAGCTTTTAAGATGATGTCACGCAGCACCCCGTGTGTGTGCCGCATAACGAGACACAGAAAAGTGAGTTATACATTTCTGTCAGTGGTAAAATAAACGTTCTAACATGTAAATGGTTGGACCAATTATTTTTTTCTGGCTAATAAGACAATCAATGCCCTACATTTGTCCACGGCTCACCGATTGCCTCATTGAGAAGAAGCGCGCATGACTCCATTCACATGAACGGAATGGCTGTCGAGCGTGTCTCCAGCTTCAAGTTCCTGGGGACCCACATCTCAGAGGACCTGTCCTGGACCACCAACACCTCCAGCCTGGTCAAGAAAGCTCACCAGCGCCTCCTCTTCTTGAGGACACTGAAGAAAAACCACCTGTCTTCAGCCATCCTGGTGAACTTCTACCACTGCGTGATAGAGAGCATCCTAACAAACTGTGTCACAGTCTGGTACGGAAGCTGCTCTGCTGCTGAGCGCAAACAGCTGCAGCGCGTAGTGAAAACTGCCCAGCGCATCACAGGAACCCCCCTTCCTGCCATTGAGGACATCCAGAAGAAGCGCTGTCTGCGTCGTGCTCGCAGCATTCTGAAGGACTCCTCCCACCCAGCACATGGACTAGTTTCCCTCCTGCCCTCAGGCAGGCGCTTCAGAAGCCTCCGGACAAGGACCAGCAGACTGAGGAACAGCTTTTTCCCCAGAGCTGTGACCTTATTGAACTCTCACCCCCTTGACCCCCGCTGACCCCCACAAACCGATTCATCCAATCACCTTCATCATTGCACTATTGATCTTCTTGCACATATTTACAATCTGTTTGCACAGTACTATGTACCGAAATTGCACTAGTCTTGTTACTTAAATAGGCTCTGATATTATTTATTAATACCTTCTTGCACTGTAAATTGTCCATGTCATCTGTTTTGCCCCACCATATTTATCATCTGCCATCCCCTTTTTTTGTAAATTAGGTTATGCTAGTTCTGTTTATAGTCTTCTCCCTCTTAAAAATCCATCTGTATAATATGTTCATAGTACCTACCTCATTCATTATGTATATATATATATATCTAGGTCATTAACCTGTATATGGTCATCTCTTATACATCCGATCTGTAAATACTGTCCATATCCTTTATAACAACCTGTAACATAAGTATTTATCATTATATTTATACCACATGCTCTTACTGCCTATTGCACTTCTGGTTAGATGCCAAACTGCATTTCGTTGCCCTGTACATGTCCATGTGTAATGACAATAAAGTTGAATCTAATCTAATCTAATCTAATCTAATTTCTAATTTGTTTATGTCACATGACAGTCGGGTACTTTGGCCGTTTTGGTTTAGTTGTTCCACTCTCAGTTTATTTTGTATTCAGACTAAGGAATCTCAGAGCGAACATTCAGTCGGATTGGAAATGAACCGAGACCACCTTAGAAGATGTGTCTCAGAGTGGTTCCTGAGGAAGGAAGGCACAGCTCCGCAGAGAGGGTGGGTGTGTGTGTGTTGTAGTCTGGGGGTGGAGCTAGTGGCACAGACTTTTCCTGGAGGCATAATGTGTCTGGACTTTTTCCTTCAAAAAAGATTTGAAGTCCTAATGCCAAGACTCAATTTAAGGATGTCACCTGGATAAATGAGAACTTGACCCAACTTGGAGCTTTCATGTTGCTGTATGCAAACCTTTGGCATTCATACATGTCGCCTGTTTACATGCTCACAAACATTTATGATAACGTGTGATGTGACAGGAAGGCTAAGCTTAATATTGTTGTAAATCTAAATAAAGACTGGTGGCTGTTTACACAGTCGCGTGTAGTTATTAAATAAATAAATAACACGACAATCTTTTGGATAACAAGCCCAGAAGTATTTTCATAAGCATAAGACGTCTGTAAATATCTAGAAATGAGACGATAGGTAGATGAACGTAAATGGGCTTCGTGTAAACAAAACTGCATTTCTACACACTTTCTGTGCATAACGTTAAACTCTAAGACTGTCAGGCACACATGTTTACCTTGATATTTTAACAGACAGCAAACGTACATTATTAAAAGACGTGTGACTACTGATATAGCACTTACAAAAAGCTAGCATTGTCTTTAGCGCCTTTTTTTTTTTTTTTTTTTACAAATTCCACTAAAATAAATATCTTTTTTACTCACCTTTTGTTCTTTTATGAACACAGTATCCTCATCTGGTAAGCTTAACGCACAGGAAAAGAAACTAAAAGAGGACATTTTCGTTAGTTTCTCTCCGGTTTAAAGCTAACTGAAGAATGTTGCCCACGGGCTTCCTTAGTTCTGACTTTAAAGTCAGAATTCTGAGAAAAAGTCAGATCTTTCCATGGCCTTTTTTTTTTCCTACGTGGCCCTAATCCTCTTCCGTAAATCTGGGCCACCTGTTCTGTTTGATATAATATTTTAGCAAGACCTGACCTCTGCCCATACTATTGAAGTATTTATTATAGACATATCACTTGTTTTAGATATATGGGTGCCATAACAGATAAATTTATCCCTTGGGATATTAATAAAGTTCAATTCAATTCAATTCTTTGGACTTACGTTGCTTTGCTTTGATTGATTTATTTATTTATTTATTTTTTGATCATACCATCTATGTTTATCTTTTTACAAAAAACTGAGAAATAAAGGTGATTTCTCCACACTATTCTGAATTTTTATTTTTCATAGGTTTTATGAGCTGGAACCCCAATTTATTATAAAACAACCAAATAATACTTTAAATCAATTAAACAGCAGGCTAAATTCTCTAAATCTATATTTTGTGAACAAATTCACTTTTAAATGATATTCTAGAGTTAGTATTTACAAACTAGTGATTGTGTTTGGTTTGAGCACTTGAGCAGAAAATTATTGACCTATTAAATGGAAAATAACACTTAGAACATGCAATAAAAAATTTCAAGAATATAGGATTTTTTTTCAACATTGCATTCCACTGTTGGCAAACGCTGAGTAAGATAAAGGCATGCAATCAAACCAGTTTTAATGGGATTGTGCATTCTAACTCGAGGCACGGCTCAGTGCTGCTTCACCTCGCAGCCTTCGCTATGATTGAACCAGAAATATTGAACCAGAAAGACTTTGATTCTTAATGAAACAAAATGTTCAATAGCTTTAAAGATATTAAAGCCAAAGTCACTCAACTTTCTTATGTGACCATATAACAAGAAAATAGTTATTTTTTCATAGTTTATATTTTTTTCTATTTTTACTTGTTTTAAAGCTACTTCACAGAAGTTTTCTATTCAAGTTTTTAATTATAAAAGAAGTTTAATGAAATATAATTGAGGGACAACACAAATCTGTTTATTCAATTTTTTCATGTTTTAAATATTTTACAAAAGTATCGGATCGGGACTCTGTATCGGCAAAAACACAAAATGACTCTGAATCGGATCGGGCCCAAAAAACCCTGATCGGGACATCCCTAATTTTCATATTTACAATTTTGCTCTTCAAGTGTTCAGTATTTTTTTCCTGGTTTACATTGTGTGCTTTCAAGTTTTAAACTGTTTTAAATTTTCTTTTTTTTTCTTCAAATTTACAATCTGTTTACAACTGGTTACAGTTGGTTACAACCCCCAATCCCTCAGTGACATTTACAGGAATCAGGGGTGAAGCACCACACTTTCATTTTTACTCTGCTTCCTTTGACTGTAGCTGCTGCTGAAGTTCAGTGGATTCTTCGCATTTATTTACTGCTGTACTTTTGTTTTACTTGTTGATCACAATCTTTTTTTAATTAAAATGGCACAATAAATAAAAAAGCATGTTTATGTTGATATAATTTTTCTACCAAAGTTGAAAAGCCTTCAGTGGTTAACTGAGGCACCGACAGGTTTTACTGCATTTAAAGATCATAGAACTTTTGAAGTTTGAAGTGTATTACAAAATTAAGATTCTTTTGGTTCTGATTATTTTCTTGTGCGTTACAAAATATTTCTGCCTCAAGAGGAAATGAAAGTGACTCATCTCTTTCTCATGCTAGCTTTCATTTCATATAAAACCCCAGCTGAACAGAACACAAAGGATTACCAGAGAAAGCTGTCATACAGCATAGTTTTCTGCAAGATCTACCTCTTTCAAGACATTCTGGAAAAACTGGTTCTTGAATCAGGTCAGGTTTTGATTAAATTTGCAAATAAACAAATACGCAAATTATCTTCAGTGTAAAATGTTTGGCTCAGCAGCCACACACAGTGCCAGAGCAGAAAAATAAAGATTTAGAAAATGATTCACATACAGCTGATTTCTAAAAGATCATCAAATCATCTTTACCAAAGCGATGTCTTCTAATGATGCACAAGGAAACACAAACAGCTTTTTGACCGACCACTAGAAGTGATTCCTGTAGATCACCTTACGAAAACATGACTACAGAGACTTTTTTTTTTTGTTTTTAATAAAACACTACCGAAACAAAAATGTTCAAGAGCTGACAAAAGGTTTGAAACTGTGAACACGAAGGATAAGCAGACAGGTTCTTTCTTTCTCAGAGCAGTGGCACCGCACCCTTGACTACCACTTGTCACTAACGCCCTAGAGCACTCTGTGATGCACAATAAGTTAGGCGGGGGCATGACAAAATACACAGAGGTAAAAGGAGTTAAAGATCATTTTAGTTGGTCTTTAAACGCAACACAACTTTATAAATTTCAAAAATTCCTTGACCAAACTGGAGCTGCTACTGAAATTGTATTTATATAACCCAGTTAGACCAACACAGTTGTCTCAAGGCACTTCATACCAGTTATTTAAGAGAAAGAAGCAAACACTTAACCTACCCTGCCCATAATCTAAGACTACACAAAGAATTGGTAAATGTCTCCAACACGCTGTACACTTGGCAAACAGAACCCAGAAGCAGCAATTAAGTGATGCTGCACTTAACAACTGATGTAAAGGAAAGTGTTGGCACAGGTTCACAGTTAGCTCCAATTGTTCACAAAGTGACAAAATTTCTGCCACGTAAAATTAAAAAAAAAAAAAGTTATGGAGAACCAGTTTATAGCAAATAATAAAAACAAACAAAATGTACCTTTTGATACCTTTGCTATCCTTTTTAACATGTTCTTGCTGATCCCTTTTTCATATTTTGTTATAGTGAAAGTTTTTAAAGTTATAAACTGGCCAATCAAGATGCCTCAATAGAAGTTTGTGGTCTTGTGTTAAATGTTTGAAGCGTTTGACAGACTTTCAGTGAAAAGGGGTGGTCTTCTAACATGCTGAGTAGAGAGAGTGGTTCTCATGTAGACTGAGAACAACTTGGACCAATCACTGCTCACTAATGATTTCTGGTTCCAACGTTGTGATGGCAGTTTTGTGGAAAAAAGTGGATCTTTTGCAAGTTTTACAAAAGGCTGATGTTATTCACATGTATTTATGTGCGAACAGCACAGAAAATGATGGAAATTCATAATGGCCATACTCATTACGAGCAGCCAAGATTGCATTGCTGTATTGACCGCACGCATTTTAAGTGTGTCCAAGGCTGGATTTTTTTGTTGGCTGCATGTATTTAAAATTAAAGTTTAAGTCCCATTAACTGTCACGCTCCTAAATGTGTGAAATGTGTTCTCCACATGTGACCCATCCCCTGGTGGAGCTGATAACTGAGTATCAGCTCCTGATATTAGTCAAAACAAAGAGTTCTACATGATTTGCAGATGTCAGACCTCCATTCACATACACCTCTTTAATAAGACAGGCAATCCTGGAGTCTCCAGAAAAGCAGCTAACACTAAACGAAAGCTACAACTGGTTCACGCATGTTTGCATATTTCAGGCGTAACGCAGCTACCTGATACCAGCCTGAGTGCAGCCACAGAGACGGCCGCACTTAGGAACAATTTGCTTAATCCTGACCTAAACCCCTTTCCCATGGGTCAGTGCGACTACGAAAAAAGTTTAGCACTGGCCACATGTTTTTCCAAAATTACGTGCAAATAGACTTTCTTCACAAAATTGAAGGAATTTGCTTAAAGTTGCTGACAAACTTTCATCAACCCAAAGTCTTTCTGCATGCTAATAAATCTCTATCTTATCTTTGTTTCTGTACATGGAGATGATTTGTCCCCATTTCTAACAGATTCAAAAATGAAAATATCTTGAATTTTATGCGAGTACAGCCTTTTTCTTGTTTAAAAAATCTCCAAGACTGTGAAAATTGAACGGCATTATAGTCAGGGAAAACTGTACTTTTGATCCACCTCATTTGAAAGAGTCAGAGATTACAAAAACAAATGCAAAACAAAAAACACCTACTAAAAGAAACGGAGGATAGTGGAAACAATCTAGAGAGGAAAGAAGGTTAGCAGAATGAGAAAACTAGCATAACAAGCAGCATGGCTCAAGATCATTGAGGTTAGCCATAGGGCTGGAGGATATATCAATCTAATAGATTAATTTGAATTTATGTTTTAGACGATTTAATTTTTGAAAATTGAGATTTTATATTCCCTGCACTCTGCCCTCTTGGGCTTTCTTAGTCCAGAGTAAAGTCAGCTCCTGCAAATCGCAGACATGAGAGCTGCAGCTAGCAGGAGATTCTTCAGTGAGGCAGAGAGAGAGAAAAAAAAAACCTTGTTCCAAAAAAAAAATAAATAAATAAATAGTTTTGGCTGATACAGCAGCAGGGCATGTGGAGATTTTCTACATGAACCAGACATAACTGGAGGATAAAACTGCTGGTTACAGCAGCAACAGAACATTTAATAAAAGTGTTGATTTGAAGACAGCGCTGTTGTTACACACTGACTATGATGCTACGATACTAGCAGCTAATGCTAACTAGCTGTTCCTGCGTGTTGTCTATAAATGTAAGCATTATCGCTTCAAAGTCGGACAATTTCACGGAGCGGACTTTAAGATGTGGCAGATATATACAACAACATTAATTGACATAACATTTACAAAAGCTGTTTTTAACAGATATAACAGGCATGAATCCACTTTGTATTAACTTTATTGTTTGTCTCTTTGTAGCATTACAGAGCCATTGTTGAGCTGAAAAAGTCTAGTCGTTAGAAAGCTGCATCATTACTGTCAGTGATAAAATGGCACATACTTAAAACGTTGAATGTCTCTAAGCTCTTTTTTGTTATGATTTAGTATAAAAATGAATCCTCTGGAGACAGAATTCAGAAGAGCATTTTCTGTTAATCTGCCTCCCTTTGCTAAATCTGTCCTTGTTTTCTAAATGTTTTCAGTTTACAGTTAGAAGACAATAAAGACGTATTCATTCTGTTTATTAATTGATTTTATGCCATTTCATTAAAAAATTCTAGGAAAGACTTGTCCACCTCATCAGGTTTAGACTACAGGTGACTGACTGACAGCTCTCCTCTTGGAGAGGTTGTTTTTATGCTGTGACTTCCCCTCTTTTCATATTCAACATATTCTTTAAATTAACACCCTTGAAAATTTCTAAGTAAAATAAAGTAATAATTTGTCCAGTAAAAAAATATGTTGAATGATTTGTTTTACTGAGTCATAATACTAGATTTTGGTCACTGGGTTTGTGACTTCAAACTTGAAACATCAAGCCACAAACAGCTTAATCAGATAAATCAGATTAAATTATCAAAAGTGTTCTGCTGAATGATTGTATTATTTCTCTTTATAAGATGCTTAAGCTAGCAGTAGCTCACAAAACACCTGCTTCATTGTTCTACAAACATTTTACACCTTGCATTTAGTTGCACTTTTTCTTTGAGTCAATTTCCAAAAGACATGTAAAAATGAAATAGTTTTTGTTAAAAAGTATTTTGTCATTTGTAACCTTTGTTAAAAAATAAAAGGAGAGTGGGGAGAAAATGACTGCCGCTGTTCTCCTCGAAAGAATCAGCTGACTGAACACTTTATTATACATTTTTGGTTGCTTTGACTTATATGATAACTATCATCTTTATCAAAAAGGAAAGTTTGAGATCTCAAAAAAAAGATGGTTTTCAACTTTCTGTAAGGGTTCAGACTAAGCTCATTAGAGCTGTGGATTGTTGCTTAGGTGGTGATTCGATTCAGGAGTCAAGCTCAACGATTCACTAATTGTACCAAGTTTCTTACTTTAAATATAATGTTTGTTGCTATGTGTATTTGTTTTTACTAGACGTATTAGAATTTTAATTTGTTGAGCTGCATCTTGTATCTCAACTTCTCTCCAAGCCCTGGTCACCTCTGACCTGCCCCTCTCTGTCCAGAAATACACTAATAACCCAGTAGTCATAAGTACCCTTAAAATATGGTTTCAGTTCAGACGAAGCTTCAACTGTGGAAATCTTCTTTGATTAAGCCACAGCAATCATATTTTTTTCCCCAGCAAAGCAAGACCCTGGTTTCACCCTCTGGAAAAAGCAAGGCATTAACTATTTTAAAGACATGTACACAAACTCAGTTTTCGCTAACTTTGAGGATTTGTCACATAAATTTAATCTCCCTTTGACTAGCCAATTCAATTACTTCCAAGTGCGTCACTTTCTTAAGCATCATGACACAGAATTTCCAAACCTGCCTCCACTCTCAGATATAGAAAAACTTTTGGAAACCCCAATGCATTTTAGAAGATCTACTGCAAGAATATATGAATGCATAATTTCTTTTAAAAATATAAATCTGCAAAGATCAGGGCAGACTGGGGTGACAAGCTGGGGGAGGAACTACCCTTGAAAGATGACATCTGGAATGATGCTTTATTAAGAATAAATGACAGCTCTTCACGTGCAAAATTTTGCTTAATACAATTAAAAATTGTGTTTCGCATCCACTACTCTAAAGCAAGACTGGCCAAAATCTATCCTAGTATAGTAGCCAGCTGCGATAGGTATAATCACACCCCTGCTGATTTAACGCATATGTTTTGGTTGTGTCCGCCTCTGACGTCCTATTGGTCTGTCATTTTTCAAATGTTGTCAAAAGCTCTCAAGACTGATCTGCAGCCCAATGCAGCCATGGCAATATTTGGCACCACAGATAGAAACCAATCCATCCTAAGGAAAATATATAAACACATTATCGCTTTTACAACACTACTAGCACGTAGAAGGATTCTATTACATTGGAAATGAAATAAGCCACCTAAGGTATCTCTTTGGTTCAGTGATCTATCCCAGTACATGCAGCTAGAAAAGATTAAAATATGCTTTAAGGGGGTCAGAAAACAAATTTTTGTCTATGTGGGGCCCAGTATTAGCATACATTGATGAACTCAAAACTCTTCCCAAATAATAGCTCCCAGAAATCCTTGCTTTTTGTGATCTTGGTTCCTCATTTTAATGTTACATACAGCCTAAGTGATGCATAGTTATTTATATTTCTTGATAGTGTATTTTCGGTGCTCAAAAAAAAAAGTAAATTTGTATTAAATCACCATCATTTATACCTTTTATTCAGAATAGGAGATCAGAATGACCAAAACTGATTAAAACACAAAGGTTTAGATAGAAAGAAATGGTGTTAGTTACTTTTAACAAGTTTTTTTTTTTTTTTTTTTTCTGGAAACCTGGGTAAGTTCAGCATTAACATAAACGGCATAAAAAAAGCATAGACTTCACTGGTGTTTTTCATCATTTAACAACATATCCTGAAAATTTTCACCATAGTTTTTCCAGTTCTGCTGCACTTTACGTTCTTTGCATTACATATTGGTGCAAATCTGGTACAAAAAGATCGCTTTTTTTCTGCAACAGATTCAGCTGATTTAATCCGTCTGTCACCTGTGCAGTGTGCTGCTTATCAGCACGAGGCTGCGATTCCTCGCTTCAGAATTCACAAGAGTTACGTTAATTGTGTCAACTGTTGAAGAGTCACCAAAACCAAAACAAATAAAACACTGGAGATATAGCTCAGGCATTAAGGCTTATTCTTTTTCTTTTGGAACTCATGTCAGTAAGCAGAACTTCAGTCTGTTTTTGAACATAAAAAAGCTCTCTCTAGCCTTACTTTGAAAGCAGGAAGCTTCTGCTTCCATTTATAAGAGCGCTGCACATTGGTTTTTGTTTTAGTTCACAAAATTTAAAATTGACATTATTCTGTTTTTCAGAGCAATAAAAACATAGTTCCTAAACGATATTTGACTACACTCTACTGTATTTATAAAATTTGCAAATCAGTGATCTTGGATGTCACAAATAATTGTACTCGAATTTTTGGGAGCAGATTGCGAGTATCCGAGGTCTCGCATACTCGTTTCAGCCCTATAGCTGATACTGTTTGATGTAAATGTATTGTTGAGCTAAAGATCAAAACCAGCCAAATTCTGTTTTTCTTCTCCAGTCCCAGGCATGGCCAGTGTTGCTCAGTGGTGAGGACCTGATAGCGATCGCTCAGACGGGAACGGGGAAAACTCTGGCCTACCTGCTGCCGGGGTTCATCCACATGGACGGACAGCCTGTGTCAGTATGCACCGTCTCCTTCCGCTCTCCTTTCTAGGGGATCGTGTTTGTCAAGAATCATTCAGTTCATCCCTGCTTCTTCCTCTGCAGACCTCGAGCTGAGCGGGGGGGTCCAGGCATGTTGGTGCTGACCCCAACCAGAGAGCTGGCCCTGCAGATTGAGGCAGAGTGCAATAAGTACAGATATAAGGAATACAAAAGGTACAGATTAATAATAAACTAAACATCTGATTTTAACGTGGAAGTAACTAAATGTCTTTTTATCATCTCAACATCTCCCAGCATCTGCATCTATGGTGGAGGGGACAGGAGAGGTCAGATTAACCTGGTAAAGAGTGGTGTGGACATTGTGATTGCAACACCGGGACGACTGAATGACCTTCAGATGAATGAGCTCATCAATCTTTTCTCAATCACATACTTGGTCAGCCCCATTTGTGTCCACGCAGTGGACATAGTTGTTGTTTGGAGTTCTGTTTTTTTTTTTTTTTACTAGCTATGCTTGCTGCCAAAAGGTTCTGGATGAAGCAGATCGGATGCTGGATATGGGATTTGAACCACAGATCATGAAGATCTTGCTGGATATCCGCCCAGACCGACAGACTGTCATGACCAGGTAGAGGTGACACGAATCCTTCATACTGTCTCTTGAAGTTGAAACCTTCTGTGTTCCATCTCTGGTTAATTTGTGGTGACCACTGGGGAAGGGGGATGGGTGTATACATGTGTGCCCATTCAAAGTCCACATAGTGCATAACAACAAGGCTGCATGTCATATTCATGGTTGGATCACAGAGTTTTTAAACAACTGAAGCTCATAGATGGAGTCATGTGGGAGAACAGCATTAAACAGAGAAAGTGAAGATTGCTCAGGGTTCAGTGAAAGACGAGGTCACATGCTCATCTCTCAGCCACCTCCTTCATCTCTCTATGTCTGCAATCCATCTCAGCATCTCTGGAAGTGCTGGAACGGTCCGTCCAGTTCCAGAAAACAAACTTTTTAAGCAGCTATGATGTGAAAAAGACCCACTCTGATAAAAATAGTGTTTTTAGCATGTTCTTGTGGCTTTTTTTCTGAAGCAGGATACATTTAAAGAAAATTGAGCTTAAAATTAAATTTCTGGGTATTTATTTAAATCATTGTGAATTAGGAACAGACGAAAAAAATGCAGTTTAAAAATAGCTTATTTTTGATGTTGAAAATACGCTGGGTGAGCCACAAGCTGCTTTGTTCCATTATGGTGCATCCACTGATCCATATACGTCTTAGTGTTCCTCCTCTGAACTGTCATTTGGCTCATTAACTGTACATCTGGATAAATTTAATATTGCTCACCATTTCTGTTGCTCCATTAATGTTAGATTGGGAGGTTATGAGCTAGCTGGAGAGCACCTAAACAGAGAGCTCTCAGCAATGGGGATGGGAAAAGGGGTGAAGGTTGCTCCAACAGTTCCGCCCACAACTCAGAAGCAAATTTCTAATGAAATAGTGCTAGAAAATGACACAGGAATTTTTTTAAAATTATGACTAAATAAACTAATTTAAAAAATAATAAAAGTGTGCGGGGAATGCTTTCATAAAAGAACAAAAGATGATCAGAGTAGTATTTAATTTAATTTTTAGGATGAACAAAAGTTGATCTGGTTTCTTCTGATTCCTTTTTTTCTCTTGTCTCAGCGCAACATGGCCCTCGGGTGTGAGACGGTTAGCCAAATCTTACCTGAAGAATCCCATGATGGTTTACGTGGGCACGCTGGACCTGGCAGTAAGTACAACTATGTTTGAGAGACATTCATTCTTTCTGTTTTGACTACCAATGTGGTGGAATAGGGTCACAAACAGATGGATGTTTGTATGTCAGGCTGTCGACACGGTGCAGCAGACTATCGCCATCGTTAAAGAAGAGGAGAAAAAGGCTTTCGTTATAGACTTCATCAGAAACCTGCTGCCACAGGACAAAATCATCATCTTTGCGGGAAAGAAGATCAAGTGAGTACTTTCACCTCTGATGATGAGGCTGCAGAATGTTCCTGTTAAAAAGAGTTCCCACATAGGCTTTTATTTTGAAAGTCAAGTAAATATTCTTTTTAACTTCTAGTTTTGGTTACTTACACATGGCTTTGTCATGTGATCTTGGTGATGTAAGCTGATGTAATTTGAGTCTCCACATGTAGAGGAAGACTAAGACTGCTCTCCTGTAGTGAGCTGCATCAGCTGTAGCTCTAAAAAAAACTTACCATTTGCTCTGTTGATGCAACATCAGGGTGGATGACCTGTCCAGTGACCTGTGTTTGCAAGGTCTGGCTGTGCAAAGTCTCCACGGTGACCGGGAGCAGTGTGACCGAGAGGAGGCCCTCAAAGACTTCAAAAATAGTGGGTGATTGAAATCCAAGCATCCTGTTTTCCAGCAGGATCACCACAGAGGTTCTGATTTTTTTCTCCAGGTCGGGTTCGCATCCTCATCGCAACGGATCTTGCTTCCCGAGGTTTAGATGTCCATGACATTACACACGTCTTTAACTACGACTTTCCTCGAAACATTGAGGAATACGTCCATCGAGTGGGCCGCACGGGCCGAGCTGGGTAAGAGGCCCCGCCTGCTGTAACGCTTATTGAACAAGGAGGAAAAATGTGTAGCTTCTGTTTTTTATCTTTCTACACCTGAATGAGTCAAGAAACTAACCGCAAAACTATGGTGATAAAGCTTCATGTAATGAGCTGTGTTATTCATTGTCATGGTAATGGCTACCAAGCCTGCAGCAACCTCGTACTGCTGCACCTGGGGCGTAAAGACTGACGAACGGGGGAAAAGTCGTATGTGGTTTAAAGTCCCCCTATGACAATTTGGATGTCAGCTTGGATGAGGAAAGTGAAGAGCTTTGTGGATCGAATCGTCAACAAGTGACAAATCAGAATGCTATTGTTTTTGTAACTTCTTCTTTTAAAACAGGAATGCCTTGTAAAGCTTTACCTCTATAATTATCTCTTTATTAAAGCTCTTTTGTGATGACATATAGCCGAATGTGGCAATTATGAATTAATAAAAAAAATCAGGTTGCCACTTGGGGAAAAAAGAGGCAAAAAGGCCACTTTCTGAGGCCTGTGAACCTCCCCCATCTTCTCTTGGCATCTTCTCTTCTCCAGCACCTGAGCTAGGCTTACTAGTCGGGCCAGATGTTGGGTTTTACGCATGTGCAGAACAGCTGTTGTGACGTAAAAGTGACACATTCATTTAGAGCATTTCTGCAACAGTTTGATTGACAGCAATTTAAAAGGAGAACTACTTAAACTAGGGCTGGGAATCACTTTGTACCTCACAATATGATGCGATACGTGATACATGGCTCACAATATTGATAATATCGCGATACTGCTATAATTGGTAAAAATCCTCTCTAATAACTAACATTATTATAACACATATTTTTGGGAAAATATATCTCCATTTTTTTTTTAGCTTAAACACAATCATAATAAACGACTTGTCTTATTTTGTGCAACAAATTATAGACACTTTTGTGCAACATTGTTGAAATCAGTGATACTGTGTCTTTGACAAGCATCGACACCAATTGAATTGGAATTATCTGTAAAATGCAATGTTAACAATAGTAAACATGATCAGCAGTGCCACTTTTAGGTGCAGAATTGCTGTTAGCAACAGAAAAAAAATTCAAGTGGCGACAGCTATCTACCTCCAAAGGAACGTCACACCAAAGGATGATGAATATAATGTTTTACAGCCTCTGTCAAGTGTTGCCTAATTTTTCGTGCACTTCTCTCACATTTGAAAAGGGCTGAACATCCAAAATTGAAGGCTGATCTACTCAGACTGCCACTTGAGACTATTTTTACAATCTTAATCTATTTTCTATTTGGTCAGTCAGCAGCCAATAGGTAAAACCCCTAAAACACACAAAATAATGGCAATAACTATTTACAAATTCAAATTATATTACAGAATAGCAATAAAAAACTTTAATCAATAATAATTAATATAATTTTAGGTGCTTCAATTAACTAGCAACCCCCTTATTTTGCAGTGAATTCATGTACTTTATTTTAATTACATTTTTATTTAAGTTCATATATCAAATCCTGCATTTTTTTATTGAAGAATTACTTTAAATTAACATTAGCTAAAAGTAATTGCATTCATTTGAAAACCTTACACCATAAATTTACCAAAGTTACACCGTACACCAGCAGGTTAAACATCAAAGTGCATGAAAAAGAAAATTCCGACCGGTACCTGAAGTACACACAACTGCGAAGCGCACGCCTAGTTCCCACAGCGCACCAATCAAACAGGAAAGTTACCTTTTACCGGCTGCCTCTTCTACAGATGGATGATACCTGCGCACAGGTAGACATGCTTTAGCCTGTATCTCGCCGGTGCTTCTTTCTGAATGAAGTGTGTGCGTCACCATAAAATGTCTGACGCAGCGCACCCAGCTGCGCAACAGTTCCGTGTCCCGTCACTTGAACGCTCAGCGCAACAGCCTCTTCAAATGAAAATATAAGATCAATACTTGGTGACAACCCATCGATAATCAATCTCAGGACTAAATATCGCGATATATCGCAATATCAATATTGTGACACACCCCTAACTTAGACTTGCAAAAACAAAATGATTTCTGATTATATTTGTTCTTTTTCATAAGAAAAATGCTGCACATAGATGTTAAAAACTCAATAAACATGATTCTCATCGAAAGGGGACTTCAAATGTCATGCTAAGTTACGCTAAGCATTTCAAAGAGAAATTTCTCCTCTTAATGCTTGTTTTTTTTCCACATGAGTTTTTTCTTTTGTCTAAATCGACTAACAAAAACATTTTATTTATTTTTGGATGAATAAATTGCTTCGTTAATATGTGTTAGTTGACCACCTAACCTTAATCCTTTTTTTATATATATTTAAACTTAACTTCAAATTTTTGTATTCCTTGTGCTATCCTAGGCATGATTACATTACAAGTGCGGTCATCTGGACCCCACAAGACAGCGTGCTTTTTTTTTTTTCTCCAATGATTTTATTTATCTTCACTGGTGTCTGTGGCTGACATAAAATCTTTCCCACCTTTGTCCACCTCTGTGATGGGATGGATCACACTTCAGCATACAGGCGACGTCATCTGGAACCCATAAGATAGCACAAGGGTTAAAGTGTATTTTGTATTTGAACTTCCCCAGCAATAAAGACAATATAAAAAAGGTGCTGTTCCAGTTAGAATGATGACTCAGACCAAACACTGATGTGTCTGGCTGTTAATTCCTTAGAGCACTAACACAAACCTTGAAGAAAAACTAAACCGTTCGCTCTCATTTCATCAAGATTTAAAAACTCTTAACTCAAGCTTTTTTTGTGTTTGTTGTGCTTTATGACTAGGGATGTGAATCTTACAGCAACTCACAATTCAATTCCGATTCTTACGGTGCCGATTCGATTCTGAATTGATTTGAAACACAAAGGAAATCTTTTGATAAAGAAAGGGCATTGATTTATGATACCGTGCAAACTTGTATTATTCAGACCCTCCAGGATTTCGCGGCAGATTTTTATGATTGTTGCAGCCTGAAGTGCCTGATGTTGCTGCAGATTTTGTAAAAAGTTGCAATGTTTTTGAATATATATATTTTTTAAAAGTGCCTAAAAATGTTAATTATGAAATAAAAATTGTATTTTCATATTCCAACTCTTAAGCTAGCAGGCTCGAACCGTTAAATGAAATATATAAATTCAGGAATATGGGAAAAAGAATTAATTCTTGGATATCTAAAATCAATTCTGAATAGTTAAAAATTAGAATCTCGATTCAAATGTGAATCGATTTTTTTTTTTTTTTTTTTTTTTTTCTCCGACACCCGTATTTCATAACAGTAGCGCAGCAAGAGACGTTGCCACATCAACCCAATGCCGGACAGACTCGCGTCTTTCAGCTTCATTATATCATCCACTTTTCTGATACTGAATCCCACAGAAAGCTACATTGCTAAGCACCATCTTTAGCTCATATGTTTTGTTGCATCTAGGGCTTGGCAATAAATCAGTTTTATCTATTAATTTGAAATAGTCGTTTCTGGCTATTTACTTATGGGAAAATCGAGATTCGGACTGACTTTCCTCTGTTCGACCGAACAATAGAACACGGTCAGACAAATCATGCGCATGTTTTCAGGACTGTGTGCAGGCCGGGTAAAGCTTGTGCTCTGAAATGCTGGCACACGCCAGAATTTCTGGCTCATACGTACAGAGCGTGCGTGAGTGCACGTTGCTAAGCACGTTTTTAAGTCTGGCTGAGAGCTCTACGTACAAATCGGCACACATTGAGCACGCGCTGAATCTTTAACACGAGTTATCATTTTCACGCACAGACGCAGTAACACAACGATGTGACCTACCGGGGACTCGGACTTCAAAGCTGCTTGTGTTGGTGTCTGTTTGAAAGCACAGGAGTGCCAAACATGATCACAAAAGAGAAATTATTGATTGCGGTGTGTGCCCGGTTGGGTTAATATGACACCCACACAGACATTTCAAGAACAGAATTGTGAAAACAAAAAAGCTGGAGTAAAATTTGGGGGATTTTCAACCAGTTTAGCGTTTAGCACCGAAGTTCTCCCTATTGTAGGTGGCAGAGGAGCACTAATGAACAGTAACTATACAATAGAAAAAGATTCTTCTCCCTGCCGCTACGTGCGTGACCGCGCTGCTCCGATGTGGATACCACCTGCTGAGATCACGTTCATAAACACGCACAGAGCGTGTTCTTCAACGCCATGTGTGCATGTGTCCCTCAAAATGCGCACAGCGTGATCATTTGTGTACTCGCTCCTGTGTCAGCGAGAAATGGTTGGGCAGTCAATCCAGCAGAGACTTCCCAAAGTTGCACAAGAACATTTTACTGATTTTGGAACTTGGTCCCATATGTAAAGGGTACCGGATTATAAGGTGCACATAGTATGGGACTTTGAATCACTCCTGTTCTGCACCAGAGGAAATCCAACAAAACCATTGTTTTCTCAGCGTAACTTTCAGATTTGCTGTGTGGTTCTTTTGTCATAACAGTTATAAGAAACTGTAAAGACACGAGGTGAGCATTGTAGTTCCAGCATTTTTGTTCTATGACCTTCATTGTCAAACGACTTCCTGTGGTTTAGTTGTGTAGTGCTCCTCATCTCAGGTGTTGTTGCTCCATGAGCTGGAATAAGACTATTTAACCCTTTAGCGCTGGAGCTTTAGCTTCAGTGTTGACACTCTTTCAATTACTCTAATCTTTCAACCGTTTACACCATTAATATAATTCTAAAGTGGAGAAAAAAATCCTTGCCGAATACGCAAAACTTTACAGTGTTTATGTAATCAAAGTAAATCAGCCGATTCTGTCACGGAGAAAAGTCCTTTTGCTGATATAATAAGTTGCTTATTGGAGCAAAGCTGATTATGAAAAGCTTTTCATATGCTTTTCTCTGTGTAAGAATCAGCTGATTCATGTTGATTGATAAATGCTCAGTTATGACAAATGGTGTGATGCTCTGGTGTTAAAGGGTTAAGTAAACAAACAGAAAATCCACTATAATTAAAAACCCACCGGGATTCTTTCAAACCAGCTCTCAAGCCACTTCCTGGATCTCATGACGGTGGAGCTGTTCCCTCCTGACACTGATCTTTATACATTCCAGGCGATCTGGCGCTGCTGTTACCTTGGTGACTAGGGAAGACTGGAGGATGGCACCGGAGCTGATTCCCATCCTAGAGCGATCAGGACAAGTCAGAGAACACACAAAAAACAAGCTGATGGCTTTTTTTCAATAAAGTTCCTTAGCTTTGAACTTGAAAAATAAATTTTTCTTGTGAATTTGTCAGTTTATAAAAACTCTAAAGGGGCGGGGTCTGTTTACAGGAAGTTCCTCATGACCTGGTGCTCATGGCAGAGAGATACGAGAAACACAAAAGAGAGAAGATGATGTCCAACCCAAGAGGAGAGGGAGGAAGAGGAAGACGAGATGGTGGAGGGAGAAGCAGAAGAGACTGGAATTTCTAATTCTCGACATTTGTACGTCGTAACTTTTCTGCTTCTCTCAATTCAATATTATCTTGAATTTTAATTTTCTTTTCTTTTTTACAGGGTGGAGTGAAAGGAAGCTTTCAGTCACCTCATGTTTTATGGACATTTCTGTTGTTTTTTTTTTACACAGTTTTTTGTTAACTACCTCATGTTTTTTTGTTCTGAAAGGGGTTGATTTTTGATTAAAGGATTTGCTGTTTCATCAGTATTGATTCTTCTAAATAAATGTAGTTTCTCTCTGATTTTCAGCATCTCATTGAAGTTTTAGTGGAACAGTGCTGGCAGGAAGCAACGTCCTTCACTTTTTCAGGATTTTTCTTCATAGGAGGCTTGTGTGTGTTTGGCTGCAAAAACGGAAATAGGAGATTCCAGCAACTTCAAAAACATCCACTTCTGGAAAAATATCAAGGTACGACTGTTTTCGATCACCTTTCTGATGTTATAGGATTCAAAGTATCTTCATTTTTGCTACTTTTAGGCATTTTTCTGTTTTTAAATCCACCTAGAAGTTTCCTGCTAAGAGTCTGACAGCAAAAGAAAGCTCAAATATAAAATTTTCTTTACTTGCTGCAGAGTTAAAATAATAACCTCTTTAGAGCCGAGCTAATATTTGAGCTAACCCTAGTCTAGACATGTAGTCGCAGGGTCTCAGTTAAGCAGAATTTACTACTATGGTATTATTTCCCAAAATCTGATGTTAAGTCATGTGGATGCTAGGACTTATGAGATTAAAGTTAAGTTTAAACTGCAGATAAAATGATTTGTGTTGATTAATATGGTAAGGGGGCTTTTTAAGATCAATTAAAGAGAAAAACCTGGTCGGATGAAAATGGTATTTTTTGGCATTTTCAACACGTTTTTGTTCCATTCTCACAATAGAGACCAAATATTAAGAAAATTGTATGTCTGAACATTTATTTACTTAGATTATCAGGTAAATTCACAGAGACGACAAAGAGACACACAGTAAGAGACCACATCAACACGTTTCTTGTACACAAGGGATAAAGTGTAGCGGGGAATCGCCACCATCATTTTTCTCAAAGGACTGCTTCGCGCTCCTTTTATTGAGAATAAAAGTGGGAGGTTACAATTTAAAAACAAAGAAACAAAGTTGAAAAGTTTGTTAGAGGTGTCATGTGATGAACCTTTTTGGAATGTTTTCATTTGATGCAGCATCCAACCTTATGTGCCAAGGACCATGTGTCATATATAACTTCACCATTAACCCAAAAACTGAATTCCAAGTAGAAAAAAAAATTTTTTATCACAGAAATGATCACAGTTAAAGATTAAACTATGATCTGTAAAATAACTCTGGCTTTTTATTAATTTTGGCTATAAACGGCAAAATCATAATTAAAAGACCTCTAGAAACTGTTTTGCAGAATATCAAAAGAGGATGAGTGGAGTTTTAAAGTTTGTTGTACAGCAATGAAAAATGATTTACACTGAAGTTTTATTTCATAAATTATTCACAAGTTGATCAATTTTGGTAATAAAAGAAAAAACAAAGACCAAGTTTATTGAAAAGAAAAACTTGTGTTTATCAACAGTTTGATTTGAACTCTTTAAATAAAATCTTTTATAAAATTAACATTTTTTTTTAATATTTATGTTAAAACAACTAGTATCTTGCTCTTTTAAAATGTTTACATTAGTGCTGAAAACAATACTTGGCTTACTTAATTTAAGACCCTGTACAAAAAATTGGAAACCCGCTTGATCGCTGTTCCTCTATCTGCTTGGCGAGGTTTTTTAAAGTTTTCTTACTAATGCCATGAAGCAGGTTCTGTTTGGGAACAAAGAAGTTGTTGAGTTGTCCATCATTCAGGTGGCCTTCAAAGTCTTGCAGGAGCTGCAGGAAGCAGCTGCGGAGGTCCGAGGCTTTCCAGTCGCAATCGTTCTTGCGGTCACAACAGGCGTGGAGTAGAGTTGTTTTGGCGTGATAAGAGCAGACTCCTTTAAGAGAAGAGTCTCTTTCTTTCAGGAGATGCAGAAGATACTTTAGGAGCTTCAGACATGCTTTCCTGAGAGTAAACAGGAAGAAAGCAGCTTTCAGTGAAGACTTTCAGATCAACTTGAGCACAACAACTTAGTTTCTTTGTATTAGTCAGAATTTTATGATTCCGACTGACAAAGTTTCAAAATTTAAACATAGAAATATTGGAAAAATATATTTCTACACATGTTGAATTACCATTCTTGTCAGTTTTTACTATGTATGGGTGTGGGATTGAGGCCCTGCGACAGACTGACGACCTGCCCGGGGTCTTATACCCTGCCTTCGCCCATCAGTAGCCGGGTTAGGCTCCGCTATCTCCATGGTCCAGAAAGGGATAAGCGGCCAAGAAAATGAATGAATGTCCATTTTTATTTATCTTATCTTTTAGCTGTTCCCTTTGGGGGACAGTGAATCATCTGCCTCCATCTAATCCTCTCTGAATCCTCCTCATACACCAACCACCATTATGTTGTCCTTTTCTACATCATCTTTGGTCCTCCTCCACCCCTTGTGCTATCCTAGGCCTGTTAACGTTGGGAGTGGGGTTGTCTGGAACCCAAAGAGTTCGCTCAACTTTTTTTTCTTTCATTCAAAGATTTTTGATTTTCAATTATGTCCATGGCAGACATGAAATTCGGTCCACATTTGTGATAGGAGGGATAACAAATCCTTCAATATAAGGGAAGGCCTTCAGAGATGGAAATGAGGCGGAGCTGAGGGTCATTCAGGGTGACCTGAAGAAAAAGATCACAGAGGCCAAGACGTCCTACAGTAGGAAGTCCAAACTCCAGACCAATAACATGAGAGAGGTATGGAAGGGGATGAACACAATCACCTGCTACAAACGAAGGGGGGTATTGTAGTGGAGGGTGATATGGACCGGGCCAACCAGCTTAATCTGTTTTTCAACAGATTTGAAGCTCCAGCATCAGGCCAACATCCATCAGTCCCCCATCTAACCCCTTGTGGGATACAAACACCTCTCCCTCCCTCCTCCTCCTCCTATGAAGGCTTCACACCCCCACCCCATTTCAACAGTTGCATTTCACACCTCATCATGCCCAACCAGTTCCTCTTAATCCCTTGACTGTGGTCCAGGTAAGGAGCCAATTTAGAGGTTTCCACTCAGGCAAGGCTACAGGCCCGGATGGCATCAACCCTGGCATGCTAGAGGCTTGTGCCCCCCAGCTGTGTAGAGTCTTACACCGGCTCTTCAGCATGAGTCTCAGAATCCAGAGGGGCCCAGTGGTGTGGAAAACAACCTGTCTGGTTCCAGTCCCAAAGACCCCTTCTCCTAGGAGCCGTAAGGACTACAGGCCAGTGGCACTAACATCACACATTATGAAGACTCTGGAGCACCTTGTCCTGGACCAGTTGAGGCCCATGGTTAGCACGTCTCTGGATCCCCTACAATTCGCCTATCAGCCCCACCTAGGAGTAGAGGATGCCATAATCTACATGATGGACAAGCTGTACACACATCTGGATCAGCCGTCACATCTGCAAGGATTATGTTCTTTGACTTGTCCAGCGCATTCAACACAATCAGGCTAGCTCTGCTAGGTGAGAAGTTGCTGGAGATGCAGGTTGATGCCCCTCTTGTGTCCTGGATTACTGACTACCTGACTGGAAGGCCGCAGTATGTGCGACTGCATGACTGTGTGTCAGACACAGTGGACACTAGAAACAGTGGGACTGAAGAAAAGACAGGAAGCAGAGCTGGAGGTAGCAGAGATGAAGATGCTGAGGTTCTCTTTGGGAGTGACCAGGATGGATAGGATCAGGAATGAATCCATCAGAGGGACAGCACATGTTAGAGGTTTTGGAGATAAAGTCAGAGAGGTCAGACTGAGATGGTTTGAACATGTTCAGAGGAGAGACAGTGAAGTTATTGGTAGAAGGATGCTGAGTCTGAAGCTGCCAGGCAAGAGGTCTAGAGGAAAACCAAAGAGGAGGTTTATGGATGCAGTGAATGAAGACATGAAGGTGGCTGGTGTTAGAGTAGAGGATGATGAAGACAGGCTTAGATGGAGGAAACTGATTTGCTGTGGCGACCCCTGAAGGGAAAAGCCTGAAGGGAAAAGAGGTATTCACACACTAGACATAAAATCATGAAAAATGGGATTGCTTTTTCTGAGGAAACCCCAAAAATGTTTAACAGTTTTTACAACATAGAATGAAAGTTGTGGTTGTAATTTTATAAAAACAATAAGAATCAAATTTGTCAACAAACTAATATGTTTTTGAAAGAAAATACAAAAAATCCAGGCTAAAGTCACACCAGGCAGCTCAAAACATCAAAATATCTCTCCTAAGCGCACCGCTGTCTATTTTATATATTTTTTGTAATTATGTTTTTCTTTTTTTCCAATTTTTTCATTTATACTTGTGAATAATAATAAAAGACTTTTGTTGAAGAAGTTTGATCCAGCTGGTCGGCTGCTCACAGGTGGCGGCGCGTCTGTCTACTCTGAACTGTTGCCTCTCACTGTGTCGGGGGGGTGGTACTTTCGTAGAGTTTCTTCAAGTTTTAGACAACCCCGATGCTCGTTACTGAGGAAGATGCTCGTTACTGAGGAAGATGCTCGTTACTGAGGAAAATTCGTGTAGGTCCCCACCCCAAAATAAAATAACGTTTCCTCGTTGTTGGAATTCTAATAGCCAACTTCTCTGTTTCGTTTCGCTCCCCCCCCCCCGCCCTTCTTAGCGGGTGCGCTGCTGCTCTGCTGGATTAAAGCCTTCACATGGACTTTTGTTTGTTATTTATTTAAATAAATTATTGATTTTCTCCAAAATATACAAAATAATTTAATACAATCTCAATCACAGATGTAAAAAAAAAAGTTTGCGTTTATTTTAGACTGAATTTTATTACGCTGATCTCACAGCTGTATGGCAGGACGCTTGAGCACGATTGATAAACATTAACGAATTAATTATGTTTTATTAATCACGTTTGTTATTGCATCAACATTCACAGCCCTAGTATAAATGCATAAACTCAAAATTGAATTGAATTTAGTGGATCGAAAGAATTTAAAAAAAATCTGAATCGAATCAATCCACGCTCTGGTGAATCAAATTGAGTTGTTTCTGGAAATTATTATTGTTAAAAAAAAACGCAAAAAAAAAAGTTCTCTGAAAATGTGTCAAGTAAACAAAACAAAGTTAAAAACAATTTGAGAAGAATATGACTGTTTAACCTCTGTGCTCTCAGTTAAGCAGCACCAGATTGTGATGCAAAAAGCAAAGTTGTTCTGCATGCTCTCCATCCAAATGGCATCCTCACACCCCTGTCCTATGCTGTTGGTGACACTACCCAACAAGGCGCTAGCATAGATGACCAGCTAAACCCTCTGCTCTCTTTGGGGTCCAGATGACTCCAACCACATATTGATTTGTGATTCCTTCCATGACAAATGTGGACAAAGGGGGACATGTCTACCATGGACATTAGTGAAACTCAAAAATCTGTGAAAAAAAAAAGTTCAGCGCACTGTCTTGTGGGGTCCAGATGACCCCCTTTTAATGTAAACAAGCCAAGGAGAGCGGAAGGGTTACAACGTCATCGAGTGAGAGTGTCGTCCCAATTTGAAGACACTTTTTTTCCATAACTCTTGGTTTGGAGGGCTAAATGTAGTAAACAGAAACTGAAAGACAACTCTCTCATCTTTCAGTTTCTGTTTCTGCCTACAAGCACGCCTTCCACATCTACTTCATCCACAACAGGGATCCTGTTGTGGAACAGCTCAACAGCATTGTTAATGGTCATAGTTAATCTGGGCAACAGTTGATCTGTTGTGGAAGTTGTTTGTAATTTCCATGATTGATTTGACTTAGGTTTTACATTGGAACCATTGCATTTAGCTGGACTTGGGACCAGCACACACATGCGCTGGATTCTTCCCATTTGTGGCTGCATTTATACCCTGACAATCATAAGAAGTAAATATTTTGTATATAATATAATGTTTTTTTGAAAACATTTGTTTTTAGAGCTTTAAAAAGTAAAGAAACAAAAATAAGGAGCAAGTAGAAGTCTTTCCAGAATGAAGAATGTCTCCTGAACAGCTGTAAGCTTTAAGACTTTCTAACCACTGTTGTTACAAGCTGCTGTTTGTTGAAAGCTGACCTGCAGCACTTTTCTCCATCCTTTTCGCAGCACGTCTTCGTCGATCCGTGATTCCGTAAAATCTCTTTCTCGATGTGCGAGAAGGAAATCCGCCAGCCGTCTGAGTGGCAAAAAAGACAGTTCATGAGTAGATACAGCTGGATACAAGCTTTTTTGACAGTGTTTGCTGAACTATAGCAGAAGTCATTTACCTTTATTTAAAAATCCATCATGTTCCACAGAGCCCTTTCCTTCATATTTTGGGACAAGATAAAAGGATTTTCGTTTGTGTTCCTGTTTTGTTTTCCCCCCAAGCCATGTTTCAATCTTAAAGCCGTCTTTGGTGAAATCTGGCCAGCTGGATTTGACTTGAAGGCAGAGGACCAAGTCCAGGGAAACCTCGATGGACTCAACTTTAGTGGTCAGGGTCACAGCGGGGCAGCCTGATTTGGTTGGTGTCATCTTCCATCCTGCAAAGAGAAACCAGGGGCCTGTTTCAAGAAGCAGGTTTTGTTTAAACTCTGAGTTCGTGAAATGGAGGTAACTTAAACCCATGAACGTGGGTTAAACGAAAAACCTGTTTCACAAAGCAGGCTGAGCTGAACTCAGAGTTCATCACTATGGCAACTGACTCTGAACGTAACCTGGTCTGGAGCAGGTTTCCTGTGGTTTCTACCCCTTCTTAAATTGAAGAATGTTCAAATAGGAGGATTCATAGAGGATCCCGTAGACAAGGAGGCTGGATTATTCCGGAGGGAATGTCATTTTGTCGAATTTTGAGTTAACGAGAGGACTGCCTGGCGTTTCCCGGGGTATATGTGTTACGAATAACAGTTATTCATTCAACTACGGAGATTACTCAAATTGTAGACAGATTAAAAACCATTCCTAACTTAACATGTAACAAAATGACATTTCTGGACATTTTTTAGTATTTATCCTGAATTGAAATGATTCAAATGTAGACGTACGCATGAACTCTTTCAGCATTTTTTCCTCCCATGCCAACTCTCTCTGTTTACCGCTGCAGCTATGTTATTTTTGTTGTGGAAAATGTGCTCGTAGTCGGCATATGCTTGTAGGAAAACATCAATTTCTGTCACCATGAAGTATGACGCCCTAGTAGTGTTTCCCATTGTCATTGTGAATAGTATTGTTTTTGTTCCATTGCTCAGAGTTTTTTATGGTTGAAACGCTCACACCTGATTCTGACTGCAACAACAAGTGAATAAACTTTATTCAGCTGTTCTGAAACCAAAAACTCTTTAAGTTTGCAAATTTTGAATCTTTGAACTCTGAGTTCAGGTTTAAAACTCTGAATTTATTAAACTTGTATCTTGAAACCTGCTCATTTCTCACCAGCAAAACATGTCGACACATCTGGATCCACAAGCTTTTATACCTCCCAGGGGCCCGTTTCAAGAAGCAGGTTTTGTTGGAACTCTGAGTTCGCGAACTCCAAATTCAGCAAAACTCTGAGTTTTCGGTTTCAGAAAGAGAGATAACTTAAACCCGTGAAAGTGGGTGAAACCAAGCCCGTTTCAAGAAGCGGGTTAAGCTGAACTCAGAATCAATCACTGTGGCAACTGAGTCTGTGAACGAAACCTGGTCTGGAGCAGGTTTTCTTCAGGAAACTTAGAGTTCTCTGCAGTCTCCGCCCCTTTTTAAAGTGAAAGATGTTCAAGTATATGTTCTTCATCATACTTAGAGAACATTCACATTAGAGACATCACGTTTCCACCAGCAGAAACCAAAATGACATGTTCATTCATAGAGGATCATGTAGAGAGGAGGCTGGATTAATCCAGAGGAAATGTTATTTATGTCGGGAGAGGATTTGAGGACACGAGTCGATTGATGCAGTTTCTACGATTCAGTTTTATTTGAGCGACATTTTAAATAGTGAGTTATTCCAGGGATTTGCTATTGATAATAAGGAGTTTTATTTTCATCATTTGAAACCCTTAAAAATCGAAATCATTAAATCTCAAAAACCGGTAGGGGCTTTGTACTCGTATACAACACATTTCATTTAACAAGTATTAGCTCAGTTGTCAGCGACGCTGCCTCGCTTCTGGCGTCCCAAGTTCAAATCCCGGCCTCAACGATTTACGATTTTGTAATTAAAAAAAAAAAGCTTTTCAGCGCATATTTTTTAAGTCTTGAGAATTAAATTTAAATAAATGCTTATTTTTAACATATCTCAGGCAGCTACAGTGTTTCTTTTTAGCGTGCAGATCCGTGTGTGTACGTGGTGGTGGTGAGGAAAACGGTCATTCATGTGATTACGGAGATGACTGGTTAAATTATTAACAGATCAAGAACCATTCCTTACTTAACAAGTGACAAAATAACCTTCCTGATATTATTATTCATTCGTTATTTGAAATGATTCAAATGTAGACGTATGCATTAACTCTGCAGATATTTCCTCTCTCTGTTTTATCGCTGCAGCTGTGTTTTTTTTCTTGTGGAAAATGTTCTTGTAGTCTGCATATGCTTGTAGAAACTTATCAATTTCCGTCGCCGGAAGTCTCGTGTGTGTTCTCGTTGCCATGGTGAATCGTGCTGTCTTTGCTCCATTGATCAGGGCTTTTAATGGTCGCGACGCTCGCACCTGATTCTGGTTCCAACAACTTCAAGTTGATTGAATCAAACATTTTCAGCTGTTCTGAAACAGAAAACTCTAAGTTCGGGAATTTTGAGTCCAGTGACTCTAAGTTCAGGTTTCAACTCTAAATTTGTTGAACCTGCTTCTTGAAACGGGCCCCAGGGACACTAGCCTGAACATTTGCGTAAACAGCTATTGATGGAGCTACCACAAGCATTGGTTGTTGCTCCACCAATAGCTTGATGCAATGCTAACAAACAGGTGGATGTGGGATTTAGGTCCCACAGCAACAGAATACACATACCACTAAAGTCACATAAAGCTTACCACTTGATGGAAGACACTGCTTCCAGCTTCTGAAGTAGTTTTCTAGCAAAGCCTTTTATTTTTATTCCTGCCAGTTGGAGAAACGTCCATCCATCCATTTTTTAACCCGCTGTATCCCTTTTGGGCTCACAGGGCTGCCAGTGCCCCACCTGGCTACTGTTGGGCATAGACTGGGTACACCCTGGACACCCTGTTTCCCTAACATTTACGTTTAAGTATTTTTTTTAAGATTTATGAAAATTAGTATATTTTGCAAACTTTGCTAAGAACTTACAAATGATCTGAAACTAACACTGAATGAATCAATCCAGACCTTTAATTGTGCTTATTTCCATTTAATTTTAACCCTCTGTGTCTTTGAGTTTCACACTCAAACACACCAACTCAAAAGGTTTAATCCTCTGCTGTTTTTTGAGAAAGTTAGTTTTTTTTTTTTTTTTGAAAAAAAGATGAAAATGTTACAGATTTTCAACATCTGATATCTGAACTGACCTTCAAAATCCTTCAGGAATGTATTCACCTCCTTCCTGAACTCTGTCAGTATTGTGCTTGCGGGTAAAAAGTCCCCCTTCTGTAAGTCCTTCAGTGGGTTGTTGCCACGTTTTAGAGCCACCTTATAAAAGGCCCCATTCTCCTTAAATGGTTCGGTGTGAACTCTTTCCACCAACAGGGGCAGCATAACATCAAACTCATCAGGGTCAGAAATCTGTGGAATTAAAGGTGTTTTAGTAACAGCCACGAGTCATCAGAAGATCAGGTTAAAGTGACCTACCTTAGTGTTTTCATAGTAGCTCCCAGTATTCAGTGGCTCCTGTACTTCCTTGAACAGCTTAGTTTCATCTCTTAAATGTTTAATAATGTGTTTTTTTATGTCATTGATTACTGTTGCCACGTTGGCTTTCTCTTTCATTTTTAACTTTATTTTTTCCAGGGTTTCCTTGAGGATAAGGTCCACCTTCTCCTCTTCAGAAGACGCTATGGGCTTTCTGTCCATCTTTGAGTCTTCTTTTGGTTCTTCTTTGTTGCTTCTTTCTGCTATTGCAGTTTTAGGAGCTTTCCTTTCATTGTTTGCCTCCCCGGACTCCGTTGTGCAAATTCCTGAAGACATTTCCTTCATATCACTCGAGGTTTCTTCTCTCCTCTTAGACTTTGCTTTCAGCATTTTCGGTCCGGCTTCTTCTGGTGTTTTGACCCTTCTAGTAGTTTCTGGGCTCTTCACTGCACCTTCAACAGAGTTATGGTCCTCCTCCTTAGTCTTCTTTTCAGACTTTTTAGTGGATTTAGTTCTGGTCTGAGTGATTTGATCCACTGTGCCTTCAGTAGAATTTCCCGCCCTTTCTATGAAGCATTTGGTGTTTTTTTCCCCCCTCTCCACAGGTGGCTTCTCACTCTTCTCCTTTTGCTGATCCTTTTTGTTTGCTCCTCTTCTGGTTCCGTTGCTCTTATCTGCTGCTGGGCATCTTGGCTGAGACTCCTGCTTCTGCCGGATCCTTGTCTCAGGTTCTGAAGAGTCTGGATTCCTGATCTTACACGATCCCCGTCTTGCACTCATGATGAACAGAACAGAATGAGCGCGCTCAGTCAACGGTTTGACTCACACTTCCTGTTTCCCGCCCACACATCAGCTGCCCTCATAACTCCACCTTCCCTAAAACTCAAAAATTGGAATCTGACTCGTTTTAGGAAAAAAAAAAAAAAGAAAAAAAGTAAAATAGTTTCTTTTTGTTTACAACCATTAAAGCTTTTTTTCAAATCGAAAGACAACTTTACCACGGTTTTCTTTTTTTTAAACTAGAGCAGCAGCACCATCTTGTGGATAAACAAGTGTTGCAAAAGATAATGAAATGTCAAAAATATTATTTAGACAAAATTAAACTAATTTTAACAAAATTAAAACATTTAAGGGAACTCTCCTGGCTCCCAAGTTAGTCTGTTAATATTAAGGTTGGATGCAAAGTCTCAGAGATAGATTTCTACTTCCTGTGACTTATCCTTTGAGGGTTTCAGAGATGACGGAGTTTTAAGTGAAGAATTACAGCCTCGTTTCTGAACTTTGACTTTGAGATCCTGATATAAAAACCAGCGTCTTACTTTCCATGTTCAGAGGAGCGGGAGAGGCCTGTTTCTTCACCAGCAGCTAGTGTCCTCTGTCAACAACACAGGTGATGAAGAAAAACCTAAACATGGATGCAAACTTCATGCAAAAAAGCAAAAATCTTTACATTGATTTACATTTTTTAACCTTAAAACAAGTTAACCTAATCTGTAATTCTCTGACATTAAGTTTTTACCAATTCAAACTTTACATGAACAATTAATTATAGATGTAAAGTGTGTCAGTAAATAATAAACCTATTTAGATTAGTCACATGTTTTTTTTCCTTGTTTTTTTTTTCAAACTGATTGTAGTTTGTTTTTTTCTTAAAATATTCTCAAAAAAGTCTGTTTACACCAACATGTTAGATTGAATTCAAAGCCTTTGCTCTTATTAATATTAAAACAGAGAAAATTCACATCTAAATCTGCCTCATCTAAACAAACAAGGAAAAAAAAAGATTTAACTTTCTGATATAATTTTTAATAGATTTTTTTTTATTTATCGTCTGTACTTTTGGCTGTTAAAGAAACTGCAAAGGCTGAGTAACTTCGCTCATCTGGAAGCTACATGCTAAATTCTTTAAAGTAAAGAGTGGGAAAGAAGGACTCCACCCACAAGTGCTGAAAGGGATAGTAAAAAGTGTTTGCCCCCACCCTGATTTTTGCATGTTTGCTTCTAAAATGTTTCAAATTAATAAGCAAATGCAAATATTTGACAAAACTGATGTAAGTAAACACAAAATATACTTGTAAAGGGTATGTATTTATTATTTTAGGCAAATAACTGAAGACTACATACTGTAGCTCTGTGTGAAGTATGAAGTATCAGCCATGAAAACAAAAGACTGTAAATACACTTATTTGTCAAACCAAGTATTCTGCAGCACAGAAGCTCCACGGGGCACTGTGCTTTCTCACTCCATACTTCAGACTTTTTTCATAGCTCCTGTGGCTGTCACCTGCAGAAGTTCTCTAACACCAAAATTAGTTAAGTGTCTAAGTGGGGTTACAGCAAGTGCAGAGCTGTCATTGTGGGCTTTGTCAGTTGGTGCACCTGCACCTCAGCACTAGCAAAATTAACCTTTGTGCTTTCTTGTGGGGTTCAGACAACCCCACCCTTATATTGATTTGTGATCCCTCCCATGACCAAGGTGGAAAGAATTTTATGTCTGCCGCGGACACCAGTGAGGATAAGAGATCCTTGGAAAAACAAATAGTTCCACGCGCTATCTTGTGGGGTCCAGATGACCCTACTTTTAATGTGAACATGCCAAGGTGAAAGACTTAAGCAGGGCTCCCACTTTCCAATGAACATCCAGGGGTCAAACATTGAGTTAGTGGACTTGTCATATACCATGGTGTTCGCCTGGTTTACAAAGGTAAGTAAATATACAGGTAAATACACAGGAAGGGTTAGAGCTGACTTCCTTTGAGCCTTTGTACAATTCAGTTGTAACCTCAGTGGTTTTCCAAACTGGGGTAATGCACTAATGGACACAAACTCAGTAAATTGTTAGAGAAAGCTACAAACCTCCTGTCTAACTGGCTGTGAGCCAAGCTGAGATCCATCAAGAAGAATGCCTCCAACTCTCTGCATCACACAGAGAAGTTCATTCGAAAGACTCATAAGAACATGAAAGCTCATTTGAGATTGTCCAGAAAAAAAATCTGAGTGGTCTTCACGACTTTTGGGAAAATTGGGAGACAATAGTCTAACTTCCTGAAAAATGTGCTTCCTGTTGAAATTGACCGACGGTAAAGGCCTTCACAATGTGTTCATAGATCCCCAAACCTAAAGTGAATAAACAGATGGAAAATGTAAAACTGAATTAGGATATTGTCTTGAAATTTCTACAAATGTTACCAGAATGGAAAATTTCATTTTTTTCCCAAATAGACTTTAATCTTGACAGTTGCCTTTTTTCTACTTTTCTTTCTAAATTGTCTTATCCAGTACAGTCATCAAAGATCTTAAAAATAGTCCATAATAGTGATGACAGTATGATGGTCTGGGGATGTTATATGCTGCTGGTGGGACTCGGGCTAAATAGAAACATGAATTGTGTTGTTTGCAAAAAATCGTGAAGGTGGAGTCTCAATCAAATTGAATCACGCTTGGAATCTGCCACTGGACAAAGATTCAAGACATAGTAGCAAATCCATTAATTTAGTCAAAGTCCTGCTTAGAACCCACAGTAATCGTAAAGTCCGGACTGCAGTTTGTTGCTCCTGAAAGGGCTACAAATATTTATTAGGTTTAGGTAGTAATTGAATTTTACACCCACATGAACAAAAGCTTGTTGGCTTTTCTAAGAAAGTGGTAGAAGACAAATGAAATTCAGCAAAGAAATGATTGTAATATACTGAAAGAAACCACAACTGGAAGAAGATTTAAATATGTTTAATGTTGCAAAGAGGCTCATGCCATCTCATAAGGTGCAATAGCTTTATACCAATTCAATGTTCTCCAGTGAAAGTGCGAAGTTAGCAAAATGCCAATCAAAGTGCTCAAAGAATCATCAGGTAGTCTATTCTGAGTCCGGAAGAAGGACAAAGTCTGACCTTTAGTTTCAAGTGGTTTTTAAAGCTTAAACACAACACTAATCCACAGCTCTGAAGAGCACAGTTTGGTGTTTTCATCACTGGCTCCTACAGGGCACTAAATAACTGCAAACATTCACAGCAGGACAACAGGTAACAAGAACGGGAGCAGCACTCCAGAGAGCTAGGATGAGTGTGTCAACATCACAGAGGGTTATACTGAACCAAACCAACGAGTGAGAGCAGTTTTTTTCTTGCATCACATTGTACAGAATGATGATCTAACAGCGATGGAGTCGGGAGGTTCTCCTCAACATCTAAAGATCTATATGACTTCTTTCCTTCGGATGCTTTTGCGATGCATTGTGATGATTAACCAGTCTTTGATTATTAGCTTGAAGCGACCAGTGGTTGGATGGAGTTGGATGATGGACGTCCTGCCTTGGGAGACCTTGTGGTCGGCAGAGCAGCACAACATTCATTTGTTCCTCTGGGCCTTCTGAGCAGACTTGGTGACCTTACCAGTGGTGGAGACTTTCTTCTCCACCCCCTTGATCACACCAACGGCAACGGTCTGGCGCATATCACGAACTGCAAAGCGACCTGTGGAGAAAATTTGCATTATTATGAGCGATAGTTCCAGTCTTGAATAGATCAGTCCGGTTTTTTTTAGTTCCGGCTTACCCAGTGGAGGGTACTCGGAAAAGCTCTCGACACACATGGGCTTCCCTGGAATCATGTCTACAATAGCTGCATCTCCTGACTTGAGAGATTTGGGGTTGTCCTCAAGCTTCTTCCTGAGCGACGATCAATCTTTTCCTTCAGCTCTGCAAACTTGCAGGCAATGTGAGCAGTGTGGCAGTCCAGCACAGGAGCGTAACCTGCACTAATCTGGCCTGGGTGGTTGAGAATAATCACCTGCAGAAACAAAGAGAGCAGACTTTATGTTTAGCCTTGTAGTTCACACTGCCCTCTGCAACATGAATGTCCGTAAATGTGCTTAAATACGTGTTTCAGGCCTCAACATGTCTCTGTTGAATGGACGTTGAGAGTTTGACTAATCGGGGACTTTGGATTTGGCAGTGAGTGACGTGTGGATTTTCATTTATGGAACTGTCAATCGTTTGAAAATTGATCATGGAGAAGAAATTAGTAGTTGTTCTTCACGCCTGAATAGAATACAACACCAAGTCTTTCCTGTATCAAATGGAGCTGTAAAAGAAAAATCCTGGAGTAAGATTAACGAGGAACAACATTTAGGTGGTGGACATGCACTGGATCAGGTAGTGACAGTCCAGAGTGAACACCACATGCTAAACGCGTGTTTTTGAACGTGTGTCACATGTCCAGTGTGATTCGTTTTAACTGGAGCAGCAGTCACTGAAGTGACCCATTTAGCAACATTTCCTTCCAACAATGTGGATCTAAATATAGCTGACAATGATATGTTCTTACCTAAGACAGCAGATGTTCTGGTCTGTGAGGAACACAGTTTGTGTTTTAGGTTTTATGCGGCATGTACCTGAGCAGTGAAGTTGGCGGCTTCCTGCGGGGGGTCATTCTTGCTGTCGCCCGCCACATTCCCACGGCGGATATCCTTCACGGACACGTTCTTGACATTGAAGCCCACATTGTCTCCAGGAAGAGCCTCAGTTAGAGCCTCGTGGTGCATCTCCACAGATTTCACCTCAGTGGTCACATTGACGGGGGCAAAGGTCACCACCATGCCAGGTTTTAGGATCCCCGTTTCCACACGACCTACCGGGACTGTTCCAATACCTGAGGATGAAATGTACCACCAGAGACAACAAAGTTATTGCAAGTCCTTTAGTTAAAAATCTGTCTCGACAGAAGTACATTGCACACCTCCGATTTTGTAGACATCCTGCAGGGGAAGACGTAGAGGTTTGTCTGTTGGACGAGTCGGCGGCTGGATGGCGTCCAGAGCTTCCAGCAGTGTGGTGCCTGATGCGTTACCTTCCTTCCTATTGATCTTCCATCCTTTAAACCAGGTCATCTGCAAGGCATGAAACATTTAGAAGATTGTGAAAACTGAAGATATAAGCAGTTTTTTTTTAACCTTAACTGATAATTGATTTAATTTAAAAAAATGTCTGCTTCTGTTTGGGCTAATATTTAAAGCTCCATGCCTTAATTATCATTTTGCACAGCTGCTATAATGTTTGTATCATCCCTTCTTGTTATCCCTTTGGTTGTGCAGGGATGCTGAACACATTTTGCTCCTTTTTTCTTTCCGCAGTTTTGTACTATCATTTAAATAGTCTATTTTTAGCACTGCTAAAAATATTTATCAAATTTTTAGCCCTTTAAAGTCTGCAACTTTTTCAGCTAATTTATCGTATGTGGCAGCTAAGTTAGCAGTTGAACATTTCTAATGGTGGGTCACCAAGCATGATTCGTACATCAAATATGAGTCAAAAAACTTTTTTTTGGCACATGTCAAAATTTACTGCCTGACGTTTGTTCAAAGAAATTGTTCATAAACTTGATGCCCCTGATGCGTAAGGGAGGAGCTACCTACCATCATAAGTATTTAGCCTCATTGTTACATAAAGGCATTATAGGCATTTATATCAGTATATACAGATATACCCAGAGGATGTTGAGAGATCAGGTTTATTCATTTTGAAGAGCTCTAAGGTGAGCATGTCTCCATGTATAGGTTCATGATTTTGCTTTATTTCATTGTGATAATCCAGTAGTTGTAACATTGCTCTGAGTAATTTACCACTGTGGTTCTGTTTACTTTTGATTAGAGCACTTCAGCACCTGCAGCTTTTTCATCAATACACTGAATCAGCTGGGCTGTAATATATAAGAAATAAAGTTTCCTCAGGAAATGTTTTCATAAAGTGTTTGAAAATATTAGGTTTAGATTTCTAAAATTTTAAGGAACTGACTCAGCTCTAAGCATTATATTAAATTTCCATATATAAACTGGAGAAGCAGTTTCTGAATGTTCTGTAGTTGTACTGTTGATTTTTTTTTTTTAAGTTTGATTGAAGTTTAGAAATTATGACCTCGGGTAATAATTTAGTTTTGTTGTGTGTGCCTCTTACATTGGGACTGGGCTCAAGCATGTTGTCTCCATTCCAGCCGGAAATGGGCACAAAGGCAACGGTGTCTGGATTGTAGCCGATCTTCTTGATGTAGGTGCTCACTTCCTTCACAATCTCTTCGTAGCGCTTCTGGCTGTAGTTTGGCTCCGTGGAGTCCATCTTGTTGACGCCCACAATGAGCTGCTTCACCCCAAGAGTGTAAGCCAGGAGGGCGTGTTCGCGGGTTTGTCCGTTCTTGGAAATGCCAGCCTCGAACTCGCCGACGCCAGCCGCCACGATCAAGACTGCACAATCAGCCTAAGGACAGCAGTCATACGGGTTTTATCTGTTGTAGTGGAGCTTTGGCATAATTTCTATAAGAAAGATCTACCTCACTTACAGGTGAAGTAGATCTGGATTGTTACATTAGTACACCATTATCAATTAGGCCTTCACTTTAAACCAATGGCTACAAATAGCTAACCTTCTCC
Source organism: Oryzias javanicus (assembly GCA_003999625.1). Taxonomy (NCBI): domain Eukaryota; kingdom Metazoa; phylum Chordata; class Actinopteri; order Beloniformes; family Adrianichthyidae; genus Oryzias; species Oryzias javanicus. Next base: position 8,096,762 of record CM012451.1, on the reverse strand, counting down.
TCAATCAACTACAATCATATTTTTGCTTTTAAATTCATGAATGGTTATCTTTGTCTACATAAAAGGTTCGCCATGCCTCCTCCATCCCATTCTCCCCCTCAAGTGATACTTTGGAATGGTCTGGCCTCTTAACTGCCATCAGCTTTTAAGCTACAGGGTTTATAGATCAGAGTTTATGGTCTGAGTTCATCTCCAGCACACTAGACGTCATCTGCCCAGTCAAAGGTTATGAACTTTTTTCATGCACGTTTTTCTGTAACAGATAAATCTTTACTCTCATTCCTGATGATTAAACATCTTTCTCAATGAATACAAGTCTTTTTTTGGAAGTCTAAGTCAATTCTGAAGTCTTTAAGTTCAAGTCTTACATCCAAGATTACAGTTAAAATGAATATTTGACTGCCATTAATAGTTATTAAACTACTTTTAATAACTTATGGAGACACAAATGGGTGGTTTTTCTACATTCTCCATACAAAATCTTTGTAAATAGAGCTGTTATTTTTACACTTGACAGTCTGATAGTAAGAATAAACAAAGACTCAAGTTCGAGTCTTAATTCCCCATCTCTACTTTATGCACTACTACGACAGAGACCGAGTCATCCTACAGACCTGGGAGGTCCCGGTGATCATGTTCTTGATGAAGTCCCTGTGTCCCGGTGCATCGATGATGGTCACGTAATACTTGCTGGTCTCAAACTTCCACAGAGAGATGTCGATGGTGATGCCGCGCTCCCTCTCCGCCTTCAGTTTGTCCAACACCCAGGCGTACTTGAATGACCCTTTCCCCATCTGAAGAGTTGTAAGTGCAGTGGTTGTGTGAGCTTTGGTCCTTCGTGTGTGCGAGTGGCCTCCAAACCCTTACCTCAGCAGCTTCCTTCTCAAACTTCTCGATGGTTCTCTTGTCGATGCCGCCACACTTGTAGATGAGGTGGCCCGTGGTGGTCGATTTGCCGGAGTCGACGTGTCCGATCACGACTATATTGATGTGGAGTTTCTCCTTTCCCATGGTGGCGGAAGTGGGACTGGACTTGATAAAGAGTCTGCAAAGACAGGAGGACACATTTTGAGGTTTTTGATTAGGTGCCAAGCATCTGCAGACACAAGCAGAAACGATGATACTGAAGTAAACATTGCACTCCTGTTCTTTAATCCTGCATCCATCCACGCCCCTGCTCTCATCTTTCACATCCACACCCCCACCCCCAGCATCAACACACCCAGACAATATGGCTGATGCTTCAGACTCTCAGCTCTCCTCCATTTTGACGGTGAAGCAGCCATTTCTCAGCCCCTGCAGTGCTCTGCTGCAGGTTCCTGCAGACTCCATAACTCTGGCCAGAGTTCTGCTGACCACGGGGACGCGCGCGTGCACTGCGGAGGAGGCTGCTGCTCTAAAACATTCATGTGGTCCTCTGCCTTCAGGGTTGGAGCAGGCGGGAGGGCTGCTGCTGTAACCTAACCCCCCCACTCATGCACATGATCCCGGGCAGACCTGTTCAGGTGAGCCGCGTCACGTCACCGCGGCTGCCGCAGTGCGCCTCTGTGCGCAAACGTGACCAAACTGCGGAAAAACGCCGCGCGTCTCCTGTGGTCAAACTAAAACTGAGGGATTTAGGAGCCTCCGCCATGTTCGAGCTGCACTGACGCCTGGATGCGCGTCAACTCCACCGACCCACCGTTCGTTCTCTGCACCCCCGTCACAACAACCGCCGGTCCCGCAACAAACTCCGCACCGCTGCGGGTTCTGGTTCAAGCGCAAACCACCCCCTCCCCACGCGTGACCTGATGAAGTGCGTCGTACCTGGGAGCTGGCCGCTGTCAGGTCGGCTTCAGGACCGGAGAGGCTGGCAGACGCTGATCCGTTTATAGTCTCGGGACAGGCGGGGGGGATTGCGTAATTGCGCGTACCCGCCGCTGCGCAGCATCACAGCGACGGACCGGCGGAGGCTGCGCGTGACAGCGCATCGCGGCATCCATTATCGGACACAAAACGATGCTCAAGGAGGAGGCAGAATAAAAGTTGCCCGATAGTTGAACTAAAAGAGCCCGTCACAATGAACTGCGACTTAAAGCAAGCAAAAACCAGAGAATGCACAAAAAATCTATCCAACAAAAAATTACATAATCCAGTTCATATCATATTGTCCTCCGTTTTTCATCATAAAACGAAATATCTCTAAAGTTTTTATAGATTTTTGAATATTTTTATCATATCTATAGATAAATGATAGATTATACTAAAGATGAAGGTGAATGGATAGTTTGAGGAAGAGGAGTCAGAGGTTTTCTATGTCGGGGGAGTGCTCCCTCCCCCTCCAGACGCTCTAAAACTGGATTACAGTTAACCTCCGTGCTCTTTAAGCCGTTTGTCTGTCTGCCAATTACTGAAGAGTCACAGAGAAACTATTTCCAACTCTGCTGCTGCCAGAACACCAACCAAGTGTCAAATATTAAAATCAAATAAAAATCTAGATCAGAGAATGCAAAGGATGATTTATTCTTTTACTTAATCCCACCTAAAAAAAAAAAAAAAAGACCAGAATCATCCAGAAGCTGCTTATTTACATAAGTTTTGTTAATGTTCATGCTTTTTGAGGTAAATATATAAAGGTACAACATTAAAAAAACCCAAACATTATTTCGGTTTCCAATTATGAATTTGCATGTGTTTTGTTTTTTACAATAAGATCTTCAGTGATGCCTGTATTAAATCATCAGGCCATTTATAGCGAGGTTGGGTTTATTCATTCAGTGAAATTCACACATATCCTCTGTACTGCCAGGTAACAGAACTTCAACCTTTGGGGTAAACTCAGACTGTAAAGAAGTGTGCTTTTTGTCTGTCAAAGACATCAGTTATCATTACTGATCCATAAAGATTACACCAGACAGCAGTGGACGCAGTCTATTTCTTTGGAAATATGTGGAGGTTTTATTTATTCCCAAACTTTATTTTTATAATTACTTATAGGAGTTATGTGAACATATGAACCTGGATTGGCCAAAAAGCTTTTTGTTTTTTTTTTCAAATCAAACATATGAGCATAAGTCTCTTAAAATACTTGCGTCTGTATAGTCACACTTGTTTGTGTCTCTGGGTGATGAGTTTGGTTTGAAAAGTTACTTGTTTTAACAATTTTTGACAAGAGATACATAAAAACATTTGTAGTAATATAGTAAAACAACAACTGAGAATTGGACTGAGTGACCCCTCCCCCCTGGTGTTCCAAACGGGACGGTTTCAAGAAGCCAAAATCCAATAGACCGCATGTGTCAAAGTCAAGGCCCAGGGGCCGGAACCGGCCCTCTAGGTAATTATATCCGGCCCTCAATGCCCAATATTATCTTGCGCTTATTTCTAACTTGTATAATTTTGACAAAATATATTTTTATGGAGAGTAAAATATTGAAAGTTATTTAAGATTTAAGTTGATTTATTCTGGAATAAGATTCCTGCCTTTTTATTGTCCATAATTATATTAAAAAGTTACGGTTTAAGAGTTTTAAAAAAATTAGTTTTGGTGTGTTCAATAAATCTTTATCATGTTGGGTCCACAACCTTAGGTTTGTTTTGGATTTTGGCCCCTTGTGCGATTGAGTTTGACACCCCTGCAAAGACTTCTATAGAGAAATAAACAGCTGTGACTCTGTCATTCTATTGTCTATTTGTAACATTCTTGCTTTGATACATTTTGGATATGTTCTTGTGAATCTTCTTTTTTTTTTTATATTTCTTTCTGTAGTGCAAGTATTTCAAGCTTTACACTGAACACTTCAATAACAGGTGGTGTCGCATCGAACATTTGATAGATTTTGTGTATTCCCAAACTCAAGTGGTAGGGATGTGAACTTCCAACAAGCTCACTCCCGGTTGGAGAAAGGGGTTACAAACGTTGACTCAGTCAGACTCGGACCAATCACTGCTCACTAACGTTTGGTTTCAACATGGCGGTGTCTGTATTGTGAAAAAATTGGATCCTGAATTAACTTAATTTGGTTAGAGCTGGAAGTAGCCATTTTTCTATGGGTGACTTCACACTGACTCAGTCCAGTTCTCATATACAGTCAATGGTTAAACCACTAAGTGAGACAAAGTACCAATCATAGGAGGCAAAGAGTCAAAGGGGGCAGAATTAAATCTTTTTTTAGAAATAATGACAGAAACTAGAATGATTAATGTGGTAAATGTAGAATTATCTAAAAAAATTAAATTTTCTTATTGCCTATCGTGTTTTATAAAGATTGAGGTTATAAAGCAAACCACTAGAAGATATTAAGTTGACTTTTTTTTTTTAATAATCCAAAGATAGTTTAAAATAAAGACCCAACACATGATTTCATTTGCTTATAGATGTATTTACATTTTGTGTTTTAAAACATTTACAGGAACAAAAACGACTTGCAGCTGATCTGACACGAATCCCTTCCAAACAGAGTAAAAAAACTTGTAAACAGTAACTTAGGTATTTTCCACAAAATGACGCTACAGAGCTGGAATGTCTGATCCCTTTTAAATTTAATAATTAAGGCACAAGTTTACGTCATCTTCTGCTGTGACGATGAGACTCGCAGAAAGAAATTTAAACAAAGATTAAACACCTGAGTTCAGACACAAAGTGCAAAACCTGTTGCAGGTTTCCCTTTTTTATCCATCAGTGAGGTAAAAATAATAGCTGAAGATTTAAAATACAAAATAAGCTTGACAAATGAACTCCCTTACATAAAAAAATGGAATTTTAAATTCAGAATTTCTTCCCTTTTAAGGCGTGTTCATCATTTGTGCGTGTTGAGGGAAAACATTTTCTGGCACTTTGGTAAAAGATGCAGTTAGTTTACATCACCTTTATGTACACAAGTGCCAACAGAACATCACTTCATGTTGATTATCACAGATGATTAAAAAAGAGCTCAACTGTGGGGTCTCATTAAAACAACTTTAAAGTAGATTAAAGCATTTGAGTGTAAAATTCTGGTTTGTCATACTGAGTTTACCCACTCCACCAGCCATCGGTGGAAACAGGACGAGTCCATGGCTTAATCTCCATGGGGGTAGACCTCGCCGATGGCCCACGGCTGCACCGTCCCTCGACCGAACACGGAGTAGAACAACGCTCCAAACACGTTGATGGCTGCAGCGATGTAGAAGACCACCTGCCATTCTGCTATAGTGTTCTGCACACCAGTGAAGATAAGAAGGCAAGAATGAATACACCTGGAAGACGCAGTTCAGGGCAAATCCAACAGATTTAAAGAGCCACTCTGATGAAAATTGTTCATAATGGGGGACATGTACACCCGCAGGAGAAAATATGTGAACCCTATGGAATGACTTGGTTTTATGCATAAACTGGACACAAGATTTAGTAAAACAAAAACATGAAAACATAAAGTGATGTGATTTAAGCAGGCATCGTTGATGATTTAGACTGAGATGGAAAAAAACCCCACATCACGTGTCCATTTAGGAAAACAGAAATTGAGGTACTCCCAAACAGTTCACATACTTTCTCTTGCAACTGTGTATAGAAAGCTAAGAGTTTTTATTTATTCAAATCACTGTGAATCAGATGAAAAAACACAGTTGGAAAAAGATTGTATCTGTGTGTAGAAAAGACGTCGGCCAGGCCACTGGTCTGCTTAAACAGAGACGGGAATGGGGGCGGAGCTGGTCTCACTCACAACTCGGAGGTAAATTTCTGATAAACTCTTACTGCTCGACAGAAACTGTTCTAGAAAATGACACAGGTTGTTGGATTTGAGCTAAAATCAGAATAATCAAAAGACCACTGGTAACGCTTGTAAAATAGATCAAAAGATGATTGAAGTGGGACTTTAATAGGAAATCACTTGTATTTTTCGTGAGCTTTAGAAGTTTAGACCAGATATTAGAGTTGAAGTAAAAATTATTTAAGGATTGCAACATTAATCACGAGAAAATCTACACAATCTCATTTAAAAACATTCACTTTCTTCACAGGTTTTTATATAATTTTGAGCTTCCAAATACAAACAAGCTCTGAATTTTGTAGATTGCATCATGTAATTTAAGGTAAAGTATTTCCTGTAAACTCAGCTGCATTTAGAATCAAAGCTGGAGTCGCTTTGTTTTGATCTTTCTTTTTAGGTTTAACACAATGATTGACTTTTGAGTTTAACAGGCAGAGAACACCACATCAGCTCTTTAGAGCTCACAGAAGGAGATTCATTTACTGCTGCCTCTGTCCGCAGTACTGTTGTGAGTAAAGATGCAGAGGAGACGGATGGCAACAAATGATTCTCTGTGGCGCCCCCTAGAGAGTATTAACTACATTATTCTACTATAACTGGAATCTTCTGCATTGTTCTGAGCTGCAGAGGAGATTGTTTTTGCTCTGAAAGTGTGAAGCTGTTTTCTTACATGTTGAGTGAGAGATCTGGCAATGACCGGTCCCACCATGCCAGGAATGGTGGCAAAAGTGTTGGTGATTCCCAGCAGAATTCCCGCATACCTACGAGGAGAGTTGTAGTTTTTCAGGGATGCGATGCATCACTCCTGAACACACAAACACAGGCATCTGAAGGGAACTTACGAAGGAGCGATGTCGAGGTGGTTTATGTTGAAGCCAGAGGCCGACACTCCACCCAGAGAGGAGGAGAGGGTGAGGAAGGTGACGGCTAAAGTGTAATCGCAGCCGATGAAACCCGCCGCCACGAGGAACACGGCCGGTCCGATCATGCCTGCAGGAGACCAGAGGAGAGCTCAGAACCAGAACTGGTCCGGGATCTGAGGATATGTTTGAGGCTTCCTCACCGACAACGGAAAAGCACTTCCTGACGGTGACGGTCGGGTACAGGCAGGTTTCTCGCAGATAGTCTGCGATCTGTCCGCTCACCACGGCAAACAAAGCGCAGCCACATACGGCAGAGCCGACAGCATCCCGTTCTGATGAGGACATTAGAGGGAAGTCAGTCCATCTGTGAGCCCGCTCCAAACATCTGACAGCTTCCCCATTCTCACCTGCTGAATGCTGAATCCCAGTATGTCGCTCATGTAGGTGGGCAGCAGAGTGAGGAGCGTGTAGAAGGTCCAGTTGTAGGAGAAGTGAGCCACAACGATGGCCAGGAGCGGTCGCGACGTCAAAATGGCTTTCCAGGGGATGAAACCCGCCGAAGTGGACAGCTGAGAGAAAGAAGGTGGAGGTCAGAGCGTCCTCCATCATTTACTTCAGGGGAGGGATGGGAATCATGAAAAAACAACTTGAACATTTCTCAAAGATAAACTCAAATAAGGGTTAACGTCATATATGAGAGACTTCTCTCCCCGGTGTTCCAAAGAGGAAGTGGTCACTGACATGCAACGCTTTATGGTAAAATCTTTATATCAGTGCAAAGCTGTTTTTATAAACTTCAGAATCAGTTGGAATTACAGAAATTGTACAAAATGACGTAGACTTACTGTAGTTTGAGTAAAGAATTATGAAGGCAGATAACATTTTGTTGTTTTATCCCAGGTTTTCTATTTTTTTTTAAATATTTTCTGACCGCTGGTGTGATTCTTTCTGTTTAAAGTGTTATAGAAGTAAATTTTGCTTATTTGCACAATCTTTGTCTTTCAAACTGCAAACTCACATGTCTGATGAAACTGTTAAATAAAGTTAATTTGGTGACTCTGAGCCTGGTCGCAGGCTGCTGGGGATCGATTTAGGAGGACGTGAGGCCTCTATATTATTATTTTTTTTATCCATTGTAAAATTGTTCCCAGTGATTTCTAATTATGATTATGCCGTTTTAGCCCTAGGACATAATTTCTGAAGAGTGGCAGTAGTTTTATAGAAAGTCACTTCTGAGTTGGGGGTGGGACTGTTGGCGTGAAGCGACCCCGCTCCCTTCCCGTTGCTAAGAGCTGTCCTCCGTCATCAGAGAGATGCCACAAGAACACGTTCAAATCCCCTATTTTCAACAGAGCGCGAGTTTAAGTTCTCCTTTTTCTGCTCCATTCCTCTGCAATGAACATCTGAATGTTTGGTTCTGCTGCAGGTTTGTCTCTTTTGATGAGAAGTTCTCCGTTTCACAGTCTCTTAATTTTATGCTCAGTAGGACTCCACTCAAGGTGTTTCATGTAATCATAACTTACTGCAGCATTTTAAAGCTGACCTTAAAATGATGATAAATTGTCTTTACTTGAATGATCTAAACAAAAATGGACTGTATTGGTTTATTTAGCACATTTTGATAATATTTTGCATTTGTTTTGTGTTGCTGTTCAAATAAACTGCATTCAGCTGATGCTCTTTGTGGACATCTTTTGTGTGAGCTCCCTCTGTTAGTATCAAATATAACTGAATTCTGAGTTTGAGCGTTTGTTATTATCCAAACACTACTGATCATGTTCCTCATTTTGAACAGCGGGTTTGTGTATTTTTAATACTGCAGCAGATGACGTGAAAACACTGACAACAGCTGCACAGCCACTTCTGTAAACTGCAGACTCACTGTGGGCATCACAGCAAACAGATCAGAGACCTTGGTCAGGCCGACTGATGCAACAGCAGAGTTTGCAGATACTCGTCGTCTTCCAGAACACAAATTGCGCTCATACCTCGTTCTTGAGAGAGCTGGTGATGTAGAGTCTCTCCCGGTCTGATATGCGGGGATGAGTGTTTGGACTGTTGAAGACAAAGAAAGCCCAGAGGACGAACCACACCAGCCCAATAGCCCCTGCAAAGAAAACAGCACATGTACTATCAGAAAAAGGCCCTCCATCATTTACCTCTTTTAGCTGCTAATTCACTGTTTCTATCCAGCAAAGAGGAACAAAGAAAGAAAAGGAGCAGCAGCTCATTAGGAAGTAAAATAGATCAAAGTACAAAACCAAATAAATAGATGTGGAACTGCACTGTCAGTAGGGTGTTGGACCAGCACAACATACATCTGAATTGAATAGAAACCTGCGAGAACACAAGGACTGATAAAGAAAATATTCTCTCCAAACCAAATATGTAGAAGACGTAGGTCCAGCCCAGGTAGAAGCAGATCTGACCCGACACAGGGAGGGAGATCACCGTCCCCAGCTGAGCACCTGGAATGGGAGACATGATGGGGGACATGACTGTCATGGCGGCAAGCCTCACAGATTATCCCAACTGAACACTAGAACACACAGATTTGGTGTTTTAAATAAACCCAAACCGCAAAAAATGAGGGAAGCAATCCATCCTTCTAACTTCAGAACCCGCTTATTCCATTTGATGTCCAGATGTTGCTGGAGCCTATCCCAGCAACTGTTGGGCAAAGGCTGGGTACAGAAAATCTGTTTTACTTCTTTACGATCAAATTACGTTCAGCATTAATCCGTTTTAAAAGTATTCGTTATTTAATCATTTAAATACTCCACATTTTGCTGATGACACAACAGTTTTTTTGTTTCTCCTCTTCCTTCATGCTGACGGGGCATCTCTGTGTTCACATTAACTCCCTGCTGAATCATTTCGAGTCCATTCAGTTATAGGGTAGCTTGCCTAATTCAGACTATTATTAAAAAAAAAAAATTAAGATACATTGACAGCACCGATGAGCTGGACCAAATAAGTTAAAATAAACTTTGTTGTTAGAATGAGGACATTTGACATTTGTCCTTTTTTATTTCAAACAATTTTGCTATTGTGCATTCACATTTTATAATTATACAGAATTTTTTTTTTAAACTATATTTTTTGAGGAATTATTTATTTTTATTCAAAAAATTTTAGAATAAAGAAAAAAAGCCCTGATGCTGCGAGAAACTGAATGGATTCAAGGAAGAAAATGAATTAATTTGTGGCAAAGCACAGTGTTTACCCAAACCTAATGAAGTATGGAACAAACATGTTTTTTTCCAACCAATATGATTGATGTTAAAAGATAATAACCTTTAGCTAGTTGCACCTTAGCTATAGCTACCCAACATTTAGCCACAACCGACTAACTGTTAGCTAGCTGTAGCCAAAGATTAACTAAGGTTATGTCCAAATTCCCAATATAATTCCTGGTAAAAAAAAAAAAAAAAAAAACACTATGTAGTACGGGACTATATAGTGCCCGATTACTGCTGTTCTTTCGTTTTTTTTTAAAGCCGGATTTGTATCCACCAATTTCAAAGAGTGAAAATCTAATCAATATGAACATTTCATGCCGCCTATTAGTGACTCCACTGTGTTCTGATAAGGAAAATGTGGATGGTTTATTATTAAAAATTGCACATTTAGACAAGTTTTTTCACAATTTTCTTTATGTAGTCAGCTCCGATGCATGCTAGTTTTTCGCAAAGACTTCTGGGAAATTTCTAGTGGCCTCAATTTTGGAGTTGTGAGTAGGGAATGAATTCAGACATAGCTTAACTGTTAGCAACAATTTCATCCACAGAGGAAAATGATTTATGGTCTTTATGTTGACATGTGATTCCTACCGAGGTATGAGATGGTGAGCAGGCGGCTCCTCTCCATAGGGGGGGCCCATGCTGCCCACATGGTGTACATTGCAGGAAAGGAGACACCCTAAAGATGAGGTCAAAGAAAAAGTTCAGAAAAAGTTCTGTCTGACTCGCTTAATGTCTCAGAAAGTGCGTACGTTTGTACCTCTCCAACCCCTTCCAGCACCCGCACAGCTATCAGGTAGCTTGCACCTAGATCGGCAGCCAAGGGTGTCAGGAGTGTGAAAACTGCAGTTCCAAGGATTCCAAAACCCATCAGCCACTTTGCTCCGAAGCGGCCAGCCATGTAGCCCCCGGGGATCTGGGTCAGAATGTATCCATAAAAGAAGGAGCCCAGGATCCAGCCCTGAGTCTCTGAGTCCCAGTTGTAGACGTTAGCCTGTGAGACAATTTGAAAATTGGAATTGGTGTACCACAGGGCTGCGTGTTTGGCCCCAAAATGTTTCCCTTGCTGCTTCATAGATCTAAACAGCTGTTTGTTTTTGTCCACAAGTTGCTGAAATGATGGTGAATTCTGCTGCTCACCGTGTGGTTGTGTTTGGGCCGCGCAGGGCTGGGGTGCGCGGGGCACACGGAGGAGCTGTGGTTGGTCTGGTGCGTGGTGTTGAGCATGTCCACCATGGCCACACTCAGGTTCACTCTCAGAGAATAGACTACGAAGAATCCATAGCAGGAGAGCAGCGCCAGGCCGTAACGGGACGAGCAGCAAGCCGGCGCTGCAGGAAGACCCACGAGAGCGGACATGAAGACGCTGCTCCAGTTCACTGGATAGTTTATGCATCACAGACCAATAAAGGTCAACTTTGGGTGTCACACTTTCAGAGGTCACTTTGTTTGCACTGAATAGGCACATTTAAATTTAATTTTGTTTTAGATGTATTTTTTAAAAGATGTTTTGTCATTTAATATAAAAAGCTACAGAATGTCTTCAGGATACAACAATTTTTTTTAAAGCAAAAGCAACTTGAAAAAAATAATGTGGACCTGTTGGAACTGTGCAATGATAAACCTTTTTAAAATTTGCTATAAGGGTCATGTGACTTTTTATTTTTTAGGTACTGTATATTTATTACAATTTTTCCAGTTAATTTTAATACGCTTCTAAATTATGTATCCTATTTTAAATGACTGATGTCCATCTTATTTGGATGCAAATTAATTGGTATTATATTTTTATTATCATATATTTTATTATTATATTTATTATTGATTTTCAATGATAGATTTTTAATAGTAAATTATTCCTTTAATGTATGAATAAACCACTCACCAAAGAGCGCTTTTTTTAATTCCACTGTACCAGCGAAAATGACAAAGTACTATCTTCTATATATCTTTCTACATCAACAACCAGCTTTACTTTCATTAAACAGACTCATTCTTGAGCTCTTTTGACCTTTTATAATATACATTTTAAAGACAAAAAGGTTTAAAAAGACACCAGGTCAGTCACAAACACAGATTGTGATGCTGATGGAGGTGTTTGGAATCTCGCAAAGTCCAGTCAATCTATGAAAGTATGTATGCTCAGTAAACAAAGCTATGGTTAGCTTAAAAAAATCTAAAGATTTTTTTCAAATAAATAAGGGTTACATTTTGTAGAATAGTTTGTTTAATACTAAAAAAAAAAAAAAAAGATCAGTAAACGAACAAAAAATAATCTAAATAAATAAATATAAAAATGGAGTTGCTCCTCTGTTACTGCTTGGATGTATGCAGAAAACTTGCTGAACTTTAACAAATTGATTAACAAAACCAACAAAAACAGTCTGATAAAAACCTTATTTTATTGATGAGTCCGATCAATAAAAATGATAGATTTTGAAATGAATATCAGTAAAAACCTTTTTTTCCCAAAAACAATTCTTATATATAAAGATTGTATTTTAGAGTTTATGTTTTATTCCACTGGAATTTAAGTAAATAAATTCCTCCAAATAAAGTAAAGAGAACTCCAGATGTTTAAAATATCCCTGATTCAATGAATACTTAATTGGAAGTTTAATTAAGTAGAAATAAACTATTGAGTGAAGCAACGATGAATTGCTAAAAATAGTTGTACTGTTTCAATGTTTTTTCTCCATAAAAATTGTATTTTGTACTAAAAATCTGTTATTAAAAGAAAATGTGTTTGATATGTTGCCTTTTTGCCATAACAAATATATTTGATGCACTATTTGCTTTTATTTTGAAATTTCATCCTAACATTAAAAGAAGTGGGAATTTCATTCAAATATTACCTTAATAATAATATCTACTGCTGTAAAATACTATAAATGATATTTTCCATTTATAATCAGATTACTTTAACATTTTTATCAAGACAGAATGAAAAAAACTTACAGCTTTATTTATAAATCTTGTGTTTCAGTTTATCTTATTAAAAAATCAAGAAAATGTAACATTATATTAATAACCGGGTAAAGGGAAGTAGCATCAAGCAAATAGTCTATGAAACTGTGAGTTATGGAACACAAATAGTTTTATGACGCTTTGAACAAAAATACTTTAAATTATACCATGATTATATCTTTTAAAACGTATATTACTTTGAGTCGAGGTCAAGCAGTTGAAGTTAAATGTTAATTTTCCAGTTTGACCCGGTTTCTTTTGCAGACTTGTGTTTCTGTTGAGTGTGCAGACACAGAAATAGACCTGCTTCTTTAAGTCATTCACAGAGACCTTTGTTTCTATGAAATGCTCCTTTTGACCGTAAAACAATCGACTTGTCATAACTTTTTTGAAGATGTGCTGCAAACAGAATGAGGTCACACTGGTTTTACATTCCCTGTGATTTTCCTGACAGGCAAATCTCTGGGTTTTTGCGTTAAACATGCGAACTCCTTCCAGCTGTTTTCAGCATTTCCTGCAGATCAAAGCAGATGTTCCAGACTGTATAGTGACAGGTGGATAGCAGCTTTTGAAGCAAACAAAGAGTTCAGGATCATTCTTCTGAGTCTAGACTATAGAATTCTAATGTTTAGATTACAAATGTCTGTTTTTTTCCGCCTGAATCTAAGATGTTTTAAGTCAACAGCTGCTAGAGAGAGCAGCTGTACTGTATTGCAGCTGTTGCTAGCCGGTTAGCCGCCCGCGCGGCTCCTTCCTCACCTCGCGGGACTTGTCCGTCTTTCCCGCGCGGCAGCAGCGGGGTCTCCAGGCCGTCCCCCTCCGTGTCGGAGCCGGACCTCACCGCCATTCTTCAGCTGGCAGAAAGCAGCGAGGAACCAGAGGAACAGCCGCTGCTGTTTACTGACGTCCCTGTCAGCTGATCCATCCACGGCCACGTCACGTGACTCGTGTCGGAGAACCCATTGGAAGAACCGGTATATATGTTGTTTTCGAGCATATTCAACTTCTAAATTAATATAACAAACTATAAAGACGGTTTTCTGAAATATAGATACGATATTAAGTCATTACATCATTCCCCCCGGCAGAAACATGGACTTTACCCCGGCACGCGCCAGAAGCGTGTTTAGGAACGTGCTCAGCTCTTGTGGACATGCGCAGAGGCGTCCTTCAAAACCGAGCAGGAAGCTCGGTCTCCCTCATAGTCAATGGTCTTCCTTCACTCTAGAAAAATATAACACCGCTTTTTTTTTTTATTTCTGTTTATGCTAATAACAAACGAATTCAGTAATTTGAGTTTAAAAACTATTTTTTTGACAATACATATATGTCTCATCCCAGAAAATGTACTTTTGCCAAAGGCTCATATTCAGTCCTTTTAACATTAGACACTATGATTATCATAGGATCATCGTGCTGCAGCAAATGTACTTCAGTGAACGTTTTTTTTAAATGAAAAGTGACATTTTCTATTGTTATTTCTCAAATCTACCTCAGAGGGGCGTCCTACTCTTCCCTACTTCTGTTAATCTTAAATATATCCATAGTTTCTCTCCTGAAAGTGAAAAGCGCTGTAGGCTAATTTCCTGCAGAATTTGCCCCTTTTTTGGAAAAGTTAAGTGTATCAGATCTGACTTTGGCACAGAACTCCTGTGCAGAGACTGTCAAATGTTATTCTCACCCTACAAACAATGAGGTTAAACTTGATTCATGAAAAAGGAATATTCAATTTGTGGGTAAGTCAATATGGAAAGGAAAACACAGAGATTAGGGAGAAAGAGTGATGCACCTTTATCTGACAGTTGGAAAATGAGAAGAACTATTTGGGGATTGAAGAGTTAAACACTAGAGATAAAAGTTCACAAAATGACATATGTGGAAGGAAATATAAAAAAAAAAAAAAATTAAGTATAACATGAGAATAATCTGCCAGTTGTAGAAGTCCTTTATGTGGAGGAGGAAACGGTAATTTAACAGACTTTGCAATGGAAATTACTAAGACAGATACACTTACAATCTCATAGACTACTGCTGCAGAGCATGCACATGCTTTCACCCCCCAAACAATACTGCCAAAGGGGAAGACAGCAGTGGGGAGAAAATAAACGTGTAGATTTAGTGAATATGCAGAAAAGTTAAAGCTCTTTTTCCTCCATTTTTTCCCTTTCTTTGCATTTGTAGTTCATTGTTGGCAAAGTTCATGATTGTTGCTGTCTAGACAGTTTACTATGTTCCCCTTTTTTCCAGCTTCTTTCAGCAGCTTTTTTCTATTTTAAAGTTCTGGATTTTTCTTTAATTGAATTTCTTTTGATTTAAAGGACATCATATTAAATATACTCCATGTGTTTCAAAAGGACAGGATTGACATGAGAAGATAAAAAAAAGAAAATGTATTTAATTTCTTGGAAATCAAAACAGGGGGTCCTTATTTGATGGTGGTTGGTTTATTTATTTATTTTTTTACAAAGAGTAGCATATGCTACTCTTTTCATTTAATTTTACTCATTTATATTTGGATTTTGCTGATTCAAGCAATCCAAACTAAAAAGACTGATGAAGACAAACAAAAGGAACACACAGTTTATCCCTTAAAAAATTATATGGCAACATTCGATTGTGGATTTCATCAAATGTTTTTTTTTTTTTTTTAAAAAAACCTCATATTTCCCCCAAAAATTCTTCATTTTCAGTGAATTCTTAGATGTAGAGGCTTTCCAGGGTTAATTTGTTCTAGAAAGTTTTTATCAGTTTTTCTGTCAGCTTTACTGCAGCAACAAAATCACAAAACTGATCTCAATATTAATAAGGCCCCCAACAAATTGAATATTTCATAAAGAAAATTGGAAGTAAACATAGTACATGGTTCGTAAACACAACAATTTACTGCATAATTGAGGCTTTGAAGCTCAGTTTTAGTATTAAAACATCATAGCTGTTGAGTTTAATATGCCTTTAGAACAGCATGCTTTCATTTAAAACAGTTGACATTAAGATTTCAAACTTCCAGCTCTTGCAGTCACGTCACCCAGACTGCAGTTTCCCTGAACTCAGTTATCTGCCAACAAGACAAGTTGTGTTTGTTTGTGTCCAGAGAGGAATAAGCAGCACATTCTCCCTCCACACGCTCACATGTAGCCACGCCGTCAGATGATCCGTGGGAATTGCATAACCTTCAAACGCAGGTTTGTCGTTGAGCCCCCAGGAGCGGCTGAGACGAGAGAGAAGCCACGGCGACGGCCACTGACGGAAACCCGAGAAACCGCCACACTGATCTTCACACGTGGACTCACATCTGAGCAGCAATTTCATTATGACCAATGGTGGATCGTAATCTTTTCATTTCCACAGGCAGCGTTTTCTGGTCACATTATTTCTCCAAACTTTCAGTCATAATTACCTTATTGTTCCTCATGTGAAATATTCTGCCCTGAGGAGACTCCAGTATTCAGTTATGTTTTTATGAAAGCGTGATTGCATAATCTACTAAAGCTCTGGATCCATTTGAATGTCCGTTTGTTTCTGCTGCCTGTTGCCACAACCAGCAGCTACACAAACCAGAATCACTTATTTCAGATTGGATTAGCAGTTTTCATGGCCTCCATGTAGACGGTTCACACCTATTCCTTTCTTTTTCCTCTTCTGAAAAAAATCCAGAACAATGTTCATGTCGGCTTCAAAGCAAGATTAGCTCGCCGCTTTCACATCATTTGCATAGAAAGACTTCTGTGGCCCGTTTCTGAAGCTCTGAAGATAAACCGAGGAAATGAGACGAACCATAAACAAATATAAATGTTTGGAATCAAATCTTGTACGACTGCAAACTTTCTGAACTCAAATCCCTCACATTTTATCACCATATCCAGAATAAAGTTATAATCTGGATGTTCTGACTTAATTTAGAATATTTCACCAAACATCAACGTTCAGCAGAAGAGCTGCAGGAGTCTTCTTTGTGTTTTCTAATAGTTTTATGACATGTTTGCTGACAGTTTATGAGGAAATTTGTCCCTCAAGTTTGCATTTTTGAGCTCTATAAACTTCAGACTAAACTTTCTTGTAAAATTTGAATAGCTCCACAGACAGGACGATAGGAAAGTTTAAAGAGGACCAGCACGAGCTGCATCAGTTGAAGAAAACAAAACAATAAAAAAAAGAGGTGTGGAGAGGTTTGACCCTAAATTTAGTGTTTACACGCATTCATTAGGTCTATGGTGGAGCAGTAGTTAGCCCTCCCACCTCACAGCAAGAAGGCCCTGGTTCAAACTCCAGCATGGTTCTTTCTAGTTTTGAGTTCATATGTTCTCTCTCTACATTCCAGCTTCCTCTTCCAGTCCAAAAATATGCTTACTGGATCAACTGCACAACTAAATTGTCCCTAGGTGTGAATGTGTTTGGTTATGCGGTTCTGCAACAGAACGTAACCTGATTTCCTAAGGGTGCATTCACACGAACACGATTCACGTGGCGGAGGTGGCCTGTTTTAATGTTAAGTTAATGGTAGAGACGTAAATTGAGGCGATCTGAAGTGCTGCAACGTAATTCGAGCGATGGGCGGGCGGGGCGGGGCGTCGCAGCGGTCTGGCAGCCACATGCCACATAGCAAAAGACGGGCAAGCCACAGGAATATGTCGCCCAAATTTCATTCGGTGGGAATGCATTGATTGTGGCAGGATGGTTTAATCAGGCTGATGCACAGGTGCAGACAATCCTACCCAGGTGCTGCTAACAAATCCACTGGGTACTCTAAAATAGGACTGAGCGGGCATATCCCAGATTCTTGGGCTGAGACTGCCTCCCTTGCTACATGGCCTCCACTGCCAGTGCAGTGGTAGCTGAAAGGCCTCGTCGCACCACAAAGCAGCGTGTCATCAACTTCACTTTGCCACCAGGTCAGCTGCTGAGCTGCATCACCCCCCTCCTTCCGTGCAGCGGATCACGTCGTCGCATAGGTGCTTCTGGGACTTGTGGCCTGTTAGGACTTGTGCCCCTACGTTTTGCTGGAGTCCTGCTGGAGTAGCAGATGGACTGATGGTTTTAACTTGTGATTTTTATTGATCTGTGTGCCAAAAAGGGTCTGTTTACCTGTTCATTTGTTTTAATGTTTCAGAAGTGCAGCAACAGGGACTGGTTCTCAAGTGGACATTTTGGTGGTTTTGTGGTGTTCCCCTGGGTTTGTTTTTATTTCCTTATGTTTATGCATGTGATTGTTTTATGTTTTGTTTTTTTTTGTTTTTTTCTGCTTGAGTGACCAGGTCTCTGCTGAAGGTGGGCTCTGGGCCCCTAATGGTTTATTCACAGGTATTTTAATAACTTAATCTTTTTTAAACTATTTATAATCAACTTTTTAAAATCTGGAACCACGCTTCCATCTGGTTTGATTTCCCCCCTTTTTTAGTGCGTGCATGATCTGCTCGTGTTGCCACATAAGTATGTAACAATACTTCGAGTTTCAGTAAAAAAGGATTTCAGCTCATCAACAGTTTCATCAATGCAGAAAATTAAATTGATCTGACAGCTTTCCATGCAGGCGCGCCTGTCGGTGTGTGTAGGTGCTTACACACCGGCCGCGCAATCAAGTGGACACTTTCAATGAAGTCAGTGCAAACCCATTTACACATTTAATTTAAAAAAAAGCTTTATTATTTGGTATTAGGTCAATCAGAAATCAAACTAACTGGGATCAAATCAGTTCACGAAATGACCCCGAAGTGGATTGTTTGAAAAGCAAGACACTTTTTTATCACTTTAATATAAAACAGTTCAAATTTGTAAAAGAAAATTAAAAGTTTTTTATAACAAAGATAAACAAAATTGTAACTGATATATTGTAAAAAGGTTCCCAGTAGTCTTTTAATCATGATTATAGTATGTTGTTTTTAGCCAAAATCTAAAATCTTACATTGTTTCTCCAGAGCGACAGGAGTTCGTTAGAAATTTATCTCTTAGTTGTAGGCGGCACCACTGGCACATAGCAACCCCACCCCCCACCCCCATCACCCACAACTGAGAGTTTTCTGTTCACACTCTCTCCCTCTAACTTACAGCCCCTCACATTCCCACCTTAATAACCAGTACAACAAAAATGGCGAGTAATATCAGAGCTATCCAGCTGCACAGTTTTGATCCCGATACCAGCTCAGACAAGGAAAACAAAGACATACATGGATCTATTTCTCTGCAAGTGGATCCATCAGAATAAAGCAAGGAGCCTGTGGCCCGCCCAGGGTATTTTCTACACCACAAATACATTTTTTTTTCAAATGGCATTTTTTATCTGCTTCTTATTCACAACAATTTAAATGAAGAAATATTCAAAAATTGAGTTTTAAGCTGCGATATATATATGTGTGTGTGTGTGTGGGTGTGTGTGTGTGTGTGTCCCTCAAATTGCCACAAGAACATGTTAAAAGACCAAAAACATTCCTTTTCATTGGAGTGGGTGGTTAGAAACAAAATTGCACACAAATGAGAGTGTTTGTTTTTGTTCACAAGTTAGTGGTAAACCCACAATCATACTGGAAGAGCTCAGGTTACAGCCCAGTTTATGTTCATCTGGCCGAGATGGAGACAACTGTGGAGCGAATAGAACTTTCTTTAGTGTTTGTCAGTGAATTGGTTGAGCTCGGCTGACAGGAGGCCCCTGAAGGCTGAGGACTGAATGAAGCAATAGAACAAAAGAGAACAAAGAAAAACCAGAAAAGTTCAGAACTCTGGAGAACTCCAACTTAGCTTCCAGTTGTGCGCAGCAGAGTGAGTCTCCTTCATCAAGACGGCGTCACGCCTCCTTAAATGTAATGACTTTACTCCAGTTGTGGCTGCAAGAAGAACAAATGTCTCTCTCTCCCCACTCCTGATCTTCAGCCTCTGTGCTTCCACTCCTGGGAAGACAAGGAGCTTTTTGTACACTGGGGAAAATCACAGGACTCACATGCTTCGGATGCGAGAAAGTGAGTGATCCCAGCAGAAGATAGACTTGCTCAGATCAGAGGAGCTAAGCTGAGGAGCAGACTCTGGAGAAGAAGCCCAGAACTGTGTGGAGGGACTACAAGAAAAATGGAGAATGGTCAGTCGGAATCGGTGGAGACGACGGAGGAGAAGCTGGAAGGTAAAACTGCTTTAGAAAGAGGTTTTGTTCACATATTTAGCCTTTTACTTTGTAAAAATGAAGGAAGCTTTCATCTCATGCCGTTTAAGGGATCATTATTTCAAAATAAAAGACCTCAATCTCTTTTAACATAAAACTTCACTTCGATTTAAATTAATGGATTTATCATTTCTTAATAAAAAAACATCTTCCCTTTTATTTTGCTAAATATATCTTAAATCCATTTATGATCTGAAAGCTATAAATATTCTAATTAAAACATAATAATTTGGCTAGAAATGTTTTAAGTGAAGAATTACACTTCTAAAAGTAAATACAAGTCTTTAGCTGTATGTTTAGTTTTGTTTGCCCATAGCAGTTTACTGAGAAACAAACTCTTTTTTTTTTATTCAGCAACTGAGCGGCTGTTGGACAAAAATGCTTCTATACTATTAAAGAAACAAATGTGTGCTGAAGGGAATGAGTCATAAAATAAAAACAAGCAAAGATTGAATTGATTTTTAGTTTTTTTAATAAAGGATATTGGGAAGGATATCTTCTTTCTGCCTCCCCTCCCCTTGATGAAAGTTCACAGTGCTTTCTAGAGAGTGGATCAAACCTGCTCTCGAGTGAGCCTTCGCACAGTGTTTTGATTTTGTGGATCCTGTCGTGAGCTTTAAAGACCCACTCTATGTGAAAATTGTATTTTTAACATGTTGTTGTGCCATTTTTCTGACGATGGAGGATATATTAAAACACAATTAAGCCTTAAAAAAATTAAGCTAGAATATGTAAACAGAACGTTCTCAACACTGGAGAGGGGAAGGGGACGGGGTTTCTCAATACCAATGGTCCCACCCACAACTCAGAGGCAAATTCCTGATGAACTCCTGCAGAAACTATGTCCTAAAAAGCAAAATATTTTTTTGATTTTGCATAAAAACAGCATAATCATAATTAAAAGATCACTGGGAACGATTTTACATTAGATCGAAAGATAAATCACGCCAAAGATCCTCCTAAACTTCTTCTAAGCTGTTGTGTTTGGTTTCCATGATGAAGATCTGCTTATTTCCTGATCACAAGATTTGGTACAAGTGAACCTAAAGCCAAAGTCTACAGTCATACCTGCTGAAACATGAAAGAAAATATAAAAGACAAACATCAGAAGATTTAGCAAGCAATCACTTTGTTTTCCACTCCTTAAAAATTGAGTAGTTGAAGCTGTTTTTGTCGACCTCTGACCCTTTATGTCATGTCAGTGTGTGAAATTTGTCCTCTGCTTGTACCCATCCCCTGAGGCAGTGGTGGGCTGGAATCTCTCCCTTGCTTTGGTTTGACCCCAAATTCAACCCATGATTGAGTGTTTTTAAGCCCAATGTGATGAGACCCTGTTGTGGATTTGAACCCCCGGTCTTTATTCATCCTGTTTAACCAAATGGAGAATTTGTATGAACCAATAATTTGTTGGTTTAGAAGAGGTCTCACAGCTGTTTACTTGGGGTCATCTAACCCTCACATGAGACTGAATATGAGAACTGGACTAACTGACCCCTCCCCCTGGCGTTCCAAACAGGAAGTACCCGCTGGTTCCAAGAATTCAACATTCTTTAGGCTTCTATAGAGAATCAAACAGCTATTAGTCAGTCATTCTATTTGTCAGAATAACCATTCTTACTCTGATACATTTTTTAACATGTTCTTGCTAATCCTATTTTCTCATGACATATTTTCTTTATCTTAAGTATCTTAAGTTATAAACTGACCAGTTAGAAGCCTCAATAAAATTAACTGCTCTGGCGTTGAATATTTGATTGATAGATTCCCTTGAGACTACTTTCAAGTAGTAGCATTCTAACAAGCTCCCGCCTGATTGGTGAGAGTGGTTGCCATAGAAATATTGACTCAGACCGATTTAGACCAATCACTGCTTGTCTGGCTCCAACATGGCGGCAGCTGTGCTGCAAAAAAAAAAAAAAAAAAAGAATGAATTGGCTTAATTTCATCTGAACCAAAATGAAGATGGATGACATCATACTCACTCAGTCCAGTTCTCTTATACAGTAACGTGAGAAACGTAAAACTCCAGGCAACAGTTTTTCTTTTGGTTTTTAAGCTTTCTGTCTAAAGTGTGACCTTTGAAAAAAAAAATTGCGCTCATGTCCTAAGTTACTTCCTGAGTTTGGCTTGATTCCTTGTGTTTGTATTCATTTAGCTATGTAAACAGTAGTGACTCTAATTGATGAAGGTCCCCAGATCTATTCCTGGTGGAACTCCTTAAAGAATGCATTAAACATCTGAGGACTTCATATAGTGCTTTGACTTCCTACCATTTTTTTTTTTTTTTTGCAACTTTCTTGTTTGATAGAAAAACGGTGAAACCCACTGTAGACTGAATGGGGTCTCCTTTACCGTATAAAATCACACAATCTGTTCGTCAGAGGAAAATTGATACGGTTTGTTACTGCAGACTCAAATCCTTCCTTCTTCAACATCCTTTTTCTGCCAGCAGGCTTTGGACATTATGCAAAATAATTTGTGTCATATGCGTATCTGACTTGACCCTCTGCAGTTTTGACAGCAGCCTTGACATGCGCTGTGACATTTCCACCACAAACAGAAGCTTTGTTCTGGATTGGAGCTTCATCGCTGCGCTCTAGCTTCTGAACAAAGACTGCACAAACACCATAAACAGAAAGATCTGAAATGTCTTCCGATGAGGCTCTGGCTCCACCACGATGTCATAAAACCAGTTCTGTCTCTGTGTTTCAGCACATGTTGAACTTTCACATGACCGCTGTCCTGAATTTGACTTCTGAAGCATGAAAACTCTTTCATGAGCCTTACGGATTGATCTCCACAAGAAGAGCATCCATCAGTTTATCTGTTTTTACTTGATTTTACATCCAATCAGGCAAAAGTCTCTACTCTGGACCAAACCTTCACATATACAGTTCAACAAATACCAAATGTTTTCTGCTGGGGCGCCATTTTAGATCCACTCCAATAAAAAAGTGTTTTTTATCACGGCTTTGTGGCATTTTTCTGATAATGAAAGACATGTAAAGAAAATTAAGCTTAAAATTGCATTTCTGAGTATTTCTTTATTACTTTATTCAATTTCTTATGAATCAGGAGCAGATGAAAAAATGTTCTTTGAAAAAGATTGTATGTGTGGTGTTTTACAATATATTCAAAAGAGGATCGGAGTGTAAATCTAAAGGCTTTGAACAAACCACAGGTCTCAAACTGATGTGAGAGTTTAGTGTGCAGCAGAGCATGATGGACCCAACAACGTTTTCATGTGTTTTGTAACCTTGGAGAAGTCTCCTCATGGTGGTACCCCCAACAGAAATCATCCTATCTTCCTCCTTCCTGGCTCTCCAGCATTCCCAGGATTCTTATCCTGGATAAGGATTACTTGTTCAGAGCCTGGGATGGCTGGAAATCACTCAGAGAGCAGCCTTAGAGAAGGAACAGGAGTTTCCTCTGAAACTTCATCCAGATCTTTCATTCTTGGTTCCCCATCGTTCCTGCACACAGGAACTACACTAATAAAGATCCACTCTCCGTTGATACATTTCATATTTGAAATTACAAATTTTCCCTAAGATTAGTAGAAATAAAATTAAGTTGCTTATAAAATTGTGGCAGGAATAGATTTGGTCCACCAGAACGGGACTCATTTGGGGCCAAAAAAAAAACAAAAAAAAACAGCCTTTATCTGTCAGATGCTCTCTATTCTTATTCATTGAAAGAATCTTCAAGTAATCTTAGAAGATCTTGACAGAATTTCTACAGACATGGTCTAGCTTATCTACACCATCAGAAGTCTGCACAAGCCTTTGTACTTTCACGTGTCCTCATTAGAATAAAGGTCAAAATGAAATGTGCCGAGAGTCAACAAAAATGCTAACTGCACAAAATTTAAATAAATATAGTGTGGAATGTTTGACCCTCCCTCCTGCAAACTTTTGCTAAAACCTCTGTGGAAGTTTGTGTGGTGTCATCCAGTGTCATTTTAAATGAAGTTTGTTGGTATTTTTCCAAAACCTTAACTGACCTGCAGAAGCACAGAGATGCTTGTCTTTGTGGACAATCTTTTCTTCTTTCTGTAACAGGATACTTTTAAGTTGTTGAATGATTTTTTTTACTATTTTGATGGTAGAACATGACAGGATCCTTCAAATATTTTAACGTGACATTGGTTTTTTTGTTTGCGTGATGGCCACAGATCCACCTGTAGTGTTTGTTGTTCATCATGAAACCCTCATTGGGAATTCAACATTTTCAAAAATTAATAAAGAATTATATGAGTAAACAAAAAGTGAATAAGATAAGAATCAAAGTTTTAAAGGAAAAAAGTTTAAAGCAGGAATCTGTCTGGATGGAAAATCTACTGTATTTTATTCCCTTCCCTTAAGTCCTCAGAGGTCAAATCAGTTCTTTAACTTTTGTTTTTTTATTCTGCAAAAGGAAGTATTCATATTTTAAAGTGTGATCGTTGGCAGGCAGATTCACACTTCAGGAGGAAGTCTGGAAAATTGGTTTGGTCCAGTTTACACACCTCCTTCATGGTTTCATGACCAGTTGTGACCTTTATGATAATCCAAAGATTGGAACCACATTGAACGATTACATTTTACTGTTTATGTCTGTAGTTTTAATCACAATTCTCTTCCAAATATGTGCTGTTATTTTAATAAAAATCTTCCGCAGCTGCAGTCATGCTCTCATCCTCTCTGACCACTTCCGCTGCAGTTAGTCCTCCTGTAACTGAACTTCTTCTCTCTATTCCATGTGTTGCTACTTAATTGGTAAATATGATGATTTCTAAAATTAGAACTTCTTCATGTCAGATTGTTTTATTGCTTCTCTTTCTGATATAATTCAATTGCTGTTTGAATAAATGGACTTTTCTCCAACATTTTTCTTTTATAGAAATGAACCACACTTTGGAAGGAACAACTCTGGAAACCGCTCAGGTAATTCACTGCCTACTTCACCCCGTAACCATAAAAACACATTCTGATCAAACTCTGCTCTGAAAAATGAAGCTCTGATCGAGCAAAGTTTGATCTGGATGTGTAATTTTGTTTCTAATGCACAGAAACTGCAAAGACTGTGTTCTGCGTGTTGCATCTGCAAACGTCTGTGTCAGAGACATCACTCCTGGAGGCTTCCTGTAAACTTACAACAAACAGCACAAACAGACAAAATGAAACATAAAAAGCTCTTTGATTTGTTCTAAAAAAAAAAAAATACTGGGAATACTGGCTAAAGCTCAGCTTAAACCTTCAGTTCCTGCAGTTCCACCAAAAACCACTGGGGGAAGGTTTCATAAGGGAGCATTTCCCATCGACTCCCATGTGATCAAGTCTCATTTTACACCAAAAATCAGCACATTTAGTCAATGAATATTGCTCTTTTTTTAGGCCTCACAGATGTTGGATGGGGATATTTTTTTTTCAGATAATTTCATTTTGCTCGAGCTTACATTTGCTAATTTTTAGGGGCCTGTCTATTTACAGACAGGTGGGCGACCTAAGAGGGCAGCACAGTTTACATTGTTCTGTCCAACTGATGTTTTGCAGGTGTGTAAAGTGAACTATGCAGCTTTCTTACTTCAGGAGTTAAATTTATTATCAGGCAGAATTTAAGGAGCAATGTTAGAGATTATCTGTCCACGGTTAAACCTGGAACCTTGACTGTGGAAGCTCAAAGATGAGTTAAAAAACAAAAACACGATTGCTGACTGAATTGAGGTCATCTAGGTTTTTTTCAAGTAATAAAATAAAAATTCTAACCTAAAAAGTTTTTCAACTTAAAATGGGAAATGAAAGAACAAAACGAATGATGCACGGATTGAACCTTAAAATAAAGATTTAATGGATGAACTTTCCACATAACCTAGAAATTTCTGTTTGTTTTCATTCACATTTTAGCGTCCTCGTTCTCCAGCGTCCTACAAAGCTGTCACCTGATTCTCAAAGTTTCTATTTTAAAGAAAATCTGTCAAGAAGCTTTTTTTGTTTTTTAAATGTCAAAATTTTTAGTGAGGCTTTAAAAAAAGGAATTAAATTTTTTTTTCTGTCACACCTGAAATGACCTAAAACGGTTTGACTGATTCACAACATGAGGAAATAGACACAGAAAGTACTGAAGGTTATAGGAGGTGCTGTTCAGCAGTGTTTTGCTGTCTTTTTTTCAAAAATGTGATTTGTTCAAACTTTTCTAGCTGCTAAAGTCAAGTTATAAACTCAAGAGGCTGATTAATGAAAGTAAAATCCATCCTTCTAGATTGATTTAACAAAAAATTCTCCTTTTCCCCAGTTTGCAAGCAATACTGTTAACTTTGCTTTCAATCGATTTACTTGTAGCCATTAGCTAATATCTTAACGTAAATAAATATTTTAATGACATATCAAACCAACTAAAGTGACAGATTCTTCACTCCCTAACAAGCATCTCGGATGTCGGCATGTCTGAAACAATGAAGATCCAGCTGTTTGGTTTGGAGGATCACACATGTGAGTAAAGTATCTCAGACAGTTAGCATTTGTAGCCTCCAGGTGTTCAGATGCGTCGCAGCGCTGCCAGCTTTCAGAGACCAAGAACCAAAGGCAAACAAGACAGACGCTCCTTTGAGGCCGCAGCCCTGATGCCTTTCACATGACTGAGGGGAACAGCAGAAGATGGAGAGATAAGTGGAGAGAGAGAGAGAGAGACGCTCAGCCATGTTCCCATGAGCTGATCCAGTTATCCTCCATAAATTCAATCAGCAAAACATGAGAAAATTTAGAATGTAAGAGCAGAGAGTAGGGAGGCAAAAGGCAGAAAACACAGAGGCAAGGGAGATGACATAGAAACTCAAACAACAGAAATGCTAAACTCGAAGGAAGCAAAGATGCTTTTACATGTCCGACCCATGAGAAATAGTCACGTGAAACGCTACAGCTCCGTAAAAAATAAACAACCAGCAACAAATAAAGAGCAAAAATGTCTTTAACAGTGATTCAGAAAACCAAAATACAACTACATTCAGTGATGTGATTTTTTTAAACTTTTGTTTTTATTTAGCTCTTGTTACACTTTCTAATTAATTTATTTTTCCCAAGTTATACCCAAATTACAAATGTATTTACCACATAGCATTAAAAAATCAACGCTTTTCCTAAAATAAAAGCTTAAAAAAGGGTTAATCAAGCAGCTCCTTCTGTCTTGCTTCTTAAAAAAATAAAAATTACGAGACAAATTTTCGTTCAAACGAACACATGTGTAAAGGCTGGATGGTTCGTGTAGGACGGGCGTACAAGAAATCAGGGTTTGTTTCCAGGGGGTGTGATGGACTGGATGCATTGTGGATCTTTAGGCAAGACCCTTAATGCTACTACCTACCTATGTAGCAACTGGGAGTCAAAAACTGGGTCTGCCTGTGCCCGTTCCCAGCCCAGATAAAGTACAGGGTTGTGTCAGGAAGGGCATCCGCCAAAAAACTGCCAAACCAAAAGTGTGGATCAGTGGAAGTTGATTCACTGTGGCGGATCCCTCAAGGAGATATGCCAGAGGGTGAACAACAACAACAACATACAGTATGTGAAGAGACCTGAAGACCTATAGTCCTTTTATGCTGCTGTGTCTTGGGGCCATCCATAATCATCTCAAAACTTCCTTTGGATATCCTCGACACGTGTGCTGGTTTCATCAGAATTTTTTTAAACACGTTTTGAGTCTCATAAGACATTCTTTTTTTTTTTTTAATGGTTTCTCTCGCTGTGATGTCATTATTTTTGGAAAAAGGGGTCGTCACCATGCCTAAAATTCATTTTCACCAGGTACTAGATGTACAGATATTTTAGTTAATTTTTGAGAGTGTGGTCACCCAACAGCACAGTAAAAAAGAAGACTATCTGGTCCTTACTGTAGGACATAAATACTCAGACACTGAGAACTAACATGCTTTAAGTTTGTAATGAAGCTTGCTTTAAAAAGAAAATTTTAAACTTAACACTTGCTCCGTGTGCCACAGCTGCAGGGCCTGCTGGTGGAGCTGCGCGAGGGGCTGCAGACCGCTCTGACAGAGCTGAGCGAGCTGCGCAAGAGGGACCACAATCTGGAGGAGAAGCTGCAGGCCCATCAGACAGACGCTGACGATAAGATAATGAGCCTGAAGAACTCGCTCAACACATTCAAGGTGCCATCAACACACGAGACTCCTATTAAAAAAAAAAAAAAAAAACACCACGCCGCACACACATTCTATTCCTGTAGGAGAGCAGCAGCCTCTGCTACACAATTTAGAGCATCTGACTGGAACCAAACTAATCGAGTTTTCTGTGGTCTCCATTTTCTGACCCACTTCAATGACAATGTTGATGTTTTTGACATGTTCTTGTAGCATTTTTCTAATGATGGATGACATATAGTGAGAAGATTAAGCTGAAAATTGGAAAAAGATTATTTTTGCGATGTGAAAAATTCTGAAGGCCACAAGCTCCAATTCTTGCACCGAACTATATGGTTGGATAACTCCAAATTTTCCCACTATTTTTGTTGCACCAGTAATGTTTGGTTGGGGTGTGAGGGGCTGTAAGCTAGTGGGAAAGAGTGTAAACAGAGAACTCTCAGCAACAGAGAGACTCTTCCCACAAATATAGTATAGACTCTTTTGGTGTTTTGAAGAAGAAGAACTGTCTGCAGGTGATGTGGGCCACACTGATGTTTGATGTTCCTGACAGGAGGAGCTGGGCGTGGCGTTGTTCCATATTAAGGAAGTGTCCAGCAGACAGAGGGACACGCAGCGGCTGGTGGAAGTTCTGCAGTCAGAGCACGTCATCGCTCTTCCTCACAGGTACGACTAGGTTTGATCCTACCTAAACCTCAGAGGCCTGAGATAAACACTGTCACAAATGCAGCAGGAAGAGCTCCAGGGCGGATGTGCTGACTGTGGCTGACCAGCACATCTGTGCGCCCGGCCAATCAGAGCTCAGCGTGTTCCAGCACTCGTTCCCCACTCTGCCGCTCAGCGAGTCTCCACAGAGGAGCACAAACTCCACTCAGAGTGAGTGTCGGCCTCCAGCTTCCCAAGACGTGACGGAGTAGCAGTGTTAACCTGATGTTTCTGCTGCAGCCTCCGCCTCTGAACAGGAGACGCAGCACCAGATGAGCTGCTCCTCCAGGTCTCCTGTGTGGGAAGATAGGGGCAGCAGGGATGAGACGGACGTCCAGGAATGTCCGCCTGAGAACAGTGAGAGATGCTCACACACAGCATCAAAACAACAACTGCTTTAAAACCCTCTGAGGTGGAGAAGCTTCATTTAGGAGTAAATACATGCAGGACCAGACTCACTAAATTAGTCCTACAAGCATCTGTTTGGTATAAACAACATTTGCAACAATAATTTGGCATCAATTTTCAAAGTTACTACTTTAACTAAAAGGCAGATTACACCATATTTTGTTATCCGTAATTGTTTGGCCTTATTCAGCTTTTACTTAATAGTCTTTACTAGGCTTTCAGACTATTTATTGTTTTCTTCTGTTTATTTTTAATTACAAACTCGACACATTGAATGCATCTTCTTTAGTTAATTTTTCCTTAATTCTCTTGAATTTAAACTTCTGTTTTTCAATTATCAGTTTTACTTTTTTATTCAGTTGTGAAACATAATTGTTTATGCTCAGAGCAACATTTTGTATTTTAATTTAGACTTTTTTCACAATTTTTGTCTTATTTTTCTTCTGTTTTAATCTTTATTCTATGTCACTCATGTATCTTTTAGTTTTTATGTTTCATAATCTATTGTTTTGCGTAATTCTACTTCTTTTTTGCGTCAACATTGTTGGCCAATAATGGATTTTAATCAGCGTTTTATTTTACATTTATCATTTTTTAAATGTTTTTGAGTTTTTTGTTTGAGTTTTATTATTTATTTATTTATTTATTTATTTATTTATTTATTTATTATTTTTATTTATTTTTATTTATTTATTTCCCCCCTTCCTTTTTTTTATTTTTTTTTTTGTTTGTCTACTTCTGCATTATTTTACTTACTACATTTTCTGCAATGAGATGATCCTAGGAGTGTCACAGGGTGTCTTTTATTTTGAAAGGAAGTCATTTTAACCTCTCTCAAAGGTTATAAACTACATCATACTTTAAAAAGGTAATTTTATCTTTATGTTGATGTGTTATTCATACAAAAAAAAACAGCAATTAATTTATATTTCATAATAGTTGGAATAACATTGATAAAAAATAAGTTCCTTATTTTTCTAACGGATGAAGTGAGACTTTGTGGTTGTGATCAGCGAGAACCCTAAGGGCTCCTTCAGTGTTGAAGGTTGCTGATCTCTGGTCTAAGTGATCCATCCATTTTCTAAACCCTTTTTGGGGTTTACAACCACACACACATTCACACCTAGGGAACCAATTAACCTATGAAGCATGTTTTTGGACATCCGGAAGCCGGAGTCCCCGGAGAAAACCCGCAGAGCATGTCAGCTCGACACAGAAAAGTCCCCCGTTGGTGATTCTGTTTTAGGTCCACCAGCAGGGAATAGAACCACGGGCCTTGTTGCTGTAAGGCAAGAGCGCTAACCACTGCATTGCCAGGTCTAAGTGATCATTATGTGAAATGTGCTCTAACATTTCAGCATGTTTTAGCATCCTTCTGATCTTTGTTTTTCTTTTTTTGCACAGTTGTACGACAATTTCACAATATATATTTCATATATAAATTACAAGAAAATTCTGTACACTTATTGGATTTATTAAAAATTCAATCATTTGTAATTACATGTATCTGCTTGTGATTTATCTTCATTGTTTATTTTATTTGACTCAATCAGGAGTTAGAAGTTTGGTGTTGTTTGAACAGTTGGATTCCTGCTTGTTCGGTTGTGTGCAGATAAGAGGCAGAGGGCGGCTCTGGAGCTGCTGGAGTCCGAGAGAGTCTACGTGTCTCATCTGTCCCTCTTACTGAAGGCCAACATCTCCTTCAATGGTTCAGAAGCTCTGACCACTAAGGACAAACGGTGAGATGCCATGTTTAGAGACCAACTGATGAAAATCAATCTGGAGCGTTAGTTCATGAGTGAAACTGCTCCCCCATCATTCATCACTGAGGGTTTGATCAGGAAGATGTTCTACAACACAAAGTTGATATTTTTTTAGGTGGATTTTGATCTGCAGAATGAACTAGTAAGCCTGTCCTGAGGAACATCAACATACTACAGAACTCCAGATTCCACATGGGGTTTCTTATCTAATTTGGGAGATTTCAGCCAAGGACAACAGGAAATAGATAAATCAAATAAAGCAGACTATTAACACTGGAAAGAAAATGCTCTTTTAAACAGGACTCTGCCTGTTAATGCGATCAGTGCTCGGCTTTGTCGCACGTGCTACCAATGAGCTGAAGCCTCCCAGGAAGTGAACTCTGACTGGCAGGTTTATGAGGTCAGGGCGTCCGACTCTCAGGGACTTGAACGCTCGTCCTCCCACGACGCTGAGAATTCATTGTTCTTTTTTCTTTGTGTTCCTTTCTCAGTCCGTTTCCCAGCTCTTTAAGGTTCCTGATCCAGCAGCATCTCGAGCTCCTCCACACACTCCAGGAACGTGTGCTCAAGTGTCAGTGGAAAGGCATCATGGGAGATGTATTCATGAGACTCACCAGTAAGGAGGTAAGACGTGAAGGTTTAGCGTTGTGCTCCTGCTTCCTGATCACTGTGGTCTCCTGCTTTGGTTGTGATAAGTTCTTAGAGCTCACTCAATTCCCGAAGTCCAAGTAAACTCAGAGTTCATGGATTCAACAAGCCCCCTGTTTTTTCTCAATTTTTCTGACTAAACAGAGACTTTTGGGTAAAAAAAAATGCATATTTTTAAACCAGGTTGTAGCAGAACATTTATCAAAAACGGTGGTGCTGCTTTTTATTTTGTTTTTTTTCTTTTGGTTTGATGCAACGTCAGAATAAAGTCCACGTTTGAACAATTTCTCTATTGCATCATCTCCAACTAACTTCTAAACCTGCTGTATGCCTTTTGGGGTCACGGGGTTGCTGGAGCCTATCCCAGTCACTGTTGGGTGATAGCGGGGTCACCCAACTGCACCCCTGTGCACCCACTGGGGAGCAATAATTTTCCCAAAAACAGAACGTATAACAAAAGAACTTTGCTCTGGGTAATCAAAAGAATGAAAGCTTCATGACTCGAGAGCTCAAAGATGTGAAGATGAGCAACGTATGCAACAACCGGGAGTTTATCCCTGCACGAGCAAGCCTGGTTTTAATGATCGATGTTTCAAGCATCTATTATGAGCTAAATCTGGACATTACAGTCCATCTCTGACATAACAGGAGACAACACTGGCTAAAACTGTTTAATCATAAATAAAAGACTGCTGTAAACACTTTTATAATTGATCAAAAGGTAATTATAGTGGAACTTAAACATGATTTGATAAAAAACACAAAGGTCTTCACTGTTTCAGAGTGATTTCTTGGACTTCTACGTGTCGTACCTGAAGGAGCTTCCAGACTGTCTGTCCGTCGTCACCATGCTGGCCTCCAGCTCCTCCAAGTCCTCAGCTTTTTTGGAGGTGACAAACAGAGTAACTGTAAAATGCTGCTTCCTGAAAGCCTCCACCTGCTGCACTCACCTTTTATGTTCTCCATCTGTGCTGACCCACGTTCTGATGGGCCACCATCAGAGTGACATCATTGGAGATGAATCCAAACCTTCACTTCACACGCTGCTCCTTCAGCCTGTCCAGAGGATCCCAGAGTACCTACTGCTGCTCCAGGTGACGCTACTTTTCAAAACAATTTTGCCAAAAAACGTTGGACGTGTGTCCATCGTTATGTTCTGCTCGAGTGAAGCCTTTCTAGAGTAGAGAATTAAACTGCCATTGGAATGTATTCAAATACCTTTGTAATGGATTTTTCAATAAGGGGTGGCTGTGGTGCAGCACTGGGGCTGTCGTCTCCTGATTGGAAGATTGCAGGTTTGATTCCCGCCTTGCCCGCCCATGTGTCCAAGTGTCCTTGGGCAAGACACTCTGGTGGAGGGTTGGCGCCAGTGTTCAGCAATGGTAGTGTTTGCAGTATTAATACACACATCAGTGTTGGAATGTGTGTGAATGGGTCTGTGACTGGAAAGCGCTTTGGGCCTTCAGGGAAGGTAGAAAATTGTTTATAAGTATACGCTATTTACCATAAATTTCAAATATAGCCACAAATATAGTCATAAATATATATACATTTAACATTTTTTTAGATGAAGAAGTAGTGGTCCTATAATGGAGCCTTGTGGTGCTCCCTTTTTGATTGTGTTACCACCAATAATCAATCCATCTTATTCCGACTGTACCTGTGCTGTTGCATATTGCAATTTCCCCACTGTGGGACTACTAAAGGTTTTCTTATCTTATTTTCATTTTTTTTTTCCTTGCCGCTTTATCCCTTTTGAGGTCGTGGGGATGCCAGAGCCTATCCCGGCTGCTGATGGGCGAAGGCAGGGTTTACCCTGGACAGTTCGCCAGTCTGTCGCAGGGCATTATCTTATTTTATCTTGGATTTCAAATGCTTTTTCTTTAATGTTTTTTTTTCTCCAGATGTGGCAAAACTTTTATATTTTAATTTTTTTATGTTCCAGAGCAGCACCAATTTAAAATGTCAAATATCAAACCTTTGGCAAGCTAGTTGGTGAAAAAAGCTCAATGCAAAATGTGTGGTTTTCTTTGGTAAAATGTTCTTGTTTTGATTTATTAAGTTAATTAGATGATTTTCACAAAAAAAATCTAGTCTGTTTTTTATTCACTACGCTGAAAAAAACTGCATTAATTCTTAGTTTATTGGCAGATTTTCTTCAAATAAGAAGAAGACTCTGCTAATTAGATAAGAAAAACGGATAAAAACTCTGATTTTAAGAGAAAATTCTAGTAACTTAGACGTTTTAAAAGAAAATAAGATTATTTTGCTGTTGAAAAACTTTCTTGATGAGAAGATTTTTTGTGCAAGACAGAAACTAATTCATTCTTGAATTGAGGGTCTTTCACTTTTTGCAATGCATAATCTTAAACGGATTAAACTCGGTCGTCTCTTGACCTTTCTCTGGCCTTCACTTTGGACGCAGGGCCTCCTGAGGCACACGGATGCCGAGCATCCGGATTATTACCTGCTGGTGGTCTGCATCCAGCAGTTCCGGTCCTTCACGGCGCAGTATCACCATTTGCTCCAGCACAACCAGGAGCTCCTGCTGCTCAATCGCAAGGAGGTGAAGAGGTCAGGAGCCACACCAAAGGCTTTCTCCCAGCAGGAGTCTATGAGGAGTCCTAACTGAGCTGTTCTCCACCTGCAGGTCTACCATGAAGCAGCTGTTAAAGACGGTGGAGAGCGGGATTCAAACCAACAACATCGGCTCCCCGTACCCAGGCAGCGGTGCGATGCTGTGAGTGTCGACACGTCCTTTAACTCCGCCCTTCCCTCTGGATGCTGTCTGCTCAAACCGGACGTGTTCCTCACAGGGAGCACGCCAACATGGTCAGACGCAGGAAGCAGTGTCTGCTGGAGCAGATCCAGTCCCACAGTTTCCAGACCTGGGACTGCGACCAGGATTCGGAAAACCGCTATGACGCGGACTGGCCGACCCAGCTGCCTTTTCTTGGCTCTGATCCGGACCCCCGGAACCAGAAACTGACAGGTCAATAAGGGCGGGAGACACTGGCCGGGAGACTGCTGGTTTAATTCTCCTAAACACTTGTGCTGAAAATACAGTTTAACACATCAGGAGATTCAAAGCTTCAGTACAAGTTTAACCAAAGTTATTAACGAATCACCAGCGGGGGCCAACATGTTTGAGTAAAATCCTGTTCCTCCTATAGTAAACAACAACAACAAAAACAGACTTTTATTGAGGCCAGATGCTTTCAAAATAAAAGACAGAAATGTAGAATCTGATACTTAATTTAAAATGCCAGTAAATGTAATATAATCAATTGATTTCTCAAGATAAAATCATTTATTTATGACTTTTAGTCATTTTTATTTACTTTACATATGAAACTGTGGCACTTTTTTTTATATTTAAAAAAATCTAAATACAATTCACTGAAATAAAAATGATATGAATTCTGACAAGTATTGTTTTAAAACTTTTGTCAAAGATAGTTTCCATTTGTGTTCCCTGAATTATTTTTATGATTTTTTTCTATTGAAAACAAAAAAGATGCTTGCTTTACATTAATGACTCTTCCAATAGAAAATAATATGCATACATATATATTTTTGTTGATGTTTGATAGTTGATTGTATTCTTTTTTTAATGAAAAATAATCTGCACATTTTGTTTGAATTTTAATAATAGATCTGCATACGCAATGACAAAGTCTGAAATAGAGTATTATCTACTTAAATAGTTTTAAATAGTAATAATAAATATAGATACAATAGTAAATAATAAAAAGATTGTTAAAATATAAAATAAATTTATAAATGTGAAAAAATCTCTATTTACTTCAGATTTTGTTTGTATATTAAAAAGCACATCACAAAAAAGGATTTTAAGGGTTTAATTTTGATTCACGTCAACCTTTGACCTCCAGGCCTCGGCAGCATCCCAGAGGCTGACATGTCTGACCGGTCCACGCCGGGCCAGCACCACCTTCCGTCCAGACCTGCGGAGTTCCGTCAGGTTCAGCCCGGCTCAGCTCTGGCCGACGCGCTCGGGGAGTTCCTCCTCCCTCCAGACCCCCCGGGGATGGAAAGTCTCTACGATGAGGATGGAGGCTCCCTCCAGGATGCTCCTCTGTTCGACCGCTGCTCCTCTGCCTCTTCAGACTCCTCCATCGACATTGCGTTCGTGAAATGCCCCAAAGGCCCTTCGGCGTCGCATCACGCCATCGCAACCAATGTTCCCACAAACCGCAACGTCTTTGGCAACGGCGGAAACCAAGGAAACGGTTTCAGCAAATCAGCCAGCAGGGGCTGTGTTTCCCCTGATGAAACTGTGATGACACGCCGCAATCTGCACCGCCCCTTCAAGCAAGCCAGCGCAAAAGCAAGGTAAGGCTGTTTATCAGAGCTCCTCTGATGGAACTTCAGAGGATTAACATTAACTTCCTCTCTGTGGTCCAGTCACTGAATGGCCTGCAGATGGAGAACACGGTGAGTTTGGATGCTGGACTGTCTGACCACATGCAGAAGGTGGGAATGGGCAGCCACGCCAAGCTGGAGCGTCAGGGCAGTAAGGGCAGCAAAGGATGCTCCACCCCGTCTCATAAAATCCACAGTCCACTCAGCAACGCCGACAAACAGAGCACTGACCTTCACGGACTGCTCAGCATTGTGAGTTTATGAAATTCTAGAAAAGGGGAGTCCAAATCTAGGCCTCGAGGGCCGGCCTCCTGCCTTGTCTGCTGCTGATTACCTGGATCAGGTGTTTTGCCAATAAAAATCTCCAATGGCAGGTCGAGGCTTGGATTTGAACACCACTGTTTTAGAAAAACAAATTCTGTTGTAGGATTCT
The DNA here is from genome assembly GCA_003999625.1 of Oryzias javanicus. Taxonomy (NCBI): domain Eukaryota; kingdom Metazoa; phylum Chordata; class Actinopteri; order Beloniformes; family Adrianichthyidae; genus Oryzias; species Oryzias javanicus. The sequence goes on along the minus strand of CM012451.1, from coordinate 8,060,349 downwards.
GGGTTTTGCAGATCCTTTTTTTTAAGTGTAAGTGAAGTTGTGCTGACTCCCTCCAGGACTCTAGTATTCAGTCATGGGGGGATGAATCCAAGTGGAGGATGGAGGAGAACCACACCTCCTTCAGTGAGAGGAGTCGCAAGGACAAGGGAGGTTTCAGGAGCTCCTTCAAGAAACTCTTCAAGAAAAAGTAAGGACATGAGTGGAAGCTGAAAAAACAAAGTAAAAGCAGTGAAGGTCAAAATGAGCTTATGTCAGGTTCATTTAGAACATTCCGCTTGAAGCATTGACTGTATATGAGAACTGGAGTTCCAAACATGAAGTACCCGCTGGTTCCAAGAAACCAAAATCCCATAAACTTTTATAGAGAAATAAACAGTTATTACTCAGTCATTCTGTTTTTCAGAAAAACAATTTTTAATCTGATATCTTTTAAACATACTCTTGAAAATACTATTTAATTAAATTATATTTTTCAGTAGTGAAAGATATTCAAGTTATAAACTGACCAATCAGATGCCTCAACAAAAGTAGGTGGTCTCACGTTCAAAACGTTTGATTGACAGATGCTTTCAAGTGGTAGGGGTGTGGCCTTCCATCAGGCTCAATCCTGATTTGTGAGAGTGGTTGCCATAGAAATAATGGCTTTGACTAATTCGAACCAATCACTGCCTCCCAAGGACGTCTGACTACAACATGGCAATGTCCGAATCGCAAAAAATTTGCTATTGAATTGTCTAAATTTGGTTGGAACCGTAAACCATTTTTTAAAAATGTGACATCACACTCACTCAGTTCAGTTCTCATATACAGTCACTGGTTTAAGTCACAAACACACTGATGACTGTAATTGTTTATGAACTAGTTACTATCTTAGAATCACTTTAGCATGACATTAATAGAGGAAAAACTTAACTTACTGTACTATACTAACTAAATTTACTTACTATACTATACTATACTTTAATATATATTCTATACTTTATAATCTATACATTTGATCCAAAATGAACCAGTTCTATTTTGAAGCCTTTGCCGATGTAATGCACGTATTTTTTAACATCTGGACAACTCTGACTCCTTGTTCTCCTCCTCATGTCCAAAGAGCTGAAGCTCGTGTTTACTGGAATCAGAAAACATAAACAAATAACTGCTTTTCTCAGCAACCTCTAGCATTTTGTAAAAAATATTAAACTGATAATCTCCCCTGGTTGGCACAGTCAGGGTAGAACCAAAGACTGAAGCTAAGACAGGCCAAAGACTGACATCATCGTGCTCCATTGCCAACATTAGATGGTGCAGGCTTTGTTTGAACCAACATTTAGAGTAAAGGCAGAAAATATAAGACATTTGCATTTGCTGATGATTGAATGTTTTAGCTAAACACCAGTCTTTCTGGCTTCGAGCTTACTCGCTCTGCTTCTGCTCGACTCTTAAATTTTGGCAGCACTTATCCTGATGATGCTGCAACTTATGAGCTGAAATAGAAACAATTTGTAAGAAAATATATAAAACCTATTTGTCAGTCCCAGACTCTGGAAGTTTTCTTGATCTGTAATGTTCATCCCAGCTTTTTATGTAGCCAACCTTTCGTTGCCATGGTGATATATTTAGGATCATTGCTGCCCAAAATCTCACCATACATGGCTCCATTCATCCTTTACTGAATACAGATCAATCATTGTCTGCTTTGCTGAAAAGCAGCTCCAAACCATGATGATTCCACCCCCATGCTCAACATGATGTCCTTAGGACGCAACTTGGGATTCTTCTCCCTCCAAACATGACGAATGGCATTTATACCAGAATGTTCTAAATTGTTCTCATCTGATCACATGACCCGCTCCCAAGCTACTTAAAGAAGAAGTAACAGATCTGTGAGGGACGGAATCTTGTAGTCTGTGAGGGCTACACATTTATTTTCAGCACCTTTTGACCAATAAATGCTTTGGAGCTACTGAAAAAAGTACGTATAAAAACACAAACATTTAAGCTCCGCCTCCTTTAGATAAATGTGAACAAATATAGTTGCACTATGTGATTACAGGAAGTTACCATTCTTGTTTCTGTGGATATAGGCCTCCCCCCATCAAAAAGACTAAATAGATTTCAATAAGCCGGAAACAATGTCCACAGTTCATCCAACATGTGAGATGTTTAACCTTCTGTCTTCATCCAAGCAGGTCAGGTGATGAGAGGAAAGCAGGAGAAAAAACACCAGAGCATCAAACCAGCGGGGAACACGACACACCGGGGAAAAATCCAAAACTGATCCACCTTGAGATCAACCGCGGCACGGCGGTCTGACGTCCCTCTGAGTCATGTGTCAAAAACACTGAGTCATTCCATGGAAGTTTCCTCTAAATGTATAAATATGTCTGCAGACTTCAAACTGAGAGAAAGCACTTACGATTTAACTAAAAAAGATGATTTTACTTTGTTCATACACTTATGTTTCTTCATAACTAACATTTTCCTGTCTCTGCTCTTCATACTGGACTTTATCTGTAAGAGCTCAGGAAACATGAGGTTTTCTCTTTGCATTCCTGTTCTTTATGTATGGCACCTTTGTTGAGGATCAGCTGATGGAAAACTTATTCTGGATTTAGTTTTAAAAAAAAAGACTAATCAGACAAAGCATATATTTCTCCTGCTTTGTGTTAATGAAAAAGGAAATTAGACGTCTGAACAAATGTTTTCTTTATCCTGTCAGAAGAAAAAAAATTCATATTTGATGGTAACCTTCAAAAACTCTCTCTACACAAGATGTTTATAGTTTATCCCAGTTTCTGCCCTAATTCTTCATGTATACAAGATGGAAAAGGATTTGATTAAAATGAATGTAGAAACTAATTCATGACTATCATTCCATTTATGTGTGAACTTCTTTTTTTGTCCAAATACAGCACATAGGGTTTCAGTCACAGATTCTGAGTTGTTCCACTCAATATTCAGTCTGTTTCTATAATCTATGAGGAAAATTACTGAACTCTCATCTTTTTAAGGGGAAAAATTTGCAGTATCTGTGACTGAATACGTTTCTGCCCAACAAAACATCAATCAGCAGAGGTACAGGTCAGTGCTTGTCAAGATTTGTCAAAACCTTTTTTTTTTAATTGGTGTCAGAAAAAAGTTTTTTTTTTTTTTTTTAAACTTGTGTCAAACTCTTGAGCAGAGGTAAATCTGAAATAAGTTTTGAAATACAGCAGGATGTGAATGGATATGAACTCCACCTAAAATCAACATTTCAGATAAATTGTGAATAAAAACTGTTCAAATGTGTAAAACATTTATAGTATGATACGATAAATTTTGCTAAAGCTTGGTAGCAGCAACTTTAACTCCCAGAAATACAGACATACTTGTTAGACTTGAAATGTTTAAATTACTTACTTTGATGTTCAAGGCTTAAACATAGAAAATGCTTCAAAAGGAGAAAAAAAAAGTCAAAAACTGCTTTAAACATGAAAGTATTGTTATGTTCTTACATTCAGACAATGATCTCAAAGAACATTAGGCTTAGAAATGGCCTGTCTGGGCTTCCATAGAAACAGAAATTCAAATTTCAATATTTAAAAGCTCAAATTATTATTTAATATTATTATTATTTTGTTATGAATAACTAATAAGTTAAAATACTATTGTAAAATGTTTTTTTTTTCAATCAAAGTAAAAGAAAAGCAAAACCAGAAGCATAAAGAGGTCGATTGAAACAGTTGAAGTTCTGCAGCAGTTTATAAAACTCTATCAGACGAATATTCACACAAATATAAAATACTGAAGTAAAACACAAAATTCAGGTTTAAATCAGCACAAGACAAATTCTTTAGCTCCTTCCTTTTAATGTGTTAACCTGTCATTTCATAAATCTGTTACACTTCTGAAACAAAATATAGGCAATTATACAGTATGTAAAACAAACCCATTTTATTTTACAATATTTACATGTCATAACATGTATTGCATCGTCAAAACAAAAGACAAAAGGCGAAAGAACAAAGAGAACAGAGGCTCCGAGGACGCAACACCGCCAAAACAAGGTTTCAAACTTAACGCTGAGTCAACAGTATCCTGATGTTTACATTGTGGAGGAATTTTGGTCTAGATCTTTCCCAAAAAAGTGAAGCTGAATTAATTGATCAATCAGATTGATTTAAAAAGAAACGATGAATATTCTTCTAGATTTATTTCAACTGTTTGAAAACTCTGCAAATTTTAGTCACTTCACACATTTTTGATGTGTTTTAAATCCAATAGATGCTACTTTGAACTAAAGTCATTTATTTTTAAGTATTTTATTTTGTTTGGACACATTTTACTCTGATGTGTGATCAGTGAAGCATCTCCAGTGTGTTTTAACATCAGGGGGATAATTAAGAAATCAGAAAAATAAATGAAGTTTCCAGAGGTTTTTTTTTTTTTGTTTCTTCTTAAAGTCCAACTTTTTGAAAGTGAAACGAAACAGATAATTTACTGGGCGGTGGACAGGAAGTGATAAGGAAAAAGAAAAACTGAGTCACATGTTGCAGGAGAGCCACAGCAAGAGTCAGAACAAAAAAAAAAAAAAAAAAAATCAGAGTGATCCTCCCATCTGTGAGGAACGTCGTTGGGATTCTCCCACTGTTTTCCCTTCTTTCAAAGCCAAAGCGTCGAAGCGGGTCAGGATGTCCAGCCTTTAAAATAACAAATGGACTGTACTTGTATGTCTGACAGCTTTAGCTTCTCTGTGGACACTTATGAAGGACAGGTTAGCTCTAAACATCTGGAGATGCTCATCACAGCCAAAGATAGTGCTGGCCTCCTGCTGCAGACCCTCCACACACACGGCGAATTTACAAGCGTTCACTTTGATCTTTTTTTTACTTTTACAGAAGTCTGCGATTTAAAAAGCTGCAGCAGAAAAGGCTGAAGTCCAAACCCCCCACAGTTAGAAAGAAAAGGTTGTTAAAATGCTGCGGTTTACACAGAAACTCGGGAGGTTGCGTCCGTTTTTGCTGAAGTCCACACTGATGTGCTTCAGGAAGGATCTTTGTCAACACAGAATAAAGTGAATGAAAGGACGGGTTTAAATTAAATTCTCAATTTGTGAATGCTCACTCCAAAACACAAAGTTTCCAGTTTTTTAAAATAATTTGTATTTAAAATAATGGTTTAAAAATTAATATTTTAGTTTAGACGGCTGCCACAAACAAGAAAGTTTTGCTGTAAAAATCAAAACACTCCAGGGTGGGCGTGGCTTTTGAACGTATTTGAAAAGAGAAGTGCAAAAAATGATTTGAAGCACAGATCTTTGGGAAATAAAGATGATTATGGTTTAAATGGGAAGCCGAGGATTATCTGTGGTGATCTTTTTTATGAATTAATTCAACTTTTTTATCAACATTTATTTTTGATACTCAATAAAATCAACCTTAACCTTGTAACTTGTGATTTTTTGAAACCTCAAAATGCTACATTAGTGTAGATAGGGGCCTCAAACACATCAAATATGGACATTTAGAACTGAAAAGGCTTTAGTTTGGGCACATATTCATAGAAAGACCAGTCTAAACAAAGCTTTTATGGAAAACTTAGAAATATTTTTAAAAAAAAGATTCTTAAATATCAGGTTTTTTCTGATTTTTAAAGTAAAACGTGTATTTCTTATTTAAAACAATGAAAGAAATGATATAAAACATAGAAAAATGTAATGGATTAGGAACGCAACGACAAAAATGATGGAGAAATGTTTGAAATGGAAAATCCATTATTGTGGACAAAGTGTCATGATGAACTAGTTTAAAGCAAGGTGCACTGATCCTACAAGATAAAAACCAAACAAGTGCTCCAATCCATGTGAAATTTAGAAAATGAGTTAAATTGTTGTTGATAGAATCAGTGAAAATCCCATTTACTTTACACCAAGCATCATAAACCAAAGTGTAATCCACACTGGAATGTTTAGGAAGGTAGAACACCTACATTTAATTTAACTTTTTTGACTTAAGTTTGACTTTATACATAAAAAGAAAAAAATAAAATAAAATATAAAAAAACAAACAAAGAAAACCAACAGGTTATTGTAGGTTTTAGGCTTAAAACTAGCAGTTTGCTAATCAATAAAGCTGTAGACTAAGTTGAATGATGAAATGCATAAAAAACGACATGACATATAGCTTATGTTAAAAATAAAAAACAGTCACACAGCTCAAGTTTGAATAAACGATGTGATGGTTAAAAGTTCAGTTTTACTTTGAAAACAGGATCCTTTCATAAAAAAAATGTGCATTATATTTTACGTGTATGACCACTTTAATTATCCAGTATCTTTGTTTTAATAGATAATCAAAACTAATAATGGCACGTGGAGGAGGAGCTTAAATGATGCCAAGGATGCATCCTTTCAAAATAAATTTGCTCCAGTGTGGACAAAGCTTTAATTTATCTGTCAAATTTAGAAAATGAGTTTTTTAAGATGAAACTGACATTTGAGTAGAAGTACTTTTTTTGCATATTTTGGTGACCTAAAATACGGTGCGAGTCTCGTGAGGACTTTCTGTGTAAACGCAGCCTTTTCTTTTCCCTGCTGGCGCCTCATCAAAGCCCCTTTGATCCATAAACACAAACGGCGGATGTGTACACGGCGCTCCATGTCCACGCGCTCACATATGTTTTAATGACATCACATTTGTTCATGAAATACATTTCTCTTTGTGCAAACTTTTAACACCAGTGGTTTAATGCAAAATAAAAAAGGAAGCATTTAGGAACTGATTAAAACAGCATTTTAAAAAAAAAGAGAATCAAAACAAAAGAGTTTTAAACGGACAGACCTCTGCTGCCCCGACAACGGTCGCTACGGTGCAAACGAGCAGGAAGTGATGAAAGCGAGCAGCCGGGGTCCTCATGTCCGAACCCGCTCATCTCCACGCCGTCCACACAGACTCTTAGTGTTCTTCCAAAAATACTACATTATTAATATTACATTTATTTACAACAATTAAATAAAGGTTGGTTAAGCACTTGTGTGGTGATGGGTACTGGAGTAGTGACGGTGTTTTTACTTCTAAAAAGAATAACCAGGAACTAAAGGAGGAACGCCGTTCTGGTTGGTTGTTTACGTCATGCCACAATAAATAAAGGGACCGCTAAAAATGAAAAAAACAACAGGGAAGAGGAAAGGGAGGAAAAGTCTGCTGTGAGTCTTTAGCGTGAGTGGCCGTTTCAGCTCAGAGCAGATTTAGTGTTAACGAGAGCTCCGCTTTTTTTTTCCCAGAACAAAGTTGACCTTTGCCGGATGAGAATGGCGTCCACCTTCACGTGAACCGAGCTGGAGAGGGTTCACCTCCCAGTCAGAGAGAGTGGAGGTGGTCTGAGTGTATGAGGAGGGGGGGCACGTGTACCAGCTGCTCCTGCAACGAGGCGTTCAGGGAGCGCGGGGAGTCTCAGTAGCTGTTTTCATGGCCGGCGAGGATGTAGAGGTTGCTGTGAGCTGTGGGGTTGTCTGTGGGTCGGCTCTCCAGCACCACCACCCTACAGGCAAAGAGACACCACAAACACACAGAAAAACACACATTTAGATGGGGGTTCAATGAAAACATCCAAAAGTCAGCTTGATTTTAACAACGTTTTTCATTTTCTGACACAGAGGTGCATCGTTCACAGAAACCCAGTCAGCAGCCACAGAGGATTCTGTCCACCTGTGAAACCCTTGTTATTAGAAAACACCAACAAAGGAGAGAAACTGTTAAACTTCCAGAGAAGCTTTACAATCCCAAAAAGTCCACAATTCCTTTGATTAAGGAGAACAGGAAACTGAAACTGCCCAAATCCATCTGAAGCCTTTTCAAAATAAAATTCTGCTCCCTCTGACAAGGTGATGGCTTCAGCACCAGCCGATACCTGTGTTTAGCTGGTTTCAGATCTAATGATGAATCTCAGAATTTTTCCTCTGTTACATTTTTGACTTGTTATTCTTTTTATTACGATTTATTGATTCTGTATTTTTTTAAAATATATATTTATATGTACATAAAAAAGAAAAAAGAAACGTTTTAGAGAAAAAAGGAAAAAAAAGATGAGAAATCCCAACTCTTGCAGTGGGAAGATTTACTTATTCTCACTTGTTCTATCTTAAAACAATTCATTATTAATATTTTTAGCTCAGATTTCGGCAATTTCAGTCCTCCATTTAAAAGGCAGCCGTCACCAGGATCAACTGTCTGAACCAGACATCCTTTATTCTACTAAGAAATGGAATCAGCATTTACAGTAAAACAATCAGATAGAGGAGAACAATTCCAAACATCAAAAAAACAACTGTAATCAGGGGGTTTTTACTCATGGTAAAACAGATTTTAATGAGTAACAATACAGAACAAAGCAGATCAAGAGTCCCGACAATGAGGGGCGGAGCTTGAGTCCGCTTGAGGATGAGAGCAGAGAGTGTACCTGCGGTGAGTGACGCCTCTCTCTTCAGTGTCTGGATCTCTACCGTCAGCTCGTCTTCAGCAAGAAGACATCAGACAGATGTTAACACTGTGTGTGTGCATGTGGATATGACCATTTGCATGTGTTTTTGTCCGTGTGTGTGTGTGTGAACATTTGCACGTGTGCGTGTGCATGTAAGTGTGTCCATGTGAGTGTGTACATTTGATGTGTGTAAGCATGTTTGCCCATGTGTTTTAGTGCATATGAGTATGTGTGTTTCTCACCTGTCTGATCCCAGTAGTCTGAAGATGCGAGTGCTGTCAGAGATCTCCTGAGTGATCTGTGGACAAACAAAACCAACATTTCAAAGCAAAAAAATAATAATAAATCACTTTTGAAGGATTTTTGAGGAAACTTTTCTCATTTAAGATGGTTTGGATCAAGTAGCACTTAAAGAAAAAACAGATTTCAACAATGTCATTATGTGCTTTAGCTGTGTAGCCGCACCTATAGGCCACTGTAGGAACTGGATGTTGTGGAACTCGAACGTTACATTTATTTCATTCAATAGTTTTGCCTTCTAGTGTTTCTTATACTGCGATACGAGTGTCCTGTTGGTGTCTGCTGTCTTTCGGTCAGCAATCCGCTGCATGAAGCTTGTCCAAAATTATAAACCTGACACTCCTGCTGCCAGTGGGAGGAGCTAATGTACAAAATTATTAGCGTCATCGCAACATGGATGCATTGACTGTATATCTTGTATACTTGACAAACAAGGAAGATGTTGAGAGATCATAAAAAGATCAGATCAGTTTTATTATTGCTCACCATTTTAAGGTTCTTTTTTGTTTCATAGTTTTCAATTATTTTTGTTTTTACTTAAAGTTTTCAGCATCGTCAGAGAATGTTTTTACTTCAATGCATCATTTTCTGCAGGAAATTTGTGTAATGAAAAATGAGTCTTTGTCCAGGTGCCGAGCCAATCCTAGAGCAGCAAAACAGTTTAGAATCTAAATTTGGCGTGTGACTGAAACAAAGCATTTCTGCACTAAAAAGCATCATAAAACTGTTAATAGTGAAGGTTCCCTGAAGAGTTTTAGCGTCACTTTTGCAGTAAATGCTACTATTGATGAGGTCAAACCTCATTGGTCTTGAAGCTCCGCCCCTGCATGCCGTGTCTCCAGAAGGCCAGTACACTGTCTTGGAGGCAAACTGCAAAAAAAAAAAAAATCAATATCAGGTAATTAAAGACTTAACTCCTGATAGTAGGAATCTTCCTGGTGTATAAGTTTGTTTTCAGGTCACCTGTGGCTTCAATCTGGAAGTTAAAGGTGAGCTCAGCTGATAATTTCCGGCTGGATTTCAACCGGCCCTGGAGGTTCACTATCTTTATACATCCTGCAGAATAAGAGGAGAAAGGAGAAACTTTAGCAAAGGAGGAACTAAACTTCTATGGTTTTGCCTCAAATGAAGCAACGCGAGGCGAAGGCGGAGACTGACTGTCGAGGCAGACGAGGATGGTGTCCCTCTCCAGTTGCGTGACGTGGATCACACAGGTCTGCAGCGTATCTGCGCACAGGAAGTCCAAAGCGGTTATTGAGACCCCCTGATGTGTGACACAGAGAACAAAGCCGGGGATGACGGGGTTCTGACCTGATTCTGGGAACCAGGAGGAGGTAGTGTTTGGGTTTACGGTGCCAAACCGGACCACCTGATTCAGCTCGTTTCCTTTGCTGACCGCCACACAGATCAGGGGGTACGTCTGCTCCGGGACCACCAGCATCTCAAAGACCTCCAGTGGACACGGCAGCGGGAAGTCGATGGTCTGCAGAGTCACGGTTATCGATGCTGGCTCTGACTTTTAGGGAGGGAAATCCCATAAAATAAAGGAATAGAAGTAGAACTGACCTTAATGAGCATGAACTTCTGCATAGACTCCACCCACTCCAACAGCATGACACTGGACTGGAAGGCTCCACACAGGTATTTATGGCCCGTGTACGGGTTACGGACTGCAGGGAGACCACAAAGCAGATTTAAATAATGAAGTATTGAGAAAAGCTGTTTTAATTTTTCTTTCTTAATATATGTCCTCCAATGTCATAAAAAAAGCCATGAAAACATGTTAAAGACACCAAAAACACAGTTTTATTGGAGTGGGTCTTGAATTCAAACCAACTATAATTAAATATACTTTCCTGCTTGAAGTTAAACATCTGACTTCCTACTCACCCTGCTAGGCTGCAAAATCAAAATTTAAACTATAAAACTCACCGACGCAGCACTTCTGGCAGCCTTTAGTGTCTGGAATTTTATTAGACACAGCAAACTTCCTGTAATCAGCACAAAAGAAGAAAAAAAAATCAGTAATAAACTTCAGAAAGGTCAAGAAAAAAGAGGAAAGGTTTGTCAATAAGTGCTGTCTGTGGCCTCCAGTTTAACCTCCTGTTGCTGTGATACCTTGGAATGATCTTATCGGGGAGTTTGTGTGTGGGAATGGAGACGGGTAACTTCTGTAACTGCCGGGCCTGTTCGAAGAGCCCGCTCAGGTTGTGGGAGTACAGCTGGGAGGCTTTCCCTGCGGCGAGATGACATCAGATCAATCAGAACAGAAATATATATTTCTATTCTGACAGCCCATACACCTGCAGGTGTTCCGGCTGGTTTTATCTGCACTGTAGGAGTGGACAGAGGATAAACCATTGACTTTACATGACCCCGCCCCCTTGTGTTCCAAATAAGAAGTACCTGTTGGGTGACGTCATATTCAGTCCAGTTCTCTTACACAGATGAACAGGAGACTTCTCACTCACCAGATATGGAAAGCAGGCAGTTGTTCATGACGTACAGCCACGTGCACCGCCGGGGGAACAGCTGCAGGTAGACACGCACAAACTGAGCACACCTTCAACAACACGAACGCCACCACAGCGCTATTCCAGCTGCAGCCTCACCTGCTCCATGGTGGTCTCGTGCAGCTCGTTCAGGTTCAGCGTGTAGATTCCTTCTTCAGCTCCAAAGATCAGATACTGATCTAAAACACACACACAGCAGACATTTGTGTTTCTGTCCCTGCCTACTCACACACAGTCAGCCCCCCCACTCCTGATGCTTACCTCTGGTGTCGGGGTTAATCCAAGACGTGGCGCAGTGGATCTTCAGAGGACAGCCGTTAAAAACCTTAGAGAAACACGCCCCCATCTGTAGAAAAAGACAAAAAAAAAAAACTTTACAATCTCTTCATCAATATTTGCTTCTATGGCAAAAAAAAAGGAGTGCCTTTAAAGTTCCACTCCGATTATATTTTGACCTATTGTAAAAGCGTTTCTAGTAGTCTTTTAATCATAATCATGTTTGTTTAGCCTAGATAAAAAAGAAAAACTATTGTTTACTATGATATAGTATCTGCAGAGCAGAAGTAGTTTATTATAAATGTGCCTCAATATGTTAGTGGAACTGTTAGAGTTAGAGATTTGAATAAAAAACCTCAAATATACAATTTAAGCTTAATTTCCTTAAACTATGTCCTCCATTATTAGAAAAATGCTACCAGAACGTGTTAAAAAAACACCAGAAAACAGGATTTTCTTTAAAAGTGAGGAACATATCTTCATCTAAACTAGAAGTAAATTATCTTAAATCTTCCCAACAAACGTGACTTTGTAGCAAATTCAACTAAACAGAACAAAAGAAATACTTACATGTACTTTTGGTGTTGGGGGGAGACCGTTGCTAACAGGCTTCTATGGCAAAGAAGACGCACACATTAGAAAGTCTGATCCTGGAAAAACTGTTTTTTGGTTATCAGATAAGCAAACTATATTTACACTTTTTTTTTTTTCTTCCTTTTTGTCATTTGACTGCTCTCTTTGGGGATCACTACAGCTAACCATCAATTTGTTTCAAATGTATATTTACATATATCTACAGAGAATGCAGACAAAGCATGACTTAACCTATGACATCTTATTTGCACATTTATATTAACTTAGAGATAATCCGTAGGAATACTGATCAGAATGTAAAATCTTTGGATCAGGCTCACCACAACATCCTTCTTGTCTTTCCGCACAGGGACACTAGGAGGCATTGTGGACTGTTTCTCTGCAGCCCCCTCCCTCTCGCCGTTGTGAGGGGAGTTCAGGCCGTTACCTGGAAACACACACGCCGCAACTTTTGAACAACAGCAACCGCTGACTGCGAGCTCACAAGCACGGCTGACTGAAGCGACTCTGGACAAAAGCAGGAGTCAGGTGGAAAACCGGTGGGAGTGGAGCGGGACGGAGGGGGGGAGCAGGAAGAACTCAAGAGGGTTGAATTTAGAGAAGCAGCAGGTTGACAGGGATTTCTGATTTTTGCCTCACTTAAGTTTAAACATGATTGTGTGGCTTTAAGTAATCGTTTTATCAAACAGATCAACATCACCAGTAAGACAGGATCTTCATTGTTTCACTGAGGATCTTTTTTTGCATCACTTTCCTTATTTTTTTAAGTTTCTCCTTTAGAATAATAGTTGATATTTTTAATTTTCTATCACATATCTGCACACTTTAGGGTGTTTTGAACCGCAAAAATATTGTAAATGTCACCAGTGATGCCTCACTCTTCAACATACTGTAACTCTTTGCTAACGCAAATAACATGAATTAGCTGACTCTGACGTGGAGAAAAGCAGCTTTTCATATCGGATTTGCACCAGTTTTGTATATAAGTGCAAATCTGTTCATCTCTGATTCAGAATCCACTGGAATTATGATAATTGTTTAAACAGTTAAATAGTTAGCATAGAGAAAACTACTCTAAACATGTTCCAAATGATCTAAACATCTAAAGACTGATCTGCTGGATCAGAACCACAGAAATCATCATTTTGGTACATTGCTGGTTTTCAGTCTCGAGTGTTCTTGTATGCACATGGTTGATGAGTTCCAGCTCACAGATCCACAGAAAACCTAGCTCCTGATCTATGAAAAGTGTTGATTTCAGGTCATCCAAATAAATCAACAGCAAAATCTGCAGCGGCCCCAACTGCAGCAGCACCTTCTGCTGCAGCATCTTCTGCTGCAGCACCTTCTGCAGCTTCTGCTGCGCCCTCAGAATAGATGGATTGACGTCCTGAGGTTGTACATTAACACGCATCAGGACGTTGAGGTCTATCTGAGATTCAGTTTTCTGATCTTCTATCTTCCACACCGTGTGAGAGGAATGTCTTAATTGATTGGATTAATAACCAATTATCTTGAGCAGGAGCAGATGAACAGGATCAGCTCAAACAGAAAAAAAAGCGTTTTTGTTAATGGACTCATGAGGAGGTGATTAGACTGACTGATGGGAGACCAGACAACTGAGGGGCAGGGGGGAGAGGACACAGAGGGTCTGCAGACACTACCCAGCTATGAATCAGCTGCTCTTACTCTCTTCCTCCTCCTGCTCCTCTTTCACCTCCTTCAGCACCTCCCACGCCTCCTCCAGCTCCTCCTCAGTGTGAGGCGCATGGAGCCATTCCCAGAAATGTCTAAAGCTCCCGTCATCGTCTGGAGGAGACTTTTCCACGTCTTTGTGCTTTGGGCTGTTGTTACCTAGGCTACTGCGACGGTGGGGTGGCAGCTTTGGGGGTGGAGGCCTGGGGGGGACGTTGGAGGGCGGCTTGGCGGGACTTGGCGACTCTGGGGCGGGACAGCGCTTGATGGTGCCTCCTCCGCTATCATCCTCGCTGTGGGAGTGGCTATCTTCTTGTTTGTGTGAAGGATGTGGGGAGGAAGAAACAGGCTTGGGCTGAAGAACAGAAATCAGTCAATTTTAGAAAAAAACAACATAAAAATAAATTATTTCAAGCTTGTGACAAACACTGGTACCTTGGGAGGAAGTGGGGGCGGGACCTTGGGCCTGATGATAGTGCTGGATTTACTGCAGATGAAAAAAAATATTAAGATCTAAAACAAAGAAAATCTGCAATTAAGTTTCCTTGAGAAGTCTATTGTGACTTTAAAAGTATTTAGGTATTTATGCAAATGATAAAAGAATTCTCACAAAAGAAAAGATATTTTCTTGTGTGTGTTGACACTTAAAACCTGAAATCTTCTCAGTGAGACAAAAATCAAACGGCTGTCATAGAAAGTAAAATAAACTGTGAGGGGAAAACCAATTAGCACGATTTATGGCTCTGCATTGCGAAAATCTTCCAACAAATACTATTTTTCAGCACCTGTAATAATGCAATCAACCACTAGATGGCAGTAGTAACTGCTTTTTCTCTGGGTTATTTATTTAATATTACCTCATTGTTTTCCACCTGCATGCTCAGCACAACAAATAAGTTAAATATAATGTGGGGGCAAATGAAAAAATTTTAAGCATGTAAAGGCCATTATATCAAATAATTATTAGAAAACTACATTTTTTTTTGGTGAAACCACACAAAAATGTGCAATATATTGAGAATGAGATAAAGATAGTACCAATTATTATGTGTTGGGGGATTTGGTAAGTTTTTGTTCATAACAATGGTAGTTTAAGATCTAAAAATATTTACATGAAAGATAAGGAAAAAACACATTTACCCACCGTTTCAAATTTGAGCCAAACATTTTTAACATGATGTAACTGTGCTATAAAGAGCTAATTGCCAACAAAATGTGTATTCTTTCAATACAGAAAGTATTTTTTTTTTTTAAATTAACAACAATAGTGAGTTATTATCAAAAGTGTTTATGATTTCATTGAAGCAGTCATTTGGAAAACAGCAGGAAAAGCCCTTCTACTGCCCCTAGTGGAATGATGTTGAACTACAGGGAGAAAAACATGACAAAGTTACGGTTTTTAAAGAGAGTCTGGATAATGATAATGAGATTGGGGTCCCAGAAATACATGCATCAAGCATGATTCAAATGGCTATGCAAGGTTAAAATAGAATATAATAATTTGAATTTGTTTAGCATTAACATTTGTTTGAACACATTTGGACCAAAACAGCCAAGAATTTGATAAAACGAAAAGATTACTATAGGAATTATTTTTTAATTAATTTGTTGCTTTGATATGATCTAACATGTGAATTGGTGCTTTACAAATTAACAACAAGATGTTGGATTTTTCTTTAGTTATTTTTTTATGCCAAACAACTATCTTTTTGTTCCTACATGTAGGGATTTTGTTTTTTTGTTAATGATACAAATTGGATTATCATGAGCACATTAGCATGATGCTACATTTTATGAACACCTCCTTCATTAAAAAAAAAAAATAGAAACTACGTGGACATTCAGGTGAAGAGCCATAAAGTCGGGCAGAAAGTTTGATCTCACTGGGCTGTGGCAGAGTCTCCAAACTGGGAAAATCTTCACAGTAAAGAGAAAAATCAGTTTTGATGCTGGGTGAATGTTTGACTTTGACCAAGATTATCTGGTTCTAATATGGCTTTTTTAATTAAAAAAAGATTCATCTAAAAAATTTGCAATGATAATAATAATAATAATAATAATAAAACACGTTAAAATTTTGACCAGATTTATTAGAAAGCCTCTCTCAAATGTTGCTATAAGCGCCGCAGTCCAGCCAGAGATTTCTAAGGAAGAGCTAAAGCTCACAAAAGAAATCTTTTCAGCCCCAGTTCGAAATTCTCACATCATAAATGATAAACAGAATATTCATAATAAACTCCACATTTCTCTGGAGAACTGAGCTGCAGTTCCAGAAGTGATAAAAGTTATGTGATGGTGAATGACGGGTGACTCAAACCGGAGAGGAAGGAGGCCCAGTCGACTCACATTGAGGAATATTCATAATAAAGGAGAGTAAGTTCCAGAAGTGATAAAAGTTATGGCCAATGACGGGTGACTCAAGTCATTTGTGAACATTTTAATGTGTTCAGCTTAACAGTAAGCTTTTATAACCTACCTGTTTGAAGATTTAAAAAAATGTAAAATTATGGCCAAATTACAAGTCATTTTAACATTTTAATGTGTTAGCTTAAAGTTTTATCTATTCTATGAAAGAGTTTCAAAATGTTTAAATTTAAAACAGTTTTTTTCTTTAGTATAATTGTTTTTTTAAGAACCAAAGGAAAACGGCTTTAAACATCAACTCTGATGAAAATTGTGTTTTTAAAATACTCTGGTGGCATTTTTCTCATGATATAGGACGTATTTGAAGAAAATTAGTTTATCTTGAGTTTTTCTTTTTTAAAGTGTTGTAAAACAAGAGCAGCAGAAAAATACTATTAGAAAATGAGGCTATTTGTAACAGAAAATACACTGGATGGGCTACAGGCTCCCTGTTCTGACCTCTCAGCAGAGGTGAGGGGAAAGGGGGCGGAGCTGCTCCATGCCACCAGCCATACCCATAATTCAAAAGGAAAATTTTCAGTGAACTACTGCTTTTCTATGCTTTATATCTAAACTACGTCCTAGAAAACAACACAAGTTCTTTGATTTTTACTAAAAAGAGAAAAATCTGAATTAAAAGACCATTGGAAATGCTTTTTGGAGTGGAACGTGAAAGATTTGAGCTACTGCTTGACTCTTTTGCTTACTACTGTATTAGTTTACAACTAGTTTACTAGAGTTAGTTCTAAAGCAGATAAAAATTAAATTATTCATTTATTTAGACAGATTGTTTTTTTAAACCTCCTAAAATCCATAAATTGTAAAGGAAATTTGTTAAGCTTAAAATCTAGTATAACAAGCTAGTGTAATAAACTTTAGTAAATGTAAAATATTGAAATAATTTTGTCATTGTAAATACAAGAAGAAAGTGAAAACTGAATGCTGTTCATTTAAAAATATATGTATTTATGTTTATGGATATTTGTTTAATTATGTATCAATTTGGCTAATTGGTAATATCTTTTTTCTACCTAATTTTCAAAATGTATCCTCCTGTTTTCTTTATCAGTAATATAACTGTTTTCCTGAATAATTGCATGCATATAACCTACATGTTCACATTTTATTATATTTCCTTTAACTGATAAGGTGGCAACTTTCAGTATTCTTGCACATGTGGATATAAACAATAAAAGCATTATTGAACATCTTCTGAGGAAAAAACATTTAAAACAGTCAAATTGAGTTGATGTCAGAGATTAAACCCCTTTCTTTTGACATGTTACTACAACATTTAATCGAAGTCCTCTGTTACTATGTATTATGTCTCAATTCTATTTCATATTTTTCACTTTCTGTATAAAGAAAAGAAAATTTGACCAATCTTACCAAATCTGAACACCCTCTTCAATCCTTTGAGTTAATTGCAGGTATTTTCTCAACAGTTTTAATAGTAGCATTGAGAAATTTTAGGTTTTCAACAATTTTGAAGAAAACAGACAGAATCTAAGAAGCCATTTTTAATGACAGAAAAATCAAATTCTTCTTGTTGTTTCATAAATTGTGTAGTATGTGATATGGTGTCTTTTTCTGTTTGTGTGTCTTTGTTGCTCGATGTTGGTGGTGGAGTAGGGGGTGGAGCCTGCATGCTTTCCCTGCAAAGCAGGGGAGGACACAAGCAGCATGAGCACAAACACAAACCAGCAACAGGGAGGAACTCAGGAGGAGAACTGGCTTTCTGGCCTTTTCAACAATTAGACATTACAGGAAACACAGGAGCTGAGGTGTCACGAAAACACAAACACGGGCGGCTTATGCGGCGTGATGGTGTCGCAATGGCGGCGTGTGCTACGTGATGGCGGCGTGTGCTGCGCTGAGATGAAACTGTGACAAAGACAGGGAGGGCCTTCGTCCCCCTCGTCCTCCTCTCTATGGAGACGAGGAGGCCGAAGCCTCTAGAGTCTGAGAGGGAACTTACTGAGTGTGAGTTTCATCATCATCTGCACCATCATCATCCTCATCATCCCCTAAGTGTGCCACATGGCCCCTGGGAGAGGAGGTGAAGACATGAGGGGGAGCAACAGGGGAGGGGAGAAGATTGATTTGGTTCAAGAAGGAGAATAGGAGGAGATTTAGGAGGAGAAGAGCAAGCAAAGAAGAGAGATGACAGGAAGAGGAGGAGATAGAAGGGAAGGGAGAGCGGAGTGAGGTCAACAACTACCTCTGATGCCTAATCCAACAAATCTGAGAGGATTGATCCACTTCCACAGTAAAAATAAAAAACACCACTTTAAACATATTTAAAAAAGAATAAGTGATTGAAATAAAAATAACCTGAAATATTTAATAAATTGACAGATTTTGGCGTATCAAACAAACTTGCTACGTTCACACAGCCTTCAGCAATGCGTGTTCAAACGACCGATTCCAATTAAAAGGAATGACTGTGCATTGAATTTGTGTGTTATAATGATAAACTTAAGTTAAGTTTGTACCAAATGCGATACGTCCACAGTTCCTACAGTTCATTTTGAGCTTTGGGTGTGGCGGTCTGGCAGCAACGCATTTTAGCCGTTCAGTCATAATGTGACTCCAGCATCATTGTGGGTCCAGAGTTTAATATTGCAACTTTGGAGAAGAATTTATGACAACCAGTCAGGAACTGAGTTTTGGTTCGTGGCGTCGATGATCAGCAGGTGTAGTCCAAAACCAACGTGGAGATGATCCTGATTGTTCCCCTACCGAATGTTATATACGGAGACAATAATAAAAATATACTCTGATTATATTGTTGTTTTTAACTTTTTCCATTTTTGGACTAATGCGGGACAAGAATCACAGAGGCTAGGAAGTAGCGCTGAAAGCGGCCGTCATTCAGATGCAGCTCCTGCAGTAGCTGATGAAGAAGATCACTGTACTGGGAGTCTCTGAATGATCTCATGAACCCAGTCATGGAGACGTCATCACCCAGACTTTTGGTCTTCAAAATAAATAAAACTGATCTCTAATTGTCATTGACTACAAATTAAATATATGTATTCCATGTAGCAATGAGGCTAAAAATTTATAACTCTTTAAGAACATATTTTTTAACAAACGTCGAGCAATAAATTTAAAGCGAGAATCGCACAAGGTGTGAACGTAGCATTAGAGAATGTCACCTTTTTTAAATTTGCTGAATTTGACTCAAAACAGGTTTGTAGGGTAGAAACCATGCCAGCATCCCATTAAAGACTTGGATCAAGACTGAAGAAGGCTGGTTTTGAACCATCTCTAGTGAAACTGCATGTTTTTTTACAGAAGTATTATTTCTATATAAAACTACAAATAGTTGTGGTGGAGGTCATTTAATACATAGCTATAACAAACCCCGCCTTTCATCCAAAGCTCCTGCGTCAATCCACTCTCCACTTCTGACCACTGTGTCTCAGTCCTAGTGCTGAAGCACTCAAATCCAACACAGAGGTTTCAGAACTCCGCAGAGTTGATGAGCTCGATCAGCTTTTACGACAGGAAAAGTAAGACGCTTCAAAGACCAGGACTGAGAAACAGGGATCCAGTCTTTTGGAAAAATAAAAAAATCTGTGCAGCTTCTGAACGTGATTACAAGTCGGTTTTCAAACCTGGACTTTGTTTTAAAACATTTTCACTAAACTAAGATTTATTTTGTTAAAAAAAGTTTTACATGGAAACAGTTTGACACAATCAGGCTTTTCAAGTAACTCAGTTGATTGGGTTAATGTCTGTGAAAGAATCAAAGAAGAAAGATGGAAAATATCCTATGATACGAAGACGTATATGATAGGATATGAAAGTCTGAGTCACTGCTCATTTCTTTTAGGATCCAAACTGTCTGGTAATCTTCCAAAAGAGTCTTAGCCAAGAGTTCTTCGACTTCCCTTTAACCTTTTAAAAATCTTGTATCTGAGAATTGATCTTTAATTCACTAAAAAATCGTTTTAAAGTCCTACAGACTACCAGGAGAACCTCTGACGAAGACCTTTCTTAAAAGCTTGCAAGAACGTTTGGATCACTGAAAAGAAAGTCAAAGAAATGAGACTCGGACTTTTAAAACGTTACCAGGAAACTGCTGCTAAAATTAGTGTCCTCCACCAAAAGCATGCAGCAACTGCTGTTACTTTTTGACTGTTTGTTTTAAGAAGAGACCAATCAAAAAATATTTGATGGTTGATGCTCACGATGAGGGGAACACAGATCTGTTGGAAAGTCTACAAAGTAAGATCCGAGCAATACTCTGTTGTAATCTCCACTAACACATCCTGGAGAAGGCTTTTCTGTTGAAGCTGTGTTCCTGTAGGTTGCTACTGTCTTGGATCATATTTTTATGTTGGAGGAAATTCAAGCGGTGTACTACCTGAAGTCTGATGGAAAAATACCAGAGGTGGACCTGAGGTTACGTCTGCATTCCTTCACTACTCCCTCCCATACCCCTAAAAAGCTATCTGGTGTCTTGGATTTTAATAAAGTTTGGACAAATGCTCAGTATTTTTTTTTAAACGGCAATTTGCTGAAGTAAAAACCTTAAAAATATGAATATTTTATAAATACTACTTATGAGTCCATTGTGTTTTGATGTTAAAACTGGATGTTTTACAAAACTAAATATAATTATATATATTTTTTTATGAAAATTCCCTAAACACAATGCATTGTGGTCTATAATCATTCATCTAGTTAGCGTCGATACACACTAGTTTCTCGCAGAAACTTCTAAGATATTTCTAGGGCGCTAGATTTTGGAATTGTAGATAAGGACACCCTGAAAAAATGGTGAATGGTCAATATATCACACTAAGTAATGAAGATTACATACACAACTGCAGAGCTGCAGTTTTTATGCATCGACTCCTCCTCGAAGTAGTCGGCAAAGGTGTTGTACTAAGTCACAAGACGCTATTAAGTCGATAGAAATTCTACAGCATCTCATCAACTGACAAAATGCTAACAGTACTGCTTCTAAGTTAGGTTTATTGACTGTATATGATAACTGGACTAAGTACCCCCCATTTGAGTTCCAAACAGAAAGTACTCAATTTCTCCAAGAAGTCATCTATACTTCTATAGAGAAATAAACAGCTAGTCATGACACAATGAAATGTTGTTGATGATCTTGATTTTTACTTTAAATTTTATTTATTTTTTTTGTAGATCAAATTATTTAAGTTATAAACTGACCTAAGAATACTTAATAAAAGTTTGTGGTCTCTGGTTGACAGAATTAATGTGGACCGCTATAACAAGGAATGGGTGTGGGAATAGCAAAAAACTCATCCTGATTGGACCGGACCTGGACCAATCACAGCTCCGTGACATCATCAGGCCTGAACATGTTGACATCTGTATCACGACAAAATAGCAACTGAATTGACTTTGCTTGGTTGGGGGTTTTGAAGTAAATCCTTTTCGGGTGACCTCACACTCACTCAGTCTAGTTCTCGTATACAGTCAATAGGTAGATTTAAACCTGCTCTTCTGATTTGAAAGTTCAGAACCCCAGTAAGGAAAGCCTTGAAAAACATGTCAAACTTCAATTATGGGATGTTTGACGTCTGAGCAACAGTGATGGCGTTTGTAATCTCAGGGTCTTGCAGGCGTGGTTTAGAAGGGTGAGGTATGACTCTCCATTTTATCTCATAATAATTGCGTTTCCATTAACTCTGAAATTTCGCAAATTGGAATTTCGAGAATATATTTTATTAATGGAAATATCACAATTATTAAAAAAAAACTGGCATTAAAAAAAAAAAAAAGTCTTTGTGCTTAGAGGAGGTGGTTTTTGGGACATATTATAATTCGTTTTTCGCAAAAACTGCAATGGAAACACTTTTTTTTTAAATAAATGTGCTTCTTGGTATGAAATGTCTGTCCGAAGTGCAGCACTGCGGGCGCCTCGAGAGGTCCCACAGCCTTACAGCTCATACAAGTTGATCCGTGCTTTATCGAAAAATTATGATTTCATGGAAAACTGTGTTTTTTCAAAATTCCTCGAATTTCGATAAAGTTTGGCACAAATGTGTAATGGAAACGCAGCTATTGTGGGATGGTATTTTACACAATCTAAGATGCATTGTGCTTTCATTTATATCCACAGAGTGGTCGAAGACTCATTCTAATCTGGTCACGCTGAGTGTTTGTGGGTCACCAAAACACAGACAGTCTGTTTGGCTGCAATGCAGCAGCTCAGTCCCAAAAAATCAATATGAGGAAGAAGACGTGATGTTATTAAAAGAAAAACAAGAGTTTTCTGGTCCAGACAGACCATTATATGATCCATCCAATTAAGAATTCACTACGTGTGGAGTACTTCAGATAAAGCTGCAAAGAATCAAGTTCTGCAAAGTAAGCAGTGTTTGGATTAGGATTTCACCTTTGATTCATGCAGTTCCTTAAAAGACTTCTGTGGCAGAAGCAAGAAAGTCTACATCAATTTCTATGTTAAAATTTAGATTTTACACCACAAACAAATGACGTTCAGTAAAAATTCCTTTGATGGATATTTTTTTTAAGAATTTTAATTAAACTCAAACTTGTCCATTATTTTTGCACAACCTCCTAAGATTTATTTTACTTTAATTTAGTTGCTGCTCTTTCGATCTTGATGGTGTTTTTTTTTTTTTTTTTTTTTTTTTTAAATGCAAGTAAAACTCATTTTCAACAAAATATGGCTTCCTTAAGATGCTTTTTAAATTAGTTAAATGCCCAACAATTTAATGAGAACATTTTCTATAAAACACTAAAATGGTGCTGGTAAAAGAATAAATAAGGAAACGTCATTGTTGCAGTTAACATTGTTACAAAATCACATTTTTAAAATACTCTGCTGTCGTAGTTTTTATTAATTCATTTATAGTTACTTTTTAAACATTGTAAAACACAAGCAAGTATAAATATAAGAACTCTCACTCTCCAAACTAAAAGTGTTCTGGAAATACGGATAAAATGTTTATTTTATAACTTCTCTGATTAAATTACCACAAAAAAGTACAAATATTCTTTTTGGATTTTACCAAATGGGAGTTTTTGTTTTTCTTCTGTCAAGTTCCTCAAAGCCCCTCGCATCTTCAGCTACTCGAGTTAGCGTGAACATTTGTAAATGTGCAGGAAAGCCATGTGTCTTTGTGTGAGTCAGTCTCTCTGCAGCTTTTCCCCGGCGACACCAAAGC
The DNA here is from genome assembly GCA_003999625.1 of Oryzias javanicus. Taxonomy (NCBI): domain Eukaryota; kingdom Metazoa; phylum Chordata; class Actinopteri; order Beloniformes; family Adrianichthyidae; genus Oryzias; species Oryzias javanicus. The sequence continues at coordinate 8,036,936 of CM012451.1, read as the reverse complement.
GTGAAGCAAGCAAGAAGCACAGACAAAACCCAGCAGAACCCCGAGTCAGCGCGGGGCACTAGAGCAGGGAACGCCTGTGATTGGTCGATTAGTCTGGCTGTTAGGATCTGATTGGCTGATGGTGGGTGAGTGCGGTTAGATCAGGGTAGTTAAATTAATTAGAAAAACTGGGACTCACCTCTGCTGGAGTTCCTCCTCTACAGATTTGAGAAGACTCCTGTTTGATAGAGAGAAGAAAAGGTGCAAATCAGAGCAGAAAAAACACGGTTCTACGGGACGTTGCTGCTTTGAACCCTCTGCACATTTTTAGAGCAGTTTTGACTACTTCTTTTTTTTAACAGTGCACTGGTTCCTTGAGCTCTGTGTCCTGATTGGCTGTTGACATTGTCAATCAATTTACATGCAGAATGCATGTAACCTGCCAAATTTACATAAGTCTTTGATCGCGATCAGATCTTTGTTTTCTTTCTACAATACTAGACTTACTTTTCTCTGAAGGTATGAACTTTGATAGTTTAAACAAGTGAGAAAAGTGTGAAAATGCTCATGTTTGTGTGAAAAAGTGTGTAATAAGGAATTTCACTACAATATCTGTTTTTAGAACATAACTTGTGCAAAAAACAAGAGACCACTATATTGCAAAATTTGGACAAAACCACTTTGTAACAACAAATTCAAATGTCAAAGTAAGAAAGAAGTGTAAGAAAACAAACATTAAATGAATAAAACTCACTTATTTCCTCCTAGCAGACTCGATGAATCGCTGCCGTACTCCAACTGCAAATCCTGCGACAGAAACATCACAAAATCAGTGATGTGAGACTTTTTCTGCAATTCCTTAAAAATGTTCTGTAACTCTACAGACAATAACTGAGACCCTCCTTTACTATCAGCACCTGGTCATTTAGTTGGAATTATAATGTTTTATGTCTTGAAGCTGACATAATTTAAGCATTTTACTCAAAATTCATACTCTCACTTTGTTGAGTTTACACAGGGTTATGTTTGTTTTGTGACAATAAAGAATATATATTAAAAATTACTTTAAGTTTTAAATCTGTGGTCTTTTTAGTTAAAGTCCCACTCTGATCATCATTTGATCCGTTTACAAAGCCTCTCCTGTGGTGTTCTTTTTAAAATCATGATTACGGATTACGCTGTTTTTAGCCAAAATCACACACCTGTCGTTTTCTAGGACATAGTTTCTGCAGAGGGGCAGGTATTCATTAGAAATTTGCCTTCAAGTTGTGGGTGGGACAGATGGACAGGAGCAACCCCGTCCCCCTTCCCCTCCCCATTGAAGAGACCACTCTGTTTGCACCCTCTCCCATTAGCTTACAGACCCTCACACCCTCAAGCTAACATCAACGGTGCAATAAGAATGGCGAGCAATGCTGGAGCTATCAGCTGTACAGTTTTGAGCCAGATGTCAGCTTGAACAAGGAAAACAACACTGCTGACAGAGCATTAGTGAAATTCAGCTCATGAGTCTGTTCATGCTGCAGCATCATGAGCTCTCAGACTTAGCAGCTCTCAGACTGAGGTCAGCTTCGCATCAGAAACCACTCCATTAAAGCTCATGAGGTGAACTTCTGAAGCGTTTCATGAAAAAGCTAAAATAGGATGAAAAACACGGATCATGTCATTTCTAATTCGGCTCAACGAACCTATTTTATTTAATTAATTGAAGCCCCTTTCACACATTCATTATGAGTATCTTTTCTTTTAATGTACATATTGTGATTATTTTCAATTACAATGTGAATTTAAGAACATTTTTTTAAATAAAATTGAATATTTAACACCCTTAAATTTGGAGTTTAGATTTTGGTGTCAGATAAAGATCAGTCATATATCATCTGAGACACAACATTGTTTAAATATAAAACGCTTTTGAAGATTTTCTTTCTTAAATGATCGTTTTATTTTTTTTAAATATCAATAATTTTCTTGTTTTTACAGGAAATATTTAATTTTAATGCTAAATTTGTGTGGCTAGAATTAACATCTTGCAATTTGACAAAGATGTTAAAATGATGCAGTTTAATAATTGCTGCTTCAAAAACGTTACAAGAGAGTTTATTGTTATCACTGATGCCTTCAGGATCATCCTATAGGAATAGGAAATTAGAAATTCTCTGTAATAATTTTTTTTTTTACCCCATTGGAAGATTTTTTTTTGTCTATTAAAGGAAATCTTCTAATGTAGTAAGAATTTTTTGACTTATTTTCTAAGGAGTCTAAGTCAATAAAAACAATCTTCTTTATATGCTACAGTTAGTAAACAGAAGAAAAATATTTTAATACAATTTTAAATAACACACTTTGACTGTTGTCAATCAAATGGTGAATAAGCTGCTCCGTAGAGTTCATATTTTGGTAAATCTGACTGATGACGTCAGTACCTCACCAGCCTCCAACCTCCCCGCACATCACTGTTTTCATGTAATATCTACATGTCATATATCATCACACAAATGTGACACACGACATGTGTAAAAGGGGCTTTCTTTCAGGAATCTTCGCAAAGAAGGTTTTTCATTATTATTATAATTTACTTGCTCCAGCTTTTGAATGATCCAAACCTAGAGCTTCATGTTCAACACAGTTCAGTCTGACACAACAATCCACATTTCTATATCAGAGAAACATTGAATCAGATGAGGACAGAGCAAAAGAGCATGCAACCAGTAGGACACCTGCCACAAAAGATTAAGAAATATAAATGAAAGATGTTCTAAAAGCTGAAGAAAAGACAGAAATCAAGGGTTTTCGTGAAAGAAACATCACAAACATCAAATGCGTCTCTGTGGGAGTTACTGAAGTCTGGCTGAGCCACTGTTGGCTCTTTCCGTTGACTGTAAATGAGAACTAGACTGAATGGACTCTCCCCCTCGTGTTCCAAACAGGAAGTACACGCTGGCTCCAGGAAGTCAAAATCCTTCAGACTTCTACTGAGATATAAACAACTATTATTCAGTCACTCTATTTGTCAGAATAAACATTCTTGCTCTGGTGCCTTAAACATGTTTTTAATAATCCTAATTTTCTTTCATATTTTATTTCTTTAGTCCAAGTTGTTCAAGTTATAAACTGACCAATCAGATGCCTCAATAAAAGTAAGTGGTAGATCTGTGGCCTTCCAACAAGCTCACCACTGATTGGGGAGAGTGGTTGTCATAGAAACATTTACTCACTGCTAGCTGAAGCTTACTGGTTACTGGCAAAAAATGGCGACTGAATTGACTTAATTTGGTTGGAGCCAGACGAAAAAGCTTTTCTATGGGTGACGTCACACTCACACTGTGCAGTTCTCATATACAGTCGATGCTTGTGTGACATAATTTGACCGTCCAGTGCAAGTTGGAATTAAACACCAGTTAGTGAAGATGAAGAACCAGGAGAGCAGAACCAACACTGAACAGATGGCGGTAATTGGTCCTCTAACCGCTAACACAGAGACAGAAGGGCCGAAAGACGACGAGAAGAAACAAGTTGAGAAACACAGATGAAAAAAGTGAACAAAAAAAACGGACATGAAAGAGATGAAAAGTGATCGGAAAAGAAAAAAAATGCGGGTTTGACTCGGAGAGGCTGAAGAACAGAGAGGCTACTACCAGATTAGATCTCGCTGTATAGTAGAGCTCCTCAACACAGTCCAGATAGGGCTCAGAATCACACTGGTCAGCAAGACAGAGCGAGAGAGACCGCAGTTAATACATTAACCTGGACTGAAGGGGGCAGCAAGGGAGTTGGGGGAGGGGGTGTGAAAAATCAACCCGTTAGAGCAAAAAACATGAAAGACAGAAGGGAAGATACCAAAATATTAGAGTTGGGTATAAGTGAAAAACCACAAAAATAGAAAAGAAGAATGATCAAACCTAAGATGAAGTTTAGAGAGAGACGTCTCACAAAATACCAAATGAACTGAAGCTTTCCTTAAACCTTTAACATCAGAGGCGTCGCCGGTGACGCTTAAACACAAAATCTTTAACATACTGTAACTTTTCATCTGTTAACACGATCAACGCAACTCCAGCAGATCTACTGGAATTATGTTGATCGTGTTAACAATTAAAATATTACAGTAAATCAAAGAACATATAAACTGGCGCTCCAGTGTTAAAGGGTTAAATAGGGAGGATTTCCTTATCTTCCTGAATTAAGTGCTACCTGCCCTCACCCTCACCTTTGACCTGTCCTTAACTGGCTGAGCGGTCGCCAATGGTGTAAAACAAAATTTTTCTAAACATAATACGCCCCGGTAGCCTCCCAATGATGCTCATGGAGTTAGGGGAAGATAGATGCCTAAGAGGAATTTACATTTGTATATTTACTAAGCTTTCAGATTCAAGATGATGGCTTCTTCCTGAGGTCAAAGATCAACACAACTTTGGGTGTGGTTGTAGACTTAACCTGTGTGTCAAGATCGCCCAAAACAAAAGCTTTCTCTATTCATACTGTTGGAAAATGTGAAAACCGGCAAATTCACGTTTGACATTCGACAGGTCGTAAGTCCTGAGGCCATCCCATAATCATTAAAAAATTGATATCTATGACACATGTTTTAATTCTTTAGTAAATTTTGAAATATATATATTTTTTTAGCATCATAAGAGATTTTGGCTATGTTTCTTTTTGTGGACGGTCTCTCTGGCTGTGATGTCATAGTTTTCTAGGGGGAGTCGTTTACTGCGTCAAAAATTCATTTTCACCAGGTCATAGCTGCATATACAGTTTTGGTGAGTTTATGAGTATGTGGCGGGGAGGACATTTTTGATCAAAGGCGCAGCAAGAAAGAAAACCTGGTCCTGGACTCAACTGGAATTGATCGAATGAAGAAATAGAGGAAAGAAGGATTTGATGGGTTTCTTGGAAAATCCAGATGATGGAAAGAAGTGAAGAAAGTCCTAGAGAAAGAGGGCATGAAAGAACACCAACACCGTCTCAACCTGCAGATCCAAGAGCATCTTCAGTTTGAAGATCAACGGTCTGCTCTAAAAAGTGAGCACGCTCCCCCCACTTGCTGCTGTCCCTTTCATTACAGGAAGTAAACCCAAACAATTAAAGCACTAAGAACATAAGACTTACGACATAAGGTTGTTTTTATTACTGGCTATAGTTCTATTAACAAATCCAAACACAGTTCTCAGTGTGAGGGGGTGAACTTCTTAGGGTAAATGGTGAAAAAAAGTGAAGGTTTTCAGTTAGAAAGGTAATCTGCGCTAATAGTTGCCATGTTTTTGAGAAATTCACGCAGAACACTAACACCCCCCACCCCCAAAAGAAATCAGAGCGAATGTGTGTTATGTGGACGTTCAGCCAGGCACAAAACTGCAACCAGCCGGCGCTGTGCTCCTCGCTCACTCACCGGTTTGTGATGCGGCTGCATCTCTTTCTCCAACAGCGGGTTAAACTTCACCTGGTCGACTGAAAGGAGGAGGCAGATAGGTCGTGAGTAGTGGGAAGGACAAACTGCAGAAGGCTCGGTCCAAAACTGCAGACTCACAGTTGATCTCCGACAGCGTCTTTCCTTCCCTCACGCTCCTGCTGGTGGAGCGAATTCGGTGGGGAACTGAAACCGGAGACTGGGGGGAAAGAAGGTTCATGTGGATTATGCAGGACTCTTGCATCGGAGAGACACAAACAAACTTCAGATACTTCAGGACTTGAGGATGCAAACAGGCATGAGATGATTTTAAAAAAAAACTTTCTTTCCAAAACAATTATTTATTAATTTCTCTTTCATAATCAACTTTCAAACGGTTGAGACTTCTGTGAATTAAAAGAGACGCCGCCCATACGATGCAAACAAATCTAACTAAGCTCAGCTAGTTATACTTTAAATGTGTGATCAATAGCCACAAATGTTGTACATAGAGGCTAAAAACTGACGGAAAAATGTTTCTGGCTAAAAATTTTGAACGCAGAAGTCTGAAATGTGCTTTACATAAGACTTTTTATTGGAAGTGGCCACTTAAGCTTGCATTGCTGAGGGCAGTGTGAACGTAGCTTTAGTCCACAGGACCTAAACCAACCTGCATCCCAACACAAGCAGCCCTGAGTGCAAAGTCCATCATTGTCGGTGACTGGATCGTCAATGTCTTGATAAATTAGCCTTTTGAAAGGTTTCAAACTTTGGAATTAGACATATATCATCTTTGCACTTAAATTTAGACCCATTAGGAACGTTTAATTCCAAATTATAAAATTAATGATGATGAAAACTCCTCGACTTTAATAAAACATTTGATCTGATGGGTCAAACAGTTGCCTGAAAAGGAAATTACAACATAAAAAAAACACGTGTTTATATTTTTGATCTGACTGGCTCAACAAAACTTTCCTCTGAGAGGGTAAAGAAGAAGAAAATCATGTGTGACTAGAAGAAGTAGCTAATCAAACCATTTGCCACCTGTAAAAGTGAAATGAAAGTTCTATGGTCAGATTATATCTTTGCCACTTACAGTTGGATACGGGTGAAAAATGGGCAAACCTGTACAAACTACAAAGGCGGCCCACACAAAATATCAAGACCACTTGGTGAGCTCGCAGAGCAAAAAAATATTCATCTACATTTTTTATGGGCATCCTCCAGGTTACGAGATTCAGAGTGTAGTTTGTATTTACATCCTATGGGAATTCTATGTGCACTTATGTATCACGTGCACACCCCTTGTTTGCAGTATTTGCGCGCAGTCAGTCAGGTTCTAGTATTCTCATCTTAATACGACTAGAGTGTGGCGAAAGGGCATCGTACGACAGCATCACTCATACGTCATAAGTGCGGGGAACTTGCGCTATCCTTACAAATACTTGCTACACGCTCAACAATCACACATTCCATTTTCATGACATCCCTTGAGGTGGCTGAATAAGCCTGAAGGGAACTGCAAGACACAGCAGCGCTCCCCTTACGATTTGGCCACACCCCTCTACAACCCTTAATGCAGTGTTTCTCAACCTTTTTTGAGACAAGGTACACTTTTTCCTTGACAAAAATCCTGCGTCACACCAGCATCCAAATATGTAAAACAGAAAAAACTCTATAGTCTGTATTGAGGTACAGTCCCTCCGCAATCTCACAACATTATTTTGTAATAATTCAGACAGAAAAGCTGGAAGTTTCCCAAATGTTGTAATAAAAGTTGTGATAGTTTTTAATAATAATTTTCAATTAAATCAGTTGAAAATTTGCACAAGTACTTGTTTTTTTCCTTTTATTAATTTATTCATAAATTTATTGATAGGCAATTTTTTGTGACCTCACAAAACAAAGTGATTAAAAAAAAAAACTTTTAATGTTTGTGGAAGGGCACAATTTTTTTAACAATTATATGATTACAACATGCTTGTTTTTTTACCCACAAAAAACATAGTAATGTTTTGTGTTCAATTGTAACAACACAAAAAGGAACATTTTGAAGTTATTACTTTTCATTTTGTCTTAGCACAAAATGTAACTTTAAAAAAGTGTTTTATTTATTTTTGGGTGAATAAATAGTTATTTTTGTTGGAACTGTGAGACTTTATGAGAACAAAAATGTGAGGATGTTAACACCTTTTGATCGGTCCGACTGATGACATGATTAAGCCTTCAAGAATCATTGGTGGAGACGGTTGGATGGGCGGAACTTTTCCAAAAGCAACAGCTAGCTGTGGCTAAATTGCGGGACCGTCATTCTTTTTAAAAAGTCTTTCTTGGAATCAAAATAAAAAAGTTTTTTGGGTCTTTCATATTCCTAACTATTTAGTGTTTTATCAGGGCCTGTTTGGAAGAAAACAGAGCCGATATCCTAGTGATAGAAAATTAATAATTTCCAACGGCACACCTGAACATCTCTCACTGGTTGAAAAACACTGCCTTAATGTAATAACCTGCAGCATTCCAACAGGTCAACCTCTCTACGAGTACTAGTGACTAACTTAGTGCTAGGCAGCTGCAGAGCTCCACTTACAAAACTGAAGAGAAAAACAACCAAAGAAAAATGGAAAACGCCTCAAACTAAAGGTTAACATCCCAAGACTGAATAAATAACAATAGTAAAATATTTTGTTTTTAATGGTGCTTGCAGCATTGCTGAAACTTTTTCGTTCATGGAGATTATTTATTAACAAAATCAGAAGTCATGGATGTTGTCAACTTTGCACAGCAGACATTCATCACAGCAGTTCAGTTTCCCTCAAACTTCAAAACTCAAACCCAATTCATTATTAAGACATGAAACTGTCACACCATGCTGGTAAAAGAGAGATTATCTTCATCAAACTGTAGTCTTCAGTTCTGGTCCAGATCTCACCCTCGTGGCTCAAACCACAGTTAGTGCACGTCAAAGAAAAGTATGATGAAGTCGGCTTTCATTCATGTCACAACCTGAAAATCGACACTTTTTTTTATGATTCTTTGAGGACGTTTTCTATCGACTTTGACATTGTGACACTCTGGAAACCATCTTCATCCAGGCTTTAGCTGCAGAGCTGAAAGGAGCTCAGACCATCGTCTATGATCCTTCATCTCCTTCATTCTAGACCCAAAAGTCAGTTCTGGTCTGGGCTCAGTCAGTTCTGCAGTTTGGCTTGAGGAAAAATCCAAAACAGTTCTTGTTGAAAGCACATCAATGCAGCCGGCAGTGATACCTTCCTGCGCGCGGCGAAACGGGGTGCACGCCGGGCACCGGGGCTTATGGGAAGAAAATGACCTCTGTACTTAAACTGAGGAGGAGGGGAACAAGGAAGGGGGGGTTAGAGGACTAGAAAAAAAGAAAAGTCAAGCAGGTGAAAAAAATAAAAAGCAGTGGAAAGATAGGGGGCTAAAGTAAGGAAAAAGGGGCTGAGGGGCTGGGGTTAGGAGGAAATGGGATAAGGAAAAAAATCAATCAGGGGGAGAAAAAACTACAATCCCTGCAGCAAATTATCACTTCTCTGCTGACCTGCTGGATCGAAACCAAACTGAGAAGGGTCAAAGGTTACCTCAGGCTCCGGTTCGTCGTCATCAAAGTCGTTGAACGTGCTGTGGTCCGGGTTGTTGGCTTTGTCTAGCAGCTCGATGGCGAGCGTCCGGCTGAGAGGTTGCGTCACAAACGGGTGCTGCAGGAGAAACCATAAGTTGTAACTTGTAAACAAAAATTCATCTGAAACGTCTCACTTAAGCCCCTCCCATAATGGGAACATCTCACAGACTTGGATGGAATAGGTGAGAACACTCTCAAATCGTTTGCTTTGCTTTCACGACTTAAATACACCAAACTACCAAGGAGAATCACATCATACCTGCAGCTGCTCATTTGGGGTCGCTTTTGTCTAGAACAAGGTTTTACATTTAGGTTGTGAATTATAGGCATCGTGAGTACGCTAAGGCAGTTTTTGCTTCTAACGTGGCGAATTAATCCCAAAAAATTCTCGAGTTACTGTGAACACAGTTAATAAATTCTGAATGACTGACTCATCTCTGCCTCTTCTGTCTCACTTAATTTGCCTTATGTTACATGTTCAAGTGACCGGTTCCAATCAAAAGTCTTCCACGTTCAAAGCTGACATTCACGCATCACTACACAAGTTTTTAAGCAGTTTTCAGGTTCTACGTACAAAACACGTGCAATAAAATCTAACTTGTTGACATCTGATCAATCAGGGACTTGGAGTTGGTACCGATGTGCTGATTCCGTTCTTTTCACATCATGGAAGTGCCAACCATTTGAAAGTTCATCATGAAGGACGAATTAATAATTGTGATTATTCTGCCTGGTCAGAATCATATATTGGAAAAAGAAAAAGCCTGCAGCGAGATTCACCAGATTTGCACCACTTTGACATTTCGAACCAAGTCTCTTCCAACTGTAGGTACATGTGCTAGTATCAGGTAGCTACAGTCCAGAGTGAACACCATATGCTAATTGCGCATTCAAGAACCCTTGTTTAGCACATTCTTTAACACATGCCGATAAGAAAATAGCATTATAGTTCAGTGGGTATGATGTACAACATAATTTCAAAAATACTAATTGACAATGCGTTTTATAATACGATTAGTGTGAAAAACATGGTAGTCATTCTAATTGTGTTCACATATCTTAACGTTTTAAAACTTCTTTAGAATTGATGTATTTTCAACCTTGTCGCCAAAGAACTTAAGAAATTTGAACGTTTTCAAAACAAGTTAAGCTCTTAAATTGCAGATCTGACTGATCCAATGAGGCAAACCAAAAGTTCTTCCTCGTTCTGCTTTGTGTCAAAAATCCACAGTTCCACTCGTATCCGCAGAATCAAAGGACAGCATCTGGATTTGTGAGTTTCACCTGCAGGAGCTTCTCCGCCGTGGGTCTCTTCTTCGGGTTCTTGGTCAGTGCTAACTTGACAAAATGATGAAAATTATTTGTCCTGTTTGCAAAGCACAAAGAAAAAGAAGGAGAAAGTGTTACCAGTTGATCCTGCAGGTCATCTGTCATCTCTACAGGTTGCTGCTGGGTCATTGGGAAACAGAAAAGAGGATCTCACCACTTCAGTTTGTCTTTCAACTTCGGAGGCTGGAAGCTGCTCTTGCTCATTAAGAAGAGTGCCCTGAAAGGAGATGACCCAAACTTAGACGTCAGATTTTTCCAGAGTGACTGAAAACTAGAGCGTCGCTTCCTCTTCTACTGAGGAAGAAAGAACAAGAGCGGTGCCTGCAGATGAGGTACCTCATGGGATGCAGCTCAAACATGGGCGGCTGCAGCTCAGCCAGCTCGATTGCAGTGATGCCCACCGCCCAGATGTCGCACAGCTGGTTGTAACCTCCTTTCCTCTCCACCGCTGCCACCTCTGGAGCCATCCTACAGCGGGAACACCAACAAAAGTTCATAAAAACAAATAAAACTCAGTTTATCTGTAAATTTCTGATAAAATAACTCCACCTTCTGCACATCTCAGTTTAAGAAGAGTAAAGAAAACAAGATAAGGCAGAACATTGCAGGAAACATTTATCAGAGTGCCCCCCCTGCAGTAGAGTGTTGTATTTCACACCCTCACTGCACCAGCATGCATCCCTCCATGAGGTATTTAGGGAAGCGATGCAGGAAAAACAAGCTCACCAGTACGGCGTTCCGATGAAGGACTTTCGTTTCGCCAGAGTCGCTGTGATCTGTGCGGACACGCCGAAGTCAGCTGAGGAGAGAAAAGAGCAGACAAGTCAGCGAGGAGGAGGGGAGGGTGAAGCCACAAAAAAGGGGGGGTGCAGAAGTCTCACTCTAACCCAGTTTGACGTAGCCGTTGTCTGTCAGCAGGATGTTGGCTCCCTGACGGAGACGAAAACACGACACGTTAAACAAAAGCAAAATAACTTTATTCCAAAGTCAGCAGAATACAAGTGCCAAAAACCACACACATGCACACATAAACAAACACACACACTGCAGCCTAGTTAAGGTATTTATTAACCAGATTAAAAAAAAAGATAAACATGTAACTCACCTTAATGTCTCTGTGCATTTTTCCCTTATTATGCAGGTAATACAGACCCTTGAAAGAGAAACAAACACAAGTTTATTACTTTGAGACTTTCTTCCATTAAAAACAAAGAAATAGTAAATAGTGGATACTTTCAAAGCACTTTTCTACCTTGTCTTACGCGTCACAATTTCATTCACCCATGCACACACATTCACACACTGATGGCTTACAATGGCGCCAACCTACACCAGCAGCAATGTGGGGTTCACAGGGTCTTGCTCAAGGACAACTTCAAAACACGGGGGGATGAGGCTGAACCAAACCTGTGATTTGTCGATTGATCAGAGGTCGACCGGTCTACCACTGCACCATAGCCCCAACTCATTTCCATGAATGGCTTTAGTGTGGTTTAACTGAATGACTAACACAGTGAATTCAACTGCTGATGCTCCATTAATGTAGTGAAGTGTCCTTGGGCAAAAACCATTGAAACTTGAAACTAAAACCATTATGCTGTGTAAAGCAGAAAAGTGTGTACCAGGACACCTTCCTTTAATTAAATCACATATCTAAAAGTTGTTTTAGTTCTTTCATCTTTTTCAGTAAAAAAAATTCATTTTGATTTAGTACATTTCTTCTGAGGAAAGTCCAAATGTTTATAAAGTGCATGTTATTTATTTCTATCGAAACATATTATACCAGGCAGAAGTGGATGCAATTTTATTATCACACACATAAACACAAGTTGGGATGGATTTAATTGTTTGTGCTAATTCTTTAAGGAGAGTTTCTTCAGCTAAAGATAGATCTGCTATAACTCGTTTACACAGGAACTTAAAGGGTAACCAAACCCTAAATTAACCTTTTCTGGCTGTTGATATCTATAAATGAGGCTTTAAAATTATAGTTGGTTGGTCATTGAAACATTTTGGTAGATTAAAATAAAATAGTTTAATTATTGAAAACAGTCAAAAACTGTCTGTGTGCTGCCCCCTAAAGGTTGAATTGAGGTATTACAGTTGAATTTCGTGATTGGTCAAACCATGTAAGTTTCAGAAGTCTGACGTCATGATCTGCAGCTCCAGTAAGGATGACAGTCCTGTTTCCTAGCCCCACCCCTCTGACTGGATTTTCAAATTTCGGCTGTGGGTGGAGTCAGTCTCCAACTTCTCAGTTTGGTTATCCTTTAAGTTCCAGTGTTGACATTCTTTCAACTAACGTAACAGTGCACGCAATTAACCTAATTGTAGCAGATTCTGAAGTGGAAAAAAGCAACCTTGCGCAGCAGTGAATTGCTTTCACAATCGACATAAATCAGCTGATTCTGTGGAAGAGAAAAGTGGGTATCGGTGCAAAGCCAACATGAAAAGCCACTTTTTTCCACGTAACAATTAGCTGGATCACAGCAATCACATAAATGGTTTAAGAGTTACGGTGCGTAATTTAGCGTCACCAGCAACATCTGGTGATAAAGGGTTAAAGCTACCTTTTTAAAATATGGAGTGTCTGAACTTGGCAGGAGTCTGCTGAAAAAATGTAATGAGTACTATTTATATAAATTCTGGTAAGCTCTCCAGTCCTTAAGCAAAAAAAAAAAAAAAAGTAGAGCTTTGCAACATCTTTCTGATGTGGCTGGGGAAATAGGACTTGACTGCAGACAAAAAATGGCGCCCAGACACCATTAGCCAAAACCAGAACTTCGGGACTAAAAGCCACTTTTCTCCAGGACAGAATAAGCTGATTCATGTTGATTGCGTTAAGACTTGAAAAGTTACTGTAGCCAAAGGAATGTAAACACTGGAAGTGAAGAGTTCAGGAATTTACAAATCTAAAACACTTTTGTTACTATTCTTTTTCAATTAAATTAAACAATTACCATTTTTTATTAAGAGGATGAAAAAACTGTATTTATGTAAATTTACTTGAGATGATCGGTCTAATTTTGTGCAGAAATACTAAAGACCCCAATCTGTTTCATACAAACTCCCACCTTCTGATCCCAGATTTCAAAATAGTACCATATGTTTCAGTTCTCTAAATGAACACTTACATTTTTTTTAAATAAACTATTTTGATGTAATAAAATTCATGGTGTATTTATTGCATAGTTATCATTTATTGAATGACAGATGAATGGACTTTTTTGTACCTCCCCAGTCACCCAGCTGTTAATAAATCATACCTGTATAGAGCTTTACCAACACAAATACCTTTTTGTATTAGTTTTTGTTATTGTTCTTTTAATGTGATGTTGTTGAATTATACATAAAAGTCTATTGAATGTTACTTGAGAATCAACCTAAGAAATATTTAGCACTGGTCTGTTTTGACCAAAAAAACTGCAGATATTACCTGTAGGGTCTCCCGTGACATGTAGGCTATCTGTGACTCTGACAGCGGTCCAGTAACTGGAGAAAGAATCACATTTTTGATTTGAAAAAGTCTAACAAAAAATAACTTTTGCTAGGCTGCCCTTACTGTGATAGATGTCTTGCAGAGAACCTCCACCGCAGTACTCCATACTGATCCATAACTTATCTCTCCTAACAAACAAGAGGACGTCTCAGTTCAGGAATCATTTAAACCTCTTCCTTCCTCTACTAATTTCTTCTTCCTCAGACATCAAACTTTGACATAAAAAAGAAGCATTTTGAGGACAACGTGCACATTCTTACCGGAGATAACTTCCAAAGTAGGCCACGATGTTGGAGTGTTTACAGTCTTTCATCATGATGATCTCCTGCTGAACAACAGCAAAGTCCTCTCCTACAGTCAACAGAAACGGAGGAAGAACCAACAAACTTAATAGCGTCTTCTCAGTTACGACCAAACAAGCTATTTCAGGATAAAATCAGACCAACAAACACGTATGAATTTGTTTTTAAAGAAACAGGAGAAGAACTAAGAATAATAGGGGGGTGAGGTAACTTACCTGGTTCTAGTTTGATGACTTTGATAGCAGCAAGCTCTCCTGTGTTGACATTACGGGCCTAAAGATGAAGAAGAAAGCGAGTTATCAGTAGCTTTACATGCTCACAGATCAGCTGAAAATAAAGTGAGAGCAACAGCCAGGCTGAACACGTCTGAGCCTGTAGGAGAAAACACATCTCGCTAGATAAAGCAACTGTTCTAAACAGCAGGACAAAAAAACTCGGAGTTTGAACTATCCTTCAGGACGGAGACTCTGAGGTTCTGTTGTGGAACGCAAAAAACCCCTAAGGAACATCACAGCTGTGGAAGTGCAGCTTCCGACTGGATTCCTTTATGATGCAGGGTCGCACAGAGGCTGCGAACAATACACACACTGTAAACTCCTGATAAATCTTTACACCCAGATCGGATCTGATGAAACCAACTCTTAGAGCAAAGTTCCTATAAGTGATTAAAAAAATACAAAAAAAGGACAGGACAAAAGAACTTTTCAAAACTTTTTTTTTGGTTTTCTTTGATCAACACAGGACCAAACGTTCCATAATAAAAAAAATAGATAAAATAATATATCCAAGCTTTAGTTCTAGTATCTGTAGTGTTATCTGTGGGTATTCTGATAATTTCTAAGAACTCAAACGATAAATTAAATTTTTGCTTATAATTAAAAATTGTTTCAGCAGCATTTGAAATTGGTATTGCCAAATAAAATATTGCGATAATTCACACTCACAGAATTGATTTTTTTTCCAACACCCTCAGTATTATACACACATTTTTACACTTACGTATTTATATAAACCTACTTATTCATGTATTTGACAATAATATTTTATCTGTGGTTAAGTAAGTGATTGATTATCGATTTAAAATGTAATTGTTTCTGTGTGATTGATACTTTTTTTCTCAAAGCATAAATTTATTTGTGATTTTTTTTTTCTTTTAGGTCCAACTTTGGAAGAAAGCTTGATTTGCTGTCCAGGACAAGTAGGAAAACATGGAACAGCTTTGATGCCTGAATAAGGAAAGCGGCGTCAGAAAAAAGCTGTCTGCTGCTGCAGTTCTTCTTGTTGACATGCTAAACGGTGACCTTCAGCTCAGCGCTTCTGGAAACTACGAGAGCCACGGAAAACCAGAATTTAAAAAATGCAGTTCTCCTTGTTAATGTGTAACTACTTGTCCCTCGTGAATGTGAATGAACATGCATGATTAGGATTAATGTTTTTTTTAAACACTAAGAAATATTCTGGATGAGGTGAAGCTGTTTACATGCACAGTTTTGAAGATGTTTCAAAAGCCTGTTAGACTGAAGGCGGAGCCACAGTTGGAGTCACTTAACCCATGCATTACATGTCTAATGCAGACTGGAAAACAGCAAATTAGAAGCTAAAGTACATACATTTGTGAACTTTGGCGTTTTTATACATTATTTATTGGTAAATAGTACTTTCAAAATAAAGGTAAATTACAAAAGTGTAAGTATTTAGGTAAAAAAAGTTACAAAACAAAAGCGCAAACATTTATGCTACCTTCACACTGGCCTTGGCAACACAAGTTCAAGGGACCACTTCCAATGAAAAGTCTATGTGTGCATGTGTGTGTTTCAGGCTTCCGTGTTTAAAACTCTCACTTTCACATGGCACTATGCACTTTTTGAGTCCACTTTTGGGCAAACTAATAGAAGCATTTGCTGTCCGTTTTTTATACTTTAATTTTGCTCAAAATCATCCTGCCCACAGGTGATAAAATGAAGCACTCAAATGAAGCATGCAGACTGTTTGTACAAACATTAGTGAAAGAATGGGCCGCTCTCAGGATCTAATTGAATTCCAGCATTAAACTATCATTGGATGCCACTTGTGCAACAAATCCAGTTGTGAAATTCCCTCGCTCCTAAATATTCCACAGTCAGCTGTTAGTTAGAATTTGGGAACCACAGAAACTCAGCCACAAAGTGGTAGGCCTTGTAAACTGATGGAGAAGGATCAGCGGATGCTATAGTCCAAATAGGTCGCAGACTTTCTGCACAGTCAATTGCTGCAGAGCTCCAACCTTCATGTGACCTTCAGATTAGCCGAAGTACAGTACACAGAGAGCTTCATGAAATGAGTTTCCATGGTTGAGGAGCTGCATCCAGTGTAACGCAAGGTGTCAGATGCAGTGAATTACGCTTTTAAATCTGGAAATCTGATGGACCAGTCTGGGTTTGAAGGTTGCCAGGAGAACGGTACGTTTCAGAATGCATTATGCTGAGTGTGAAATTTAGTGGAGGAGGAATGATGGTGTGGGCTTGTTTTTAAGGATTTGGGGTTAGGTCCCTTAGTTAAAATTTTGGAGAATTCCATGTCTCCAACTAGGGGTGTGCCAAAATATCAATATTGCGACAAATCGTGATATTTTGTCCCCTGATTGATTCTTGATAGGTTTTCACCAAGTATCGATCTTATATTTTCATTTGAAGAGGCTGTTGCGCTGAGCGTCCGAGTCACATGAAATGGAACTGTTGAGGAGCTGGGCGCGCCGCGTCGGTCATTTGATGGCGACACACGCACTTCGTTCAGGAAAAAGCACTGGCGAGATATAGGCTCAGTAGAGCATGTGTAAATCATGCCTACCTGTGCTCAAGTAAGAAGTGAATTTGTCTGAGTGCTAGAATGACCACCATTGCTTATTTCCTGTTTGATCAGTGTGCTGTGGGAACTAGGCGTGGGCTTCGTAGTTGTTTGTGTGTACTTCAGGTACCGGTCTGAATTTTCATGCACTTTGATGTTTAATCTGTTGGTGTACGGTATAACTTTGGTAAATTTATGGAGTGAATTTTTCAACTGAATGTAATTACTTTTGATAATGTTGATTTAAAGTAATTCTTAAATGAAAAATGTTGGATTTGATGTAAAATAAAAATGTAATAAAAATAAAGTACATGAATTCACAACAAAATTAGGGGTTGCTAGTTAATTGAAGCACTTAAATTATATACATTTTTATTGATTAAAGTATTTTATTACCAATCTGTAATGGAATTTGAATTTGTAAATATTTATTGCTATTATTCTGTGTGTTTTATGGTTTATACCTATTGACTGCCAAATGGAAAATAAGAAAAGATTGGAAAAAATACTCAATAATAATATCAATCAACATCAGCGTGTGACCTGAACCAATGCGCTTTTGGAAGAATGGTCCAGAATTCCTATAAACACACTCCTCAACATTATGGACAGCCGTCCCAGAAGAGTTGAAGCTTTAATAGCTGCAAAAGGTGGGCCTTTTATGGATCAGGAATGGGATAGCACTTCAGTTCATATGTGAATCAAGGCAGGTGAGCTAATACTTTTGCTAATATAGTGTATGTGATGGGGCCTGATTTTCAATCACATGATCAGATTGGAACATCCCTTGTTTAGAGGATAACCTGGGTACAAACTTGACCGCAATTTATAGAAATGAAAACAGATTTTTTCTTGGCTCCAAACCTAAACATTTACATTTTCAGTGTAGCTGTGATAAACATAAAACATTGCATGTGATTTGGCCTTTTAAAAGCGAACACAGAAGTTGAATCAGTTTGGTCTTAGAATCAAACCCTGAGGGATTCCACACCTTGAAGATTACCTAATTTTTAAAAAAAATATGGCGTCTGTGGAGGTAAAGCAAATCAAAAATCTTCACAAATCAAATATATAACCAGTCTGTCACAAATGATGCAACAGTCTAAACAAATAACAGTTTGTAATAATTATTTTCTTGAAACATGCAAAAAGGAGTGCAGAACAACAGAAGCCATTTTTTTTCTATAAATAGTAAACTTCTGTACAGTTATATTTAGCAGCAGTGCTGGTGGGGCAGGGGAGAAATTTCAAATGGCCTTAATAAATAAAAGATTACTTTAGAAGTATCTGTAGAAAAATGGAAGAGAGAAAGAGCAAACAGGACTTATAACACCAGAGGAGTGCAACTGCTCGAGCAGCAAAGCAGTTTGGCGTCATGCCTCAACAGCTTCTGCTGTCCCCTCTGCAGACACACCCACCCAGCATGCTCCTGGCTGCATCCTAGCATGGATATTTTCCAACGCTGAACACGGGAAAAGACATTCGGCACTCTGGTTTTTCCAGCTTTGCAACCTAGATCCTAAAATCACATGCTGTTCCTTTTAGTTCTAGACCTTTCAAACCTCAGTTTACGAAATGGATTTATAATCTGATTTGACTGCACCAGAAATCCAAGTAAAATCCATGTGTGCTCGTTGAACATATTAGCTATTTCATGTTCCTTCTGCCACACATGAAATGAAGAAAAAGTAAAAAAGTTTTATTTCACTGGATTAATAATATTAATAATATTATATTAATATAATATTTCACTGGAAACGATAAATAGCCTCTTTATAAAATGCTCAAAATCCTGTTAGAAAAGAAAAAAAAAAGGGGGGGGGGCTGACCCACACCAAAACAAAGAGATGGGAGGGGGGGAGACAAAGAGATGCAGAGGAGAAAAAAAAACATGGAAGAGATGGAAGCAGAGTGAAGAGCTGAGACAGAGCTCCTTCAGTCAGCAGACACCCCACAGATGACTCATACCAGTCAGTCCTCGGTTCCTGCATAAAAACTGACAGTATTCTGTTGTTTTCACCCCACCGATGAAGATCCCATCTGCTTCAAGTGACAGTTTTAAAAGGAGTATAAGGATAAGCAATAAATCTGATTGGATATTTTACCAATTGAAGAAAAATAGTTTATCTTTAAAAGTTGACAAAACAAGATTAAACAAGGCCAAAAAAAGGATCTTATTCATCCAAGTGACATGTATTGGGAGGTATTTTTTAAATAAATTAATGTAATTTTGCTTTATATTAATGACCCATTTCGATCATCTTTTGATCTATTGTATAACAGTTCCCAGTGGTATTTCAATTAAGTATATGCAGTTTTTCAAATGGAATTTTTCCATCTACTCCTGACTCACTTCGATTTGAATAAATAAATGGTCAGAAATGTAATTATTCAGAGGTTTGAAATAGAGATTTTACCTTCTAACTGACAGGGGACAGTCTAATAGCCTGCTCTAGATAGTCATATTTGCTCAACAACAAAAAAATAAGGGTTAAATGACGTAGCTTACCAATACCAAAGCAAAACAATGAGTCATGTGACCACAGGGATGTCCCAGCACCACCAAAACTGCTTCAAGAATGTTCAGAGTCAAATTCAAATCATAAATAAATAATTACTGAATTTATTTTAAGTATTTATTGATTGTCTAAAGTGCATGCTTCAGTTTTTTTCCTGACGCACACACATATTGATGAGGAATGCACTGTCAGACAAGAAAACTCTGCCTCAGCAGAAAGCCAAACCATTAGCAGCTGAGAGTCTCTGCCTGTGTTCCTGCAAGAGGACATAAAAACCTTCAAACAGAGCGGCTCATTAAGACTCTGCTCATTCTGATCTATTCAAAGCTCAAGCAGGCGCTCATTTAAACAGCAATTTTCACAGTTTAGTTTGGTGCAGACAGGAAAACACATTCCTGAAAGAAAAGTCTGTAGTCTTTTTTTTTTCAACAAAAACAAGACGGGAACAGGCCAAAAATAAACCAGTTATCAGCATTTCAGTCTGTGGACACCACAGAATGTTAAATAAACGTGTGTGTGATTCCAGGTTTGTAACGAATCTCAAAGCTTTAAGACTGTGGTATGAAAAGTCAGCAACAACGATGCATCTATGGACTGAAGAACAAACAAGGAAGTAGTTTGAATGCTATGTTTACACCGGCCTCCACAACGCACCTTTGAGCAAAAACTTCCAAAGACAAGCCTATGAAAAAACACCTGCATGTACATTTCGGGCTTCTATATTCAAAGCTCTTGTGTTCATGCACATTTTTAAGTCCCATTTTGGGCTCTACATACAAAACGTGCAGTCACTGGATGCACGCTGAAAGTTAAACCAATTGACCTTTGACTCTGATTTGGTAGTGACGTATTAGTAGTGTCCTTTGTAATACACGGAAGTGCCAACTCTTTTGAAAAGTGGTCAAGAGGGTTTGTGCCCAGGCGGAATGTCAAACATTGGAATTATGCTATGTAATGGCCAGAGAATTATGATAGTTCAAAGAGCATGTGTAACTTAGGTGTCGCCAGTGACATCTCAGTGTTGGAGTTACTGTACTTTAGGGCTGACAAACAATTATTTCCAGTCGACTAATCACCGATTATTTTTTTCCAATTAGTTGATAAATCGGATCATTCGTAAACTTGATGCAAAACACACAAACATGAGTTTGCTCTCTGTTTGAGCTAATGTTAGCTTAGATTGACTAGGAGATGATCACTCTTCAGTGTTTTCATGGTCACAACGTGCTTCCTCTTCAGGTGTTCATGTGTTGCCTTAGTGCTGCTATGGAACACAAGTTCTGCCTTAAAGATCTTGCATTGGACCCTTTTCTTCTATTGCAACTTCAGAAAGTGCGCACCATAGTCCTGGGGAGGGAGTGGGGGCACGACTAATTGACTACTAAATTAGTCGTCGAATAATTTAATAGTTAACATAGTCGTGACCAATCGACTAATGGCAGCCCTACTGTACTTGTAAAAAGTGTTATTTTATCAACAAAAGTTAAACCTTTGGTCACAAACTATGCAAAAAGAGTTTTTAAAATCAACTAAAATGATTTATATTTTATATTAAAATTTGAAAAACAAATGGGTTTTTAATTGGATTAAATCCTAAATTTAATCAAATCAAAGTATTATGAAGTGAGTCAAATTGCTATCAGTTGTGATCTTTTTCCCAAAAAATGTGTTCTGTCATTAGTTTCACATCCTTGACAACTTCAAGGGACATATTTTCTATTAATGTATATTTTTTATTTCACATTTGAAGTCAAACCTGTGATTGTACTGCGGTCGGCCCTTTGGTCAATAACCAACAGTTGAATTGGCTCTCTCACAACGTGTGTTCCAATTACTTTCAGGAAGGTTTTGTGGTGCCTTATTCTGCAAGATGGTGACAACTATAAATCAGACATCGCTGGTTTCAACTCTACCTGATACAAGCCAATAGATGAGATCATCATAAACTTGGTGTACACACTGGTTAAAACAGTCAAATGCTAGTTAGCTCGTGTTTCAGAACAGTATAACTCACTCAGAATAAAGGGTTTGGACAAATTAATATTACCTATTACAACTAGATTAAATAAAGTCCACTAAATACTTTTATGATGCTCCTGTTGAGCTATTTACTAAAAGCCGGACTGGTCACAATCAGAGAGAAAAACGTTCATTCCTCAAAACAGCAGAAAGATGAAGGAAAATTGTTCAGCTGAACGAAGTTCTAAAGCAGAAAGACTTCAAACTCAAAATTTTGAATGAGATAAAACATCCATTATTTGGATTATTGACTGAACCGAAGGAATTTCGTACAGATGAATCCAAAAGCAAAGCCTCAAAAGTGAGTCATGTTTCAGTTTCCTAATTACAGTTGCTTAACCCCCAGAACAGACACTCCCAACACCTGAGCATATGAAAGTTACGTGTTCCTTTAACAGCTCTGACCAAACACAACAAGACTATTTACAGTTAATCCTGAGACGGATGTCTGGAGAGGTTGACGCCTGGCAGGCAGGACTGCAACTTAAACAGGGTAAAAGTTCACATTAGGCTTTCTGTTCGCTGCTGTCAGGACTTTTCTGAGACGTTCTCCAGAGTGCTGATGTGACGATGGGTGGAAACTGCTACAAATGAAGGCAAATACAGATAGAATCAACAGGAAAACTTGGTCTGGATTAAACAGAAATGTGATGTCAGAGTTTCAATTATGACAGAATTTAACTCAATTAACTATTATTTGACATTTCACATGACAAGAGTTTACTCTGCCTATCCCAACAGTTTTCCAAAATGAGAAATCTATTTAACTCATGTATCTGTCAACTGAAAAATATGCTACTTGTAATGCCAAAAATTTTTGTTAAAATAAAATTGCTATGACTTATTTAACACCCCCACAAATACACACACACAGACAAAGTTGTCAAAAGTTTTGCTTGGTGTAAAATCAAACTTTTTATCTAAGTCAATGAGAAGTTGCAAAGTTGCTCCCTTCTGCAACCAGCCCCCAGTAGTCATTTGAGGAACTGCAAGAGTTATTTTTTCCTGGACTTCAGTAAAGCTTGTAAAATCTGAAATAAAAATTAAAATCTAAATTTCAGACTTGATAATCTATTAACTATTTAAATAAACCCTAATCCTTGCATACAAAAAAAAAAAAATCAAAACAAGGTATACACCCTTACTATGGACTTTTCTCATTTCATTTACATGAACTTAAGTAAACAAAACTAAGTCTAACTAAGAGTTTTCTCCCTAAGCTCAACCAGCCCCCAGCACACCTCTGATACCTGCGAGAGTTTTTCCTAGAACTTCTCCAGCTCGTTGAAATGCTAAATAAAAATAAAATAAAATTAGATTCACTATAATCTATTACTATTTAAATAAACCCTTAATCCTTGCAAAAAAAAAAAAAAAAACAAAACAAGACACCCCTTACTGATTTTCTCATTTCATTTACATAACTTAAGGTAAACATAACTTAAGGTAACTGAAGAGTTTTCTCCTCTTTCAAAAACAAACACACTGAACAGTTAGCCTAAACTCTCCAAACAAACCAATCAATAAAGATAAAAAACAAGTAAGACTTATCAATCAAAACTGGTGTTAAATTCAAATCTGCCCATCATCGCTCTCTCACAGACTGGAGCAGAAACATCAATTAACTTCTGAGGCTACTTTGAAAAACAAACACAGGAACGTAAAAACTATCAACAACAATCAACAAAATCCAAAATCTTCAAGTATGTCAAAATTGGGTTGAGAAAATTGAACTGCCTTCAGCGCTGCTTACGACCTCAAACGTTAGACCCGAAAAAGGAAAAGGAGTGCATAAAAGGAAACTGTGTTTTCAATATATTTATGTGAAACATTTATCCTAGTTTGGTTTGCTTTTAGACTT
This sequence comes from Oryzias javanicus, assembly GCA_003999625.1. Classification (NCBI taxonomy): domain Eukaryota; kingdom Metazoa; phylum Chordata; class Actinopteri; order Beloniformes; family Adrianichthyidae; genus Oryzias; species Oryzias javanicus. The sequence goes on along the minus strand of CM012451.1, from coordinate 8,013,573 downwards.
AAACCCACATTCTTTTCGACTTAGTGTGGACACTGCACCACTCAGTAACAAATGTTTTAATGAAGCACCTGTTGACATGGGGATTAAGAATATTTTATATATATATATATATATATATAATTTGTGAAAACTTAAGCTCAAAAACTTTATTTGAGTTTTTTTAAAGGTTAACTTAATTCTTTAAAGTCTAGTAAGTACTGCTCAGGGTTACAGGGTTGCTGGAGCCTATCCAGCTACTGACAGGAATAATTCAGGGTGCACCCCAGACAGTTCCCCAGTCTACAACAGGGACATACACCCCCACACCTAAGTCAGCAACTAACCTGGCGAGGAAACCAGACTGTCACATTAACAAAGAGAACATGTAAACTCCACACAGGAAGATCTTAGCCAGGATTTGAACCTCATCCATCTTGCTCGAGTGCTAACCACTACATGACCATGCAGCCTGGATGGACTCCTACGTTTATTTCAGTCCCAGGTTAAGTATTGGAATAAATGAAATAAATAAAACATGAAAAAAATATTTGAACATCTCTAACTTCCATGTAACCAACTTCAAGTTAAATTATCTTAAAGACTAAAGTACTGCTGAAAACAACAGAAAGAAGCTCCTCAATGCAAAAACATGCTTTTCACTGTTAATACTGACAAGTTAAATGAACAAAATACAAGAGTAATTATAAAAACAATTACAATAACTTGTTTCTTCAATGGAGGACATTTCTAAACCTGAATATCTCCCAACCACTCCATACTACTGAATTGAGGAATCTACAGGACATTCATGGCTTTTCAATGATTCCAAATCTGAAGGGGTGGGCCTCTGGGATTTGTAGTTTTAGATGGATAAAAAAAAAAAAAAAAAAGGCTGGACATTTTTTTTTCTCTGTAGTAAGAAAAAAAACTTTCCACAAACTAAAGTCAAACTAATATAAAATCAAAAGTTGAAGCAGGAACTCCTCAAGATTAAAGTTGCAAAAATTCAAGAAGAACCAGAAGAGGATTTCTGTGGTGTAAATATTTTAACTCAAGTTAAAATTCCAGATCATCTATTCTCAAAGGTTTGAAATAACATTTCAAGCTCTTGTTTTTATTGCAGAATCACTGTGTGCCTCTTTAAAAAAAAGGAGTAAACCCATAAGAAAAGCCTTTAACATTGCGAGGCTTAAGTCTGAACTGAACTGTATCCTCCTGGCTTTCTGGAACGGTGATAGAATCTGGTTGTGTTTCTGACAGACACACCGCTGCAGGAACGTAGACTAAACCGAAGCAAACAGGTCCTGAGGAACCTATGGTGCTTTTGTTCCCAGCAGATTGAAGTCCGCGCCTCCGCCTCCCAGAGCAAACAGGAGGAGCAGCAGTGACCGAACAGGACCGTCTGGGTCCTACAGCATCAGTGGAAACACACCGTGCCTCCGCTCGCCTGAGCTCCACTGTCTGCCTCTGCAGGACTGACGTGAGACAGAGCAAACGCTCGCAGGGAGTGACGACTCCTGCATTCCTGGACCCCAGCTATACCCCGCCAACCCCCCCCCTCAAAAAAGTAGAGGTAGAGCAGGCTGACAAGCAGACATTCAGGTTTTCCGTTTGGTTCGCACGCAGCTGCTGACTTTTGCAGTGAAAATTAAAAACGATTTGTTTATACACAAAAACTTCCCAAACTATTAGTAGCTTCACTGCTTCAGGAACATAAAAGCTGCTGATTAAAAAAAAAAGAGACAATCATCACTGAAGCAAATTTTAATCGTTAAGTTTGGGATACAAACATCTAAAATCAACAAGATGAAAGATTCGGAAAGTCAATAGCAGTATAAAATATATAAGCTGAAAAAATGTAACAGCATTTACAGCACCCTCAGCAACCACTTTACATGAAGATGGCCAGTTTCAAATAAATGTCCATGTAAACAGAAATAAATGTGCATTTCAAGCTTCTGTGCTCCAAATTCTCATGTTCACGTGTTGCTACACAAGTTTTTACGATTGTTTTCAGGCTCTACGTACAAAATGCCACTGAACAAGTGTCGAACGTTAAACTGGTAGTGACGTTTGGATTGCATCCCTTTCAATTCACAGGAGTGCCATTTGTTTGAAAATTGATGATGGGAGAGAAATTATTAATCGCGTTTTATGCGTATGGAATTACCAAGTTTTTCACATTTTGGAATAGAGCTGTGAAAAAAACCCTCTAACAAGATTTGGGGAGCACCATTTTATATTTTGCACCGAGCCCCTTCTAACCGTAGGTGACGGGCATGCGGTTGAGGGCGGCCGTGGTGCAGCAGTAGGTCAGTCGGCTCCCGATCAGAAGATTGCGGGTTCGATTGGGCAAGACTCTGAACCCCACACTCTCTCTGGTGGAAGACTGGTGCCAGTGTTCAGCAGCGGAGCCACCATCAGTGTGTGAATGTGTGTGTGAATGGGTCTGTTGGTTTGGGCCTTCAAGGAAGGTAGAAAAGCACGATACATGTATACAGCATTTACCATTTAGTAAATAGCAGAAAGAGCACCTCCATGCTTGTCCAGTATGAACATCATAGACTAAATGTGCATTCAAGAATATGCCTTTAAGTTGTTCTTGAACATGCATCAAATGTCCAATCCGAACCTAGCTTGAAACAGCAGAAAATGAGCTCAAATTAGCCTAGAGGACAATGGAAAAAATACGTAATAAACAGTAATTACAAAATAATAAAAATGCACAACCACTTAAGTCTAATTGTAAAGTTCGTTTGTCACAAGCAGTGTCCTCTCCAAGCACATAAACATCAAAATATGAAAAACAATTAAATTATTTATTATAAATATAATTTAATTTAGAGTTAGTCATACACCGTAAAGATTTTTAACACTTTAAATGATTAAAAAGGCAGAAAATTGAATAGAAATTGTTACTAAGAAAACATTTTCTTAATGTTAGATAACTACTACAAAAACTTGATAAATAGAATTTATTTTGAGATTAAAGAACATTTGAAATTAAAATTAATCTAAAAGAATCTGATTTTGTCTGAAAACTTTAGATTTAAATTTTAAAAAATCTACTACTAAGTTATACAGAGGCAGAAAGCCCCAAAGTTTCAATGTTAAAATACAAACATGCCGGGTTCAAATGTACGACAGAGAATTAGCATGCAAACAATTTTAAGCAAAACAAAAGTCTAAAAAATGTGAGATGTTTTTAAAAAGTGTGAAATGTTGAAATAATGTGTTTTTAAGAAAATTATGAAATGAGGAAAAAATATTTGCAATAAAATCATTATCTGTCTGAGGTGCTGAAAGCTCGAGATTCCTCTTTAGGTGAAAACCACAGCAGGACGCTCTCCTTCATGACCTCCAGTTTAAACAGTGCTCTTTGGAAACAGGATCTGAATAACGCGGTGGTCCTCATTTTCAGCTGACCTCATCTGAGCCCACCTCCAGAAACAGAGCGAGTCCGAGGACGTGCAAAGCGTGGGGCAAATATTCGGATGCACAGAGAAAAGGCATCTGTGTGTGAAGCAGAGCTTTCACAGCTGCGTTTTGGGCTCAGACTGCTTTCAGGCAGCTGGAAAAAACTTCCTCTGCTCCAAAAGTGTCAGACATTCACGACGCTGTCACATGAAAGCAGGGGTGTGGAGCTAAAAAGCAGGAATTCTGAATGGGGGACGGACAGGGACTTGCACTGATGGACCCTCATGCTGAAGTTTGCTGAATTTTCCCGCAGTTTTCACAAAAAACATTCACGGAAGCAGCTCAGTCTGGAAGACTGAATAGTTACCCTACAGGCAACTGCTTCCATGGCGGTCAAAGAGCCCGCCCCCATGTCAGGCAACCCCCCCACCCCTTCGTCTTTAGCTCTTCAGACACACAGTTCATGCTTGGTTTCCTGCTCCAACATTCCTCTCCGAGCCACACTTTTTTACACGGCGGTAGCACCAAATATAGCCATCCACCGAGCGCCCCGGTGCTTTTTAGCACATCCTTTAATCCCAAGGTTTCGGCAAACCCCGTGTTAGGGAGATGAGCGGGTCGGTTCTCCACAACTGACCACATCTGAGAGCAAATATGTGTCTCTCGTCTCTGTGGTGCGGGTCCTGCAGAGCTGAAGGACTCTCAGCCCCTGATGATAACCTCTTCAGCGAGGAACGATGAGGAGCTGAGCCCGAATTAGAAACACATCAGCTGCAGCACCTAGAGAGGCAAAGTGCACCATCATCCAGGAAACACATACAGACTTGGCTTATGGAAACGACTCAAAACGAGTGTAGCTTTAAAGACCGGCTCTGATGAAAATTGTGTTTTTAACATGTTTTTTTTTTTTTTAAATCTTAAAATTTAGTATTTCTTTATTCAAACTCTTGTGAATCAAGAGCAGACGAAAAAACACGTTTGGAAAATAGAGTTGTAAACAGAGAGCTCTCAGCAACAGGGAGGGGAAAGGGGGTGGAGTTGCTATGGTCCTGCCCACAACTCAAATGCAAATTTCTAATGAAGTTTTGATGCTCTGCAGAAACTGTGTCCAAGAAAACAATTCTTATCATTTCTTTTAGCAAAAAAAACTGCATAATCATAATAAAAGGCCACTGGGTAAAAATTACATTAGCTTGAGATCAAAAAGGGTCTTTAACGCTTCATGTGATCAACCACAGAGAGCCAGGAGGTTAAACAAACAACGTTAAGATTCTCCTACGTGTCCCGCTGCCCACCCTCTCCCTCAAGACTTAAATTAAATTCCACAACAGAGGGAATTCAAAACAACAGCAGGAGAGTGTGGATGCCTGTGATGGTTCACCTGAAAACACTACACAGTGAAAATCACCTTTAGAGTAGAAACAAATGATTATTTGTGGTGAATTTAGCCACTTGAGAAGAATAAATAACCCATTTCGGTAGACTTCTGATCGGAAGATTGCGGGTTCGATTACTTATCAACTTGTTCGATTGGTAAAATAATGAACAATAAACAATGATTAACAGCCTAAACATTATTATTATGCCTAAATAATAATAATAAATTATCTGACATCATGTGTTAAATGAATTCAAATGCAGCATAATGAATTTTTATTTCCACAGTTTTTGTTCTTTGAAGTGAGAAGGCCATTTGATATGCTCTGCATTTTAGCTCTTAACTGGAGCTTTGTTTATTTATGTATTTATTTTATTAAAATATATGTTGTTATAAAGACCTGTTCATATTAATTGTTAATTTTATTCTAATGTTGGAAAGGGCATTAAGTTATTATATCGTGTTTTAAATTGTTCAAAAAAGGTTTAAGTAGAAAATTTAATTTGTCTTTTGGTTTAAAAATAGTTAAATATCATATATTACCAAGGTGATATAATGGTTTTTGGAAAATTAGCCATATCGAGATACATCAATATCATGAGCCGTGTATCGTGAATCGCATCATATCGTGAGTTACCCTGAGATTCCCAGCCCTAGTGAAGTTCTCTGTATTCTTTTTGAAAATATGATTTGAAGCGTTTCCAGAAATTCATTTAGCTTTTATTTTGTTGTTTTTTGCTGTTTTATTTTTTTTTACTGATCCGAACCGTGACCCTAAAACCGTGACACGATCCGAACCAAGAGTTTTGTGATCCGTTACACCCCTAATGTTCAGCAGCGGAGCCGCCACTAGTGTGTGAATGGATGAGTGAATGGGTATACAGTATGGTTGTTAAGTGCTTTGGGCTTTTGAGGAAGGTAGTAAAGCGCTTTATAAGTTTACGCCATTTGCCATTTCTGAATTGATTCATTTTTAAAGGTATGATTGAATTTGATTTACTATTCAGAAAAGAAATAAATCAATCCTAAATCGACAATTTGACTAATTCTGTTTTTACTTAAAAAAATTGACTTGTTATGAAAAACTTTTTTTTACAACAATTTTTTTTTTTTACTGAGTTAAATTGTTAATTGTTGTAGACTTTGGAAAAGCAACAAAGCAGTTTTCTGCTGCACGTAGGCAACAAATCCTTAAGGAAACAAAGATCAATAAAAGCATGAATTGTTATTACATTTTCTGTTACTAAAGATTACATGAAATCAATAAAGTTCATTTTTAGACTCAGCTGTGGACTTTAATATTAACTTTAAAGCTTTTTCAGTATCTTCTCACAGCCACTGAGAAGCACAGACTCACACAGATGTGTATATCAACAGCACATGAAAGTTGTAATATTTTGATCTATTTTATAAAAGCAATTTTGGTGGCTTTAATTATTATTATGCAGTTTTTAGCCGAATTTAAAAAAAAAAAATAAAAAAAAACTTGAGTAATTTCTAGGACATGGTTTCTGCAAAGCAGCTCAGTTTATTAGTAATTTTCCTCTGAGTTGTGAGTGGGATTGTTGGTTGCAAATGAGCCTGCCCCCTCCTGAGAGCTCTTTTGGTCACTGACCCGCTAGCTTACAGCCCTTCACAATCCCAATCTAACATTAGAGGTGCAACAAAAATGGCGAGCAATATTGCAACTATTCAGCCATAAAATTTTGATCCAGATGCCAGCTCTGACAAGGAAAACAAAGACATTTATGGATCTATTTGTCTACAGGTGGATGCATCAGAATGGAGCAGAAAGCCTGTAGCCTGCTCCGGTGGATTTTCTGTCACAAATATGATCTTTGATTCACAACGATTTAAATAAAGAAATGCTTAGAAATTAAATTTTCAGCTTAATTTTCTTAAACTATGTCCATCATCATGAGAAGAATGCCACTAAAACATGTTAAAAAAAACCTCCTAAAACACAATTTTCATTGCCGTGGGTCTTTTAAGTGGAATGGTTTTTGAGGTTGTTTACACTACAATAAAGATCTCTAGTTACAGTTTGATTCCAAAAGAAACTAGAATACATGTAATGTTTTATTTCATATTGAGCCTCTGATATTTTTTTATTTCCATTCAGTTCTTTGAAAACAACATTTAAATAGCTTAACAAACTTAAATAGAATCCAAGAATGTTCAAAGCTTTGTCAGACTAAGAAAAGGAGCTGAAATTTTTTTTTTTTGTCAAAGGTGCGAAAAAAAAAAGGAGAAAAAAAAACGTATGTGAGGATCATAAGTTCTTGTCTGCAAGGGTTACCTTCCGGTTAAACTATTTTAAAGAAGCATCCTATTATTTAATTATGTACACAGTTATAACCACCAAATATGATTCTCTATATCCATCTATTTCTGAACCCGCTATGACCCCTTCTGAACACTCGTCACCCTAAAAAGGGTTACAAGGTTGACACCAGTTGTAGGGTGAAGGCGGGGTACACCTGGCCTGAACAGGTTGACAGTGTGTTGCAATAAAACACAAATGCACATTTAAACACAATTTAGAATCTTAAATTAACCCATGAAGCCTGTTTTTGGACTGTGGGAGGAAATCAGAGCGCCAAAAAGTGTTTGTCTCGGACATGGTGTTCACATTGTACAAGCAGGGAGGGGGCTACTTCTGATTTTCATTTATCTACCATTTGCTACCATTTGCAGTAGTCGGAGGAGGCTTGGTGCAAAATGTTTAAGCGATAGAAATCTCGGTCAGGAATCTTTTTCCAGGTGTTTTCTTTCAAAGCTCTATTCTAATATGTGAAAGACTGGGTGTCACATCATTCTGGCCAGGCACCAACAACAATTATCAATTTCTCCTTCGTGATAAAATTTCAAACAGCTGGCGCTTCCGTGAATGTAAAGGGACGCCATCCCATACCAATTCGAAGTCTCTGATTGGTCAAAGTTCCGCCTGGTTTAACTTTTAAGGGACATTCAATGGCTGCGTTTATTGAATGCAGAGCCTAAAAACAGATGTAGAACTTGCGTAGCTATACGTGAATAAAATAGTTTTATTCAAAAGCTATGATGTGTGAAACCTTTCTCTGATGGGTAAATCTCTAATATGATGGATAAAATCTGCACTATGATAAGTAAAATATTTTCCTGATGGCTAAAATCCTTGCTATAATGGATAAAATATTTGCTATGATGGGTAAAACTGACTGACACGCTCTTCTCTGCAGTTTGTGGTCTAATCAACCCTGAAGGCGCGGGGCCTTCCTAAACTGACAGCAGGAGCCTCTAAACTTCACAACAGACGCGGCAGGACCGAATATGGCTTCCCGATGTACCCCTGGAAGTCGCTACGGGCAGCGAAAGACGCTAAATACTGACTGGAATCGATGATGTGATGCTACTGCTGCTGCTGCTGTTGTTGTTGTTGTTGTGGCTTAACGCCTTATCGAGTTGTTCGTTCAGCCGTCAACCCAGGCAGGGCAAAGAGGACACACTACGGACATATTTGACTAAACTGGTGCAATCTTTGCATTTTCTGAGAAAATATAGACCGCTTCCAGTGTCTTACATGAAGTAAATCCCTGTCTGTTGATACCAAAATTCGGTATTTACAAGAAACTGAGAAGCTAGCTGTTTTATGCTAGCATCCCTGCACCCAATGTCGGACAACTTGCAGCTAGCCCAAACGCAAAAACATTCATGCTTTTAGTTCCATTTGACCCCAAATATTTACTGTTACAGAATCCACTTACACTATATCAACTTGATGAACAACATTCAATCATAACAGGGAGGCTTTAAAAGAAGAATATTAAGAATCAAAGGTGGAGCAACATGAGCACAATTCAGCTCTGTCAGTGCAACGTACATCGGAGTAACACACAAGTATATCAGTTAGAAAACACACGATTAATGCTACCAAAAAAACTGGACAAATACATTATTTACACGTATTCAATGCTTCCTCTGAATAAAAAATAGAATCCTAGGAATTAGTGCTTTGATGTACGTGTCCGAAAATGGAACCCCGTGGAAGCTCCCCTCTCTGAAGCTTTACCTTGTACACATCTCCATAGGTCCCACTTCCTATCCTCTGGATCAGCTCGAAATCCTCCTGCGGGTTCCGCCGGGACAGGTCCACGCTGGAGTTCATCATGTCCTCTGCCGACTACGGCGCCGATCGCGCACGGTGAATGCACCCCGACGAAGACGGAAAACGGATATTTTAGGAAAAACATACGGTGTCAAAAAATCTCTGCCCGAATCCAGTGAGAAGATCCAACATGGCTTCCTGCGCGCGCACTGCGCATGCGCATGGGATAAAAGTTGTTTTCCAGGGATGAGTTTTGAGTCTGCAATTGCAGTTTATTCAACAGGATTTATTAAACAGTAAAATAGTTTAAAATGCATATCATTTTGTCATATGATTGAATTTCTTATTTTATATAAGGTCAGATAAACTTGACAGCTTTGAAGAAGCTGAATCTGAATCTGAGTTCAAGACATGGCAGCAATGGCCTTTATTATGATGGGGTCAAGTGAAGAGAAAAATAAGGAAAGAACCTCAGTTTGGGTTGTAAAGGCTACAATCAGTTAATCTGACTTCAAAGTGTAAGAATATACTGCAAAAACACAACAACTCACCAATTATTATTTTTAAGTAAAAACTTCTTATGACGCTTACAAGAGAAAACTAAATATTGAACTTTTTAGTGAAATGTAGATTCAATAAATCTTGAATATATTGTTTGTTCTAAAACATCTTACTTTAATGTTATTAATGTACATTGTATTTTCGTTTTTTTATTTACATTATATTTTTAACTTTATTTTTTTTACTTAAGTTAGAATTTTTATGTTTTTAACTTTACATCATACTTTAAAAAGGTATCGTGTTTTTGGATTTTTTAAAAATCTTGTTTACTTGTTTAACATTCAAAAGCTATTTTTTACTTTACAAATTATTTTTAAGTTATTATTACATCACAGAGGCATTTTAAACTTTTTTTTATTAAGCACAGCATTTCAAGTTATTTTTTAAACTGCATATTATTTTAAAGTTGTTTTTTTACTTTACATAGTATATTTTAGATATATTTATTTTACATAGCATTTTAAAGTTATTTTTACTTTAAATATTCTTTTAGGTTTTTTATATATTTTTTGATAGCTTCTGCAAGTTATTTTTTAAGTTAATTAAGTTATATTTACTTTACGTAGTTTTTAAAGTTTTTTATTTTTTACTTTACTGAGTATTTTAAGTTATTTTTTACTAGTATGGGTCTTATTTTCTTGAGGTGTTTTGGTTTCTGTCAGATACCATTGGAATGCAATGATAAGGCAGAGGTGAATCTTGGTTTTGGATTAGAGTAGAGACCTCTTCTTGTGTTTGAGGGGACCATAGTGGACCATTCATTCTAGAAGGTCTTCTATTCATGTGTCATGGTAAATGGTAAATTGGATAGCCCATAGACTGCTACTGTATTCAATCACTGCAAAGGGTAAAGTACATGTAAAACACTAAAAGTAAAATTAAAAAGATCTCGTCGGTTGTGAATGGTTTGTCTGGAAACCCCAAACGGAGTGGGTCTTTAAAAGCATGAAAAAAAGCAAAACAGAGCCATGGTGTGAGGTGGAGCTTCATTTACATTTTATTAGTAGTAGTAGTAAATAAAGTATCTCATTGTATGAAACACATTTTTACTTGAAATAGATTTTTTTTTACATCAGATTAAAGTTAAAAACTTTCTCTTCTCTACATGTAATGTCTCCTTGTTGAATCCTTCAGTTTGCTCCACACAGCAGACATGTTCATGATGATCACGATGAGCACATTTACTGAAGATTCCACCAACATCCATCATATTTTGACATATTTATGAATCAGTCCGTCAATCGTTCCTAAGCTGACCCTGAACGTCGCCTGGTGCTTCAGAGAAAACCAGTGGGGACGCGAGTGTTGCTGAAGATCAGCGGCTGGCCGTCTGTCCTGTCCCCATAGCTGCTGATCTGACAGAGAGCTGGACGAAAGGCAGCTTGTTGCCACAGTTTGAGGCTCTGTTTTCTGCTCCAATGCTGGCTCAGCGGGTTCTTGTGTCAGGAGTTTCTTCAGGAGACATGACAACTGAGGACTCAGGAGGACAACGAGGATCCCTCCAGGACAAAGAATTCTAAAAGAAAAAAAAAAAATCTATTAAATTTGTTTTGGTTTACAAATTAGAAAGTTAATTTGGTGTTTTCCTTGTATGGAAACAAACCTTTCCATCTCACAAAGGATGAGCGGCAGGTCGGCAGCCATGTTGGTGCTGCTGCCAAACTTCCTCCCGAAAGGAAGATCACAGATCACGGCGTCCACACTGCTGCTGGGCAGAGGCAGCGCTAATCACACAGATATGATTTAAGCAATACTCCTTCCTCTGGGTTTTTATACTGTCTAATAAATTAATAAAATCACCATCCGTTCATCCTGCTATAAAGTCCCTTTAGGAGAATCAGTGAAACATTTTGATGGGCAACTAAAAAAAAAAATAAACTCTGCTTCCTAAAGTTTAAATTGTCTTCTTTGTGACTTCATCATTTGACTGAAGATTGCACTCTACAAATAAACAAAACCTTACTACGGAAGTAAAGTTTTAAAAAGTTTTCATAAAGTAGAAATGTCTACTTAATTCTTGTTATGAAACAAAAACTAACATTTAATTAACTTAGATCAGTCGCCATGACAACAGCTAAAACACGTCAGTCATTCAACTTGATAATCCTTCATTATCACCAAGAGGAAACAAGGTTTATTTTGTATTTCTACAGCTTTAAGATTTAGGATACCCAATGTTAAAAACTTTTTGGGAAAATATAGAAAAAGTAATAATCTTATAGTTACAAATTGTATATTTGTTCTAACACAAAGGGCTCAGACCATAATAAAAAATTAACCAATGAACCAAACAAAGGTATGGTACTAAATATTTTTGCTACTTTTGAACTTTGTGGACAAAATGTTCAGAGAAATTTTTCCGTGTGATCAGATTTGCTTAATTTAAATTAGTGTTGGCCTTCAAAACCATCTATTATCTCACATACAACATTTGAAATATTCCATAATGACAAATCAAGAAACAGCTCTTTTTGATCTGTAGATAAAAGCAGTAAACTCAAAAGTGAATATATGAATCAGGTTATCACTCCTGATCCTTTTTTAAAATGTTTCTTACCCACAGACGAAGCTTTCAGCAGCTGTATTCTCTTTCCCAGATCTGCAAAAGCAACGTTCTCATTGGCCCTCTGCAGCTGTCCATCATCGATGTCCACACCCAGAAAACAGGCGTCCTGGAGATCACAGGCTATGTCTGAATTCACTCGCTACTCCCCAACCCCTAAAAGACTATATAGCGCGGGACTATCCAGCGCCCTGGATTTTAACACAATTGGGACACCATGCTCACAACTTTTTTTTAAAGGCAGAATATGATGTCAACCATTTGCTGAACTAAAAACGTTATACAGTCCATCCCATTAACCTTTCCGCTTGTTATCATATCAAACTCATTTCTGCAACAGCATCCCCTTTTACATGGTTTGAAAACTTAAAATAACAATCACTTAGAACATTTTAGGCTTGAAGGCTTTGCTTTCTTCCACTGATGGAGTTGAAAGCAAACATCCAGTGATGGCTGCTAAAGTCTAAAATGTATGCTAGCTTGTTTGAGATTAACCATCAGTAGCATACAAAAACATTATTCAAAATAATCATGCAATATGATTTCCAGATTTGTTTTAGATGATATCTCTCACAGTGGACATGCACCTAAGCTGAACATTTCAATGAGTCATTTTAAAGTAAAACATTCTGTAACTGTCATCAAAGATCTATAAAACAAAAATAAACTGAGATGTTTCAAATCAAAAGTGTTAAAAGCAAATGGAACTCTGCTAAACTTCAAAGAAGACTTTCATAAACAGATCTGAACTCTGACCTGGTGTTCCTGCGCTGCTTCAATCAGAATGGTTCCCACGCCGCACATGGGATCGACCACGCAGAATCCCGGCTGAAAAACAGAAGACACTACACATCATAACAGGCTCCGTTATTCTTTGCTCCACAACCAATCATCAATCTTACTCTGTCCTCTGCATTGTCCACACACACACCAACAACCCTCATACTCTCCTTCGCTGCATCTTAAAAATCTTCTCTAAGGTGTTCCTCTAGGCCTCTTTAGATTAAGAGAAAAAAAAAAAAAAACACTGCTGTGTTGTACCTGTATGTGAGCCAGTGATGCCATCGCCCAGGCGACAGTGGACCTCAGCCCTGTTGTTTTAATGTAGCTCCGGTTGGCCAAAGGTAACCTGCAGGGGACGCAACACAACACCCATCTTTTTATTTTTGTAGCATTTAGGAGTTTGCACTTCTGGGAAAAAGTGTGCAGCATTTTGGTTTTTTTTTGCCTCTGAAGAACCACTGTTCTTAAGTGTCGCACATAAGCAGTTCTTAGGGCTTCTAAAAAAACATTTGGTAGAAATTGATTAGTTTAGTTTGTCTTCCAGTTAGAATTAGAGTAATAATTATCTGCATAATATATCCAAAATAATCCTTCTTAACTGAATGTTAATATAGCAAAGTCAAGCTCAGGTTTTAAATACTTCTGTGTGTTTTACATAAGGTCATTAGAATTTTTCCAACTGCCTCAACTGCTCTGGTATAAAAGCATTCCAGCTCTTTGAAAAGAAAACTGCCTAAATTTGTAATTTTTCTTACTTTACGTTACACACTGATACGAAAATATGCAAAGATGATGAATGGATTTAGTTGCAAATTTCTGGCACCTGAATGTAAGTATAGTAGATTGTATTTTATTTTGTACAATTGTTGCAAAAATGGCATTAATTTTTTAAAAAGAAATTCTTTTAAATGCACATTTCAAGTATTTCACTAGAATCATTTTTCCACTTGCATTAAACCTTTGTTGGTCCCACATAAAAAGTTGGCATTACACTTCAAACGTGGTCCTGAAAATTAAAAAAATCAAAATGTATCTCTACAAAGTCTGAAATGCAAACCTGGTCAGTGGAATTCCCAGCAGACAGTAATCATCACTCAAGTGGAGACTGACCTGCAGAGAGAGACCAAAGCCAATTATGACATGAGGTCTGATATGATGAGGAGAAAACCAGAACATCTACCGACAGCTCATTGAAAATGGAAATATGCCAGAAATGACAGTGACCTCCAGCAGAGGATTCTTCAGGTCAGCCTTCCAACCCATCAGTTTACTCACAGCAGGTCCCATCATTTTGCTCACCTCCTGAATCACAAACATGGTAAGTATGACTCGTCAAAGTGGAAAGCAAAGACCGTGAATGAGTGTCAGGCGGTAGTGTTCAGCACCTGTGAGCTGAAGCTTCTGGAAACAGATCCGCTGCATTTGCAGCTGATTCTGAAGGTGACTACAAGATAAAAACACAGATTAGGATTGTTACTTTGGGAAAAAAAATGGCTACAGTGAAAACAACGAGATCCTCCTCACCATTTTCCACACTCTCTGAAGTCCCATCATCTCCCGTGTGAAGAATGTTGCTGCTGAAGCTGTTAGACTCCCTCTTCATCTCTGTATCTCCATCATCCACCCTCATCCTTTTCTTCTCCCGTGGCTTCGCTTCATGTTGTTCTTCACTCTCTTGCCCTCTGAGCTCAGATCTGTGTTTCCTTGACTCTGCAAAGTCTTCACTCTCTCCCCTCTTCCGAGTTCCTCCCAGGCCTCTGGTGGTTGAAAGCTCCCTCTGCAGGCAGCTCCATGTCACTGCAGTGCTGATCCACTGATCCGGGTTTCCCAACAGTTTGGACTGCAGCAAAGAGGCAGCCTCTGCTGGGAACATTACACTGAAATGTCAGTATAGAGGGGTTCAATAAACAATTACACATTTTATTTTAGAGATATAAGGGCGCAATAGTATAATATATGTCCTTATGCATACATGTTAAAAATGAGACAGCAGCAGACTTGTAAAGTTCTTGTGTAGCAGCAGTGTTATACCTAGAGATCCAGCAAATCTCTTTCCCCACAATTTGGTTACAATCTTATTTTGTGGGTCATGATTTTTTTTCTTTGATATATGATTTTGTTTTACAGAACAACAAAAAAGTAGTTTCATACTGTTTTAATTTGCTACTAATCAAGAAGAGAAACATTCAGTTGGCCAATACCTGGTGTAATATAATGAAACAAAAAATAGTAAATCCCTAAAATCCCACTCTGATTATTTTGTGATCCATTTTCAAAACATTCCCAGCTATTTTTATTTTTTACATATGTCCTCCATCATTAAAGAAATGCTCCAAGATCATATTAAAAGCAACAGAAACACAATTTAGCACGTCTTTGACACTTAAAGCGTAGACATATCGGTATGCAGAAGAAATACAGCAATCAACTTTTATCCACAATTTGTAGCTTTTCTAGTTTTACTATAGAGCCAGCTGCATTGTGAGCTTTAGCTGTATGAAGTACATCAGCACGAGTGTGTCTGTGTCGGGCTGGTACCTCGGCTGCAGCGGGTCGACATCCTGAGAGGTGAGTCCTTCTTTAACAGAAGGAAGAGCCTTTCTGCTGCCTTCAGGCCCATAACTCTGTGGATTGCTACAGAGGAGCTGAACAAGACTTTTCCATGAAGCTGACACACCTGGATAACAAAAGGGGGCAATTAACTTAAGGAAATCTTTAGCTTTATCTTACATAAAAAACGTTGTTTCAATTTACTTTTTAAATAACCAGGGATTCTTTCCACAATGGGGGATTCAAGTTAAAGTAGATATAAGATTCTATATTGAAATGATGATTTAAAATAACACACCTACTGCAGAATTAGTAATGCATTGTAATGCATTGTTAATGACCATGACTTAAAAAAAAAAAAAAAAAAAAAAAAACCTCTTCTTTTAAGTATTTCCCTGAGACTGGTATCAAGGTCAAATAAAAATACTAAACACAATTGCTTAAAATGCTCTTGGACGTTTGTTTTTTTCATAAAACTTTTGTTAAGGTTTCTCTTTCTGTAAAAACAAAACAAACTTACATCTTCAGCTAAGAGCTTCCTCTTTACCTCCTCCGTCAGAAAAGTCTCCATTCCATTTCCGGCGGTACAGAAGAACCGAACAGAAGTTCCAGTGCTGCTCAGTTCCACCATAACAGCTTTATCTTAAACGTAAACCTGTAAAATTTGACTTAAAACTTAAAATCTTGACAGTCAATGGAACAAAATAGGCGCCATATTTGATTTTTCTGTTGACACCGGAAATGGTATCGACTTCCGCTAAACAGGGGCACAGTTTCCGCTAAATCTCGACATGAAATGTAGGAAAAATGTTTTTAACTGAAACCAATAGCTTATTTAAAGCAACAAGCTACTTAAAATTAAATTTTATCAAAAAAACATATGAAGAACTAAAAACATTTTTTTTTTTCTGGATGGGAGGTGTTGGCTCCAAATGTTCCGGTTGTTATACCCTCAATATCCAGCAGGAGGCTCTCGTTCAAAAACACCTCACCTGTCTCCTTCCTGTCATCATAATCACCAGCTGTTTCTCATCACACTCGTTATCCCTGTGTATTCATTCACGCGCTGGACAGAGTCCTGTGGGGGGACTGTAAGAGTGAATTTATTCCAAGAGTTTTCTTTGACTCTCTTTGGCTTAAATAAAAAAAATCTACAGAACTCAGCGAACCCAATGGCCTGGAAAAAAATCAGGCAGTTTCTACATTAGCTCCATTTGGGATGATGATGCCCAAATAAAGCTTTGTAAGAAAGCATCAGGACAAAACCAGTTTGTGCTAATACTTTGAAACCATTATTAACATTTGTGCTGCACCACGTTTCTGAAGACATTCCCGGATGTTTTCATCATCCACACATCTTTAGACTTATGCTTTTTTTTCCCCCCCTCCTAACACGAATAATTTTTGCCATTAACTCACATTCGTTCTTTTCCTTTTCTTTTTGGTCTGTCTATGTTCACATTGATCTGCAAGGAGACAGAAGACCTTGCTCTCAAGAGGACCAGATCCTTTGAGCTTCCAAACCTGACTGCTGGTCTGCAGTCAAACACACAAGCATGACAAACAATCTGTTGATGTGAATTAAAGAGTTTGAACATAATCTGATGTGAACAGATTGTTTTATTTGCCTTTTACAGTACAGTTCTATTCACAGGAAACTAGGCCTTTCAATGTACAGTACTTGTGAGCAGAGATGGATAGATATTCCAAAAATGGTACTCAAGTAAAAGTATCATTACTTTAAAAAACACCCTTCTAGTAAAAGTTCAAAGTGGACACCCAAATAATTACTAAAGTAAGAGGATAAAAAGAAATTGGTAACCAAAGGAAATTGGTAACCAAAGGACTCGACTAACAGTTCGATTTGATTTGAGGATTTATTTTTTTTTTTTTGTAGTAAACGTTGTAGAATAGATGTTCTCTGCTGATTTTCTTGTGTATCCCTAACATAAATGGCATAAAAGTTTCAAATAAAAAGTAACTCAGCAGTTGCTACCAGTTTCAAATGACTAAGAGTACTGGTTTATTCTCACGTCTAGTCTACCTATGTAAAAAGTATGTTGCAGAAAAAATACTTAGAAGACTACAATTTTAATTGAAAGTTACTTGAGAAAATGCAACTGAGTATAAGTAACTCATTATGACGCACCTCTATCCGTGACAGTATTTATGATTTGAGTTTTAAACTTAAGTGACATTTCCACAAACTTAGAAAACTACAGTGGCCCTGAAGAGCAAATTCCTTTTTTTTAAATTGTCGTTGTGATCTATAATTTGTTTTGGCGCTGAGGGATTTGACGATATGATTTGGACTTCAGGGCCACCATAGAAACCAGAATAAAACTGGAAGTTGAAACAAGCTGAGTTTATAAAATATCCCTTTTAGTTGATATTTAAAGACTGATTGTGGAAATTTTTGTTTCTTTGTCTCTGATGTTACTTTGGTTTCTGTCACCAAACTTTAACTCAGTCTTAGCAGCACAAAAACAGCCTTTATATCAAAGCAAATAGGGAGGCGTGTGACCTCCATGAGTGAACACTTTGACGGCTTAAAGAAAGTGGTGCATATTTTACTCCTGGAATATCAAAATGTTTTTAATTTTGCTTCTCCTTTGCCATCCTTTTTAAACCAGAACTGAATCGTTCGAGCAGCAATCTTTCATAAACAATCATCTTAACCAACATCAGATTAAAGAGCTCTTTTGCTAATATTTGAATGAACTCCAAATCCATCAGGGGTGATGAGGAAGCCTGGAAGACAATTTGTCTCCCTCTACTGGCAGTGCTTCTGGTAGTCCAGTTTGGCTCCCAGTCTGGTTCCTGCCAGAAGTTTGTTGAAGGCCTCATCCATCTCTCGGCTCTGTTCTGGAGTAAAATGGTTTTTCCAGTCCCCGACCTCACCTGTGCAGGCACAGAAAAATGATTGACAACTTCCAAACCAAACCCAAACTTTGGCTGTGTGCCTGAGTGCATAGGTGCTTTAAGTTTGTTCATTTAAACAAACTGTTTAGTTACACAGTAATCAGCTCTTTGAATCATTTAACCAAATTTCTCTTCAAAAAGTATCAGACTGAGTAATCACCTTTTCTAAAAATGACGTTTCCTATGTTGCCATGGGATTGGCCAGAGCTTTCCTTCATTGAGCTGAAAGTGCTCTTTTCTGCGATTTGTTGGACCTGAGCATCCGTCAGATTGAAGCCAAAGAAGTTGGAGATTTGATGCACACCTGCCTTCAGGTCCTGAGGGACAGGATAAACAAACAGACAACTCTGCTGAAGTTCAGCCACAAACATGTCGGTCGGTGCTCACTCTGCCCAAACAGGCCTCTTAGAGATCGGCTGAAAATTCTTAAAAATTTAGAATTCCCTATAAATAAGATAAAAGTCTGCCAATGGAGCAAGAAAATGGTTTTACCAAGATTATTTATTTTAAGGAAATAAATCTACTCACTTAAACGTTTTTTTTCAAACTAAGATCATTTTGCCATTCAAAAACTTTCTTGATATTTTTCTTGCGAGTCAGAAAATAAAACTATTTCTCTTGAAACAGGAGTCCTTTTAGTCTCTTAAGATTCAGCTTCTGCAGTGCAAACAAAGTGACAGATTTTAACTTCTGCAAATAATTAGCAAAAACACAAATATAGTGTGATGCAGAGGTGCTACAAAATTCTTTGGAAGCTCAGGCTAAATGTACAGGGGTCCCCTTTAAACCAATGTCTATTGTATTTGAAAAGTAATTCTAACACAAATAGAACTTTTATAAATCTGAACACTAGCACCTTTAAAGATCACAGTTAGAAAATTTAAATTACAAATGATAATAAAAATAAAAATAGAGAAAAAAACTAACGACCAAAACCGTTATCAGTTTCGCCATACAAAAACTAGAGAATAAAAAACATATACAGCAGTGCTTTCTGAAGTGTAACAACATTTTGTCCAAAGGTGTAAGAATTTAAATGTTCAATGAAATATTAAATGAAATGAAATTAAATTTAATTTTAAAAAAAGTTTAACCAAAATACAAAATGATTTGAAACATGCAAAAAAGTCTTGCAGAGTAACAAAGTAAATGCATTCATTGCTGTTTTAAGTGGCCCCTCAACCTCAGGAATTTATCCACCATGCTTTTGGTCAAACAGCACCTCACCTCTGCTGAGGTTATTTGCTTGGTTGATTAAAAAAAAAAAATCTTAATACAATGCTTCTTTGTTTCATATCAAGCGTAAATTATGGTGGCAAAGGATTCAAAATGTATGTTTCCTTAGTTGTTAAAATATAATAAATGTGCAAAAACATGGTAAATGTAAAAATATATAAATAAAAAAGAAAGTTATTTACCTGTTTTAAGTCTTCATAAGTGACGATCATAACATTAGGATCATCCATTTTTTTGTCCCAGGCCAAAGCGTGGTCAAAGTATGAACCCCAGGGAACTGCAGAAATGCACAGAACCAACAATCCTCACACCAGAGAAAAACAAGCTAAAAGCGCTACCGTTAGCTAAATAGCAGATGGTGCCATGACTCAAAATGTTTCTACAGTATTTAGAGAGAGTCAGCAGTAAGGGTCAAATATAAATTACTATTTTCAGAAATGTCAAAACATGCTACTCAATGTGTCTAAATCTGTACCACGGGGCGCAGGTTTGGTGGATAATCTGAGAAAAAAAATCCTAAAAGCATTGTCCTAACTTGTTGACCTCAAAGTGAGAACCTTATGAGTAATAAAATAACTAATTTTCTTGTTTTTATCAATTTTATAATTATTTTACTCAAATTTCCCACTGATCATATTTTGATCTATTGTAAAATCATTCCATGTGGTCTTTTCGTTATCTTTGTGCCTTTTGTAACTAAAAACAAAAGAAGAAAAAATGTTGTTATCTAGCGATATGGAGTTCATCAGAAGTTAGCCTCTGAGTTGTGGGCGAAACTGTTAGCAGGAAGTAACTAATGTTCTGGATATTTTTTTCTAAAATTCCATTCTTTATTCTGGTTGATTTTTATATCAGCCAGACAATAATTATTAGTTTTATCCCGATTTTAATAACTAGAAATTAGTTAAATGTTTAAAGACATATTTTATCTTAGAAAATCTGACTTTGAACTATTTTATTGTGCATTTATGTTTAACTTTTAAAAAAGTAGAACCAGATCTGTCCAACTTTTTAGCTGCAACTGTTTTGGGTCAGTTTCTAGTGTTTATGAGCGGCTATTAGACTATTAACACAGTAAAGCTCAACTTTATCAACCTCAGTATGAAACAACGAAGAGCAAACACAAGAAAGTTCAACAAGCACACAGACTCAGGATTATTAAGATTGACCAAAAAAATTACTTTAATAATAATGGAGCAACAACGTAAGTAGCTAAACTGTGATTGTGTTTAACTAAGATACTTCTTATATTTTAAAAATAAGTTCAGAATAGAATTTAGTCTTTTAATCTTACAAGAAAGAAAGAAATATCACATAATTTCACATTTTTAACAATTAAATAGTGTGACTTATTTCATACATATTATATGAAACATTGCCTATTTTATTTCAATTAGGCATGTTTTTATGAAACACAAAAAAGCCCCAAAACATTAAATGAAAATTGTTTTAAAGATACTTTAATTTAAAGTCTTTGTCATTCTGTTTAATATTAGTAAACACTGATATTAAACTTTGCTGTCCAAATGTTATGAAAACATAAAAAAGAATCTTGTTTGAAATGAATCAATTTATGAACAAATGCTCCTTGCAGTCTCTTCATGAACGCCTAATGTGTAATTTTCACTCACCTTCTCCCTTCATGAACTGAGAGAAGAAAGAATCCCAGGACTCAAGAGTTGGTAGGACTGGGTTGTTGTTGCAGAAATGATAATAGGAAACGAGAGTGTCCTTGGGGTTTCTAAAGATCACCATCATCTATGCATTGAAGAAGAAACAAAGGAAGAAAAAGGGAAGAGAAGCAGTTAATAACTGAAAGCAGTTAGCCAGCTTTTATTCAAAGGTGCATCTCTGAAAAAGATGATTCGTCCTTAGGTATATCTGAAAGTCATTTTGTTCAACCAGCTGTGAAAGCGTTTTTTACATTTTTGCTTGCTTTTTGTTAGCGTTGTTTCTTTTTAAAACAATTCCAAGCATGTCACCTCTGTCTGCTGTTATTTTATTTAGAAATTATTGTTTGAGTACAACCATTTGGCTCACAATCATTAAATACTATTCATGTATCTGAAATTATGTTCATTGATGAAATCTTAATGTTTAATGGATAAGTTTCAGACCTGACATCTAAAACTTACCTTTGTTTTTTTTTCGTAGAAGGAGGCAGGGATGTTGTCGGGGTAGAGGTGAGTCCCTAAAAACCTTGGAGAGGGCGACTCTTCTATGGCCTGAATGCAAAAAACACACGGATGTTTTAGTTTTGCGAGATTTTCCACCATATTTTTAATTAGAGCACATGGGATGCCATGGTTGCCATAGTTTTTTTTTTTATTATTTTAAACAGAATCATTAGAAAATCAGCACATTGCATAATCTCACTTATAAATTAGCTCTTACTCTAAAAAAATCACTCAGAATTGTATCCCTAAAATTATCCTTAAGATAACTTTTGATCCATAGAAGTGTCCTCACAACAGATGTCCTCAAGATGTACTATTGGGAGTGTTGTCCTCACAATGACACAAACACACACACACACACACTAAGTACCTTCACAACTTCAGGACCAAAAAACTCAATCAGTGGTGGTGTTTTCCTCTCAGTTTTATCCCCTGTGCCTTCTGCCATTATCTTTTTTATAACTCCAACCATCCAGTTGAAACCTGCAAAACAATCACACACAAACACCACAAATACGTAAAAATATTTAAGGCAGGAGCGTATCGAACATTGTTCAACTTTACAAATAGATTGGAAAAAAAAAATCGCACAACACTGAGTCTATTTTTTTTCCTCATTTAGCAAATTATTGTTGCCTTTTCGCATCAATGGAGTAATTATGCTCTTGTTCGTTAAATTATGACACCCTCAGGAGGAAAAAAATAACATCAAGTAATTTAGAAGTGTCTGATCATTTTACTTCCTATTAGCATGTGTACACACCTCACTGAAAAGCTACTGATCTACAAAGACTTTGTTATTAGTGACTTTGCAAATCTTCAGGCAACAGGTCAAAGTTCAGGGGTTTGACTCATTTTTTGATAGAAAACATTCATAGTATTTTAAAGATGTTAGCTGTGAACAAGAAGCCTCTAAAAACCCAGTGATTATTTTACATGGGGGGGGGGGTGTTAATATTCTTTTTCTTGTATCTAGCTTTAAGACTCTAGATTATATCCTCAGATCTCATTTTCATCTTGCTGTTTGTATCAGTAAACATCACAGAATGTTCTCCAGTATTACTGAGGCAAAGGTGGGTTGATTTTTTTTATCTCTCTCATAAACTATGACTACAACTGGGCTTTTTATCTATCAATGTTGTGTGTAAGGCAAACTAGCTACCTGTAATTTGCCCCATACTGCACACCAGTCACTTGGCAACAAACTGCACATATGAACATTCACACTCACAGATAACATGTATTTGCTATCACACTAATGCAGAGTTCATAGAGATGAGAAGGAGATTAGTGACATAAAAAAAGACATTGAGGTATTGGAGCTATCCAGTCGTACGGTATGGGGTCCAATTCTAGCTCAAATGTGGAAAACAAAGATGTTCATGGATCTATTTTGTCTGCAAGTGGATGCATCAGAATGGGATAGAGCAGGGTACTTGTTGCCTGTCCAGAACAACTTTTTTTTGTCTGCTCCTGATTCACAATGATTTGTATAAATAAATATTTTAAATTAAATCTTTAATGCTGCCCCTTTTTGGCAATAAAGAGTTATATACACAGATCACAAAAATTAAAGGAGCACTTTAAAGAAACACATTAGATCCATAAGATCTCAATATGAAGTTGGATATCTATACAAATAACAACAGGGCAGTGTCTTAGGAACAAAAGGATGCCAGGTCTTTTAATGGAAATAAAAGTTTTCAGCCTAAAAGGGCTCAATTTGTAGACACCATAAAATCAGAGTGAAATGAAGATGTCCATTTAGTCCATTTTCTCCAAAACTTAATTTCTGCAACTCAAAATGCTTTTCAGTTTCTTGTGTGACCCCCACGAGCTTGTATACATGCTTGACAACATCGCGGCATGCTCCTAATGAGACGACGAATGGTGTCTTATGGTATTTCTTCCCAGATCTGTGTGAGGGCATCCCTGAGCTGTTGTACAGTCTGAGGAACAACCTGGCGGCACCTAATGGACCGAAACATAATGTCCCAGAGATGTTCTATTGGGTTTAAGTCGGGGGGGGTCATTCAATTGTTTCAAGTCCTTCATCCTCCAGGTACGGCCTGCATACTCTTGCCACGTGAGGCCGGGCATTGTCGTGCATTAGGAGGAAACCAGGACCTACTGCACCAGCGTAGGGTCTGACAATGGGTTCAAGGAATTCATCTGGATACCTTATGGCAGTCAGAGCACCATTTCCTAGGCAGTAGAGGTCTGTGTGTCCCTCCATGGATATGCCTCCCCAGACCATCACTGACCCACCACCAAACCTGTCATGTTGAACCACGTTGCAGGCAGCAGAATGTTCTCCTTGTCTTCTCCAGACTCTATCACGTCTATCACAGGTGCTCAGGGTGAACCTGCTCTCGTCTGTGAAAGATACAGGGCGCAGTGGTGGACTTGCCAATTCTGGTGTTCTGTGCTGGGTGCAGTGAGCACAGGGCCCACTACAGGATGTCGGGCCCTCAGGCCACCTTCATGAAGTCTGTTCCTGTTTGTTTGGGTAGAGACATTCACACCAGTGGCCCTCTGGAGGTCATTCTGTAGGGCACCAGCAGTGCTCAGCCTGTTCCTCCTTGCACAAAGGAGCAGGTATCGGTCCTGCTGAGGGGTTGAGGACCTTCTACGACCCTGTCCAGCTCTCCCAGAATAACCAGCAGTCTCCTGAAATCTCCTCCATGTTCTGGAGATTGTGCTGGGAGACACATTAAACCTTCTTGCTGCAGCACGTGTGGATGTTCCATCCTGGAGAAGTTGGACAACCTGTGCAACTTCTGTAGGGTTAAGGAATCTCCTCATACTGCCAGTAGAGAGAATTACACAAGACAAAATCAGCACGAGTGGAAAACCAGCCGAAAAAGATCAAGAGGGAGAAACTTGAAATGACCTCCACATGTAACACCAGTCCTGTTTGGAGGGTTTTCTAATTGTTGCCACTGAAGTGCACCTGTTGTTAATTCATCAACACCAATACAGCTGAAATTGATTAACGAGGCCCTCAGCTGCTTAACCAACAAGAAATTATCAGACAGGTTTAATTCAATTCATGCCAGGCCCAATTGAAAAAAGTGTTCCTTTAATTCTTGTAAGCAGTGTATTAGTTATCTTTACTTCATTAAGTCAGTCAATTGGGAACCTATTTTCCCTTACAGATATGACCTGAACCTATAAGCTAGTGTTGGTAAAATGTGACATGAAACCACTCAAATGAATTAGTAATAGCTGTTGTAGTTTATTTGTGCAAAATTTAATTAAAATAAACAAAGTACACAAAGGAATCGGCCTCTCTTGGGTGTTACTGGAACAAAGCGAGCTGTGTTAGCCGACTAAACTGGCTGTGAAAATGTTTTTTTTTTCTTTTCTGACAGCTTTGTTCTGATTAAACGGTTGGTTGATTCCTCTCATCGACATTTGATGGACGGAGGGGTAGCTCAGTGTTTGTTGATACAGGTGTGAAAGGGCAGGGAAAAAATGTTTTTTTTTGTCCTCACGTAATGTTCTTTGTAAAAATGTAATTGAAGACTGAGGTCAGACAAGCATCAAGTAGGAGAAAGTGCATACCCTCACCTTCAACAAACATGCAGAACCAGAGAGGCAGGTTTCACTCGAATGATAAAGATAATTTATCTTCTGTCCTTATTCTGCTGTCACACGAAGGCTGCAAGACAGCTGTACAGCAATATCACTCTAACTGATAATTGTGACACAATTGTATTTCCACTTGAACCCATTCAAGAGCAGCAGTTTGATAAATCTTATAAGAAACTTGAAATAACTGTGTTTGCAGGTTTTTTTTCTCTCATAATCTGATCAGGAAATGTGGAGACAAATGGGATGTCAGATTATGTAAGGAGTGCTTTTTCTGTTTAAAAACTAAACTATATGGATTTCAAAAGAGGTCAAAAAGTATTTTAAGTTTGACTGCAGATTACTGTTACTCACCACACTTGGGATAAGCCACCAGCATCAAATCATCCTCTCTGGCCTTCAGGTTGTCCAGAGCCGTCATGTGTTCCTCAGGACACATGAGGGTCGGGTATAACACCCCATTGTATCGGTACAACTTTTGCTCTTCACTCATTTCCTTTGCCATCTGGATTCTGGCCTGCATCTTGTTGAAGAGGGGATTGTCGCTCATCCTGAGGAGGGAGTGAAGCTGCACGGAGCAGAAATGCAAAATGTGAAAAACGGCTGCTGTTGGAGTAAAAAGTGCTGGACTGTGGCTGCACTGAAAGCGAACAAGGAGTGCCTGAAAAGACAGAGGCGAAGTTCAGAGGGAGGAGAAAGAGGAGGAGCAAGGGGGGGAGGCAGTGGGGACCTCCTTTCTATACACAAACACATGGAGGCTTGACAGGAAACTCCAAATCTAGACTTCCTCAAATTACAGTTCAGAGAAAAAAAAGAACCTTCATGCTCTACACGATTCCCCCAACTCTGTTATGAACCACAAGTCTAATCCTTTGTCAAAATGTGACCTAGAATATTAATTTGTTCATGGAAAAATACATTCAATTTTAATCATTTTGAAGGGATCCAACAGGCTGCAAAGGTTTTATACATCAAGGAGACCAAGACACTGTATTTTGGCTTGTGCTTATCAAATGGAAAAAGATTTCGTTCATCCATTTTCAAAACCTGCCAAGTCCCTGTCAGGGTTTTTTGGCTGCTGGAGCCAACCCAGTCACTGTTGGCTGGAGGCGGGGTGTACACCTTGAACAGTTCACCAGTCTGTTGCAGGACCACACACACATACTTGAATTCACACCTAGGGTCAGAGTCATCAACTAACCTATGAAGTATATCTTTAGACCAACGAAAGAAGCTGAAACCCACATACAGTAGGCACTGGTATCTCTTCTACATTATTCAATTTAAATAATTTCTTACCCATTTCAAAATTTTATGCTAAGACCCACTCTTATAAAATAGTATTTTTGCTGTTTTTCTGATAATGGAGGACATCCATAAAGAAAATTCAGCTCAAACTGCCTTTTTGAGTATTTCTTTTTTAAATCGTTTGAATCAAATCATTGTGAATCAGGAGAAGACGAAAAAAAAAAAATCAAAAAACAGGAAGGATCAGCAGTCGCAATCCTAATTATATTAACAGACCACTGAGAACACTTTGGCAACAGATTGAAAGATTATAAGAGTGGGTCTTTAATGTACTTTCTGACTTTTTCCACAGAAACATTTTAACATGTGCAGCTCCTGAAGATGGACTACTAAGGGTTTCAAAATTTGACAGAAAGGTCAGACCAGAAGCAGATATATAATGTTTTGTTTTGGGACAAAAACATGCACTTATTTTGATTTATAATTAAAATATACTTTTGGAGTTTTCATTTCAAAACTCGTGGCTTTCATTCTCATTTTAGTCCTATTTGTACCAATGGTTTGATGTCCCTCAGGAAAAACATAAACTTACAGAAAAGCTGTGTTCAAATGGTGTGTGGAATAATCAAAAAATGACAGTTTAACTCAGAAAACACACATTCACATTAGAAAAACAATTAAGCTTCCAACACCACATAAATGCAGAACAAGTGTCTAGAAGTGTCCATAATAATAATAAAAAAAGACCTGGACCAACACAAATGATTTCAACAAGTGAATTGAACACCAAAGGGAGGTAACTCAGCTTTGCTTCGTGCCAGTGGGAAAACGTGATAGACGAAATGAATTGATAACAGCATGACCCTTGAAGAATCACAGAAAACTTGATACTAGACTCCCTTCTTTTTAAATTATGCTTGAACATTTGTGTATGTTGTGTTTTGATACAAATACAAAGTTGAAGCTGGTCCAAAATTGAGTTATAGAAAAACAAGGAAATGGAAAATAAGAAAGACTTTTCTTCCAAGCTAAAATCTGTCTCACTTCCATGGTGTTTTAAAGTCCAGTGAAATCTAAAATTGATAGAAACAAAAATAACATGAAATCCAGAAAAATAGTTTTGACAATAGCCTGCTGTCTAATATAATGGATTTTTTAAATCCTTTTTTTGTTTAAATCAATCAATCACCCAAAGTCAAAATGTTTTCATATTAACAGTAAAAATTAAATGAATGAGGTCTTTATAACAAGTGTTTTAAATCCCCTTTATCGTTTGCAGTGATTGAATATAGTACAAAACAGTCTCCAACTCTATCCATTGAATAGTTAATTTACTCTGACATATAGATAGAAGACATTCTAGTATGAATAATTGATCTACTTTGGTTCCTTCAAACACAAGAATGTTCTCAATGTTATTAATATAATTTATTTCACTTTGGCGGGCAAGATTTAATAGTTTATCGGGCCACGTATGGCTCCAGGCCATGGTTTGCCCCCACCTGGTTTAATTTAACCCCTTGATGTTTGAATTTACATCCAGCTATGAAAAAAAATTGCTTTTGATTTAATTTAAAATGCAAATGGAATCAATTTGGCAGCAGAAGTGGTTTGATGCATATTTGTCACAATAGTCATCAAGGGGTTAAATATCTCCTAAATGTATTCAATGATGCTCTATCTTTTTTCACTCCATAATAAGAGCAGAGCAGGTTAAAAAAATATCAACTTAATCAAAATTTAATTTCAGAGTCTTTGCTTTGAAGCCACAACGGCTGGTAAATGCCATAAACTGAGACACATTTGAAAAAGTGGGAGTGGTCTTCCAAACAGATTTCAATGCAGTTTGCTTAAGGCGTGAATGTGAATTAAATAAAGCCACGTTAAAACTCAACTCAGAATGTCATTGTCCATTTGGAACCAAAGGAGCGTCAGACCACACCTCACCTAAATATGAGCAAGCAGAACATTCTGAGGCAAATCTCAAAAGCAACCATTCTTAAAATTCACTGTTATTTTCAGAAACATGTAACTAGAACAAGACAATAGTTATTCCTACAAATGAGTATATCATCTCCTTGTGATTTCTTGGCTGTGGGTGCAGCAATGACACTAGTCCACACTGAACTGACAAATCTAACGTTTCCCGCTTGCGTGAAAACTTTTTCACACAGTCCACAAATCAATAAAATATTCATCTAACTTTGTGAGGATGTGAACAGTCCAATTATTTTACCAAATCAAAACAATACGGATATTTATTATATATTTGGCTTTTAATGCTGTAAATGAAAATGTCTTTTTTTTTTTTTTTCTTACTGGCACTTTTTTTATTTTAAGGAAACAAAAACAATATTATTTTAACGTAATGGCTTCAAACATTAAAACCAGCTTTTGGGTATTTTAGATTTTTTGTTCTTTATGGTTAAAAAAAAATTATTAATTCCGATATTGCTTGAAGTTCAGAGTGTAAAAAAATAGTTTATTGAATTTTTAGTCAACACGACACTCATCCCCCTTTGAGGTTCATCTTCAGTCAATTGTCACTGACCAGACAGTAGAGACATAACAGGAAGAGAAAGTCACAGTTTGACAGAAATCGATTTACTTCCCAGCTGATTGTATGCCTTTTTACCTGTCTTGTTTGTATCTGTGGTTTTCCTGCTATTAACCCCGGTGCTTGAAATTTTTTTATACTTATGTCTCATCCATCCCTACTCCACACTGAAACTGATCTTAGAAGAACCAGACTTCCCAGGTGTGCATACACCCCTGGGTTCAGGTATGAACCCTTTCTTAAGAGTCACAACCTTGTTTTATTTTTAAAGGTATTCCTTTCCTTTTTTATGCCGTCTTGCTCCCTCCATCCCTGTACTTTTCAATGACAGTTACCATGGGCCTATTCAGCAGTAGGGTGGGGGTGAAGGGTGCTCACAGTGCCTCAAACTGCACCAGACAACACTCTCCATTCAGCTCACGCCATGTCCACAGACACAGCCTTCTCACACGCTGATTTATTTCAGGAGCTCCAACCCCTAATAAACAACTTTAATGACAGTGATGGAAGTCTGGACGGTCAATTTTAGCTTCCAAAGAAGACAGAGTTCTGCACAATTTCTATAAAAAAAAAACGTGTGCGTCAGTTACATCATTGTGTAACATCTAAAAGTTGTGTCTTCAGCTGATTTAGACTTTTTTTTTATTGTGGGGAATGCCTGTTGTGCTTTAAAGTGAATGGGCTGGATTGACTGCAGTGAGAAAGTATTGTAGTTGTGTTTTTTTTTAGTGGACTGTGATTAGTTACAACACATTTCAACATGTCTGATTTGATTTTTTTTTATCTCATGTATTAAATTAATCTAATATTTCAAATTTATTGTGACCTCTAAAATATAAAGAAACTGGAATTTGGTGAAGACAGTTAAAATCTCAAATATTTGAAATCTCTTTTGGCCAATATGTGTTGTAATTTAACAGCTCACAACGCATGCGCGAATAAACCAAAGAGGCTCATGGGTACAGGAAGTCCAAAATGGCGATGGACGGAATAATGTCCACGTCCACCGGTCTTTCTTACAGCAATGTCGGGGAGTTTTACCCCCGAAAATTCGGCCCAAAGCCGGACGTGGTGCCGTCCGGGGTGACGGAGAGGAAGGTGGGTCCGCTGGATAAGCCTGACATGGTGTCGGTGGATGTCCTGAACCTACAGAATCCAGGTTTGTTATGCTAACTATGCTAACCGCTGCTTCTGACTCAAAGGAGAATTCGTCCTAAAATATTTATCTGCGGTTATTATTAAGTCTCAAAGACTATTCAAATCACATATTTCCTCTGCGTGTCATGCCACAGATGACTGCTTCGGCTGTCAGAAGGGATTGATTTTATGCTGTAAAAAAACAAGGATCACAGAAATGTTATGTATCATCACAACTCAGTAAATGCAATTGTGAGTATGTGATGATTTTGTCATGTTGGGGTTCTGATGCTTTTTCTCCCCATCAGATGTCCCCATGCACAGGAAGAAGCAGGAACATGACACATATGTTTTGGTGAGTGTCCTTTATAATGGGTTGGTGGATATCATGTACTCACACAGACACAACGATCTTCTTTATGTTGTTGCACATGAAGCATCTGAAACATAAACTCGTTGTTCTGGCTGCTAAGTTGATGTAGAAAACATGAGAACAAAGTCACAACCACACAGAAAATCATAATCCTCACATGGAGAAAATTTGGAACTGTGGAAAAAAAATTTTCTGTGAAGAACCAAGAAATGAGTCTAAGAACACAATATGGATTTTTCCAAGATGTCATCAAATAAACTACAGAAGACTAAAGAAGTTCAGGCATCACTTGACCCAGTTAAGATCAGAGTTCAAGATTATTTGGCCAGAAAGAGACTTTTGAACAAAACTGGATCCATGGGAGATTCAAAGAAGAAAGACGCTGCTGAGTAAAATGAACACGGACACATTTGGATTACTAACCAAAACTTTTTCCCCCCCAGAATCATTCTTATAAGACAGAAAATTAATTTGAGAATTGGATCAGAGACAACATTTTAATTCTAAAAAAGCTAAATTCAAGGAAATGAGACCTTTAAAATGGCCTTAAAATTGTTTTAATGAGTTTCAGTAATAAAATGTAAAGCATATAATTATCCACAGGATGTTCTAAAAACAGTTTTTAATAACTTAAATGACTTCAGTTTTGCTTTTGATCCTGTTTTCTGTTGTTATTTTGCTAGGTAAGTGTATAAAAGGAAGCAAGATCTACAAAGTGAAACATTTGAATGTAGAAGAAGATTGATTTAATAACTTCTGCTCTTTTTAAACATATTGTGCACCAACAGAATAATATAAAGTCAAATAGAAGGCTTTTTTAAAACCAATAAAATTGAATTTAAATCAAAATTGTTTTTGCAAATAAATTGATTTTTCTTCCCTGAACCCGAACTTAAAATTAATTTAAGAAGATATGTTTAAAAGCAAAATGAAATCAGAAATGATCTTTGGAAATCTGGTCCAAGGGCTGCCACTTGGGGGCAGTATAGGTCAAGTTTTGGGCCAAAACTTCCTTTTCCGATAAAAACTAATGAAAAAAAAGTAGTATCTATTTTCGCTAGAAGTTATTTTCAGAAAATGTCACTTAGCTGGATTCTATGAACAGAAGGTCACAGAACGCATCATTATAACCTCACAGCAGTAAGAGGTCCTTGTTGTTGCAGACAGAATTCTTTACTTTTGACAGGATGCTTGATGGAGCTTCTAAACATTAAGTTGTTCTGAATACATGTAGTTAAGCATCAAACTCTGATCATTGTATTTGAGATTGTATTTGAGTGATTTATGTCTGATGACTCTTGTTGGTTTGCTTGAACCCAAAGGCCACCTTTCATCCATTTCGGAAGTCCAACAGATCTGTTGTTGGGAAGTTCCTGCAAGAAGTTCGCCTGGTCGCCTCAGATCGACGAGTAAGTTCGAAAATACAGAAAAACTTGGAGGGTGTGATTTTTTTAAAAATTATTTTTGGCTCCATTTAGTTAATCTTCGGCTCATCATCAATCCTGGTACTTTCCATTCACTGGTTGGCAGGAGGAGAACCCTTACATTGTAATCACATTATACTGTAAGCCTGTTAGACCAGCCGCATGCATAGTTTCCCATCAGTGAGCTTCCTGTCTTAAGTCAGCGCTCCTCCTGACAGCGGTTACAGATGATCTGCGAAAACGCAGCAACATCAGACCTTCAGCGAAGATGCCGCGATATGGAATTGGCTCACTATTTCTGATTGTTTCTGTGTATCAAACATCTTCTCTGACGCTTTAAATGGACAGGTGCCAAATGCAGTTGAAGCGTGTGGCTGTGCCAATGCTTTATCCGCCAAAATGAAGAGCATGGCCTCACCTCGGGTCACAGAGGCTGACCTTAAATGTGATTTAGCGCGCGTAGCGGAAAGACCTTTTCTTAAACTCATTAAAGGAGTTTGGGTCTAACTTGTAATTATCCGATCAGACTGTTAACTCACTTCCCCTTAAAGATTTTGGGGTTTAGATTTATAGTTGGACGTGACTGGTTGGACTTAAGTGAGCAATAAATCAGATTTATGGAAGTACGCTCCACTGAAACGCATGAAAACCAGGAAATTAGTACAGTAAAAACAACAACAAAAAAAAACTTTAAAGCTTATTAGTGTCAAGTGATTTTCAAACCAAAATAATTTCAAATGTTACAAGTATTTAAAAAGAAAAAAAAAATTGCATTCTGAGTGAAGCTGAAAGTGTTGTTCTATAGTGGAAGTTCCCTTTAAGGAGGCATGATGATCTGAGCATGCTCATGCTAGTTAACCTTTTAATAGCTGAGATTTTGCTATTGACACAACATACCACTGAACCTCTGTCACTTTAAAACAGTTTATGCATAAACAAGTAAAGTAAATCGCTGCAGAGCTGCTTTTTTCAGCATTGTATCTGAAAATTGCGTAAACGGGTAAAGAGCTACAGTAGTTGAAAGAACATCAACACTAGAGCTAAAGCTTTGGAGTCAAAGAGTTAGGGTTGTGAGTTTTCTAACTTGGCTGATCTGGTCTTCTCCCACCTTTTTAAACCTCAGAAACAGAAGAGGTGTGTTGGTAGTCATGGAAACGGCTCAGTGTCAGACGCAGCTGGTTGTTGCACCTTTCTAGTCCGGGTGGATCAGAAGGATCAGCTGTTGGTTTGGTTATTGAATCTCCACTGTTGTTGGATACCAGTCACAGGTTTGACTGACAGCTTACAGCGTGCTATAATGACTACTAGTTTGGTGAAACATTATGAGGCTCTGCTCATTTTTCAGTCAGCTTCTGTGGGCGGGTCTTGAGTTTGACTACAGGTAATCTGATCCTTAGCTTTAGGTAGATGAAGGTTTGCTGGAGTTAATGTTTGTTGATTCTTGATGCAGCCGGTTCGCATCTGGTCTCGCTGACGCCCTCTGCTGGTCGATCGAACCCCTGAGTGATTTCTGTTTTTTTAGGCTAAACATCAGTTTAATTGTAACCCATTGTTCTGAAAACACAAACAGGGTGAGACCAAAACAAGAGAACAGGAAGTGAAAGGAGGTAGAATACAGCAAAACAGGGACAGATGTGCAGCTCCAACAGAGACGGAGCAGACACCATTGCACACCCGAAAGCATCCCGGTCTTTGTGTATCTGTCAGCGGTATTGTACTATAATCCACTTTGAGCACACACTGGTCAAAGTGGATTAAAGTGGGGGTCTTACTCCTCCATTGAGCCTTGGATTGGATTACATGGTGTGGGGATGGAGACTGAAGGCTTTGCTTTTTGCCACAACAACCTTTCATGAAGGCGTTTGTGGAGAAGCAGACAACTCTGTGTTCGTTTCCTCCAGAGAGGAAAACTCTCTTTTTTTTTTTTCTCTTTTTTTTTTGGACATACCTCTTGGTGCAGAGCAGACGGCAGCCCCCCCCACGTGGCCGTGTCTGCTCCCCAAAGGCTCTTCTGCTGATTAATCGGCTAATTGGAGGCTGAGTTGTTTACAAACACTAACTTGTGACGTCAGGAAAAACTGCAGCAGAGAATCTCTTCCTGCAGTAAACATGTCTGAGTCTGATCAACCAAATCGTCACTTAGACGAAACCTCACACCACCTCAGGAAACGTTGAAAATCACTCTCATTAACTGATGAGAGCAGAGCTTTTCTTTTATCAAGTTTCAACTTTGAGTCTTTTACTTAAAGATACTGAAACATAAGTCAAATTTGATAAATATTCAGCTCATTTATTTAGTTTTTTTTCTATTTTCAGATTTCTGTACATAAATACCAAATATATGAAAGATCAACTGACAACAAAGTAATAATAAACAGCCAATAATGTACCTTAATTACAGTCAGAAGATGTATGATTCA
Organism: Oryzias javanicus; assembly: GCA_003999625.1. NCBI lineage: Eukaryota > Metazoa > Chordata > Actinopteri > Beloniformes > Adrianichthyidae > Oryzias > Oryzias javanicus. Next base: position 7,979,167 of record CM012451.1, on the reverse strand, counting down.
AGTTAAAGGAAAAAAGAGCTTTTGATATTTAATAAAAAGAGAATGTTGAATGGCAGCATTTTCTATCAACATTACTCTTTTTATAAGTTCTAAGGACAATTAGTTTGAGAATCTTTTTTATAAATGATATTAATAACAAATAAAAATTCCAAGCATGACTATGATTTTACTTTCTTTTTTCCAGGACTCCTTTGAGCTAAAAAGATGTGTCCATCTAAGCTCTGTGACAGGGTCAGGGTTGACTCAATTAAATAATAATAATAATTTATTCAAATCAATGTTTACTTTAAATACCTCTTTCAGCAAATTCTTGTGTAAACAGCTTTTCTCTTTCTTTTAAGGTTTATCAATGAATGAATAAATGAATCAATCAATTTTTATCTGTGTAATGCCTTTAATGAAAAATAGTGCAAATTTTAGTACCCTGTACTACTCTTGGCGGTAAACTTTTTAGCATCAGGTTGAGCATGGAAAAGGTGATTCCTCCTCCCCTTAGGGGTAGATGCATGAATAGCAGCCGACTCAAAGGGAAAACATCCAACTGAGGAAGTTCTTGGAATAACAATGATGGTAAAAAAATAAGGAATACTTTAATGAATAATACCTACTAATATTGTACATTGGAATAATAAATACGATATAAAATTACTTGAAAGCTAAGTTAGTAGACCAGTTCTGGAGGATTTTAGGGTTTGCAAGTGTTCATATTTTAATAAAGAATAGGCAGATGAGACTATGAAGAAGTTTAAAAACTATTGAAAGTACCTTTAAAATCAATTCTAAGGCAGAGAGGGAGCCATTCGCCATTCCCATGCCAATTTCCCATCAATCCGATGTTCTTCTAACTTACAGCCCCTCATAACCCCAAGCTAACAGTAGTTTAGGAAAAAAAAAAAGAGTAATCTCAGAGCTTTTCAAACTCTTCGGTTTAGAGCCAGATGTCAGCACAAACGAGAAAAACAAAGACGTACATGGATCTAGTTGTTTTCAAGTGGATGCATCAGAAAGGAGTGGAGAGTGGAGGCTTTTCCTTGCCCATGGCAGTTGCTGTGACACAAATGCTTTGAAAGAAATTAAAAGATGATAAGAATGGAACTTAAAGTGATTGAAGTTTCACTGTTTTTTCTCTTTTAGTTTGTAGGATCTGGAGGCGGTGTAGATGAACCTGTTATGTATTTTTGTATGTGTGTGTGTTGGCGGGAGCGGCTAATGTACTGCTTAATGAAGGGAGGAGTTTAGGGGAGGATCCAACGTCGTCCAAGTTTCTGCTGTAGTTGAAAAACTGGAGCTGAGCGATGATGGGATGCAGTGTTGCATCCGAGGGTTAGGGGATGAAGGTGCGTCCACTCCAGTACCAGTCCAGAACTTTCAGTTTGATGACTGAGCGGCCGCCACATGTAACCTCATCACGCCTCCCACAGGGGGGCAGAAGAGTGCCGCGATGAAACGACAACACCCGCCCCCCCCAGGCGGCCAGCGTGTGTTTGTGTGCACGCTAAAGGGGGTCGGGAATGTTTTGGGCCGCGCGCTGTCTCTCTGTTTGCACACACAGACGCACGCACGCTTGTGCGCGCCCGCACACACCGAGGCACCTAGCGCTGGCTAGTGCTGTCAGCGGACGCCGCGGCGCTGTCATAACACGGCACACCACAGTAATTGTAGATTTCACAGCACTCGGCTCTCTTCACCACGGCGTATGAATCCAACACAAAGTGACAGGCCGCCACACACATACACACACACACTATCCTCAATCCCTTCCTCCACTTCTGGTTCCTCCTCCCTCTGACACACAAACACACTCTCTCGCTGCTCAGAGGGCAAATTACTCTCAAGGTTTTGTCATTTTTTTGTTTGTTCTTTGTTGAGTTCTGCTGACTTGGGTTTCGTACAGTTCCATCCTCAATAAACTTGTTTCCCGTTTAGCTGACAGTCAATCAGCCGCTTCTGAGAAACGATGGCTGCCTCTCAAAGGCAGTGCGGGAAGTGGGGTCACCTTCATGCACCGTCACTCAGAACCTCAGGAGGACGATCGGGACGGACTTCAGTTTCGATCAACACTCCAACAGCACATTCTGCCATCTTTGAGCCGCATTCCTGCAGCAGCAGTAGAGGGAAAACCAGACTTCAGGCCAAAAATCCTCGTGGTTGGGTTTTTTTTTGTGTCATTTGTGTCACTGATCCGCTCATAATATCTAACACCTTCACTGGAATGTCATTCTTGAAGCTGTGATCTCTGTTTCCAAACTGAATCACACAGAGCAGAATGTTTGGTTTTGCTGTTTTCCTTCCAGATCACGTTCACTAATGCCATCTTTATGTGCATCTGCTGCTTTAAGTTGCTGCCCTCCCCCCATCTATAGGTACGCTCATGGAAAACAGAGTTTTTACATCTAATTGTTCCCTCCTACATCTAACCAGATAAACGTGAAGGTTTAAGAGTACATAGTGGGTTTTTAAAAAGGAAAAAGGACAAACCCGCATATCAACAACACAGAATATGAGACATTTTTAAATGGGCTATACCATGAAAATTCATACCTGCGCTCCGAGCAGCAGCCCCTCCCATACCCACGAAAAAACGAGCGGGTTGTATTGTGCTGACGTCAGCACAATGTTAAACCGCCCCCTCCAGGAAAAGTCTGCTCTGCCAGCACCATCCTCATTCTAACACCAACACTCAATTTCTCCACAGAACTGGCGGTGATCAGCAAAAGTCTTTCGTTTTAGATGCAGAATACTGTATATCTTCCAATTGTGTTCTTTCTTCAATAAATTCCAGCTCAAACGGGTGTTTGTTACTTTAGACATGGAGCTCCTTTAAGACATCCTTCACCCCCGTCAGGCACAGTCATGCAGATGTCGAGTTTTTTTATTTTGTGAACCAGTGTAGTGATGGCTGGGCCTACCAAAGGCATGCATTTAGTATGTGCATCCATCTATGAAAAGATTTAGATACTGTTTATTTACGTGAGAAAAACATTTAGATGACGTCATGAAATGAGCGGCAGCCACACGCAGCGGCAGGTGGAGCTTCAGGAATCAAGTGGTTTTACTTCCGGGTAGGAAAAAACCCTTGAAAAATAGCTAATATTTTATCAATAATTTGTTTTTTAATGCTCCAAAGGTAATATATGATCATTTATATAGATATAGTTCACTCTGAAAGGCTTTGGCCCCTTTAATGTTTTTTTTAATTAAAGATCCACTCTGATGTAAATTACATTTTTAAAATGTTGTTTTTCTGATGATGGAGGTCATGTGTAAAGAAAATTAAGCTTAAAATTGCATTTAGTATTCCTTGATTCAAATATTTGTGAATCAGGAGCAGGCAAAAAAATTGTTTGAAAAAGATCGTATTTGTAACGTAAGAGAACAAACCGCGGGGGCCTACGAGCTTCCTGCTCCGGCTGGATCGCTTCAATATGTATTGCCGTTTTTTATTGCAGTGGTAATATTATGCTGCGTTCACATGAAACAGTCTGTCACCTGTCCGCGATGCTCAACGCTTAAATCATGCCGAAGGACCCCTGTTCCCATCTGTAGATTGACTTAAAAATGAAACTGGCTGCCTCTGCTTCTCAAATCGTGTTCAGTCTGAATGCACCATTAGTTTGGTTGTTTGTAAGCTAGCAAGACAGCGCGTAAATAGAGAGCTCTCAGCCTTGGGAAGGAGAAGGGGGTGGAGTTGCACAGCACATGCATTCTCGCCCAAAACTCAGATGTGAATTTCTCTTGAACTACTGCCGCTCAGCAGAAACTATGACCTATAAAACGATACAAGATTTTTGATTTTAGGTCAAACCTGCAAAATCATAATTTAAAAGACGACTGGGAACGCTTTGACAATAGATCAAAAAATGATAGGAGTAGAATTTTAAGTAAAAACTAAAATTGTAGTTGATAAAATGTCCAACATAGATGGAATGAAGCAGGAATGTGTCCTGTTTAGAAGTCTAGAGTGGAGAAATGGTTTCTGTTTTGTGCACGGATGTTCTGCAAGGTGACGGAAAAATGATCAGTTGCACTTAAATGTAAGAAGAACTCCGTGTTAGGCTGCACAGTCTTTGTGGTGTCTCATCAGCAAAAACGTGTGGACATTTTCTCCACTTTTTAATTTAGTTTTGAAGATTGGTGCATCTTTAAAGGGAATGCATTTTGTTTATACCTTCATTTGCACAATTCAAACTCGCTGACTTCATTTGGTTTTGTGATGAAGGAAAAATAAAGGTTCAAGTGAAACCCGTGCAGAGCGGCTCTTTTTTTGCTGTCCTGCTCTCTCATCCTGGAAATGTGACCTTCCCGCTGGGCTGCTGTTTCTCTGCTGAACTGATTCCGGCAGCGGTGGACACGTTCTCTGTTCACGCAGATCGTCCACCTCAACCCTCAGCTGAGTGGGATGACCGCAGAGCCACCAATCCCGCCAGCCAGAGTGAGATTATGCAGGATTTGAAGCTTTAGGTCGAGTTTGATTATTAAATATCTGCAATCTGTCAAATTTCATAAACATGAATGTGAGCGTCTTTAACGTGATCGCTCTTTGGTTCTTTCTGACGGTTAGTGCAAAGTCATACATGCTTAACGGCTTTGAGGAAAAGACTGCAGCAGCTCCTCACATGGCTCAGCAGCACCATCCCAATCAGCTGATCCAGAAAAACAAGAAAACTTATACTTATAAAACATCAAAGCTTGTTTTAAACTCAGCCGTGTGCACTTTAGCACTTCATCACACACAAAACAAAGGTCACACTTTCAGGAAAACCTGAGGAAATATGATGAATTTTCATGTTTTTTTTCTATTTTCATATAACCTGTAAATCTACTCTATTCTTTTATTATTAAAAAATAGAGGAACAGAAGATTTTCTGGGTACTGATGATTTTCTTCCTTTTAATTTGATTACTAATCATAGCTTTTCAAGTTTACGTTTGGCTAAATGTGAGAGCAACCATCTTCTTAAAAAACATTTGCTGACAAAAAGACATGGAAAAATAGATAATTCAAGAGTTCTCTTATTTTGTTTTTGTTCTGTCTGGATGAAAACAACTAACATCTTTTAATGCAACAGATTAAAAAAATATCTTCAAGTATTGATGGGAAAAATACTGGAAATACAATGGTTCAAAGAAATCATTGACTGTAAATGAGAGCTGGACTGAGTGACCCCTTTCCCCCTCGCGTTTCCTATAGAAAGTACCTGCTGGTTCCAAGAAACCAAAAATCCCAGAGTCTTCTATTGAGAAACATCTATTACTCGGCCATTCTATTTGTTAGTATAACCATTCTTGCTCTACTACATTTTTCCCTTTCCTTTTTAGTCCTATTTTTTGTAGTCCACGTTATTTAAGTTATAAACTGACCAATCAGATGCTTCAGTAAAACTGCATCAGTAAAAAGCATCCCTGATTACTGATGATGTCTGGCTCCAACATGTTAACATACGAGTCACGAAAAAATGGCGACTGAGTTGAGGGGGGATGTCACACTCATTCTGTCCTCCTCACATATACAGTTACTGGTAGTAATACAGAGAAAATACAGCCTATGCTGAATCTATGTAACTCCTGTTACTCATCACCATACATTTTTTATCTTATATAAAGAACTGTAAAAAAAATATTTATCATTACATTATTTACCCAAAGATCTTTGCAGACGCTTGCAAAAAAATATTTCCTTAGACTCAGTTTTTTCCGCAGATTCTTTAAGCACCCGCTGATTTAGAAAAAGCAATTTTGGGTCATATCCAACTTCATATGACTTTAGCTCAAAAATCTGTCTGAAGAGACAAGACACCTGCACTTATGACAGTGAGAAATAAACTGCATCCACTGCTAAATGCAGGAAATCACTTCACTTTCCTTCACAGCAAAGAAAAAAAAATGTTCTGATATTTACAAGGAAAATCTGCTAAATCAAAAGAAGTTAATTGTAGAGTGATGGGAGAAATTGAAAAATATGGCAAATGTTTTTATCTTCTAGACCATGTATTTTGGAATATATAAATAGTATCTGTATAAATTCAGCTTAAAAGCATAGAACTATTTTACTGTTTTTAAAGCAATTTAATTTTCAAAAGTTAATACTTTCTATAAATTACTTGTTTTCTTTTCTTTTTTTTTTATTTATTTGAAAGACGAAACATTTCTGACTTGTTTTTTTTCCCCAGATTTTGAGCTCCTCCTTCCTTTGTCCTCAGTAAAGGCATAAGGCCCCACTGTGTCGGGCCTCCAGCTGAACACCAGTCTCTGCCTGTTGTTATGAACCTGAACGCTCTGTTGTTGTTTGTTCTCAGTCGTGGAGGATCCTGCTGTTCGGGGCGTTCAACCTGCTGTGCACCGGCTGTCTGCTGATGTGGTGCAGTTCCACCAACAGCATGGGTAAGCACACACACACACATACAGACAGAGTGACATGCAGATAGACACATGCAAACTGACACACAGACACAGATGTGCAGTGACTGACAGCGACGCACACTCTTCCAGACTCGGATGTTAACGAACACAGATACCTGTCCACACACTGCAAACACAGACTGACAGCAGCTGTGTGTTTGTGTGAACAGAAGCGCTCTCTGAATCGAGGCTTCAGGAAGCCCCTCTGACCACAGGGGGCTGGAGTGGCGCCGTTGCTGCACTGCAGGTCTCCCGTTTGTGGTGGCTCTGCTCTCTGAATGAGGGGCTTTGAAAGGTCCATCCCAGTTGTGTCTGCAGGGGCTTGACCCCCCACCCCAACCCTTTGACAAACAGTAGGGGCAACAACAACAAGGAACGCTCCCATTTAAACTAAACAGGAGGCTCTCGTCAGTAGCTACGTTCACATTTGCAAAATATCCTCGATCGGATCAAAGATCGGATTAGAATAGAACCGTGCACATGGGCCCTGTAAAACTTCATCCAATTGTAACAAACGTTTCCATGCCCCACACGTTTGATTGGAATAAATCATGTTGACATGCGCAGAACTGTCTAAAATGCCGGAAATAGTTGTAGAAGAAGAAAGTTCAAGTTACAAGTTTCGTTGTAAACAAACAAAGAAGGTGTATAGAGTGAGATGATACTCTGAATGTGCTTTCATTATTATTTATAATATGTTTTAGTGACTGTTCACTCAAAATTTTCAAAATCTGTGTGGGCAATACAGCAATGTGCATCTTGGCTGCACGTAAATATTTGGGAAGAACATCAGCCTTTATTTTTTTTAGACGTGATTGGAAACATGAATTCACAAGATTTTTTTTTTTGCAAGTTTTCTAAGGACTTTTCAGAGCGCAGAGCGGCATTTCCGTCATTCAAAAGCCCCCTCAGCCAGCTCATACAGTCCTGAAGCTACTCAGAGAGACACTTCTCCTGGGAAACACGGTTTTTCCAAATTTGGCAGGTCTCTTGTGCAGAAGAGGGACTGCGTTCTGAAGCTCATGCCGTAACAAAGCACCCCCATCCTTCCCAACTCCCCTGCTCACAGGCATGAATGCTATGAATCCACCTGCTCTGCTCAGAGCAATGGTTTGCTCGTGGAGAGCAGCCTATAAATCCTCTTCATGCTCCAAATACCGCCATACCCTCTATACATGACATACAATCCAGCGCAGTAATGACACATGATTGGAAAGCTTGTATATCTGCACCTTGATCAGATCAACAATCGGTATAACCCACTTGTCTTGATCAGAAGGAAATTTGGATCCGAAGTCTGATCGCGCCAAAGTATTCCGAATGGCGTGTTTGCATGAAGTGTTTTTATTCTGATCAGGCGTTTATTGCGATTATTTGTGACCATGTAAATGCTGCTAGTGTGACATCATTCTGATCTTTTTTTTAATTTATTATTATTATTTTTTTTAAAACTTCATTAACATTATGCTATCCTGTGGGTTGGATCTCAAAGATGGGACTACACTCCCAAAAAACCCTGGGTTAATGAATCGAAGGCACTTCAAATCTGAGCCTCTACACTCAAACTTCTAATACTCAAGCAGGGTAAAAATCAAATGAAAGAGTATCAGAGAACTGTCAGATGGTCGGGCTCTCTAATTTAAAGGCTATCTCGGATGAACAGTCATTCTCTCCTTTCAGTTTTTTGCAGTGGAGCTGCATATTCAGAGGTAGCATTGATGAACTCACTTAGGGAATTGCTTGTTCCTCTGTTCCCAAAAGACAATCCTAATTTGGCAGCTTAGCACGACACTGCACTTTTGTGTTTTTTTGGAAATTGTATGTAAATGTATCATCCTATTTTATCTACTTGTTCTTTTTATTTTCCGTCTCTCTGTGTTAATGTTTTCTTATAGAGTGGTTGATGCTTTTTTAGTCTTTTTGTGTTATGTAGGATATGGGAGCAGCAAACAAATGTATCTTCTTTCTGTTCATGTTCCTCTTTAAAAGTGGGATTCAACACCTTTAGCAAACTCAATCTTTCACAACCATGAAACCAAGGTTACGTCCAAATTCCCTTCCTAACTCCTTAAAAAAAAGTTTGGGACTACCAAGTTTCTTGGATTTTAATACAATTTGGACATCATGCTCATCACTTTGTGCTATTCTAGGCATGTTTACATTAAAAGTGGGGTCATCTGCACCCCACAAGACAGTGCGCTGAACTTTTTTTTTCTCTCAAAGATTTTTTTTAATCTTCACTGGTGTCCGTGGCAGACATAAAATCCTGTCCGCCTTTGTCATGTGAGGGATGACACATAAATGTAAGGACTGGGTCTTCTGGACCCCGTAAGAGAGCACAAGGGTTAAATGGCAAATATGACATTACCCATTTGCCAAAGTAAAAACCTAATGAATATGAACATTTTATGAAGAATATTTATGAATCCACTGTTCTGATGATAAGAACTTGGACGATTAATGACAAATTGTAAAAATGCAAAGCATTGTGGTCTATATTTGCTAAAATAGTGACCATTAGCGCCCACTAGTTTTTAATAGACTTGTAGGAAATTCCCAGCACTGAAATCAGACATTGTAGATTCGGACTACAAACTGTTATATTTCTGTTAGTATATTTTCTTGAATCCGATGTTGCCGCTCAGATGTTCTTGTTTATTTTTTTTCTTTTTAGCAGGAATCCAAAAAACCAAAAAAAAAAAAAAAACCTGCAGTCAGATTTGATCAGCTGTGCTCGGGTCAGGACTTTCTGAAGCTGCTGGGCTTGTTTGTGTGCACTGCGGATGAATTTGTGTGTAAACATGCACATATTAGTCGCAGTCAGACGAGCGGCGAGACGGCGTGTTTCTCCTCAGCAAGGCCCGTCTCAGCCGCTAACCCGAGATCCTCTCGGGGAGTCCATGGCTCGGGAAAAGGCTGCCACGAAAAGAACAGCAGGAAACTCGACCCTGCCGCAGTCGCTCTGCCGGCACAACACAGAAACGCCGAGCGCGCAGGCGGCGTCGGGTGTCGCGCAGACAGGAAGCGGAGAGCAGAGCCATTGATCAGAGAGGAGAAGGCAACACCACAATCGATACTGAGCTCGATAAGAACAACGAAGCAGACCGCGACCCAGACCCCATCTTGTCAGCTTCCTGCTGAGCCCCCCCCCCACTCAGGACCACAGACACTCAATCAAAAGTCAAAGTCAAATGTTTTATTTTTGAAACAAACGATAATCTGGGTTCATGTTAAACGCATCCTCTCCCAGCTTCCAGTGGAGCTCCAGATTACACCCTTAAATCTCCTTTGCCAGCTCTAAGCACCCTGCTGATGTTTGATGTGCTACCCAGACTTAAACCTTAACCCGTGGAGCACCAGCAAGCCACAAAATATCAACTTTGAACACCAGCTATTATGTAACGTCTTCCTCAGATCCTGTTTATGTTTCCCAGCTGCTGAGCGTGTGATTAAATGACCTCTGGACCCTTCCCGTTTTAAGATTTTTACCCAAAATCTGATGGTTGTTCTTTCTCCTGCTTTTGTTTGAGTTCTTTGGATTATACCAGATGTTGGTCCACGATGCTGCCAGCTACTGTTGACTCCTTCATTATCTTCATTCTTTTCTCATGTGTCAATCAAACCCCCTGACTGTCAGACCGCGGTCGCTCATCGCCGTGTGTGCGTGCACACTTGTGCCAGGCCTAATGAGATCACTTCATGTCCTTCGCTGTTGGCTAAAAGCCCTCATGATGTGGAGCGCTGAGTGTTTGTCTTCCACCTCATTAGCCTGTGGTTGCACACAAACACGCTTGTGTTTTGGCTGCTCTTAACATCTTCTCACACTCAGACTTAAATCTTTTTTTTCTCCTAATTTTCTGCTTTATTCTGTTGCCTTTCACCATGTGATCAATACAGCAGCAGTGAAGCTAACGGCAGCCATTGAAACACAAGCAGCATCATAGAGCCAATCTTCACACAATCGTTATCTGATCTATCCATTTAAATCGTGATGCAAGTATAAGTATTGAAGGGTCTTATCAGAGTGAAACAAACTATAGTTAGTGTCTTCTTTTTTTACACAATAATGTAAAGCAACTTAAAGTTTGAAATCTAAAGTTTAAGTTTTTATTGGTTTAAAATCAGATTAGGTGTTTAGTTTTATAATAAATACACAAATCACTTAAATAAGTCACTTATGACATTTTAAAAAGATTTCAAGTTTGGCTAAATATGCATCAACCTGTAAATGTGATTTAATAATAAACTTTTTTTTTTTTTAATAAATTCCATGACAAAAGTAAAGGATCATTGACAGAGCCCTGGGAAATACCAATTACTTTAGTTGATCGATCGAGGATGAAAATGAATTAAATGAGTTGAATACAAGAGAGATATGGATGACGCCCTCTGAGGGCTGTGGTGGTGTTATCAATTTTGAGGAGGCGTGGAAAAAGAAAAGTGTGTGAAACAGTGTGTCAGGTCTGAATGTCAGGGTGGTTATGGTCAGAAGACCAGACTCTACTGCCGTCAACAAACCATTGGGACATTTAATAATGGCAGTCTCTGCCCTGTGGAGTAGATCAAAGGAAGGTTCAAACTGTTCATAGAACTGTTGAAGCTTAAATTAGGTGAAAAAATAGCAAAATGTAAGTTAATAAAAAATTAAAATTAAATTATTTTTAGGGCAAATTGGGAAACTTGGTCAACATCTCAAAAGATAGATTTATTTTACAACTTTATAATAAATAATTTGCAGAAAATTTTTAACGACAGCTTAAGGTAATATAATTATGTAATTTAAATACATTAAAAAATCAACTGAGTAAAAATAAATACATATGGTAGAGCTTTATGATAGGATTCCTTAATAATCTAGGTATAAAACTTTAAAAAGCATTAATAATTTGTTTATAAGCTCTTAGAGGACATTTATAAGACATTTATTTATTAGCATTTGTAGATGTGATACTGATGCCTTCTAGTGTTAATATGCTGCTTATAAAGATATTTTGTAGCTGTTGTAGAGACTAGAAGATATTTATTAGTATTAATTGTAGCAGTCTTCCTGCAGGCGAGTGCCACAACAGCAGGAACATGAGTGAAAACAGTTGGACTTTATGTTTTTTGTATTTATACACTTAAACCAAAGCAGAGGTTCTGTCACCAAAAGAAGATAACACACACAACATAAAATTATGCCCAGAAAACATGCAAAATATAATGGACATAAAAATGAAAAGAAGCGCATACCATAAGGCGCAGCCGCACGACGCACCAGAAACCCAGAAACAGACCACTGGTTACACCAAGACACACCTGTTCACCTTTTATACTTCACACACTCCTGGACCGCATCCCCATTGGTCATATTATAAATGTCTAACATATAAACGTGTAAATCAGCACTTTAAAATGACATCTATTAGTACAGTTAGATGTTTCAGAAATTTCTTATAAGTGTTTGAAAAGATAATTTTAAAGATATTTATTAGCATTTGTATATGTCTTACTAATTCCTTACATGTGTTATTAAATTGTTTATAATTGATTAATTAGTGTAAGAACTAATTAATAATTGTTTGATTATGATTTTGTTGAAAAATATTTATTTAAAAAGCAAACTACCACAAAGGCAATAAATCTATAACTAATTTAAAAGAACCTTATTGTTGAGTTGTTTGCTTGTGTAAATATCCTTAATTCTTTGAACAATTATCTTTTCTTCCTCTGGTTCTAGTATCACCTCAATCGTTTCTCTCACAGACTCCTGTTCACACTCACATTTTGTCTTTCCCAGTGCTTTGCTTTGTTCCATCTGGAGTTTATTCATCTCCAAATGTTTTCCCATCAAACCCCGAATCTCATCTTCAGTGGTTCAGTCAGTCAGACCCGTTCGTATGTTTGAAAACGTGCACATGCAGCGCCTCCAGTGCACACCGCCCTCAGTTTAAGTGGAGCATAAGACGTATAGAAGGCGGTCCCCCCACACTCACACACACACACACATGTACTTACACACTTGGATGCACACACATGCACGGACAAACCCCCTGACCTCCTTTTTTTGCAAGCATAATTCCATGTTCCAGAGCAACTGGCACACTGACGCAGGCAAAGCCCGGTCCGTTTAGAGAGCACACAGGCCTGCCCTCCACAGTGGAGACACACATGCGCACGCTCACATGCGCACGCTCACATGCACGCTCTCTGGCCCCATTAGCTCATGACTAACGGCTTAACAGACGTTACACACACAGAGCACAGACCCAATGCATGCTTTTCTGAATATGGGAGGAGCCTGGCGGTCAGCTGACCAGGGAGTCCATTTAAACGGATAATCAAAGTGCTGCTTATCTGGACCAGCTGCTCTGGTGTCATTTCCTCTTCGTGGATGTTACTTAAGAGAAAGGTGGGATGAGGCTGCAGGCCTTTATGCTCCTCCAGCTCTCTGACTCTGGTTAGATGTGACAGTGTTTGCTTGAGAGAGCTTAGAGAGACCTGATTACTAAACTCTGGCAGCCCCTGACTTTCACTCATGATCAAGTTTTACATTTATGTTTGATCTAAGATAAATGCATTTCTGAGGGATAAAAAAGAAAAATGTTTGGGCTTTCCAGTTTTTTTTTAATAAAAAGTGTTGTTTGGTAGGGATAAATTAATGACCTGCATGGTTCTTTAAAAATGCTAAGAGATGACTTAAAAAAAAATTGTTTATTTTCTTGTGTGTAAACCTCATTGAGCCGTTGAGTAAATTCTTCATTTAATGCCATTTTCGCTTTAAAGTAGCTGTTTAGGAGCCATAGAAATGCTGTAACAAAAGCTCCACACGCCCTTATTTCCTCGTGTCTGAACTGATGCCATTCAAACTGAGCAGGTCTGGTTGCGTTTGACTAAATGTTTAATAATGTTGGGGGTATTTTAAGCAGCGTTGCTCTATAGCTCATAGCTGATGATTTCTGCCCTTTAAATCAAGCATGAGCCACGTAGAAGTGGGGCTGTGCATGTGCGAACACACAAACGCAACGCATGCACACGCCCCCGCTGACCTCCCTGTCCAAGTCTAATACCATTTTCCAGAGCGACTGCCACAACAGCTCGCACAAAGATTCAGTGGTTCTGTAGGAACGCACACACATGCGCACACACTCACTCTGGCCCCATTAGCTCATGACTGTGGGCTTAACTGACATGTAAATCATTCCGCACACACATTACACACACACACACACGTGATGGTATAGACTTTGCGTGCTTTACTGGATGTGGTGAAGCAGCAAACCTGTTGACCCGTGAAGTATTGAGAGAAATCACCAAGCTGTTGCTCCTCCATCCTCGCTCCTGCTGATCTCCTGCTCAGCGCTCAGCTGCTGCATCCAAACTAAGGCAGGTGCGTCCAACAGCACGTTGGAGAAAAACTGCAGAGTTGAATCCAGTTTCTCAAACCGATTCTATAATTGCTGAAAACTGTCACTTCTGAATGTCCGGCAAGGGCGCTTTCCAGAACAGCTACAGTAATCTATGATCAATTACTCTATGCAAATTCAATAAGCAACATAAAAATTTAATACAATTGAGTAGTCTAAAGTTGTTTTTCATTTGTAATATATTAAGCTCCCTACAATGGCCCAAACCTACAGACTGACAGTGTCTAATTTTTTCATTTGTAGTCGATATGTTTAAACCCTCCTGGAGCAGGCATTGCAGATTTGCCAAATGCCAACTACCTGTTAATATACATGTGATCATTTTGCCCAAATATCACATTTTTTCTGTTACTAAAACTTAATTTAGCCCCAGAGAGGGTTATTATTATTATTATTAAGATAAATTTACTAAATTTCATAATACATTTAAAAAAATAAGCTGATAATGAACAGTTAAATGGAACAGGCTTTTTAAAGGTGTTTTCTTGTTTAGACAAGAATGGTCCAGGTCATGTGTCTGATATGAAAAGTCATCTAAACTCAGATTAGGACCAAAGAAGTTAACTTAGTTTAAACGTAGACTTTCATCGAACCAAATACACAAAGGAATGTCATAAAGTATTTAGAGGTCTTGCATTCCAAATAAAATGAGCTAACATTGCAAACCTAAAACTGTATAAATTAAGAAAAATGTGTAAAGTCTGGAACACATGTAAGAATAGGCATGTTTGCAAATTAACAGATTTTTTAAATCAAGATTATTTCTCCTTTGTGGACCTTTTATTTTCTTAATGAGGGCTAATGCATATCCTCACCTGAAAGTTCTCAAAGATGATAAACTTTGTTGAAAACACCACCATAAGTAAAAACCATCACATGGCCCAGCATGTATTTGTGCTTAGAAAGAGCAGGTTGTGTCTGTGTGTGTGTTGATGCTGTTTAAGCAGAGCTGTTGTTGCATTTTTAGTGAAATGTAATCTGCTGATGATTCTACAGAACTGAATGTGAGCGTATGCGAGCAGCCCGGTCCTCCCAGATCAAATTGTGCAGTGGACAACCAGATCAGCTTTCAGCCTTTGACAAAGCAAAGATGTCAGCTCTTTGGAACCGGACTAAACAAACACACAGCAGCACTTTGATCTGCGTCCCGCTGAATCCCCAGATCTTCTCTTCCTTCCTGCCACCTAGTTGCACCTGAACACAATTTTTTGGTTTGAACTCACCGGCTGTAGCCCCATCATCCTGTGAACGCCAAATATGTGGACGGATGTGCAGAACCACGCTAATGTGTCGATCCAGCCAGTTTTACCTTGGACTTCGTGGTGATTGACAAAGTTGGATTTGTGTTCTCTGTACTCCAGGTTATTCTTAGAGCCTCAGTCACATTCACCCATATGGACCCGTTTGAAACCGTCTGTAATGTTCATCATAGATGCACTTTAAATACAAGAGACAGAATGTTAGAAAAAAGGAAATCAAATCGATCACATGATAGAGAGTTGCTGAATCAAACTGTCAAATGCTTTTTTGCACCACTGGCCTCCAAATATTGAATGCCTGATAGAAAGTTAAAGCCAGATTTTATTATTTTAACTTTGGAGTTTTATCATTTATTTTTATTTTAATATCTCAGCAACTTATGTATTTTTTTGTAGGGAAGAATGATCCAGACAGGAGTGTTGGAGTGGTCCAGCCTTTTCTCAGTAGCATCTTAAGCTTTTTGTTGTTTTGGAAGATTCTTCAAATGCATACATTGTTTAGATTGTATAGTTTAAAACACTTTAATTTGAAAATCCTAAAAAAAAGGTAATCTTCTTTAGACTGTTACGTTGGGGTATTCATGCATTCCAGTGTTGGGATGAAACCATTGACTGTAAGACGGGGGTCTGCAACCTGAGGCTCTGGAGCCATATTAAGCTCTTTGGTGCCTCCAATGTGGCTCTTTGGCTTTAAAGAAAATTGTTAGCGCTTTTAAAAAAAGCTTAGTGGGGTATTTGACACAAAATCCATTTTATTTTAAAATAAACGAATATATTATGCATATTAGTTTTGATAATTGTTATATATAATAACACTATTATGTGATTATTGTCAATAGAGACATAAAGTGTATATTTCTCAACGATAAGGTGGAACTTTGTGGCTATTGTTGGGTTTTTGTCAGTAAGAAATTGGACCAAATGGCTTTTTTTTTAGTGTTGAAGGTCGCAGACCCTTGGTGTCAGAGAACGGGATTGAAATGAGCCTTAACAACAGGTCTCTGCAAACAAAAGTACCAAACAGTGTTTGCATCAAAATGCTTTTCTGTTCCGAAATAAATCTGAAAAACAAATAGGAGACGATCTGCTGAGTTTCCCATTGTGGTTTGGTCTCATTTATCATTGAGTTGCTTTTCTTCTGTCAGACACAGCAGTGAGGACTGTGAGCCCAAAATCAATGGCAGATAAAGTTTCTCCTTCACTGAAAGTGACTGAGATCATTGCTTTAACTACAGCAAAGGGTTTTGTCTGAAGAAGCACTTCTGACATCAGTCCTCATTCTAAAACACTGAGAATTTTGAAATGACGAAATTGAATATGTACTGTTTAGTCACAGTGGAACTCTTATTTCTTAAAATTTGAAATTTGCTTGGGTTGACTCTGCTGCCCAGTTAATTTGTTGACATTTTTTTTTTTTAACGTTTTTTAATTTAATATTTTGAGCTATCTCCAGTGATACATAGAAGATGGAGGTTTTGCTGCAAGTCCACATGCAGTACTGGACCAAATATAAAAAAAAATCAAGTGTAGAATTGTGAGGGATGCCATACCAGACCAGGACAAGTTGAGTAGCTGGACTCCTTGTGTTTGTTAATTTTGACATCTTTTGTATTATTCTGTCTTTTTTATTTCTTCTTTTCATCTTATAATTCTTTTTTTAAAACCTCCTTCATATCCTCCACCTTCTTTTTTCTTTTAATAATGGTCAAATTTTCTAAGTGTTGGTTAAAAAAGTAAATATAGTTTTCTATACCCAATAAAGTAGAAGTATGTAATGAGTATTATCCAGTATTAGTCTGTGCTTCATTCTTAATTGTTTTTTTTTGTAATTTTATATGTTCAGACATGATTATTGATCTTGGCAGTTCCTGTTCTTAGTGTTTTTCACACAGAATCTCTAAGGTTAGCAGTGTTGAATGGATTGGAGGTCACTTTATAGGGTTGTTTGGCGTTAAGGTGATCCGAACGCAAAATGTACAAACAAGCTCTAAGTTTATCCGCTGAGTCTGAAACACGTTTTTATTTGTGTGAAGGAACTCTACAAGAAACAACGCAATCTTGATCTTCCAACACGGTGTCATCAACAGTGTGTTTATTTTTGTTTTTAGTGTTTAATTTGGTCATCTTTACATACTCGGTGTTCCCCCAGAATGAAGTGTGTGTGTCTGTGTGTATGTGTTTGGCTGTTTTTCAGCCCAGAGCTGCTCTCAGAAACCAGGTCAAGTGTCTGTTCCACAGAAGGATAGTCGCACTTCTTTATGTTTCGCCCTTCCTCATCATCACTCAGAGATTGTTATGGAAAAAAAATCATCCAGCTTTGTGTACCTGTTGTGGTTAATTTCTCTGTTAAAATGTATTTTATCAAACGATAAAAGCCCGCTCTGATGCTGACCTCGCTGCCTGAATTCAGCACTGGAACTGTCGGTCTGCACACGAAGATATAAATACATCTGAACAGAAGACCATGTTAGTCATGTTGTGCGGCAGAGCAGTGTTTGTATGCATATCCATTAGTTTGTTTGCTTCTCATCTAGATATGGTTGAGTGCACACATGTGATCTGAGCTGTGTGTGTGTGTGCTGTCCCCAGGCCCTCGGTGTTCCTGTGTGTCAGAACACAGCTGGTGAAGCATCCCATCCCACAGGGCCTTCAGAGGAGCCAGCACACTCGCACATAAACACACACACACACACAGATTGTGCGCGTGTGTTTGTGATCAGCTCCTCTTACTCCCCGAACAGTTCCCACATCTGCTTCGCTCTCAGAAGAACTGGATCTCATGAAGACACCAATGATGTGTGTGAATGTTGTCCCGCAGGATTTCTCATTTAAAGTCCAGTGGAACTTCCATGCTTGTCTGTTTTTGTTGGATGCATTTTATAATAGAATTAATATGTTTTGGGTTTGAATAAAGACATTTGAACCTTTGGGAGAAGCAGCTTGGTGAGGATGTTGGAGCTGCTGCGGAGAGCATTCAAGTTAAAACTTGGAAGATCTAATCAAACAAAACTTTAAATCATTATCAAATCATTACACATTGTTCGTGCCATCACTCTATTTCATTTGCACAACCATGTAAATGGTCTGTTGTGTCCCACCCCAGGGAGGAGGGAGAAAATAGGCAGCATAAAGAAGAAATACTAAAGCCAAGAGGACTTAGACTTACGGTGCAGCCGTTTATTGGTTGGACAGGAACAGAAGCGATCAAAACTGGAATGAAAACCGTAAACGATGGGGACAAAAATAGCCTCATAGAGTACAGACGAAAAATGTGGACACACTTTCTCATTCTGTTTTTTTTCTTTTCAATATTCATTTATGTTGCAGTTTCTCTTGAGATTCTCTTGATGAGCTTCAAGAGGTAATCACCTGAAACGATTTTCCAACAATCTTGAAAGAGTTCCCAGATATGTTTAGCACTTGTCAACCCCTTTCCTTCACTCTGCAGTCCAGCTCACCCCAAAACATCTCAGTGGGGTTCAGCTCCAGCTTGCTGTGGACACCAGGTCATCTGCTGCAGCACTTATCACTCTCTTTGTTGGTCAAATAGCCCTTACAGTCTTCAGTGAGAATCCACAATGTAAATACTAATGAAAATAAAGAAACTCATTGAATAGGAAGTGTGTCCAAACTTTTGGCCTGTACTGTACATATTAAAGTGTAACAAACATAAATTTTCAGGGACTAAGCAGTATATTCCAATAAACAGAAAATCTATAAGGATCCAAATCAATAGCAAACTAGAAGAACAGTACTAAGACCAAAAACGGGAAGTAGAAACCAAAGATGGAACTAAACAAAACTATTAGCAGAACAGAGAAACAAAACTTTGTGGAAAACCAGGCTTTTACACAACCACCTCAAGGTCAAGGTCGACAGTAGGGGCAAGCTCACAATCCGATTCCCATCAGGAATTCAGCTGCCGCTGGGGCTGCTGAGGCTTTTATGCTTCCCTCCAAACCAGGTGATTGGAGGAGGGAAGGAGGCTGCTGCCAGGGAGTGTGATGGAGGAGCAGGCCTCTGCAGGGGATAAACATACAAGTACAAACAAGCAAAAATACACATGAAAGGCTTGGGGCTTTAACTTGGTCAAATGACGCATTGTCTCCAATTGTACATATAACTTTAATGGTTCTCAAAGCCTCTCCTGTTGTTCCAAACAGGAAAAAGAAGCCAAAATCCCATAGACTTCTACAGACAAATAAACAGCTGTTACTCAGCCATTTATTGTCAGAATAGTCAGTCTTTCTCTGCTACCATTTGTCTTAAACATGTTCTTAATAATCCTATTTTTTCCAATATTTTTTTCTTCATTGCAAGTTACAGTATTTAAGTTATAAACTGACCAATCAGATGCCACAAAGTATTGTTTCCAAAGTTTGAAATGAAAAATCTTCCCGAGCCTGGATTCAAGTAGAAGGGGTGTGGCCTTCCAACAACATCACTTGCCAATGCTAAAATCCAGTGAGGTCCTTCGCAAGTTCATGCTGCTACTACTTGATTTCTTCTTAAAGGTTGGGTGAAGAATAGCAAAAATCTGCCTACCACCCATGTGATCAGTGAAAGCGATTCACTGTTGGTCCAGGATGGACAGCTGAGATGATGACAACAACTTCTTAATGATGGCACAGTAAGAGAAAGAATTGGCATTCATGTCAAAACGTTGGACCCTGATATCCCTTGACCATCAGCGCGTACATGTCTTCCACTGGTGACTGATTGAAAAAATACTGAATTGAATCTGGAGTTAGAGTAGTCTTTCTATGGTGTGTCACACACTCGATCCAGTTCTTAAATACATTAAATGTCTCCCAACTAACATACAAAGCATCCAAATGTGTTCAGGACTGACGACCAAAACCCTGAGAGAGCAGTTTGAGCTCCGCTTAACACGAGTCTCTGTAACAAATCGCTGAGTAGTCTTCTGTTTGGTCATAATGCAAGATGTTATATTGATCATCATCAGTGGGAGGGGGGTCCAGGTCAGGCCTCGGGGGGAGGGTGTGAAGGCCTGCTGAGGCAAGGGGTTTAACATGTCACTGCCAGCTGCCGCAGAAATCCTGTTTCACCCAGAACAGAGCTCCGATCAGGTTTCATGTAGAATGAACGTCGCTTGTCAAATCAGAGGATGACGAGTTGTGTTTTGGTGTGTTTGCGTGTGCATATTTGTACTCTCGTGTTTGTGTGTGCCTCACCAAAGACGCTGCCTGTGAAGATGTTTTTGTCGTGTTCACGCGGGTGCCCGCTGTGCGTTTGTGTGCAAATATTGAGCAGCCTTGTTGTGATCACTGAGTTTGTGTGCATGTCCTTGTGTGTGTGTATCTTTTTGTGTGCCGGCAGACCTCAGGTCTGGTTTCAGGCTGTCTGCAGGGCAGTACATTCATCCTCCTCCTCATCTTCCTCATGCCATTTCTTGCTTCACCCTTCTCTCCTTGTCCTGACTGCTCCTCCTCTTCCTCGTCCCAGCGGATCGTCCTCACCGCAGCAGTTGAGACGTTCGATACAAGCTTTTAGTTTACATCTGCACCCCAACGAGCTAACCTGACACGGCGTGCACACCCATGTGGTGTGTCTGTGTGTGTGCGCACTCAGGCTGGGTTTCAGTTTTGTTTTTACCGGAACTGCTGGCATTCATCATCTGTTTGCTGTGCTTTGCACTTTCACCTTCTCTGTTTGTGTCTTTTTGTGTGTTTTTTCTGTAACATCTGTAGGATCTAAGGATCAGAAACGATCAAAGTGCACAACTTGTTTGCTTAAAGAAATCTACAAACTGAATTGGTTTTTGACTGAAGTCCTTCATAACCAATAAATACATGACATATGAAAAGACACACTGTGGAAAAGAAAAAGCAGCCAAAACAATGTTCTCATATTTTTATACAATTTGGTCTCATCAATTACATTCCTTGTCAGGTTATAATAATAATACCCTGCTGTCCGGAGTCATTTTTCTTGCTAGAATAATCCCAGAAAAGGGAGAATATTGAGCTGCTAAAGTGAGTAATATATGATGTTATGCATATGGATAGAGGCTGGGCTGAGATCATTAATTGGTTTTCATTGGGCTGATTAGAAACCTGTTATTTATTTTAGCTTCTGGTCATATCATCGTCCTGTTTTAATAGGATTTTAGGAAGCGTATTCATTTCCTTGGCTGCCAAGAATTTTATTTGTCGATCCTCTAGATCCGATAAAGGTTTGCAGAGCCCAGATAAAGAAACAACAAAGTGACCAATGAGGTACTTAACATTTTTTCATACTTCAAACTTAATTGTCCTACTTAAGTCATTTTATCAATGATTATGTAAAGAACTGACTGGTCAACTGATTTTCTTTTTTTTTTTTTAATGCTGGAATTTCAAAACTCCCCCATTAACCAACAGGAGTCTCTGAACTGACCGATGAGTTTTGCAACCACTACTCGAAATTTTAACAGTAAAATTTAAAAAAGTTTATTACTTTAAATTTTGGGATTAATACAAACATGACAAGAGTTAAGATACATACTGTAATAGTGATACCCCTTGTAAAAATTCCTTGGAACATTGTGAAAAGTTTAGTTGAATTTGCCTGGTATTTAAATATTTTTCACATTGTTTTGATCCAATCTTTGCTTTGTTTTTGGATTGATGCAATATTATTTTGGCTCTACACATTTGCTCATTATTATAAGACATGAAAAGCAGTTTGATCTTAATTTATGTTATTTTTGCAGGGAAATAAAGACACATTTTAATACTTGTTGGAAAATTCATTGTGACTTTATTGTGTAATATAATAAAACATAATAGTTGTAGAAAAAAAAACTAGGCTTGTAGATGTGTAAAATGGTGGATATCAAGCACTGCCACAAACACTGTTAATTTAAGATAAATTAGCAGAGCATATTGTAAAGTAGAAAGAAAAGCTGAAAACGGCCCAGAACAACTAAGGGGTTGTCATGTAAACAGGGAAAAATATTCTCATTCCATTTATAAATCCTCTGGCTTGATCTTCTTAAACACAGTTATCTGTATCATGTCCATCAGTTTGATGAGGATTCTTACTCAGATCCAATGACTTTTTTCTTCTTTTGGGAACTTGGGGTGTACTCAGACTGGACACATTTACTTTGCTTGAAGTAAACCAGAGTCCATTTCCCCTGATTACCTGGAACACATTTTCACTCGGAATACACCCAAAAACACCCTGATCCTGAACCAGGAACCACTCTCTGTCCCATCTTTCTAGGTGGTCTTGGTTCGTGTCCAATTGTTTTAAATTTTCTTAGTCTGAAAAGACTCTGTACTCAGAAGACAGCAATTGAGCCAAAACGTGATGCACATTGCTTCTCACACTTTTTTCCTGACAATCTATATATGTTATAAACACTCATCGTACCTTCATAGCTAACATCTCCTCAGTAACTACCTTCCAGCATGGCTCTGCCGTACCAAAGTAGCAATCAAAAAGTTGTACCTGACGTATACATTCAAAATTCCAAGGATTTCACCTCCATTATATCTTTCTCTAATTGTTTTGCCTTGCCGTTGCAATTCTTAGCCAATGACTTAAGAGATCGTTAGTCACCTGATCTTGTTTACAAACTTTGGTCCAGAACAGAAATGTCCGGTTGATGGCAGTCTGATTACAGACAAAGTACAGGGTTCAGGACCCGATCCGGATCAACAGATTTTTTCCAGTCTGAATACTACGACACCCTTGATATTTTATGTTGACAGCATTTCTTGAAATAATATTTTATGTTTCTCAAAAATAATTAAGTTGGTTTGCAAATTAGTTTCGAAAGAAGAACAGGTGGAATTGAAATAAAGTATTTGCTTTGAACAGTTGTCCTTGTACACAAACTTTAGTGTGTGTGTTTTTGTGTGTGTTTGGGCTGCTTGAGTGCAGACACATTAAATATTTATAATCTAGCTTGTGTTTCTGCTCTCATTTGTCTTTATCTCCACTTTCCTTCCCTCCCCATTTTTGAACACTTTTTGTTTTATTCTTTTTCACAGTTTTTTCTTTAGGAGAAAACCAGACAGGAAAAAAAGTTTAAAACCACTCAAAGAAGTGATGAAAAATGTTTCTAAAGCCAAAAGTTATTGTTGCATTTATATCAATCATATCGCTTTTTTGTATTAGGTCAATACGTGCTTCAGCTTTTGTGTGTTTCACTGTGATTTTGTGCAAATCTGCCTGTCATTGTTCAGCGTGTCAGTTTTTCTTTGTATTTTTTAGTGTTTCATTGTGTTATACTCTGGATTTTTTTTCTGTTTTGCTGTTTTTATGGGTTTTTTTGTTTATTAGTGTGTCTTTTAATCTGCTTTTTTATTTTTTTGTTCCTTTGTGTGTTTCTATGTGTGTCTTTGTGGGCGTCACTGTGTCTGTGTAATTGGTGTTTCTGTGTGTTTGTATGCAAATATGTGTTTTTGTGTGTCTCAGTCTGTATCTGTGCATATATTTATGATTGTAGGTACCTGTGCTTTTGTGCGTTGCTGTATTTTTGTGTGTTTCAGTGTGTATCTCTACATGAATTTCTGTGTATTAGTGTTTTTGTGTGCATTACTTTGCACACAAAAACATGAAACAACACTAATACGCACACATACATGATGCACGCTAAAAGGCACAAATATACAAACACACTGTATCTGTATGTAAGTGTGTATCTTTAGTTTGTACCTGAACATGTATTTTCGTGTCAGTGTTTTGTGTTTCTGTTTTTTCTGTGTGTGTATTTGTGGGTATCAGTGTTTTGTTGGTTTTCTGTGTTTATGTTTGTTTTAGTGTGTATCTGAATGTCTTATGTGAACTTCTTGTTTTTTCTTCTTGAACCATTTTGCTGCTAAGCTTCACGAAGCTTCGTGAAACTTCGTAGATGATCAGCCAAACGTCTCAAGAAGATACAGCAATAAATTCAGATTCTATGAATTAACTAACAGCCTCACCTGACTGAATGAGAACATTCACCAACAGTGTGTTTTTTTGTTTCAGTGTGTGTCCTTGTGTTTTTTTTTTTCTCAGATCGTCAGATCTGCTGTTATTCTCTGGGTGTCACATCCTCTCGTCCTTTGGGCGTCAGTGTTTGTAAGCCTGAGACTTCTAAAGAAACTCAAGCAGGTTTTGTGTCTCGCTGTGTGTGTGTGTGTGTGAATGTGCATCAGTGCATTTGTAAACCAACCCCAGCAAGACGATTGGAAATATCAGCCCGCTTATTGATTTGGTCCGGCCCATTTCAGGGTCACTGTGATGTCAGCCTTTGTATTATTATTGCTTTTATTGTCTGCTGCTTTTAATTCGACACAACACGAAATTGAGACTCATTGATCTTCCAGGACAGACGAGACACTTTATAGAAAAAAAAGACAGAAGGTGGATTCAGCAAAAGCAGGATGCTTTTGAGCAATATGAAAATATAAAAAAGCAAAAATTTATATGGCAAGTTTATTGCAGTATCACTATTTTTGTTTGTCGGCCAGAACAGAGACGCCTGTCTTGTTTTAGGTTGAAGAAAATAAGGTTTGTTGGTTCATACTGACCGTACTTTGATCATATTTCCCAATGAAATTGGTCAGTACTTGAATATAACATGTGCTCTTAAAGATGTAACATTTCTTTACATAAAAATGTGCATTTTGGTTTATTGTTACTTTTAAATTTTAAGCATGTTAAAGCTGTTAAGCATCTCTATGAAGTTTTTGGGGTGGGTTCATTTTTGGGTGGAATGTGAAATTGTTCTATAGAAAACTATACAACTTTTTTGCAGTAAATTTTGCCAATCTAGAGCAACTTTACATAAATAACCAAGCAATTTCTCATTTTAGCACTGACATATTCCCAGAGATCTTCAGCGGCTGAAGCTCCTAAATTAATTTAACAATAGAAAATATGAATGTTGCAGTACTGTAGAATTGATCAAAACAGCTTTTTAGGGCAGGAAAATAAGTTATCCTACAGCCTTTGAAACAGCAATTGAAGTATTCTATGCAGCAAACATTTACCATAATTAGCAATAAAACCGTCTTATCAAAACTCTGTTTCTCTTACAAAATGACAATAAGAGTAAAGGATACTTATTATTTTAAAGATTTAGTTTAAACTCTTCAACAGTATCTTAATGCGAGCAACCAACTGTTTGCTGTGAAGCTTTAACTCACTCTGGACACATTTTTCATGTTTGTGACATGAAATGTGTTGACTGAAAGTCCCATTGTGGCTTCAGACAATACCAAACTGCAAAATAACCCTACAGTTCATTTCTTTAGTCATTTCTATAAGCCAATTTTCCCTTAACATTTGATTTTTTTAATGGATATAAATTAATGCTAATATTGGTTCTTTAATAATCTCCCTGCTAGTCCCCCCTCTATTTAACAAACCTATTTGTATCAAGTTCAGCATTATAATAAAAGTTGTTTAAGGACTTCTAATTAAATAAAAACGACAATCAGACAAGGTGATATGACAACACTACCCAGAATGCCTTGAGAGGACATGAGATCGGTCAGAGAGCTTGATGGGAAGTTCCTTGTAAAGGTTGTCATGTATGTGCATTCTTCTTTATGCAACAAACAGACATTAACAAGGGAGTGTAACAGGACAGATTTGTCAAACTTCAATCTACAGTTGCTGCATATAGAATACAAAACAATACACTATTTTCTTTTCTGTTTATCATGTTGATGCACAATACGTTTCACTTCACAAAGCTACAGTACTTATAATGCTTCAGCCATCAATGAACTACATACTTTATTAAAGTCCCTACTTTAACGACAGATTTTTGAGCACCGTTTGTCACAGAAAATTGGTTCAAGGTCAGTAAGCACAAACAAATAAGGTCATTTTTGAAAAAAATGGAAGGATTTTACGTGAGCCTTTTGGTCTGCAAAAGTACAGCACTGAGAAAGATCAATTTATCCATTTTCTTAACTTGTTGAATTCTTTTAAGGAGTCATTGGGCTGCTGGAGCCTATCCCTGTTACTATTTGGCAAAGGCGGGATACCTGCTGGATGATTTGCCAGTCTGTCGCAGGGTTGATTCAGCCCGTGTAGTTTCTAAATACAGAACATTGCGGTAAAGTACTAATCCGAAACCCATAACACACAAAAAAAATAGATCCCCTTTAATCTGACAGAATTGTGTCCAGACTTTAGCGACGTCATGTCAGGTCTTAAGTTACATGTTTTTGCCTAATCCACTATGTTTGTCAGATTCCTTATGTTAATTAAATCTGTTTCTTAATTTACATTTTTCAAACTGAGATATGAAACATTGATGCCATAAACATATACATCTTTGCAACCCCCTAAAATAGATAGACCAAACAGCACAATGTTGTGTTATAATGCAGCAGAATGGGTTCAGTTTCTAGATCTTTCAATTTGGGTTCTTTTATGGTTTGGAAATATTCAATATTTTTACAGTTTTTGTTTTATTAAAAACATTTTGAAGATCAGTATTTCATCAAATAGGAAGAATAGGAGAAAACATTGCTCTGTGCCCTGATGGAAAAAGGATACTCTTGTGATTGGGCTTGTGTCCTTATGAAAAGGTGAAGTCGTCCAGCTTTTCAAATTAAAAGTAGCTGTATTTGAACGGTCCAGTTCTTACTGCAATTCTGACTGCAGCATTTAATTCCTTTACTGGGAGTAATTCTCTGAGGCAGCACCAGATTATCAGATGGCGTCCTGCTCTGTTGTCCAGCTTTGTGTTTCAGTGCTGTGTTCACACTGAGGTTGATTAACCTCCAGCAGATCGGCTCTTATTTCTCTGTAATCTCCCAAGCCCACAGTGGATCTATTCTGCCATGTTTGTTTAAATGTAACCCATTTACATTTCATGAAAACGCAATTGGGCCTTTAACTTTTCTGCAGTTCTTGATCCCTGACGCTCTCTCTTCCCTTGTCTGTCAACATCTCCAGTCTTCTGTCTCTCTCTGTGCCTGTCTTCCTGCGTCGATGTTTCATCTATCCATCTGTCCTCCTCTGAGCTCCTTTGTCTGTCGATCTGTCACTCAGTCTCTGTCCTGCCTGTCTGTCTGTCAGCCTGTCTGTCTGTGCGGCTCTTTGCCGCTGGCCGTCTCTGTCAGGATTACGGGGCGTCAGGTTGGCCAACATGGGCGCTGGAAGTGGGGAAACAAAATGTTCCTCTCAGCACAAAGCTGCTCTAATCCTCCGCCGCCCCCCCGCAACACAGCCTGATTACAGAAAGCTGGCTGGCAGGCACTAAGACCCACAGACAGATAGACAGATGCATTTGCAAGCAGACAGGTTGATAGATTGACAGGCAAGTTTGCTGTGTTTAAGCCACGCCACTGTCTAACTGGGTAACCCACTCATTAACTTGTTGGTTGACCGACTGATTGGTTTAGTTGCTAGCTAGCTAACCTCTCAGCTTACGCTCTGGCCTCTCTCCAAGCCTCAGTCTGACTCAGCAGAAGCGCTTGCTGTGTCGCAACAAGAGAACATTTTCAGTCGTAAACAGTATCTTACAAATCCCATTCAGTTCCAATAAAAAACCCAAATCTCTATGGGAAGAAGAAAAACTGAATTGTTCCAGTAATACCTTGGCCACAAGTCCCCCCCATGTGATCCGGAGGGGTACTTTTTTTTTTTTTTTGGATGGGCCATTAGAGGGTTGTAGATGGGAGCGGCTGCATCTTAAGGAAAATGCAGATATATCTGAAGCTACGCTCACGCCGCCTTCAGCAACACATGTTCAAGCATTCACATCCAATGAAAAGTCTGTAAACATGCGTAAATGTGCATTTTGGCCTTTCACATTCAAAATCCTCTTTTTAGACACCATGTACAAATCGCACAGCCATTGAACAGACATTGGAGGTTAAATCAGGTTAAACTTTGACCTATCAGGGATTCTGATTTGATAGTGACGTTTGGATGGTGCCGTTTCATTATTGATCACAAAGGAGAAATGAATGAATGCGGTCTGTGCGGCTGGAATTCTATGACACCAATCTTTCATATATCAGAATAGAGAATGCTAGAAAAAGCTTGGACCAAGATTTTGCGAGAACACTATGGGCGCTCTAGAACCCATGTTTAATGTGTTTTTGAACATGCATTACATTCGTGGTGTGCCTGTAGTTTTACAGTTCTCTTGTCTTTCTATGGCCACCTCAAAGGACGTCATGAAAATGGATTGTGTGTGGTAAATGTATCATGAAGTATTTGTAAACCGTACCGATCGCGGTAAGGTTGGGGTTAGGATACTTGTGCAGTCCACGTCATGGTACCGGTTTGTGGCCTGGAGGCTGGGCAGCCTTGATTTAATTGGAACTGCCATAATGTAAAAAAAAAAGACAATTTGGGGACACCCAAAATATACACGGAAGGGTCCTTAACCATGTGTCAAAATGTGGAAACGAGAATGTGTTCCTATTTTTGCTCTACAGACTGACCGAGCGCTCTATAATAATTTGTATGAGCCACCTGCCAGCTCTGTAGAGGTTTGCCCATTTTTCGCCCGCAGACTCCCCGTATCCAGTTGTGACTGAGGCTTGACTTAAAGTGGTTTATTAAATATTCCCTCGTGTTGTTGTCAATTTTTTTTTGTACCATGAACTGGATTCTGACCAGCGACTGACTTCTGTTTTTCTTTCCCTCTAGCTTTAACCGCTTACACGTACCTCACCATCTTTGACCTCTTCAGGTAAGTGCTCTAACTTCTGTTTATCCGATAAAGCTCTACTTTCTTTATCAAACACATACGTTGACCTTCACTGGTTTTCTTGACTTCATTGGAATAAAAGTGAATGAGAATCGAGAGAAGCTGAACTTCAGCTGACCTCTCTGCTGTTTCTTTTCATCTGCCACTCGTCTCTCAGGGACACGTCTTATTTGCAGTCTGTCTCCTTCCATCGGATCAATTATTGTTCTCTATCCTCGTTTTCCTGCCATCACCCCCACCCTCCCCCCTCACCTGCAGTTTGATCACCTGTCTCATCAGCTCCTGGGTGACAATGAAGAAGCCCAGTCAGTTCTACTCGTTTGGGTGAGTTTGTGAGTTTTGCTCCCCGTCAGTCTTCTTGTTGGAACAACAGCTGACCTTAAAGATGATGGCGTTAAAGCAGTTCCTTATTTTAGTGTGTGAGTGGTTGATATTCATCAGAGTATCAATGATGCTCAAAGATGGGTAATAATTTTTCATCTTTCATTGTACAATTGTAAGATATCCAACCTCATTCTAGAACAGTGATGTTGGAGCTGACGGTCAATGTCAGGATAGGATTTTGTGCTTAACCCCTTGATTCCTGAATTTGCTTCCAGTTATGCAAAAAATATTTTTGCTTTCAGGTAGATACTAAATTCTGGTAAGTTAGAGCAGAAGTATATTGATGCATATTTGCATCAATAAGCATCACAGAGGTTAACCCTTTAACACCAAAGATATCACCAGCAACACATAAACAACATTCCCTCTTTGACCTACTGTAGCTCTTCAACTGTTTACACAATCAATACAAGTCAGCTGATTCTGGTGTTTGTGACTTTTTATTGACTTTTCTGTGCTATGCTACAAATTACTAATATAAAGTTTTGAATAACAACCCAAAGCCACTCTTCTCTGCAACTGAATTTCTGGTGTTAAATGGTTAGTCACATTCAGTAAAGTTTTTTAGGTAATTTTTAAATACTTTTTGTCAACATTCTACACCGTGTGCACAATTATTAGGCAAGTTGTATATTTGAGAATTTTATTGTTGTACCACTACAGTGCACTTGGCCAATCCAAAATGCAAACAAACCCTTAACCTTAAATATCCAAGAAGTAGAAGTGAAGTTTTGGCTTTCTTAAAAACGTAACTACATTTACTCCATTATTAGGCAGCTAACAGTGTGCAGAATTAATATGCAACTCAATAAAAAAAAGAATTTCCCATCTCCCTTCTTTATTTTCACCTCTTAGAGTAAGAATAACAAACAAACTTAAACATTTGCAAAATAAACCTTTCTGAAATGTTAATAAAACCTTGGTGACCAATGTAGCCACCTTTCTTTTCAATGACAGATACAAGCCTTCCATTCCGCTTCACCCTCATGTTCTCTTATGGGGTCCAGATGACCCCACCTTTACATTGAGGCATTAGCCCTTCCATGACAAAGGTGGACAAGACTTCATGTCAGTCATTGGACACCAGTAAAGATCGACAATCATGGAAAAAAAAAAATTCAGCTCACTGTCTTGTGGGGTCCAGATGACCCCACTTTTATGTAAACAAGCCTAGGAGAGGTCGGATTGAAGAGTTCAACTTAAAATCAATGCACTACATGGTCATGGTTTTCAGAGAAATGTCCACAGAAATATTCCTGTTCGTGCAACATGAATAAATGTTACGCCCCTGAAAAGGGGAATAGTGAATAAATCACACGAGACAGATGCTGCTTGAGTCAAGTCCAGTGTAATAATGAACATTTCACAAAAACAATATACACAGTTACAGTGTTGCATTTACAACCACAGGATTCCAAACATAACCAAAATAAACTCTGTATCAGCTGACTCGTCTTGCATTCTGTATAAAGTAAGCAAGTAGAATTGATAACTAAGGTAACACACTTACAAAAAGAAACAAAATCACAACTACAGTGATTTGCAATAACCATATGCCTCTGCTTTACACAATTATCATATACATATTCCTCCTCAGTGTTCCTCTCAGTACAATATTCCAACAACTAAGGCTAATCTAAACCAATCAACGGAACGTGACACAGTAACGTGATGGGACCACGTGCTGAAGCTACGTCATGTAGCTGCGCAGCTTAGCTAGCTAGCTAGGAAACCCCGCCATTAGCAGAATTAAATAACTGTAGTGCAGTAGCTCAGAACCAAAGATATTTATATTTTCTAACACAGAACAATAAAAAATACACAATATATAAAAGATTAGAACTGTTTTTACCTGAAAAGGGGAATAGTGAATAAATCACACGAGACAAATGCTGCTTGAGTCAAGTCCAGTGTAATAATGAACCAACGGAAGCAGCACGTCTCCCCTTCGTAAGCTCAGACAAAATCAATCGAAAAACGATCAACAAATAAAACTCTCAGAACTGCATATTTTAAGGAAAGTTGAATGAAAACAATGTAAAATTAAGGCGATTACTCAAAATGACAAGTGAATATTACCATTAGATCTGATATAATTTTAATAAAGATGTTTTTACATCAAGACCAGATTAGTCGATTGCCGATGAATCAATAACTATATCATTGTCTATTCTCAGAAAAATGAATTGAATAATTTTCTCTTTTCCCATTTATTACAATCATAAATAAACTAATTATTATTTTCCAAAACAATTTGAAACATGTTTCTTTTTGTCAAAAATTTTCTGTTTCCCTTAAATTAAAGCAATAACTATAACAAGACTATTGCCTAAACATGTCCATCATCGTGTAGTATTATCTAGAATACGTTTTTTTCTTTTTTAACAGTAAAATTTGCCCGTAAATGTGGTGGTCTATGTTACGTTTGGAGGAATGCTGGGAACCATGGGGATGGAGGCATCATGATTAGGGTCACTGTGCCACATAAAGACTGAGTCAGCTTAAAGCTTTGGAAACGTGACTCCAGTCCCATAGCTTTGACATGCAGCTTTGAAAGAGCAAGCCACTTTTCCCTGTGAGAAGCTTCCGGAACGCTAATGAGGTTTCTTTTAGCTTAAAACAAAAAAGAAGACAAACGTTCCTCTCAGTAGTCTGAGTTTTTGTAAATTTTTAATGTACATTTTACTTTTGTTCTATGTGTCTTGTTATTCTAGAGGGCAGGGAACAACACTAAATAACCAATAGACAAACAAAAGTATAAAAAGACAAACAAAGTATAAAAAGCACAAATTGCATGACAAAAAAGCAACTAAAATACAAATCTTAACCAACTGAAATATTCTCAAACAGGGAAGAAAAAATGGCTGCTCCAGGCTGTTTGTATTGGTAGCTTTTATTTAAAGCCATCCCATAACCACACACACACAAAGACACAGGCTTCAATTAGTGTTCGTATTTGTGTCAGTAAAGTGGCCAAACGGTGCATTTGCTGCTGACATGTGACCCCCGACCCCAGCATTGGGAAAAGTGTTGATCGAGTGGAAATCTGCTTTTCAGCCTCACTTGAGTCTCATAATGCGTGTGTGTGGGTGTGTGTGCGTGTGGCCATGCTCTTCTGTGGGAATCCTCGTGTACTATTTGTGTTCATTTGAGCGTATTATTGCTTTGTGAGTGCGTATGTGTCCTAATGGGCTTCCAGTTTACGGTGGCTCAGCGGCAGATTTCTCCAGCTTCCCACTCCTTTAAGCCCCGCAGAAGCACGAGTCTTACCAGGAATTTGTCCACTCCACTTTTGTCTTGCGGGCTTGAAGTTGTAGTTTTGTTAGACCTGCAATGAATAGAAACTATAGCATCTAGGAGAGAAGGTTGTTTCTCTTTAGAGGGAATTAATTTACTTTTTTGCTTCAGTTTCTGTCATTTGTTTTCAACTGAAGCTAATAAAATTTGATATAACAAAATTTTTTTAAAACAAAATTTAAGAAAAAAGTCATATATTTCCTCTTTTTTTAAAGTGGAAAATGTTCTTTTCCTCTACCTGATTGCAAATACCCAAAGCATACAGTTTTAAAAAGCTTTAAAGCATTTATTTCTAAATAATAACTAGTAAATGTGTTTTAAATTATCTCCTGATTTTCGTCAGTGGATGAGTTTTTTTGGTCAAAACGTGGAAAAGTACCGCGTCTCTTCCTCCCGTACGTGATCAAACTGGTCATTGGACCGTGATGGTGGTCCTTTCCAGAGGAAGGACGCTGCTGCTCTGCTCCAAGAACCATAGGAGGTCTGGAGCAGAGCTTGACCTCTGACCCCACAGCATGCAAACTAACTGCCCTAACTACAGGATGCTTTATGGATGTCGTCTGTGAGCGTTGGCCACGCCACATTGTCTGCAAACACAGACAGCAGATCAGCCTGCAGGTGTCCGTGCCATTTTGGGGTTTTGTTCTTTTCCACGTGTGCTCGCGCCCTAAAATGCAATAAAACACTTGCTGCTGTCGTACTGATTCACGGTTTCTAAAATGCAGCCATGCAAAAAGATGTTTGATTGTGAAAATAATAATTTTTTGCAAGTCTATTGTGACAGTTTTGATTGTTTCAATGGTGGCTAATAGTCCCTGATGGTCTGATCCCATCTGATGTCTTTAAGTCCCCTTCTGATCATATTGGGATCTATTTTTAAAGTTTTCCCTGTGTTTTTTTTTAATTCTGGTTATTTTGTTTTAAGCAAAAAACTTGCCATTTTCTAGGATATAGTCTTAGCAAAGAAGCAGGAGTTTGTTATAAATTTGCAGCTGGGATGCTTTCAAGGTTGTTGGCGCAGAGCAACTACTTCCCTCATGCTTTTACTGAGAGCTCTCTGTTTACACGCTTTCCCGAGAGCTTTTAGCCCGTCACATCCCCAACCTAACTTACCCATGGTTCCCCGAGGTCTTGTTGCTCTGTCTTTTTTGTAGATACTTCCTGTTGTATATTTTGTACATTAGATACTGATTTTTTATTATGATTATCTGTTCGCACAGATAATTTATTTATTTTTTCAATAAAGCTAAATTGAACTTAAGAAGTCTTAAACGTATTGAAATTATGAATTTAAAACAAAACTTTAAAAAGTCTTGAATTTTGATGCCTAAACCTTAAAAGTGTTGTTGTTTGCAACTTTTTCACTCATGGATTTTTTCATATCGAGCGGCAGAACCATTAGTTAGAGCGCACTAAAGCATTGCAACATAGACCGGAAACAAGGCCAGAAACTACAGTTTTGATCATGGGAAATGCAAATATAAACATGGCGTGGATGGAACAGGTATCCAGCCAGCTGCTAATGCTCTGCAGCGCATGCTAGCCAGTTCCCTTGCACCTCTGCACTGACTTTGTTTGTGAATGATGTACATTTTGTATTTATTTTTAAATTTAACTTGAATAAGCTTGTTGGAATTTTGTTACACCGGTGCAACAAAAATTGCAAGCAGTATTGGAGCTATCCAGCTGTACAGTATCGAGCCAGATACCAGCTCAGAAAGAGGAAAACAACGACGAACATGGATGTAGTGGTCTACAAGTGGATGCATCAGAATGGAGCAGAGAAGGGTGCCCAGCATATCTTCTACATAACAGATATGATTTTAGCAGCAATTTGAATAAATGCTCAAAAATGCAATTTACTCTCAGAACAATGACACAAGAACATGTTAAAAACACCAAAAAAACCTTTTCATGAGTGAATCTTTAAGTTACATAGTACTCTAATTCAGGAATTTTTAGAAAAAGATGATTTCACTACAGATTTGTGCTGAAAAGTCACTACTTATATTTAGTTGTTACTCAACTAGTCATTTTTGTTAAAAGAATAAAAATACGTCAGTGTTTTATTTTGAAATACAAAAGTTTATACTTTTTTTCAAGTTCTCTGAAGTTCTACACATTCAGTCAGATGCAACTTTAAACATTTTTATTCCTTTTTTGTTGTAGATTTTTTGCAGTAATGCAGTTCTTTTCTGGGTACACTTCTGGAAGTCCCTTGGCTCCATTACTCATTTGTGAATTAAATTTTTTTTCCTCAGAATCCTGCTGTCCAGTTTAGCAGCCATGTGTTTGTAGTCCTCCTTTGCCTCCTCATTCTTGTTTCAAAACATAAATTGTCCTAATGGTAAATGTTTGCTTGTCTTAGTATAGCACTTTTTTACTTACTTAAATATTCTTAACATTTTTACATCTTGATATCAGTTTTTATCTTTTATTTTTACGTGTTCTGCGTGTTTATTCCTCTGTGCATTAGCAGCTTTTGTCTACAGTTTTTGTCTATATTATGACTTGCTCACGCTTGTTTTAATCCACAAAGCGTTTCATTTAGCTCGCGCTCAAGCTCTCGGGCGGGCTATTAGATCACTGACAGCCAGCCAGGAGTTTAACCCAGTAAGCTCCGCGGACCACTTATTGAGGCAAAAGCCGCTCAGCCCGCACAGACTGCAGCAGTTTAATAACATCAGCGGCACAGA
Source organism: Oryzias javanicus (assembly GCA_003999625.1). Classification (NCBI taxonomy): domain Eukaryota; kingdom Metazoa; phylum Chordata; class Actinopteri; order Beloniformes; family Adrianichthyidae; genus Oryzias; species Oryzias javanicus. Next base: position 7,944,046 of record CM012451.1, on the reverse strand, counting down.
ATCGGCTCGCTCCTGCAGCTCTGTTGCAGGGCTCGGTTATATCCTGATTGCTTAGAGGACAGATCAGTTTTATTATTTTTATTTTTCACAGATGGATACGCGCAAGCACCCAACAGGAGGCGTGTCGCCTTGCCACCATGGACATAGTTTACTCTGTCCCAGTATTTGTTTTGTTGATTCAAACACAAGATTACTCAATTTTAGGGATTATAATGCACATAAAGCACTGTTTCCATACATATATAGGTTAATGCACTCATTACCCTCATCACACAGGGGAATAAAAGTTGCCCTTACAGACAGAGGACCATTAAAAGTAGCAGATGAGAACCCACATGCTGGTGGATGATGGCGGTCTCTGGACTGATGAAGGTTTCATTCAAATAGATTCAAGATAGCACAGTTTTCACTGGCATACACAAATGCATTTCAGTACAACTTAATTGAGATCAGGTAGAAAACCGAAATACATACAGGTGAAAGTTGATGGCGGTGCCGCCGAGGCAACCAGTGGTGTCATGCAATTCATTTTTTTGGTTCAATTAATTAAGCATGACTTGTAATTAATTAATCAAATTCATCTATTTTCGATCTATCCTAACAACTGCTGTGAAAAGTCTCATTTTGGCTATTTTTTTTTTAATTTGTGACATTACAGGGCTGTAAGAAATCAAAATACTACAAAGAAAGGGCGCCTTTTTTTTTTAAAGTCTTTCAGAGCTATATCCGTAAATATGAACATATATTACCTCTCGAACACAAAAATGCAAATTATTTATGAAATATGAGTTATTTTTGCAAACTCTTTTCATACCCGGAAGTAAAACGCAGATCCCTTCTAGCTTCACAGAGTGTTTGTGTTTGCCTGGGGGCGGAGCAGACTTTTCCTGAAAATGCGGGGCTGGTGGGGTGGAGGGGTGTCCTCAACTTGTGACGTAAGATGGTGAGGGCCCGCTCATTTTCGTGGGTATGAGAGGGGCTGCTGTTGAGAGCGCAGGTTTTTACAAACGAAATTAAATCACCCACTTGTTTGGTTTGACGTCATTTTGAGCCACTTTTTAGTTTTACGTTTACCACTATTTTGACAGGATGTGACATCACCGGGATGTATGAATAACGAGGCATGAAGGATGATGAAACAAACCTTGACTCAGCTTTAACTCTTCCATTGAAGAGCACTTTAACACTACTGTAAGCTGAAACAAAACGCCGTGTTTAACCTGGCAGTTGTTGATGGATGGCTAAAAGGTCTTTGGAGACCTCAGAGTTTGACTGACCACACTTCCTTTGAGTGGAAGGCTACAGTTAATAAAACAAATTAATAACGTATTAAAGATCTTTTTTTTTTTTTGCCTATTTTGCTTTTATTCTGATGAAGCAATTGTCTTGGAGCTGTGGCTGTAAGTTCTTTGGTACCTGTTGTGATTGCCATTTCCAAACGGGTGGTGTTGGACTCCAAAAGTTAGGGCTGCCATCAAGCTGAGGAAGGAATCCTGCCAAGCCTGACTAACTTGTTGGACTTCTGAGTCAGCTGACCAGTCCAAGTAAGCTGTGACCCAAGCAACTGTGAAAGGAAAAACCTGGTCCGCGGAAAAGTTCAGTGACACCATGAAGGATTATGGGTTAAATTGTTCCCAGTGGTCTTTTAATTGTGATTATGCTGTTTTTAGCAAAAATAAATAAATAAAAACCTTGTCATTTTTTAAGGCATAGTTTCTGCTGCATGGGAGGAGTTAATCAGAAATTTGCCTCTGAGTCGTGGAAGTTTGCCTCCACTTATTTCCCACCCGCCCTTTGTTTCTTCTCTCTCCCACTATCTTACAGCCCCTCACAATTCCAAGCTAACCTTAGTGTAGAAAAACAAAGAAAAGCTATCCAATTGTAGAGTTTTTAGTCAGACGTCAGCTCAGACAAGGAAAATGAAGAAGAAGCCCATTTTTTTTGTTTGCAGTTGGTTGCATCAGAATTGGAGTAGAGCTGGGAGAGTTTTTCTTCCCACCCATGGCAGTTACTGCATCACAAATCCTATCATTTTTCAAACTCAAGAAAAATAATGTGTGAGAAACACCGGTCAGCTATAGTTTTCTTGGTTCAATAAATCAGTTCAAATTAACACACCTTGTTTAACATTCAGTTGCAGTGACAACATTGTAAAAACAAAAACAGTAATTGGTTAATTTGTTACTAAAAACTGCTACAACGTTACCCATTCCTATTGTTGTAAATGGTGCCTCTGGTGTTACGCTTTTTGTTCCTGCTTAGTTTCTGGAGAGGGGCAGTTGTTCTTTAGAAATTCACCCCCGAGTTGTAGGCAGGACAGTTGGCATGGGACAATCCTAACCCCCCTACCATCACCCATAACTGAGAGCTCTCTGTTTGCACACTCCCTTACTAGATTACAGCCCCTCACACCCCCAATCTAACATTATCAGTGCAGCTAAAATAGAGCTATTCATCCATACAGTTGTAAGCAGGGGTGAAAGTAGATTTTTTGTTATGCCGGTACTATGCCCCCCCCCCCCCCCCCCCCCAACACACACACTCACACACACACACACACACACAGTCCAATACCTTTACTTTTCAAGTCCCCATATGGTAATTTTTACTTCTATTTAAAAAAAAAAAATTCTCAGTAGTGTTTTATTTATGTTGTTTTTAACCAAAATCCCAGACCCTTAATGTCTTAAAAAGTCATTTTTTAATGTTGGTCTGTGAAAACTCCTCTGTGGGGGCGTGGCTTCTGGAGCTGAGCAAAGACCTGCTACGTCTCTGACCCTCCCCTGTCTGATTATGGTGGCTCTGAGTCTTCCCCGCTGCACCACAAAAATGTCTAGCAGTTTTGTTTTGAGCTGGACATCAGTTCGGACAAGGAAGAGCTTCATGGACCGAACTTTCACAGATCTTTTACAGCTGCGGTCAAATGAGCCGCCGTTCACATTTCCGTGGTCACATCAAGAAGCTCCGTGGAGTCTGGTGGAGATTTTCCAGCGTTCTCAGGACTGCTACCGTAAGTATTGGATGAAACTCACACCAAAAATCCAGTGATGCTGATTGGACCACAGAAATGTGAACAGCGGCTCATTTGACTGCTGTCAATGTGAAGATAGCATCTTCTCTTCACCAGAACTTGAACTAGACACGCTAGCTGGACCAGATGAGGGTTTAGTGCATGTGCAGCAGAACTGTTGTGATGGAAAGAACATCATTCATTCACACAGAGTCTGTCTGTGACAGTTTGATTAACAGAGATTAAAAGGAAATGCAAAAACAAAATGATGACATTTGTTCTCTTTCAGAAGAAAAATGACACACAGGCATGTTAAAAACTTTTTTTTTTGGAAGGAGACTTTAAACAGATCGAATTGTCTGTTGTCCAGACTGAAGAATAATCTGGCAACATAGAAAATTCATCTGTGATTGATGGACCTGGTGTCTTACTGGCATTATCCATTCAACTTCCATCTCTCCTTTTCTCTTCTTCATCATCTCATTTAGAAGATTTGTTCTGCACATCGTCATCCTCACTTTTGGATCTTCCTCTTAAAAATCTGATTCACTTTTCTCTGCATCTTTTTTGTTTACTTTTTCACTTAAATAATTTAATTATTTATTATTAGTATCATCAGCTGCAGAGCTGCAGTTCTCTGGTGCGCCTGCTGTTCAGAAAGTCGGGGGTCCGCAGCGCTCGGGACGCAAGCCAGACTTGGCGCACGCAAGAGAGCGCAGACCAAGAGAGAGAGAGAGGGGGGGGGGGGGGGGGGGGAGGGAATTTCACTAACTGTCTGATGCGCCGCAAAAAACAATGCAAACATCCAAATAAAGCGCTGCCTGCTCTCAGCTCGAATGTCAATTTTCTTATTTTTCTTCCATAAGAGCGACCGCGGCTTCTGTCATGTGTTATATAGTGAAAACTGGCCGCACAGCTGATCTCTCCAGCCGGAACGGCGTTCCGCCTTCAAATCATTTACCGGAACGCCGCTCCGGACCGTTCCGGCTTACTTTCACCCCTGGTTGTAAGCCAGATGCCAGCTCAGACGAGGAAAATAACAATGTACATGGATCTAGTCATCTACAAGTAGATGTATGAGAATGGAGCGCAGCAGGGAGCTTGTGGCCCACCCAACGTATTTTCTGTCACAAATACAAGCTTTTTCTAAAAGCATTTTTGTCTTCTTTTCCTGATTCACAACAACTTTAATAGAGAAATAGCCAGAAATGCAATTTCAATCTAAATTTTCTTAATATATGTCCTCCATAGAGTGAAAAATGTCACAAGAACATGTTTAAAACACCAAATATATGATTTATACATGGGTTTTTAAACTGTTATTCTTCTGTGCCTAACCCTATGATACTAGTTTCTCTAGTTTCTCCTCCACTTTTCCCCCCCATGTCTTAGTTGGAAATTATTAAACACACTCCATCAATATCTGCACCCTCCCTTTAATCTATCTCTCTATATTTCTGTGTCCATTAGAATAATTAAAATGGATCAAAGCATCAGATCTGTGGAGCACATGTCATAGCGTGGCATCTCGCAGCTCCCAATCAATTGTTGTTTTGACACAGTTTTTCTTTGTTTCCTTCTGCGGCTGCCCTTACCCTCTTCGTGTGTGACCATGTCTCTTGTATTAATCCGTGGTGCGCTTCATTTAGCGCAGACACAGACTCCGAGAGTCTTGTTATGCGGGCCATTAGATCACAGTTAGTGTTGAGTTATCCCCATTAGCTCAGCAGAACGCTAACTGGGACAAAGCTGCTCTCCATATGTTGGGGTCAAGGGTCAGCAACTGCTGCGGCACTACATGTCAGATTTGCAGACCTGAATTGTTGAGATTTGACCTTACACTTGCTGACAACCACAGTTTCATTGTTTCCGTGGATGATGGGAAGTTTTTATGACAGTTTTATTAGAGGGGTGAAGTTGAACCTTTTCTTTATGAATGTTTGATCAAAATTAGAGCTGAAACAGTGAAGTGTCATTCAGCAATATTTATCAAGATCCCTCTGTGGCAGCTCTTTTTGCTGAGGTTTCAATAAACTTTATGATCATTGAGGAAACATGTTTATTCAATGAAGTAAATATAGAAATACGCATACACATTCTTAATTGGTTGAATTAAGTTTTTAAAACATTTTGCTAAGTCTCTGCTATTCGTTTAAGCCAGAGACAAACCTGATGTTTGAATGTGCATTAAAACATAAACTCAATGATGTCATCACTGACACTTATATTGAATAAATTATCCCAAATTCAAGAAGCATTGCAACATTAAAACAGTATTTTCTAATAGCCATACTTCTGCTCACTGTATGTATTTATACAAATCTTGTGACCCAAACAAACTGAACTGAAGGTTTTCTATGTATCATTGAAGCACATGCACTTCTTCTATATGCGCCGCAGCTGATCTCTGTGAATCACAATAAGAAATTTTCAAAATACTAATAAAGTAATACAGTCTTTTGAATGGTTGCATGTTACTTCTAACTAGGGCTGGGCGATAAAACGATAATTATTGATATCGCGATAGAGCATTTTTTCGATAGAAGAATGAGTCTATCGCGATAGACTTTTATTTTGAAGGGTCCGCAAATAACACTTGCTAGCGAACATTTTCTCCCATTTTAACGAGTAAAAGTTAGAGAGTTAGTCGCCACAGGGCGAGTAAGTGTTTCTATCTAATTATTGAGTTTATAAGCTCTCATTTCGGTCATTTTTTGGACTCCACTCCGCGTCCTTCATCTGCATGAAAGGTAAACAAACGCGCACGAGCCGACTTCTACCAGCAACCCCCGCTGCAGCTGCGTACCTCGCGCCCCGCGCGCTGTATTACAATCAATTCTCTGTCCACGCCGAATACATTTGGGGTCAAATTAAATTACTGTACACTGTATTAGTTTTAACAGGCGTCAGATTTGATGCTCTAATGGTCATTAGAAAGTCTGTTGCTCTGACGCCCCGCTGAGTGTGGAAGAAACTTCCGTCAAAACTTTTCTGGAACTCTTCGTGAAAAACGCGGATACCGAGAGATTGATTTATTTTGAAGAGGTGAACAAAAACATCGGTACAAATCTCTGTGTCGGAGTTGAGGAGACCTTCCATTGAGGAGCGGCCGCTATCGCACTCCTGCATCCAGCCGGCAAGAGCCGACAGGGGAATATAGATCTATGGCAAGCCGTTAGGGTCTAAATTAACCAGAGAAAACGCGGGTATGGCTGTGCGTGTGCATGTACTATGGTTAATAATACTTATTTGATATATTTAAATGTTGCCAAAGTTAGTTTCAATACAACAATTAATACCAAAAATGATGAAAGTTTAATTTCAAAATTGCAGTTTAATTTGGTGGGATAGCATATGAAGCATTCCTTTCTCTCAGTTTTTGCAGACTTGTCTCCAGACATGTACATGTAATCAGAAAATACATGTTTTGTTTATGCTCAAAGTTCAAAATGTGTGAGTTAATGTTTTTAAGTACTTTTTATTAAACATATATTTTTAACTTTTAAAAAAAAAGGTAATTTTAGGCTTTCATCTTTTTTCTTGTTGTTTTTTTACTTGTTACTGATCTGAAAAATGATCCGAACAGTGACCTTAAAGCCGTGACACAATCCAAGCCCTGTGTTTTGTGATCCGTTACACCCCTACTAAATACAACAAAAATAATTTGTAGTATATTAAAACATTTTTATTATATGAACCCTGAAAACATTAGAATTTATTTGTAGACTTAATGCTTTGTTTTTTTAATGGAACTGATGAAACAGTTTAGTAGTCTAATATAAATAAATATAGTCAAATATAGTTATTTGGTTTATATCGTCACCAATATCGTTATCGCGCAATATGTAAAAAGATATATCGTGATATAAAAAATCCCATATCGCCCAGCCCTACTTCTAACCCATATTCTTGGTTCAATGAAGCGTATAAGAATGCACCCCCACCCTTTTTTTCTTGCAATGGTCTCATACACGCATTCAAACACTTATCGTCTCATAACAGCAGGTAGTCACAGCAGCACACAACATCTGATACAATATTTAATTTAAGGCCCACCATGCCCATCAAATTTAGGCAGTGATTTTTTTTTAACCCTTCCGTTCTCCTTAGCTTGTTTACATTAAAAGTGGGGTCATCTGGACACCACAGGACAGTGCGCTGAACTCTTTTTTTTCACTGATTTCGGAGTTTCACTAATGTCCATGGCAGACATAAAATCCTGTCCCCCTTCGTCCACATTTGTCATGGAAGAAATCGCATAACAAAATGTGGTTGGAGCCATCTGGACCCCAAGGAGAGCGGAAGGGTTAATTGATCAATGACTGGTTTAAAGCCAAAATCAGACATCAGTGGTGAAGTAGATAATACAGGATTAGACATGCCTGACAAAAACATTCAAGTACGGTTAATTTACAAACTTATCATTACATCATTTTTGAGGGTTTTACACAAACCGAAGGAGCAGTAAATGCTAACATTTTGGGCTTCATAGAAAAAAATGTTTGTGAACACTCAACTGTTTATTCTCAATCTCTAACATTCAGTTTTTTTAATTGATTGATTTATTTCAAGCATTAAAATGATTGAATAATGCAATAAAAATAACAAAACAAAGATACAGTACATCAAACCTATTTCAAATATAAAGTTATACACTGATCTGAAAAAAAATAACAATGCTGTCAGAAAATGATGACAACTTCTTCATATTGTAATTATTCACAGTCATCAATAGAGGTATTGCCATCATCCTTACAGCACACACACACATCACATTAAATCATTTAATTATATTGAATTATCAAAGTCAAATAGAGGTTGATTTGTTGCTTGAAATTGAGTGTAAAGAAGCAAAATCCCACCCCTATTGAGTTATGCATCGGGTATGTGTGTGTGTGTGTGTGTATCTCTCAATCCAGTCTTTATCAGATCAATTCTAGATCATTTATCAAGTAACAAACTAGAGTGTGTATTATTGATTATGCACAGAAAGCATTCTTATATATTTGGAGTAGACATTATGAATTACATGTCATGTAACAGATATGTAGGGCTCATTGATTATCATGACAGTACATTATCACATTAAGCCATTGTCGTTGCTACACTATGATGATCAGAGAATTGATTGCTTATTGATTGTCATTAGAAAACGCTTTTACATCATTTCAGTTATATGTACAGTTCTGATTGATTTGGTTTAATTCAAGCATAGATTGTAAAAAAATACAGGACAAAACATAAATATTTAAAACTCGTTCCAGAAATGATTAATTGCATTGTTTAGAAAATAGAAAACGGACAAAGACACACTTATGTCACATTTGATTAATTAAATACAGCAATTATTAACTAAAGTCAAGTAAAGTTTGATTGATTGCTTGAAAAGGAATGGGAAGAAGCAAATTTATATAATCCCACCCCTACTTAGTTACTTTATTTGACAGTTTTGCATAGTTATGTAATCTGGTTCTGATCAGATCAAATGCAAGATTTTTTTAAATAGTTTTTTTTTTATTCCCACGAGCAAAGTGAAGAGCTTGTTGATCATTGATTAATATCATAAAACATTATTTCTTGATTTCAATAAGAAGTAACAGTAATCACACATCATGTAACATATGTAATACTCATTGATTATTATTAAAATAAAATTTGTTAATAATCCAGAAATCATCCTTACACATTGATACTCAGATGCCATACATTCATTGCATTTGAAATTGCATTATTGCATTAATCTAGTAATTATCGCTACGCACTGCTTATTAAGTTAAAAAGAAATCTATTTATGTACATTAACCCTTCCGTTCTCCTTAGCTTGTTTACATTAAAAGTGGGGTCATCTGGACACCACAGGACAGTGCGCTGAACTTTTTTTTTTCACTGATTTCGGAGTTTCACTAATGTCCATGGCAGACATAAAATCCTGTCCCCCTTCGTCCACATTTGTCATGGAAGAAATCGCATAACAATATGTGGTTGGAGCCATCTGGACCCCAAGGAGAGCGGAAGGGTTAATGTGCATGTCTGATTTGCTGCTTCCAGCTTAGTTAGTTGTCATAATTATCTCTAAGACTTTGATTTCTGTGACATTCCCAATTGTGACATTATTTCTTTTAATTGACATACTGGTTACCAAAAAACTGCTTTTGTTTTGTCTATGTTAAAAGATAATTTGTTGTAATCCCTCCTTGTTTGTATTTTATGTAGCTCTGTATTCAACATATACATCTACATGAATGGAAGTAATCAGATTATGTTGTTCAGAAAATGTGATGTTCTAGTTATTGGAAAACTTACTGGTTTATTGTAAAATTTCAGTGATGTCTTAAAATTCACAAAAGGATAAGTGGTGTTGTATTTAAAATGTATCTCCTTAGCTTAACTTCAACTTGACAGAATATGTTATTTTTTTAAACAAAGTAATACTTTATTTGCTTTTTATCTGTAAAAAAAATCTAAATAGTTTCTATGATTAATTGATGAATGTTTACATTGCATGTCTAACATTCTAACTATTTTTAAATGAGCAAACATTTTTGAATATTTATTTTGTTTATTTTGAAATTCTTCATACACAAAATCCCAGATTAGATAAGATTTCAAAAAGAAATATAAATGGATTATGACATTGTCAGTTGATTATTGTCTATTGGTTGTTTACTGGCTGCTTGGTTAAGTAATGGCTGACTGCTGTTTTTGTCTGCCTTGTTGTCTTCAGGTTTGAACGGCTGGAGGTTTTGGCCGTGTTTGCTTCCACAGTCCTCATCCAGCTGGGGGCTCTGTTCATCCTGAAGGAGAGGTGTGTGTACACCCCCATGACACCCAACACAATCAAAAGAGTTACGTATTATAAACCGTGAGATATTGGAAAATGTTGAATCATATTTTGTTTCTTTGGTCAGATGTGACTACAGTGTACGGATCATTATAAAGACAACAGTCATTGGCTGTATGTGTGGATATGAAAAAAGCAAAGACAATCATTTTAGTTTTTTCTCTGAATGTGTTTAATCTACAAGGCCAGGGTTTGACTGTGTCTTAGAATTTGAGAAGACATTTAAGAAATAAACCATAAATAAACATAAAGGAAATTTTAGAATGTATATATTGATTTTGGATTGTGTATTTTTAAAACTGATGTAAGAACCAGGCGTTTAATAACTTTACTACAGTAACAAATCATAGATGAATAAAGTAAATTGTTTAAATAAATGATGACAAAAAATGGCTTCAGGTAATAATAATAACGAAACGAAATAACAACGAAAATATAATGCGTAGGGAATGCTAATAACCAACAAACCATTTGTGATGTCTTTGTCAAAACTCTTTCTTGGATATTTTAGAAAAAGATCTTTTTGAGTCACTGCATTACCATTTAGAAAATGTTTCTTTGTGACATTAAGCTCAAGTCTGATCTCAGGTTTTCTTGATTTTAACTTTATGAATCCAGCTAAAGGTCTTTAATATTCTGCATAGTCTTCAAGTTTCACATACAGCTCAACAAGGCAGCAGAGAAACATTAACTCCTGTGTGTTTATAGAGTTAGTCTTGTTCTGTCACTGTCTGTTCTTCTCATCAACTGATTTATTTACCCTCCTCCCTTACAGCTCCAGAGTCCCACCTGACCACTTTTGTTTACTGTGTTTGTTTGTGTTTTGTTAGCGTGGAGCGCTTCATGGAGCAGCCTGAGGTCCACACGTAAGTACGATCCCTCCACACACTAATTCCCTCATCACACTGTTACATTAACAGAAGGGATGTTTTTGTTGTGTGTGTACACACACACAAAGACACACCAAAACAGTCCCAGCTGCCATCAGAACAGAGCAGGAAAGCAACTGGGTCATGATAACCAAAAAATAAATTACATATCAGATGGGTGCAGTGTCAAGCCAACTTCTTTTCAGCACGAAACATGCCATAACTTATTTGAAAGATGTGTTAACAGAGCACTGTGTCTGCTACCAAATAAAAACTAATGGCAATTTTAAAACACTAATCTTTTAAACTGCATGAAGAAAAAACAACTCTTTATTACAAATGACATTTTAGCCTTTTCATCTTTCAGAAGCCTGACTAACATCTTGCCACATCACTTTATTGTTTTCTGTTGTGTGCTATGGGGTATTGCTCCCTTAAGTTCATTTTTTCATTCTCAACTCTGAGCTCAGTCTTCTCCATCTTTTGTTTGCTCCCAACAGGGGTCTCACAGTTAACCATTTGACTTGATCTAACTCTCTCCAACTATCTAAGCTCAATATTAGTACTTTGAAATAAATAATTAAATACATAATGACATTAAATGACAAGGGAGTTATTGGTGACAGAACGTCAAACGTCCACTACATACCCCTGATTTAGCAGTTAAGTGAAAACTTAATTGTGGGGCAATTTGAATATAGCTTTAGATGCTTTACAAAGCTGGCAGTGTGGATGAGGTATGCTCATGCTTTTTCAAATAAAAGAAAGTTTTCCATAAGTCTAGAGCCTGTCTACATTAGATCTTAAAATCTGATGTCATTTAAAAATTCTAACTTAAAACAGCAACTTAAAACAGGCAAACTCCAGTTAGGTCTCACAAGTTCAGATGATCCCGGACGAGCCCCCAACTGGAGATGGAACAGACATGTTTCCCACATGCCACAGGAAGCTGCTGAGAGCTTTTTGGTTGATTAAAATAAGGCATCCAGCTGTATTCTGGATCATTTAGAGAGGTTTAATTAAGCAGACTCACAAGCCTGTTAAATCTGTTGCAATAATCAAAATAATAGACTAGTGCCAGCACAAGGAGTTAAGCTAACTCATCTACATAAAACTGAAACAACAAAACCACTTTCCTCACTAAGAAGGACCAGCGTAAAGTCTCTTCTTCTGAAGCTAAGATCCCCTTTAGGAGGATGTCGGAACGAGAACCATCAACGGCTGCTTATTGTTGTAACCAATTTAAAATAAAATGTTATTGGTTGACAGAAACAATATTTAAAGATTAAACTTGTCTTTGGCAGATTATTTTAATTTAAAAAGGGATGTTTTACTGTAGTCAAAAATAACCTTATTTTTTTCTCTAACTAGTTTCCAGGTCACACCATCCTCTCCCATAAGAAAACAGATTAAGGATAGTTTTGATAACCTAAAACACTACGAGATTTAAACCTGTCATGTGTGGTGGGATTACATCTCACCCTTTTTCACCCTGTCACTCTCTTTTCTTTTTCTCCTCTTGTTTAATGTGATTGGACAGCACAGGAGGCGGCTGCTGACTGGGGTACAGGTGTCTGCTGGGCAGAAAGGCTGACCCAATCATTCTCCTCTCCTTTAATCTCTTCTTTGAGCGTGCAGGGTTGGTTTGGCTCAGTGCTGAGCAGCTCTTTGAGTCCTGTTATTTGAACCAGTTTCTAGTGCTCTAAATGGATTGTCTCGTATGATTGTTGTATTAAAGACTGATGGTCTTGTAAGTCATTGTGGGACCCGTGTTTTGAAAACAGTACTTTCATTTGCAGAGACCTTACAAGCCCCCACAACAGAAATCATTTTGCTTTAAGTCCTTTGAAGGTCAGAGGAGAGGTTCGCCTTTGCTCTGCTCACTAATTCTACATGCACAATTTGGCCCAGTCACAGCTTTGTAGGAATTTTAGAATTGACATTGATGCAAATTCTACTAACTTTATAGGTTAGTTATTAGCTTTTTAGCTTTGCTAGTTTTAGTTTTATCTCCATTACTCATCATCTAAGGAGATTATCAGTAATTGTCATTATTTCTTCCATTTTCTATTAATTGCTTCAGAGGTTGATCTCTTCTCCTTAACCCTTCCGCTCTCCTTGGGGTCCAGATGGCTCCAACCACATATTGTTATGCCATTTCTTCCATGACAAATGTGGACGAAGGGGGACAGGATTTTACGTCTGTCATGGACATTAGTGAAACTCAAAAATCAGTGAAAAAAAAAAAGTTCAGCGCACTGTCTTGTGGGGTCCAGATGACCCCACTTTTAATGTAAACAAGCTAAGGAGAACGGAAGGGTTACGCTGTTTGCTTATTGAAGATTGGTTCATCACAGTCTTGTTCCTGGTGTCCTTCGACAGCTCTTTGGTCTTAATAGAGAGGTTGCCGTCAGACGAGTACCTTTTAAACTGTTCAAGCAGTTGTCATTAATACGGGTAACACGTGGAGCACAGAAGAGCTTCTTAACAAAGTAACAAGTCTGCAAGAAATAGAATTCTTGTTTGGTTGTTGGAGCTAAATACTTAATCTTTGCTCCATAGTACAAATAAATTATTAGAAAATTAAACAATGTTGTTTCCTGGATTCTATTTTCATTTTCTGTCTACCCTAGCTGAAGTGTATTGATGATGAACATTATATACTACTCAAATTTTTTTAGGAGGATAACTAGAATTCATATTTTTATGCCCTACTTCTTTGGTTTTGCTTTTCTTGCGGCAAGACAATGCAATATAGCTTGGTTTGCAAGGCAGCCAAAGCGTTAGAGCAGAAAAGATCGGTGAGGCTGTAGTAAAACTACTGGGTCCCATTTTTCTGTCTCCCAATAAAGCTGTAAAATCAAGCAGTGTACTGTGGCCGTGCTGCTCAACCTCCGAGTTGATTTCAAAGTCATTAATGAAAAAGAGAGCCAAAATAGGCTCTAGGCTGCTCTATAATGTTTCAGTTTTAGAGGGAAAATATCCACAGTCGCCGTTCTCCAGGAAATGACTAGATGCATTTGAGATGATTCTCTCTGACCTTTTATTTGCTTGGGAGTTTGGTCACGTTGTAATTTCCCATTGTAACCACTACCTTTAGGGTGCAAAACAAATAAACTACAGGCCCTAAAAGTACAAAAATAATAAATTGGCAAACAGCAGGACTATTCAGAACAGAGACGGGCTTATGGGTAAGCGACTCTCAATGTCTCTAATTAGGAAAGGACATAAATGCAGTTGCTAAATAACCTTTTTTCAAAAGATTATTGTTGTTGTAATTATATTTGTTTCCAAACACCTTACTCATATTTTTGTCCCACACACTCTTTGTTTTTCTCTCCCCAGCGGGCGCCTGTTGGTTGGGACCTTCGTCGCTCTGTTCTTCAATCTTTCCACGTTGATGTCTGTCAGGAACAAACCCTTTGCATATGTTTCTGAAGGTACCATCAACCCCTCCCTACACTCCAAGCACTTTCTTTTAGACATTCTTATTGAGAAACTAGGACTGTTCAGCTTAAAATGAGGACTGGCCCCCTTTTGATGTACCTGAGTAACCAATACACACTTTCATTGGTGTCCTTGTGTGTTTTAATTGACGATTTCATGAACAAAAGTGAAATGTTCTTAATTTATATTCACAGAGCAGCAGAGAGTCAGTAACGGCTGGTTGGCTCAGTTGCCTGCGTGTAGGACTGGATCATTGGAAACCAGGGTTTATTTCCTAAGGGATGGGTTGAGCTTAATGCCGTGTAGGTCCATACGCTACGGTCACAAATACAAGTGCCACCACGTGATGGGGGAACCTTTAAGGTTCCATTCTGCCGGATTTTTTTTGGTCATGAATGTAGACTACAGCAGTCAGGCGTGTATAACTTTTTTATACCTCCGGGCTACAGGGTGGCTACCGGTTGGCTAGCGGCTTTTGATATGGACGGCCACTGTCCAGAGACATCTTATCATCCTTCAGTTAGAGCTGCTGCCGGCCGGAAATTCTGGCTGCCAGCGACCTGCTGCCGCCCAGCTGACCCTGATTTTGTAATGGCGGCGTTCCAACCTGTCCCTGGACTGCCCCTGAACAGCCACTGACCGCTATCAACTTTTAGAGAAACATTGTCCAGTTGCCACCTTCCGATTACAAATGCTGCCCCCCACCCAACTGCCGAATTTGCTGAAAAACTTGAATGCAGGTTGCCACAGAGTGGTTTTTGGCAATATGTGACCGTAGTCAAAGACAAGACCCTTCATGCTACTGCCTAACCATGTAGCCACAAAAGGGTCTCCCTGTGCCAGTCCCCAGCCCGGATAAAATACAAGGTTGTGTCAGGAAAAGCATCTGACATTAAAAAAATAATAATAATAATAACATAAAGAAAATGACAAAGAAGTTCTTTAAAAATAAAAAAAATGTGATTTTCTTTTTTTTTCCTCTCATTTTGTGTGTCAAAGTTGAGCTATACCTATGACAAAAATTACAGGCCTCTCAGATTTTTAGTGGGAGAACTTGCACAATTGGTGGCTGACTAAATAATGATCGGCCCCACTGTAGAACTTCCTGCTCTCCTCTTTGAGCAGCCCCATGATAAGTGAGGTCAGTCAGAAAGTCTGTTTTATTTTGTGCGTTCAGAGAAATCTCAACAACACTTAACATCTGACATTTTGGAAAAGGAGGGGACACACACACACACACTCCTCTCCAACCAAGCGAGGCTGAAAGTGCATTATGCAACCATGTTCCAGGCAGTGGTGGTGTTAGAAACCACAGCAATACACACAGTTGAGCTCCGTACGCTCCCTCCATGTGGATCATGAATAAATCACTTCCATTAAAAGTTTGTTTAAAACGACTCGGCCTGCTGGCAAAACAAACAAAGCACACACTCACAAACACACACACTCAGATGCGGCGCTTAGCCTGAGGGTCGTTCGCTGTCGTCAAACATTAAAGGTGGGACAGTGCAGTCAAGCAAGTGCGCTCATATTTTCTCCCTTTTTTTTTTTTTTTTTTTTTTTAGAAAATCAAACTGTTTTTAATCTTCAATTTATTTCTCCCTCCAAGCTAAAAACAATATTCCTGTTGAGGGGTTTCCTCCAATTTATGTTTGTATATGTGCACTGTGGGAAGTTGTTTTTCAAGCTGCAAAAAGAAGAATTTCCAAAGACCAAGCACATGCATCTTTGGAACAAAAATGTATTTCTGTAAAGAGACAAGTAAACAAGTGATTCATTGAAAAGTAAGGTTAAAAAAAACTAAGCTTAAAATATTTTTTTGATTATGAAAAAAAAAATTTTTTCCTTGCTAAAAGTTTTGATGCAAAAGTATAGATTAGTGAGGGAGTAAATGATCCTCATAAGGTAATCTATTTGGTACAATATTGGAGAAAGCGTAGATGACATCAAACAAATCTTTCCACTTGAGCTTCCCATTTTCAGGTTTTTTAATGCTTTGTCATGTGTCGACTCCACATGCAGAATGCCGGAGTCAGAGCAGAGAACTCTAAAGCGGAACGAACCAAAGTCAGTTTTATGGAGTTATTAATGCTTTCATGATTTCGACAGCTGCTTCATATCTGTGAAGCAACTTTTGGACAAAAAACAAACACGTTAACCCTGAAAGAGAAAACTACAGCAGCTGAAAAAGTTTAGTTATAAGCTGGGAAAATCAGTTTTTAGTAGAGGTGTAATGATTTGTTTTAGCTATGGTTGAATTATATCATAATTTGTGGTTGCTGATGCAATTTGTAGTCAATATAGGCTTATTTTGAACGATCTTATTTGATCCGATTCACTGACCTAAAATTTATCCAGGACGTCTTTAGCCAACAATGTGGCTCAGAGATAAATATCTGGTGCTGAGGAGGGAAGGTGAGGTTTTCCAGATTCCTTGTATTTCTAGCTGAAGTGTAAACTAGATAAGTTTTCCAATTGTGTTAATATGGCCCCCCAAAATGTTTTATATTTTTTAACCACATCTTTGTGTTCTGGAAAAAAAATTATAAGTCAGCATTGGGCAAACTTATAGCCCCGCCCACATATTGCCTTGAAGACCAAGCATAGTCAACATTTACCAGCATCCATAAACAATGGTTACATTATTAAGTTCTTTTCCCTAACCTAATAATTTAAATGTATATTTCTCACTGTATTAACATGTTTTCTGATTGTTTTATGATTCCAACACTGACAGGGTTTGCCAAATCATGTCTTCTCTTGTGGAATGAACAAAAGTACTTAGTTAAATCTTCTTAGGAAATGTATGGAAACGGTTACATCGCTTAGTTTTCTTGCATTTTATCTTTTCAAATGAAAATGAATCTATTTGTGAGCCGTGACAACCAATTTCAACAGATAAAGGAACAATGGCAACAGTAAAGGTCTTGTAAAGGACTTTTGTTTACAATGAACATGAACTTCTCACAGGCTAAAACAAACATGTCGGCCTTATGAGGGTGTTTGGAATCCAAACCCTTTGTTTTCACTACTTATGAAGCATCACTGAGGTGAAACGTGGATTTAACTATGCTAACTAAAAAAAAAAAAAGTAATAATGTATTTAATAAATAATAATGAGAGAGATTTGATGATCAGACACAAAGTAAATAAAAGGAAAAAGAAAACACACAATTTTTTTCAGCTGAAAGTAACTATTAGAGCTTTTTCAGATATTTCAAAATTTTTCTTGGAAAAACAGAACCGTCTCATTTCTCTCCAAAGATGACTAAATGAACATCATGGTTATACTGTCAATAAGCTTGAAATTCAGCTGTTGTTCTCAGTTTTTTTCAGCATGCTTCAAAAGTTGTTGGAAACTTGGTGAGCCCTGTTTTCCAGGTCAAGTTTGTGGGGATTCTGTTATGATTTCCAAAAATTTGATGTCTTCAACACTCAAAGCTTGTGTCTCTCCCTAGCGGCCAGCAGCAGTTGGCTTCAGGAACACGTGGCTGACCTGAGTCGAAGGTAAGAGGGTCCCATCTCCGCTCTTCTTCCTCGCTGTGTGTCTGTGCTAGGTCCTTCTGTCCGTCTCAGCACTTTTCAGTCAGGGGGGTTGTGGGGCAGAAGGGATCTGTTTACACTGACTCAACACACACACACAGACAGAGGGCACTTTAAAACAAGTCTTATACTACTCTGCATCTCCATGTGATCTGAATAAGCAAATAAAGGCTTCCACTAAGGTCAGTGTCAGTCAGGGTCAGACCACACAAATACCTTATTACATTAAAACTATCAAAAGGTCTTACAACAATCTGAAAACAACAGCAATGCAAGCTTCAATCAGTGGGCCACAAGCTCCCTGCTCCACTCCATTCTGATGCATCCACTTGTAGACAAATAGATCCATGAACGGTTTTGTTTTCCTCGTCTGAGTTGACATCTGGCTGAGAACTGTATGGCTGGATTGCTTCAATATTGCTCGCCATTTTTTGAGGGATGGGGCAGTAAGGTACGATTTCTTTTGAAATATTGATTTGTTCAAATTATCCTTGAATGATCTTGGCTGTGTGTTGATTTTAGGATAACCATCTCAATTTTGTATTCTCTGCCATTGAAAATAATAAAAACTGCATTAAAGAGGCCATACCATTTAAGAAAAAAAAAACCAAAAAAACGGTATTTTGATCCGTTCACGCATTTCTGATTAATCCTCTAAAAACCTGTGCTCTCAACAGCAGCCCCTACCATACCCACCAAAACAAGCAGGTCCTAATGATCTGATGTCACAGAGTGAGACAGCCCCTTTCAGGAAGAGTTTGCTCTGACAGCACTGCTCACAGTCTAACACCAACAATCAATTTCTGCACGGAGCTAGCAGTGATCAGCAAAAAACGATCATTGTAGATGCAGCATGCTGTATATTTTCCAATTGTGTCCTGTTTTCAGTAAATTCCAGCTCAAACAGGTGTTCTTTGCATTGGAGGCGAGGTTCCTGTAACCCTTCCGCTCTCCTTGGGGTCCAGATGGCTCCAACCACATATTGTTATGCGATTTTTTCCATGACAAATGTGGACGAAGGGGGACAGGATTTTATGTCTGCCATGGACATTAGTGAAACTCCGAAATCAGTGAAAAAAAAAAAGTTCAGCGCACTGTCCTGTGGTGTCCAGATGACCCCACTTTTAATGTAAACAAGCTAAGGAGAACGGAAGGGTTAAGATCCCCCCTGGTCAGGCACAGTCGTGTAAATGTTGCGTGTATTTGTGTTGTGAACCAGTGTAGTGATGGTTGGGCCACTCGGGGCGTAAATATGGTTTGAGCATCCATCTTTGAAGATGTTTGGATTATTTTATTGGGAGAAAGGCAGACAAGCCATCAAAGACTCTATGATGACATCATGAAATTAGCGGCAGCCACACGCAGCGGCAGGCGGAGCCTCAGGAATCGAGTCATTTTGATTGCTTGATTGATTGGTTTATTTCAAGCATAGATTGATAATACAGGACAAAACACACAATTATTTCAAACTCATTACAGACACAATAAGATGCATTGACAAGAAAATAGAAAACAAACAAAAATAAAACACATTTATGTCACATTTGGATCATTCATTTTTTGTGATTATTAACTAAAGTCAGTAGAGTTTGATTGATTGCTTGAAAAGGAGTGGGAAGAACCGAACTTATATAATCCCACCCCTACTTGATTACTTCATTTAACTGTTTTGCGTAATTATGTAATCCGGTTGTTGTTGTTTTATTATTTTTTTTTATTATATTCCCAATATCAGAGTAAAGTGCTTGTTGATTATTGCTTGATCTCATAAAACATTATTTCAGTAAACAGTAACATCAATCATACATCATGTAACCGATATGTAATACTCATTGATTATCATCAAAATACAATGTCATATTGATGCAAAAAAATAACAATTACACAATGAAATCAACTTTTCAGGTAACATTAGAGTGCTTATTAATCATTCTCTGAAAGAATTCTTATATATTTTCATTAAACATTAATGATTCACACAATATATAATAACCATTGATTATCATTAAACACGTAATTACATGAATCCTGTAATCATTGCTACATATTTTGGATCAAGTAAAGAAAATTAATACTATATTAATTGTAAACTTTTCAGTAATCATTACTGCATATTATATAACATAAAGCTCATTGATTGCATTTAAAAAAAATTTTTTTTGATTATTTTATCACATTCAAGTTCAGACATTTGGAATTGTTCAAACACAAGTTGATCTTTAACTCGTCTTATCTTCATATTGTGAAATTAGAGTTTCTTTACACATTTTCTTGAATTGATAAATGTTTGAACATTGTTTGAGCTCATTACTTAACTTGTTCCAGAGTTTAGTGCCACACACAAACACAAAACTTTTCTTTGTGGTTCTTATCAATCTGACCTTGAAGTTCCTGCATCCTCTCAGTTTATATCCTCCTTCATGTTCTACAAACTGTTGTTGGATATTGGATGGTAATGTTTTCCCACTAGCTCTGTATAGATATTGTGAAGTGTAAAAATCAACAAGGTCATACAGTTTTAAAATTCTGGATTGATACAATAAATTGTTTGTGTGATCAAGATAACCGGCTTTATGTACGATTCTGATGGCTCGTTTCTGAAGCAGAAAGAGAGGATGAAGTGAACTCTTATAATTATTACCCCATATTTCTATACAGTAGGTGAAATATGGTAACATTAAGGAGCAGTACAATATATATCTACAGTTGTGTTCAAATATATATTTTGATTTATTTATAA
This sequence comes from Oryzias javanicus, assembly GCA_003999625.1. Taxonomy (NCBI): domain Eukaryota; kingdom Metazoa; phylum Chordata; class Actinopteri; order Beloniformes; family Adrianichthyidae; genus Oryzias; species Oryzias javanicus. The sequence goes on along the minus strand of CM012451.1, from coordinate 7,923,596 downwards.
TTGAAATACTTTTTGAAACTTTAGTTTGTATGTGTCTGATGTGTGGCTTCCAACTCAGTTTGTGATCAATAACAATCCCCAAGAATTTGATTTCTGTAACACTTTCGATTAAGTCATCGTTAACTTTAATTAAGAGCTCTGTATTTGCTTTGTAACTACCAAAAAACATCCCTTGGGATTTGTCTAGATTTAAAGACAGTTTGTTATTATCCATCCATGATTTTATTTTGATTTTAATTAGGGGTAGAAAAAAAAGTTTAAAAAAAAAACTATTATTTCATAAATAATTTGTTTTTTAGTGTTCCAAAGGTAATATATGATCATGTATAGATATACACTCTGAAAGGCTTGAGAAAATCATGGCATGGCCCCTTTAAATAAAAATGTAATTGTAGATTAAGAGAGCAATCATAGTGAAGTAAGGAAGTGAAGATGATTGGGTTGCTCTTTTGTTTTTTGGACTTAAGGAGCTGCTTGGTTTTTCTTCTTCCAAAGTCCTGTCAGATTTGTTTCATTATGTGTGTTAGCAAACCAAAACAAAAAAGTTACAGTATTATGGGGGGTTTGGTCTGTTCTTATAACCTTTCCAACATGGCCCCTTTCCTTGTTGTACACAATATGTGACGATAATCAAGTATTAAATATTGTTTAATCTGGGTTGCTGGTGTGCACGTCCAGGACTTTTTTCCAGAGTTAGTTTTTAGCTACTGGTTGAAGCCCAACGCTCACTTTAGGATCGGAGAGCTTATGTCGCTGTAACATCCTGGCTTTAAAGGAAGCAGCTGCTGAAATGCCACCTGGCTTCTGCTAATGTTCAAAGCCTACAGTTCTGAAGCCAGGTTGCCATAGCAACAGATCGACATTGAAAAGCGTGTTGCTTTTACTCAGAGATGACCGTCATGATGAATTTTACATATCTTGGCTCGTTCCTACATTTGATGTTGAGGTATATAATGCACACACTCATTCATGCATGCACACACACAGAGTCAGCGGCTCAGTCCTTGCAGGTTACTCGGGGCGACAGCCCGGAGAGTTGCGCAACAGAGCTAAGCTCTGATTGGCTGAGAGGGCAGAAGTGAACAGGACGTCCCAGCCTAGTTTCCACTGTGTACGGAAGGCAGTGTGTTCCCATGTGCCCCTAAACAAGTAACCCGTGTGTGTGTGTGTGGGTACCTGCATGCCAAGACTTTTCTTTCTGTGTGCTTCCCCGCGTAATCGCTGGCCTGTGTGTCTATTAGCATGTGCCGACTGTGTTCCTGTCCTCAGTCAACCCAAACAGGGTCTGAGGGCCAACTGGGTTATATAAAGCCTGCTGCTCTGTTGAGCTCACCAGCCAGGAGCCTGAGATCTGTGTTTGTGTGTCTGTGTGTGGGCGTGTGGGAAAGCTGCCCTCGCTGGAGGATGGGCACAGATTTAAAAAAGCTAACTCATGTTATGTGAGAGAGAATGAATAAGCACATTTGTTCTGTCATGGAATTTTGTCCTTCTTGTTGCATCATTTTAGCCACGATGAAAGAAAAAGGCGCCAAAAGTAACGTTAACAGGAAACCTTTAAAAATGAGACTTCCTTTTTATCCTGACTTTATGTTCAGGAGCCACCTGGACCTCAACGACAGCTCTGCTGGAATCATCGACTGGACTTCATGTCCAATGGTTGGTCCATTTAAAGCTAGGTTTTCAGCTTTGAGTTCGTCACCATTTTGACAAGTTATGATAACCCTTGTTGGGCCAAGACTTTCCTCTCAATAAATTTTAAACAATGATGCCATTGGATTGGATTGGAGCAGCGTCCACCATTTTGCAGTCACTGAACAGGTCCGCTGTCATGAAAAGTGAGCTGAGCCAGAATGCAAAGCTCCCAATGTACCGGTTGATCTTCGTTCTGGTACTCACCTATAATTATGAGCTCTGGGGCACGGCCGAAAGAGCGAGATCCCATCTACAAGCGGCTGAAATTAGTTTTCTCCAGAGGGTGGCTGTGCACTCCCTTAGAGATAGGGTGAGAAGCTTGGTCACCCGGAGAGAGCTCAGAGTAGAGTCGCTTCTCTTCCGCATTGAGAGGAGCCAGCTGAGGTGGCTTGGGCATCTGGTCCAGATTCCTCCTGGACGCCTCCCTGGAGAGGTGTTTCGAGCACGTCTCTCTGGGTGGAGGCCCCAGGGAAGACCCAGGACACAATGGAGAGACTACGACTCTCAGTTGGCCAGGCCTAGGAACACCTTTGGGTCCCCCCAGAAGAGCTGGGGGAAGTGGCCGGGGAGAAGGAAGTTTGGGCATCTTTGCTTAGACTACTGCCCCCCCCGCAACCCAGTCCCGGATAAGCGGAAGAAGATGGATGGAAGAGCCATTAATTATTACTTTATTATCAATTTTATTCTCAGCACATAAGTGGTTTGAGAACTGGAAAGTTTTTTTTCCCAAATTCCATTTTGATGTTGGCTGCAGCTGCTCATGTAATAATAATAATAAATCTTATGAACAAAAATCTAAGTATGAGAAAAAAGCTTAACAATGAAATAATTTTATATTTTCAGATCAAGCATTAAAAGCAGAAATGCTTTATATTTCAATACATTCCATAAACAGCTTAGAATAAGCTGGTTAATGATGAGAATTTTAAATAATCAGAAAGTAAGCCCAAAGAAAATGTACAAAAAATATAAAATATCTACATAGAAACTGATGCAAAAAAGTAACTGAAGTTCAGAAATTCCTACTTGTAGTAGAAAGGACTTCACGAAAACACGTGCTGAAAGTTCCTATCATGTTGTCATAAATTAGTTTTTAATTTAAAGTCTGTCTGCTAAATTAGTTATGAAAAGATCATTTAAAAAGATGCAGAATATCAAATCAAATCAAATCAAACTTTATTTATAAAAAAGCGCTTCTCATACTTGCGCAGCTCGAAGCGCTTTACATTAAAAAACAAACATATACAATAAAAACCAAACCACCCTTCACCCTCCCTCCATTGTCACACACAACCCAAAATCCCACACATAATGACTTATGAAAAATTACTTGAGAATAAAAGTTGTAAAATAACATAACATAAGGCTTGGCTCTGCTGTGAGGAAACAGTATGGGGGATTCTATCATACCAGGAGCAGCTCGGTCAGAGGAACATCGCCACAGTGCCCCCCCCAAATCGGGACAGCAGTGGAGTCCACTCCGCAGCGGTGAGGCTGCAGTGCAGGACTCCAGCCGCCCCAGCAGGGGGGACAACAACGGCAATGACCCCAAACCAAGCCTGCAAGCCCTGGCATGATAGATCCCCACAGGAAACACCGGGTTAAAACCATAGTAAAATACATAAATGAAAATGCATTCAAAGCATAAAATTAAAAATAGTTATAAATTCATGAGATAAAATGGAATAAATAGAAAAATATACAGATAAAATAATATATTAAGACTAAAAGAGTACATATGCAGATAAGATCAACTAAAAGCCAGGTTAAAAAGGTGGGTCTTGAGCTTCTTCTTGAAAACCTCTACGGTCTCTGCAGCCCTGAGGTTCTCCGGCAGACTGTTCCAGAGGTGAGGACCATAATGGCAGAACGAGGCCTCACCATGTGTTCTGGTCCTCACCCTAGGAACAACTAAGAGGCCAGTGCCAGAGGACCTCAGGGTCCGCGAGGGTTCATACTTTAAAAGCAGGTCACTCAAATAAGAAGGCCCAAGACCATAAAAAACATTTATAAACCATTAAAAGAACTTTAAAATCAATCCTGAAACGCACAGGGAGCCAATGCAGCGATTTTAAAACTGGTGTCATGTGTTCCCGCCCCCTGGTTCCCGTCAGAACTCGTGCCGCCGAGTTCTGTAATAATTGTAAGTTTGAGAGAGACTTTTGAAGTAAACCAGAGAGCAGGGCATTACAGTAATCTAACCGACTAAAAATAAAAGCATGCATCAGCACCTCTGTGCTGGCAAGAGAGAGAAATGGGCGGACTCTGGCGATATTTTTAAGATGATAAAAACCAGTCTTCACAACATTTTTAATGTGTGGAATAAAATTCAGCTCAGAGTCAAAAAGGACGCCCCAAATTTCTCACACAGTGAGAAGGATTAAAACCTTTGAGCTTAGGTAAAATCCTCTCTCTCTTGTCTTCAGGACCGATGATTAAAACTTCTGTTTTGTCCTGGTTGAGCTTAAGGAAGTTCTCTGCCATCCATGACTTTATATCTAAAATACAATTTAAAAGAGTGTTTATAGGTTCAAGGTCATCAGGAGACACGGCGATGTAAAGCTGAGTATCATCAGCATAGCTGTGAAAGTTAACGCCGTGTCTCCTGATGACTTCCCCAAGGGGCAACATATACAAGTTAAAAAGTACGGGACCTAAAATTGACCCTTGGGGAACCCCACAACTTATGTCATGGATTCCTGAGGAGCATGTATCCATACTTACATAAAAGTGTCGATCTGTTAGGTAGGAATAAAACCACTTAAGAACATTTCCAGAGAGGCCACATGACTCCTGAGTCTGTCTAATAAAATCTGGTGATCTACTGTATCAAAGGCGGCACTAAGATCCAGCAGCACCAGAACAGAAAGTTTCTGTGAGTCTAACTGAAATCTGAGATCATTAACGATCTTTAAAAGAGCCGTCTCTGTACTGTGGTTCATCCTAAAACCTGATTGATATTTTCTAAAATTTTATTATTATTTAAAAACTCATGAAGTTGAGTAGCGACACTTTTCTCTAAAATGCAGAAAACAAAAATTTCCATAAACAAAAAAAAGCTAATGATAATATACAAATCAATAATATATCACAAAGAAATTTAAATTTATCAAAAAAATACCAAATACATAAAACTGAAGAAAAGTAACTGAAGTTCAGAAATTCCTACTTGTAGTAGAAAGGACTTCAGGAAAATACGTGCTGAAAGTTCCTATCATGTTGTCATAAATTACTTTTTAACTTAGTCTGTCTGCTAAATTAGTTATGAAAAGATCATTTAAAAAGATGCAGAATAGATAATATTTTACTTTTTAGTTAGTAATGATATTAGATTTATTTTCAGAAACCTAAGGCAAACTGAACTTGTTGATCCTGACCATCATATAGAACTGCTGAACAAATGTTAAGCCACTAAAGAGGCTTTACAGTCTCTGTTAAATAAACTGCAGTCTGACTGCTCCATTAGCACGCAAACTCTGCGCTGAATCGGTGCGGGATCAATTGCTAAAAATAAACGTTATGATCTTTTCTGATGTCTCTACCAATCAGGTAAACGTCCGTGCTCCACGTAAATGCCTGAGCATGGCAGGATCAGTTAGGAGGCGGGAACCATTCCGGATCTGATCTCTGCTTTTGTGCCGGGTCCAGACACACACACATAAACGCACACCCCTATGGACAGATCCGTGCACTCATACACGCACAAGGTCTTACCTTAAATAATATCAATGCTCCAGCGAGGATTAAAGGATCACCAGGATTGTGAGGCTCATCCTCGATTGTCTGCCCTCCCTCTCTTTGTTTTTGTTCCCCTTTGCTTCTTTTTCTTATTTGCATTTTAGTGTCAGAGCTTTTCTGATGACTCTTTACCTCCATAATTTACTGACTTTGCTATGTCCGTGGCCTTGTCTGCTGAGGGATTGTGGGAAACTTCTCCAAAATTAATTGCGCGTGACATGAATTTTTCTGACAGAATTCAACAGACGAGAGCTTTGACATGAGAGCAGAGTGGGTTTGAAAGCTTTACAGTAACTGCTGCCGCATGTTTGATCTGTGGAGGAGCTCATTTGACTCGTTCGGTTTTCACTTTAGAGTTTCCACCCTCCCCCTCCACAATCAGACAATAAATTCAGAGGAACAGTCATGCTCTGGTGGGAATCAAACAATAAAAATGTGAGTGACACTTCACTTCTCATACTGGTCTCTTCTTTCTCAAATCACTCCCTGACATTCTTTATTGATAATAAAGTTTAACCGCCATAGTAATATATAGGTGGATGTATGAGAAAAACATTTTTACTAAAAGTTCAATCACTAAACTTTACTCAAAGATTGTCATTGATGATGTCATCAAGCAGGAAGTAATGTTCAAATTTGAAGACACTATTTTTTCTTTATCTCTCCGCTTGGAAGCTGTAGGAGTAGGGAAACAATTCAGATTCAGCCAAACTCTTTATCTACTCGTAGTGACAATCAAGTGACATACTTCACGGCAAAGATGAGGATTGGCTGATGCCAATTTTTTAACTATAAATATATTTGTGTTTAGTTTTCTTCGTTCCACTGCTCACCTTTAATCATGAGCTCTAGGCACCAACTATAAGATTCAGAAGCCCAATACCATTTTTCCCTTCTCTTTCCCTTTCTCCCTTCCCTTGCATTTGAAGGGGAGTTTAAGTATAAGTGTGTCCAGGAAATGAATTTTTTAAATCCGACCCTCCAAATGGAAGGATATGAAGTCCTCCCCACAAGGCTAAACCGCGTCGCACTGAGAAGCGCTTTACTTCACGTAGGTGTGCTCTGGACCACAGAAGTTTACATTTGAATGTAAGTCATGACTTTTTGTTGTAGCATGACCTTTTTAAATTTATAAAACCGCTGTTGTTGCATATATTCAAGCGCTGGAAGCTCCACGCTAAACTATGGCAAACCGGCGATTATTGGTGACGTCATTGAACAAAAGTGACGTCTAAAATATAAGAAGCTATATTTTTTTTCCAGAGCTCTTCATTTGGAGGGCTAAATGAAGGGAGAAGAATTCAGACCGGGCCGTAGAACGGCTGAGTGCTCCCGTAGAGTTAGGGTGAGAAACTGGTTCAGAGTAGAGCCGCCGCTCCTCCATTTCAAAAGGAGCCAGTTTAGGAAACTCAAGCATCTGGTCCGGATGAAGTGAGTTCTGACCAGGAAGAGTAAGAGTGGCTAGTTCTGCTGCTCCTCACTACACCGTGTATGACCAGCAGACATTTTCTTGCTGGAACCACCAAACCAAAGCCTGGTTTCTCCTCTTTTGAGTGTTATTATTCAGAGAAGATCCGCACAGCGTGTGAAGGAAGGGCTGAATCCACAGTTTGTTCATCTAGAGTAATGCAGTACGGGGAAACCCAGCGGCTGAACCGTCGTGACTCATCACTCAGTTTAGAACACAGTGTAACCGCCTGACTGTGCGAGCGCCGCGTCCTGCAGTGAATCAGCTCATGGCCTCATATAGCTCAGTAACATCCGCGTCCTTTCCCAGTGGAGCCTCCATTATTCAGTGCCGCAGGAGCTGCTGCTGGATCTCGGCGTGCTGACACCATCAGCGGCGTGCTCTCCTGCAGCCAAATGCAGCAATATTTCAGGAAAAGAAAGGACGCATGGCGGTGAAGCTGCGGCGACAAAAGCTGCTTCCCGTTTTACAGATGATGCTCTCACTCTTTTAGATCCATCTCCTGTTGCTTCCCTCCCTCCCCCGCCTGATGTGGCGGCTCCAGCCTGTGGCCAACACTCAGCTTTTCCATCTGACAACTTTGACATTAATTACGTGTTGACACTCATGTCACAGTTTTGTTTTTAAACATTATCTCATGACAAACGCCCTGCGGCGCTGAGCCGCCGAGCTCTAGCTGCGTGTTTGTGACGGCACCCGACGCCTTCGACAGAGGCCGCCTCGTAGCTCCGTATCCCAGCGTATCGGAAATTCAACCTGACAACACAGCGCCGGGCCGATCCGCTCAGAGACGCATTCAGTGACCCGTTAACATGTTCCAGGAACACCAGGCCGTGTGGGTTTCCTGGATGGAGAGCCGGGTCGACTTTGTTTAAGGATTTTTTTTTTTTTTTGTTTTGGGAGAAGAAGTTGTTTAGATGCTTGAGGAGGACCACATCTGTCTGCTGGTCCAAACAAAGCCTGGGATGTCACCAGTACTCTGTGGCCACTTAGTGACGCACACTTGAGTTTTCAGATCAACAAAACGCTTTGATTTTAGCACGTTAGTGGTATCTTTAATCATCAGCCATGTTTTTCCACACATGTTAACAAGAAGAAGGTTGGTAAATCCCACTCTGAAAATATTTGAACAATAATCCCGCATTAGAAGAACAGGAGTCTCCCTTCGGTGACTGATCTGCAGCAGCTCAGCATTTCCAGTAACTGTTGATTTGTTCAGCACAAGCTTACAGGAATTTCAGTGTTCATCACAGCAGAGCAGCTTAGCCTCCACAATGTCAATGAGTTCCTTCACTCAGGCTGCTTGTTTCAGGTTCTTCAGCCTCTCCTTCATTAATGGAAGAACTTTGAGCTGCTGGAATCATTCACTCTTTACATGCTGAATGTCTTCATTATGAGCTTAGGCTCATCCAGATAATTCTGGGTTTCTTGGAACTGGGGCATCCCGCCAAAGACTTGATGTTTCCAAGTTATCGGTTAGGTTGGGATGTACACTGGTGGAAAAGATTTCCCTCAACATAACCAAATCCAGATTGAACCTAACAACTGAAAAATAACTCTAATAGTAAATGATTCTGTGCTGAAACACTGAAATGATCTGTAAAGTAGGAACCTTCCTGTGTCTCTTTTATGGATGTCCCAGAGGCTAAAAATCCAAATGTAATTGCAACTAGAGTATATTCTCACAGCAAGCAATAATTTTATCAGGTTATCTATCAAACTCCCACTCTAATCACGTTTTAATTGATATAAAAAGCATCCCCAGGGGTTTTAACCATGAGTGTCGTCTTTAGCGAAAATTTTTAAAAAAAGTTTTGTTTTCTAGGACATAGTTTCAGAAATCCACCTCTGACTTGAGGCTGGGACCATTGGCAAAAAGCAATGCCGCCCCAATCCCTTCCCTATATTGTTACGAACTTTCTGTTTACACTCGGCATGTTTGAGATCACAAAACGCCTTGTCAGCGGGGGTGGGGAAAGGCACCTGAGAAGAAGGGGAGCTCTGAGTTGCAGCGAGACTCAATGAGAACAGGAAGTCAGGTTAACATTCAGTTGAATTTGAATATGCCTTTCCTCCTTAGTGTGTCCAGTCATTTATAATTAGCATCACATCAAACTACAATAATTGTCAGGACACTTTTTTCCACAAGGCATTGTTTTCTAGTCATCCAGGCGGCTTGCAGTCAGTGCAGGAACTAATTTCTAGCTGCTTTTGCCTACGCAGACGCCTTGCACTGCCCTCTTCTTGCGATATTTTTGTGATGGATGTGACTTCAGAGCACAGCTTTTAAGCTTAAGCTTTTAAGCTCAGAATGTGTGAGAATATTTAAAACTTAATTCTATTCAGTGACTGCTGTTCTGCTAGAGCCAGAAGAATCAGAACAGCCTCAGATCATGATACTGCCTCCACCATGTTTTGGCAACAGAGGATAATCCAGTTTTTTTTTTTTTTTTTTTTTTTTTTTTCTGTTAATGAAATCACCTAGTGTGTTTACAACATTTTTGGTCATCTGATCTACAAGATTGTACAGGTTTTTTTGCTTACAACAAAAGCAGAAATCAGGGAATAACCCTATTAATCTTGGACATTTAAAAAAAAAAAAACTGTCCTCTAAATTTTCAGATTACTTTTCTCCAAATCATTGAAATGTTAACTATTTTTGTTCTGTAAAGGACATTTCCATGCTTGACTTCGAATCAATTCATAAAGGAGTGACTGATGTGTGCAGTGTGACCTCTTTCAATTAAACTAACAGCAGTCAAGTCCTTCTGATTAATCGCAGCAGACAGCCCCAGCGCCCAGCTGTGGTTAAAGCCGCCGCTGACACGTGACGCCACACAGGGGCTCAGTCCGCCTTCACCTCATGTGTGTCAGTTCCGATCTCAAGCCCCGTTTGCTTTTACACTGCCTTTTAGCAACACCCTGAGATGTTTGCCTCTCCATAGGTGAAGAAAACTTGAGGTTTTTTTGTCAAAGTAAAAAAAGCTCTGAATCTATTTAAACATAACCCAAAAACGATATATTCAGTCGGGAGACACGTTTTAATTCAACTTGTGACTTCTTAAGTAATCTCCTCATACTTGTCTGCTTCTCGGTGTCCTGTATGCCTCCAAAATCCCAAATTCTGTTCTCATCTGTGGGTGTAATTACAGATTATTAAATACATAGAAGAACAACATTATCTTATTCAATCCGATGAGCTTCTCTACCATGCGAAGGAGGCTCTGAGAAACATGAAGCACGACAAGAATGATCCCATCAAGTCCACTATAAGTCCCAGAAAGTCCATTATGTTGGTGTGATCGGGTTAAAGGCCTAATCTCAAAGACAAACACGAACAGTGAGCTGCAGCTTAAGAGGACAAGGAGGACAAGTGTTTGAGTACTTCAGGCTAGAAGCTCTGAAAAGTATTCAGTATCCACACGGCACCAGAGAATCAGCTGCAGCTTTTTTAATTGTCTGTAGGAATCAGTCTCAGCTGGAACTTTATGGCTGTGCTTTTGTTACCATGGCACCAGATGAATACTTCAAGTTTTTGAAACCTATTTCATTAATGCTAACAGTCTGTGTTTCATTTTGAAGCTTCAGTTGTGGAAAGTCAAATGTCTCTGGGCTGTTGTGAAGTGAACTTTATCAACAATCGCATCACGGATCAACAGTCTGACATCTGCAGCTCTTTCTCTGGCTCATCCTGGAACATATAAGACTTTCTTACGGACATGGGATTCTCCAAGACAACTTTAGCCGGGTGGAGCATGCGTAAAACACCTCAGCTGGAAGATTTCCAGGACATATCCACACCTTCAAAGCTCCTTTTCTGCTCTACTCTAAGATACTCAATGATAAGCTCTTTTATTTGCAGTTGAGGGTCATAGGATTTTCTTCTGAGCACATCTATGTTATCACAGAGAGGGGATCCCCCCTTTTTAATGAAAGACCTTGACCTCACGCCTGAAACTGCTAATCATCTCAGCTGCTCACTTTTCCAGGGATCCAGAGCTGATCCACTGATCCTTATAGGATTGAAGGACAACCTCAGAGTCCCTCTTGAATCTGAGTTTCAGCATTCATGTAGTCTTCCTCCAACACCTGGACTGACATTTCCCTTTGAAGGATGAAATTAAGTTGCAGAACAGAAACTTTTGTTTAAAACGCCACATTGAAATGTCTCTATTCTGTTGGTCATATAAGTATATCGTTGTTTTAAAACTTTAAGGTTAAATAGCTTTATTGGCTTCATATTATTTAATCATTTAGACTGAATCGGATTATAACATTTTCATCTGATTTGTTTTTAGCTTTCTCTGTTCATTGAAAAGGCCCCACTCGTTATTTATTACTTTATAAACTACCGGTAAATATAACCAGCTTTTTCATTTTATTATATGGAATTCTATTAAATAAATATAATTGCCAGTTAAATGTATTCAAAACTCAAAAAATGTTTAATTTTTAAAATTTCTTTACACTGAAAAAGTGGAGTTGTCCATAGAAATGTTTAAAGTTCCGCTAACATATTTTGATCTATGGTAAAAGTGTTCCCAGTGGCCTTTTAATTAAGATTATGCAGTTTTTATCTAAAATAAAAAAAAAAATACAACTGTCATTTTCTTGGACACAATTTCAGCAGAATGGTAAAAGTTGATTAAGATATCGCCTCTTAGATGTGAGCAAGACCGTTGATGTGGAGCTCGGAACAGGGAGGTTTTTCAAACAGCAGTTTTAGAAATGGTCAGAAATGCAACTTTGAGTTGAATTTTCTTTTTATATGTCCTCCATAATCAGAAAAAAAGACTACAAGAACATGTTAAAACACCAAAAACACCATTTCACCTGTGGGTTTTTAATTCTGTTGTGAGGTTGAGACTAAATTCTGTGCAAGGATTCTATCATTAAAGTTTATGTATGATTTTTAAGGATAAATCTGCAGATCCGTGGATCAGAGCGGCTCTTGCTAGCATTCTGACTGTTTTGTTTGTGTTTGTTTGCGACCAGTTTGTGCGGCATCATCCCGGGTCTCAGCAGCATGCTCCTGCCTCGCATGAACCCTTTTGTCCTGATCAACATGGCGGGAGCGCTGTCCCTCTGCATCACCTACATGCTCATAGAAATCAAGTAAGCTCTAATCTCTTTGTCCTGGAAATCCGTAAACTTTAGCCTGAGCCATTGCAAGCTCGTCCAAGGATCTGACGAACTTGGAGGAAGAGAATTTTCTTCTTTTATTCTCTAACTGCTGAGATGTTTAGAGAGCATCAGCTTTTAGCTGAAAGAACAGAGCTAAATATATCTCTGCAGATTAATTATATATACTATTTGAGCAGAAATTCAAGCCTGCGTATACTTTAATGATGGATGTGGTTTTAATGTCTGTATATTTGCCCAGAATTACAGATGAATACATAATACAGCTCTGAAAATATAGAGTAAAATGATAGTTTGTAAGATTTTGTGGCATACCTTAAATTTTTTTTTCTTAGAAATTCCTGTAGTGGGGCATATTGACTTCATTTGTTCACTCTAAATAAATGTGCCCTTAAAATAAGAAAAGAGCACAAATATTTAAAAGAAAATCTCTAGAATGTAGTAAAATTATCTGTTCATCCAGCAAGTATTTTATACTTTACAAGAAATCTTATAATAATATATTAAAATCTAGAAGCAAGGAGTTCCACACAAACAAAAAATAGGTAAAAACTAAGATAGAATTACTTCAAACTGAACATTTTTCCACACAATAATAGTATTTTATTTGCTAGTTTTAGCAAATGTTTTCTATCTTTTTAGTTTTTATGTACATAATTGTTGTTATTTTTGACTACAGTGACAAAAAAATAATTTAATTAGTGGAAATATCTCATTTGAGAACAAAAGGGGTGTGGTCTCTCAATCTTAGTAGAAGTTGGTTCATCTTAATAATTCTTCAAAAAGTCTAATTATGAAGTGATAAATGTGTTTAGATGTCATATGAAAATTTCTTAAATGAAGAAATTTAGGTTTTTCAGTCTTAAATCAAGTTTTTTTGTTGTCAAGAGTATAAAGCTAAAGAATTTTGACTCATTTTAATAACAATTTCCTTATTTTTAGATGCTAGTTCTTAACAAGATGAACCAAACTCTCGACTGTGCTGATTTTGAGAGAAGTTTGGAAAAGTGTAGAGCAAGGGAAGTTAATTAACTTAAATTAGGGTAAAATGTCATAAAAGTTAAAAAAAGAGATTTTTTTTTTTTTTTTTTACATTTTTGCAATTTTTGCAAGTTTAAAAAATTTTCAAGTAAGTTGCTTTAGTCATAATGTTGTAGTGTGACAGAATGTGAGCCAGAACAGGAATAGTTGGGAAGACACATTTTAAAGGAAGTAAGATAACTGGAGTTTTAGTTTATTTTTTTATTTCTGAATGATGTTTGAGATGGAATTTGTTGAGAAAAGAGCTGGAGATTTGCAAACACTCCTAAAAACTTATATTGATCTCAAACAAAGAATGCTTTACTGTCTGTTTTTGCAAGACCAAGTCAAGTCTGAAGTTTTAAACTCGTAATTCAGCTAAAGTCCTAAAGGCTTATGGGAAAGGTGAATGTTTTAGAGTCACAGATAGTCAATAAACTCCCTATAAATTACTTTTAAACAAAAACAGTGAGTTGGTGTTTCTAAATTTTCAATGCAAAAGCATTTTAAAGAGAACTTTCATTTTTACATCTGACAGTGATAATAGGGAGCTAGGTCCAAATCCTCTTCTCTGTCTGAAACCAGTTCAAAAGTTTGTCAGTCTGATTCTCAAACCTGAGGCAAACTGGTTTAACTGTCGTGTCATACTTTGGCTGCAGATGGTGCCATTCACTAAAGTCCAGAGTTTTCCAACATTTTTCCGGTTTTATTACTGTAGATGAGAGTACAGTTATTTTAGGCTGTCATGGTAACAAAGTGGGATATATTTTTCTCATCAGGAATGAGATGCACAAAATCTTGAAGTGTTCAAATCTTCATCCCTAATATTTACAAATAAAAAGCAGTAAAGAAAATGCTTTAATATTGTAAACGTGTTGACTTGAAATCTGTATCACTTGTGTGTTTGTGCGCCCTCAGTAACTTCAACGCCGTGGATACGGCATCGGCAGTTGCCATTGCTCTCATGACCTTCGGCACCATGTATCCCATGAGCGTCTACAGCGGCAAAGTTCTGCTGCAGGTAAGGTCGGCCTTTCCAGACTCCAGCAGCTCCGCCTCCATCTGTGACGTCACTCACGTCTGTCCGTCTCTCCTGCAGACCACGCCCTCCCACGTCATCGGGCAGCTGGACAAGCTTCTCAGAGAGGTGAGCTTTAGTGACTCTTCTTTCCACGTTCACGGTTTCATCCAGGTGCTTGAAATCCTTGAAATTCAGTGTTTAAAAAGCACAAAATGTTTGAAAGGACTTGATAGTTTCAAAGCATGGAGAGTTTAGTCCATAGTATTAACATCTAGAGAACATCTTTATTGAACGAGAAACTGATCATGAAATGAAAAAAATAATCAAAATTAGTTACTTTTGATTTTTATTTCTCCTGAAAGGGTCTAATGGTTTTCTTCTCTCATCTCCTTCCAGATCTCCACTTTGGACGGTGTTCTGGAAGTTCGAAACGAGCACTTCTGGACCGTTGGTTTTGGATCTCTGGTGGGTTTTATTTGAGTCTGTCTTTTTTTACAATTATCAGGAACGCTCTTCTCCCTCCATCTTCCTGTTTACTGTCTTCCTTTATCTCCCGCTCCCTTGTCCCTGATAGCATCACTCTATGAGATGGAGTGACAGTAAGCATGCAAGAGGGGATGGGGGGTTTCCCACCCCAATAAAAAGTAGGAACAAGTCATTCATGCGGAGCTTCCCCCTGCTGCTCTCCTTGGCCGGTTCTGTGAGGCAGCTCTGTTGTCGTCATTCCTGTGGGAGCTCCACTGTGGTCATTTGCAAATTATATTAGTTAAGCCTTCAGACAAACACACTGCCTCTGCAGAAACAAGTAAACACTTCAATCAACCTGGGTAGAAGCTCATCAAGTCAAATTGTGTCCATAGAAATCAAAAGATTTCCACAAAAAAAAAAAAAAGATACCAAAGTGTAGGTGTTAAGTGAGAAAATGTTTTTCTAGCCTTTAGGCATGGTGGTAGAGGTTTGATGATAAGGTCTTTGCAGCCTTTTATTTTATTAATCCAAAACTTTTCCACAATAACGCACATAAGTAAAACCTCAAAAAGGATTTGTTCCTTTACAAGCTTTACATTTACTGTACTTTTTGGACTGCAAGTCGCTGCAGAGTATACATCCTAGCAGCCAAATAATGTAGAGAAGCGAAGAAGAAAATATTACTTTTAAGTCGCACTATAAGCCGCTTTTTGGTAGAAGCAAAATATGTGAACAAGAACGGAGATCTCCTCTTGAAAGGCAAATCACGGCAATGGAATAGACAATAATAGCTTCACTACTGTAACACCTTTTTTTGCTTCATGGAACATAGGAGGGATCAATAGATTCATGCAACATATGAGCAATTATTGAGATAACAATAACCTAAAGAACATGTAAACAAGTAGACTAAGCCCTTTATATTGCTTTAAATCACAAAATTTGATGAAATCTTCATTGTATGAGTCACTTTGAAACATCTCGGCCATGTCTGCTATAAGCCGGAGCAGTGATTCTTCTGTGTTGCTGTCAGTAGCAAATTCTAGGGCTGGGTATTGATTATCAGTTCCAGAAACAATTAGATTTGATTCACCAAAGCCTGGATCGATTTTAATATATTCAAATTAATCTGATACAGTTCATAAACTGTAACATTTATGAGTGAAATAATTAGATTGTTAATAGCATACAGTGTTAAATGTTCAGATCATTAACAATGAAAACATTTCAGTTTGGTCACTCGTTGGAGCTCGCGCTATAGCAGTACAGTTTTTTTTACAGAAGATTAAGCAAAAAAATGAGCTAAAAGTTGGGCTTTAAACCAATTTTGCATTAAAAGAGTTTGGAAAATTCACACCTGTTTTTTTTTTTATAAAGATGTTGATTTAGTCAGCAATGTATGTTTAGGTCGACCGAGCATTAGCCGTCCTATGTGAAATGCCATTAAATGTTAGCATCAAGCTACTGTATGTGCTAATTAATCCTTATTTTTATGGATGGATTATTGATCTTTTTCAAGCGTTGATCGCTTCAAATCAATTTATCGATTTTAACAACTCTGCCCCAGCCAATGCTGATGCTCACGCCTACAGTGCCTTCTACTGGTTATGGTTATTTAATTGTTTAAAAATTACCAAAGTACCCCCCAGCAAACTATGCAAAAAACCACGACCTGTATTATGAAAAAACAGCACCTTTTAATGCTTCACTCTGAATGTAATTTTGTGCATCAGTTTCCGTTCTCCATCTCTTTTCTTGATGCGCATTCAATGTAATAAAGCTGGATGTTTGTCCAAAAATGTATTTATACAATTGATGTTCCTAATGTGGGAGGAGCTACCGTCCAAAGTTTTTTGCCTTATTGCTGCATGGAAGCATTGACTCTGTTTGTACCTCATGTCAATTCAATGCATGAAAGACACGAATGATGCAAGAAAAAAGCATCTGAGAATCACGTCTCCATATCCGGGTTCATGAAATCATTCAGAGACTCTCTCAGTACAGTGAGGTTCACCATCTACTGCAGGACGGCTGCTTTCATTGATCCCACTTTGACTTTGTCCCGCATTATTCCAAGAGAAAAAATAAAAATAAAATACAATTATGAATAAATCAATTATTTTTTTGTCTTCAAACACATAAAGAGAAACATCCTAAAGTTTAAGAGGTGAACCATCCATTTCTTCTGCATGTTGGATTTGGACTCCACAGACTGATCAGCTCATCATGGCCCACAGTTACTGATTAGGTGATGTATCACAAATCCATTTGCAAAATTCAAATATTTGAACTCAGGAAACTGGTCTGTTTTAACAAAAGCAACTGACTTTTTTTTAAACGCTCTGATCTTGTTACTTTGGCCCTTCTGTTGTAACCTGGGTTTGTTTGTTATCAATTGTTTTACAATTAAGAACTAAAAGACTCAAAGCTTCAATAAAAACAAATTTATCATTCAAACTATTAAAATGAAATGTTAAAACTTTAACTGAAAGTGCTGACTCCAGATTTGGAGCAGCTCAGAGATATATAGAGAAGCTGTTCTGGCTGCTGTTCCTCCAGCTGCCTTTAGGGGGAGGAGCATCCTCTGTTTACCTTTGTTTACCTTCCTGCAGTTTGTGTTGTGCCTCAGTGCTATCGATGCTGCCGCTCCCGCTGTTGTCGTTTGCAGTGTCGCTGCAGTTACACAACGGTCCGCTGTTGGGCCAACGCTAACAGAGCAGCTGTCCAAACTGATTTGAGCCTCTGACTGCACTTCTGCCCCTCCCCGGGGCGCCACTTGCTGTGTGTTCCTGTGTGTGAGTGTGACTTTGTCCTTCTGAGGTCTGCATTTTTCCAGGAAGACTGCAACTGGCCACAACAGACACCCTGAAGGAGTGTTTTAAAGTGGGGGGGTGCAGGTTCATTAGGAATTCCTTCTTCTGCACTGAGGTTCCACCTGCTGAAGGTTGTTTACTTGGAAAAAAGCAAAAATGGGGAGAGTTTCTTAAAGAACAGCAAAACAGACTTGAGTGAACAAATTCCTCTGTAGGATTAAAGCTTTTTCTATTCATTCCAGTTGTTTGGGTTTGTGGTGTAGGTTTGAAGATGTGGGCTTGTTTTTAGTGATTCAACCAGCGGTTTCTCTGTATATGACTGTATTTTCTCCACCGTCTTCGAATGGTCTTATTTTGAGCTTATGTCATATTTGTATATGGCAAACTAAACTATGGGCTTATTTAACAAGATAAAAGAGTCTGGGATGGATAAATCTGTATGTCAGTCAGACTATATTTACACAATAAGTCTATGGCTAAGTCTAAATTCCCTCTATACTCACTAACTTCTAACAAACTGGAAAGTGTGGGACTAGTGCCCCTAGATTTTAAAAGCAATTTGGATAAAATGCTCATTCCTTTTTTTTTCAAATTGCCAAATATTATGTCAGCGATTTCCCAAAACAAAAATCTAATTATCAAAAAAAATTCGTAAAAAAACCCGGATGGTTTATAAAAATTAATTAAAATTCTTTTTTTTAAATTGAACTATCTTCAAATCAATGCATTGGTGTCTGTGTTTGCCAATCTAGTGAGGACTGATGCACACTAGTTTTTTGCTCAGACTTCTGGGAAATTTTCAGGACACTGGATTCTGGAATTGTAGATTCAGATAAGCCAGACAAAATGGCAAACGCCCCACAGATTGCTTTAAGTACTGAGTAGTGAAGAAATTAAATTTGGACACGACCCCAAATCTGTTGTAACGTTTAGCGTTAGCTGCTTTAGAATAGTCATAATACCTGTAACTCCTGACCTTGTTTACAACAATTACAGGAAATACAGAACACTATTGTGGACGCAAATCAAAAAACCCTCATCCAGATTTCAGCAACTGAAGGGTTTTTGTCTTTATGTTGTATGTTTAGTTGACCTCAATATTTCCAAAACGTTTAACATATAAAAAGTCTATGTAAATGTGCACAAATACGCATTTCAGGTTTCCCGTTCAAAACTTGCGTGTTATGTGTAGCTACTCAAGTTTACACGGGGTCCATGAACAAATAGTTACACCACATCAAACTTTGACCAATCGAGGTCTTGGATTTGGTAGTGGCATACAGCAGAGCCAACTGTTAGACAATTAATCACGGAGGAGAAATTAATAATGATGGTTTGTGTCTGACCGGAATTCTTTTTTTACACCAAGTCTTTCACATGATAGAATAAAGCTGTGCACCAGATTTGCACTGTTTTGACATTTCACACCAAGCCTCTAACAACTGTTGATGGCAGACATGTGGTAATAAACAATAGAAGAAGAAGCCCCTCCCTGCTTGTCTAGTGTGAACACTGGACTTAGAACCTTAAGTTTATGGACAGAATGACTGCAGGATTAAAAAGTTTCCTGTCAAATTTATTTTTTGTTCTTTGCCCCATTGCCCCACCCCCATTCACTCTCCTGTGTTCTAGGCTGGCTCCGCCCACGTGCGTATCCGGCGGGACGCCAACGAGCAGCTGGTTCTGGCTCACGTCACAAACCGCCTGCTGCCGCTCGTCTCCACCTTGACGGTTCAGATCTTCAAAGACGACTGGACACGCCCCCTCCTCACCAGCGCCCTAACCTCCTCTTCCGTAGCACACCCCCAGGCTGAAAGCTACGCTGCCTCCTCACTGATGCCTCCTGTCCTCTCAGGGGGAGAACTGGACCCGCTGACATCCACCCCCACCAAACTGAGCAGCCCCCCACCAGAATTCTCCTTTAACACGCCGGGGAGGAACGTCCCTCCAGTGTTGTTTGCCGCGGCTGGCCCCCCACAGGCCCTACGGAAACATGGGACTCGCCTACGGGGCAGTACCTTACTCCGGCATGGCGAGCCAGGGCCTTATGCGACCCGGGGCGGGGCTGGGCTTGGGTGTTCCTGGAATGGGGGCGGGGTTTGGGTTGACTCACAGCTACGGGACGGACTTTAGTAGCTCAAGGGCCCCCCTCCGGTTTGGAACCAACAATCCTTTGGGGCTTCAGACACAGTACAGACAGTACCAGCCCTGACCTCCTGACCCCCTGCCATGTGGACCTTCCCCTCACATGACAACTGTCAGTGCAGCTTATAAACTTTGAGTATGGGAGTTGTAGTTTACAGGCAGCAGAACCTGTGATGGGTTCTATCTGAGTATCTTTACCTCCAAACCGGAAGTGTTAGAACCTGAGATGACCGTCTAGATTGAAGACGAGAGCGGATGCTGGGCACGAAGGTGTCCGGTTCCCTGAAGCTTCTGAATGAGACCCAGACTCTCCGGACCTCGCTTCAGCTTCTGACCCACCTTCAGTCTGAGGACCAAACACTGTTCTGCTACAAGAAGAGAACAAAGTCCCAAACCAGTTCCGATTGAGTACGTGTTAAGAATTTATCCCGGAATGATTCAATCTTGGAGCCTGTGAGTGTTTATGAAGTCACATCCTAAACTTTTTCCAGAGAAAGTCTAACTTGAATGTTCCCGCTCAGATTGGACTTGACATGTTTTTCATATTAAAGCTATGTCAGTGAGGTTGCTCCTCCCATCTTTAAGACTTCAATCCGAAGCTTTTGTTCATTCATTTGAACACTGAAATAAACCCAAACTTGATACCAAACGTTGCCAAAGCTGGTCTACGTGTGAACTATGGTTATTGAGTTAAGGGGGTGGCCAGATCAGTATCTAAGTCTGTTTTTTTTTTTTTTTTGTTTAGCTTGTTTTCAGTTCTGGTTTCTGTACATTTAAGGTAGTTTGCTTGTCAAAGTTCAGTTAGATGTTTTTTGTTGTGTCTTCATTTTCCATAAATCTTGTTTTTTCCTACTGTCTCCTGGTTGGACAAACGTGAACGTCAAACTCAATGCGATTGTGTTGTTTGCACTAATAATGATGCTGTTTACTGTCGCACACATCTGTGTCTCATCAGTTTCCGCATTATGTTAAAAGGTTTGATCCCTGAGGATGCTCATTTCAGGGGATTTCCACTCCAATCATAATCTAGTTTTGCTAAATTCTGAATTTCAGCAGCTCCAAGTCTGTGATCTTTGCTGGTGATGGTTCATTGATTTGCTCTGTCTGCATTTGTGGGTTTTATGTTTTTGATTAAATTGAGTCCCACTGACCCTGTTTGTTTTATTTTGAAATGAATACATTTTTAATCCTCTTACTTAATTTTGTAGTCACTGCGTTGCTGGAGCCTATCCTAACTACTGTTGGACTCCTATGGAAAATCTGGTTACTAAAACAATGTCAGGTTTTTTTTTTGTTTTTTTTTTAGCAACAGCAGCATTTGTGATTTAACCCTCCCAAAAATGTAACCCTTTAATACCAGAGATTTCATCAGCAACATAAAGTAAAACACAATCTTTAAACTAATGTCAATCTTCGACCGTTTATGCAGTTAGCACGAATACTACACTGTGGTGTCTGCGCTGTTTTCATTAACATTTTTGTGTGCAATAGAATCTGCTGGAATTACAATATTTGCAGGTCAACACTGGAGCTAAAGCTTGGATGTTAAAGGGTAAGAAACAGAAACTTTTTAAAGTTTTATTTTTACCAATAATGTACTTAAGTGAAGTGAATTAAGGATTAGAATCGCCTTAATTGGAGAAAACCGTGAACGATATATTTGTTTTATATAATGGAGAGCCAGTGTTTAGTTCCTGTTTGGAATCTGAGAGGGGAGGGATCATTCAGTCCAGTTCTCATATACAGTCAATGGTCGGAGCACACAGATGTCCGTCTTATTGAACTCAGGGTTGCTCTTCATCTGAACTGAGGGAGTGATGGACAAAATGGATAAATGTTGTAGAGATCTATGGACTGAGCTAAAGGAAACGCTCTCTATTCATTTGAAGCCGCTTTTAAGCTGCAATCGGCATTAATGTTCAACTCCAAAAATCAAAGCGAATGCTGAGGGGACGGCACAGATGGTCGGGTGCAGCATGGATGACTGTGGAGCACATGACCCTCATCTGGTGCTGGGAAATGTAAAGGATCTCAGAATGGATCCTGCTGTCCGTGAGGAAACGGGTAAACCGGAAAAGAAGCTGGGAAGAACTCTTCAAACTACCAACCTCACTGATGTTTGTACATTGTTGGTTTTGGTCTTTGTTTAAGGATCATGGAGTCTGCAGCTGCGTGACTTTTAAAGCTGGTTTTTAGCCTGAAAACCCAACTGTGGCTGTTCGTAACAGCTCCGTGCACGCTGGCAGAGAAGTTATAAACCTAAGTGCCTCGTCTGAAGGATTTCATTTCCGCTTCAGAAGAGGATAATCTGTTCTCTGTTTGTTTTTGGCTTTCAGGGGGAGATTTTCAACAGTCAAAGATGCTCTTTGCCCCCCCCTGAAGCTTAGGACGTGTTTTGGAGCCTTTCACTTCCTTGTTATAAAACAAACGGTTAAGAGCTGGTAATCTGCTGCTGAAAATACCCCAGAAACAACACAGAGTTGTGCAGCATTTCTTTTCTGGATCGTTCTGGCTCGCATCACGCCCAAAGTTATTATTGAAAACCTGCTGATCAGTCCAGAAGTTTTTCACTTTCCTTTCAAATCTAAACTTATTATTTATTTATTTTACAGAAACTCGTTTGCATCACTTCATTATAGATCCACTTTAATTAAAATAGTGTTTTTAACGTGTTCTCGTGGCGTTTTTTTTTCATGATGAAGAGCATATATAAAACACACCTTTAAGCGACCACATCCAATGAAATTCTTGTGTAAATGCAGGTATGTATGTTTCAGGGTTCTGTGTTCATGAGTGGCTATCAACATTTTCAAACTGTTTTTGGGCTCTGCATACATAACGTGAATGCAATAAGTTTAACCAATGACTAGAGACATGCCAACCTAAAAATTGAGGTAAGTGTCCGGCTGGAATTAAACCGCACAAAATCTTACGTTTATCGTGAAAAAACCTGAAGCAAGATTTCTGCCACTTTGACATGTCACACCAAACCTCTTCTAACTATAAGTGACAGATATGCGCTGGTGTCTGGAAGCAACAGTCCAGTGCCAGCACCGTATGTTAAACGCATATTTAAGAAGGAGTGCGGAACACTCTTGAACGTGTCGCATGCCTGGAGTGAACCTAGTAGGAGAGCATGTAAAGAGAGAGCGCTCAACATCAGAGACGGGAAAGGGGGACGGGGTTGCGCCGTGTTGACAGACCTGCCCACAACTTGGAGGCAAGTTTTGAATGAACTCCCGCCGCTCCTGAATATATTTTTGTTTTTTTTATATTATTATTCTGATTAAGAACAGCATAGTTATGATTAAAAGAGCACTGGAAACATTTTGAAAATAGATCAGAAGATGATCAGATTGAGACTTTAACATCATCTGAACAGTCGTTGGAAGTCTGTCTTTTAAATTCTATAAACCAGTTATTTTTTTCTTACGGTTTAAATTTTAAGGAAAATTCATGATTTTTAAGGTTTTCCTTTAGAAGTATTCATCCAATCCCTCCTGACCATTTGTCCTCCATCTCTGACATGGTCATACAGAAAACTAAACTGTGCGTTTACACGTGACTTTCCATCCTTTCTGAAGAACCGTGTGACGGGTTCTGGCAGTGTTCTGATGCATGAGGCGACGTATAAAAGGAAAGCCTCCCTGCCCGGGACTGTGAGCGGCTGTGGTCGGCAGCATCTGCGTTGTCAGGATTTGGTGAAGTCAGAGGTCGCAGCGTGTGGCCTTGGCTGCTGCTAACTGGAGCAGAAAATGCAGTGGAAGGGGGGGGGCGTGTGCGACGTCACCGCGCTCGCAGAGGTTATCATATCATTTCTAACATGCGTGTATCAGATGGCATCACCCTCCCCAGGAACCAGCAGTGTTAAACTGTGAAATCACTGTTAATCTCCTGAGTGGGTTGTGTAACCCTGGCAGCGAACGCTGTGTTCAGACAGACCAGATCACTGCATCTGTTTACCACAACCTGCAGATTAAATCAGACCTCACACTTCAAATAGAGACTAATCCCACACACACAAACACTCGCAAGTACACAAACACGCAGGAGTCGAGATGCTGAGCTGACCCTCCAACATCTCAAACGCTGCAGCTTTTCAAGTCCAGCTTTTTGTTCATCTGTGGTTCGTCTCTTTAGGCTTCATCGACTGCAGTTGGATCTAAAATTGATGCAACTTGAGATCATTAATGGATCTCCATACAGTTCTTCCTGTATAGATGGTCTTTGCTTTTTGTGGGACCCTGTCACTCTAGTTTTCAATTTTAACCACCCGCTCCGATGAAAATTGTGTTTTTTTAACATAAACTTGTGGCATTTTCTGATGATGATGGGCATATTAAGATTAAAATCGTATTTCTAAGAATTTCTATTTTCAAATTGCTGTCATTCGGGAACAGACAAAAATACAGTTTGGAAAAAGTCGTAAATGTGACGTTGAAAATCTGCTTGGCGAGCCACAAGCTCCATTCTGATGCGTCCACCTGCAAACAAATAGATCCATGTACATTTCTGTTGTCAGAGTGGGTCTTTAAAAATAAAAACAATTAAATTCAACACAATTCACACCTTTCATTTTGTCTCGATTTATTTACGGAACATTTTGCCAACCACAAGTTTGTTAATTTTTTTAACCAGCAGTTTTTCAGAGCCACATTGAGATAACATCTGGTGGGAAAGGGTTCCAGCCAGTAAAAGAGAATATTTCATCTATGTCACAGACTGAACTCCTCTGAAGGCCTTTTGTTTAAGTTACATAAAAATACAATGTTGTGTGTTTGGGTTTTTTTGCAATAATGAGAGCTGACGCAGCAAAACAAATCCATGCAACTTTTTAGGGTTGAATTTCACCAAATTCAAATTTTTCGATCCCACTCAGATTATCTTTTAGAACCAGGGGTCCCCAGTGGTCTTTTAATTATGATTATCTTGTCTTTGACAAAAATCTCAAAATCTTTGTCATTTTCTAGGACAAAGTTTCTGCAGATTGACAGACGTTCCTTAGAAATTCACCCTTGAGTTTTGGACATCGTTGGGGCCACACCCACCTTCCAATCACCAATAACTGAGAGTTCTCTGTTTAAACAGTCTCCTGCTAGTTTACAGCCTCTTGTGTATTTTCCTTGCCACAAATACAATCTTTTACCAACATTTTTTTTGTCTTCTCTTAATTTACAACAATTTTAATATAGAAATATTCAGAAATGCAGTTTTCAGCATA
The DNA here is from genome assembly GCA_003999625.1 of Oryzias javanicus. Lineage (NCBI taxonomy): Eukaryota > Metazoa > Chordata > Actinopteri > Beloniformes > Adrianichthyidae > Oryzias > Oryzias javanicus. The sequence continues at coordinate 7,898,868 of CM012451.1, read as the reverse complement.
CATTTCTTGATATGTGTATTCCACTATCAGAAAAAAGTACCACTAACATGTTAAAAACACAAAGACACCTTTATTTTTCATTGGAATGGGTGTTTAAATGTTGTTACCACACCACAAGGGAGGGCTGACGTAACAGAGAGTATGGTTACAGGTCACGCTTAGTAAGTAGGGTCAAGAAATGATCCAAACATAATACGTGCAGCCAAGATACACACCTTTCCATTGGCCAAAAAATAATAGGCTTTCATGTCAAAAACTTTATAGCAAAAATATTGGTAAATACTATCACACATCATTTTTTTTTAATTCCATTATTCACGATTTTTAAAAACACAATTTTTAATGTTCATTTTTTTTTACTTTATTAGTGCTTAAAATGCCTGTAAAGTACACAGGAACATCCTTTTTCTGAGATTTAAAAGCTGTCAGTTTATGGGTTGACCTCTGTTAACCCCCACCAATAATAAAAAAAATCCCCAAATATATTGGGTTCACGAATATGAAAAACAACCCACATTACTAAGCTCCCACTGCCGTGTTCTGGTATGTTTTTAAAAGGATGCTGCTGAACAGAGACGTTTTCTCTCTTATTGGATCTTCCTCTGTGCTCCAAATTCCTCAATTTAATTTGCACATAATGAGGTTAAATAGTCAGAGAGAGCTTAACACCAACATCAAATCAAATTATAACCATTTCCCACCCCCCTCCCTCCCTCCCTCTTCATCTTGTGTTTGTCGTCGTGTTAAAACTTCTTAAGGATCAAGTTATTAGTTATTTTGTCTGGAAAGAGGTCAGCTGAGGCTGGAGCACAAAAGGAGGTCTAATTGGTGTAAACAGGGTGCTGCTGGGGAACACAGGACCCTGTCAGAGTCCTTTACATGCAGTCGGACAAACTCAAAACAAGCTGTCGGGACAGAACTTTTTAATGAGATGAAAATGACTTCATTATTTTTTATGCTCTGATTTATTCTTAGGGAAAATTCCACTTGAATTAGTGCAGCTTACTATCAGAAATTGGCTTAAATCAACTTTTTTTGGAGCCCCCCCCCTCACCTCCAGCGGCACCTGTGTTGATGATTTATTTTCTCAGCTGGAATCTGTCACCGTCTCCTGCCTTTGACCCCATCACCCAGATTTCTGCTGCTGCAATCAGGAGCGTGGCTGTGTGAAAGATGGTGCTGACAGTGAGGCGGGTGGTGGTGCGACCACAGCACTGTGTGTGAAGCACCTTCAAACTGGTGCGGCCTCACACCTCTGCTGGGAGGTGGAGGACTTCATCTAAAGCTGTTGCGTTGCTGTTAATCATCTGTTTATCAAAGGTCCAGCTTTCTCCCTGCGACCCCTTGTCCTTGCATGCAGCAGCGCTCACACTCAGGGGTCAGAGGTCCCTGGCCCTGTTTGGCACCGCAGTAACGCTGCAGCAGCAGCAGGGCGGCGCCGCTGAGCAGAGCGGAGACTCCGGCGTTTGATGCTGATGCTGTTTGACGTGTCGCTGCCTCCTCGCTCAGCCCCAGTCAAACACAGAGTGCTTCACTCCCATTAACAATGCATGGTGCATCAGCGTGTGTGTATCTTTGCGTTTTGTGTAGCATTTTTGTTGAGAGAGGAACGGATCCTCCTGTCGTGAGTCCACATGTGGTGGGACAGTCAGTGTGCTTGTGTGCAAAGATGAACCTTTTCCAGGCTGTAACACAAACAGATGTTTCTGCTGAAGATGCAAACCTGGCCTCTCTCTGCAGAAGCACAGACACCAGAAAAGGAATTATTCTGGTCTAACGGAATCACACATTTGAGTTTAGTGATTATTTCCTTTTCCCGATAAAGATTGTTGGTCTTGAAATGATCTTTGACAAGATTAACTTTGAGTTAGAAGATATTAGATAATTGAAAGAAAGAAACACATTTAAAGTGCTACTCCGATCACCTTTAGATCTATGGTGATAGTGTTCCCAGTGTTATAAGATAAAATTTACACCGGAAAAACAAACACAACTTGTTGTCTGCACCTGAGACAAATATTTGAATGAAGAAATACAAGCAATTTCAATCCCAATTTTCCCTCTAGATGTCATCAGATAAATCTCCACAAAAACATGTTGAAACTCCCAAAACACCCATTTTCATGGGAGTTGATCTTTAAAAGGGACTTCAGAGCAGCTGTGGCTCCAGACGACCTTCAGACACAAATACAAACTCTGGATGATGATTCTGGATAAATATATTCAAGTTCATTCTTTTCATTTTATGGACTGAAAGTCACATAAAGATACAGAAAAAACAGCATGAATCTTTGTAAACCAAACCACAGGGATGTAAGTTGGCTCTAAGATGATAGCATTGAATGGGGTGAGTGACCTCGCCCCACTGATGTTCTTAACAGGAAGTAGCTGCTGGCTCCAAGTAGTTAAAATTAATAGACTTCTGTTAAGAAATAAACTCAGCCATTCTATTTATCAGAATAACTATTCTGATACAGTTTTGAAAACATGTTATTGCTAATTCTTTTTTTTATATATATATTTTTTGTACAAATTATTCAATTTATTAATTGACCAATCAGAAGCATCAACAAAAGTATGTGGTCTCACATCAAACGGTCAAAACGTTTGATTGACAGATTCCTCCAAGTCCATTATTAGTAGAAGGGGTGTGGCCTTCTAACAAGCTCACTCCTGACTGGCGATTGTAGTCTCCGTGGAAACGTTGACCAAGACTGAGTTGGACCAATCACTGCATCTTGACATTGTCTGGCTCATACGTGGCGTTTCCCGCATTACAGAAAAATGACCAGTGAATTGACTCAAATTGGTTGGAGCAAGACGTAAAACATTTTCTATGTCCAGTCCAGTTCTTATATATAGTCAATGGATCTGCATCTGTGTTTAATATGTTTTTGTTTCAGATTTTTGAAGTTCCTAATTGGAATAACAGTGGATTTTTATTGATGAGAATATTATATCTTAAAATGCCATAAAAACATCTCCACAGTTTGGAAGCAGCAATGCAGGAGGACCGATCACCCATGGTGAGTTTTGTTTGTGAGTGTTGCAGGCATAATACTTTGCAGATGTGTTTGGAATGGCCTTCAAAGGTGAAGGATGAATCTAGTTTTACCCTGAAATTGGTGAAAACAGGAGAGTAGAATGCTGTTCCCTGAAGAGATTATTCTGATTATGGAGGATTATGCAGTATGGATTATGCATTCATGTCTTCATCCTCTCCAGGTGGATTCAGAGGGCCAAGATGGAAAACAATTGCGATAACACAAAAGAGGGGTTGGAGTCCATGTTTTAGAAACGGTTGATCAACATTACATTAATGTTGCCAGATCCTCCGATCACACTCCTGTGGAAGAGTATGTAGGTGACGAAAAGGATGAGGCCGATGACGGAGCCTTGGGGAACACCACAGGTGACTGAGAGATGGATCTCGCTTTACCAGAGAAGTCTTGTCAGTGAGATATGAGTGGAACCAAGAGAGAACCGCATCTGTGAATCGACTGGTAAGATGGAAACACTTCAGGGAAATTTTGTGACTGATGATTTTGAACCAGGCAGAGATGAGGACCCAGATGTAGACCATTAGCGGGGGCAGAATTACAGGGGGTCAATGAGGGGAAGCTGCCTCCCCAGCAAAAAGCTTTGCCCCGCACTTGCTCCCAATTTTTGAGTCAACATTTGTATAATAATGGACAAAGATTAAGAAGTCATCAATACAATCTTCTTTAGCCCTCCACTCTGGTGTTTTGCCCCCCTTCCTGTCTAAAGCTCCGTTCCCACCCCCTATACCAAATGTTCTAGCTCCGCCCCAATCATCAGTGACTTCAACAAGGACAGCGTTTGTGTTGTGTGGTGAGCAGAAACCAGCCCCAAATGTTTCAGAGACTCTTTGAATTTAGGTGGTCATAAAGATGTGCAGCAATGACCTTTTCAAGAACATTGGATAAGAAAGGTCAGGAATGGGCCTGCAGTGGTTGGTTTTTGGAATCCAATGTCAGCAGACTGAATCACAAATCAAACAGTTTATCACACAATATGATGATATCATGATGATGATGATAGTTAAGTAGATGTATGTGATCTGGATGGCCAAAGTTGTGTAGTGTTTTGTTTAAGGGGCATTAATAATAAGACCTGGTCTTCATGCTGCGTTTCACTCATGTGTTACATTGTTTCTGTTTCTTTTATGGTGTGTGGATGACCCTTTGTTTGTGTGAATCATGGCTCACGAGAGAAAGAAATAAATGAAAATGGTTCATGAAACAGTTCTGATGATAGACGGGTTCAGCTGAAGGAAGGCTGATGGGAAGTAAACTTTATCACAGATCAGGTGGTGGTTAACTCAAACTTTAGTCTCTAGGGCTAACTTTCTGCTTTAGCTTTGAAAATATTCAAAGAGAAGTTATGCTTCACACATGCTATAGTTTTAAACTGTTTATTTAGCTCTACAAAACAACACATTGTGACTTGATGAGCTATGTGCAATTATCTTCCCTCCTACAAAAATGTTTCTGTCTGTCTGAATTCTAGTGGATTGTTTTATATCTATTTATTTCAAACTGATAAGATACAAAGTATAAACATCATAAACTGATATATAACAAACAGTGATAACATGCAAAGTTGAAAAGGGCTTTGGAGGAAGTTTGAGAGCTTATTGAGTCCAAGTCTCTTTTTTTTCAATTAAAAAAAAAACAACAAATCAATAAATCAAGTTTATGTACATGCAATATAAAAAGTTTAGAATACTCCATTAGGTTTTAAATAATGATACTTTTTTGAAGTATTTATTCAGTTTATTAAGTTATTTTGTTAGGATCAAAGAAACAGAAGTGTGGAAGCAAATACTAGTAATGGAACAGCAGAAAATGGGCGGAGCTACAAAGGTAGATGGGTAGGAAGGTAAGTGTGGAGCAGAAGTTTTTAATCTGTTTTTAATTATTTCTTTGTGTCAGCCACAGTTTTAATCACTATAACACACATTATCCCTGTGATTATTGGTCTTCATGAACATTTTTTTATTATGAATAAAAAGAAAACACATTTGTCTTTTTAAAAAAAAGGGAATTGTGAAACAAATACAGTTTTAAGAGAGGTCCCTTTGAGACATCCTTAGATGAATCCATCACCTGAGCGACGGGGTTAATTGTCCAGGAGAACAGAAACCGTTTGATTCTCCTAAACATGATATTCTGAGTTTACGTTCTGCTCCGGCTGCAGTGCACCCGCCTAACCTACAGGAGAACCATCAGCAGATGAATGATGGTGGATTGATGGACAGATGGGGTGATTGGTTGGTTTAACAGGAACACAAAAAGGCCAGGAGGGTCAGCTGTGTTTCCATACAACAGCAAACTGCCAGAGGGTTGAGTGGGGGTGCGGGGCGGGGTGGGGGTGGGGTGCAATGAGAATGGAGAGGGAGCGAGTAAACAAGGCCCTCGTACAAAAAGATGCAAACATGTGACCTGAATATTGCTGGTTTGAAGGTCAGGCTACAAGTTTTTTAAAGCCAAGAAGGAAAATGTTGTGACATTTGAAGCAGTTTGTCTCATAGAATTAAATTCCTCTCATTTAACAGATTTTTTTTGTTTCATCAGTTGTGAGCAGCAATAATATCTAAAGCTGTAAGCAGTTTTTCTAGCCAGAGCTGCTGCCTGCAGTCTTTTATGTTAGCGTTTAAGGCTTCTATTTGTCATTATTCAATTGAGCCTTTTGTCAGGCCTATGTTTTGAATTAAATTATGTTTTACATTTTTCATTATTTTTTAATGCTTCTTTACAATATTTTACTTGTATTTGTTTACTTGAAAATGCAGCATAATTTTTTATTATTTCTTTTTCATTTCTTCTTAAGTTTATATTTTTAAATTATTTATTAAACTAATTTTTAATTATTTTAGCTTTCTTTTCCTTTATTTGAATATTAATTTTCCAATATTTACATTAAAATGAAACTAATTAAATATATTTAGGTTCAATTTTTTTTATTTAAAAAATAAACAAAAAATAAGATATTTTGTCTTTTTAAATATTTTACAATCCATTTTTGTCAATATTGTTTAATTTTTATGAATTTTCCATAATATATTCTTTTACTTTTATATTTCTCATGAGTTTAAATAAAAAAAAAAAGAAATGTACTTGTCATAATAATAATAATAATAATAATAATAATAATAATAATAATAATAATAATAATAATAATAATAATAATAATAATAATAATATATTATTACTATAATTATTATTATTATCTTACATTAAGCCTGATTCATATTTTACATATTTATTGGCTTCTTTTGGCCTTTAAAAAAACTTTTTTTTGTTGTTGTTGTTTCAGCTAAATAAACTTTTAGTATTTTTCTTTCAGGCTTTTTGTATAGAATGAAATACTTATATACTGTTTATATTTCCTGCTATCATAAAATATATATTTTTTAAGTTTAAACTGGTATTTCTTAGATTATTGCTTTCCTGTTAATTTAACTTTGGTCAGTTTGTCTTCCGGCTGTGGCATGCCAGAGGGGGGCGCTCGTGAGCAGACAAGCACGTGTTACTGCCGCCTTTGAACACAACAGACGCTGCTGCGACATGAAGGAAAATTAGCTTGTGTGTTTATTTACACACACACAGGAGATCTTTTGGGTGGAGGATGGAAACTCATGATAAAATAGAAATAAAATCAGTATTTAAAAAATATTTTAATTACACACAATTATTACACTATAAAAAAGGATTGAAAAAAGAAAATAATTTTAGAAAAGATAATAATAAATCCAGAATTTAAAACAAAAATGGAACCTTAAGGAAATAACTGTTCTCTCTTTCTTCCTCTTATCTTATTAACCCATCCATATATATATATATATATATAAGTACTTTTCAAATCACTAATATACTAACGTAAATGAACATTTCTAATTAATTAAAGGATCAAGTGTTAAAAAATAACTAAAACTTCACTGATGATTGAAATATATTTATCTAACTGTCAGAAGTAAACAAAGGTTAGTTTTATTACCTTTACCTTTTTTCTAAAGCAAGTGTGTGTCAGAAGAAATATGTTAATGTTGATGCTGTTATTTAAACAGTAAAAATAAACGATATCTCGATAGTTTTAGGACTTTGCCTCAATTTCATTTAACCAGGTCACTCTATCAAAAATAAGGTTTTTAAACAACCTAACTTAAGGTTAGTAAACATTCAGGACATACATTTACTCTTTTATTATTATTTTTTATTTGTTATGACATTATATGTAGAATATTACACTGTCTCAAATTTAAATGCTATCATTCCCTGCAGTTCTGAGCATCATTTTTTGCATCTTTATCACAGCTCAGTAATATTGTTATTCATATAGCTGCCATGCCTCACTACAGTTTGAAGGGGTTTGCAACCTTCAACACTTAAAGAGCCATTCAGGTTCATTTCAGACTGTCTATAACCCAGTAGGAGCCACAAAGTATTAGTTCACCCTTTTGAGAAATGACACACATTTGCATCTAATCTAGGTCATTGTTACTATTATAATAAGTACAAATTAAATATTGTTTTGTTGGAGTCTCTCAGTGTTGTTGTGTTCTTATAGATGCTGTTTTTCCTCCATCTTTGGTAAAATCTGAGATGATAATGAAAATATCTGATGCATGACTTAAAGAGCTGAAATTTTAAGAAAGTGTAAATGTAACCTTTAAAGCAGTAAAACTTGTATTTTTGCTGCCCCACGTTGTGAAAATTAATCTAATTTTCTTTGTTCTGGTCAGTTTAAGAAGAAGCAGTCTTAAAAATAAGTTTCTTAACTGTCAAGGTTTATGATTCATCAGCGTATGAGTGTCGCAGCATCAGCTTGGAGGTGGTTGGAAGTCCTGCTTCCTGATGTTGTGCGTCTCGCTCTGCTTTGATCATGAGGAGAAACAAAAATTGAGGATCCTTCCTGCTCGCAGGCCGCCACACTGATCGCCACCCTTCACTGAACCCCCTCGGCATCCCAGTGCGCTTGATGCTGATGCGGAGCGACAGGCGGGTCTCCAGGTCACTCTTTGGGACCTCTCATAGCTGCTTTTGGTCCTGGATGTCCGCCAAACTGTCTCCTTACAGGGCAGGGGGCAGCAGCCAGGGCGCCCCCTCTGCCCGACACCAACAACAAAAGCAGGCACGCATGTACACACAATGACAAAACAGGCGCTCCCTCCCGCATTTCTGCATTATTGATGTATTTTGTCAGAATCTGACTTAAGTGTAAATAGATTTATTGGTAAATAAAGAAAACATCTTCATTTATCAGGCGAGAAACACTTGGACAAGAGTAGAACTTGAACACCAATTAAAGCAATCTTCTCCACTGTGAAGAGCTGAATTTAAAGTCCCACTACGATCATCTTTTAAATTTATTGTAAAAGTGTTACTAGTGGTCTTTTTGATCACATTTATTGAGTATCTGGTGATACACGTATCACGATGCATGTGTACATATCCTGATATTTTGCAGGACAATACCATGGATAATTCACAATTTTTTAAAGATTCTGACCTAAGCAAAACTTTATCTAAATATTAATACAGATTTTACTAGAATAAAATGGCAAAATATGTTTTATTGAATGATCAGAACTGGATTACATAACTATGCAAAACTGTAAAATGAAGTAACTAAGTAGGGGTGGAGTTATATAAGTTCACCTCTTTCCACTCCTTTTCAAGTATCACTTTAGTAGATAATTAATATATTTAATGAATCAAGTGTGACAAGTGTCTTTGTTTTTGTTTGTGTGTTTTCTATTGCTAATTAATGCATTTAATTATATTTATTTGTTTTTTCCTGTATTTTTCACAATTTATGCTTGAAATAAACTAATCAATCAATCAATCAATCAAATGGTTTTTTGAACATCAATCAATCACATTGGCGCAAAAGCTCTGAAATTTGGGTTTTTATACAGCACCAGTTCCAATTAGCCCCAGATTTTCAGTTTGGTACTCATCCTTAATTAAAACTAAGTGGTATATGTTACAACAACAACCATGAGGATCATGAGATCACATCTAACACAAGGTGGTTCTTTTGAGCTCTTGTTGTTTTATGCGCTGTAGAGCTGCCGAACGAGGCTCTGTGCTGCCAACTATCAGGCGAGAGTTTAGATGATGCTCAGTTGCTTGTTTGCTTATAAATAATTAATTGAATATAATCTTGGCAGCATTTTAAGTCAAAAAAGTATTGCCAAATGAAATATCACGATAATTCACCAAATCGATGTTTTCTCACGCCCCTTAATATTTATTCCGTTTTTAAATTACATTTTTTTTAAGTATTATTTTCTGTGACATTGCTTCTACATAGTGGCAGTGGTTCATTCGAAATTTACCTTTGAGTTCTTGGAAGGACTGTGGGAGGGGAGAAACCGCCCCTCTTCCCTTCCCCCATCAGTGAATACTCAGAGTCTCACAAATTTGCTCTTTTTCCAACATTTTTTCATCTGCTCCTGATTCAAAATGATTTAAATATAGAAACACAGGACTAGAAATGTGTTTCTTCCATTTTGAGAAAAATGACTCAAAAACATGTTAACACCAATATAATCAGAGTGGGTCTTCTGGATGTTTGCAAAAACACTAAACCTTACCTTTGTTTTTGCTTGTTTGCGGAAATTTGATCCAGAAACAAATAATTTCTATGAAAGCAGCAATCTGATCTATGCAGGATAATGGATGAATCTTCACTGTCAGTTCAGTGAAAACTAGCAAAAACCTTTACAGGCTTAAAGCACAAAATTATATCCATACTTTAACTGTTTCTCTTGACTTTCAGTAGAACCTAAGGGTTAAAAATATCAAAACCTTAGCCTTCGACCAGTGGAATATTAAGACACTGGGATAGTTTAGTTTTGCATAAAGTATGTCGTAGTGTGAGGAAACTTCTCTCTGGTCTTCGGCAGAAACTCCAATGATCTGCTGGAAGAAAGATTCAAAGTGACATAATGATGTGTCTGAATCCTTCTCACACTCAGGTTTTTGAGTGGAAGGAGGCGGAGAGCTGAGGGGCAGAAGGTTGTCAAAACAAACGGTCATTAAGACATCCAGGGACCAGAACACACAAACAGGCTGCATGTGCGCCGGTGTGTGACGGGGTGGGACTTTCTCCTCAGACTGCCGTTTGCCTTCAGCTGCCTGCAGTGGAGAACCAGCAGAGTCCAGCTCAGCCTGACCTGGATGAGCAGCGGATCCTGCTCTGATTGGCTGTTCTGAAGCGTTCTGGAGACCCAGGACGTTCCAGGCTCCCCGCAGAAGATAAAGGAGCTGAAGGTAAGACCCACAGACACGTGAATGCTGATTGGCTGAATGATGGATTGAGCAATCTGACAAATACAGATGTTTTTTAAAAACTTCCAAACAAGAAAAAGTAAAAATGCTTGTTTGAAGAAAACTCATAACTGATTATTTGATTGTTGTCTGCTTGTGTATGTCCATTCCTGATCAATGTTAGAGGCTGGTCAATGTGTTTGTGTGTGTCTTTTCCTAAATTACATCGTTGTTTTTGCTACTTCCTGTTTTATTTTGGTAGTTCCTACTTCTGTACACAGGACTTCCTGGTTTTATGAAGTGCCGGTTCTTATTGGCAAATATTTGTGTGGTTTATGTACCATCAGATTTTTTTTTCTTTTTGTTGCCTAAACTTCATATTTTATATTTATTTTTTCATTTCTAGAACAAGTTTAAAGTATCACCACATAACTGCTGAATATTGACTGATAAAATTAAACTAATTAATTATATACAATAATTAATTACTTTTTTTTTTGTTTGTTTTTTTGTTTTTGTTTTTTTTTTAAACCAAACTTAAATGATTACTGACTCATTTCTGCTAACAATAAAATCCTTCTCACCTGACTCACATGAGCTGGACAAAAACACAGCGACGGCGTAAACTTTCCTCAGATTTTGACCACAGAAGCTGATCTTGTTCCTCTGAAGTGCTGGGGGATCATAAACCATGCTGTCACCTCTGATGGGATTACTATAATTTCTCAAAGTACACGTGACCATACGACCCATAAGAGTTACTCTGTGATGTTCCATAAACACATAAAGATGAAGGCAAAATGTGAGATTCAGTTACTCATTTTTATATTCTACAGCAGGGATGTCAAACTCAATCGCACAGGGGACTAAAATACAAAACAAACCTTGGGTCGCGTGCGGAACAGGATAAACATTTATTGAACACACTAAAACTACATTTTTAAAATATATTATTCCAGAATAAATCATCCTAAAACTTAAATAACTCTCAAAATTTTACTCTCAATAAAAATATTTTTTGTCAAAATTATACAAGTTAGATATAGGTGCAAGATAACATTGGGCCATTAATAACAATAAAATACAAGGATCTGGAGGGCTGGATAGAATTTGGCCCGATCCAGCCCCCAGGCCTCGACTTTGACACGTGATCTATAGGCTAATAGAATAAAAACATAATAAAAACAATTTCAAAATAGTGCAATAGTGACCAAAAAATGTTTGAGTTTTGAATCATTTATTGATCAGAAATCATTTTTTTAATGAAGCAGTAGAGGTTCAACTGAGATGTATGAAGTAGAATCTCAGGCTTTTCACTTCAAAAAACAATATTGAACTGCATAAAAACAAAAAGAAGCAACAAAGTCTGCTGAGGTTGGAGCTAAACTATAAGGAGAACAACAAACAAAATTTCCTGATGTGTCAACAGTTAAATGACTGAGGTGAGAGAGGAAGAACAGCCATAGAAATGACCTGGAACAGGAAATGAAAGAACACAGCAGAGATTTGAGGTTCATCAGATCCCATTTTCTAACTGTACTGCTCCGAGCCTGAGAACAGATTTGTGATTTTTTTTTAAGACCTGATGGTACAGAGGTCGATGGGAGATTTTTTTTCTTGGATTTTAATGCAAAACTTAAAGATCCACTTCAATGAAAATTGTGTTTTTGACATGTTGTTTTTTTCTGATGATGGAGGACATAAATGAAAAATATTTATCTTAAAATTGCATTGCAATTTATGGATAGCTCCAATATTGCTCACCATTGTTGTTTTACTGGTAATTTTAGGTTGGGGGTGTGAGGGACATGATGTTTTGAACAAAATCTCATAGCACAGATGAATTTATCATATTTCTTGTTTTTATTTTGATAGTATATTGGATCTCTGACCTGCTTTGACCTGGGTCTGTCCTGCTATTACTTGTGACATCTAGGTGCTGTTTTGTTGTAGTTGGAGCAACGTTGTTTTGTTTGGCGCTGCATCTGTGATGCTGTGCACCAATGACAAACTTTGCAGGCCCCCTAGAAATACGTCAAAAATTCTAAAGTGATTGCCAGTAAATAATTCTTAAATAAATGAAACATATTCTTGAAAAGATTATTCAATTTTGAGCTTACAAGGTTTACATATTCAAACACATTTCTTTAGAAACACATTAATAATCTATATATGTTTTGAACATTTTGATTTTAATCTGATACAGTTCACATGCACTCAAATGTATAAGTAAAATAATATTGAGATTGTTAATACTATGCAGTGTTAATGGATTCTTAAATGGAAGAGTTCCAACAATGGTTCTGCCTCTCCTAGAGAGTGTATCAGTTTGTCCACTAGGTGGCGACTGTGCTGTAGCATTACGCCTTATTCTAGAAGAAGAAAGTATGAGCAAAAAACTGTTTTAGACCACAAATAGTTACTTTAAAAATATTGCCTTGAAGGAGTTTGGAAAATTCATTTCTTTTGAGTTTATAAATATGTTCATTTAGTCAGCAATGTATGTTTAGGTCGTTAGCGTTAGCCGTCCTATAGGAGATTCCACTATAGATTAGCATCAAGCTAGCGGACTTTAGCATTATGCGTTACATTGATCACTACTTTTAAAGATTGAATATTGATCTATTATGCTTCGATCAATTCAGATCGATTAATCGATTTTTTAAAACCCAGCCTTACTACTCACTTTAAGATTCAGTTTTAGCAGTGAATAAATAAATGAATCTGAATATTCTGTGTTATCAATTTTTTTTTCTTTTGAGCTGAGAATTGTTAAATTTTTGGATTATTGGGTTAAGTTTAAAGGTGGATGGATATCTATATGAAGCCTCTAGTGCTGTCTGTGTGGCATGGTGTTTGGATATGACAGAGATTATTAAATGGTTCAAACCATAAAAGACCTCCTGGATGGTTTAAAACCCACTGATTCAACTCTTTAGACCCGTGCAGACACCTGAACAACCCCTCTGAGGTTTGAGCTGCAGATCTTGTTTACTGCTCCGATCCCCAGTTTGAAACCTCAGTTAAAGTCACTTTAAAAGTCCGTTTTTTTTCTTCTTTTTTTAACTCCATGTGTTTGAAAGTGAACAGACATCGCAGAATTATTATTATTATTTCTTTTTAATGACGGAAACCCTGATGAACTTTTTGAAGGGGATCAGGATTGTTCTATCAGCGTGATCTAATACTGTTTAACAGATTTAGGCCATTTTCTTAATAATTCCAGAAGCTCTTTTCCTGACACATCCTCTGGGTTTTCTCTTAAACTGTTTTCTCTTTCTGTGGAATTCCTCTATGGGATTAATAAACTTTTCCAAACCTGAATCGGAGGAAGTTCTTTTTAAAGCAGGATTTGTTCCGCTCCGTCGCTTCTGTTTGGATCAGACTGGAAGCAGAGCTCAGACGGGTCACTTCAGGTCGCCCTGTCAGTCGTTTACGTTCATCAGGAGGCGGTGCTTTTTTAGTCTGGCAGGTGGTGCTGCGCAACGGCAGATTTGATAGAAAAAAAAAGTCCAAAGAAAACACAAATTAAACTTTCATGAAGGTGGTGTTAAAATGATTTGAAATAATGATGAAGCGCTGCAGGGGGGAGCTGGATCTGGTGACAGTTCCTACTGGTGGCCATAAGGGGGCAGCACAGGCCCTGCTGGCTACTTGAAGTTGGTGAAGTGACTTCTCAGTGGAGGTGATGTGTTAGTGGTCTGCAGGGCCAGACTCAGACCTCTGAGGGGGAAACAGATTCAGTTTTTTCTTCAAAACAGGATTACAGCAGGTCCGCCATGTCACAACAGTGCTGTGACTCCAAACAGGAGCTGGAAGATTAACGGTTAGGATTGTGTACAATATCAAAGCTCATTTGGAGAGAATCAACTGTGCTACGTTCAGGGCCCCGCAGGAAAACAGAGTTTCAGCTGTAAGCTCAGGAAGCAGACTTTAAAACTGCAAAGCCTCAGTTGAACTTTTTATCTGCTCCTGAGTTTACATCTATGCAGCATTTCCTCATGAACCTCTCAATATTCAGGTATTCTTCACACCACAGGGGTCAAACTCCAGTCCTCCAGGGCCGATATCCTAAATGTTTTCCAACTAACCTGCCATTGAGGCTCCTTATTGGCTAAACACACCTGATCTAGGTTATCGGAGGAGTTAAGACAAGATTTCTGGAAAAAAAAGAAAAAAAACAGCTCGACACCTGGAGTCTGACACCTTGCCTTTAGAGCAAACCTCAAATTTTTATTTTTCTAGATTAAGAATATTAACAAAGTTGGAAATTCAATACAAAGTATTAAATCACAACGTAGAGAAAAAGAGCCTGAGATCCAAACCTTCTTTGCCTCTTGCTGTCCAGACATGAGTGGTGTTTTCAAGAACTGAAAGTGAATTTTTTAAACACTTGTTTAGCATACGGTGTTCACACGAGAATGTCACTACTTGATACTCGCATGTACTCAAATTTGGAAAAGGTTTGGTTCAAAAAATGGCTTTATCCTTTACAGCTCTATTTCGATATATGAAACTGGGAACAAACCGCAGTTATTCAATTCTACTTTCATGATCAATTTTCAGACGGTTGAGACTTTAGTGAATTAAAAGGGACACTACCAACACAAAACTACCAAATCCGAGTGGTCCTCCATTGCTCAAAGTTCAACTAGTTTAACTTTCAACATGCATCCAGTGGACGTGCGTTTTGTTTGTAGAGCTCAAAAACGGACTTGAAAACTTGCACAGCGGCGGGTGAACGTAAAGCACAAACACCCGCATTCACATAGACTTGTTTTTGGAAGCTGTTGCTCAAACGATTGATGGTGACCTGCTGCCTTTTTTTTCCCCAAACAGTCTTTTTCGAACTATAGTTAGGTACTAAAGATCTACTGGACTAAGTTTAGAGATAGTGGTTGACTCATAATAGAAGTTCTGCTGCTCGGTACTCTTTATTTTACTGGAGTAGGTTAACGATGAAGAGGCAGTTCTCTTCTTCAGCTACAACAGTCATCGGTCAGCTACAGTTTTATTCATTTTGAATATTTTTTGAAAATACGAACATTTTCACATCTATTTATTAAATTGAAAAACACATTTTTTTTGTTTGAAATGGTTTGTGTATACGACAATTCTCTCGTTTTTACTCTTAAATGAGGAATACATGAATTTACATGAATCTCCTCCGACTGCTTTATCCCTGCACCCTGCTTATATAATTATTATATATTTATGTATTTCTTTTGAAAATATTTTTCGTTGATTTCTCATGCTGGCAATTAATCTCTTGAATTTTGAATATATATGTGTATATTCTTAATTTGTTAAGAGACTGCTATATTCAAAGGATACCCATCTAAAACTTCAAAAACAAAACTGGGAAAAATCAGGAAAAATCCTCCAAAAGAAAGAAACTTAAACGACAAAATTAAAACAAGACAAAATAAACTCAAGAGAAATTGAAAAAACTAATGCTGACAGGAGAGTTTATTCTTTCGGATTGGTTATTCCTTCATCCATCATTTTTCTTTTACTCAAATATGAAATTCAACTTTTGTTTTCGGTGATTAATTAAAATTTATACATTAAAAAAACTGCAACTAAAGTTTATCGTCATTTAATTAGAAAACTTTGGAGTATTTAATCCAAGGCAGAAAATGTTTATTTAGAATACAAATGCAAGCTCGTCTATATTCTGATAAGCGGTTTGTCCTTTTTCTAGATTAAGTTTGAAAAAGTCTTTCTAAACCATATTTCTTTCGTTCCTCGCCGAGACGGCAGCCCTGCAGTTAGAACCATGTTTGACATAAAGGAAAATGCATGTGACGGCTTTTCCAGGCCGGGAATGATGTGATGGAGAAGAGAAACTTTTCTTTTGGCACAGAAGCATAAAGATATTCTCCTGCAGGACGCCATAATTACTGTGAACCTAACCACCATTTTGAATCAAGCAGGCGTTTAACTTTCACGCTCTTCTTTAGTCTTCTGTTCCCTTTAAGGAAGCGTCCTCCTGCTGCCTTGGTGAGGCCGTCTCTCTGTCCTTCATTCAGGCCCATTTTTGCAGCGTGAAGTGTGAAAGCGGCAGGTCGACATTGATCCAATGATGGATGGAAACGAGAACCATGAAGATCACAGATCTGTTTTTAGCTTTGGAATTAATTACTAAAAGGGATTTTTTTTTTAAATTTATAATTTAACTCCTTTCAAGTTAAACTTCTTTCCGTTTTTTTTTTTTTGTTTGTTTTTTTTTGTTTTTGAATATGTGAGCCTTTACGGACATCGCTGTGACTCCAGGGTTTAGAAATGCATCCGGTTTGCAGAATTCAATTGGATCTGTCTTTAGCATTGACTCTTCATTATGTATTCCTCCTCTTTAATTCTTAAATATTCAGATAATACTGAAAAAATTCTGCCAATTTTTCCAACAAAGAATTTCAAAGCGCTTCATTCAAATCTTGGACAAAAACAGGCTGCAGCTTTGGTCCTTCGTTAATAAAATGATGAAGGTTAAAGTCTATTATTATATTTAAATATGTATAAATTATTTAAATCAATTTATTGAGTTTTATTTAATCTAAAAAATACGATCATGATTCTTCAGATGCCTGTCATGATACCGTGCATTATTTGGTGGAATTAAACATTTGATGCAGCAGTAAATAAAAAAGCTTAAATTAAGCTTTCATTTTAATATTATTATTTCTAAGCAAATTTAGGGAAAAGTGAAAATCCTGCAATAATGTTTGTATTTAATATTTTACAAAAAAGGTTTTCACAATATTTAGATAACCCTTAATTTAATTAAAATTGTTTAATCAATTAAACATTGTCATTACGTCTCTCAAAAGGACACAGCATTTTTTTCTATAAACGTATAAAATTACTATTTAAGTATTGACAAAACTTTGGTATTTAAAGATAAAAAAAAATACATTCTTTTTAATTGTTTTTTACGTTTTTCACATTTATTTAATTTGTTTGAACTGTTTTCTGACTTCTCATTTTTCTAATCAAATTAATTATATTTTATATTATTACTATTTAAAAATTAAGGAGCAAAAATAAAATATTTGATATCTCTGTATGCATTTTTTTTTAAAAAAAATAAATGTAAAATTATTTTAGAATCGCTGAAAAAAAATAAAAAATGAAGTAAATGATCCCAAATTTTGGCTTAAATGTGGTAAAATGAAAAAAAAAAAAAAACTAATTTAACTAAAAAAAGCAAGACATCAATTTGTATTTTGAATGAAAAAGAAAGGATTTTTTTTTGTAAACATTTAATTTGTTGGGGAAAAAAAATCATTTTAAAAAATCATCATATTTATTCCAAACTTTTTTTTTCTAAAATTCACATGAAAAAAAACTTTTTTTTTAATGTTGGAAAAAAAATCAAAAAAAAAATATTGTTTAAGGTGAAGAAAAAAAACAATTTTTATCCAAAACTTTGTATGGAATTTAATTGAAAAAATAACCAGGAGACTTATCCTTATAATTTTTAATAGTTGATATTTGTTTTATTCATTTGTCTAATGTACTCTATTTTTTTAATGGAAAGTAGTTGGTTTTGTTTGTTTTGTTTTTCCAAGTCATGATAAATGTTAGGGTTTTTTTTTTTATCTTGTAGTGTTTTATTTAAACTATATTGAAACATTTAAAACATTTATGACAAATAAGAGAAATGCAGGAAGTAAAAACGTAATTTGAAATTTTGAAAATTTTAATTTGTAATTTTAATGTTCTCAGATCTATTTTAAAGCATTAAAATTCACAGTACCTTTTGTTACATTTTTTTCTTTTGACAAAAAAATGAACATCATCTTGAAATTACTTTAAAAACGTTACATTTATCAAAAGGTCTTAATTTTTACGAAATAATACCATTTTTTTCCCCACTTTGATGAAGAACAACAAACAAGATGCTGAACGTCTCGTTCTGACGTCACATTTTGCAGGAAGTTAGAAATTTTTCAATTGAATGAAGTTGAAAAAAAAAACTTTCAGGATGCTACCTACCTCATGCGGGTTACTATGGAGAGATAGCCACCTCAGCAGCCATCTTGTGTCCTGGAAGAGGTTTCTTTTCCCTCCAAAGTGATAAAACTTCTGCAAACTGGAAGATCCTGTGTACGGCGTCGGCCCTCGGCTCCTTCTGAGTCCCGACACCTGCGCGGAAAACCCACCCCCAGAGCGGCTCAGACCCCCAGCAGCCCCCCTCTCGGTTCTCCCCCGCAGCTTCCATGCAGCCGGTGACCTCTTTGTTGATGCTGCAGCGGCGGCCATCTTGTCTCATTAACTGCAGGGAGATTGTGTGTGCTTCAGGGAAGGGGGTTGTGGGGCTTGCGTGCAGAAGCTTCTTCCATTGTTTGGCTCAGTTCCGTTTCATTAACAGTCCGTTGGTGGTCGGGTCCACGCTGGTCATTAGCAGCGGGTGTGACTGGAAGTGGGGCAGAACTCTTCATACATGTGCCGCTTTGCTGTTCATAGGATGAAGCGGTGCGCAGAACCACAATAACGAGCAAATTTTCTACACATTCTACCCCTTAAACCACAAACTCCACACCAAAATAGTTTGTTCCCACTCTGTTCAAGGTTTTAGAGGCAGAGAGCCCAATAGATGCAAGGAAATTACAGAAACTTGTTAATTTAGTTTTTTTTTTTCCCATAAAAAAAAAAAATGAAACTGTTTTGACAAAAGGGTACGCTTGCTTCATGAGGTTTCTGTCAACAGGGGGCCCTGTAACATCCCACCCCTCCAGACACACCAGCAACATTATCATTTAGAGTTTAGCATTGAAAGAAAACCAGTGTTAGCATTTATTTATTATAAACGATTTCTGATTCAGTTTATCTAAAAAATGAATACACCTGCAGGTTTTTGTCTACAAGTTAAACTTTTCATAAAGTACATCCGTCCCAGAGTGGTTAGCACTTCATTTAATGTTGAACTCCTAAAATTCTATTTTATTTGTGCAAAAGTTACATTAGAGCTCCAACAACTTTTAGATATTTTACAAAAAAGTTTGATTTTATAATCAAATCGCTTTACAAAGCTGCCATCATTCAGAATCAGAATCCTTTATCATTAATGCATAGAATGCATTAAAGTAGCAATATCAAATAGATGAACAATACAAATAAGTTAACTTTTTTTTTTCTTACATCATAACAGGATCACACCGTAGACATAGATGTCAAAATGTTACATAAGTACACAACTGAAAACCCTGTGTTGTCTAGTGACCCTCATACCCCAACCTTTTTTTTATGACTTTCAAGTGACTCCATCATTATTTTGTCCATTTTGCATGTGAGCTGTGGTCTCATTGGATACTGCTTGTAATGTTAAAAGTAAGAGTGTGTACTTGAATGACTAGCTTTGGTCTGTAAACAGTGATGTGGTTTTAGTGAGATTGTAAAATGTTATTATGTAATCAGTTGTTGGAAAGTTCCATGTGTGAGTGGGTAGTGATTGTTTACATTTATATTTGTGTTGTATTGATTTTTACTTGTTTGGGGACTACAGATAGAAACTAGCTTTAGTTATAATCTGGTGTGAAGCATCTTTAATGTTTTTGCACATTGTCCCTGTCAAATAAACTACAAAATAAACATAAAATAAATTATTCTTATGGTAATTTTTGATCTAACATAAGAGCACCAGAAATATTTCAAAGGCCACACACAAACTCTCTCATTCACAGATACACACAAACATCTGCACAAGAATTTTTTGTTTTTTACAGCTTTTTTTCCATTCTCAATGTAAATAATTCAGAAGTATTTCACATTAATATAATACCAACAACAAACCTTAAGCATGAAAAAAGTTGTGACAGTTGGTCAGTGTTGAAAAAAAAAAAGGGTTACTAATGTTTACTAGGTATTGTCTTTTTTATTGTGTAACAATAAAGTTTGGGTTGAATTCATAAATAACATGATTTCCCATCAGATTTAAAATGCAATGAAGTTGCTTTATGTTGGTAGTGTGGGTTGATTTGACCCATATGAGAGGGGGAGTCAGACTGTTAAACTCGCACAAGGGTTAAAATAACATCTTGATGGTTTTTTGGAAGTTAGAAAAGTAAAGTATGGAGAGGACCCACAGGTAGTCTTTGTGTGGTTCTTTTACAGAGCTGGGAGGATTGTCAAGTGACCTTCACATCTTCTAGGTTTACGTAAGGGTAAGATCAGAAGAAGGTCTTGATAGCAAGTATAACTCAAAGACAAAAAATACAGTTTTTCATCTATGCTAAATGTTGTGTTAAACGGATAAGAACTGAAAGCCTCTTGTGTTGGAGATATTTTACATTTTTACAACAAGGGGTGATTAATCTTTCAAAATACAAGGTATATATTTGTACAAACCCCTTTTGTAATTTTGGCTAAACTTTATTTGTACTGATTATATATTTTTATTATTTTTGTTGGACTGGACAAGAGAAATGGAAGAAGAGAGAAAGATTTTGGAGCATCCACATGCCCACCCCGCAGTAAATGTCCAGGAGACCATGGCAGGGCCTGGCCACCCCCACCCAGGTGGATGCACAAAATAAATGGGGGTCCTCAGCAAGCGTTGTTTATAAGGATGGCCTGACCAGGGTCACCCACTGTTGGAATTATGGAGAGGCCCAGAGCTCGAGGACAAGGACCAGAACCCGCACCACAGGGACACAGACACCCCCAGGCTCATACGTGATGTAATCCCCGGCTCATGGTCTTGCCAGAGAACTCAGGGATCCCTCTCCCTGTGTGAAGAGAGGGCTCCCACACCCAGGAAGCCAGCAACCAAGGAAATTGGTCGCTATTGTTGAGGTTCCCCCGGCAGGGATGGGTTAGGGGACAGAAGATAAGAGGTCTCACCTTCCCTGTTCAACATGCGTGTGTTGGGTTGTACATTGTTCTGGGGTAAAGGATGGGTGTGATAAAGAGTGCTGTTAAAATTGGTGGGTAGGGCACTGAGAGGACATCTCCTGATTGTAGGCAGTGATGTCCAAGCAAACAATCCCCCACCCTGCCCCTTACCAAGGGTTCCACATGTCCAAGGTGCAATTAAAACCAAAAGGGGAGGGGCCCAAATCCATGCAACAATGCAATAATCCAACTTGACTTTTCACGGTCACGTTTGCGTCTCTAACAGCTCCGTTAGCTTCCATGCTAATGTTATTTGCTCCAGGCTGGGCCCGGAGTTTGAGTTGAAGTCCAGTGAGAATGATGTTCATTCTTACTTGTTGATCCACGTCATTTATTTTTCTCTCCAGGAGATCTTGACCATGATCTTGTTGTTCGTTATGTGCCTTTTCCTGAAGTAAATCTTCCACAAGTTGTAGCAGCAAGTTCTAGGAGTGTTGTCATCTTAGCATCCATAAGGAGCAGTGGATTTCACTTCACTTCACTTGTCCCTTAGTCTTGTGGACCGTTGGGGCACTACAGAAACTTTGGCAACCAGAGTCCTCCACTCATCTCTGTTCTCAGTCTTCCGCATCGCATCACTCAGCCTCAAGCCCGTCCATTCTGTGATGTTGTCTTCCCATCTCTTCTTCTGTCTGCCTCTTCTTCTCTTGCCTGGAACTGTTCCCTGCAGGATTGTCTTTGCTAGTCCACTTGATCTTGTGACATGGCCATACCATTTCAGTTTCCGTTTCCAGATAGTGGTCAGGAGGTCTTCGTAAGGCCCAACAGCTTGTTTGATCCTATTCCAGACTTCTTCATTCGTGATGTGATCCTTGTATGAGATGCCTAAGAGCCTTCGCAAGCATCTCATCTCTGCGGCTTGAAGTCTCTTTTCTAGCTCAGCTGTAAGGGTCCATGATTCACAAGCATACAAGAGAATCGATGTTACGAGTGAGCGCATCAGTCTGATCTTGGGGCCGAGTGTGATGTTTCTGTCGTTCCAGATGAACTTAAGTTTCGTTAGCGCTGATGTTGCTTTCGCAATCCTTGAGAGGACTTCACGTTTGGAACCTTCATCTGTTAGAGTGGACCCAAGATAACAACTGTCAACTGTTTCTAGCTTTTGGCCATCTACTACTATATCAGCACTGATGCCGTCAGGATTGTTGGTCATCAACTTGGTCTTCTCAGCACTGATTTGCATGCCGTATGCACTTGAAGTAGTATCAAGGCGGTTGACCAAACTAGCAAGCTCGTCTTCTTCTCCTGCTAGGCCATCGATGTTGTCTGCAAAACGAAGGTTGGTAATTGTTCTGCCTCCAATTGTGACTGATCCTTCGTGGTCTTCTAGAGCATCAGTCATGATTCTTTCCAGGAAGATGTTGAACAAGGTTGGTGAGAGTAGACATCCTTGCCTCACTCCTACAGTGGTTCTAAACCATTCCCCTACGTTGTTGTTGAAGAAGACTGCACTTGTGGCTTTATCATATAGGTTCTGAATAACTCTAGTGAGATTGGCGTTGATGTTGTACAACCTCAAGGTGGCCCAAAGCGCCTCATGCCATACCCGGTCAAAAGCTTTCTTGAAGTCAACAAATACATGGTAGAGGTTCTGCTGATGTTGGAGGTACCTCTCACATAGTATCCTGAGGTTGAAGATTTGTTCTGTTGTACTTCGTCCTGGTCTGAAACCAGCTTGTTCTTCTGCAATGATCGTCTCTGCTTGTGGTTTCAGCCTGTTGAGAATAATCTTCAACATGACTTTACTGGGATGACTTATCAGGCTGATTGTGCGGTAGTTATTGCATTGTTGGAGGTTGCCTTTTTTGGGTAGAGTGATGATCAGTGACTGAGTCCAGGGTGTTGGCCAGTTACCCGTCTGCCAGATCTTGTTGCAGATGTTGGTGAGGGCAGTGATCATAGCTTCTCCGCCGGCTTGCATCAGCTCTGCTGGTATGTCATCCACTCCTGCTGACTTCCCCTTTTTCAGCGATTTTACGGCTGCCTCGACTTCTTCTCGAAGGATAGTGTGGTTATCGTTGTTTGTTGCAGGAGGGACATTCAGTACTTCTGGGTCTCCTGTGGCTCGATGATTGTAAAGCTCAGAGCAGTATTCAGTCCATCTGTGAAGGATGTCCTGTTCTTCAGTCAGACTTTTCCCATTTTTGTCCTGAATAGTGGTAGTTCGCTCTTGGTTTTTGCTTGTTAGATCTTTCACAAGCTGATATGCCTTTTTGCTGTTGTTCCGTCTCAGGTTATCTTCAATGGCTTGGCACTGATCTTTGATCCAGTTCTCCTTGGCTTTTATCATGCCTTTCTTGATTTGTTGGTTAACTGCTCGGTAATCAATTGCTCCCTGTTTGTCTGTCTTCTTCTTCTTGAGGTCTCTGCGCTTGTCACATAGGTCTAAGATGTCATTATTGACCCATGGTTTTCTGGTTGTTCGATGTTTTCCCAGAACCTCCTTTGCAGATTCCGTCACAGCCGTGTTAAAGGTGTCAATCAACACATCCATGTCTGTGTCTGCAGATTCAAGAACAGTGAGTGGGGCAAACTTTTCACCTATTAATGCTTGAAAGGCTTCTGCTACTTGTGGGTCCTCTAGCTTTTCAAGGTCAAACTTGATTCTTGTGTGGTCTTGTTTTTTGACCTTCTTTAGGTGTAGTCTAAAGGTCATCATCACAAGGTCGTGGTCACTTCCAATGTCTGCTCCTGGAAAACTCTGGGTTTTGGCGATGTTTACGCTGGAGTGAAAGCGATGTTTAACCATGATGTAGTCTATCTGATTGTGGTAGGCTCCTCCCGGGCTGTGCCACGTTCTTATCCTGGATGCCTTGTGTGAACCATAGGTGTTTGCTAGTTTAAGGTCGTTGTATCTAGCAAATTCTAGAAGCCTAAGCCTTCGCTCGTTAGATTCTCTGTTGCAGTTGGTCCCAATGATGTCTTTCCAGTCCTTGCATGCATCCTGTCCCACTTTTGCATTCCAGTCTCCTTGTACCACGATGATGTCTTTTTTAGGTGATTGATCTAGAACTTCTTGTATTTGGTTGTAGAAGTCCTCAATTTCGTCCTCCCCATGATCGCTGGTGGGGGTATAGGCCTGTACCACTGTGATGTTGAATGGTGATGCCCTGAGACGAATACTGATAAGCCGACTGGAAATTGGCTGACATCCCATGACTGTGTTCACGATATCTTTGTGGACTAGGAAACCGACTCCGTGTTCGTGTTTGTCGGACTTGCCACTGTGATAGAGTTTGTGACCTTCATGGGTAGTGGATTCGCCAAAGTTTTTCCATCTCATTTCGCAAAGACCAAGAATATGCCAACGATACCTGTTCATCTCATGAGTTAGTTCTTCAACTTTGCCTGGCGCTCTCAAAGTTCTTACGTTCCAAGTCCCAATGATGATGTTGTTTCTGGCTCGGATTTTTGGTACACCAGTAGCACATTTTCCACCTCTGACCTGGTGTGCGGCAGAAGGCGCGGTCCTTGTTAACCCGGGCGGCGACCGATCCGGTATGAGTTGAGGTGTGGTTTGCATTTCATGTAGTGAGTCTTGGGCAGATGACGCATGGCGGAGCCCATCCCTCTCCATGCCTAGATGCTAGATGGCCGTTGGCTCTAGGGGAGCTCATCCGCCCTTTAGGGTGATATTATTTTTAGTTCTCTCAGGGTGTCTAGCCACCCTCCCCACCTAGCCTGAAGGCAGGTGGGGGGGACCGGTTTAGTCGCCGATCATCCGACCAGTGGATTTAGCTTAGCTTGTATGTCGGAATGCAGCTTTAAGCTCCGTCAATTCAGCTTCTAGATTTTTTTTCGGTGCAATGTTCAAATCTCCTTGTTGCAGAATTACTACTATTTTGCAGTAGCTGTTTTACAGTAGCTTTGTGATTAAAGTCGCTTGCAAACAACTTTGAAAACACAAAGAGGTGAAGAGAGTTGAAGACACGCGTCTGCTCGCTCGTGAACCGGGACAGTTTTAATTTAATTTACTTTTTTTTTTTTTTATTCTGAAGAATTTTCTTCTTTTTTCTGAGACACTGTGGGTTAGTGAGTCTCCTGAACATGGTTGTGTAGTAACAGCAGCATTATGTTAGTGGCACACAGTTTCACCAGTGTAGTGTTTGTGTTTATTTTTAGCCATGTTAGTCTTTTCTTGCCTTAGAGGACTCATCTGTTATTTCTTGGCCCACAACTCTGTTTAGAGAAGACATGCTGTGTGTCATCGCGCCTGCCTGTGTCTGTTTGTTTGGAAATTTCTGACTAACTTCATGCATCCTCGTCTGCCTGAATGCATTTCTCCACAGTGACTGTGTGTGAATAAATAAATGGGGTTGTGTGTCTAATTAAACAGCTGTGTGTTTGTGTGTGTGTGGTGGGGGTGTCTTTGTCTTTGAGGGAAAAAAACAAAATGTGAAGGTTTTGATGAAACAATACTGTTATGTGGTTGAAACCAGAAACCAAAGATTAACCAGAGCAACAGATGGGGATCCAGAAGAATGTGGAACAAAGCTCAAGTTCCACCTTCAGCAAGCCTATGATCAGACCCTTCAGGATTTTGCAGCAGATTTTTATGATTGTCGCTGTCTAAATGCCTGATGTTGCGGCAGCTTTTGTGAAAAGTTGCAACAAAAGTTGCAATGTTTTTTAATATATATATTTTTAAAGTACCTACAAATGTTAATTATGAAATAAAAATCATATTATCATATTTCAACTCTTTTTATTGTGATAGATGCTCTAGGAAAATACTTAATCATCACTGTATACAATGTTGTGCTTTTATTTAGCTTGAATAGAACTGTGAAACACAAAAGGAAATTTTGGTCTTCTCACAGTAGCCCAAATATTTGTGTATTGATTTAAACATACTTTAGAATAAAATTAAAATTTTCCAGGAAAAATATATAACCTTGAAAATAACAGCATACGCAGAGTAAGTCTCAGTTCTCCATGTTCTCCACAGAATTTTGCTCTTTATCTATTTCAAAAGCAGCACTGATGAATCACTGGTTATGGCAGAGGAAGACCAAGGCTTTGTGGAGTTAATCTGGTTTCTTTTGTTAGTAATGATCTGCTCTGGTTGGGAGAAGGTTCTTTCAGGTATCTAAACAGGTTTTTTGTGGAGGAGGATTATTTTCCTGCAGACTCTAAATTCTCCACTTTTATGATCTCTTTCTCTCATGTTCTGTTAATGTTGTGCTGCTGTGCGCAGTACAACAAGACCGTTCTGCATGCGCTTAGCGCATCCCCCTACCCTGCCATGTGCGCGCCCACAATCATACTTAGCGCCCCCCACATTGACCCGTGGTTGCCCCCGCGCAGTGCAGTCCCCTATCCAGCCACATGTGTGCCCGCAATCGAGCTCAGCGCACCACCACCTTGTTGCGTGCGCACCAGTGCTCAGAGCACACTGCCGCATGCTTGCCCGCATATGTGGCGGGGTGGGGGAAGAGAAAAAAAGTCAAAAAAGACTAAAGAGAGATGATAAAAAAAAGAGCACGGCTCCCGGTAGGAAGTCAGAAGGGAAAAAGTCACAAAGCTACGTTGACTTCCATAACTGTTGTCATGGTAGATTGGCCAAAGTTGCAGTAAGTGCTTGAATTTGCGTTAATTGTTGCGATCGCAACATCGCGAAATCCTGGAGGGTCATCAAAAGCAGGAAATACAAGATTAACACGAGAAAACCCTTTACACTTCAGGAAAACCTTCAGACTAAAGCTATGTTTACATCGCTCTCTGCAACGCGTCCAATTGGCCACTTTCATAGAAAAGTCTAAGTAAACCAATATAAATGCATGTTTTGAGCTTCTGCGTTTAAAACTGTAGCATTCGCAAGTAGGTACGCACATTTTAATGACTGTTTCAGGGCTTTACGTGCAAAATACGCCACCATTGACAGTTAAATCAGTTAAACTTGCCAACCATTTGAATAACAATGATGGAGGAGAAATTAATAATTTCTTTTCATTTGTAGAAAGACAAAACCTGGAGCAAGATTCACCAGATTTGCACCACTTTGAGATTTTGCAGTAAAACCTCTTCCAATTGTAGGTGGCGAACATGCGCTAGTAAACAATAGAAAAAGAAAAGTCATTTTTGTTCATCCAGTGAGAACACCATAAACTCCACTAGCGTTCAAGAATGTACATCATACACTCAATAATGTGAACGTAAGAATGGACAGTGTGTCTTGATCATAGAGCTCATACAGGAATGTCTCTTGAAGATGGAAAACTTGATAAATCTACAAAGCAGTCCCGCAAAATAAATTAAAATAGAAAATCTACATCCTGACATCAGCTTGTTTAATACCCATATGACAAAAGAGTGCCCTAAATAAAATAGTTTCCTTAAGTGTCTACACATGTTTATTTTACTTTTGCCCAGTACTAGCAGAAAACAGATAACTTCTTTGATGGATTCCCCAACAGATGAGTTCTTACCTGACTTCTACTTAGACACCTTACTGCATGATTCATGTTGACGTTTATTTAAATACAACTATCACAGTGAAATGGAAAATGATCTATTAGTTCTTTCTTGCTTTGCTTTTTTATGTATTGGAAGTCATATCATCACAATATTGATCAGTGATATTGCACATTGCTTATTATTCTTATATCAGGTTGCCCTACTCAAGACCCTCTGAGAAATGGATAGAGAACTGTTCTGATTGGCTCAAATTATAAAAAAGGAAGTTAAACACCTGTAATCAAAGCAATGTGTATTTAATGGGCGGCCGTGGTGCAGTGGTAGGGCAGTCGTCTCATGATCGTAGGATAGTGGGTTCGATTCCCTGCCTGCCCATGTGTCGAAGTGTCCTTGGGCAAGACACTGAACCCTAAATTGCCTCTGGTGGGAGGTTGGCGCCAGTGTTCGGCAGCGGAGCCACCACCAGTGTATGAATGTGTGTGTGAATGGGTGAATGGGTCTGTGACTGTGAAGCGCTTTGGGCCCTCGAAGGAGGGTAGAAAGCGCTATACAAGTATTTACCATTTTTAATATAAGGAAAAATTATATAAGAAAAAGTAAGATGAAATGAGAGCGTTGGTGTCTGCAGCATTGTGTGGGTGTTTGGACATGTTGCTTTGTATGTATGTGAAAGAGACGAGCCGCAAAACTTAAATAGGCCTGAGGAGAGGTCTGTATTGAAGATGGACCCCCCCCTTTCATCCCACTCCAGGGCAGAAGAGGGAGCAGGAGGGTAGAACTACCAGCACACCTCCCACTCAGAGAACCCCTAAAGCAGGGGTGCCCATATCCAGGCCTCAAGGGCCGGTGTCCTACATGTATACCAACCAACCTGCCATTGAAGTTCCTGATTGGCCAAACACACCAGATCCAGGTAATCAGCAGAAGAGAAGGCAGGGCTTTTGGAAAACCAGCAGGAAACCGGCCCTCGAGGCTTGGATTTGGGCACCCTTGCTCTAAAGGAACCCATCTCAAAAATTAACAAACTTAGAGAATCTAACTTTTGTTGTTACTGTCAAGCGATGAAATATTCTTTACATCGGCAACAACATTTTTTTACATGTAGGACTTCAAGGTTGCCATATATGCCTGAAGAAGGACGACTTAATGTATGAGACGTTGGCTTGAAGACTAAAGGCTGTAAGGGAAGGTCAGAGACCATTCTACACACTCATCAGAGTTGTGTGACTCATAAAAGAGAAAATGTTTCTTTTTTGAGGACTTTAACTGATGGAGAGTGAAAAAGCTTGGAGAAACGGCACTGTGGCCTATTTACCCTCCATCTAACAGTGTAGAAAAGTATCATCCCTTGCACCAACAAAGCTAGCACCCACCAAAAAACATCATTCTGCCTCCAAAACAAAAACTTGTTACACTGAAGAAAAGCAAGAACAAAAGAACTAAAGCCTTAACCTATTACCCTTCCTTTCCAGGAAAAAAAACGGGGCGCATCGTCAATGAATGGTCTAGTTTTGAACTGATGTCACATTTTAATAATAATAATAATAATGGATTAGATTTTTCTGTGCTTTTCAAGGCACTCAAAGCGCTTACAGTGCATACCCATTATTCATTCACACCTCATTCATACTTGGTGATGGTAAGCTACTACAATAGCCACAGCTGCCCTGGGGCAGGCTGACAGAGGCGTGGCTGCCAGTTCCCGCCTACGGCCCCTCTGACCATCACCGGGACATTCATACACATTTACACGCCAGTGGAGTCACACTGGAGGCAAGTAGGGTTAAGTGTCTTGCCCAAGAACACAACGACATTTTGGCTGGCGGGAGCGAGAATCGAACCGCCTATCCTTTGATCATTGGCCGACCTGCTCTACCACCTGAGCCACCGTCGTTTTTAGTCACAATTAACTATAAGACATTAGGAACATTGACATATGAGTCAGAGATAAGGCTACCAATCAGTCAGACTCAACAGTATTTTTGTAACACGCTACCCGTTAGCCATGTTAGCATTTTTACAACACCTGTAATTCCCATCTTTGTTTGCAGCATGCACAGACATACACCCTGGAGGGCTTACCACTCCATCACAGAACCACATAGAGACAGACAACAACACACATTCACGCCTACAGGCTGTTCAGATTCATCAATTAACCCATGGAGTATATGGTATGTAGTAAACCCACATATGAACAAAAACTTGCATAGCGATATGTGAACACGAGGGTTTTGAACATAGAAGTCCGAAAAGCAGGTTTACGGGCATTTAAATACTTTTCATTGAAAGTGAAACTGAAACGTGAGTTGATGTGGCTGGTGTGAATATAGCTTGACAGTTGTTGGAGCGTGCTCAGTGTGGCCGTTCTGGAACTAAAGTTACGTCAATATGTTTTTCCCCTGATCTGATTGCCACTCTAGCTTCTTGTTGCCCCTAAACTACAGACAAACAAGGCACAATACAATACAACGTAAAAAACAACAAGGACAAAATACTTTTCAAAACTTGTTTTCCCTCTAAATTTAAGAGACAGACAGGAGATTATTGATGAATGGACTGAAGCAAAAATGTTGATGATGTTTGTTGGAGCATCCAGCAGCTCTGGATGTTCAAAGATGTCTGGAGTGACAGAGTCTCTGCTGGGTTTGCCTCCATGTTCGATTCTTCTCCATTTTCTCATGTTTCCAAACAAAAAAAATCTAGAATGAAATGAAAATCATGTCAGGAATTATTCAGACCCCACAGTACAACAATCGTGTTCATCAAACATGATGCAGATCAAACGCTGTGTGCCCTTTGACTCCTCAAAGGAATGGCGTAATCCTTTATCTCAACATTGGAATGAGCCAACGCTTGGCTTGGTGGGTTTAGGCGAACCACGTTAAGCTGTTGTGTGCCATCGCGTCTCGCAGAGATTACCAGCAGGCGGACCTCGTGTGGAAGCTGAGGAAACATGAATCAGATTAGAGCTGTTTTCAATCAGATTGAAATTAAAGAGACAACAGAGGATAAAGCGCCACCGTCAGCATCTTCTCTGCTGCTGATCAGAAAGACACAATCAGAGATGATTGTAATTAATCTGCAAGTGAAGCTGCTTCTCTTCTCCTTCACTCTCCAGATTTTTATTTGCAGAACCAACTAGATTTTGTTTGACAAAACAGCTGAAGCATTCCATCCCTAGGTGTATTACTTTTATGACGCAGCCCTTGAGATAATAGAGCTACAATACATGTTTGGGTCAGAGTCCATCCATCCAGTTTCTGAACTCAACGTTTTGCTTCTGGGGTCACAAGGCTGCTGGAGCCAATCCAGGTAAAGGTGAGGTACACCCTGAACAGGTTGGCAGTCTGTCAAAGAATAGAATAAAATAAAATAAAATAAAATAGAATAGAATAAAATAGAATAGAATAGAATAGAATAGAATAGAATAGAATAGAATAGAATAGAATAGAATAAAATAAAATAAAATAAAATAAAATAAAATAAAATAAAATAAAATAAAATAAAATAAAATAAAACAAAACAAAACAAAACAAAACAAAATAAATTAAAATAGAATATACATTATCACATTTTGTACCTCTGTGTTTTAGTATATTTTATAGTGCTTTTTTATTGTTGATTTAATGTTTTAGGTTGACATTTTAAACATCTGTCCAGGGACTACGGGTGAAAAATAGCCTCTACGCTAATTCTGGCACATTGCAGTTATGCTTTTATTGTGGACTGTCCCTAATAAATAAACCAATAAATAAATAAAATTGAATAAAAAAAACATAAAAAGTCTTCATAAATCCTAAAGAAAATACAAAAGTGGTCATCAGCTTACAGTCACAACTCCAGCACATCTGAAAAAACAAAAAGAAAATCAACAATAAAAGAAAAAAAAACATTCAAAGATTAAATTATATTAATATAATAAATACAATAAAAACCAATACAATAAGATTATAAAATTCCAAACCTAAAATTCTAAATGCAAACTCCACACAGAACCCAGCCATATTAGGTCACAGAAGTCATCTGTTAAAAAAATCATGTAAAAGTTTTCATATTTTCATGTATCTTTGAACAATCAAATCCAAACGGCTTTTCTGCAGCTGATGATGATGGAATTTCCAGACTCCACCCACAGAAAAGGCAAATGATTTTGCAGCGACCACGCTCAGAGGAAGACATTAGTGTTTTTTTTTTTCTTGGTCTGCTCTCCATTGGATGTGATATTGGGATTCTTCTGGAACCCTCTGACTGAAGCGTGGACTACTTCTTGGTTTATCACAACCTGCAGAAGGAAAACCAGGAAAATCCTCAAATCTAAGATTAAATAAATCTTAACTTTAACTAACTTTTATTCAATGAAAACATAGAAGTTAAAAATTGATGGGTAAAAACTTGAATAACAACACTGCAGATATTGAAGATATGGTGGTGGACTAGAGGAGGAAAAGCTGGACAATCATTATGCATTGATAGAGACAGGCTGACTGAATAGACTATAAACTAAAAATCAACATTTGGAAGCTTTTTACATTGTTTTTCATAAACATAAATAAGTTTAATAAATTGTATTTAAAATGTTGCATATTTTTATTATTTTTATTTGTCTCTTTTATTTATCTCATAACTCAGTTTTATAAAATCTTTAGAACTAGAAGTTGGCTTAAAATTTTCAGATGAAGTCATTTAACAAAAGTTACAAACCTGCAGATTTTCCCTCTTCGACATTCAGAGGATCAGAACTGATCTGGCAGTTTTTGTCTCTTGACCATATATAATATTTATACTTGACCATATAAAAGAAAAATGGTTTATTTTGTAACTTCCTTCCTGTTATATGCAGAAGCTCTTTCTGTATACGCTTTCTTACAGTATTATGCTACACCATGGGACCCTGGCCTTCTTACTCATCTTGTTCTTCAATTGTTAGTTTCTTTGGATAAAAATATTTAATTTTCTTTATGAACATCATGAAAACTAAAAAAAATGTCTTGCACCTCATCAGAGCAGGTTTCTTCTGATGGTACTCAGGTGTAAAAGCTTATCAACTCACAGACAAAAGTTTGGAAATGTCGGCTGGATAGATGGAACAAAGTGCACGGAAAGCCCCGGTTCAAAGCTCAACTGGGACCTTTCTTTCTCCTTGTGCTTGTATGTATTTTCTCCGGGCTCTCTGTTTTTTTTTCCTATTGTCTAAAAAAAGTTGCTGTGTCTGAATTGCCCATAGATCAGTTAGTAACCCTGCGACAGACTGGCGCACGTTGCATTTATCCAGCAGTAACTGGGATAGGCTCCAGCAACCATGTGATCCGGAAAGGGCTTCATTAGTTGTGAAGATGGATGGTAAATGTGCTGTAAGGGTAATCTGTCTGGTTTTTTTTTGCTGTTGGAAGTGTGTGATTCTTCCTAATGGTTTGGTCTGTCCTCAGATTACAGGTAATGATTGTAATCTGCTGTTGTTATGGTTCCTGCTGTTCCTGGGGTAGATTATTTTCTCTGCTCCAGCTGGTTTTCAGCTTTTTAAAAAATATATATTAAAAACAGCTGACATAAAAAGATAGTAAAGTGAATGTTATGCGATCTTTTCCTTCCTTATTTGGATGGCTTGTTTCCCCATCTTTAATGTGGGGTTTGGAGGCTGAGTGTAGTTGTGTTTCCTGTTGATATGAACATGATTTTTTACAGTTTTGACTATTGTTTTTGAGACTACACCACAAACAGTCGATGGAAGGATGTTGTCTTATCTGGAGGTTGATGATTCAAAGATGTGGCCTTCCCTTTTTAAAGGACACAGCGAAAGGAGACCTTCTAGAAATGTGGTCAAAATAAAATAAAAAAAAAAATCAGTTTTAAAAATTCCACTAATAAGGAAATAATTTTTTTTACCATGAGTTTTTATTTTGAAAAAAAAATTCAAGTCACTTAGACATGTTTTAAGATTATGCTTTTGAAAAACTTTCTTGATAAAATTACAGAAAATACTTTTTAGAAATAAGAGTGTTTTTGCCTTCTTAAGATTCTGTTTGTGCTTTCTAGGGATCTCCTTATAATCCAGCAGAGACAGAAAAACTGAGTTTACTGCTTTAGGGGGAAACTGTTGCTTTGGAGTTTAGAATCCAAATTTGAATTTTATCTCCAAAAAAACCACTTAACTAACGACAGACAGGGAGGGCAAAATAATAAATTGATGGAAGTCCTTAGACAAAACTCCACCATCATCAACGTATAACTCTTTCCTCTTTGAGGTTGCAGTCCCATGTGATGAAGGATTTCACAATCCTGATGGACATCATGCAGGAGAAACCTGAGCTGGTGGAACGTTGGGCTGATGTCCTGTTAGCGATTATCTCTGGACTCCCAGGCTCCAGCTGTGCTTCACATCACATGAACAACTTCATCCTCCGATGAATCAGAAGGCTGGAAAAAGTTTCTGAGGCTCATATAGAAGCAAAATGATCAGTAACGCCAGTTTGTTGTTTTTTTTTTTCTGGGCATCTGAGCGTTAAGTCCATGTAATAAGAGTCAGTTTAAAGAGAAGCAGCAGAGATTCATCCCTTCTTAACAGACCATCAACATGCAACAGAACTGAGGCCACATTTATGGAAATGAGGAAGATGAGTGGATACAAGCCAAACCAGTGGAGATTTCAGAGAGGAGAGGATTCTTTCTGCTGATGAGAAGACATTAATTTGATCTTCGCAAACAAAAGAAATAAATATATAAATTCTTTTTAGTATTTCATTCTTGTTATTCTTTACGTTTAGATCACTTTTTACCAAAGAGCAACTAGATACATGGCGTGTTACATTGTCACAGTAACACTCAAAACATCTTGGCTGCAGCAGCAAAGCTTTATATTAGAGATATATATACTGATCATCACAATAGATTAAACAAAACATCAGTTCAGAGAGAAAGTTCAACTCTTACTGTCTGTTTTTGTCCAGAAGATGAAGCAAACGTTTCTTTAAAAGAAGCCTGTGAAGTGTTACAGAACATTTGGAACTTCTTTTTTAGATGTGACTTTGTTTTCACTTTTTAAATCCACACCCAGCAGCCAGTCAGAATTGAGTGTTCACCTGGAGCATGGTGAAAGTTTGGTTTACTGCTCAAGTTAACCAGTAGATTGACAAAAACAATTTTAATTTTAAGTGTGACATTGTTTAATATGATAAATATCCTTTTTTTCTTTTTTAATGTGTCTCTATTTTCATCTGTCATGTTTTGTTGATTCTGATCTCCTGATATTGGTGTTTAAATACACATTAGTTACATTTTCATTGATCCAGTAAATAGACACATATGGCAACCATTCAGGTAATAAGTGCAAAATCAGAGCAGTGCTATGATTGGTGAATCATTGATCTTGACTTGTGAAATGGATTGAATCACCACCTAAGTGAAGACCTACATTTCCTCTGAAGAAAACCACAAGAAGGAAAGGACATACATTCTATTTTGAATAGTAAAACCAGGCTTTAATCTGAAGGAGTGTGAAACACAAAAACATGGGTAAAATGTCTTCTGCACCCAAGATGTTCTGCTTTTCTGATAGTTTTCTTCTTCCTGCTGGTTTCCTGTCCCAGTCACAGTTTGTTTTGGATCAATCTCCCCCTAAGTGAGCACCTGTTGGAATAGTGTTGGATCCAAGAGTTGGTTAGTTTCATCTCATCTTGGTTTTATTGGCTGTGTGATTTGAATGAAGGCCATCTCACGGTCCACAACACTTCTGTTCAGTCCTACATGCTTTGAGGTTTTCCATCAAAGAAACTGTTTTCTGCGTTTTAGGTCCAATGCGCCAGTTCCCATGAAATTCACATGTAAAAGGAAACCAAACTAGATAAAAGAAGAGCATTAATCAAAATTCTTCCCATTTGACCCAAGTTCACAGGAACATTACTGTTTAAAAAAAATCTTTTTTTTTTTTCATTTTCATCAATTTTTACTCTTTGGTCTTCTGTGAGATGTCCATTGAAAGGCATTAACTCTTCAAATACAAAAGCCTTCCATTAAGACGTACATGTTATATCTTACATAAACTGGCAAAAATTTGGGGGTTTCTGTTTAGAAAAAAATAGATTTTTATTTTCCAGATTTCATAAAAACATAATAAAAAGATACAATTTGATTTCACATATAAAATGATTTGATGAAATGATTTAGTGTATATGTGAATTCCTCTGACAATAGATGAAACTTCTGATCCAGCTTAAGATCTGTCCATGCCCTCCATTGACAAAACATCCTTTCATTCCCATTTCACACTGTGTCAGGGATTGCTGGAGACTGTTAGCATAACATGCTTCTAATAACATAATGCTGCTTGGTATCAAGACTGAGTTGATTCTTTATATTCAAGATTCGGGGATATGCAGCGATGCCTCCAATAATTCCTTGACAGAGAGATCTCGGGATGAGCCGCGCTTAGGCTTTACATGGAGGTCAGACCGATCTTGAAACCTTTGAACCAAGACGGATCAGAGCTCAGATTACTGTCAAAGACAGCAAAACTCTTCATGATGATATGGGTAACTAATCTTTAATCGTAGACAGCGGTCTAAAAATTGATTATCTGTTCCTCTGTACTACATACATGGTGGTTAAAAAGAAATTAAGATGAAATTAGAAAAGCGGTTCTGAAAGAATTAAAAAAATGAGCAACGACTCATTATAAAAGGGTTGTAGTGCAGCCTGGTGCTGCTGATTTGTGATGTACAGATTTCCATAAAGAAGGATGTTTGAGGCTCTGGATTTTAGAGAAGTAACTATTGCTGCACATCAATCTGGGAGGGATTATAAAAACATTTTCAAACAATCTGGAGTCCATCATTCCTTCACGGACATGGATTGATAACATGCGGATTATATTGAACTCCAGATGATGTCCCAATAGTTTCAGTCCACAGATTTCTTAAATGAAATGCACTTCATTAAAAAAAAAAAAAAAAAATTCCAGTCAACCTCTTGGCACGGGTGTTGCCCTAACATTTTTAATAGGATGGACGGCCAGCCTGAATTTGCTAAAAAATTACAGATTTTTTTTTTATTTTTACAAAAGAAGTATAGAAAGACGTATTTATTGGAATTTAAAGGTAAAGTCCCATGCAACAATTTTGGGGTTTTTGGGGCCAAAAACCAAAACACACCTTGGGCCGTGGTCCAAACAGGATAAACATTTATTGAACACAAAACGTAACTTTTTAAAATAACTATGAATAAAAACAGGCAGGAATATTAAAAATAAAAAAATTAACAAACTTTCAGTATTTTACTCTCATGAATATATATATTGAAATATATTTTTCAAAATATAAAGTTCGGGGAAAAAAAAAAAAAGTTGCAAGGGGGATACATCGGGCACAATTATAACAATATTTAAAAAAATATAAAAGTAATTGGAGGGCCAAAATAAATTTACCAGAGTGCCGGACCTGGCCCCCGGGCCTTGACTTTGAAATATGTGAAAAATGAGAAAAATTACTGACCTTATCTTGAGGGGAGTGCAAGTGTTTATTGCTTTTTCCTTGAGGTTTTTGCAGCTACAATAAGATACATCATGAAATTGGATGCTGTAGTTGTGCCTGTGGTAAGTGTATTGTGAAGTATTCGTAAAGATAATGTAAATATACTTACTTATGACGTAGGTGCTATACTTTTGAACCTACGGTGTCCTCATGCCACACTCTATTGGTAAGGTAGGTGTAATGACCGCTTACTGACCCGATGAAATACTGCATGCATGGAGTTAGCTGATTCAGAGTGTGGACACCCGTAGGATTAACCTGGGCTGGGTTTATAAAATTGATTAATCAATCTGAATTGATCTAAGCTAAATAGATTAGTAGTGATCCATAAAAGTAGAGATTGAGCTAACGCATATTGCTAAAGTCCGCTAGTTTGATGCTAACGTATAATGGGATTTTCCTGTAGGGAGGCTAATGCTAACGCTGGGTTGCATAAATTGCTGACTAAAGGGACATCTTTATATACTCACAGGCATGGATTTTTCAAACTCTTAAAAACATATTTTTCAAGTAAACATTTGTGGTCTAAAACAAAGTGTTTTGCTCATTCTTTCTTTTTATTCTGGAATAAGTTGTAATATGTGATTGCCACCTAGTGGCCGAACTGAAACATCGCCTTGGAGAGGCAGTATTAGAGCTTCATGTATTTCTAAACAAATGTGTCTAAATGTGTAAACCATGTAAACTCATTATTTAACTGAATTGAATTGAGCGGATCAAAAGAATCAAACAGAATCGCAATCAAACCGATTTCAGAAGTTACAGCCAGTATCCAGCCCTGCTACACTTTGATTGTCTAATCGTCTAATCTGATTGTCTACTAAATTTACTAAATTTTAGTAATCTTCATCTTAAGTTTTTGAACGCACTTTTAGCATACAGTATTAACACTAAACTGTTGCTACCCAACACTAGCGCTTGTATTCAGAGTTGTGGTAGGCTAGGTGCTAAATGTCAGAGTGGTGCAAATCTCCTAAATCTCGCTCCAGGCTTTTACTTTCACAGCTCCATTCCAAGACATTAAAAAGATTTGGTGTCAGGATTCTGGCCAGACACAAACCGCAATGATTAAGTTCTCTTTCTTGATCAATTTTCAAACAGTTAGCACTTCCATTAATTGGATTCAATGGCTGCACATTTTGTTTTCTAGAGCCTAAAAATGGACTCCAAAATTTCAACTTTCATGTTTAAGTGACGCGTGAATGTGAAGGTTTTGAATGCTAAAGCCAAAAATGGTCATATATTTGTGTTTACATAGACCAGGGGTCACTAACTGGTGGACCACAGTCCAGTCTGGATCCAGACCCAAATGTTGGGTCATGTGGACTCAACACCGAGGTCCAAACTTGACACAAAACTAATGCGATGGGTGCCTCTACTTTAAAGGGGCTACCCATACATATGATCATTTATTACTTTCGGAACACTTAAAAACAAATAATTCATGACATATGAATCATTTTTGTGGATCATTTGTATACACGGAAGCAAACGATTCGATCTCTGAGGCTCCGCCCTTCACTCCTTGTCGGTCCCGCCCATTTCACGACGTTATCCTTTAGCATGCCCATAAACCAAAGCGCCTCCCTGAGCCTCCTCAGCGTACCCGCTTTCTGTTTCTGACCAAACTTTGTAAACAAAACTACGTGACTAAAGATCTCTTCAGTCATTGGCCAGCAGCTATGGGGGCAAGGCAAACCAGAAGAGAAAAATGGATGTGCTGCATCTGCAAATTGCCAGGCACTTTAACTTATTCAAACTTTGTATTTTGCAGATGGATTTTGAGCGTCTGTATGAAGGCCAGGTTCAAAACTTTTTACTGCTGCTTTGGAACCCTGCATAACGGTTACTGGGGACGCTACATCTGCAGGTACACATGCTAATAAGTGTTTGTAACATGTAGATTGTAGGTAGAATCAATGTGGATCATGTTAAAAGTTGTTTTACTGAGCATGAATTAATCCGACAAGTTTTATTTAGTTGCCGTGTCTCATCGTTGTGGTGTTCTGACATTGCTTTGAAGAGACTTCTGTTGGAACTAAAATAGAGCTTTTAAGATGACATCACAGCAGCACCCCGCGCGCCTGCCGCGTAGCGAAACACAGAAAAGCGAGTTGTCATTTTTCAGCGGTGTTAAAATAAACGTTCTAACAAGTAAACGGTTGGACTAATTATTTCCTTTTGACTAACAAGACAATCAATGCTCTACATTTGTCTGCGGCTCACTGATAGCCTCATTTCTAACGTGCTTACATCACGTGAATGTGGGGTACAGTGGCTGTTTTGGTTCAGTTGGTCTACTCTCAGACTGAGGAATCTCAGAGCTAACATTCAGTCCGATTGAAAACGAACCAAGACCACCTCAAAATGTGGGTCAGAGAGCGGTTCCTGGTACAGGTGTGGTGCCAAGGTAGGTATCCACTGCCAGGATACACATTACGGCAGAGGATAACTACCTTGGCACCACAGCTCCGCGGAAAAGGTAGGCCTGTTTTCATTGTAGGCTGGGGGCGGAGCTTGCAGCACAGATTTTTCCTGGAGGGGGCGATTCGCATCATGCTGACGTCAGCACGTTTCCACCCACTCGATTTTGTGGGTATGGGAGGGGCTGCTGCAGACAGCTCAGGTTTTTAGAGAATTAATCTTAAATGCATGAACGGATCAAAATACCACTTTGACATTTTTTATAAAGAGGAATAATCAATATAATGCACTTAAAACCTCAAAAAGTAGAATTTTCATGGTAGGGCCCCTTTAAATGGTGCAGCTCTTGTTGTCATAACAACACATTTTTACTATCAAGTCGTCATATATGGACACAAACATGTTTGGAGAGAAAAGAGCCTGCAAGAAACCTGAAGAAGAGCTTTCGACTTCGGAGAAACATAAAGCTGCTTTTTACAGACAAAACAAGGAGTCTTCCTCCAAATATGGATTTATGGAGACAGCTGTTTCCATGTACCAAACCTCTCTGAAAGATATTTGATGACAGATTCTTGAATGTTTCACATAATCTCACATAAATATAGTTACATGAATATTTAGACGTGATTTTCCTCTGGACAGTAACTTGAAGGAATTTTTCCCAACTGGACCTCTTCAAATTTTAGTTGAAGACCCCTGAAATAGAAATTTCATCTGAAGTGATCCCGAGTTACAACAAGTTGCTTGCTGCATGTCCAAAAAAATGTGCATTAAAAATGTAACTTCTTCGGTCTCACTGAGCGCTCCACCACCTTTATATTTTGTGTGGGCCAGTGTGTCTGGTACAAGTTTGCCTGTTTTTCGTCGATAATCCTATCCTGTAAGGGAGATTTGCATTAATAATAACCAGAGGAACTCAAACACTGCAACTTACCAGAATCATCTCATAACTGCAAAATCATGGCAGTGCAGGACTTTTAATGTGGGTTTCGTAATTGGGGGATGTTTGAATCTCACCGCCTGGATAGAGAACCAATCAGTACACCAGAAAACTCTGGTGTCAATTGTTTGAAATTTCCTGGTACAAAAGTCGGATCCTGAAGCGGTTTACTCTTGCTTAGAAACCAGTTCTGTTGGTTCCGGTTAATTTCATATGAACAGTGGGTATTGTCATTTGTGGTGATAGAAGGGGAACTGTGGAGCTTAAGAAAACAATCTGTTTAAGACATAGAAGATGGGTGTGGCTTCTAATAATTTGATGTTTTTTTGTTAAAAGTTGATCTAGTGTTTTTGTTTATGGGAAAAATTGGTCATAAGGGGTAAAAGGTGTAGATTCCTTTAACACATGACAGCATCTAAAGATCTGAATCTTGTTTTCTCATTTACGCTGACTGCTTCCCTGAAATGCTGAAGCTTCACAAGAGCTTAAAGATGAACTCCTGACATTCTACTTCCTCTCTACTTTCTTCAGTGAACCACAGGAGTCCCTAATCCAGGCAGAGTTTACCTTAACCCTCCATTCAGCCAGCAGATGATAATTAGGCTAAAAAAAAAAAAAAAGGAAAGGGTAGAAAAAGGGAAGATGGAGGCAAAAGCTGGAGGTAAAAGGTCAAACTTAAGCAGTTTAAGACCAGGAAGAAGGAAAGGAGAAAAGATGAGGAAATGAAGTCAAATCGAAAGAGGCGGAGGTCAAGCTGAAATTTTTACTGTTAAGATGGTGAAAAAATGATGACAGAAGATGTGCTGGCCAGAATCCAAATGGACCATCAGCCCTGTTTCTGCGCTCACTGTAGCATAGCAATGATACGCCTTTAACATGTTGCGTCTCAGATTTCACGTGTTCAATGACCCTGGCTTCATGCTCTGGAAAAAAAACCTCATTTTCAGGTCATAGAACAGGAACATCTGGAAATCTCTTTCTTTCTGAGTTAATAGATCCAGTCGTCATTCGTGGGAAGTAGAGGGAAGTCCAACCAGAGCACTCCAAGGCTGAAATGCTTCAGTTCACTGGAACAACAACACAAGCGGCTGATTGAAATCTGTTGTTGCTAAACCCAACAGACTGAAGATGATTTTGTTTCCATAAGCTGAAGATAAAGAATCAACTCAACACTTTTGGCCTGATTGCTTCACCAGGACTGTTTTCATTTAAAAAAGTAGAAAATAGTCTCGGTAAAAAGTTTAACAAAGATGGTTAACACATTTTTTAAGCTTGGCTTTTCTAAACAATGGTCTCAATTTAGATGGTAATGAATCTTACTAAGTATGTTAATTAACCTTATCTGGTTTATTGTGCTATATTAACCTATAAACACATTAATTATGTCATCAAAACATTTGTATCCACTGTTGCAGAAATCACTTTTGCACATCATGTGACAAAAATGGAATGCTTAACTGCATAAATATACATTAAATGTTTTAATTTTACTTAT
Source organism: Oryzias javanicus (assembly GCA_003999625.1). Classification (NCBI taxonomy): domain Eukaryota; kingdom Metazoa; phylum Chordata; class Actinopteri; order Beloniformes; family Adrianichthyidae; genus Oryzias; species Oryzias javanicus. The sequence continues at coordinate 7,856,874 of CM012451.1, read as the reverse complement.
AAATCATGCCACATGTGTAGTGAACATGTACAACATGAGTTGCAGAGCTGAGTGCCTGGATCTTCTTTAAAGACATGGATCATCTTTGAAGACCCACTCAGACAAGAACTGTGGGTAAAACTTTAGATAAAGTGATGCAAAACACTCATAATGTTGATAAAGATAGTTTATACATTTGTTAAGCTTGAAATCGGTTTATTAATATGAGCTTTCTAGACAATAGCTTCACTTTAGATGTTTATGAATCTAACAAAATATGTCAATAAGTAATAAATGTGTTACCAACAACCTATTGACACATTGATAATGCTTGTTAATGTGTTAATAAGGTTTGTTAAGGAACCTTATAAAGTTACCATTATATTTTTAACATGTTCTTGTGGCATTTTTCTGATGATGGAGGATATATATAGAAAATTAAGATTAAAATAGCATTTTTCAAGTATTCCTTTATTTAAATTGTTGTGAATCAGAAGCAAAAATACAGTTTGAAAAAGAGCCTGTTTGGGATGTGGAACATACGCTCTAGTCAAAAGCTTCCTGATCTGCTCAATTCTGATGCATCCACTTGCAGACAAATACATCCATGTACATCTCAGTTTTCTTCATATGAGTAGGAATCTGAGTCAAAACTGCATGATAGCTCCAACGCGGCAAAATAATGATTAAAAGACAGCTGGGAACTATTTGAAAATAGATCAAAAGATGATCAAGAGTGGGGCTTTAACACAACCAGTTAACCATGTAAACAGCACTCTACTGTGCAATGGTTTGAAGTTTTCCTACAATTTCATTTTCCTCTCTAGAGAAGCCAGAAAAATAGGTTAGAGGTTTTATGTTCGCATTGTTGTTGTTTTATGCAAACAACAACATAATTATTGGAATTTATGTTGATAAGCCAGAAAAGTTGCTCTTGGGTGATTTTGATCACTCTTTAAAAAATCCTCAAAACTGTAATAACTCACATTTGATTTTTTTTTTATATAAAAGCAGTTTCTTATGCTTTGTCAGCATCACTTTATTTATCACCTTTTGCACAAATGTCACAATTCACCTTACTGGAAATGAACTTTTCAATCTCCACATGTGAGGGACATGCTTTTATTTTGGCGGGGGGCTTGTGGCCCTCTCAGCTTCCTAACATCAACAATGGCCTTTGAAAAGCTAGCAGCTAGCATGCGCACTGACATGCGGGGAGGGGTAGGGGGGCCGCTTGGATTATTGTCAAAGCCAATGACCTGTTTGCTTAACCCCCTCACCCAGCTCCTGCAGAGAGGCCAAGGCCTCCTGCTCCCCCTGCTCCTCCTCCTCCTATAGCTCTCTTCATCTCCCTTTATGCTGCCCCCCCGTTTCCTACATTGTGTCGTTACCTCAATTACATCCCATATCATCGAGCACACCAGGGAGAGAGGCAGGATGGGATGGGGGGGGGTCGTTCACGTCAAACGCTCTAAATGTTTCTGTAAGTTAAAAGTTGGAATGAGGAGCGCCAGTGCTGCGTTCACGAACACTAGGGAATTACGGCGCTGGAGTGTCCCGCTGGCGCCACAGGCACTGAACCGAACGCGCTCACGTGCTGCGTTCACACCGGCGAGGAGAAAAGCAGAGGCCGGGTTTCTCTGAGTGAAAGCCGACATTGAGGGTCAGACGTGATGAGCAGATGACCGTTTTTGTGATAGAAAACACAGCCTTCATGTTGACACACAGACTCAGGCTGAGCTGTAAAGCCTCCTGTTATCTGGCAGCGGTATCTCTCAGGAGTGCCTAACATTAGTGACCTGTAAGCCCGTGTGCTGGATCCCAGCCTGTGTGCAGGTTAATAGGCATTAAACAGAAATACTATGTTCCCTCCCAGAGTCTGCAGAGTCTTCTGATTCCTCAAAAATGAATGAGAACAGAAACATCAACCATGTTCCAGAGATAAACCAGTGCCCTTCATGGCTTTTCCTGCTGGACCTCTGCACGCTCACCTGCCTGTCACTTGACAGAGGCGGAACGCAGCGGCCCTCTGTACATCCTTTCCTAATGATATTACTGAGCCTTTATCCCTGCGCTGTGCCTAACATTAGTGACCTGTGAGACTTTGTGTTGGCTCCAGCCTCCATCAAGCACACAGCGGTGTGTGTGAGCGTCCCAGTCTGCAGTGAAGGGAGGGATTTGCTGGATTCTCTCTGATTTTCTCTTATTCTGTAGAGTCATGCATCAACGCTGTTTTAGTTGAGCTTTGAACCTGGACTGCGACTCCCATCATGCTCGCTGCTGCTGCAGAGGAAACAGCAGTGTGTGAGAGGGAAAGCAGGATTAAAGGAGATGATATCGGTATTTAATCTGATGGTTTTTTTTTTTTTTTTTTTGGTGGGCTCTGCAGTGGCTCTCTGTTTCTCTGACCTTCCCTCCTGAAGCGCCGTCACTTCCTGTTCAGGAGCTGCTTCTTCAGCACTCTTCCTGAGGAAACTCAGACTGTCCTTCATCCAAGTTCTCATGAGGATGTCCAGAATCTTCATCTGGAAAGTTTAATCCCTCCAGCGTGCCTGGAGTTGACCCGGTGACCTCGGCCCAGATGATCTCTCCTCTTAAATAAAATGAAGGAAGCGTTTGGATCTTTATCAAGAGCCCAATCCATGAAGCAGGTCAGCCTCAATCATGTTTTGGATCCTCCAAAGTTATATTTGAGACCAGGCTCAGGTCTTAGCCAGCCACACTGTGGGGGGGTGTGCTGAGAGTTTGGGGAGTCAAATCCCTCAGAGCCCTTAAAGTGTTTAGAAAACCACATTTCACAACAGTTTATTTTTCTTCATTCTACATTGATCTACTACAAAGGTCTTTTAACCCTGGGCTCTCAGGGCCGGCGTCACGGCTCAGGTGTGACGCAGGACCGGTTTAGCAACAGCAGATGACTTAAATTGGCTACTGGATGGCTGCAGCCTCAGGATCTGCTGCCGACCATGTGAAACTCCGAACTCACTTAGGTTCATGTGACAACCCCCCCCCCCCCCCCCAAAAAAAAAAAAAACTTAATTCTTCTTTTTCTCTTCAAAACAATGTTTCCTGTTTGACCTTCTTCCAATCCTGGAATGAGTGGGATGATCTGATGCTGTAAAATCTGGAGAAGAATCATTTATAGAAACAAAACAGATCGTGAGTCTGTGGTGTGTGACATACCCCGTCCTCATCCAACACTAGATAGGATAGGCTCCAGCAACTCTGTAAGAGATTCAGCAGGTTCTGAGTATGAATGGATTGAACAAAAACCCCACATTAACTCAATAACGCACACAAAAAGTAGCTTAAGAATTCTGAATGAGACCTAATTTATTTTCTCAGCAGATAAAAAACTAGTAAGATTACAGAAAATGATACCTGAATTTTTTATTTCCAATAAGGAGAAAAAGTATCCCTGGGTACTTTTGCTGTTAAAGAGGACGCAAAATTAAGTGGAGTCCTGACTTAATAGTATGTCCTGAATTAGCGACATACAGCATGAAAGGGTTAAAAATATTTGGTAAATTTTGTGAGAATAAATTGAGGAGTAAACAAGTAAATATAAACAAATGGCTCTAAAAGTAGTTAAGTAATTCTGTCCAATATTAACTCTTTAATACCTGAAGCATCTTTAACATAGTGTAACTTTTCAACTGTCAACACCATCAATGTAATTTCAGAGATTCTGAAGATTTGTGCTTGTTCATCCATAAATACGTATGACTAACATCCGCCTTATTTAATATTTCATCTAGTTTCTAAACCTACTAAGTTCTGTTCAGGGTTGTGGGGTAGGTGAAGCCTGCTCAGCTAATGGTTCTGATCCACAGCAGGTTCACACACAGACACACCTCTAAGGAGAATTTCGAATGATCAAATAATCTCTGAAATATGTTTTTAGACTGTGAGAAAACCCACATGTGCACATGTGTGTAACCTCCACACAAGAAAGTCCCTACTGGGATTTGAACCTTGACTCCTTCGTGCTGTGAGGCTAACCGCTACACCAACGTAGAGCTCTAAATTAATATTATGAAGTTAATCTTACTTTAAAATGTTTTATTGGTTTTAAAACAATAAATTAACTAAATTAACTGGATTTGTACTGCTGAAAGAAAAGATGAAATATTTAAATAATTTAAATAAAATTACAATGTGAAAACTAATTCATTAAAAATAAACAAATGATTATTATTTGCATGCTAGTTTCATGGTTTTCCATTCCCCAGCCTTTATAGGTTGTAGTGGACTAAAACAAAATAAACTGATCAGTTTGAGCTGACGTTTATTGTAACTTTTTTGCATTGGTTTATTGTTGTTTTTGACTTTTTGTAAAAGGTTTTGTTGCAGCCACAGTGGGGATTTATAACGTTTAAACAAATTAATTCAAAGTTGTAATTTCAAACAGTCTGAAAAGCCATTCACGTTTGTCTACCTAAAAGGAAAAAATAAAATAAAAATATATAAAACAATAAAAATAAAACCAGTATTTAAATCCAAAGCACAAGCTGTTGAGTTACTTAAAGCTTGAATCATAACTGCAGTTATTGCTCTACTAACTCAAATCATTTATTCTAAACCCTGTAGTTCTTAAAAAAATAAAATACTTTTCCATTCATTTTATTGGAAAATGAAAAGAAATTAAGCAGTAAAATTACTGGAAGTGGTTGCAAAACTAATATAAAGATTTGCATATTTTGAGATATTTCAAATTTTTGTTCTTAAAGTTGTCAAACTTCACTTTTTGGTTTGGACTTTTTGGTTTCATGCATGACTCCAGTCCTTCCCCAGCATCAGCTGGATTTCTGTAAATCCCTGCAGCCGCTTGAACAGCTGGTGGACGGAGTGAACGGGCAGGGTGGAGGCCAGCAGATTAAAGCCTCAGATGATGGAGTGACATCCATCATTAAAGGTGGGGCAGCTGGTCATCCATACATGTTTACGTCTGGTTCTGGCTTCAGAAGCTGGATGGATTTGGTGCGCAGGAGTCGTGTTGGCACTCTGATTGGCGCTGCAGTGAAACGGAGCCTCTTTTGTGTGAAACTTCTTCTGTTTACTCTCCTCTGCTTCCCCTTTTCAACTCTGAACATCGTCTGGAGCTGCAAAGAGCAGCCGGAGGCGGCGTCTCCCTTTACAGAGATCTGAGGAGAAGCAATGAGATGTGAGAGTTTGGGCCGCTGGTCATCGCGTTTTTCTGCCTCATTATCTCCTCCACCTCAGCAGTGAGCCGCAGTTTTGGCCAAACGCTGGTTTCACCCGCCATGGAGTGAAAACAAGCCAATGCCTCCAACCAAATCCGTCCCACGCACAAACTCCTGCTGAAGAGTATTGTCCTGAGACAGGAAATCCTGCACAAGTGTCTGATTTTCTTAATTAAAACAATTAAATCCTGTGGACAAAAAAGATGACTCCATGAGAAGTTAAAATTAGAAGAGTCTCTTCTGATAGTGTTGGATCGAGAAACTTCAACAAAACTTAAAAAGTTTGAAAATCTAACAAGTTTAGAGAACACTAACAGCTGCTCCTGTGAACAGCACCTCAAAAATTCAACGTTTTTTTTTCCATTCTGTTTTAAAAAGATTATAAAATGCAAATAAGAATAAGATCAACCCTTTATCTGGAGACCATTTTGCAGCTGACACCAGACCGCCGTTAAAGAGGATGTACCCACATTGTGAAAACTTATAGAGGAAGTGATGAAGAGGAGAGAAAGAAGGAAATATTTCAAAGAGCTGAAAAGAATCAGAATAAAGACCCAAACTGCAGTCTGGTAACTTCTTAAAATAGAGTTCAATCAAATCGAAAGCATTTTATTTATCCTTGAGGGACAATTCACACATTATCTTATGATTGACATCGCATAGACACATCGAAAAACATGATTCCTCGACAAGAAGAGAAGCACAATAGATGCTCAATAAAACAATAAATAACAGAAAAAGAGAGCACATTTGCAGATGATGAAGTGATTTATTTTATTTTATTTTTTGTTTGTTGTTGGAGTAGTTCAGCAAGTCTTAAAATTATTTTCTATATTCTTAAAAAGAACTAGAAGTTCCAAGAAAGAATTATTACAGATCAAATTTTTTCTACTTTTTTGTTGTTAGAAAAACTTAAGTTTTTATTGTCTAAATGTATTAACAGTAAGTAGTAGTCGGGATGCTACAACTCTTGAAAACCAAACCGTATGTTACAATGTTGAATGGGGAGGGTAGTGAATCACTTCATCTCTACTTTGCATACGTCTACGCTGAAACTGTCAAACACATGCAATTTTCAAAATAAAATACATTGACTATTGTTTTATTATGTTACAATAGACTTAGTCTGAGGTAAATGAAACATTTTCTTCATTGTTACTTGTTTATTAGCCAATGTAAATGTTTTCTTTTCAATTGTGAGTTTTTTGTTTTTGTAAACCAAAAATCATATATTGAACCGAAGCAAAACCATGACAAAAATTGAGGTTTGAATAGAAACTCTTGATAAATTAATTTTCCCATCCCTATAACAAACGAGACTTATTTACTTCTCTTTTACACAGAACTGTACATACCTTTACTTTATGGATTTGTATGTGTATATTTACTTTTTGTTGAAAATACAATTTACTTTATTTTTTTAATGTACTACAACACAAAAAAATGTTTATTTCAATTTCTATAGATTAGTTTTTATTCAACATTGACATCTGCACTGTTCATTTCAGTAATTAAAATTTCGTTATTTTAAACATTCTGAATTTTTAAATTTTAATCCTAACACCTCTAATATTTGTATTAATATTTTTAATGTTTTATCTAAAGCACTGAAAGTCTGTGCACGAAACGTGCTAAACAAAGAAACTTGCATTGTGTATAGAAAGAATTGTTTAATTTCAGTCATTTTGGTCTCAAATCGGAGGATTTTCACTTCATTTTTTTTTACCTAAAAATACATTTAATTTAGTTTTGCGGAGATTGTGAAGAAAATTCTTGCTGCAGTTTATCCAGAATTATTTAATATTTTTCTTTGTCACTGCGTATTTAGTTTTTCCGTCCGCTGCTGTCTTCTCCTTTTTATTTTTACTTTCACCGGATTGTTGCGCTGCGTCTTCATCTATTTATTTAGAATTTTCTTTTAAAAAGAAATAGATTTGAAATAAATTATTTAATTTTGTTCTTCTATTTATTTATTTATTTTTATTTAAAACGAGTTTTTTTTTCTTCCCGTTTTGGTTTAAAAGGTTCGTCACGTGTTTTTATGTCAGATCATTTGTCTGCTCGTTTGCAGAACATTTCCTTCAGTTTTCTTTAATTGCAAAAGCGCAAAGTGAGCGGAGTGGCGCTCCGCTGCAGCCGCGGGACTCTAAGGAAAAACAAACAAACAAAAAGAAAAAAAAACAACTCAAATTATTATTTTTTTAATGCTTTTAACATTTTTGAAACATTAAATGTATAGCTGTAATTTTTAAATTTAAAGAAATCACTCGTTTAAATACATAAAGGATTCATAAAATAAAAAAAATAATTGTTTAAAAGTTTAAAAGTGACTTGTTTGATTATTACTTTTTTTCTTTTAATAAATTAAATATAATAATCTTCAAAATCAAAGTCTTATTTTATGTATTGAAAGGTTAGTTACAAGAGAATTAAATGTAAATTGTGGTAAAACTGTATTATTTTTAGTCCTAAAACATAAATAATTACAGTTAAAACAGTTTGCTTACAGTTAAAAAACTGTTAGCAAACATTTTTATTTAAAATCCTTTTGTCACGTTTTGTCCTAAATAAGTTCAAGGAATCATAAATTCTCACACTGAGCATGCTCAGAAAAAAAGAAGTCAATTGAATTTGGAAAAAATATTCTGCCCATGCTCCATTGCAGGTCCAACGCGCAGATCTTCCTCATGGGAGTCTGAGCTGAATCTTCATCCCACGCCGATGCTGCTTGATCCAGCAGACTGTTGGTTTTTCCATGGATTGAGCTGTGAACTGAGTTTAAAGCTCCAGGAGGTCACAGATGATCGGCTGTGACAGTTTTCCCTCCGATGGGAGTCTGGTCACACCGAGCTGAACTGTCTGCAGCTCCAGCTCAATGCATGAAGCTGCAGAAGACCCACTCCTGTCAGCTCCCATCGCTGAACAACACAGTAAACATAAACAAGGTCTCATCGGTGACAAACAGGAAAAATATTGAGTTGTTTGTGCAGTTCTGCCTGTGTAATCTTTAAATTTAGAACAAGTTAGTTAAAAAACACATGTAATAATGATTTATAAGCCTTCAACACCAATAAATTATTTGTATTTTGTTTTATTGGTTTAATTAGAAATAAAAAACAAAATTCTGAATTTTCTCAAAGTTCTGTTCCTGTTTTATTAAGATTCTGCTTCTGCCTCCTTCATGTCATTAAGTATTCGGTATACAGCCAGCTCAGCTGTTTCTGTCTGGGGCCACTGTCCCATAATGCATTTGGGTTGACGGTTTCAGTCATGTCTCAGTCCTGTCACTCTCCTGCTCCAGGAAATTGAATTTCATTAAATTTATTTGAAGTTTTTGTCTCATTTCTCTGATGTTTGGATTTTGGATGCCCTCTTTGCAAAAAGTAGTACATTTAGTTTATTTTATATAATTGAGTATTAGCAGAGCAAGTCTACTGTAGACCACATACGTTGTGTAGGAAGTAGCTGAATACTTCTTAAGACTAAATTTGGAATATTTTAAGTTCACAATATGTTAATATCAAAAACAAACTTCAATTGTACTATCTCATATATGTATACAAGTACATTTGAATAAATATTTTTTTCCTGAGCCCACCTGGTCTTTTTTCTTAAAAGAAAAAAAAAAAAACACCATCCGTATTTTTTTTTACTTACTGTGACTTTATGTAGATTTTGCTAAATTAAGTTTTTATTACCAACCATAGCTACGTTAGCTCCGCCCACATCCTTAAAACACGAGAATAAAGTATTGAGTTGTTTTGGATGAAGAACACAGGAGTTTAGAAATATGTTTTTTTTTATCTTGACAGAAATACTTTCAGAGTCGGTGTCCCTCGATGTCACTGACTGAAGATCGGGCCCAAAGGTTCGCTGCTCATAGAAGAATTTTAAGACGGTACGCTTTGATTCTCGAACGCGTTACAATGAATGAAAGTTTGAGATGAACTGGATCAAACCGGAGCGCCGACTGAGGGAAGGGCATCATTATCCTTTGCGTGCTCTTATGTAACATGAGTATTTCAGGCTCAGAGAACTCGTGAAACATGTCATCTTCCAAGCTAACAGCTTCCATCAAAGCGCCGTCGTTGTTCTGCTTTAAACTCAAACCTGCACGAAGCTAACTGACTTTCCCGGCAGCAGCGGTTTACTTCCCTCGTTGTCCGGAAAGCCACGCGGTCGAACTCGTGGAAAGCTTCACTTTTTCCAGTTTGTCTCGTGGTCGTCGTGTCGCTGCGGCCTTCGCGACCGGAAATCAATGCAGACGTCAGCTGATGTTGTGACAGCCATGTCAGATGAACTAATGTGATTTCTGCAGAGCTATGAGGCTTATGCCATGCTGACCCCATGCAGTCCCCTGCAGTCTTTTAATCCGCAGCAGCAGAAATATTTATGCTTTCACTTATAAAGACGACACGTTCAGGTTATGTCATGGAGGAAGAGCTTCACGTTGTTGCTGAAACACCAGGAAGTTGCTCCTCAGAATCATTTTGAAACATGGACTGTTCTGATTAAACCAAGAAGGAAAGGAGTTTCCAGCTAATCCCTGGCGTGACTCTGCGATGCCAGAGGCGGCGCTCGTGTTCTCCGCGTCACATCAGCACCTTCACAAGCGGGTGTACTAACATTTACAGTAAATGTTATTCTGTTTACTATGGGCCCGCGCGACCTCTGACCCCCCGCAGTAACTCCTGTCGCTGCAGGGCGGCTCTTCTCTCAGACAAACACCTCGCCGCTACATTATTTAGCGCGTGGGGGGGGTAGCTGATCACAGCTCCTGCGGCGACGGATGGCGGCCGAGGCGCTTTGCACGCTGAGGTGATTACTGGTCACGCAATGGGCCTGGAAAAGGAGCGCAGAGGGCGGGACCATCCGGCGCCATCCGAGCTCCTGATAGGTTCAGAGGTCGGGACGTTTTTATTGGATGAAGAAAGTACAAATGAGCTAAAGGGGGTGGATGTGGAGGTCAAAGTGGCCTTCGCCTCATCTTCTTCTTTTTTTTAAATCTAATCCCTCCCTCCAGCTTTCTGATTTAAGTCTTTACTATTTTCAACCCAAATGAGTTTGTCTGCAGGCCGGTTCTGATGGCTCCACGTGTGAGGAAGTTGAGATGAAATATTCGCCTGAGCGGTTGATGGTTTGCACCCAGCAGGTCGCAGGTTTCATTCGTTTATCCATCAGGAAGAGCATTTGGAGAGAAACGCCATCTTGAATTCAGTCTGCTGTTGCGACCGAAGAGAAACCTGCTTCCTTTCCACAGCATTTCTGTTTTTATTTGTCGACATTCATCCTTTTAGATCCTGCAACTCTTTTACAGCAGGATTATTCTCATTCTGCTGCCATTGTTCGAAAACAGCGTCTTTCGGAACTCAAACGTCAACCAAACGGTGGCCCTGAAGTTCAAATTCAATGCAAAAGCTTATTAAATAGGGTTATAACAAGGAATCAATTTATATTCCTACAATCCAACCAAATGGCAGGAAAAAAAAATATTTCAAAATTTGATAAATGAATAATTAATATTTGAAAATACTATTTAAATGAGTCTCAATAGGTTTATTTTACTATAACGTAAAAACAACCGTCACAGTGGACAAAAAGTGATCAATCCATCATTACAATTTGTGCTTGGCGGATCGATCCAAATATAAATAGTATCAATCTCAAATTGGTATTGGTATCGGATTGATACTGGCCTGCAGATATGGAGATTTCCACTCTTGTTTGAAACTTTTCTGCATTTGCAAAAAGAACCCAGCTGCGCGCCGCCTCGCCACTCTTGTGTCAGCAGCAGATCTCACAGTGCATGTGCAGGCGGCGTGCATTGTTCACCTTATTTCCACTCTATTTAAATACTGAGTTGTTGTTGACAGTTAATTTCCACCCGTTTTTATTGTTCTTTTTAAAGGCTAAGAAGTTGCAAAATATTTATTTCTACCAGTTTTTTTTTATTGATTTATTTTTGTATCATAGTTAATTGTTTCTAATTGTTTGTTGACTGTTTTGCATTCACTTCTTCACGTTTTATTTAATTTCAAGACAGTTTTATTTTAATAAAGTCTTTTTCATTTAATAGAAATATTGTCCTAATTCTGTTTTTATGTTTATCAAGTAATTAAAAAAGGGAAACTTACAAAAACCATTCACAGCGATTAAAAACAATTGAGACTTTGAGGTTCATTTCACATTTCAGTATATCAATATTGGCATCAATATCTGCAATACTGACCGATCGGAACAAAACTGAGTATCGCCCAGCCCTGATTACAGTCCAATGTGTTTGAAAACACTTTGAATTTTACAAACTTGTGACATCCACTAATACTGTAATGTTCAATTTTTATTATTTTGATGTGGAAAAACGACAGTGGGCTGAACTTTTGAAACTTAATTAGGAATTGACATTAAGTTCTGTGTTTGTTTGTACACATATTTACTATTTTGCATGATATTAATTTTGTTTTCTGAAATATTTCATCTTCATTTGGTTTCATTTTTTTGGAATTGTGTTTGGGTTTCTGGAATTTACACTGGAGTTTTATCTTTTGTTTCTCTTAAAATTGTCATTGTGATCATTGTGTACTCAATGCTTCTGCATTGAGTGATTTTTTTGGTGAGATTTGCACTTCAGGGCCCCCGTAAAAGCAGGATGAAGATGCATCAATAGCAAACACGAGCCCCGCAGAAACGAACGGCTCTGAACTACCACTCCGTCAGCTGATGAAGTATTCTGTGACTTTGTGGTCTGACAGATCGGCCGATCTCGTCTCCGTTTGGCCTCGTCTCCATGGTGACGGGGGGTCGAGGTTTAAGCCCATTAAAGATTCAGTCTTTCCGCCACCCATTTCTCTCGCTCCTCTTCCTCTTTACTATCCCTGATGAAGCTCCTTCCATTCCTCCTCTCCTTCTCTCCGCCCCTCTTCATCGCCTTCTGCTGCATTCCTGGGCATTCCCTGCATCCTCTTCTTTCTACTCCTCGCCCTCCTAAGTCATTTTGAAGTCTCAAAAAATAGTAAATAAAACCAGCGGATCCATCTCAGAATTTGACCTTACCCATGAGGTTTCTCAATCATCAATTAGTTTGTAGAGAACACTGCTCATTCAGAAACTTCCATGTTTTTGTGTGTAATAAAAATGGAGCCAAACTGGGCACTTTTCTGCTGATCCATCACTCAGAGGAGAACTTCTTTGCATTACTCTCAGTGAGTGACTAGTCTGTTACCTTCTCACCATTTGGTTGGAGCTGCCCAAGGCACCACAGTTGAGGTGTCTGTAGTTAATCGTGGGAGCAAGCAGAGTGATGAACAAGAGAGCCGTGTTGTTGTTTCATGTCATAATTATCCTTTAATGCCTCCAAAGCACTTCAGCTGCATCGTAAATCCAGTTGTAAAGACCCACAGTGATGACAATGTAGTTTCTGATGTTTTTGTGGCATTTTTTCTAAAGATGGGGACATATATTGACATTAAAATAGTATTTCTGAATATTTCTTTATAATCAGGAGCAGAAAAAAAATGAAGTTTGAAAAAGATCATATCTGTGCTACTGAAAATATGCTGGATGGGCCACAAGCTCCCTGCTCTGCTCCATTGTGATGCACCCTCCTCCTGCTGCTCTGCAGAAAATATTTACCACAAAAATTAACAAGTTTGTTTTTTATAATTTTGGCCAAAAAATGCATCGTCATGAATATGGAAAATTTTTTACAATAGATCAAAAGATGATCTGAGTGGGATTTTCAGTTCATGTTAGACTGCAATCAACCCACTCCAGTTTCTTTTTGCCTCCTGTCTGCGTTTAAAAAGGTTTTAATTCAATTGCTAATTTTCTATTTATGCAAAATAAAAACAGTGAAGTTTCAGTTGTTTTGCTGTGGTTTTGCTTTGGACAAAAAATGTGAGCAAAAAAACTTTTATATGATGGTTTGTTAGACTGAAAACAAACTTTATATGAGTTTCAGTGTGTAGATAATATTTTTTTGTCTTCAGATGTTTGCAGTTTATTTTAGTGCAGAGTGAAAGCTCGTTCATGAGTCTGACAGGTTTCCATCGGAGTCCGTCAGCCGGTTTGAACTCTGCAGTCTTTTACTTGCAGTCTGTTCCGCTCTCACACCTGTCTGTCTCTCTGTCTGTTTGACTGACCGCCCGTCTGTCTGGCTCTGTCTCGTTCCTGCCTGTCCGAGCTCTGCTGGCGCCCCCGGACTGTCCGTTACCCTGTCACCGCTGGCATTTTTCAATCCAGTGTAACATTTACGCACATTCCTGCTGGTGTGCAGACAGAGTTTCTAGAAGAAAGGAAGCGAGCGAGCCTCTTAGCACGTCGGTTTTGGAGTCAAACTCCTTTGACCTCTGACCTTTGAGGGGGTAAAAGTGCCAGGAAAGGAAATGGGGATTAACTCAAACAAAAAGAACAAACTGAAGCATCGTGGGGTCAGGACTGATTTTTTTTTAGTGAGCTTAGGAAGTAACAAGATGAACGGACAGAAGCCGTTGTTTCTCCAAGAGCAGCTTCATCACTTCCTGCCTCCCCCTCTTGAATCCACCCCCCACCACCACTTCCTCCCAGCTGCTGAGCTCTGCGGGCCGCCAGTCGGGAAGAGAAAGTGGATTACAAATGGCCGACGCCTCGGCTGCCATTCAGGACGGGAGGCGACGGACGGCTGGAAGACGGTTTTCTGCGAAAAACGGAGCAGATGGCAGTCGGAAGGAGGGATGGAAGAGAAGGAGAGGAGAAGCAAAGGATGCATAGGCAATAGAGCGTAAAAGCTACGAGGTGAGGATGAGGAGCAAGTCGGGATGGCCCCCTTCCTCCACTCCGTCTCCCCGTTTCGTGTGAAGAAAAGACGGGAAGGGAGGGCGGAGGCCGAGCCTCCGAGCGAGCAGAGGTTAGGAGGAGGGCGCAAGGGGCGGAGTCACAGTGAAGATTGACGGTCCGGTTAGCCACTTGGGCGTCGCCGCTCTGCCGAAGATAAAAAAAAAAACGGAGTAAACCACGGTGAAGCCCGAGATCATTCTAATTAGAAGTGACTCTGCGTGCCAGTGATCCATGCAGAATATTAGTGCTGTCACGAAACACTGCGGATGCTACTGAGCATGCTCAAACAGTTGGCCGGCCCCCACAGCCGCTGAGCTGTTTAGCGGATGGAAGGGAAGGTCACGGCGCCTGGGTGCGCGGCAGCAGCGAGCGCTCCCTGAGCTCGCTCGGGGTTGCCTGGATTCTGCACGCGATCTTCAGCAGGGGGCGGGGTGGAGCGAGTGCCGCTGCCAGCCGGGTCAGGGCGGCGTTGTTTGTTTGAAAATACTGCAGAGCTGTTTTGCTGCAGTTTGGCCGAGGCCGATGCCCTTTAAAGAGGCCACAGAGGGTTCAGGGCCCCAAGACGCTGCCAGGTCCCATCGGCCCCGCGCTCATCTGCGACTCAACAAATAAAAGCGTGAAGACAAAAGAAAACGAACGCGAACAAACGCCGACTGAGACGTCAAAGCAATGTCGCTGAGACGTCTTCGCTTGAAGAGTCATTTAAACTTTTTATATACTTTACAACGACAAAAACAGGAGTTGTGATTCTGTCATAACAGCAGATTACGACTCTGAACTGTAAAGTCTACGAAGAGCCCGAGAGTGGTCCACAGACACCCCCCCACAGATGGAGCTTTCATTTCTGAGCTTTAAGACACTTAAAAGTGTGTTTGCAAACATCCTGACATCATGAATGTGGCAGATGATGGTTTATGAGTCCCAGACTGAATAAGCCAGGGTTTTTGGATCGCTTTTCTGCTTTTTTACTAGTGTTGAGCGATATGTCGATGCATATCGTGTGGCCGATAGAAAAGTGTGCCGTGTCAATTCTATGATTTCTATGTTTGATATTGTTTCTTTTTATAGCAAAACTTTTGTGGGGTTTTTTTGTCATTTATTACTACTAAGATACATGTTACTTGAAAAAATGAAGTCAGTCAAAAGTAATTGTATTTTTGTCTTTTTTCTCAGAGAATAACCGAAAATATACTTTATTGTGGAATATTGTGATATTTATCATTATTGTGGTATAAAATAATCAATATCATGATAATAATTCTTTTCCATATTTCCCAGCATTACTTTACTCAGTACGGCTGATTCTTACAGTTTAATCTAAATACAGTATGTCTGAATGTTGCTATTTGTGTGTCTTTTTACTGGATGAAGTAAGATTAAAATAAGTATTTAATCATTTCAAAACATAACAGATAAAAGCACAAAGATTTTTGAAAGAAAGAATGAATATTTGTTTCTTCAAACAGTGTCACACAAACGTTTTTCTGTCAACTTCCAGATTAATTTAAGCAAGAGACAAAGCATAAACACTTACGGTCCTATAATCTAAAATGACGACAATGTTTCTACCAGAAATGTTTTACAGAAAATAGATCACAAGATTTCATAATATTTTTAAATTCATTTTCACCCTTTTTTATTATATTTTTTTATCCTAATATATATTTATTATTTTTTTATATTCTTAAAACCAATGCGGCTTTTTTCAGAACTTATTTAAATAAAGTCATGAAGTCATGAAATTCCATCTCCTTTGTTTTTTAATCTACGTCAATGCGAGAAATGCTTTGAAAATAAGAACCTTCCACTTTGAAGATTGATTTACTTACGGTAACGGTAGTGTATTCAGTTTGTTTAATTTATGCACTCAAAATTTAACATGATTGTTCATTTATTACATTGTCTGAAGAGTTCGTTTTTATTACATTCTACTAGATTTATAAAGATTGCAAATCTGCGGTTTTGAACGTCTCAATTATTTTACTCGACTTTTCTAGAACAGATCATGAATATCTGTTCCAGTAGTTGTTACATACCTCATAACCAGCGAGAGTGAGCGGCACTGACGGTGTATCTGTGATGGAGTGTGTACGCCAATGATCGTCCCTCTCTGACACTAAGGGGGTTTTTCTCACTGTTATTCAGATTCTAGCTATCAAATGTTCTGTCAGTATCTTCAGGCTAAGTCGTTTTTAGCAAAAACTAACAACATCAAATTTGAAAAGTTTCATACAGTTTTCTTTCTGTATTTTTTTATATTTCTTGCTCTATTAACTAAGGCAAACTCATTAACAAACTAATTCATTAATCTAGATAATTTAGCAGGTCTTTTCACAGTTTATCAGTACCATCAACATTTTCTATTCTCAACCGTTGTAGTTCTTGATGTTGCAGTAATTTTCAGCATAATTTTGATTAAATAAATAACAAATTACTTAAGTTTCTTGGAGTTTTACTCGAACTTGCAAAAAATTGCAGGAAAGTTGATTTTCAATTTCAAAGCCGTTCATTTGCCTCGGCTTCAGGATTTGGTTTGCTTTTCCTAAAACTGAGGGATTATCTTTTTTTCCTGTGCCTGCGGCTCACAAATCCGTTTAAGGAGCTGTTGTGTAATTGCGCTGACATTTAACCATTTTTTTTTTTTTTTTTGCTTTTGACTTAAAACACAATCTGCTTCTTCTTTAACAATATTTCCAGTTACTTTAAAATCTTAGCTGACTATAAATGATTTCCTAATTCACTCTAAAACATTAAGCAGCAACAGCCTTACATGTAAATGTTTTAACAGAGAAAATAAAAAAGTAGAAAAACCAAGGCTGAGGGAAATATGTGTCAGAGGATGGACTGTTTCAGTCATGTACTCATTGTGTTTTATTGATTTTTTTATTGTATATGCATGCTTTTATGGTGTTTTTGACTTTTAACATTTGGACTGAGATATGACTGAACAGCGAATGACATAATGACCCAGCTGTGCCCAATCACACCTGGCCGGCACTTAAGACAGAGCATGAGACTCTTGGGGAGGAGCCACGAAGCGCAAGGAAGAGACCAAGCACGGAGAGCGCAGGCAAAGGGGGCCGTGCACTGACAGACTGGAAAAAAAAGGAATCCACGCGGCGAAGAGTCACGGGAGGGCCGTACCTTACGAGAGGCACCGGAGCAGCCAGCGGACGTCTGCAACGGAGGAACCCGACCCACGACGGACGCCGGCCCTAGGAGCAGCGAACGCGGGCGGATGCAGCAGGAGACTACTGTCAACGCGCTGAAAGAGCTAAGTAAAGGAACGTGAAACCGTCACCGTATGTGCACGAGGTCGACGCGTTAATTAGCTCGACACTGAGTCTCCTGCTGGTGTCTGTTTAGGGCCGGCGAACCCGGAAGTCCAGCTGTCAGCGCGAGCCGTGGGAGGAAAGGAAGACCACCTGCTGGGCAGAGAAGCGGAGCCTCCTCTGCCACCCCTTTCCTTCATTGACTGTTTTAATTTGGATTTCTCTTCGATCCATTTTAAGACACTTTTTTGGGCTACTGTATTTTATTTTTTTTAAACAAAACTTAATTGTTTTATCCTTTTTATCTTTATCTTTTTTAAATAGTCTAGCCCATTTTTTTTTAGATTTTAAGTTTTTAAAATCTTAACCTTTTTTATTAAACTATTTAAAGCGCATTGAATGGCTGTGCTTCATTTCTGAGCAATTCTGTGATCCTTGGACCTGAAACTTCAGAGGTCGGTCGCACCTCACATATGTTCAGACAGGTGACACAAAATCATATCAAGAACTCCTGAAAGTCCTAAGAAAGTCCTAAATTACTTCCATTACAAAATTCTGATTTTACTAAACATTAAATAATTAGAAAAAAGATATTTAAAAAAACTATTACAAATATTAAAAGATGAAAAAAATATTTTAAGTAAATCGTTTTTGGGGGTATTTGGGATTTTTTCACCCCAAATGGTTTAAAACAAACTAATAATGAAAACATATCCTGTTGTTTAAAGACAGTAAAACATCTAGTGAATTCTGACAGTTTTTCTGCCCAGCAGCCACTTCTGAAAACATCATTTAGAAAAATAAACGCTTCTGCTTTGAGGCAAAACACCCCAACCGTCCCAGAAAGCAATGAATCCAACTCTTTCAAGAGCTTTGAAAAAGCAGCTCAAACACTAAAGCTGTTAAAATACTGGAAAAATTCTGTTGACGTATTAAACCTAGCTTGTAGTTTAAACCAAAATCACTGTACTAAAACTAGCTTTTACCCTGAAACCTATCTTATCAAATAAATTACCAAAATTTAGTTTTTTTTAGTCAACATGCTTTTCAAACCTTAAAAAAAAACAACCCACAAATAATGTGCATTATAATTATTTTTAATGAGATGTAAACAGTATCAGTTATAGTGCATTGGGTGATTTCGTACGTTTTTTTGCTTACAACAAAGTTGTTTAAGATGCAAAGTACTGACATTGTGAGAATTGTGGACTTTTGTTTAGTTTGATCACTTAAGTTATGGGTTTTGGTCATGTTGTGTTTTGAATTGTTCTTCAGTTACATCAGTTTCAAGCTTGTCATGATTCACAGCTGTCTTCATTTTAGCTAATTACCCTCCGTATATTTAGGTGTCAGTTCCTCCTTATCGGGTCATCTGCTCTGTTCTGCCACTGTTTCTACCACCAAGTTTCTACCACCAAGCTCGGTCTCCTGTGTTTGGGTCCACCACCAAATCCTGACAGACATGAGTGTTCAGGGAAAAGAAAAACAATCCGCTGTCTCAAATTTGATCCACACATTTTCAACCCTTGTACTCATTTATGGGGTACGGATGACCGACCCTTATATTGATGTGAAATTCCTCAAATGACCTATGACAAAGGTGGACAAAAGCAGACAGGATTACATGTCTGCCATGGACACCAGTGAAGATGAAAAAAATCTTTGGGAAAAAAAAGCTTCAGCGTACTGTCTTGAGGGGTCCAGATGACCCAATTTTTAGTGTAAACATGCCTAGAATAGCACTAGAAGTTACCACGGTGTAACTGTAAGACCTAACTATGAACAGTTTTTGCTTTCTTTCATTACAAGTAGTCATTTTTTAAAAAATGGATGACAAAAAATGAGTTATTCTAATAAAGTTTTGAAAATTAGCCAAACTTTTTCCCCCTAAAAATTTTGAGATTTTGCGGAAGCAGCTATTTTTGAAATGAGGTGGGAAAGCCTGTATACTGCCCGTAGTGAAATGATGATGAACTGCAAGCCATAAAACTTGAATCAAGTTATAATAATGGGTTTTTAAGGAAAGTTTTGATCATTCTAATGAGATAGTGATCCCAGAAATGCTTTTATCAAATCCGACATGAATGGTTTTACAGTTACAGTATGAAACAGGCAGCAAATCTCTGAGAGTCCAGGTCTGGCTGGACTTCATCGTAAACTGCAGTACCTACATGTAAAGAAATCCTAACCCATTCTGCATTCCTACATCTTTTTCATGGGATTCCTCAGGGTTCATCTTCTGTTTCAGAGAAAAATGTAATTAAACTATCATGTTTATGCTGATGATAAGAGTTGCTGTAACTGCATTTCTACTGTTCACCATGACACCAGTAACTATGGATTTATGTATATTGTTTTCAACACTCATTTCTAACAGAAATCTTTCAAAGAAAGTAGACTACAAAAAGAAAATGGGCTGCTGGAAGTGGTGCATTCTCTAAGTAAAGCTTCCAGATTTGATTCATCTTTTTTTTTCCAGCCCTGTCCATGATGTTCCATAGTAACAAAGGTTAACACATCATTATCTCTAATTAAGTTCAGAAAAAACCCAGAGGTTTGATGAATGCTCCTGTCAGTAAAGTGGCTCTCTGAGCTACTCTGCTCATTCAAGCTTAAAGGTAAGAAGTTGACATTGATTCAACTCCTCAACATCTTTAGGAGTCTCCCCAAACTGCTGGCCTGCTTCAGTCTTTCAAAGCTCAAATTGGACTGATTATTTGTTATTTCTTCTCATTAGGACAATTGCGACAGTCTTCAGGTTGGCCTTTTGGAAGATAAGTGCAGCAGCAATACTTCTCAATGGAAGCACGATGGTAAGATGATCAATTCTTACTTATACTCCAAACTGAACAGCACTCAAATCAGGGATATCAAACTTTAAAATTACAATTTGCTTTTTTATTTCTTATTTACCTCCTGGATCTATCGGATCTTGTGATATTCAGAGACACTCAACAGGAGAAATGAAGATGATGATCAATTTTTCACCACATCTGGAAGCGTGGTGTATACAGCCTAATGTTGAAAATGAAAATGTATCTGTGTGAGGTAAAATTGTAACTTTAAGTCGTTGATGAGTTTAGCAAGATTCCAACTTCAATTTTCTTTAACAAATTAAATCAAAGAGGCTTTCAAACATGTTTGAAATCATTTTAATATTCAGGCTTCTACAGGGTTTACCAATTTACCTACAGTTAGATTAGTTCATTTGGTAAAGCAAAAGCTTTAAAGCTTATATTTACAAGTAAGAGACAACAAACTAAAAGTGACTTTTCTGCAAAAATATGAGTTCAGATTAGTGTCACAGTAGAGACAAAGGTATTACACTCAGATTGGGATATTTGGTTTTGACAAAAATAAGAACTTAAGCGTTATCAAGACTCATGCTGTAGTTTGTGAAAGAAACTGGGTGACGAAGGGAAAACTTGCTAAATTAAAAAAAAGTTTTTAGAAGTGTATTGATACCAGAGGTGACAAAATATATGCTTGAAGGTCTTAATGTGAAGATATAAATCAAAATATGACTTTGTGATGTCAGCATGTTCCATCATTACCACTCCAAAAGACTCAGGAAGTGGTAAAAATTAAATAAACTTCATAACTGAAACATTTGTGAAGTTTAACCAACTATCATTCTAGTGTTTGACAACTATTTCCAAACCACATTAGATAAAGAAGAGGAAGAAAAACTTCTCCTGATTTAGGCTTATTGTGAGCATGTGGACAAACTAAATGTTTGTTTTTCTAAATTGTATATACAATCATTTAAAGATATTTTAGTTATAAAGTCGATTCTTTTTTTTTTTAGAATTCAAAATTATTTTTACAATCAAGAATTTTTTAAATTAATTTTATTGTTGTAATGCCAAATAAATCACAAGTTTTGATAACAGTTTTTATTTAATTAGAATTTAATGAAAATGCTTTTTGGCAATAAATGAGATCGCACATTTAACATAATGACTTTAGAGAATCTGAAAAAAAAGACAGTTCAGGTATGTGGCAGTGATACCAGCTCCACATTTGAGTAGATCGCGGAGGCAGATGTTGGTGCCATCAAGTCAAAATATTTGATGGAACATGCCAGTCGCACTTGATTCTCTAAGTATACAAAATGTCACAGCAGGGTCTTTAGGCCTTTTAGAGAACAGAGAGATATTGGTTTCTCTTATTTCTACATAACTTTAATAATTTCTCTTCCAGTGGTGGGTGCAGCTAATCTGCTAATTAATTGGTCAGGCTTTCTATTCTAGACATGTGGTTAAACCCAACCTTTAAGTGTAAATAATTTAATATGCTAAATGCTGAGTAATATATCACTAAAATGTAAATAAATCTATGTTTATATCCACATTTCTTCACTATTCACTATTTGGTGCACAATACAGGGTATTTTGTGGGGCTGTTCAAATCTACAATTACAAAACCCAGTGTCCTGGAAATTTCCCAGAAGTCTCTGTGAAGAACCAGTGAGCGTTGATGCTCATTAAATTGGCGAATGTGGACCACAATTCTTTGCATTTGAATGATTTTCCTACTCAACTCAGCTCATCTTTATTTATATACTGTAGCACTTTCACTGAGAAGGCAGCTAAAACAAAGTGCTAAACACCAGAAACATAAAAGACAACAACTCTAAGACAAGATAAATAGATGAATAAAAGACAATAATACTAAAAGTAGCAAAATAACATCTCAAACAGCAGCAGGAGTCTCATGTTGCGTTAAAAGCCAGAGCATAAAAATGAGTCTTCAGATGGGTTTTAAAAATAGACAGCAACGGTGTTTTTCTCTGATAAACAAAGGCAAAGATGTTTTCATGTGAAAATGAATGATTTTATTTTAGCTACAGAACTCAGAGGATTTATAATTAGTCTTTGTTAAATGTTCATATTTATTAGATTTTTTAGTGACATAATATTTGCAGTTTTAAAAATAGAAAAGTTGAGAACATGGAATATGAATTGCTTTAAAAATAGAGGGCACTATATATACACATATGGATGGTAATATAGTTTTTCAGCATGAGGGATTTCGGAGAAAGACTATGTGATGAACGTCTTCTATTAGTGAGTAATAAACTGATCGAGCTTTTGTCGTCCTTTTACTTTTCTTAATCTAAATCCGCAATTCTCTATACTTATTAGATCCCAGCAGATTTTTCCAACAAAATCCTTTTGCCTCACGTTTTTTTCAATCTTCCCCAAAAAACAAAGCACTACAAATATTTTTTCCCCTCTCCAATGATCAAAAACAGTTTCAGATCCTGATTATTCAGCAACTTTTTATTTTCACTCATAGGACAAGTATGTAAAAAGTTAATTGACGATAACTTGAGTTGATTTTCCTGCTACTATTTCCCCACCCCCCTCACATAGTAAGAAGTCCACCAGCTAGCATGCTACGGCTAGCATGCTACACTTAGCACCACAACAAGCCTCCTGCTCCATTTTCCACACACTTTGTGAACATTTGAATTGCCAGTTCAATTATTGTTTATCGTAACATCTTTATTTATTCATTCCAAATTTCATCTGTTGTATTTCGTCTTACCACGTTTCTTTCTGATGCTGAGCAGAGGTGAACCAGAGCAGAGCAGGGTCTCATGCTAAAGCTTTAAAATGTCTGAGGGAACATAGAGGCTCACTGAAACACCTGAAGGGATTACTAGATTGTCTTGTTTGTTTCCCCCCAGCTCCCTTAATCTGTAGGCGGACTGATTACCATCTTTCATGTTGTTAAACATCTGTAAGTAGGTTTTGTGTTGACATTATGGTGGGAAATCTAATCTACAGAATTGATTTCAGTTACAAATGGTATGGTCCAGTGGGAGGAGCCTGGCCTTTAAATTGATGGGCTAAAGCGGTAAAGGATTGCTGTGGAAAACAAATCTGCGGATGATCTGGTGGTCAGTATGTTGTGTACGGTTTTCTTGCTTTCTCATGTGTGATCTATGTTATCCAGGGTTAAAAATGGACAATAAAAATCAAGACTTTATTTATTCAGTATTTTGACAGTATTATTCCTTAGCTTTAAAATATGCAAAAATCCCCAAAACATAACCACTAATATTGGAAAAAAAATGAATAAGTTCACCACAACATTTTTTTCAAGCTATTTCCCCTGAACTTTGTGCTCTGGATCTCTTGTCCCAAACTTTTTCTTTTTGGGACCACAGACTGATTAAGTGTCAAAAACAACATTTTCTTGGACTGTTTTTCCTAACTTTTGAGAGAAATCTTAATTTTATTAAAGCATCTATCCACTTTAAACATTTTTTGTGTACTACATTTTATGTAGTACCCAGTATAATATGATATATAATTTCCCTCAAGTTTACCCATAACTGTTAAAGCAGAAACTAAGTTTCAACTTTGTCTGACTTTTAAGGTGTGACAGCTAAATACTACAAAATGAAATGATAAAGGCTAACCAACACAAGTCAAAATCATTAACATTAATCCGTGTGTGCAACTTTATTAGCAGCGTCCTTGTAACATTAGTACACGGTTGTCACATACAATGATGACGCGTGAGATTTGCCTGGTTGTTGTCTGTTAGACGCAGATTTCTTTTGCATTTGGAGTCAAAGGTTCTTCCTCTCTTTCTGTGAAACTTTCCAAAGACTTGATTAATATTAACTTTGCCAGCTTGGGGGATTTTAATTTGGAGAAGATACTTAAAGGATGTCGGGAAACCATTTTTAGACACATGACTAAGAAGAACATCTCGACATGCATCAAAAAGGCATCATAGATAGTAATTATGTATTTTGTCTCTCTGAAGGCCAGTACTGTGACCCACAGACCGGTACCAGACTGCAGCCTGGGGGTTGGGGACAACTGCTCTAGGTAATCAATACCAATATTCATGTCCTCGGTTCCACTGACCACTAAATGCAAAACAACATTTCTAATGAATATCAATGAATTTTTTTGAGTCAAATATGAACCATGAGAAGCCCCCCCACATCAAAAAATTGAGAGATGTTTTTTCTAAATTTTTAAAAGTTATTTGTTTTTCCGTTTATTGTTGTTCAGTTGTTGATCAAGGTTCAGTAGTTCTGGTTTGTGGTTAGATAGTAAAATAACTAGTAAAAATTGATGAACATAGACCTGGGCAACAGATTTTGTCATTAAAGAATGTTCTACAGCAGTCAGTAGTTTTACGTCAAAAGTCATCCTTTGACCTCCGGTTGAAGACATTCTGTTCGGTCGATGACTGCGCTTAAGTCTAACTTAGTCAGCCGTGAACGGCTAAAATGACAATGATATCTGCAGGCGTGTTTTGGTTTCTGAAACGGTTCCCTTTTGAACTTGAGAACGGGGCTCCCTGACAGACAACAAACAAAAGAGGATCAGGTATTAAGAGAGCTTTTACAGCAGACGTCAAACCTGAGCAGTCTGAAGGTCTGCGTGAGCTTTACATCTGAAAGACTCACGGACGACGTTCGAATAATGGCTTTTAACTAAAGTCATACAGGCTGAAAAAACAAACGTTGGCCTTTTTCTGTGAAGGCTCAACACAAATTTCCACTGAAGAAAACCTTATGTGCAAACTATTATTTAAAACGTGCGTGTAAACAAAAGCTAGCACGAGTCAAAATCAATTTTAATTTTTAAAAAAAGAAAAAGAAAAAAAAAATTCAATTTTAATGCATAAAAATCGGAAGTCACCAAATTTTGTTTGAAATTTCTGGGATAAAAAATCTCAATGAACCAATAAGATACGCTTCATAAAAATATAATGCTACGTTTTTGCATCATAGAGAACCATTTGCTGTCTATATACCGTTGTATTTAAAATTTAATTTAAAAAGTTTATTTATACTACCTTCTATGTCATCTTAAAACTTTATTTAGGATAGAAAGTGGCATTAAAACTTGCATTTCAATGATACCTATGCAAGAAGCCATATTACTTCATTTTAAGCATGATTCATATTATACTACTGATCAAGATTAAAATGTGTTTTGTAACAAAAATGGACGATAAAACGAAATGCATTGAAAGGAACTACAGGGTTGTAATTTTTCCATAAGTTCTGAATTTCTTTTTACTTCAAGAAAAAAAAGAATCAAATCAAAGAGGGAAAACGTGCTTTTGTTTTTTCAATTACTGACAAAATACGGAAGCACTGCATTGTATTTACTTATAGCATGAGTATTTAGCAAGTAAAATCAAAAATTCATGTCGTAATGGCAGCCCATCTGATACTAGTGTTTCTCTCCTGCTTTCAGTCTGTGGCAGATTTACATGTAACTACATGGTAGTTTGTTTTTTCACACTTACTCAATTGATTGTGTTCAGTAACTCTTGTGTGGATGTACTGATCAGATTTAAGGCCGAAGGGCGAGTAGGTATCTGCCCGTTAGATTTTCAGCAGGATTGTAAATGAATCCCTAAATCTGTGCGCTGGTAGCTGGGATTAAGGGATTTAGCTGGACATGGCAGGAGCAGCAGCGGCGTTTGGCTCTGCACGTGCGCGCACCAGCTGCTCAGTGTCTTCACCTCCAAATGTTGTTGTTGAAAAGAACTACGATAGATCTATCCTTTCTCTCACTTCTTCTCTTGATAAAACAGAATTCAAGTTATGAAGAAGGTACCATAACCTCTGTCAATGTTCTCTACCAAGGTCCCCTCATCTTTAATATTACTGAAAGAATGTTAAACTTTGAGCATATAAATAATCAAATTTGAAATAAATTGTTGAAAAAATACATTTTATTTTATTTATCGAATATGTCAGGACTCCATGGTTAACCTGGTGTACTAAAAACTGTCCTGGCATTGATCAGGTTCTGGTCATTAACTAGAAAAAAACTAAAAAAGGGGGATTTGTGGCTTTTTAAGGGTTTATGTTTGTTTTAACCATTTCAACTCAGACTGAGCCTTAAAATCCATGTAAGCTTCCTGTTCAGTTCAAAGGCAGGTCAGGAGGCCGCGCCCTCTAACCCCCGGGACCCCTTTAAAGCTCCTGTTGATTCCCGTTGTGTCAAATGTCTCATTTTGAGGATGTTCAACTCTTTGGACGTGTTTAAACCTCCAAAATGAAATGAATTTAATGAAAGAGATTCATTATTTGAGAAAACATTATGTTTTCCTTTACACTGATGATAATCTGCTCTATTTATCTGTGTTTATCAAGGCCTTGATGGATTAGGGCACAAATTTACAAGATGTAAAAGCTGTTTTTTTTTTTTCACACAGTTAAATGAAACTGAACAGGTTCAACAAAAATGTTCCAGGATATGGGTTTATGGAACTTTAACATGGCAAGAAACAACAGAAGGTTTAAAATAAACTCAATAGCATAAAAAACAAAGGAAAAAGAGGAGCAGCAAATCAACAAAGACAACACTTACAGGTATAACAAACTAAAGCCAAGGATTCGTATAAAAAGGAGAGGGTCCAGAACAGGAAATGTTTTTAAAAAGTTCAACAAGACTAACAAAAATCAGACATATATATGTGTGTGCGTGTATGGGGGTGTGTGCTTGCAAAAGTGGCAAAATGTAATAATAATTGAGTCAAAAAAATATTTTTTCTTCTATGAACAACAATTATAACTTTTAACTTGGTTTAATTAAGTTCACAAATTCTTCATTTTTGTCTGTAAATCTTTTTTTTTTACCCTAAATTCCTTCCATCTACCACAAAAAAATCTCTGAGAACATGTCAGTAAAAAAAAAAAGACAGACAAAAAAAAAGAAGTGTCCTTAAGTCTTTTTTTTTTTTTTTTGCGAATGTGAATAAAGCAGCAATTTGTGCCGATTTAAAAAATTCCCAGTATTGTAAAAATAAAAAATAAACTTATTTGGGTTTTTACCAGGGTAGACCTCTTTAACTTAACGTGTTTTAAATTTTGGAACATTTTCTATTTAATTTTTTTTATTGACTCGCCTATCGGAACGTTTCCTGACCGAGCGCACTCCGACTCCCATCTCCTTCTGTCTCTCGAGTGCACTCTATTAATGCACTCTTCTGCATTTGGTCACTAATGTCCGGATTTAGCAGAATTAAGAACCTGTTGAAGCTTGTTGATGAGTCTGTTACTGCATTTTACTCTCATTCCTTTTATCATGCATGATGTATCATAGCTTTGTCCTAATGAATTTGAGCCATGAGGGCTGTGAATGCCTTTCTGTGGCAGTAATCCACCTGCATGGGGGCAGGTCACCTGTCTGTCAGGTGAAGTCCTGCTCAGGTTACAGCAGCATGTGTACGTGTCTGCTTTGAATTTCAAAGCAACAGAAATAAAATAATATTAATAATAACAATGTTAAAGGTTTGGTAAATTTAACATACCTGTTTTCGACACACTTTGCTGTACCTTTGTCTCAACGGGCTTTTGCGAATTGGCAAAGAAAGACTGCTGATAATCAAAAAGGACTCTTTCACATGTCTGCAATGATTTGCCTCGCTGTAGTGTTTCTGGAAATTCAATAAGTACATAAAATTCTCAAAACAAAAACGACGGAGATGTTTCAGCGATTCTGCAGTCAACACTGATTTGAATGGAGTCAAAGATGCACATACATGTATGTTAACCCATGTAAATATGATCAAAAGTTTGTGGATGGTTTGTGAAATTTCTGTGACATTTGTGATATATCCATGTGGGAAACTCTCTTCTTTAACTCCATAGCTTTAACTCCAGTGTTGACATCTTTTGACTACTGCAACTCAAAAAAAAGAAGCCCCAAGCTGATATGCAAGTGTTAACGTAATCAACAAAAACCATCTAATTCTATCATTATGTTGGTGCAAAGCAAGAGCATTTTATATGGGGGGGCAGAAGACTTTGGAAGGGTGGTAAAAAACCAGGTGAGACAAAAAAAATCTTTTTTAACAGTGTTATACATATTTTATTTTCCTTTAAAAATACTTTATACTAAATACTTTATTTTGCAATTTTTACAATGCTTAAAAAAGCTTGTATTGATGATTTTGTCTTTAATCCCTACACCAATTATTGACTCAATAAAGTTTGACCAAATTTAATGCAACTAATTTGAGGTTTGGGACATCTTACCAAGAACATTTAGAAGCCAGACTGCTAGTATATTTTTTTTCTAATTCAAAATTTAACCATCTTATGTTAAATAACTTGAGATTAACTTGTTTTAGAACCAGCCACCTAGTTAACTGATGAAATTACGTGACTTTATTTTTTCTCAAACAGGAAGTCAAGGTGTTGCACCTTAAATTTTAACTGAAAAAGCTCACAGATATAATGTTTTTAGCGCTAGAGCTTTGAGAAAAAAGGGCTTGGGGTCAGGTTTAGAAAAACTTTGTGGCTTTTCAGTGAATCTTTTTGATTTCACTTGAGGTATTTTTAAAGCTTGTTCTTGTTCTGAGTGGTTGCTACACTTTACAGATGAAAACTAATGGAATCGAGAAAAGGGAAAAGTATATGAATATTGTTAAGAAATGTGTATAAAAGAAACCAACATAGCCAATGGTCAAAATTGAAGTTCCGTATTTGTTAAATAGAGATCCTAGATCTAAACTCCGACAAAAATAAATAAATAAATAGAAATTCTAGAATCACGACTAAAAGATTCATTAGGGTCAAACATGCTTAAATTTGACCCTAATGTCAGCATTTTTATGAAATTTTCAAATTGTTATTTTTTAAATCCTTATTTTCTAATATTAAATCTGTAAATCGATAATTGTTTTGAAAAAGTAATTCTATAAATACAAAAGTTGTATTTTTGTTGTTTATTTTGATGCATTTTCATACTCTCGTTTGTCATTTTTATTCTTGTTTGCTACAGAAACCACTGCTGAGTTGTTCTCCGTCCCAGGTCAGAGGTCACCCTGAAAGATGGCTTCTCGTCCTGCTTAAACTCCGGTGGGTGTTAGATTCACTACAAAGAAAGCTTGTTAGGCTTGAAAAACATAAACAACATAAGTGTTAACATTTGAGTGACTGTGCACCCCTATGGAAATAAATCAAGTGGAAAAGGGAAAAAATAAAACCTCTGTTAAAATGTTTGGGGGACATTATAGCACAAAGTAGATTTATGACTTTAAAACATTCCCAAACAAGTAAAAAACAACAAACACTTACAATAATATTTAATTATTCCAAAATCATATATTTTCTCTTAAAAATACTTTGTTGTACATGTACATAGGTCTGAATTTTTTTACTTCTTTATTATCCTGTTACTCTGAATATGTGGAGACGTGCAGTAAATATTTTGACGTCGGCAACGTAATTGTCAGAAAGCTTTTAGCATGCGAGGTTAGCATGAAATAATAACACTGTAAAGCTGCATAGCAGAGACCCTCATGTAAAATTGATGTGCTGCACTGTGATAACTGAATGTGCTTCATTGAAAAGGCAGAAAACGGGGAATACGCAAGCAGTCTGTGGTCTCTTAAGAGGAAATTTCCTTGTGGATTGGGATTTATTTGGGTAAAAGATGAATAAACGCTCTCCTATTGGTTGGAAATAGGAAACTGCAAATTTGTCGTGTGTCTGTTAAAGACGGGAAAAGTGGAACCATATCTGTCAGAATTAATATTCCTTGATGTTGAAGATATGAGATGTGGTGAAATGCATCAGAATAGCAGAGTAAAAGCTGTCAAACTGTGTTTTTATTTTGACTGTAAATAATAAACAAAAAAATTTATTGATTTAATTTCTCAAAAAGATTTTGATAAAAAAAAAAATTAAAACATATTTTTTTGTTTTTCTATTTTCCATGAGTTGTTTTTTTCTCAGAAGTTCTATTGGATTAAAAACAAGTACTGATGTTTATTTGGGAAGTCTGAGTCACTGCTAAACATAGAAACATTGATTTTTGTGTTTCATTTTGTTGCACTAGTATCTATTGCGTTTTACTCCAATAACAAAGACCCCCGTCAAGAAATTTCCAGAGTTTTGTGCACTAAACACAGAGTCAAAGTGTATCTGTTGAAGAATACAGTTTTAACCTCTTTTAATTTTTTTAAAAAACCTTTAAATGTAGAATTTTCTTCCGCAATTGTACCACTTAAGCTGTAATTTCCACCTTTCTTGTTTTTAGATGTTTTTCGGTTAATTATATTTTGGTTGGTCAAATGTTTTCTCTGAACTCTGACAACCAAATAATTATACAAATAAAGCACTGTTCTTTCTGAAAAATGGACAAACCAAATGAAATGAATTACATCACTCCCATAAATCCATCCAGTGCAAAAGTAAATTGTTGTAAATTCTCACTGACATGTTGGGTAACGGAAACAGAGAGATTGCAATGCTAGCGAGACAAAAATAAACTGTTAGAGCAGATGGCCAACATTAGATCTCTGCCGCCGGAAGCTAAATGTCTGCTGAAGCAAGCTACAAATCTGACAGATGATAAACCAGAGCTGGTAACTCGTGAAATCTTTTTTTTTTTACCAAATTATTACCCATGGATTTCCTTGGCTAGGCGTTAGCAGACAGCGGCTAATGACTAACACAGACATGCTAATAACTAGCATTTCCCCCAGTCAAAGCCTACTCAATAATCTGCTTCCTTGGCTTGGTGTTTGCACCGACAAGCTAATGCAGGGCAGTTCAAATGGGGCTCTGCATGTGGCTCAGGAGCTCATTTTCAGCTGCTCAGAGCACAACCAATAGAAACAATGCAACTGACTTCATGTATTGTTTCTATTGGTGCCGACTTTGCTAAACATGTGTAACTCATGCATGTAGCACTAAGGATAAGTGTAGCTAGTTTTTTTTTTTTTTTTCTCCACAAAATTTGCTTAATCCAGTTTAGTTTCAAAATTTGACCTGTTTTTGCAAAATCCAGTGTAGAGTCCAGGATGCCATAATTTGAATGGTGAGCCCACACAGCCCAACACAGGCTAAGTGTTGTGTCAAAAACCTACAGCATTATGAGGTATTATTTTGTATTTCAAGTGCTAAACTTAGACGTCAAGCATTATTAGTCATTGCTGAGAATTATAAATCATATTTTTTATACACCACAAACATTTGAAATTAGTGGGGAGGGCACATCAGACTGCAAACACTAATTTGCTAAAGATTTTCATTAAATGTTCAGGATTTACGTTTTTGTTTTTCTGTAATTCAGTGTTAAAGACCTGAACGAATATGGCAATTTAAAGAGAGAAAATCAGACATGATAAAAATGTGCGTGGAGAATAATTTTATAATTAAAATTCACTAAAGTAGACTTTAAATTTTGAGCGAGTGAAGTAACTCCCATAGACTTAATCTTAGCATCATATGTTCCTTTATGGTCGTTGTAAGTACTAAATGCAGTTTTCTGAGCTACAGTGTTGTTGGTGGAAGGTAGTTTTTCTTATATTAAGTAAGTGTTGAGGAAACTTTTATTTATATTTTGCTTTATATTTTAAATTGGATTCTTTATAATTGTTTAATTAGTTTTGCTGAAGCTTTAGATCAAATATTTATAGTTATAGAGGGAACGTTTCAGGAGGGGCAACAGGTGGTCAGCAGTTTTTTGGAGGTTTGCCATGTGGTAAGGGAAAAATGACCAGATGATGACAAGCGTTTACTTAGTCCCTCTTTACCTTTTTACTGCCTGTTTCACCAAACTGTAGAGCACATGTAGAAAACATGTGTTTATTATTTATGCGTTTTATTCCCCTGAGGCAGAAAATTTGTATTTTCATTTATTTTGTTTTGGTTGGAAAGTTAAAGGGTTAAGAATGTTCTAAAAATGACCGATTGTAAGCCTACCATTACAGATACTATGTAGCATGATAACTAATTTGAGTTGATTTACAAGTCAATCAAACTTTATTTATAAAAGTGGCTTTCATACTCAGATCAACTCAAAGCGCTTTACATTTAAAAACAAAACAGACAGGGTAAAAGCCCAATTCACCCTTCACACACACACTCCCTCACCATAACACACACCCCTGATCCCACACACAATGAATACTTAAAAAATAAAAAACAAACTTGTAAAATAAACTTAAGACTTGGCTCTGCTGGGAGGAGATGGTATGGAGGATTCTATCATACCAGGAGCCAGCTCGGTCAATGGAACATCGCCACGGCGCCCACCCAGACCGGGACAGCAACGAAGTCCACTCCACAGCTGTGAGGCTGCAGTGCAGGACTCCAGCCGCCCCCGCAAGGGCAGGAACCACGGCAACAACCCCAGACCAAGCCAGCAAGCCCTGATATGACAGATCCCCACAGGAAACACTGGGGTTAAAATGATTGTAAGACAATAAAATTAAATACATAAAATGTATTTAAAATAGATTTTTAAAAAATTAACATTGAAATTGAGAAACGTAAAAAAAATTATATAAAATCCATAAAGAAGAAAGATAAATGAATGAATATAAAATAAATAAATGATTAAAACCTAATTTAATAAATAGGCAGATATATCAACTAAAAGCAGAATTAAAAAGATGGGTCTTAAGCCTCTTCTTAAAAACCTCTAGTCTGTGTGAATAACAATAAAGATGGAGGTACTTGGTCTCCCCTGCCACCTGCAAAGTTCAAATGTTTTTGTAAAAATGTTAAAATTTGCAATTCGGAATTTGGAATTTTCAATTTGTTGAAAAGTTATAAAATTTCAAAATGCCTTCCCAATAAAACCTTAACCAAAAAAAAAGGCCCATTGACTAGGGAAAGTATTGATCTTTTTTTTCAGTCTACCATGGTGCCATCCGCCTTTAAACTAAAACAAATATTAACTCCCCTGTAATGTGCAAATTCAAGCTTTCAACATTTAAAATGAGAGATTCACTCCCTCTTTCCCCAATTGTCAAAAAGGAGAAAAAAGAGAATATATACCAACTACATCTTTGAGACCAGATTACCCATTTATGTTTGGTGTGAAATCTTATGTTAAACATGACTGTCACTAGGGAATCCCCCCCGGCACACACTTTTTTTTTTTTTTTTTTTGGGAACCTGCTACTAGCGCAGACTGATCACGATTATGGTTCAGCATGGTTCTGTCTCCAAGTAATTGAGTAACTGTTCTGGACTGGCATTATAGCATCGAGGTGCAAACCACAGTAACTGTCGTGCTTGCAGTAATAATACTTCAATTATATTGTCCTGCTGGGCTGAAAATTTTATTCAATCTCAGAATGTTAAACCAGTGTTGTAGCTCTCATTTGTGGCTGTAAACACAGTACCGTGCTGTATTTTACTACCTGATGACCCATTACCATTTGGTCTACAAGGTGGATACAAGCTGGTTCCCACCAACTGCTGGTCTTTTAAAAAAGTGGGACATATGAATAAATTATCTGAATAAATGCAATGGCAACCGTTGGAAAATATAAAGAAGTTGTCATTCTGATGACAAAAAAACTGGTGACCACAAAGCCACACATCTGCTACTGTACAGTCTCAACATGGGATCACATAATTTCACTTTGTGAAAACCTTTTGTCCTAGTTATTGAAATAATCATGTGAATTCCTTAAATGATGAGGTTAAAACTCTAAAACAAAAATGCCTGTCTGTATTATTGTATCTTTACTGCTCTTGTTTCCCAAAAAAACTTTCTTTAACATGAACGACTCTCGCTTAATTGTACACTAAGGCCTCCAAGCAGCCAAAGTGATAAATTCAGCCTCATGTCAGAAAGAATAAAATTACCTGCTTTGTTACCTAGCATTGACTGTACAAGAGAACTGGACCAAAGTTTTTTTAAATAGAATTCTATAATTAATCAAATATTTTCATAATCAAAACACAATGAAGTCATAAATAAACATTGTAAAATGTTTATTTATTTATATTTATTTACTTTGTGAAATAAATGACATATCTACCGTAAAAAAAAAAAAAAAGTAGTGAGCATGGTGTCCAAAATGCTTTTGAAATCCAGGGAACTAGATAGTCCTCCACTATATTGTTTTTTTTGGTAGTTATGGATTAATTTGAGAATTTTGTATTCTATTGTTATGCCACACCCCTTCCACTGCAGCGGGCTCAGAAAAATCTCTTAATCATATTGTGAAGGTTCACAATCAGTCAGAGGACAAAAGGAAGGTTTGTCTTCTTTTTGTGTGTTTTTTTTTTTTTTTTTTTTTTTTTTGTAAAAGTTAGTAAAACCAGCATGGTACTTCAAAATACAAGCACAACTTGGAGCTCAACTAGAAAAATTACTAAATTAAACAGTCAAAGGGGACTAAACCAGACAGGCCAGACCAGACCCCCATACTGACACACTGGGAAAGCTACACAGACAGGGGCAAACCATAAGGACACATGAGGAAGGGGGGGAGACTAACTAACCAAAATTCAAACAAATTTATCTAAGACAGGAAAAACAGATAAACTACATAATAAACACACTTAAATAATCAAATTAGTCTTCAAAGAATAAACTAAATATTTTACTTTAAAGAAACAAAAATAAAGTTGAGTAGGAGTGATGGGAATCCCTGCAGTCTTGCCAGTGGAATGTCCCAACCTCCTCCACTCATCACTGTGGATGTGGTTCACCTGAGGTGGAACTCAGAAACAAACAAAAGTCAATATAAACTGCATTTTCACTTAAAATAAATCAAATGTGTGCACCCATTATTAATTTATTTTAAGTAAACAAAGTAAAAGTAAATGTTTTAAAGAAAAATAAATAAATACTAACACTTATGTGGTGGTTTGAGGTTCAACCACCACACATATCCTTTGAACGTTTGATCTGAGGCCACCTACTTTTATTGAGGCATCTGATTGGTTAGTTTATAGCTTGAAAAATTCTCCCAACAGTCAAAGTATCGTGAAAAAAATTAGGATGATCAAGAAGATGTTGCAGAGCAAGAATGATTATTTTGACAAATATTATGACTGACTAATACCTGTTTATTTCTCAATTCAAAACTACAGGTTTTTGGCTTTTTTTGGGCTGTTGAGTAATTCCTGTTTGGATTGTGATGGGGGGGGGGGGGGGGGGGCACTCAATAGTTCTCATATACAGTCAATGTTATCAATTTTGTGTCCCAAAATTGTACACAAAGTGTGAAATACCTAATGTTGCAGTACCTGAAGTGACCACTGGGGAACGATTTCAGAAGGGAGCAATGTCCAATTCATTCTCTGTGAAAGTTGGATTTCATACTTTCAAAAAAGTTCGTTTCAGTCTGTTTTCAAAGTTCTTTTTAACTGGTTATTGCTTTATATTTTATTTATTAATGGTGACTGTGTGTTTGTGTGATATTTGATTCTTTTGAAACTCACTTTATTTTGTTGTGTTTGCTTCTTGCTGGTATGTTTGGGGAAAGCAAACTCTGGTAAAAGTTTTATTTTTTTGATGCGTAGAATGCAAAGGGGAATACCCAAGATTATTCGCCCAGTTGTGTTTTATTTTTTACTTCCAGCATGTATTAAATAATTTTAAAAAAATACTAAAAAGCAAGATGTTTATGAATAAAGAAAAAAATTGAGTAAAGTTTTTTGCATCATATTTTATCAGATTAGAGTGTGGGAATGGCATTGATACCAGTAAACAGGACAGGAACGACATGCTGGTTTTTTTTTCAGAGCAAGAGGAAGGTATGATATAGAAAAAAATAATAAAATGACATGAATAATTGATCAAATAAACACCAAAGCCAAATAATAACTTTTTAAAACAAATGTAACATCCAAATAATTCTAGATTCACAAAATTGTGATTAAAACGATTATAAAATTTGATTAAACCTGATTTATTATTTTAAAAATGTTCTTAATTTATTCAAATACATTTTTGGTTTGTTTATAAGGACATGTTTTCACATAATTAATGATTTGAACTGAACTAAAGCGGAACTTCCCCTTCATAAGATTGTAAATTCTTTAATTCTTTGTCTAAAAAAACCTACACAAGAGGGGGTGTGTTTGTGTGTGTGTTGGGGGGGGGGGTGTCTTGAAAAATACAATAAATAGCTATGAATGAAAGTCAAGTAGTAAAATCATTTTTACCACCCTTAAACGTGAAACAGATATTTTATTGAGGCCTGCTGTGTGCCAGCGGACTGACTGACCAAATGCTGCTTGGATTAACGGACAAGCTTTGACACTCTCCCACACACTGATGCCACTTCAGAATAAAGTTTAATTTGCTTTTATTTCATCCACTTTGTAGAAGCACCACCTGAAAGAAAAAAAGCTTGTTAAAACAACCACTTAATGAAATTGTGTTTATTCTGTGGTGTAAAAGGATTTATTTGTTGGGTTATTTGTTCGTTAACAAAATGTGTTTTTGTTGTATTAAAAAAACTATTTTCCACTGTTCTTTGCCCATTTTATTTTAAGACACAATGTTTTCAGTTTAAAGATTTTTTTTTAGTTAGAAAAATGTTTGGTTTTTTTATTTCAACTTCTGAGTTGTTCATTGAAGGGTTGAGAACTTTCAAAAACTATTATTATTTTTAGTGATTAATTTGCTTGATTTTAATCTAGAATTTATCCAAACGGTTTGGCTCCTCTGGTGTGATGGCCTCTTTGTTAAGGGTTAAAAGAAACTTCCCATTGTATTTTAGGAGACTGGGGGCTCCTAAACATTATCATGGATGGGGCCCCACACAAGCAAATATCTTACAGACAAACAACAGCACAGAAGGCCAAACCCAGAGATGTACCAACGTAATTGCAAAAGAATTTTCCCTATAACAATGTACTTGCTTATTAGTAAAAGTAAAAGTTACTATAAATGGTTTTTGCACTAAAAATAATAAATAACCAAATAGATAAATAAATGTTTCTGTGTTGTTTTGATTTTTCATATACGTTGTGATGCGATTGCTTTTTTTTATTATTATTAAACTTTATTCAACCAGGAAGTCCTACAGAGATAAAGAAATCTCATTTACAAGGGAGTCTTACAAAAAATATATTAATTACAGTTAAAAAAATTAATCCATTTCATTTAAAAATGTTTTTCTGGTTCTCACATTTGTTAATTCATTGTTTGTCAAACAAATCTCGTGTTGCATTTCATGGTTCAGTTAAAATCAGTCAATAATACTTAGTTACATAATGTTGAAAATAGTACACTTTCCTGAAAATTAATAATTTAATAAGAAAAAATTAATTTTAGAAAATTTAGTTTTGCTAATTAAAACTTGTTAAATCACAAATGACAAAGTTTATACATTTATTTTTTATAGTGACCTTTTAAAACAACATGTTAAAAAAATATTTTAAAGACTTAATTGATTATATATTTAATGTTTTATTTTAAAAAATCAATTCAATGCTCTCAAATTAGTGTTATGTGAGAAAATAATGTATTAGAATTATGAAAAATATATGAATAACCACATTCCACTGATCTGAATGCAGCTGAACTCCGTAACTCTGCAAACAGCAAAACAAAATGTTTGAACATGTAAATCTCATGTCACTGTGTTTTTTTCTTGAGCTTTTCAATGTCTTTTTTTTTTCTAGGTCGCCACAGCTGAATATTAATGAGTGGACTCGTCAATGATGCTACGCTCGGCTGCATTCTCCAACAGCTGAGAGGGGATCCCTGTGAAATCAGACTGAAGGGACAAAGCTATCTGAAACGTGCTGAACAAACCTACAAAAACAAGCCAAATGCTGCATGTGAGCATCATCAAGGACTTGAATGAACACAAACCTGTGGAGCAGCAACTTTTGCACATTTATTCTTATCATATAACCTCTAAAAACATGCTGGAGAGATAGACGAAAAAACTTGGGGAAAAACGTGGAAAATATAACTAATAAAGCTGCTGACTTAATATGATGATGAAATATATCAATAAGAAGGATATTAAAATATTATCCAGAATGTAGATTTAGAAACACAAATAAATATTTATTAATAAAATAATAAGTGATCTAGAAATGTAGAATTGTTTAAAATGTCTAGAGGAAATTGAAAAACGAAAAGGATTTTTTAGGATATTAAAACTTAAAAAGCAAATTAAGTTTAAAAATTCCCAAAAAAAAATTTTAGGATTCAGACTAAAATAAAACAAAAAGCTATAAGACATTATTATTTTTGTATATATTTTGCACCAAAATATTATTTGAAAATTATTTTGTACCAGTAATAAAAGAAAATGCACATTATTATGTTTGTTGTTGTCATTTTTAGGCTGTTTTTAAACAAAACAGTTCCAAAACCTGGAACTGAAATGTTTTAATATTTAATTTTTCCGACCCGTCCCAGGGGACTCTGAACACATCATCAGGCAGAAACAGCTTCCAGTATTTCATCCTTTTTAATCAATTTTAGTTTCTCTGAAAAACAAACAAACAGCAACAGAACGGACATTACACACTTCGTACGGGTGAACACTAACTACAAAAGTGCAAAAAATTAAAAACAAACAAATCTGCAAAGCAATGTTTTTGTACAAACACAAAATGGGGAGGGGGGGGTGAAAGGGGGACGAAGAAACACGCACAACCTGACCACATGAGGCCCCACCGCTTGTGCTTTTATTTTGTTGACTTCTCTTAACCTTATTTTTGTTAGCTTCATGTTTAAGTGTGGAGGTTTGATTTGGGGGGGGGGGGGGTAATACAAATAGCAGCTTCCACTTTGCTTTGTTTGTGCTGCAGGACTTTATTTTTGAAAAAACTCCAATCCAGAAAGAACTGAATCCAAACTGCAGTAAAAGGCCTGAAGCCTTTCATTCCATTGAGAATAATGGACCCACTTCTGCCACCACTGGAAGAATTTCCCATCAGAAATATTTTTCGTTGCTGTTGTATTTGGGTGTCATCTGCATTGTGTTCCTGCCTGTAAAGCTTTTATTTGCAAAATCTCTGCAGCAGCAGAGACCGTCAGCCCATTGGAACTGTGCTGACCTGAGATCAATGCCCACCGATCCATACGTCAGCGGTTCAGAGATTCAAGTGGAACATTTCAGTAAACATATTTTCACCTTTTTTTTTTATTTTTCCAGAAAAAAAAAAAAAAAAAACTTTTATGTCTTTTACACCCACAAGTTGTTTTGAAAACTTTAATTTAATATTGAAGTTAGTAAAGAAATTGTTTTTTAAATGACTATTAACGTGGTTTCACTGCAGCCTATAGGTTAAATTTTAATTTGGCATTCTTAATCAATGATCATATTTTATTTCCAAATCTCAGACAACTTGGAATGTCAAAACAAGTGTTTGCATGACAATCAATTTCATGCTTCTTAAAGTCTATTTTATAACTTTTTCTATTTGTTATTTATTTGCTTTGAGCTTTAGGCACAACGAAAACAAGTCTATGGAGTTTCTTTAATAAAAAAAATCAAATGAAGTTGAATGAAATGTGTTTTATTTTGAAAGTTTTTATTTATTTATTTCAGACAAACTTGGGTTTTCATCTCTTCCAGTCTGATGAGATTTTTTAAATAATAAACATGAAGTTTGTCGCATTTCTGTTGCATAAATAATGTCAAAATAAAATGTTCATGTCTGCATAGATGCAGCAGATTCCACACTCTTCCAGGTTTTTGATTGTCGTGCAATTTCAGTGAAAATGCGGCGGCTTCACTTTTGCGTTTATTGTGGCTGGAAAAAAGTGCGCAAAATGCGGTTTTTAAAAAATGTTTTAAATCAAAAGCAGAAGGATGCGAGGGGCCGCTTGTACTGCATGCGCGTGTGCACGTACACACGTGTTTGCGTGTGGGGAGGG
The DNA here is from genome assembly GCA_003999625.1 of Oryzias javanicus. Taxonomy (NCBI): domain Eukaryota; kingdom Metazoa; phylum Chordata; class Actinopteri; order Beloniformes; family Adrianichthyidae; genus Oryzias; species Oryzias javanicus. Next base: position 7,816,995 of record CM012451.1, on the reverse strand, counting down.
GTGGGGTGTGGGGGTGCGAACTCCACACCTCTCCGGGTTTCCGAAGCTGATGAGCGGGTCAGAACCGCAGCAAAGGTGTCATCTTTGACCCCGACTGTGTGGTATGTGCGTGTGCGCACATGCGCAGAAAGGTTTTCCCACATACAGGCCTGAACACGCGCACGCTCACGACTACATAGAAGGTCAGGGAACAGAAAGAGTTCACGGATTTGCATAAAATTCACGGGAAGAGTTCTTTTCCAAAAAAATATGAATATCCGTTAATGATTGGGGCGTCTGTGTTTGGATATTGTCATTTTGGAAGGAAACTCTTCACAGGAAAGACTTTGATTGTCACAATAATAATCCTTTTTCTTCTTCTCATTAGGCCTGTTCGGGGTTGAACCTGAGTAAGATATGAATTGTAGGCTTCTTTTTTCCTGTAAAAACCCTGATTTATTCTGTTCCTGCTGCTTTTAAGGCGTCATTTAATTATTTCTATACTCACAAACTTTTTCCAGAAGTTTTTCCCTCTCAAATAAAATAAAAACATTTTTTTGATTGTCTTTTCTCCTTTTGATTGAGTTAAAATTCATAAATAATAATTATTAACCCTGTGATTGTCTTATTAATCGACTTAATACTGAGAGAATACACTGAGCCAAAATTAAATACAATAAATACAAAACATAAATAAACAACTAGAAGAAAGTCCTGAAAATCTTTGTACAAGATATAAATAGCTTGAAATATACTTATAGTGTTACCTTTGGCAAGTCTAGTTTACAGTTGTACAACCCGCGGTAACAAAACATTTCTCCCTTTTTTTTGTCCAAAGCGCAGAAAAATAATCCAGATAAACCCGCGTCACTTCCGGGCGGAATATGGCCAAAAAACCTGCAAATATATTTTTGCAGTCGGTAAATTACCCCCCTCCCCTCCCCCAAACGTGTTCTCCCTTTTGCGTGACGTCCGTTCCTCGTGCGTCCTCAGTTCAGGAAGGCGTTAGGAGTCACCCTCTTTTGGTGGGACAGCACCCGGGAAAGGCCGCGGACATGCCCGGGGAGAAGGCCGGTAGGGAGCTGTTCCTCAGGGAGTCCGACAGCAGGCTCTGCGGGGAGCCGCCGCTCGACAGGCCGCCGAACGCCGGCGCGCCCTGCTGCAGGTGCGGCGGAGGGTGAGGCGGAGGCGGGGGGGCCCCACCGGGGGGCCCGGACGCCGCGGCGGAGTGTTGGCTCCCCGACACGAAGTATCCGGCGGTCTGTCCGGACAGCAGCCCAACGGGAGACGTGCTCATGCCGTACGTGTTCGTTAAACCCAGCGCACCCGCGGCGGAGCCGCCGAGGATGGAGCGCCCCAGCTCCCCGTTGTTCAGCTGCTCCACGGCGGGCAGCAGCGAGCCGTAGCCGGCCGCCTGGTTGAGGAATCCCGGCGAGGAGCCGTTGTAGTGCGGGTGGTGGTGGTGGTGGTGATGGAGGGAGAGAAACGGAGAGATCTGCCAGTACAGCGGGTTGCTCGCCCTCTCGTTAATCCCCAGCCCGAGCGGAGCGAAGCGCAGCCCGCGCTTCATGGCCAGCTTCCCCCGGGAGGTGGCGGAGCGCCGGCGGAGCTTCCCGGTGGTCCCTCCGATGAAAACGTCATCGCTGCTCGGGTCCAGCATCCAGTAGTTGCCCTTCCCGGGGTCATCGTAGTGCCTGGGCACTTTCACGAAGCACTTATTGAGGCTGAGGTTGTGCCGGATGGAGTTCTGCCAGCCCTGCTTGTGCTCCCGGTAGTACGGGAAGTTCTTCATGATGAACTCGTAGATGCCGTTGAGCGTCAGCCGCTTCTCGGGGCTCTGCCGGATGGCCATCATGATCAGGGCGTTGTAGCTGAAAGGCGGCTTGTCGTACTTCCCGTTTTTGCCGTTGCTGTTCTGCTCCGCTGCTGCCTTGGAGTCGTCCCCTCCTCCGCCGCCGCCTCCCCCTCCGTCCTCCTCCTCTTCCAGCCCCTGATCCTCCTTACTCACTTTGTCGGGTTCCAGAGCGGCGGCGGAGTCCACCACCTCTGGCGGCTCCAGCAACGACTTGTCGGAGTCTGATTCCGGGGACGGACAGAGGTTCACGGGGACGACTGTGGCGGCGGCGACCGAGTCCGAGCGTTCGCACTTGGAGGGCAGCAGGAGGCTCTTGATGCTGAAGGAAGAGGACCGGTGGACGGTCGGCGGGTCTTTTACATCCTCCATGCCCGGTGGCCAGAAAGAAAGAAAAAAAAAAGAAAAGAAAAAGAATCCTCGGAGAATAAATAATAATAAGGAAAAAATAGTATTTACAGTCACTCCAAGCGCGTCCGCCTCCGTTATCCGGGCTGGAAACGAAAGACACCGAGAGAAAGGAGGAGCGGGATGAGAGGAGCGTGGATGGAGAGAGAGGGGGGAGGAGGGAGCGATCACGGCTTGAATGTAGAGAAATTAGTAATTAAGGAGGTTCCGAGTCGTGGGCTGCGTCACGGAGAGGAGGAGCTTCTTTGTTGACAAATCCTCTGCGCGCTTCTTCCCTCAGTCTCCGTTTCTCGGAGCTCACGCGCCGTCGACCTTTCCGGTCTCCAGCAACAGAAACCTTTCATCTTTTCTGTCCGCGCGCGCACTAATCTGTCCGCGTTTCGGTATTTACGCGCGTGCACGCTCCCTGTAAATTCCCCCCCATGTGACTGTGCCCTGTCCCACGCATGCACGCGCGCACGGAATGAGTAAACCCACCTGAGCTTGTGCGTAAAAGCGCACCACCACCTCGATGTGTGTGTGTGTAGGGCGCGCGTGCAATGGAGCGCACAGGCCATCTAGGGCACGCGCCTTAGAGTGTATTGTTTGACCACTTGGAACGCTGTGCGTGCACGAGCGTGATGAGTGCATGTGTGGAGATGTGCGTGGTGGAGCGCGCTGCCATTGTCTTCTAATAACACTGTGCCGGCAGGGTTTGGGCGCCCACACGCACGGTGCGCATGTGTGTGTGGAGTAAAAGCCTCAACTTGAGCCTGTAACAAGAGCGCCTCCTATAGGTTAAGTTAGCATGACACAAAAATCATAACCTTGATATTATTTCATGTAACAACTATACTTTTTAAAAATAAAACTGAAAAAGAAAAGATTTGTGCGTCGTCATCTTGTTTCTCTGTAACCGAGGAACACCCCCCCCCACCCCCAATAAAAAGTAAATAAATCTGAATTTAAAGATAATTGAACAAAAAATAACCAAAAGTCAAGAGAAGGAAAATGTTGTCGTGGACTTCGCTCAAAAAAAAAAAAAAAAAAAACAAGAGGGGGGGGGGGGGTAGGCCTTCAGGCCTTAAAAGATAAGACCAATGCTGGCGTCATTAGAAGAAAAAGATGAAAAAAAGGATAAAAAAAAGGATGATTATAAATTAGCGTGGGAATGTTGGCGACCATGGAATATACTATATACTTTTTATTTAATTAAATTAGAAAATAAAGCGAAAACTGATTAAAGTCACCCGAGAAACACTAATTTATTTTTGTTAAGCACAATTATATATATATAATATATATATATATATTATATATATATATAATATATATATATATATATATATATATATATATATATTATATATATATATATATATATATATATATATAAAGGCCTTTTTAAAATGCAAATTAAAAATTAAACATAAGTTTTTTTAAGGATCAGCACTTTAAAAATATATATGTAAGTACAACTCCTGTGTTTAGCTCCATGTTTTACGTATTTATTTATTTGTTAGTTTATGTATTTACGTTTTTTTGCGCATGTTTTGTTGAAAATTTCAGTGTTTCCCCCCCCTGATTTTCCACCAATAGACAAATATTCAAACATTGATGCAAAGTTTTTGGACAAAGTGGTTTTTAATGCCACATTCAAACAAACTACCTGTCTCGCTTTATTTTATTCTTAAAAAATGAAATAAAAAAAATACCTCTACATTGTTGCTGAAATCGTATTTAACTGCGCTGATGTCCGTGTTACTTTAAAACACTAAGTGTTTGTAAAGCAAAATAAATCGGAGAGTTTCCGAAAGGGAAAAAAACTTTTAAAACTATAATTTTTTACATTTAAAAATTAAGTAAATAAATAAATAAAAACTTGAAGTGCTCAGTCCAGACATTTAAACGTGTAAATGAAATTCGGCTGCAGAAGCACATCCTCCGGCCTCGGCCGGCGCGCATACCCGTGTTTGTGCGTGCGCGGGGTGCCGCAGGTTAGGGGTTCGCGTTTCACCACTAACATTTTTCCCGAAGCTCCGTTCGGCCGAAACATGAAGTGAGGGTTATTAAAACGAATAATAAATAAATAATTCAAACAGAACGCTGACTGCGCGCGCGCTCCTCTGACAGCTGAAGCTCATAAGTTTGATGGAGTGTAAGCATGGCGCACGCGCGATCCAAAAACGTTTTTGTAAACTTTTTTTTGAGTTTTGTGAAGTAAACTAGAAAAATAAAAACTTCCGATTTCAAACATTTGATCTTTTCTACATCTGCATCCAGAAACTTTAGATCTATAGTTTAATAGCTCAGACTTAAACTTTGAATCAATCTGACTATTATAATCATCTAGTATTAACCTTTAATCTTGGAGGAAAGACTTTGTTTCCAACACAAAACCATCCATGCGGTGTCTCAGGTGTGTGTGTGTGTGTGGCGGTGGTTGTAGTGGGGTGGGGGATTTGAACACACCTGAATGTGTCTGAGAAGATTCCTCACAGAAACGTTTAAATATCCTTTGTAAGATGATAAACTTTTGGAGCTGCTGTCAGCGACACACACCCAGCTTTGTTTGCACCCACTGGAAATTTGTCTGACAACAGAAGCTGAGAGCCAGATCCAGATTACAAGACCCCCCCCCCCCCCCACACAACACACACACCACACACACACACACTTTGTCCTCCTCCAATCTGCTGTTGTAAATCTCTGCGCTGTTCCAGAGCCAGATGGTGTTTCAGTTTAACTCCACCATGCAGGCTCTGACCCAAACTCAGAGCGCGCACAAGTACTGAAGCAACAGGTAGCAGTTAACATCAGGGGAGAGGGGAGCTGGGCTTCTCCGGAGGCCCGTGATGCTGCAGATCTGCCATCACACGGCGCCTTGAAGATGTGAAAAACTAAGAAAAAGAAACTTCAAAAGTTTGCAAAAACTTTTATTGTGAAAAACATTCCAAAAAGCTCCATGTAGGTCTGGAGGAAATAGGAAGTTGCTGAGCAGATGAATCGTCAGGGGGTGAGTCCTGGTTTATCCTCCAGAGTGGTGGCACACCTCAGCCTCTTAATGGAAACAGAAGGCGCCATCTACTGGAAGCTTAGAGTCCCAACAAGACAGATTGAAGTTGGCAGGTGTGACTGCAGCTGTGGCTCTACCTCCATCTGTGAGGGACCGCTGAAGAAACGGGGTCCTTCACTGCCCACAGAGACCGTTTCAGTCCTCACATCCAAAACTTGAAAGTCCTGTTCCATCACAGACCCACTATGGAACCAGAACCAGCAAGAGTCTATGAGTGTAACATCTTCACAGAAAGTGAAAGTTCTCCTTCAAATTTGATCAATTCCAGTTCAATGGGAAATAAAAACACTAAAATGGGAAAGTTTAGAAGCATAGAAAAAGTTAAATGGATGTCCTGTAGATTTCATGTGGTGGGAAAATGTCGTTTTGAGTAGAACTGCCTCCATCCAAAACCACATCTTTTTCCTCAACAAGTATAAACACGGCATCTGTTGACGTCACGTTCTCTGCTCCTGAATCCGCACAGTTGTGTCACTTCCATTTTAAACGCCGTAACTCATATTTAATGAGTGGACAGTTGGGTAACTAATCGGCTGATACGTGTAATCCCGTTAATCCCTCTGTGAACTGCAGTCAGAAAGAAATCATCGCCGATAAAACTGATATTTCTGACAGCAATATGCACCCCGTTTATGTACTGAGCATGAAACCGTTTCAGAGTTTCATTAACATTTTGTTTTAGCTGCTGTCCTCAATCACACATTTCCTTTTTCTTTTAGAAGTGTTGTTCCTTGATGTACAATATTTACATAAGAGTTTAGTGTTTCAGCTTTTCTTCACCTTTCAACATATCCTTTCAGGGGATGCCACAGCAAACTCGTTTTCACTGAGCCACACTTTTGGTTGGCAGAGAATTTAACGCCCTTCCTGACAACCCTATCTTATCCGGGTTGGGGACTGGCACACGGAAGTTCAGACTTGTGCCCCTTTGTGGCTACATAGCTAGACAGTAGCGTGAAGGGTCTAGGTTAAGCATCCATGCTGGATAAGCTCATCACGCCCTCTGGGAAGCAAACCTTGGTTTCCCATGCCTTAGTCCCACACAAAACCTACTGATAAGGCTCGGGTTTTATATATAAAATATTGAAATATTCTTAAAGGACAAACCAAAGAAATGAAAGAACCAAATGAAGAGATTCTGTTCTTGCTCGTTTGTCTTTAAGATTTAGTTTAAAATATTTGATATTTTTTGACATTTAAAGAACTTTTTTTGGCTTTTAAAATATTTAAGTTTGCTCATTTTTTTAGGTTTTGAAGTATTTTTGCTGTTTTTGAAGCATTTTTCTGATGATGGAGGACATACGTATATACAGAAATTTTTGCTTAGATTGCATTTCTTAGTATTTCTTTTTTTAAATTGTTGTGAATCTGGATCAGATGAAAAAATGCAGTTTGAAAAAAGTTTATTTATGGCACATGTTGGGTGGACCACAAGCTCCATGCTCTGCTACAATCTGATTCATCCACTTGTAGACAAATCGATCCATGTACGTCTTTGTTTTGCTCTTCTGAGCTGGAATCTGGATCAAAACTGTGTGGCTGAAGAACTCCAATATTGTTTGTCAAGTTTTTTTTAACAGCGATAATGTTAGATTGGGGTTGTGACAGCTATAAGCTAGCAGGATGATGATGAGAAAGGGGGACAACAGTCCCACCAACAGCTCAGAGGTGAATTTCTAATGAATTACTGCTGCTCACAGAAACTAGGTCCTAAGAATATTACTTAGATTTTCTGATTTTGGCTAAAAACGAAACAAACGATGATTGGAGAGGGACTTTATCAGCGAAACAAATGAGAGTTTTCACTTTTCTAAAATAAGTGAACTACAGCTTTAGTAACTGACAGGACCGGTTTATTAAAGTTCAAACACAAAATGAGCAGCAGAGATTTAAAGCTTTCAGACACACGTCGTCTTGTAGTTAAGAAGTTTCTTAAATTAGAAGAAAGTCAGACGTGCTCTGTTTCGGTCTCCTGCAGGCGCCAGGTTTTCCTCGGCAAACTGTGTCGCCATCCGCTGGGATTACAGACGTGTTGCCCCAACAGAAGGATTGGCTTTCAGGAGTTAGACCGTCTCGAGTCTAACTTCACTAAACATGAACTTGGCTGACACCTCGTCCCCTTGTCAGAGATCAGGAGCTCTCTTCTGAAAGTCCTTTTTTGCTGCTTGTGCAGAAGCTCTGGTGGAATCCAAACCTCTGCCTGTAACCCCCCAAGTAAAAAGTTCTGCAAACTCAGTCAAACAAAGATGACAGAGTAATCTACTGAACGATAAGTATGATGTTAGACCTGCACACATTCTCTTTTAGTTCCGAGCTGATTGACATACAGAAATACATTAAATCTGATGGGGATTTTCAAACAGATGTGCCAAAAGAAAAACTCCTAAAAGTCAAAAAGAATCTGTGAGTGATAAAAGGCCCGATGAAGAAGTGGTTGACGAATGGTTACTTCAAGCGATTGGGTAGATTTTTTTTTCACAGATAAAAACATTTCTTGTTTTGAAAGCAGCCATCAAGAGCACAAACTCAACTCCAGCTGTGGTTCCTTGGGGCACCACATAGTATTTGCAAGCACTCAACGTCAGCGTAAACCCTGCATTTAAAGCGGCACTCCGAGTTGAGTAGGAGGCTTGAATGACCAGCGGCAAGAAATCATCCGAAAAAACAAGCTGCATGCAAAGAACAATTTTTGCTGAAGTCTGCCGGCAGATCCTGACAGCGTCGAGCAAAGTCAAAAACTCAGTGATCAGTTACGGGATAAAAAGACCGGACCTCTGTGGGATAAAGACAACATAAGCAAAACTAAATAGAGGCTGAGAACGTAGAGAAATTCTGAGGCTTTCATTAGATGTCCCACACCTAAGTGAAGGAAATTTGTTCTCCACATTTGACTTATCCCTTGAGGGAGTGGTGAGCTGCAGACTCAACCGCACTCAGGAACCATTTGGTGGTCCACCCCCCAATCCAATCCCTGAAATGAAGGTCAAGCAGGGAGGCAAAGGATCACACTATTAGAGTCTTTGGTACGACTCAAACATGGATTTGAACCCACAACCTTCTTTTGTTCGTTTTTGTTTGTAATTCTAGGTTATCAAAGGTGAATAATAATATCAAGCCAATTATGTCAAAGCTCAATGGAAATAAAACAGTAAACAAAAATTCATAAACAAAAATTCATTTTTGTTTATGAATTTTTTGATTTTCACTCATGTCCATGGCAGAGATGAAATCCTGTCCACCGTTGTTCAATTTTGTCATGGAAGGGATAACACTTCATTGTCAGGATGGGGTCATCTGGACCCCAAGAAAGCACAAGGTTTAAAAAAGAAAAAACAAAAAACGTTGCCCTCCCGCTTGTCATGGTGCTCCCAGGTTCCATCCTGATTGGACCCAGCTGGCTGCAATCGTCCCATCTCTTCGGCCGCTATTTAGGTTGTGCCCTCTCCAGTATTCGCTGCCAGTTTGTTACCCTCTCCGGTGCATTACTTTAGCCTCTTACCCTGTTTTTTCTAGTTTATGAAGTTCTTGTCTGTACTTCCACTCCCTATTACTCCTGCCTCCAGGATCATCGCCATCACCATATTCATACAAGCTGACCTGCATCCAACTCTCTATCACTGCAGTTGCGATTCACACGGGAACTCTGCCTCCAGTCACGCCATGTTCCAACGCCACGCTACTCACCTCTGGATTCTGTTCCTGCGCATCCTTCCTCCACGCCTGATCCTTTGTTCGGCCTCGAGGAGAGTTCAAGCTCTGGTCCACCGAATCCAGCAGCCACAGAAACATCGATCCCGGTTCAAGTCATCAGATATCCACTGGACAATAAAGAGTTATTCATCCCTCATTCCGTGATCCTTCCAGGTTACAGATTCTGGGTTTGCTAAGCCTCACCCCACTACCATGACACCACTGTTGTCTTGAATAGGAAGCGAGGCCATAAAATCTGACTTTTATTTGGCTTTTAATGGATTACAGAAATTAAGTCTGAGAAATAACATTTTGGTAATTTTCTTTGTTAAACAACCAAGAGTGTTTTCAGCTTATGGAGGATCTACATTCACAAAAGCTTGGCTCCTTTCCTCTCATCCAATTCTTCAACCGGCACTTGTTCCTATAGGCATAACGGTTGTATTGGTCACTCTTGGAATGTTTCAAGTCTCTCAAAAACTCCAATTCAGGATGAACCCTCTCTGGAGGGGTAAGTGTTTTCATTTTGGATAATAGATTTTGTTCCTTTTTTGAAATGTGAAATTGGCACTGGTTTTAGAATTTTCTCTTAATATCTCTGCATTGAGGTTGCCTCCAATCACCAAGGTACTGTACTTTTGATGCTCCTGTTGTATGTAAATATGTTTTCAGTAGAACTCTCTTCAAGAGATTCTCCAGTTTGATTTTTGTGAAACACCAGCTTGAAAGTGCTGAAAGTATACATGTATGCATTTGTGCACCTGAATAGCACCTACGGGGTCCTTGTAAAATAATCTCTTGTCTACGGTGAAAATGCAAACATTCTGGGGTCCTTCCACAGAACACAGAGGTTGAACACAAGTGCATAAATCTATGTTTTCAGCACTTTCAAGCTGGTGTTCCATAAAATCAATGGATTTGAGTTCTGTGCAAGCAGATTCTTTGAGTAGACACCAACTGACCACTGTTGCAGGACCTGTGCTAATAGCACACTAAAACACACTATTTGAACTTAGTCGAGCATATCTGGTAAATATTTACCAAAAAAAAAAAAAAAAAAAAAAAACATTTTGTGTTCCTTACAAATTTGGTAAATAGTGATAGCAATAGCTTCAAACAGGCAAATATTTATTGTCATGGTGAATTATTACAACAATAGCAAACTGTCTTTGTTTTGTGGTAACCCTTTTCGGGGTTACAGGGTTGCTGGAGCCTATCCAAGCTAGAGTTTGGCAAAGGCGAGGTACACCCTGGATGAGACATAAAACCACATGCACTCACATTCACACTTAGCGACACTTAGAGTTGTCTAAATTAACCTATGGAGCAAGTTTTTTAGGAGGAAACTAGAGTCTCCGGAGGAAATCCGCACGTGTAAGCATGTAGACTCTAAACAGAAGGGCCTCAGCTGTTATTTGAACCAGGGCTTTTTCTCTGTGAGGCAATGGTGCGTTGCTACGTTAAATCATACCATTCCAAATCTCTGATATTAATTTCATATATGAATGAGCCGACAGCGACGACATGGCATATTAATGTATGCATGGGTAAGAGGGGGGAATAGATGTTTTTTTCCTTCCTCCCACTCTCTTTTCAAGTTTTAATGAATATATGAATGTACTCATATACGCACACTCACACACACACGTAACCAGATTTTCCTAAGTATGAGTCGCAGGAGACAAAAAATGCATTATGAATAAGACAAAAAACATACAAGTTGCTCCAGAGTATAAGTCGCACTTTTAAGAGAGAAGTCCAACATTTATGAACAAATTCAACAAGCCCGACGTAACACTGCATTTGACACTGAATGCAATTCATGCGTCAAATTCGAGTCCGCCGCCTCTTTTGACGTGCGTCAAATGTAATGCTTAATGTTTGTCCAAAAATGTGTTCCTAAACTAGTCGCTCCCATTGCGTGGAGAAGCTATCTTTTAACTTTATCGCTACATGATGGACGCTTTGACCGTATTTCTCATCTAAAATACACAGAAGATACAGATGATGTTGAGAAGTTAAGTTATTTATTTTAAAGAGCTCTACAAAAGCATCTATAATCATGTCTCCATTCTGGTTTCAGGACAGCAGTGTTTTTCTTTTTCTCACGCTGATCTTTACCTTTCAGCCTGAAGGAGCTGCATTTGAAAGACAGTGTTTTTAGCTGCTCTTCTCTCTGTTTAAACTCAGTTTGATGGCTTGCTGTCTTGCATTAGTCCAATGAGAGATAAATAAAAACACGAATAATAATGTCTTTATACACATGAAAAAAACATCATAACGTTCATGAGGAGAATGGTTAGATTCTCAGCAACGTTTGTTTTGAACTGAACTTCTTCTGCGTTTCTGTCAGCTGACAACAGCAAATACTGATACACAAACCTACAGCGCCCTATAGTGGTCGTCAGGGGGAAACAACTGCTAAAAGGCAATTGATGTCTAAAAAAAATCACAAATAAGTTGTTCCTGAGTTTAAGTCTTACCCCTGGCCAATCTATGAAAAAAACGTGACTTATAATTCGGAAAATGCGGTATATATATTCTTGATGCACCAATTTCTGACTATAATATGGAGACGCAGAAGGTGCTGTTTACAGAAATCTGGGGTCTGGCTGCTCATGGACTAAACTTTGGTGAAGCTTTGGAAAAATGTCAGTATGGAAGATCTAACTCATCTTCAGGTACGCTGGGTTGCTCACTCCACATCAATTCATCCTCACTTTGAGCCAAAAGCTAAAGCGCTCATTCTCTTTACACCCAATCACTATCAAATTACAGCCTTTAAATTTGTGGAAGTTTGTTTTTTCACATCCCAGGCTTTATGCTGGCCCACCTCCACCTCATTCTCCACCTGGGTCTTCCCTTTGGTGCGGTCTGGCCTTAACCCCCATCAGCATCTGGGCTCTGTGGTCTCTTCATCCGAAGCATTCAGGATGTCGCCAGCTTAAAGCCCTACCACCAAAGACTACGGACTGTTTCATCCACAAATTCCTGTTTCACTATTAAATCACACTTTCAACATCTCTCCTTATTAAAATATTTATACAAGAAGTTCTTTACAAAACACTGAAATTTAAATAGAATTTCTCTTTCTATGTGTTGATTTTCAGATCCAAAGTGAAACAAGCCACACCAGGCACGACATTTCTCTAACAGCTAAGAAGGATTCTGTGGACCTCTTTCCACGTTTCTGGATTAGATTGTCTTGTGAAGGTCTTGCAGTAGTTTTGGACCTAGAGTAAGCCGATAACAGTCTTGGCTTAGGATGGAATAAAGAGAGTTAGGAGACTAATGTCCTTCTCAGTGCTGGTCAGCCTTCCAATAATCTCATATCAACTGGGCCTAGTGGTTTTGCTGCTTTTTTTCCAGTGTAATCCTCCACTCACCTTCAGGTTACGTTTGACACAGTTTTCTTCTGCAGTGGCGGATCGTTGACTGAAGGATCTTGTGTCACGGTGTTGCTGAAGATGCTGGTCTCGCACAAAGCTAGTGGCATGATCTGAACAGGGCTGTGACGGGAGTTTGGTTCAATGATCACAGCAAGATGTGGTTGAGCAATATTCTCCAAACTTTTTCATCATCCAGTTATATCTGTTTTTTTGTAGTTGTGAAGTGCTCAAGCAAAAAAAGATAACTATTTTACCATTGGAAAAACAATTAAATTCTAAAATATAATCGTTGATTTCGTTTGTCTACTGTTTTTTGTTTTTGGAACTCAAATTTAAATCTTTTCTTAAAGTTCCCCAACATCAAGCAATATCGATAATGTCCAGCCGTACTGTTTTGAGCGGGATGTCAGCTCAGACGAGGAAATGAAGAGCTTCAGGAACCGAACTTCCTCCAAAATCCTGATTCTTTTTCCTTCCAGTTCACCAAAAGCTCTTTTAGCTAATTCTCCAATGTTTGTTGACGTTGCTGTGACCAATACATGTAATCGATTGGTTTCTCAGAGGAGAATCCTTGGGAAAATAATGAAAGCTGTCACAAATGAGGCAAATTGAATTTGTGATATTGGGCTATATAAATAAAATTGAATTGAATTGAACAAAAGCTAGGTAGCCCGGATGCAGCTGTAGGGGCCGGAGAAGACAATATAACGTCCCACTTCTGTGCTGTAAAGGATTGCAATTCAGTGAAAAGCCATGCTGATGTTAGTTTTCATTATTTTTCCAAGGGATCTGAGGAAAAAATGGATTGGATTTATTGGCCACAGCATCGTCAATAATTATTTGCGGAAAAAGAGACATTTTTGCATTGGCCGCTCATATTTTAATTTTTGGAAACGTAAGCTTCAGATCAACAGGAAAAATGGCTTTTTAAGACATTTAGGATGTGGAACTTTTGTTAAAAACTTCACAGTCCTAATTAAAACCCCACTGGGAACATTCAAAGAAAATTTGTAAAAATCGTTGTCGGGGGACTTTAAAGGTGCTTTCATACCGAATGCAATTCGCACGACAAATTCGCCTGCCCCGCCCCTCTTTTGCCACGTTGCATATTCGCTGCTCCCTGCCTGTCAAAAAATGTGTTGCTGATGCCGCGGCTGCATGTGGGAGGAGCTCCCAGCTCTGTCTGTGGATATCTCACTTAGAATGAATGGAACACTCAAAGGATATCGAGCAATAAGGTTTATTTATTGGAAAGAGTTATGATTATTTTTAAAAGATTTTTCTGCGACAGAGGTTTGTGTCTGTATGTTAGCCGCCTCCGGGGTTTTGTGCGTCTCTGTGGCCGAGCTTGTTGGCTCTTCGTTTTGTATTAATCTGAGGGGGGGGGGGGACATAAAATTAGGAGACCTTTTTCCTGTTTTTATTGTTTCGTTGAGGCCCGAGCATCTCGCTGTCTGCCGGCATATGGAGCTCGGTCGCTCCATATGCCGGAGGTGCAAAAGCCACTGATCTGTAGGGTTGGGCACTGACTGAGTTTTATGCAGTTTCGGTACCAAGGCGGTTCTTTGGTTTCGGTTTTGGTTCCTAATCTGTGCAAATTTCAGTACTTTAATAATAAAAATAATGTCTACATCTTTCTAAATCAACACATTTTCATTCCCAAGTCACATATTGATGCATGGTTAAAACCTCCGTGTCAAAGATTGATGTGTCTGTTCCCGTTTAATCAGAGCTCCACAACCTCCGAGCCGCAAACCGATGGCCCGCCTCTCTTTCACCGCGTGGCGACTCCGCTGCTCGCCACCTATCAAACGTGATTAGCTAATTTAATCTGGGAGGTTACAGGTTTCTAATCTCACCCAGGCAGTGTGTCTGGATGTCAGCCGCTTCCGCTGTTTCTGTGTCTCTGTAACTGAGTTTGAAGGCTGTACTGCATTAACCAGAGAAGAGGCAAAAATAGACTTTTTCTTTTATTATTGTCTCCAGGAAAATAAGTAAATATCACAGTTTAGGAGAGCCAAGCTGGCTGGCCGCTCCCCATTCTCCAGTCCCCGCCGCTGCGCTCTGCTGTCCCCGGTATGCGCTCCCCAGTACCCGCCCCACACTCTGCGGTCTCCGCTCCCGGCAGTGCTCTCCGTCTCCCGGCGTGTGGAGCTCGCGAGCTCCGCTGAAGTCCGTGAGACTGTCTGTCTGCAGCCAGAGAACCGGTGCGTTGCAAAAGGACAAAAACCTTGTATTGGATTGGTATTTTACCCGCTGATCTGGTCACTGAAAACATCCTGTGCCCAAAGCTGAGTTTCTGATTGGCAGATGCGAAGCAGCAACCTGTCAAATTTCAGGTATTTACATTTTGGCTGTGTCACTCAATTCGCAACTTGCCGCTCAAATCGAGCAACAAGTATAAGTATACATCATTTACCATTTTCCTTAGTCACACCTATCTCTACAGAGGATTGACCCATATGGGTGCTGAAGGTTTTTGAGTTGTTTGGGCCCATTGAGGGCTGTACAGGAGCACACGTGTTTCTTGGAGTTCTTCTGAGGTTCCTGCAGCCACCTTAAGGGACATCATGGAAATGAAACACAATTATTCTGCTTAGGGTAAGTGTAACGTGAGGTGCTTGTAAGGATACTGTAAGCTACATGCACTTATGATGTACAGTCTATGCTTTCATCCAGTGCCCATACTGAGCTCCACTCATTTGTAAGGTGTGCACCCTGGTTCCTGACTGACCACGCACAAATGCCACAGCACAGGGTATGCAAGTGATACGTAAGTGCCCATGGAACATCTATAGTATGCCCACACAAACATGGACATTTTTCTCTTATGGGATCACCAAATGGTCTACAACACAAACTTTTGTGTGGGCCACCTGGGTGCTCCATATCCAGCTCATATTTCACTCTTACTATATAAAATGCAATGAAATATCTTTAGTGAATCCAAACAACTGAATTATCTTAGGTAGCTTAAGGTTATGACCATTTAAGATGTCTTCTAGAAGATTCATTATTGTTTTCCTGATGAAAGCATGGGTGCTGAAACTTTGAAGTAATTGAGTTGTATTTTGAAAGGCATAATAAAGTGCAAGAGTCATTTTTTGTTATTGTTGAATACTCCATGGTGACTCATAGTAATATCTGAGTATTATAAGGAATGTCTCTCTGCATTGAGAACATGTTGAACACATCATTTTTTTCAAATATGTGTTTCAATTGAGTACTACTCAGTCAGATATTCCTATTAGCTAATTAAAATGAAGACATGCAAATATTAAGGGAAGTGGGTTGTCGCGCTAACTGGTGATGCAAGCGAGTCTGAGGAATCCACCATTCACCACCATCAGAGGACACAAGCACACCCAGCACACTCGCTCTTTAAAGAACAGGACTATTGAATTATTTGTGCTATTTGTATTTTCAACTAAAAGATTCAAGGTGATGAATTTTTTTTACCAGTTAAACCTTGAAAAATGGAGAATATGCATTAAAATTTACAGCTGCTTTGCAGCAGCGCATCAGGAGCAAACAGGTTCAATGTCTTGCCCGAGGACACGTTAACACAGCAATCACAGATCGACCACTCTGTCCATGAACCATGGCTGCCCCTTCTGAATTGATGCAGATGTATTGTAAAAAAATAATTCTGAAGAGTATTTTTTAACTCACAATGACTTTTGAGTCTGTCTGATACGCATCTAAAGTTTTAAATCTACTGGATTTGATGAAAATGAACTGCAAAAGGTTGATGATGACACGGGCAAATCCTTTTATGTCTCACCACTGAACACAGATACCTGCTGTAGCAGCCTCACTGTGCTCGGAAACGGATAGAAGAGGAACATTTCAGTCGAACCAGAAATGTTGAGGAATCCAATGTGTACAGTATAGTTTGTACAGATATGAGTGGTCAGAAAGTTGGTTTATGGAAACAGATAAAGAAGCTGATCAGCTTTTCTGTGAAAACCCTGTGCTATCCCCTGTTCCTCCAACTGCACAGCAACATCTTTGATGTTCTGGTTTAGCCAAGTACTGGAAAAGAACTTCCTTCTGAGATGCTCCATGTTTCTCAGACATCTAAGAGCAAGAGTGTGGCTAAAGATGGATTATATTGATCGATGCCATAGTTCATCACTATGGCAACTGACCCTGTGGATGTAACCTGGTCTGGATCAGGTTTCCTTCAGGAAACTCAGAGTTCCCTGCGGTCTCTGCCCCTTCTTAAATGGAAGGATGTTCAAATAGAACTTTCTCATAAAATGTTGACAACATTCTCCATCATCATCCACCTCCGCTTAAAATAAACACTCACCTGAGCACAGGTGTCAGCTCACCTTTGCACTAATATGTGTGACAGAATGAAAGGCTTTATTTGTGTTGGTGTACATGCATAAGTATTTGTGTGAACTCCAGTTGTATTGTGTACATATTATCTAGTCTATATGTGAAAACTATTTTAGTCAACAGGTATTATTGGTATTATTGTAACAACTGAGTGTGTATAGAAAGGCCCCGCCCATTCCAGATTGCTATTTATACCTGGTTGTTTTATGTTGTTACTTCCCTCTGTTACCATCTTCTTTTCTCCCTAAACTCCCCTCCATAAAAAAAGAGATACAAACATAATTAATATAAATAAAGATTAGCCTAAAATAGAATAGAGGTTTATAATCATTAAACCCCTGTTGTGACAGTAAAATCTCCCCAACACAAGAGGCTCTCAGCCAGTATCTGTTTGCTCAGATGTTGGACATGACAAGTTGAAAAAAAATGTTGAGAACATTCACATTAAAGATGTCACATTTCTGCCACACTGAAAGCAAAACGGCATGTCCATTCATAGAGGATCCGGTACACGAGGAGGCTGGATTAATCTGGAAGAATGTCATTTACGGAGAGGAGTTTGAGGCCATGAGTTGATCGCCTGGCGTTTCCCAATTTATTTTTATTTGGGCAATTCAGTTTAACAGGGACTTACACAGATGTTCACTCCACTCCTTCTTCTCACCAGGCAGACCCAGTTAGTAATCAAATCTAACAGATATAACACCTTGCTTTCACAGATAAAGCCAAACATTTTTCTTACAACAAAATGAAGAAAGAAAGACACTCACAAACCCACAGTAGTATCCAAACAAAACAAACTGAAATGGTACTATGAATTTAGAACAGGCCTGTCTAAGTCGTCTAAATCATAATGGGGTCCACTAGTAAACCATGAAGTGAAGAAACAGTGGTAACAAACAACAGTGGTCAATACAAATAAAGGAGGAAATGTTCAGTGTGTGCACCTTCTAAAAGATCCCACTAAAATTCCTGTGACAGATTTTTGGTGATTACAGTGACTGAATTATGTTCTGTCACAAACATAGAAACACAGCTGCTGTGCAGACCCAGTATGAAGCTGTAGAAAAGAGTAGTGGAAGGTGGAATGAGGTCAGATGACATTTGTGAGCAGCAGTATAGTTTAATGCAGAGAAAAGGAAACAGTTGCTTTGAGGATGAAGCTAGAAAAGAACTGAGAAGGTCAGAAGGAGCTGCATCAGGTCTTTGTAGATCTGAAGATAGTCTATGTTAGAGACAAGAGCTGTGGTTTGTAAGAAGAAGGTTGGAGTTATTCAGTCCATTTATCAGAGCTGAGGCCTGTTTCAAGAAGCAGTTTCAACAAATTTAGAGTTGAAACCAGTCTGTGGACTCAAAATTCTCAAACAGAACAGCTGAAAAAGTTTAATTCAATCAACTTGAAGTTGTCAGAACCAGAATCAGGTGCGAGCGTCGCGACCATTAAAATCCCTGATCAATGGAGCAAAGACAGCACGATTCACCATGGCAACAGGAACAAACATCTTTAGAGTTTCGTACTTCCGGTGACGGAAATTGATAAGTTCCTGCAAGCATATGCCGACTACAAGCACATTTTTCTGCAAGAAAAGCAACCCAGCTGCAGCGGTAAAACAGAGAGAGAAAATATCTGCAGAGTTCATGCGCACGTCTACAATTGAATCATTTCAAATAATGAATAAATAATAATGCCAGGAAGGTTATTTTGTCACTTGTTAAATAAGGAATGGTTCTTGATCTGTTAATAATTTAACCAGTAATCTCCGTAATCGTGCATTATCTAATGTGAATGTTCTCAAAATGTTAATGAGGAACTCATATTTGAACATCCTTCACTTTAAAAAGGGGCGGGGACCGCAGGAACTCTAAGTTTCCTGAAGAAAACCTGCTCCAGACCAGGTTTCGTTCACAGACTCAGTTGCTATAGCGATTGATTCTGAGTTCAGCTCAACCCGCTTCGTGAAACAGGCTTGGTTTCGGCCACTTTCACAGGTTTAAGTTATCTCTCTTTCTGAAACCGAAAACTCAGAGTTTTGTTGAATTTGGAGTTCACGAACTCAGAGTTCCAACAAAACCTGCTTCTTGAAACGGCCCCTGGAGGACAGTGGTGATATGTGCTGCAGTTGTGACTGAGGAGTTCAAGGTAGAGATGGGACTACGTCAAGGATCAGCTTTGAGCCCCTTCTTTTTTTTGTGCTGATAGACAGACTAACAGATGAGGTTAGACAGGAATCGGTGAACCATGTTGTTTGCAGAAGACATTGTGATCTATAGTGAGAGCAGGGAGCAGGTGGAGGAAGATCTAGAGGGGTGGAGATTTGCTCTGGAAAGGAGAGGAATGAAGCCCATCCACAGCAAGAAAGAGAGAGGGACCAAAATGGAATGTTCCCGTTACAGGGAGCAGAGGTGAAGAAAGCTTTTAAGTACCCAGGATCAACAGTCTCAACAAGAATAAAAAAGGAAGTGTGGAAGACTGCGGTGAAAGCAAACATACTGTTGGTTTAGAAAGTCTGTGAGTCGGAGGCAGATGTAGAGAAAACAGAGATGAAGATGTTGAGGTTCTCATCGGAAGTGATGAATAGTTTCAGGAATTATCCATCAAAGTAACAGATCTTGTTAGATGTGCTGTGGATAAGTAGATTGAGATAGTGGATCTTGAGGTTGAAGATACCAGAAAAAAGGGATCGAGGACGACCAAGGCGGAGGTTCAAGCATGTGAGAGAGAAGGGTATCCTTTTTCACTCACACCAAGATGCTTAGATGGAGGTGGATGTTTCACTTTAAAGACCCCTGAAGGGAGGAGCTGAAAAGCAAAGAAGATAGAAAACAGGGCAGAGGTAAAAGCTTGATCTCCTTAACTTTTCAGGCATTTCTTGGGCCAAGAACTCCTAACTCACAAAAATGCTTTCATGGTTGCATCCAGGATTTGCCTGCAGGAGTGAGTGTTCAGGCAAATGAAACAGAATCCTAAACCAATTTAGAGACTGCGTCACACACTACGCACAGTTTGCGCATGTAAACAGATATAATTTTGGCCCTATCGTGATATGCGTGATATATGTATATCATAACTGTTGCGTTCGCCACTCGTCAGTGTGCGCAGATGTCCATCGAAGGTCATATCTGGTAGGTCTTTACAAGAATTTGGTTTTGATCCATTCAAAGTTTTTCATTTGGTTGAGAATTACGCAGTTTATCCATATTTTACGCAGTTTTTTGCAATTGTTACATAAATCTTGTTGTGCAGAATGCTTACACAAATCTGTGGCTTTCCACAACCGTTGCATGTATATCTATCAGATTTTCCAAGCATGTACCACTGATGTATACCTTTAATATTGTGTATACAGCGCACGTGTCACATTCAAATTACATAATTGATGCACAAATCACAAATGAATTGCACATAAACAGCAAAGTAAGGCATACACGACTTCTGCACACTTCACCGCGTGGTTCACGATCTTAAAGTCTTAATGTTGTGTGTACAATCTGTGAGCCCTGTACAGATATCCCCATTTGTCAAACAGCCTTTGTCCAACCATAAGGGCAGATGTGATTAAGGATTTAGGACTGATTTTTATTTCATATCTGGTTAAATGTTTCTTTAAACTGTAGTTTGCATTCAGTTGGATTGGTAGTATGTTCATAATTTTAGTGAAAACCAGGAAAGAATCAAAACATTTGTTTAACATGCCTGTTGTAATTTATGATTTACGTTTTTACGTTAGTCCCCTGATACATAATAATTTTACTTCTCCTACATTTTAATGACAGTTATAATTGTTGTATTTGTCATCCTTCCTTGATAAATCCTTTCATTGAAATAAAACTCAGCTTGTGACATGTTGGTCTTTGAAGATGCCTGTGTTTTCTTAACCTCGGTAGCGATGGTCTTTAATCTCGCTGCATCTACGTTTTCTGCACAGTGTCCTTAATCCTCTGTATTTGTAAATGGAATGGAGTGGGAGATGTTGTCTGTGTAATCTGTTCTTTATTGTCAATGTTCAGGTAATCTCACTGCAAAATGTTGTCAAATGTGAGGATGTGGCTAAACACAATCACCTCTGCAAGGGTCAAGCATTAGCAGAGGAGGTGAGTGCTTTAAGTAGATTAAACGAAAGCCTGAAATAATATTCAGAATGGGTCTGTGATGTCCTCGGATATGCTGATAACTTGATGTCCTGTTGGGTGTTGTTTTCATTAAAGAAGACCTGGCCTGCTGATGTTTTCTCTGACTAATCTGCAGGTGACAAAGATCTGCTTGTCTGTTTCTGTCTGCAGACATGGAGACACAAGGGTGGAGTCAGTTCTGTCTCCAGGTTCTGAAGCATGTCCAGAGAATTCTCGAATGAAATCTGAATAACAAAAATTCAAAAACCTTTAGAGACCCACTCCAATGAGAAACATGTTCTTGTGGGATTTTTTTGATCTTGGAGGACAAATATAAAAACAATTATGATTAAAATTGTATTTTTAAGTAATAATTTATTCAAATTGTTGTTCTATACGGTCCCACCCACAACTCAGAGATATAAATCACTGAAGAACCTACAGAAACTGTCTTAGAAAATTAATTTTTGCGTTTTTCCTGAAAACCGCATAATCATAATTAAAAGACCATTGGAAATACTTTTACAATGATCAAAAGGTTATTGGAGTGGTGTACTGCTCTTTGATGCAAACAGTTTTCAACCACAACCCCACATTCTGTTCCAGAGTTTGAAGAAACTGCAAAAGAACCACATGTATCTGTCTCCCAAATGACCAATGGAGGATGGCTCCAAAAATTCAACGTTACACAAAAAATAATCATTTTCATGGATAATTTGCATTATAAGGGATCTGGCTTTTGATTGGCCGGTGAGTGAACTAAAACAAAAACAACCTCTCTTTACTATACTGAACCTAACAACTATTCAATACATACCCCAGACCACAGTTCGATTCAGTCTACTGTATTTTTTAGAATAAATGTAATATGAAATCATTTAATTTTTGCATTTCCCAGTATTTCTCCTTTTAACTACTGAGAAAGTTTTTAGTTAATAAAAAATGTCACAGGGGGACTTTAAGGGCTGTACTATTCAAAGCATTGCTTCAGGCACAGAACAAGATGGATGCAGAATGTTAAAAGTACAAAGTGGAGGCATACAGTTGTGTTTCAGACTGTGGGAGGGTGGGGCAGAGGAGGAAGGGCAGGTAGGGAGTTGAGTTCTTGATTATCCCAGAGTCTGCTGGTTATGAAGAGACTGTAGGACGGGTGCATTGGGTCACCAACAATCCTGATAGCTTTGTGGGTGAAGCAGTTGGTGTAACTGCCTGTAACAGGAGAGAGAGGGACACTGATGATCTTCTCAGATACTCCCATGATGTGTTACAGAGTCTTGTAGCAGGATCAGTCAGGTCAGGATGCTCTCTTAGTGCTTCTGTCGGGACAGAGGTTCCTGCTCTCTTGAGTTGGTAAAGTAGAGAATTGAGGCTTATTTTGGATAGTGCTGCCGGGTTGGTGGTCCAGGACAGGTCTTCAGAGATGTGCACCCTCAGTAACTTGATGTTGGTCATGCTCTCCATTGAATTATCATCGATGAACAGTGAAGCATCCTGGGAGTGTGTTCTTCTAAAGTCTGCCACAACTTCCTTTGCCTTTCTCCGTTTAGGATGGAACGGTTATACAGGGTTTTTTACGGTTATGAAAAAAAAATTGAAAATCAATTTCTAGTTCCTCTAAAGTTTGTGAAAAAATGAAATCTGGGATGCACGGTGGTGCAGTGGTTAGTGCTCTTTCTTGGGTGGGTTTTCTCACCAGACTGGCGACCTGTCCTGGGTGTATCCTCGCTTTGACCAGAAGTGGCCGGGTTAGGTTCCAGCACTCCCGTGACCCCAAAAATGACAAGACAGTTGAGAAAATGGATGGAAAAAGGAAATCCTTGGAAACGTCATGAAATTTTAATTTTGATAAAAGAGGGATTAAAAAATTAAAAAGTTTTACATGATTTTAAAATTTAAATTGTGACAGAAATGCAACCTGGCACTATTTGTGATGTGAGTTACATTGCCCTAAAGCAGTTTGAGTTTTCAGCAGCTCAGCGCGCGGCACTTTCAACCTGCAACTGGGCATGAATTGTAAAATGCTACAAAATGTTTGGGAAATGTAACTTTGAGAATAAGTGGCTTTCCATGGAGAGGCATGTATCGTTGCTACTGAAAGATCCTAACCAGGAAACATGATAAATTCAGACTTTGCTCCAAGTCCTTCGATATAAGCAGCATGGGAGAAGCGGGGCTCGTGAGACACATGAAAGGAAAGAAACATCGATGGTTTGCAAACGCTGCAAAAACCAGTCGGTCAGAGAACTTAAAAACAAGTCATTCAGGCAAAACCCCAGAAACTTATTGCTGTCAATTATAAAAAAGGTGATCTTTTTTGTTCAAATCTTTTTTGTGATTTTCGTTTGAATATTTATAAATTGACCTGCAAGTCAAAGTTGAAAAGTCACAATGTGTCCGTGTCATAGACATGATCTGTTTTATGCATTCCTGATGATATCGGTAGTTGATTTTGTTCCTCCTACTTTGAACACAAAAAAAGACAAATGTTGGAGAAGGAATTAAATATTGATCAGTACAAACTATTCATTTTATTTGTGGGTCAATCCCAACAACAATATTTGGCACAAAGCAGCGAAGTCTACGGGTGACCTGCTGAATGGATGTTTTTAAGATCATTTATGGCGAGTTACTAAGAAACTGCTATTGTTTGTCTGGAGTGTTTTTGTGTGCTTTATTGACGGTCCCTGGCTGGCTGCCTCTGCAGCTTCACATCAAGGCAAACATAGCTCATTTTCGGCGCCGATCACCACAGACTAAGATAAACAGGTCATACTGGTCAATAGAACTACATCCAACATTTTGTTAAGTAATGTTTGGGAATGAAGTAGGAAGAACAAAACAGACTGATCATATCGTGACAAGCACATAAACATGATCATGTCTATGTCACGGATCTGCCACAGATCATCTTTTAGTTTTCCTGAGGAGACGAGGTTAGAGCTAAACCTGTTTGTGCATCTTTTGCTTTTGTAATTCTTTAAAAAAATGAGAACTAAAATCACAAAAAAAAAACAATGATCACTTTTTTTTTTTTTTTAATTAAATGCAACACATTTCCACACGTTACTGCAATTTCCTCCACACTAACACAAACGGCTGTTGATACAATTTTAACAGCAAGGCACACAAACTCTTGGTTTGATTTAGCGGTCCTGACCACAATAGTCTGACTGAAATTAATTTATTTTTTCGTTTTTGGAAATTCAGTGGAAAGTTTTGGAAAACTATTGTTAAAAATGTGTACAAACTGTATTAGAGAGTTTAGGCAAGATGCTGTTAGGTATCAGCAGTGTAGAAAAGTGTTAGCCTTATGTTCAATTGTGCTTTCAGACAACCACTTCCAACAAAAAGTCTATGTAAGTGCGAGTATATACAGGTTTCGGGCTTCAACGTTTAAAACTCTTGTGTTTACGAGTCACTACATAAGTCTTTAGGTCAATTTTTGGGCTGTATGTAGAGTACACATACAATGACATATAGTAAATAACCCTACATCCAAGCTTTCACTGTGTATGCAGCATCAGAGCTTTGAGTCTTTTGCAGCAGCCACAGGAGATCAGTCCAAATATATAAACAATGGTGTGATATGTGTCTTTTTTGGCTGACTAAAAATGAGATGTGGAACAAGATTTTGGATTATCCCTAGAGCCCTGATTCCACAGGATTATCATCCTGTTTGAAGATCATTGCAGAAATCAAACTCGAAGATAATAAAAGTCTGGAAAAAGAAAAAAGGTTTGATCTTCTAGGGTTTTGTAAAGAGCTTAGATGATAAGATGTCTAAGTTCAGTTGGTAATCAGTGATAAACCCAACATTTCTGGCAGGACTTGTAGTCATATTCATTGGGGATTCCAAGATAATAGTGAAACTGTGCTTTACGGAAGAGCTTTTCGAACAACCAGGAGTTCTGTCTTCGAGAGAAATTGAAGATGTTCTCTTTCAGCTAAGCACAGATTATGATGACACTATCTTTTCATGCGATTAAAATCATAGAAAGAGCTGTGTGTCATCAGCATAGAAATTGTAAGGAAAATTTGAGCAAGGTACGGTACTTAGTGTCAGGATTCTGAACTTTGTTTTGTGGTTTTGTCAGTTGTTATGATTTTTGATCATGTTCAGTGGTAAATTGTTCCTCAG
Organism: Oryzias javanicus; assembly: GCA_003999625.1. NCBI lineage: Eukaryota > Metazoa > Chordata > Actinopteri > Beloniformes > Adrianichthyidae > Oryzias > Oryzias javanicus. The sequence goes on along the minus strand of CM012451.1, from coordinate 7,792,027 downwards.
TCACACCAGTTTCAGGTCCACGGTCCACAGCTGTCTTCATTTCTGTTATTGCCCTCAGCCTATTTAACTGTTTGGTTTTCAGTTTATTGTTGTCAGGTCATTTGCTCTCCCACCCTTTGTGTTTTTGTCATATTTTGGTTAATTTATTAAATGCTCAGTTCTGTCATCAAAGTTGATCTCCTGCATATTGGGTCCTCCACCAACACTTCCTGTCACTTAGATGCAAAGAAGTCTGAGAACAAAGCCCTGTGGAACACCAGTGGATAGGCCGTAAGAGCAGGATTCCTGTCTACAAACTTTAATAATTAACACCAAATGTACACAATTATGTTGCCTGCTCTTTTTATTCTCTTTGTTGTTAAGTGCTCAACACATTTTACCTTTTTTATTGAAGTTATGCTTCAGTTGCTGTTTTTGTAAGCTAGGAATACACCAAACACGATTGGTGCATCGGGGTGCCCAGTTTCAATGATAAGTCAATGTACATGATCAGAGGTCCTGTGGCATATTTTGGGCATTGGGTGTTTTTGGGCAGTACAATAATAATTCAGACACACAAGTTCAAAGTTTGATGAAGAATTCGTGTTAATAGGTTAATGAGTCTGTGATGTGTTGATGATGTGATAAGTGGGTGGAGTCCTACATGTAGAATAATCTGATTGTTCTTTTCCTGAAATTCATGATATTTTTTTTATTTGCATTGAGACAATAATTTTAAGAACTTCTAATTGTATTCTTATTTTTTGTTATTTGTTCTAATGTGGGTAAGCAAGTCATCAACTGGGTCACAGAGAGACAGAAGTACCACAGAAGTGATAGTTATTCAGATGCAGCTCCTGCTGATGATGGTGAACCTACAGGAAGCGTATGAATGAATCCAAATATGGACACATGATTGCAAACGCTTTTGTAGAGCTCTTTACAATAGATAAACCTGATTTCTCAACGTGTCTTTCATGCATTGACTGTGTATGAGAAGTACAATCCATGTAGCAATGAGGCTAAAAACTATGGACAGTAGCTCCTCCCACACGTGTCAGGAGTGTCAAGTTCATGAATGTTTTTTGGTCAAGGGTAGTGAAGCAATTGGATGCATGTCAAAAGAAAGGCAGCAAAAACAAATTTGATGCACATATTGCATTCTGTGTAAATGTAGCACAAGAGTTCACTGGTTTATTGTTCCAAGCTAGACTACACAACCAACAATGTCTCAGTAAACTCTTATTGACAAAATTTGAAGTTTTAACATTTTATATCCAACACATTAAATCTGACACGTTTTCTATACATGGATCATTTTAACACAAGCGGCAAGTTTTAAAGCCCTTTATGTCATCTCTGTTAGGTGAGTCAGAGCACTGAAGGACCATCTTTTTTTTTTTTGTTTTTTTTTACTGGACAAGGTCAGTTTCTTTTTTGAACCAGCAAAACTGCATCACATCATTTGGAGATAGTTTGTACGCAGTAATAATGTGATCTGACAGATGGTCTGTCAGAAGGACGTAGAAATAAATACATATTTTCTTAAGCATGAGATGCGTCTCCTCATCTTGGTCGTCTGCAGCCGGTTCTCCGTAACCTCTGTCACGACAGTTTTGAAGGTCGTGCAGCTACAGCTGTCTCTGATTTTTACAACAGAAACCCGGTCTTCATGTTTGACAAAGACCTTTTGACCTGATTTCACTTTTTTTTTGGGTACCTCCAGCAGTCTGTCAACCAGCCAGGTTCAAACGAAGTGTGGCAGACGAGCGGTTTTGTCATCATTCTGACATGAGACGCTAGAAAATGGTTTAAAGTTAAGACTCGTTTGGGAGGAGAAAGAGGATGACGAGGAGAATGTCTTGGAGGTGGAAGGAGGACAATAGATGGGGGCTGTCAAAGCCTGTTAAGACTGAGGGAGTCATACTGTACCTCCCCCTTGGAGAGTACAGTGCAGGGAGGAGATGAGTCCTGGTCCTCCACGTTGACGATAGTATTAGAGCCTGAGCCGTTACATCAAGAGAAGCCAAACTAAATCAGCCTAAGTCGCCTGCGGCTTCAGGGTCATGTGGAGTTCACTGCTATTAATACTACGGGGTGTTGGAGTAGAGCCCCCCCCCTTACTGAATGGAGTGAATTTTTACCACAACACTGGAACATGCAGTCCCCCGTGAGCTTTACACAAACACACAGTGACACTCTTCATTGAGAGGAAGAGGAGGGAGGCCGGCGCGGTGCTGAGGAAGAGCACCGATGTTGCCAAACAGCTCAGAGAAAACATGTCTGTTACAAATCACAACATTTACCGGATCACTGCCGCGGCCCGCCCACCCCCAGTCCAAACCCCTGTTGTTTTTAGGATGCTCGCTGTGAGGAAACCTGGGTCTGTGTGTGAGAGAACATGTGGGCAAACGCTTGTGAGTCCGTGGGTTTTTGTGTATTTGTGTGTATGCGTGCAGATGTTTGTGTGAAATCAAGTGGGTGTGTACGTCCACGTGTGTGTGTTTTTAAACTGACAGTAGCAGCTCTGGGAGCACACGGGGAACATTTGCATAAACTCATAATGTTTTTAAACTACAGAAAAGTTCTCTCATGATGGAAGTTCTCAGCATTTATCAAACACAGCCTCAGATGAAAATCCTAGAACCAGTGAACTCCATCATGTACTGAGCATCCCTATAACCTGTGATGGAGAGACGAGGTCCACAGGTGAACCACGGAAAGGAATTTTACGTCAAACTTGTGGGAGGAGCCTCCTCCTGGAGAGGTGACTGTCGATCTGTATGTCGGACTCGGGTAGTGACAGTGACATCAGGTGTTTGTTTCTGCTCTTTGAACTGTTGCCTGGTTGACCTTTTTCCAAACTAAAAACATATATTTAAATTTGTTTAGAAAGAATAAAACTGCTCAGCCCCAAAGCCCATTGAGACAACTGAACCGTGAGATTGGGGTATTTGAATCAAATTTAACTGAATTGAAAGTTCCTGGTGGTACTTGAAGCTGAGTTAGACCAGGTGCTAAATTGTTGAGGAAACTCTCGTCAAAGCAAATAGTTAGATAAATCAGATAAAACATGTTGAACTTACTCTATTAAACAATCCAAAGCTGTAGTTTCCACATCCGTAGGCTAGAACCTTTCAGCAGATTTACTCTAATTTTTTAGAATCAACAAAAACTACGTTACTGTACGTACGCAAAAGAACATTTGATGCTCCCTCATGAACATGCTAAACGCAGGTTCTTGAATGCCCGTTTAACCAATGGTGTTTGCACCTGTCAAGCAGGGAGGGGCTTCTTTTTTCTCTCTTTACTGTTTACTAGCACATGTCCATCACCTGCAGGTAAAAGAAGCTTACTGTGACATGTCGAAGCTGGAAACATCATGAATCTCTTTCTGGTCATAGAAACTGCGATGCAAGTTCTTGGAATGCAAGTTCAATGGCAGTACTTTTTGTACCTAAAGCCCGAAAACTATCGTAGTAACTTGCGTGGCTTTGTGTGAATGCGAGAGTTTTGAATGCAGAAACCTGAAGCGTGCATTCCCATATAGACTTACATACATACATTCTCATTGGAAGTGGCTGCTTGTCGCTGAGAGCAGTGTGAACGTAGCTTTAGACTCTACAAGCTTTAGTTAGCATGACAGTCAGGGTTGCTGTTTGGAAGAGTTGAAGGACGAGTGGGGTTGCGTTATTAAAAATGTTTTATGCTAGAGTTAGATCTCCTAACCTGCAGCACCACAGTGGAGCAGCAAAGGTATTCCCTCAGCATGCTTTAAACACAGAAAAATGAAGTTTGTTGACCTTAAAGTTGGTTTGTGTGACTTTAAAGCAAAAAAAAGCAAAACACCAACAAAAGTTTAAATATATTTATTTGTGATCTAAAAGGATTTGTTGTATTATTATCTTAAGTTGACTGACAAAATCCACGAGTAGATCAAATAAAAGTTCTTTAAATATATTTTTAAAAAGATGATAAAACTCAGCTGTAAATAACTGTACTAAACAAAAATGCATGTCTGACTGAAAAAGAAAATGAAATGGTAAATTTGAAATGTCATAGCTTAATTTCCAATCAATGAATGTTTTTTGCTGAGTCAATACATCTTCTGAAAAGTTTCCAGATTTGGTCAGTTTCGCTGCATTTTTCAAGCAGAAACATGCAGGGCTGTGAGCTTTGCTGCTACAGAAACAAAGACTGAAATGTACGTGCTAAGCCTGTTTCGGTGACCGCCGGGTTTTAAGTGCAGCTGAGCTCCTGGTGGTGGTTGCACGTAGGATCAGGGATGGTCTTATCCCTCAGCGCAACATGACAGTTATCCGTCTCAGTGATGGCTGACCTTGTGGATAAATCTTCCAGCTGCAGGTAGTCAAACATCTCCACGAGCGTTGCATCTCTAATGCAACAGCTGACCCGTCATGCTGTTGTTTGCGACTGTGTGTGTGCTATTAACCACCTCCTTGTCAAAACACATCACGCTGCACATCGAAGCATTGACGCGAAAGGTTTCAACACATTCACACCCTTAACTCTGTAATCTGCTGGCCTTTTTTTCTGTTTGCATTCGTCAGAAGCTCACACGGATAAAGACATTTATGTTTGCTACCTGCTTCTCCTTTTAATTGGATTACACGTAACTGTTTTGGCTTCTTTTTTCCTTCGTTTGATTACATTTGTCACCCTCGACTTTTTGAACCACCATCAGGTGTTTGAGTCATTCCTTTCATTTTCTACTGTTGTTCCCCACTTCCCTTCTTTTCCTCCTTTCCTTCCTTTCGCTTATTCTTACGCAATCAGCTCCGCTTTTGAGGTTAGCCGTTTGACGTATTTCGTGGTTAGCAGGTTTTCACTGCAGCTGCTGAGCTCCGGCATGCCCGAGAAGTCCCACATGGATCAGCGTTTGCTGCGCTTCGCGCTGAATGTAGATTAATGGATCAGTTGAGCAAAGTTCAGCTAGGGTTCAGTTGAAGGTTCAGGCAGAGTTCAGCCGTGCAGAGCGGAGAGAGGGAGGGGGGCGGGGGCGCTCTGCTGGAAAACACTGCAGACTAGCCAGTTGGAAGCACAGAAAGCAGATGGAAACACAGAAACCAAACATTTTTATGTTTGTTTTTAATTATTATCAGTCAAGCGAAAAACCTCAAAAGACCAAAACAAATTATCTTTTGCTTTTACGAGGAAAGTTGCAAAATCTTAAGGCAGCTGCATGAAAAATCAGATTAGAACCAAACTTTACCATCAGAAGACTGACGTTTGTTTGAATAAACCTCAAAATATCACATATGTGGATAAGGTGCAGCATTAAAAAAAAATTTTAGAGAATAATAAGTAATTTCTTTTTAAAAAATATATACATTTTTGACCAAAAAAAGGAGAATTTTAACATTTAAGAACTGTACAGAGACTATTGTGGAAGCAGAGAGTAACAATGAAATTGCAAATCTAAAAGAATCTGCAAGAAAACAAGATTAAAATATTTGTTAGTTTGGAAAAATTGCTTAATTAGCCGTGCAGAGGCAGGCAGATTGACCCATTTTTTGACATTCCAGTCGAGGCGTGCCTCAAGCTACAAAACAAAGGATTTAAATTTTTAAATGAATGAAGTGGTCAGAATCACTCTCTGTGCAGATGATATTCCTAACAAAATCTCATTCTACTTCTTCTTTGCTAAATGAAATAATCTTCAATTTTATTGAATCAGAATGATCTGAAACCAGATATTTGCTTTCATCTTTCTGCAGTTTTTTGTTTTACTTGTTTGTGCAACTCAGATGGTAACCATCCTTTGGGGGTCATCTTAACTACATTGCATGTCAATATAACTGAAGCGTTTTTCCAGCATTTTTCCAAAAGTTTACTTTAATTTTTATGCTATTTTTTATTTTTCTGAATCAGAAAATGCATCCAAGTTTTCATTTATAAGAAGGATTCATAGACTTCTATTTTGAAAGAAAATGTTCCTTATCTTGTGTAAATTAAATTGAAAAAATAAAACAAAACAAAGGTGAGCACGCCCTGCGACAGACTGACAACCTGTCTGGGAGGTACCCCGCCTTCGCCTGACAGACCCTGTGACCCCGAAAAAGGATTCAGCAGCTTAGGACAATAGATGGAAGGAAGGTGAGTATCTAGATTGTGATGTTTCCATAGCGGCATGTCAACAATGCATAAATATTCAGTCACATTTTTAATTTTTACCTACAGTTTGAAAAAAAATATTAAATGTTTGTATTATCTGGGTATGAACAATGTATATTGATGAATGTAAGGTTCACTGTCCATGAACATAATCTCAAAATGTAATCTGGACACAGAAGAGAAGAAGAGTAGCTGACGAAAACATTTCTGCAAATAAAAGTTTTCTGGTGGAAAAAAGAAGCTGCTTTAAAGGTAAGAATGACACTTTAAAAGACACTCTAAAACTAAGGTCTTATTGTGAGTATGCTAATACCGCTAAAGGATTTTTTAACATCTTACAAACGAGATTGGGAGTAAGTCACAGTAACATTAGTTTTATTGATATCAGTTTTTTTTCGTGGGTAAAGCTTCTGTTGTGACTAAGATGTAGCTGTTACAAGCCAGTACTAGAGTTACTTTGGACGCAATTAATAAAGTCTGAATGATTGATTTATCTTTTACTCGTTTGTCTTAATGTACCTAGCTTTCATGGCAACACTGTAGAGTCATGAAAGTTGTCTTAAAGTGTTTCCTTAAACTAGAGTGTATGGAAAATGTACTAAAATCACAAAAATTTTACATTTAAATTCTTTTTACTTTAAATTGTACCATTAAGCTCCAGTAATTCTGATTTCTTTTCTGTTTATGCAGATTTCACATCGATGTTGTGAGACAGCAAAACAAACTACGTTGTTGAAGTGGTGCAGAAGGAGGTCAGGAAGAGGTGGTGCTGGTGTGCTCGGTCTGCTGCACCATCTGCTGACCCACCCTAATCAACTTGTTTCATTGAAGGAATCAGGACTCTGTGTGCAAACACCCATGTTTGTTGTTATAACAGGACGACATGAAAACGGTGACCTTAAACTCCAGCTAAACGGTCGTGTAAAAACCCCGGAGCCTCATCTAAAATATAGATCGCAGATAAATAATGCATCTCGATGCGAAAGTTTGCTGGCGGAACCCAGCGCTGGAGCGGAGCGGGTTCAGTGTGACTTATTCATGACGGTACAGCTGGAGCTGCGGGACAAACGGCTGATGCCACAGCTCAGCACCGCTTTAGCAGCTCGACCTCGCCGAGCAGGATTTAGCTGCAGGGTTCAACCACAGTTTAGAGGTCCGGGTCACAGCGAGGGCAGAGAGATCATGACATATTGTACCGCGATAAGTGGATTTGAAGCGACGCCGCAAAATTTGGCCTGCAGAAGAAACGATTGTTCCAATGTTTACTTCTCTATTAATTGGACCTTTATTTACACTTTTCTCTTCCGAAGACACGGTTCAGTAATCCTGTCTTTTCCGTCTGCCAGGACGTCACAGGGTCGACGTTTACATTTAAAATGTCGTACACGTCAATCCTGCAAACGATCATGATCCACACATTTAAACAGCATGTTTTGCTTTTATTTAGTGCATTTAAGGGGGAGTTATACACAATAGCAACACATTTTTAAAAGAATTACAAATTTTTAGCCCCAAAAAAAGGGAAATGAAAATAAATATGGGAATCAAAATAGAAATATTCTTAATAAAATCTCTTTCAAGTTAAAAACTCAGATTGTTTAGTGCATTTTTTTCCACAAAGCAAAAAATGTTGATTCTTAAAACCAACAGCAATGTTAGAATGAGCAGCAGCACACGTAATTACTGCAGCACATGCATGATTGGACAGAACATCCAGTGAGGGAAACCTGGCAGAAGACTTTGAATGTGCTCCCGGAAAAATTAATGTCCAAAGATCATTCCATCCCTCTGACATTTGTGTGTTTTTCAATGCAAGTCAAGCATTTTTTTTTTTTTTACTGTAGCCTCCTCTGGGATCACTTATGAAGCTTGTCACGTCAGGCTTGGAAACATCCCCCTCTGCACCGTGACTGTGCAAAGCAAAAGGGAAGTGCACAAAAAATGAAATAAAATTGCCCACCATGGAAAAATGCTTCATGTCAGCATACCCTAATGCCTCTTTTCGGTAGAAAATAAGAAGCATTTCGACACACGATGCAATGAAACAAAGGAAAATAACAGAACTGTCGACAACAGCTGAATGATGTGCATTAACTCTTTGAACGTTACGGATTCTGACACTTAAAACAATTCAATGTGTTCCATTATGGCACAAAGCTGCTTTCTTCACATTAAAATCAGCTGATTTATGTCAGTTTGGTAAACACTTTACTGAAGTTAAGTGTTACTTCACAGTGTAAAGCCACTTTTCTCCACTTCAGAATCCACTGGAATTTCATTACTTAAATAAACTTTTAAATAGAATAAGAAAGAGGCATCTTGGCTAAAGGAGAGCATAGAAACAAGATACAATTTAGTTTTCTTACTTAAAAAGCAGTTAAAGGAGCGTGCTAAGAATCTTAGGGAGATCATGTTAAAAGAACGTCAATGAAATTGTTTGATTTTTTACATGATTTAAGTCTGAAGCGCATTTAGCAAATGATGTTCACACTGGACAAGCAGGGAAGGGCTTCTTCTTCTTCTTTTCTACTGTTTACTAAGTCTGCCAAAGCGGTGCAAATCTGGGGAATATTTTTCTTTCACAGCTCTACTGCAATAAATGAAGGACTTTGTGTCATATAAATCCATAATTATTATTTTTTTCTCCTTTGATCAGTAAAAAAAATGAAAAAGTTTTACTTTATTATTTTCTGCCATTAATAAATAAATTAATGCGAAGCTACAAGGTCCATAGTTTTTCCTTTTTTTTTGTTAACACATCTGAAATCTGGCAGAAAGGTTGGAACTCTGCATACACTACTGTCACAATCTTATATTTTTCTGTTTTTCTTTCAAATTTGTTTTACTTGAAAAATCCCAATAAAGGAATTTATGGTCAGCAGGGCGATCACATGAACAATAATAAAAAGAATTGAAAGAAAAAAAAACAGAAGACAAACATCAATATTTCTAGCTGAGCGTTTGTAGTGCTGACATCCACATATTCTTTTTTTTCATCACTTACGACAAGATTTCAATTTTTTTTTGTAATTTTATAGCCAGATTTGTGCGCCTCTGTCGAATCCGCTCTCTGTTTTTGGATTGTCATTGCTTCTGACGGTTCAGCGGTGGTTTGAGTTCACGCCGGGTCTCCCTGAGCTTTGCTCGCTGAGGTCACAGAGTTCACGCATTACGTGACCGCGGGTCGTGTGCGGTCACGAACGGCAGATCCAGCGAGGGATGGCGCAGCTGTGGACGATGGGGGAATTTCTGCCACAGACTCCTGAAAGTATCACAACAGCGAAGAGGAAGCGGCCAGTTTAATCCCACAGCCAATGAGGCTGCATCCATTCATGCTGAGAGATGCAAGGTGAAACGGTAAAATGATAATCTGACGGATCAAAGCAAAGTCTTGCCTTTATCCACAGATGTTCTACAACTCGGATTATGGTTTTAACAATCTGCCTTAGCTTCTACAGTAAGGTACCAGGGGATGAATTGCTCAGGACTCCCTGACCAGCTGGACTGGACAAGATCAGCTGACTCTGCTGAACTGAAAATCTGAGAAACGGTCCTGGTAATCAGAAAAATATCTGCTTTTCTGAAATGAAACAAAGGTGAGTCACAAAAAAACCCTAAAATGATCCCTAAGGGTAATGATGTGCACACGCTAAATAAAGCTACTAAACAGAATCCAGTCGCAAATGTTTGGATTTCTCCAAAATCTCTCTGCTTGACAACAAACAACCAACATTTCTGATGTTCTTTTGTCTTTGATTAAAGTTTTATCTTAACAAAAGCTTAATCTGCTTTATTATACTGCAATTAATATAATTTAATTCAATAAAAAAGTAACAATAACTGGCTTCTGCTGCAACTCCTCATTTTTACATCACATTTTCTTTAGTTTTTTTTTTTATCTTAAATGTAATAGTCATTTTTCAGAAGTTTACAAAAGTGGAAAAGGTTGTGCAACAAAAATCCAAAAGCTGAGGAAGACTCAGTTTTACTGCAAGACAAACAATGAGAGATAATGACAGAAATAAAGACAAATAGAGGTTCAGATGAAAAAGGTCTTATTTGTTTCCAACTGCTAAAACCATCATAGCTAATAAAATCTAAAAAAAAAAAAAAAAGCCAGGAAGGTAGTTTATTGTGGAAGAGGCAAAAAAAAAAGTTTTTATTTGCTTTTTATATTCTTAAAATTCTAATTTAAATTATCTCCCCAAAAAACAAACAAAGTAAAACATTTATTCAGACTGTAAAAGTCCAAAGAATTTAATTGCTGTCAGGTGAAGTTTTTGAGCAGAAAATGTTTGAATGTAATGTTTTGAAAACTGAGAACTGCTTAAATATAATATATATATGTTACGTTTATTTAACCCTGCAAAGCCCACTGCATCAATTTTAAGAGTAAATTCATATATTTGATGTAATTCAGATGTTTTTTTTTTTATCCCTTTCATTAAATCCACAAAAACATGGCAATATCGTTTTTAGAAAGAGATGCAAATAATTATTAATTATTGTTTATTCAGATTAGGGAAATTTTTTTTGCACAAAACAATGTTTTAAAGACAAAAATATTGACGTAAGAGTTTATGAAAAAGTATCTTATTTACCCACTGTTTCATATTTTTTACACATTTTTAATATGTTGTAACTTTATAATAATGGTTTAATTATCAAAGTTTGCATGTGTTTCAAATAATCACTTAAAAATGAATAACAATGGATGAGTTATTCTTACCATAAAGTTTAAAAATCAGCAAACTTTTCAAGTTTCAACTCTTCCAAAACTGTTTTTGAGATTTGATGGAGGCGGCCATTTTGAAATGAGAGGAAAAGCCCTTCACTGCCCCTAGTGCAATGATGATGAACTACAGGGCAGAAATCATGGACTGAGTCCTGTCCAATGGGCATTTAAGGAAAGTTTGGATTGTGTTAATGAGAGAGCAGTTTCATCAGATGCATTTTTAACTATACAAATGCTTATATGGGTTATGGGAGAGAAATAAAAACAAACCTCATTACAAAGAGCACCATTGCCAAATATTTGCATAAGTTTGAGCAAAGTTCACACAAACACATACACACTCATAGCAGGCAGCCTGTGTCCTGTTAGGACTCTGTGGAGTCCGACACCAACTGACCGGACAAATGTTCTTTTGCCGTTTCTCTCAAACGCTGCTGCGGGCCAGCTCTCTTTGGGTCTGTTTGTGTACATCAGTGAGTGATAATGTGTGTGCCGGCAGCTTCCAGCCCTCCAGGCTCACCGCATTAAAGCAGCCCCCTCCTTCAGCTGCCTTTGATGAAGGTTAGCTTTGTTACTCACTGGGGCAACCACAACACAACACAACACAACACAACACAACACACACACAATCGGGCACTTTTGTGTCTCAACTGAGCTGTTAAACTGTACTTTCTTCCTAAAAGAACTTTAATTCTTCTAAAACGTCTTATAATTGTTTTATTTCAAAAATTCTATTTTAAATTTATAAATAGATAAGTAGATATAAAAATGTGTTTATAGATGTATCTTAGCACATGTAATGACACTGAAATTGCAACAGAATAAAGAAAAAATAGCCAAACAACACATAAAACGTTAGGCACAAACTGTACAGACCATCAGGTTTGTTCATGTGTTACTTTTTAATGTGGTTAAACATTAAACTACCATATTCGCCGTGGACTAGCACTGGCCCGTGGAATATCTGGTATCAGTCTGTAGAGAAAAGAAAATTTATAACCCACAGCTTTTCCATTTAATTTATAATCAGATTCTGAAGGAAGTTTTATTTTGAAAAACTTCTAGATTCTTTTCACCTCATCTGATTTATTGTTGATGCATGTCAAGTCGCTATGTCACGTGTCAGAAATCCATCCGCTACTTTCTTAAAGCCGCTGCTTCGACCGCTAAATGAAAATCTCCAAGTTAGCAAAGTTAACCAAAAATAAACATATTTGGAAAATTCCTTTTCGTAGAAAAGAGTCAGTGAGGAAACTAAAGAAGAGTACTCAACTTCAAAATAAAAATAATTCCTGCATTTAACAAACAAAAACCAGGAGTCTTGACTCCACATATGTTTTGACTGCAGCAGTTGTTTACACCACCAATAATATTGTAGAATATACAGCGACAAGCTGTCTAATGTTACAGGGATGCTGCTAATAAAGTTGCTCAGTGAATTCACATAAGATGTGAATAATAACGAAGGCTATTTCCCCCTTCTCAGGTTAATGAAGGACAGCCTTCAAACTCAGTCACAGAGACCCAGAGACACCGTGGAAGTGGCTGACATTCAGACACCCACCAGAGTGAGATAAAAGCTCCAGTACCGAGTAATCTTTTAAGGATTTCATTTTTTTTCTAGATTTTTGTAGAACTTCTCACAATAAATACATCTGTCCTCCATTCATTGGAAGTGTGGGGGTGCTGCTTTTGGTGTGGGGGGGGGCTCTATTCAAATGTGTGTGAAGCAGAATTTCGGACTACTATGCACGTTTGCATGGACTTCTCATTGGGGTGGCTGCTGAAGTACATGCAGACGCAACCAGTGTGTGAGCACCTTAAAATTCACGCTCAGGATCACGTTTTTGACAGGCGGCGGGCGTGAAAGAGGGTCGGCAGCTCAGAGGTTGGGGAGTTCTTATTCAATAGGAAAAGCAGCACGTCAAAAAAACTTTATTCCTCAACATCATACCTGTCTTCCATAATTCTAAATGAGATATCCACAGACAGAGCTGGTAGCTCCTCCCACATGTCGCCGCGGGGGCAAGCTTAGGAACACATTTCTGACAGACAAGCGAATTCGCTGTGTGGCGAAAGAGGGGCGGGGGTGCAAATTTGTTGCTAATACTTCGTTCATGGTGAACGCACCGTTACTCGATCCCTGTGAACCAGCTGGTTCTGACGTGGAGAAAGGCGTCTTTTTTTTTTTTTTTGTTCTGATGTACAAGAATTACTAATGTAAAGCGCTCAAAGACATGTACGGTAAATGAGAGTGCTGCAGCATAAAACATCTTTTTCTCAGTATCTGCTGATAAACAGGGATTTCAATAAGGAGAGAACTCAGAATTGCGTAGAAAATTTTTAATTGTGATGATTTAACAGCTGCAAGAATAAGTCTCTTTTGGCGATTGGGCTCTGGGCTGTAGACATCTGCTTGATATGATGATCTTTGACCAAGTGAAGAGATCCCCCACACGGGATTCGGGAAGAAACGGAGCCACAGGAACTTGGAACCAGAGCCCAGACGCTGATGGTGGTACACAGGACAGCGCCAGTCAAGCCGGGGGGAGAAGGGGAGGAGGTGGGCCGGCGCAATGTCTGCAATGCGGAAAAAACAAAACGTCACTGAATTTAAAGGTAGACATTCGATTGTGATTGGCCATGAAGTGAGTGAGTACTTCGCAATTGGCTCCCGTGTTTACCAATTGATGACGTGAGAGTAGTGATGAACGCCCTGCACACCTGGGAGAGTAGATCTTCCTTATTGAAATTGCGCCAAAGCTTCACTACGCAAACACTTCACAGTAGCACAGCCATACATTTTAGTGCGAGGGTCGTTTACTCGAGTCAGAATCCTCTAGAATTAAAGGACACTGAAAGCTAGAAAAAACAAAATCTGATACCCATTTCAGCCCCATACAGGTCAGTCCATGAACATATTGTCAATGGCCTGTAAAAGGTTGGTTCCCTGAGGTAAGACATTTTTATGTTTATAGTTACTTTACAATTGCACTGGGTGGTGCAGGTTAGGATTTTTGGATAGGTGCAATTTTGGTAGAAGTCAATGTAATCCCAAAAGTTTTATGGGTTTGGGTGTGACTTTTCTGCAATGACTATGAAGTTTTGAACTATTGTTTAAGCTAATTTTTAAACCATGTTCCTTTTCAACCCTTTGACCCCAAATATGTCACCCTAAACAACACCTTTGACATACTGTAACTCTTGTACACGATCAATGTAAATCAGCTGATTCTGTCACAGACAAAAGCGGCTTTTCAGTTTGGCTTTACACCAAAATGCAACACAATACTAATGCAACGTGTTGCGTAAAGGTTTAAAGCTGCTTTTCTCTGCTTCAGCAACCGTTGATTACATAAGCGGTTGAAGAGTTACAATGGTCAACAGAATATAGACACCGCAACCAAAGCTCCAGTGTTAAAGAGTAAATTATGATAAACTAAAAAAGTAATTAAACCAAACGGACAAATGAATGTTCAATCCTGACAAGATGGAAAGCATTTCAAATTCCATTAGTGGTGTCGTCAAAAGATAATTTACCACTGTAAAGGACTCAAGTCAATAAGACTGCTTAAAACCGCAGCAACCCACTTATCTTGTAAAATCTTGTTTTTGAGTGTCTATCGCTCATTCAGACATTTCTGCTGGGAAAAAAATAATAACTGATGCCATGAAAGCCTTCAAGATCTGGCAGCAATTTGTGTTGCTGGGATTTACTAAGACACAGTTGATGAAGAGATAAACAAAAACCCTCCTATCACACCACCAGAAGACACAAGAAAACAATTACACACTCTGGTTTTACGCCCATCTTTGCTGTCCTTAGCATTTATAAATGGGTTAACACGGGTTGTAAGAGCGACATTTTTCAGAAAGAGGCATTGCAGACAGTTTTCTTGTAGTACTTTGGAAAATGTATTGGAAAAAAGGAAAAAGTAGTTTCTTACTTATAAATTCTGAGTCAGTGGACACATGTGATGAATTCCCACACGTTACTATACTAGTATTTATGTGATAATAAAATATTAATTCACTTCTTTCATAGCAGAAAAAGCTTCTAGCTATATTTCACTGCTGTCTCTGTCCTTGAGGATGACTACATTTTCTGCCAATATGGTGGAATTCTGGATAAGACGTTCAAACTGGGACCATGACATAAGCTGATGAAGCATAAAGGAACAACCCACCCATGTCTCTGCATAGTAATGTACAGTAAGAGTTGGAAAGTGTTAAGTGTCTCCATCTCCTTGTAGCTCCACTTCCACAGTTCCCATGAACTTTTCAAACATTGTTTTAGAACTCTACCACTAAATGTAATTGTACAAGGGAACCTCAACACAGACATTGACAGAACCAGTCCCTCCCTCATCAGAAATTCAGTAACTTTGGGTTGTCCCCATTGACTGTAAAAATAAATATAAATATAAAAATATAAATATAATAAAAGTTCTCCCTTATACAGTCAATGGTTGTACCAAAGCATTCCCTTTCACATTAAAAAACCTTCTGTTCTCAGTCTGATATTCATGAGCTGACCTTTTTTCATTCCTTTTCTCTGCCTCTGAAACTTCCTCTTTTTGGAAATATTGAAAACATTGTCATTCATATCCTCTCTTCCTGCAGTGCTGGTATTCTTTCCTCTGATTCAGTAACCTGGTTTCTCTGTGCAAAAGTGGTTCTCAGTTCTCGTGTTCCCTCAGTGGCCTTTGGTTTACCTCTGAGCTCCGCTCTATGGAAGCTAAATGTCATCGGTTGGAACGCTTATGTAACAGAACTTGCCTTATGGTCCATAAAGAAATGCATAAGTCACACCTCCATCACATGAGCCAAACAAGGCTATCCTCCACCTATGTTTAATGATACATTCACTCCTTCTCATCTCACCTTCTTACCTTTACTTAGACCTGTGGTTCCCTTCTCCGGGTTGCAGGCCGGAAGAGAAAAAGAAAAAAAAACTATATGTATTCTTTCTAAGTTGATTTATTTCCGATCTGATTCTGAAGGAAGTTTTATTTTGGAAAAATACTGGATTTTCAGTGAGAAGATAGAAGACAAACTTTCAGCTTCAAAGATAAAAGAAAACTGCATTTAACAGACAAGAACCAGGAGAAATGGATTTATTGTGACGTTATTCCCACAGATCATAATAATAGTGCAGAATATTCAGCAACCAACTGTCTAATCTAATGCTAAGAGGATGATGCTAATAAAGTTACAAAAACGATGGATTGATGTTTATTTTTATATTTATTAAATACTAATTTTAGGGACTTTTAGGGACATTATAATTTTTCTTTATTGCAAGTTATTGAAGTCATAAACTGACTAATCAAATGTCTCTATAAAAGTTTGTGGTCTCATGTCAAAAAATCAAAATGTTTGATTGACAGATTCAAATAAGTACACTTTCAGTGGTAGGGGTGTGGTCTTCCAACAAGCTCTCTCCTGATTGGCGAGAGCGGTTTCAATAGAAACATTGATACATGCATGGATCAATGTTTCTATTGATGCGGATCATCCGCATCACGATAAACTGGTGACAGAATTGATTTCATTTGGTTGGAGCTGGAAGTGAAAGTGTATTCGGACAGGACACACTTGGTTTGCTAAAGTGAATTTCCCACAATAATCTATAACAAATTTTCAGTCTGAATATCACCAAGCAGACCCCGTTACAGGACCAGGAACCGTTCTCTGACCCGTCTTTTGAAATAGTCAAGGTTTGTTTCCATTTGGACTGAGCTCCAGTTCGCTCTGTGTTCCTTCAGTGTAAATAGAACAACTGGACCAAAATGACAACCGTGCATTATGGGATGTAAACAAAGTAGCAGAGCAGCAATGTGATACAGCAGCTCAATGAAATATTGTCAAATGAATGCAGGCTCATTAGAACAACTTTTAATGTGACACACATTGCTTCTCACACTGTTTTCCTAACAATCTATATGTCAGTGTACCTTTTTAGTCGTCTTCTCATCAGTAACCGCCTTGCATCAAGCCTCCGCCGTACTAAGGTAGCACTGAAAGGTGTTGTTCCAGGTGTTGACACAGACATTGAAAATTGTTCAGTTAAAGTTTGAATAAGTTAACCATCCCGACAAGGATTCCAAAGCATAGGAATTCCATTTTTCTTTACTTGTTTTGCCTCACCTTCATAGTTCGTGACCAACGACTGAAGAGATCTCTTGTCATGTGGTTTTGTTTACAAGCTTTGGTGTGAGACAGAAAAGTCAAGTTGAAGGCAGTCTGAGTACAACCCAAACACAAGGTTTAGGACTCTATTCGCAAATTAAGCGGACTCTGCTCAGACCAACGGACTTCTTCAGTCTGTATGCACTCTAAGTCATTTTCTATGGATGAAGTCACACTCACTCAGTCCAGTTTCCATTTCAGTCAATGTTTCTACATGGACTATGCCTGATTTCAATAATCTTTGTTGCGATCAACAACCTAAAATTTTCCAAAGTTACTTGAAATGTTTTTTCCTCTCATCTTTACTTCCATCTAACCAAAAATTCTTTTTTACTATTTCAGTCTCCTTTTTTTATCCGCAGTAGAACTTGAACCCATTAGAACCATCAAGAAGCGTCTCACAGCAGCAGATTCAGATTCAGGGCATGTTTTGATCCCAACTCTCCCACCATCCTCCTCCATCCAAACTGCAGCCATGCAAAAGTTCAAAAAAGTAACGAGATGTTTGAAACTTACTGTACTACATATTCAGAACAAGGATTTTCTGATGATCACATTTCAGACGTTTGATCTTAGTGCATTTTTTAAAATGTCAGAGCTCTCTTTTCTTCCATGTGTCTTTTATTGAAATTTTATCTTTATTTTTAGCCTCTACTAATCACAATTGCTGCACATGAAAGCACTTTTCCACTTTGGAGTTCATTACAAGAGTGGCTTTAAATGTTATACTTTTCAAAAAATCTCTTGCAGTTTTTCTGGTGGATTTAATCTGCATCTTCCCATAATCCCTGTGATGCAATGAATACGAACATCAGAGCATCTGTTTCAGGACTTTTCTTACTCTTTTTGTTTATCAACTAAAACTTTCCATCTGACTTCTGATTCAGTCACCTGAGGTACTGTGGTGTTCTCCTGGCTGCTGTCAGCATCTGAAGCTAAACTCACAGTTTAGAACATTTTCTCTGAAACCCCCAAAATTCACGTTCCTCTAGAATTCATCCACCTTCAACGACGACACTTCTCCATCAGTTTTAGAAAGACTTCTGCTTCAACCACACCCACTTCTAACCACAGGCCAATCAGACGGAAGCTTCCTCTGGAGAAAATAAATGTTCCAGTATCAAGAACAAGCTGCTAAAACTGCAGTTGCAGTAAAATATTCATGTAAGCTTTTTTTTTACAGCCTCTAGATCAAATACAATTCTCCATTTGTGAGGAGGATGAACAGACCTTCAACTTTTCTGGTTTTTGCAGCAGACAAACTCCATCTGTCGCTCAACATTGGTCAGAATCAGAGACATCTCTCCTGACAACTTTCCATTTGTCTGATTGTTGAGGTATAAGCAGCTTTTTCTCAACCCCATGTGATGTTTTGTTTATTTGTCAACTGTGCTTATTTCTTCAGAAACTCTCTTTTTCGTGTCTTACCTTTATTTTCTTTCTCTCTGCCTCCTTCACTAATCTCTCTATTTATTTATTTCAATGTCATATCAATATACGTCTTTGTTTTCCTCTTCTGAGCTGGAATCTGGAATGAGCCCCCGTTCACATACCATCACGATACTTACGGAAGCAGAACTGTGAACGCTGGAAAATCCCCGAAAGACTCCTCAGATCTTCTTGATGTGGCCACAGAAATACGAACAGTGACTCATTTGACAGCAGTTGTAAAAGATTGTAAATCGATGAAAGTTCAGTCGACGAAGCCCCTCACTTCTTCTTCCGAGCTGAAATCTTGTTCTAAACAATATGGCTGGACATTACTGATATTGCTTGACATTTTTATGTAGCAGTGGTGAAAATTCACAGGAGCGAGACACAGAGCTACAGAGGCTTCAGATCAACATGAAAAATTTGTTTTTTAAGACATTTAGATTGTGGACTTTTGGTTAAAACTTCATAATCACAATTAAAAAACTACTAAGAATGCTTTGTTTAAATAAAAAAAATTGTCCTGGGGGCCTTTGGAAGTGCAAGACACACCTGCATTACCATTATTATGCGGTCCTCTCCACGACCTTCCACGGAACCGAACAACACGAAAACCCTCAGCACCCATACAGAGAGCATGTGACTAAAGCATAAGCTGCATTTGCGTAACATGTAGAGCAAACCCTCAGATGACCTCACATACCTCCACCATCACTTCACAGTCATTGGTCCTGCTGTGCATTTTTCAGAAGTACATACAAACTGAGGAGGACACAACTACCCGCAGCCCTGCTTAATATCTTCTTTTTTTACTGTATTCCAAGAGGCTGGACTAAAAACTGTAACGTTCCTTGTTTCCGCCTCAGTTCTGTGGCTCTTGCCTCAAACAGTCAGAGACGCTGGAGAGTAAAACCTTTGTCAGTGATGGGAATGAACTTGATGCTTCTGATGTAAAGGTCCCATCACTTCCATACATCTGAGACCCAACGCCGTCCAGTCGCATTCACTCAGTGGGCTCCTCTCCGCTCATTGTTGTGCTGGTGTGTGTGTGTGTATGTGTTTGTGTGTGTCGCTCTTTGATGCTATGGCCCTGTGTGTAATGTGGAGGGGAGGTCACAGCAACGTAAAGCCCAGCATGTTCCTATGTGTGTGTGGATGACATCATTAAAGCGAGTGGACATGTTACACAGCAGCGGAGGCTTTAAAGCCTCCAGCCTCTCATACACGTGCACACAGACACACACATAGCCTCTCAGCTTGGCTATGTGCCCAACTGTATGAAAAGACCTCTGGGATACCCAAAACACACACAAACACACACACATCTCAACAACCACCTCCACACACACACACGCTCGTCAACGCGGCGCCTGATAGCGCCCAGCATCTTACTCTGACGTGAATGCGCGTGCACGTGGCAGAGAGAACACTGCGACCTAAAAACTCAGCTCACTGAGAGCCGCTGCACGCCGAACAGAAGGCTCATCCGAGTGTAAACACACACATACTCATGTGAACACACGTGCACGCACACACACACTTCAGATGCAAACGCAAATCGGCGCACTTCACTGGAGCCACAGGAACGGACTGTAATGCGTGTTTTCAGGAACATGTGTGTCCTCCTCTAGAGTTTTTTCACTTTTTTTAAGCATCACAACATGTGATGACAACTAAGCCGTCTCCATGACAACAGGGACAGCATCAGCTGTGTTGACATGGAGACAAACTCTCCTCAGTATTTTTTTTTTGTTTAAGCTGATCTGCTGACATCTTGTGTCTCATAGGTGCACATGAACACAAAGTCAAACCCAAATCTGCTGATGCTTTAGTAAATCGAAAATTCTGTTTTGAATTCCAGTTTTTCTCACTGATTTTTTTAAAGGCAAAAAATTTCCAACAATTTCTCTCTGGGATCATTAAAGTTTTTCTAAATCCTTGCCTGACTGGGACATAAAGTCTTTATACTTTGTGTCCCTCTTGTTTGAGATGTCCTCCTCCAGCATACACAAACATAAAAAAGATAACAGACTGCCTAAACAAAGATTGGGACAGGCACGAAAAGAGGTGAGTACATCCTGCTCTGCCCTTCTTAATACAAAGTCTCTCTGTTTGCAGATCAGTTAGACCCTTTCCCAAAAAATTAGAATGTCATGAATATTGTAGTTTTATTTTGCATAAGTTCCAGCTCATAAAACTCTTAAAAACAAGATTTCAGAGAATAAGAATTAACTTGAAATCAATTAAACAGTATGCTTTGAATCCACAATCTATGAAAATGTAATTTTTTAATGGAATTATGGAAATGAGTACAATTTTCCGTGATATTCTACGTTGTGGAAAGGTATTTATTTTAATTGACATCTGCACCATTATTGTTACAGTAATAGGCTGTACAGCAGGGAGTGCCCTGCCAAAGTCCAGCACCATCTCCTTAGTTTCAGAGAAATTTAGCTGGAGATTGTTCTATCAACTTCATCCCACAAAATCCTGCACCAGTTCTGAGTATTGTTAATTCTTTTCCATGTTTATAAGGTTTCTTAGGTGGAGAGAAGATGCCTGAGGAATTGAGGAGAAGTGTGATGGTGCCCATCAGGGATCAGCTCTGAGCCCCTTCCTGTTTGCAGTGGTGATGGACAGACTGATGATGAGGTCAGACAGGAATCACGCTGGACTATGATGTTTGCAGATGATATTGGGATTTGTAGTGAGAGCAGAGAAGAGGTGGAGGAGGAGCTAGAGAGGTGGAGGAGGAGCTAGAGAGGTGGAGGTTTGCCCTGGAAAGGAGAGGAATGAAGGTTAGCCGCAGTAAGACAGAGTACATGTGTGTGAATGAGAGGAACCCAAGTGAAAGAGTGAGGTTACAGGGAGAAGAGATAAAGAAGGGGGAGGAGTTTAAGTATTTAGAGTCAACAGTACAGAGTAATGGAGAGTGTGGAAAAGAAGTGAAGAGGCGAGTGCAAGCAGGTTGGAATGGGTGGAGAAAAGCGTCAGGTGTGATGTGTGATAGAAGAGTTTCAGCACAAATGAAAGGAAAGATGTACAAGACTGTGGTGAGAGCAGCCATGTTGTTCGGACTAGAAACAGTGAAGAAAAGACAGGAAGCAGAGCTGGAGGTAGCAGAGATGAAGATGCTGAGGTTCTCTTTGGGAGTGACCAGGATGGATAGGATCAGGAATGAATCCATCAGAGGGACAGCACATGTTAGAGGTTTTGGAGATAAAGTCAGAGAGGCCAGACTGAGATGGTTTGAACATGTTCAGAGGAGAGACAGTGAAGATATTGGTAGAAGGATGCTGAGTCTAGAGCTGCAGGTAAGAGGTCTAGAGGAAGACCAAAGAGGAGGTTTATGGATGCAATGAATGAAGGTGGCTGGTGAACCGAGTGTGAAGCTTGTGTACATTCATTGTTTTTCTATTGCTTCTTCTCTTTAGCTTACAGCACCTGCTAAAGCAGTCAATTGTTTGAAAAGTAAGAATATTGTTTTTTAATGTTATTAGAAGGCTCTGTGTTGTGGGTGTGTGTGTGTGACGGAGCACTAAAACATGGAAAATTGATTTGTGAGCTTCAAAGTAAAGCCCAGATTCCATGCAGTAGCAGAGAACTTCACATTTTCTCTTTCAGGACTAAGAAACAAGAAGTCGTCTCCCACATATATGTAGTTGAGATATCAAGAGTGATCTGTTCTCTGTGACAGCTGGAAGACCTCCATTGTCGAGGTAGTATGATGTTATGGGAAATCATGTGAGACCTGAGGAAATTGTCAGTCAAAGAAATATTTTGGTTAAGATTCAGTGTCTGATCTTTTTTCTCTACAGTTGGGAGAAGATTTTGTTCTCTACAATGACAAGAGTCCATTCACAGAGTGGGATCTGCTAGAATGTTCTCAAGCAAGCAATCCACAAAAATGAAGTATGAGGTGTGTCTAAAGTCTCAAAACATTTATTTTGACTTATTTTCTTCCTTTTTGTCCCTGATTTTGTTGGCAAACATCATGGGTCAAAGGTCAAAACAGAGGAGGCTGGAGAGGTTAACAAAAAAACTGTAAAAATATAAAAGTTTCAAATTTGAAGTCAGATAAGTTTAATATTTTTGGTTTAAGTTTTTGTGCAGGATTTTATCCACAGAAGCTTCCAAGCTCATCCATAGACATTTACTTATATTACATTTTAACATTTTCCTTTAAATGAGAAAAAAAATCTGCTAATGTGGTAAGAAAATGATCTTACCGAGAGTTCATGCAATGTAAAAAATGAAACATTAGATCAATTACTAAAAGTTATGTAATTTGTTATATTAAAAAAATAATCAAGTTATATTTTCAAGTTGAGTTAACCATCAATTCAAAATGCTAATTTGATGCAAAAAAATTACTGAACTTTTGTTAATTCAATTTTTACACTGTATTCTAAGACAAATAGTCACTAAGACATGTTTTCTCAAACAAAGATTATTTTTTCTATGATAAAGTTTCTTGATAAGATTATTGGTTTTGCAAAGAAGTTTCTTTTTTTTTACTTTCTCATGATTTTTTTTTGCAGTGTAGTGACTGCTTGGAATTGTGGGATTGGATTTCCGTCTCTCCCAGATTCCCCTGATAAAGTCCATTAAAAAAAAGCACCAGAACCTCGTTTCCTTATGCAAAAATTCAAACCTCCAACCTTCAAACAAACTTTTGGTCTCCAACACTCTGGCTTCATCATGCTCATGTACGCTGATTCAGACAGATGCAACTCTATTGACAATAGTAACATGTGTTGGTTAGTGATGGAAGACATCTTGGGAATGAAAGGCTTCCGCCTAAATACAAAAAATTTTTTTTAAAAACTTAAAGGAATCCAAACTTTTCTAAAAATATGTCCGCAAAATTGTCTTTATACGTGGGCAACTTCCACCTTTTTTTCATCTTTTCTCATTTTAAAATGTTAATATTATAATGTTTAGGCTGATAGTGTAAAAAGAGTTGTTAAAAAGAGTTAGGTGATCTTCATTCTGTATGCAGGGCTGGTTTAAGACTTGACATTCTTTAGGGTCTTGGAAGTGTCAATGGAGACGGTGTAAATTACATTCTGTAAGCTCCCAATGACTCTGATGAAGAAACATCATCAAAGGGGCAGGAAATAATCTGGTAAATTGCAAATTTGTTGCTTCATAAGGAACATAAGAACCCAAAGATACTAAAACCAGTGTAGATATTCCTGCAGTAACCTCAAACTTATTTATACATGCTTCACCATACAAACATTTAGAATAATAATTCTTCAGGTTTTGACAGAAACAGATAGAACTGTCATGAGGATTAGCTCCACAACTCTTTCTGTCTTTGTCATTACATCCTCCCGGATAGCTAAACCTTCAGCTGCTCGTCAGGCAGGCTGAAGATGTGATACTGCTTATTTACCAGCAGGGGGAGACATTGCACAACAAGTGAGAGGGTCTCCATGTGAGTCCAACAGAAAGAAGGTTGAAGAAATGAGGACAAATCTAGGAAACTGAGAGTTCAGAAAATGAACCGGACACATTTGAACTTTTGTTTGTCTGCTGTGTTCGATGATGTGACCGTTTCTGCAGAGCACAATGCTTGGACTGCTGTTGAAAGACACTATGTAAAGCAATCTGCTCCAATACAACATTATGCCTATTTTAATATTAGTTTATAAATGTCTATAAATGTGATATAACTGGAGTTTCAATTTTATCAGAACTGCTTTTAGTTTATGACCCTCCCACAGCCCGGTGGTTCAGGTCCGCTGGCGGTTCCCCGGTTGAGAACAAAAACTCTTGGCGACGTCGCTTCAGCATGCCTGAGGATGTGAGGACTTCATCTACTGCGGAGGTCCTTAGGGAAAAGGCTAAAACTCATCATTTGTTTTAACCTTCCTGGTTTCATGGATTCTTCTTTCTGCTTACCTTGAGGGACTTTTATAATGATAATTGTGTTTGCTTTTATTTTTATTATTTACTTGTTTATTTCATGTATAGCTTTTTGAAGTGTTCTGCGACAGGAATAGTGCTGTATAAATACACTTGAGTATCTGAAATATTTTTTGGGAGGTCAAGAAAAGTCAGTCTGATAGAATTTTCATCTCACAGCTGTCAGTTGAAAATTGAAAATTCCCTGGAAAAAATATATATATATTTTTAATTCCCAGATGTGTTCAGACAGATTGGAATCGTGTTGCACCAGATTAGTCAATATGTCATATATTTCTGTTCTTTTATTTAGATCTCAGAATCGTTTGAAGATTCTTTCAGTGAAGTTGTAGATGGTGAATGTTGCACACTCATGTAGTGCTTTTCTGCCTTTCCCTGAGATTCAAAGCGCCTTATGGTCACAGTCCCGTTCACGCATTCACACACACATTCACACACTGATGGCGTCAGAGCTGCCATGCAAGGCACCAACCAGTCCACTAGCAGTAATGTGGGGTTTGGTGTCTTGCTTAAAGACGTTCTGACATAGATGGGTGAGCAGAACGGGAATCGAACACTCATTTTGTTTGCCAATACAGAGATCAAAATAAAAGTCAGCAGTTCACTCAGGCATCATGGGAAATGAAGACAACCACCAAAACGTGTCTTCAGGGATCCTTGAAATTATTTCATCAAACAGAACTTCCTTCCATGCTAACTCAGATTTCATTGGAACTATCGACTGTATATGAGACAGATTCTCTAGAGTGGGGCGTGCCCTTCTAACAAGCTCGCTCCTGATTGGCGAGAGTGGTTGCCACAGAAATGCTGACTCAGGTCTACTCAGACAATGACAATTTCAGGTTCCAACATGGCGGTGTCCTTATTGCAAATTGACTTCATTAGCCAGAAAAAAGTCATTTTCTATGGATGATGTCACACTCACTCAGTGCAGTTCTCATATACAGCCAATGTTTGGAACACAGGCTTGAAGTCATTCAGCCTTAATTGGAGAAAAAGTTTCAAAGATAAAGAGGAAATGAATTTTCAAGACAACTAAACATATATTTGTTAAAAAGTTTTCATGTCTTTTGTGTGGTTACTTTCTGTTTTTGACTTTTTTATGAAATTTATATTCATCACATTATCATTTTGCTTTGGCACCATGAGGTTCTTTGATAAATTTCAAAAGGAAGAGCAAACATTTATTTATTTTCACAAAACATATTTTCCACTGAGTTCATTGAATGCCTCAAAATAACTCAACTGGAACCAAATGTTTTAGAAATCATAGTGCAGCACATTCACATGGCACTGAAGGAAATGCTGTAATCTGTGAACAGAGAAAAACAGCAGGCTGATGTTTACCAGATTTATTCTTCAACATAACTGCAGCGTTGTGAGCAATAAAAACAGGCTGCGGTTTATAACTGTATGCTGATTTGGTCCCGGGTGTGTTGCTCTTGCTGTGTTTGCGTGTGACCGCACATGACAGCGGTTTTCATCTCCGAGCATCATGTCTTACTCTGATGAGTTTTTCCAAAGTCCAAAACTTAAGAGAGGAAAAGTTGAGTTGTCTCACATTTTTTGGCGTCTCTTCAAACATAGAGGATTATTTGAAAGATTTTTTTTATAATTATCTTTGAAATTCCATGCCATATTGAGCGGTACCAGTGAATAAGAATCATTCATATGCAAATATTTTACCTTAAAACTTTTTAGTGCATAGAACACTGTAGCACACAGTGAAAAGGTATTTGTCAGTCACATATTCCTAAAGTTGTTCCTCTTAAAAAGATAAGAGAACAGTAATGTTTATCATAGATACACTTCAACTGTCAGAGGCAGTATATAAAATAAAAATAAAATAAATCAGGAAATTCAATTGTATTACTTATGGTCAGGTGGCTGCCCTCTGTCTCCTCCTGTGGCCGTCTGCACACACACTCTCCAGTAGTAACTTCCTTTCACACAGCATTTCCCATCAGCCCCCGCAGCTCTTCCCAAAAGTTCCTCAGCTGCTTCTCCTCTCCAATCACCTTAATCAATTAATAGTCAGAGCATCAAGCCAAGTTCAGTGCGAAGTATTGTTTGCACTGTAATTCTGAGCATAGCTCCATTCTGCCCTTGTCGACCTGTTATTGAACTCGACACCTTCTTGTCAACTCCTGCCTGCCTTTGACTTCCGTCTGCCTCACTTCTGATATCTCCATGCTGTGGCTGACCACCGCCTGACTGACCAGCATCTACCCCTAAGCTCCTTAATAAATACTGCAAATGGATCCAACTATGAAGAGTTTATTTGACTAATGGGGCAGAACATAAGTATCTAGAATTCTTTAATAATTATTTTAATCATTATTTTTCTGCGGCTGTAATTTCACTGGTGATGTAAAAGATATCTGTCCACACCTTTAAACATTTGGACTGCAACCTCTCCACCATGACCAAAGAGCTGTCGGGGGACACCAGAGACAAGATTGTTCACCTGGACAACAAATCTGCAATAAACAAGCAGTTTGATGAGAAAGATAAAAAGTCTTTGGTAAAACTGCATGTTTGTAGGAGAAAGAAATCTAAGTTGCATCTCAAGAACACCAGAACACCAGTCTAGTAGTTAGTAAGTATTGGCTTTTTACTGAGCGTCACTCGCACAGATCGTGCACTACCTGTAGAATGTCCAGATAAACCACATCCTGATTATCTAATGTACTGAAATCTAACAGTCAGGATATGCATAAGGAGCGCACAATCATTACTTGAACAGCACAAGTGTATAACGTGCACCAACGGGCTTTTGGTGCAGTCCACGGGATTTAGCGGAGTTGAATAAATGAAATGTCCGTACAATGTTCCTTTGTCTCTCCTATTTCACCCTTTACCACCCTTACGTATTGTTCATTCAGTACAAACTGTCACTCTCAGAATACTCATAAAAATTTATAAGAACATTTTCACTCAATGGGTTCATCAAGCGGTCTATGAGGTTGATATTTTGTGAGGGCCGCCTCTAGATTAGGACTGATCTCTCTGATCCTCAATATAATTATGCTGAGTCAACATATTGAATCATCTGACTGGGTTACAAAAATCCAGAAAGCAAATAGTTGGAAAACAAACAGCCTAATAGATCTCAAAGGCCACCAGTTCAGGTTAACTCCCGCAGTCATGCCTTTAAATGAATGTGTATAAGCTTTAAATGTGTGATTCCACACGTGGATTAAAGATGGCACGATGTGTGATAAGGAAAGCATGACCTATGATAACCAAAATTTTTCTATTAGATCCATGCATTTCTGAGATCTCTCATCCAAACTTCACTGACAAACTACGGTGGCCGAGACGGCTCACATGATTGCAAAAGCCACAACACAACGGCAAAAGCCGAAACACGAAGACAAACGCCGAAACACGACGGCAAAAGCCGAAGCACAACGGCGAAAGCCGAAACACGACGGCAAAAGCCGAAGCACGACGGCAAAAGCCGAAGCACGACGGCAAAAGCCGAAGCACGACGGCAAAAGCCGAAGCACGACGGCAAAAGCCGAAACACGACGGCAAAAGCCAAAACACAACGGCAAAAGCCAAAGCACTCCAGCAAAAGCCAACACAGAACGGAAACGAATCAGAACGGAAGTGAATAATGGACTTTTTTTCTTAACCTTCATTCAGTTTCAAGCTATTGGTGATCTTGAGAGATACGTGATTTTGGTAAGGGATAGGTGAGGGTGGACATTCGTGTTGCCGCTTTTATTTCTTCTTTCAAGCCTTCACGGAGAGCTTTCGGGGGAGAAAAAAAGGAGGGGAGGAGGGAAAACAGGATCTGGTTTTTTGTCTGCCATTCTTTCTTTTTTACCTATTTTTTATTACTTTTAAATACCTTCCACGTTATCGTCAGTGTAAACCCTAATACTGGGGATCTATATATTGAGTTTAAACGTTCCGTTACGCAAGCTGTGTGGTGGCCTAATGGGTAGCACACTTGGTTGTAGTCCCAAAGGGTTGGGGTTCGAGGCTTGCGGGAGTCATTTAGTATGTATACATTTTTTTTCTGTAAAAAAAAAAAAAAAAAGTATCATACGTGGTTCTTACGTACATTTTGAGAATCAAAATAATATACTTCTTGCAACATAATTCCAGGCAGTTACGTCGTTTCAGTTGAGGATGGTGGGGTTGTGGCACGCAGCGCCAAAATTCCCTTTTCGCCATGCACCCCATGCAACAAAAATGACTAAACTACCTGGAATTATGTTGCAAGAAGTATTTATTTATTTTGATTCTTAAAATGTACGTAAGAACCAGTATAATACTTTTTTTCTTTTTACAGAAAAAAAAACATATAACATTAAATGACTCCCGCAAGTCTCGAACCCCAACCATTTGGGACTACAACCAAGTGTGCTACCCATTAGGCCACCACACAGCTTGCATATCCGAGCGTTTAAACTCAATATATAGATCCCCAGTATTAGGGTTTACACTGACGATAACGTGGAAGGTATTTAAAAGTAATAAAAAATAGGTAAAAAAGAAAGAATGGCAGACAAAAAACCAGATCCCGTTTTCCCTCCTCCGCCCTCCTTTTTTTCTCCCCCGAAAGCTCTCCGTGAAGGCTTTGAAAGAAGAAATAAAAGCGGCAACACCGAATGTCCACCCTCACCTATCCCTTACCAAAATCACGTATCTCTCAAGAATCACCAATAGCTTGAAACTGAATGAAAGGTTAAGAAAAAAACTCCATTATTCACTTCCGTTCTGATTCGTTTCCGTTCTGTGTTGGCTTTTGCTGGAGTGCTTTGGCTTTTGCCGTTGTGTTTTGGCTTTTGCCGTCGTGTTTCGGCTTTTGCCGTCGTGCTTCGGCTTTTGCCGTCGTGCTTCGGCTTTTGCCGTCGTGCTTCGGCTTTTGCCGTCGTGCTTCGGCTTTTGCCGTCGTGTTTCGGCTTTCGCCGTTGTGCTTCGGCTTTTGCCGTCGTGTTTCGGCGTTTGTCTTCGTGTTTCGGCTTTTGCCGTTGTGTTGTGGCTTTTGCAATCATGTGAGCCGTCTCGGCCACCGTAACAAACCCATTAGAAAGAGCTTGGTTCTGTTTTCTTTCCTGTAATTCATCATCGTACCACTAGGGGCAGTAGCAGTGCTTTTCCTGCTCATTTCAAAATGGCTGCCTCCATGAAATCTCAAGAACACTTTCGATGGGAAAAGGTTTGCTTTTTTTTTATCTATTGGTTTCCTTTTTTTAAGACTTTTTTCTGTAAAAAAAACAAAAGAATTTTTGATGGTGAATTGTTTATCATAAAGTTACGAGATGTTTAAAATGTGTGGATCAAATATGAGACAGCGAGTAAATAAAGTACTTTTTTTCCCTGAACACTCGTGCCAATGTTTTTGCCTCTTAAACTAATGTTGTAAAATACAAACTTACCAAATCACCTGAATATCATGACTAAAACTATATATCTTTAAAAAGTGATAATGTTTTTTTTACATCTTAATTTTTAAAAAATAGAATTTTATATAAATTTTTGATGTAGTAGGCTTTAAACGGTTGACTGGTTTGTGCTGCAGGTGTTTAAATTTATTCTCAACAATAAAAGATCAATTCTGTTTAATCACCTGAGGGTGGAATGGTTGCCATACATGATCATGTAGATAATACTTTTGATCCGCAATAATTAACATTTTCCTTTTGATTATTACATTGAGAGGTTTCAAAGTATGTTTTTAACAGCAATTCAAAGATGATTTCACAATTAGATCAAGAATTTTATAAAATTGTATTTGATAAAAGACAAATAAAAGAGTCTGTTTTTTCGTTAAAGCTTTATTTAAACAGCATTAAAAACACTGATTTGTGTCTCTTTTTCTTGTCCTAATTCAGGCCCATCTGTTTATGAGGAAAAATACCAGGGAGATGAAGTGGAGACTGCAGCAAAATGTTAAATGACTTGTTATGTTATGGTTGCTATCTGCATCACAGAGTGTCAATAAATAAAGCTGGCGTGTGTTGGTCTTTCGTGGAGAGAGTAAACACGGTGACGCTGCAGCGTACGTCACAAAAAATAGCTCGCACAACAACCTTTTTGTCCACGCTCTTGGCCGTGAAGTCATCCTCTTTGACGTGGCGCGGCTTCTGCAGAGAGAAAAGGGTTGTTGGACGCGGTCTTACGGCCGTATCGCTGTCACCATCTACAGATTGTAGACCCGCAGGCCGGCCTCGTCACAGGTCACATGGGCTGCAGATAACAGATTTCTGCGACCACAGACACTCTGCAAGTGTCAGAGACACACCACACAGACAGCAGGGATCGATTTACAGCCTCAGAGGTGGAGGTTTTGCACCCTCAAATCAGGCAGCAGATTCTCAGTGGAACTGTTGCTGAATTTCCCTTGGAAATGTTGGACACAAAAACTACTTAATTCCCCTGAAAAACCCAAGGTTACGCGTGATGTCGGCGTCTGCATGTGAAAGTTCCTGAGGGATTATGGAGCTTCCAAAATCCAGCTTCCTGTCTATACCCTGTGGACTGAGGTCTCTGTCAAAGAACACATTTGGATCCACTCGAGTAGAGTGTCAGAGGAACAGCAGCACGCAAAACTCAACTGCCTTTTCCCAAAGTGTTCATCTATCCCGACATCTTTCATAATACATTAAAATTGACTTTTTAGTCGTTCTCACAGGTAACATCAAGAATATTCTTCAAATGCTTTATTCAAGTGTTAAACTATTTTTTAGCCAAACTGCAAGATCACATTTACCAAAGTTTATTAATATTCAGCGGTAGATTGATTGAAATTTAAACAGTTGGAATGAATATAGTTTATTGTTTGTTCACACACAATATTTTGTGAACTTTGTCTTTCCCTGAGGCGGTCAAAGACGAGTCTACCAGACTAAATGATACAAGAACAGGAGCAGGAAAATAAATAAACAAAATGCAAAAATTTAGGTCAGTAAGTCTGTGTGTGTATATATGTATATATTCACGTTTATGTGTAAGCAAATGTGTCCCATGGTGGTAAAAGTTTCAGGTTCTTTTATTTTTTTGCAAGAACATAAAAAGAATGGTTTGCAGAGTACCTCTAATACAGTTGAAATTCTGCTCTTTGATAAATTTAAATGAAATGAGCTTAAAGGTTTCTTTTTTTATTGCTCTTGTAGGTCATCATAGTTCAAATGAGTATTGTAAAAAACTGTTATTGTTGCACTAATGTAAAATATATTAAATCTTTGATGTAAAAGTGCAGAAAAAGTTGAAAATGTAGAAAAACTATTGCAGCTACAACCTAGATCAGGGGTCACCAGGTAGCCGTCAGGGACCCCATAAGGGGCCCTCAGGTGTCTTCTAAAAACAGCACAACTCACTTGTGAGCTGTATCTAAAATTACATTTCACTCTGTTGCTATTTTTATGACACTTTCCTTTACAAAGATTTAAAAATTAAAATGTCTTAAAAATATGTTGATGATACATTAACCTTAGATAAGTTTAGGTGACCTCTGACCTACTCCAGGTCAAAGATAATTAATTTTGCTAAAAATGCTGCAGATTTGGTCATTACATTATTGATAAACATTGAACAACGTTGTTTTTTACAACTATATATATATAACAGTCGTATTTCTTACTCTGATCTTTGTTCCATTGATGATGCTGCTTTTATCAACTTCTAGAATAATAACGAATACTTAGGTAGATAGGAGTTCACGTCTACTCATTAACTGTATCCCACATCATCTGTCTCCCACTATCATGCTTAACTGCAGACAGGAAGTGTTTCTGTTGAAATCATGCATTACACGTTCTTTAATCTTTTAAGTCCTGGATTCCACATGTGTGGACCTCACATTTTGGGCCATATCGCCACAGTAGTTAATTCTTAACTGGGGCTCTGCAGAGGGTCAAGTCAAACATTAGCTCGGATCTGGGGTCTCCATGGCAGCCTCATCGGTTCTATGGACAATCCAGAAGTTTACATTTTAATGCAAGTGATGAATTAGTTTTAGCATGACTTTTTAAAATTGTAAATCCGATGTTATGCATTCTCTAAGTGCTGGCTACTGCGCTAATGTAGCGACTGTTGATGACGTCAAGGGTTAGTAATATCCAAATTTGAAGACATTTTGGCTCAGTTAACTAGTTTTCATGTTGGACATTTTTACAGACAGATCTTTGCTTGGCTGAAGTTGCCTTCTAATTAGCACAAACTTTGACAGTTAAGAAAAAAAATACAGAAGAATCCATTTTCCACAAAATCTAGAGTGCAAAGATGGTGTGGAACTATATAGATCGCTTATAGGATGAAGATTAGTTAAAGGAAAATAGCTGATTTGTGAAAATTCTTTAAAGTGGTCATACCATGATTTTCTTAAGTCTTTCAGAGTGAACTATATCCATGTATATGATCATATATTACCTTTGGAACACTAAAAAACAAATTATTTGTGGCAACACGAGCAGTTGAGGGTGGAGTATTGAACACTGAATTTTTAAGATGGAGGATCACACAGGGCACGGACGCAGTTCTGGGAGTTTTTAAAAGAAATAATTTATTACAATTAAAAAATGCTCAGCCTTCCTGCACCTACCAGACCGGGTCAACAGGTGGGGAGGAATATCCAAAATTACAAATCACCCCACACACGTGCACCATGCCATACAATAGTGAAGGGATGGGGAAGTCCAACCCAGGGATCACAGCACACAAGACTAAAAAGCAGTTTAGATGGCTGCTTGTCCCAACAGTCCTGGGTGGTGGCTGATTTCTTGTCTAAGTATGAACTTCCAGCGCTGCACGCTCCTGGTCGCTGAAGTCCTCAGTTTTTTGAGGTGGTGCATTGATGCCGTCAGCACATCCAGGGTCCAATGGATTTTACTGGCAACCGCTTCCCTGTTCAGTCGAAAGCCTTCCAATTGTTAGAAATTACTGTAACACACTTTGAGTCGGACAGTTCAGGCTTCCACATCATACGTTCATTTCTAACAATGCACACGTCGTCGGGCGTTATCCCTTATACCGAGATTGAACATAGCGCATTCTAAAATGTGCCCAAAATGAAATTGATAATATTTGTTAACTAAGCAATATAGAGTGTCTTAATTGCCAAATATAATATATCAAAATAAGATTTTTCTTAAACTCTGCTGTGTTATTATGAAACTATCTATAAAACTTAGAAAACTGAATTTGATTTGTGAAGCAAATCGTTTCATGTTTAAAATGTGTTGTTTCTCTCCACTATCTCCCAGTTCTGCACAAAACCACTTCAGACCAAATTTAACAGAAACAAATTAGATTTTAACTACTCATATTGCTTCATAACAAAATTAGATAGTGGATGGAATGAATTGTAGGTTCTCGCTCTGTCCTTGTGGTCATTTTTGAATTGAACCAAAGCTGCAGAAAGAAACAAATTATTTAGATACAGTCAAAATGGAATACTTGATCTGAAACAATTTAAGAGATCCAGTCAAGGCTCCTGATCAACAAAGGAAAAGTGGGTCACGTTTATTAGAAAGAGGATGGAGACAAGACTTACACCACAACGAACATCGCAGGACATCTGTCATCTGAAAAACAGCAGAATGTTTGTGCTGTTTACAGCCGTGTCATAAATAAACAGGTCTGCCTGTTAGAGTCTGTGAAAGGCTCAGCCGGACAGCAAGCGCCTGTTGCACAACAACAATTCCCCGTGTTTATTTGATTTGGATAAAGACCCACACAGGGCGTCCAGAGTTTGCCTGCTCATCAGGGTCGCTCTCTGAATCACAGCGTCTATTTTCAGCCTTCACTTCCTGCTAATAAAAGCATGCTGCTTAAGGAGAGCTGTGACGCTGCGCGCTGTGATCGCGCACAGGCTCGAGCTGCTTTTGTGTCACATTGTGAGTGGGTGGGTGGTGAAGAGCTTCTTATGGGATGCAGGATGGAAGCTTGAGGAGCTCTAAGCTGCGTGGGAGAGGGTGATTTCTCCATGGAGGGAGATGTTGTTGTGTTTGATCACTCTAACTTCAATCACAATGTGAGGTCACAGTTTATTCATACAGAGGGTGTCGAGGCCGGCCTGACAGGCTGAATCAGAGAGTAGAAGAGAAAATATCACAGTTTAAATCTTGTTTTATTCTAATGAATTATTGCCTTTAATCATTGCCACTGTGCTCAGTTTAATTAAAGTCAAATTTAACAATAAACATCTTATGAACATAAAGAGACAAAATAACCATTCCAAGAAGCCATAATCCCATAGACCTCTATATAGAAATAAACAGCTATTTGTCATCATATCTTTCAGAATAACCATTGATACATTTTTGAGCATGTTCTTGCTAATCCAATTTTTTCCGTATATTTTTATTTTGTTCAAATTATAAACTGACCAATCAGATAACTCAATAAAGTATGTATCTCATGTCAAATATTCAAAACGTTTGATTAACAGATTCTCCCGAGTCCACATTCAAGTGGTAGGGACTAGAGGTGTGGCCTTCCAATGGAAGACTTCTGGTGGTTGCCATAGAAAAGATGATTCAGACTAACTCTGACCAATCACAATTTATAATCTGGTTCCAACATGGCGACCTCTGTATCGCTAAAAAAAAAAAAAAAATGGTGACTGTATTAACTTAATTTGGTTTGAGCAAGACATTCTCTATGGATGAAATCACACTCACTTGGTCCAGTTCTATATGTAGTTAATGAAAAATAGCCAAAGTGAAAGTAACAATGTTAGCGGTGCGCACAATGTCAATGAGCTGACAAAAAGACAAAGATTCAAGTCAAAAATGTAGACAAAATTAAATAAAATGCTAATTTACTTTTTAAGCAAGCACTGATCCAGGTGTCATTGGGATTTGTCAATAGGTTAGACTGTTTTTGTGTGTTAAATGACTATGAATGTAGTTCTACTGATAGCCTACTTGGCAAACTGCACAGCAAATGCTTTTCTTAAAAAGCATAGCCTCTTTTATTTTTTCTGAAACACAATAAATTTAAGTTGTATTTAAAAAAACTGTAATGCCTAATCTGAGTAACATCCCACTTTGGATTTTTTGTATTTAACTTAACTTTTAATTAAATTATTTATTTATCTATTTATTTTTATTTATTTATGTGAGAATGTGTCTGTCTTTAAAACAACATTTTAAAACCAAAATTTCATTTATTATTAATAATAATTTTGGGATTTTTTTTTTTTTTTTTTTTATTAAACTGCAGTACATTACAGCCTCAATAACAATATTTAAACGCACAACATTAAAAACAGTTTATTGAGTATCATATATGATTTTTTTTCTTATTTGATGTAGATTTCTGAAAATTATTGTTTCAACGCGCCACAAATACTGTATTGATTTTAGAAGTCCGAATCTTTGAGGGGCAAAGATCGCTGTTTATTATTTCATGGCATGCTGGGTAATGTAGTGCATTTTGACCTTTGAAAATGACTTTCAGCAACTGAAAAAATTCGCTGCATGTTAACTTTTCTATAGAATTGACATTATGGTTAAAACTAAGGTAGCGTGCTTTAAACATAAACTTTCAAATATGTGTCTAGCGTTACGAAACGTGGAAATAATTTGTAATAGACTACAATTCCCACAATTCTCGTGGTAGAGCTTGCAGCTTTGTGTTGTGCGTACGTGTTTGACAGTTGTTTAAAAATGGGGTACTTTAATACTCCAGCGCGCTGAACGTTTTTGTGGCGGTGGAATCCTACCAAAAGTTTATAAATAAACACTTAAAATGTGCTTTTCGTTTTTCTACACACAGTACGGCACGTGGTCACAGCGAAAGAACGAGAATGAATGAACACGTGAAAGACTAGAATCTGAGTAAAATGGGCACCGTCAGAGCTGGTTATGAAAAAACAGGATATCTCACTCCGCTCTTCTAACACGATGTCAAAAGCTATTTTAAAAAGTTAATTTTCTTTAAAACTGTTCAGCTTTGCTTTACAATCTATAGAAATAATTGGTTATTATTTATATTTTATATGCCAACTATGAAGAACGTCAGAGTTTTTAACTTTTGTTTGTGTGTTTGTTCCTTTCAAATATTGGAATTTTATTTCTGTGTTTCATAAAACACATTTTGCATGTCTGGTATTTTGACATTTAGGTAAAAAATGGTTTCGATTTTTCTTTTATATATATATAACTGAATATTTAAATATATTGCCAGAATTCATGAAAGGGATCTAAAATATAAATATCAGAGAGTGCGTCTTTATCATAAACGATCTTTGATACAAGCTAGCAGGGTAGCAAACAAACAAACGGCCAGTGGATCCGGGCTCGCCTCGGTATGATGCCCGCGGACAGCACCATGAGCTCCATCGTCCAGAGAATAGCCCGGCAGGCTCTGGTGACCTTCAGGAGCCCTCCGCGGTTCGGGGAGGAGCCCAGCAAATCCTTCCTGGAGAACCACGGCAAACTGAGGAGCCTGATGACGGAAGTGCGAGCTTCAGACCTGAAGCTCGTCCCGCGGAGGTCCGATGACAGCTCTCCGCGTGCCCCCCTCTACCACCCCGGCGCGCCCCCGGTCACCTACATGCACATCTGCGAGACGGACCAGTTCAGCATGGGGGTGTTCCTGCTGAAGAGCGGCGCCTCCATCCCCCTCCACGACCACCCGGGGATGCACGGGGTGCTCAAAGTGTTGTACGGCAAGGTCCGGATCAGCTGCTTCGACCGGCTGGAGCGGCCGGCCGGGGCCCGCAGGCAGCGCCCGCGCTGCCCCCGGCGCAGATGGGAGCGCTGCGGAGGTCGGTGCTGCGCTCCACGGCGGAGTACACGGAGGAGAGCGGCCCGTGCGTACTCTTCCCCGACCGGGACAACCTCCATCAGATCGACGCGGTAGACGGCCCCACGGCGTTCATGGATATCCTGGCCCCTCCGTACGACCAGGACGAGGGCAGAGACTGTCACTATTTTAAGGTTCTGACAGAGGCCGGGCCCACAGGGTCGGAACAGAAGGACAAGGAGGTCTGGCTCATGGAGATCTCGCAGCCCTCTCATTTCTGGTGCGGTGGGGAGCCGTACCCGGGCCCCGAGGTCAGCCTCTCCTCCATCTGACTCCTCTGATGCATGGGGCTTGTTGGGTCAGGAGGACCAAAGCCAGGTCGGGTTTGGGGTCAGAGAATGGATGCATCATCAGCATCTCCAAGAAGTTTGAGATGATGCAAAGCACATCTGATCGGATCTGATCCATCCCCTCCATCTGATCTGAGAGCCCTCTCAGATGACTTCTGCAGCACTTGGAGGCCTTTTGGATCTGTTTCGCTAAAAAAGGAACACAATTTCCACCTGCTTTGAGGGGACCTTTTAACCTGTATTTAGCAGCTTTAGTCACCTGAAAGCTTCCAAAAGACAAATCTAAAAATGAAGGAGCTGCTTGTTTCACTAGTTTAACCAATTTAAGCTTTTAATTTGAAAAGCTACAACAAGCAGAGCTCTGCAGGATGTGAGCACTTTTTGGCAAGAAATGTACAAGTGCAGGTTGATGTTGCTGCATTCAGGAAAGATCTGGATTTTTTGCTCTTTTCCTGCTTTATTGTTCCATTTTAAAATGGCAGGTCGACGTTTCTGCTGCTCTTTGAAATCTGCATCACCAGATGCAGCTTTTTCTGCATCAGCACATATATTTGCTCTGCATTTCCAACATGTCTGCTCTTCGGAGGCAATGATTGGTTCCTGAACTCCTGGTGTTCAGGACCACACAGCTTTACTCGTCTTCCCTGTGACCTTTACTACAATCCACTGAAGGAACTATAATGAAAATTTCTTCTATCGTCACATCAAACGCCACCTTTCTTTTTTCCTCTGAGAAGAGCTGCATCCTCAGGGAAGTGCCTGACTTGTTTCGCTGATTTGTTTGTTTGAAAGATGTGCACAAAATCAGCCTTTCAGCACAATCTATCTTTAGACCTTGTAGAAGTGAAGGTTCTTTTTTCTGTGAATAGCTAGGTTGCAATATTAAGCTGTCAATGTGATTTCAAAATAAAGTTTTAAAATGCATTTAGGTGTCATTTAAAGTCTTTTAAATATTCCTAATTTTGTTTAGTGGAAAGAAAAAAAGCTGGATTTATTAAGAAATGTATGTTTTCAGAAGTTATAGAGAAAGTTTAAAGTACTCACTGCTGTCACCTAGTGGGTAAAAAGAAAAACTGCATAAACATCTAACTAGCGTTTTCAGGCAGGACTGCTAATCACAACATTTTAGGACTAAATGTCTAATTTTTAAAGACCCACTCCAATAAAAAAAAAGTGTTTTAGCATATTCTCATGGGATTTTTCTAATATTGGAGGACACACAATACATTTTCCGCACTATAGGGCACACCACATTAAAAGCTGTGTTGTCAATGAATGTTTTGTTTTTATACTAGTGTCATATATAAGACACATCAAGCTATAAGACACATTAAGTAAGTGAAACAGTTAGATATATCTGTCAATATTAACATTATTTGTGTTTACAGTAATTCCAGAACTTTTAACAAGCAATATGTTAGCCATGTTAGTAACGTTAATTCATAATACCTTCATCTCCCATCCTTTTTTTAAGCATATAAAAACAGTCTAATACCACTAAAACAAACGTTGCTGCCACTATGCCAACTCCTAACTCTGTTAGTGACACGTGAAAAAGCAAACAACGCAGTCCAACACTGCTCAATGTTAGCCGTGTTAGATAAGATAAGATAAGATAAGATAATACGATCAAAATTTGTACATTGCAACAGCACTGTGTACAGACTCAACATTCAGCGAACAGACATCAGCAGCAGCAGTATATAAGAAAATAGTAGAAAATTGAAAATAGTTAGCACCACTCTAAAAGTTTCAGACAGACATCCAGTGGGTATCTGCGCACAAGGCTGATGAGTTATAAAGCCAATAGGTGAGGCAGGAATGATCAGCGGTTGCAGCGAAGTTGCCTTAGCCTCTTAGAAAAGACACTTCGCTGTTGATCCAGTGCAGGATGGATGGGTGCTGAGGATACCATGATGGAAACGAGTTTGTTCAAGGTCCTCCTCTCATCACTGCTTAAATGCTTCCATCTGCATCAATAACAGAGCCAGCCTTCCTAATGTTTGTCAGTTTCTTCGTGTCACTGGCAGCTATGCCACGCAGACC
The DNA here is from genome assembly GCA_003999625.1 of Oryzias javanicus. Lineage (NCBI taxonomy): Eukaryota > Metazoa > Chordata > Actinopteri > Beloniformes > Adrianichthyidae > Oryzias > Oryzias javanicus. The sequence continues at coordinate 7,752,514 of CM012451.1, read as the reverse complement.
GAAGAATAACGTGCTAGCCACCACAGACTGGTAGAAGATTTAGCATGTTAGAGTGTTAGAGTTAGCATGTTCACAATAATACCCAACTTTGTTTGTAACTCGCAAAGGAAAAAAAAGATTGAACCGATCATCTCAAAATAGGATGGACGTCATTAAGTTGGTCGTGGGACAGCGTTGGGGTGGTCAACTCCTGATCAGAAGATTTCATGTTTGATTCCCGGCCTGCCCGCCCATGTGTCGACGTGTCCTTGGGCAAGACTGAGTCCCAAATTGCCTCTGGTGGAAGTTTGATGCCAGAGTTCAGCAGCAGCGCTGCAATCAGTGTATGAATGTGTGTGAATGGGTGAACGGGTCTGTGACTGCAAAGCGCTTTGGGCCTTCAAGGAAGGTAGAAAAGCTCTACGCAAGTATATGTACGCCATTTAACAAGTGCGGAAAATACAGTATTAAGGAAATTAAGCTTAAAATTGCATTTCTGCCTTACTTTCAGAAGACTGAGTATACCTGTAGTACATGAAAAGAAAGACCAACTTTTAATAAAGGATACTTGTAAAAGTCTATTATATCTTGTGTGTGAAGCACAAGCATATTTGTCTACTGTACTGCTTAAATCCAAAGCAATGTCTTTTAAAAGTTCACCATAACTCAGGGTGGTTTTGATAATGTGGTTCTCAGCTTTTTGTATTTTTATTGATATAAAAGTTCATCAGGTGGATTGGTGGAATTTCTGTCTTCATTGAGGTAAAACAAGGTGAATTCATAAATATTTCTTGCTTATTTATATATCTTATATATGGGAGTGAATCAATAGATCAACGGCGCAGTTCAACAAATAATATTTATTTCCACTGAAAAGAAGCATCAGTTGCTTTGGTGCTCCCTTTGTTTGCATAAAAACATCCTAGAAACACAACAACGAACCAGTTTTAAGCATGTTTTCCAGTTTGAATGTTTTTTTTATTTGACATTCATCAGGTTCCAAAAAGGCTGTCCGGTCACCCGGTTTACCAGGAAAAAAAAAACATCACAAAACAACAAGCTGTCCTTTTTTTCATAACAGTCCTTGAAATGGGTGACCTGTTTTAAAACAGTAGTGTTGTGCTGCCTATAAGTTAGCATTAGCGTCGGTCAAGGTTTTAGGGGTTTCCACTTGGATGTGGTGGCGTACTGCTTTGAGACCCAGATTTGTAGAACTTCTCAGGTCTTTGTGTTTCACTCGTTTTGCTTAACCCTTCTTTCGACTACTGAAAGTCTTCAACCGTTAATGCAACTAACGTAAGCCCAGCGGATTCTGGAGTGGAGAAAAGCATCTTTGTACTAATATGCAACACTTGACAGCAGTAAAGTGTTTACTCAATCATCGTAAAGCAGCTGATAATGTCAGGGAGTAAAGACGCTCTGTGCCGATGTGCAGCTGTTTACCAAAGTAACTTTATTAGCTGGTAAAACGTTAATTATGTTAGTAATTTTTTGCTTTCGTAAAGTGTTGTTTACAACGGTAAGTTGTTGCATATCAGTGCAAAGCCGACATGAAATCTGCTTTTCTTCACATCAGAATCAGCTGATTCATGTTGATGTTTTTTAGGTCTCACTGGTGACATCGTTCAAGGGTGAACAAGCACACCCATGTGGTCATATAGATAAAGGAACTAAAGGGTTTTCCTAAACCTCACCTCACGCAACCAAGTGTCAAAAGACAATCAAACACCTCTTAAAATACAAGTTGAGATATTAAAAAAATAATAATCAAGAAATCAAAATCTCTGCAAAAAATAGATCATTTCAAGATAAAAGAATAAGCTGTTCTCAGTTTGTTGCTAATAAATTATGATTCAGAGAACTTACGGTTCTGGGTCCATCTAAAACTCAATTTGCGCTTTTGCTTTCTCGTTTATAATTTAGCTGATTTGATTACTGCAGACATATTGTCTCTTTTTGTTTCGTGGCGGTAATTGTCAAAGGCTGGGTTGGACCGGTTCATTGACTGTACAAGACAACTGGACTGAGTGACCCCTCCCCTTCCCGTTCCAAACAGGAAGTACTCTGCGACTCCAAAAGGCTAAAATCCCATAGACTTCTGTGAGGAAGCTCATTCCCTTTTCTTGATAATAGTATTTTTTTATTAATGACATTTTTGCCGTAGCTCAAGTTCTTCAAATTAGAAACTGACCAATCAGATGCCTCATTAAAGTAGATGACATCGCGTTTGAAGCATGTCCCATACCGACCACTCATGCTTAACAAAGGATGTCTGGCTCCAACATGATTTAATTTAGTTGGAACCGGAAGTAAGTCATTTTCTATGGGTGACATCAGTCCAGTACTTTGTATACAACATCAGCAGAAGATCACCTGTGGGCTATGTCAGAATTCCCAACCTAACACCTAACTACTAAAAAACTATATAGTGCGGGACTATCTAGTGCCCTGGATTTTAAAAGAAATTCGGACCCAATGCTCACTGCTTCCTTTTTACGTTTTGCTGAACGCCGGATATGATGCCACCAGCTGTATGATGTGGAAATCAAATCAATGCAAAGATATTATGATACCTGTCTGCAAATCCACTGTGTTCTGATGATGAATATGTGGATAGTTTGTTAAAAATTAAATGTAAACATTTTTTTAATACATTTTTTTTATTGCAATGCATTGTGGTCTAAATTCGCTGATGTAGTGAGCATCGATGCATGCTAGTTTTTCGCAAAGACTTCTTGGAAATTTCTAGTGCACTTGATTTTCGAACAGTCGATTTGGACAGCACTCGAAATGGCAAATGCACTATATAGCAAGTTTGGAAGGAATTCTGACATAGCCGTAGTTTGAAAAAAAGGTGTAGCTAGCAAGCTACACCACAAAATAGCTAATAGACAAACTTCTGAAAAGTTTAAAAATTAAAGATTTTTTTATGGACTGAATTTAAATTTAGATAAAGACTATTTTTCATTATTTTTTTTTTACTTTTTCTGCCATAAAAATAATGCCCTATACCAGTGTCAGACATTAGCATGTCTGCTACATTAGCACGCTATGACTAGGGTCGCCACCACCTAAATGCAAGGTTGCCGTGTAGAGGGATTTGTAATCTGGAGGCGGCACTAACATTTTTTAGGCTGCATGGTGGCCACTGAGATTTTAAGTAAATATTATAATTTTATGGTGACCACTTTTTATATGACTCTCTTGATATGGATGGAGACATTTACACATCGTCCAGTTACAGCTGATGCTGGCCAGCAAGCTGAATTTTCGTAATGGCGCAATCGCCGATGCCTGACTACTGCCGTCTACATTCGTGACCATGCCAACAATTTAAAAGAAAAAAAATTCAGCCATGCCTGAGTTGTAGTTGTGATCCTAGCAAAAAGTTACAAAAAAAATTGCACCGCCATCTTGTGGTCGGCTGTGGAATTGCAGACCCAAATAAACAAGCAAAAGTTAAAGGTCAACACTGAGACACCCTTCATTCAGACGGGTTTTAACAGCATGGCAGTTCATTTTTAGCATCAACAGAACCGAGATGAAGCCTCTTTTGATTTCAGCGGATACAGCTCCTCATCCTGCATCCTTCACAAAGATCTTTGTATCCCTGAGAGAAAGTTATTTATGGCTGTTTGGAAACCCTGGAACCCCGTTCGGTGAACAGTTCTGCCTGTCGTTTGGGGGGTATCTCTGCGGGGGGGTTAGGACGCGCAGGGCTTCTTCTCCTTCTGCCTGAGGTGGATCTTCATGTGCCTTCTTCTCTCGTCGCTGCGCGCGAACTTCCTCCCGCACTGCTGGCACGAGAAGGGCTTCTCCCCGGTGTGCGTGCGGATGTGCGTGGTGAGGTGGTCACTGCGGCTGAAGTTCCTCATGCAGATGCGGCACTGGAAGGGCTTGTGGCCGGTGTGGATCCGTAGGTGTCGGCTCAGCTCGTCCGACCTGGAGAACCTGCGGTCGCAGCTCTCGGCCGGACACGGGTACGGCCTCTGGTGCACGGGCGTCTTACTGGGTCGGTTCGGGTACTTTCTGGGTCTCAGGATGGGCCTGAGTGGGAGGTTTTGGTGGGCGGGAAAGGCGGCGGCCATCGGACCCTCTGAGGCAGAGGAAGGCGCAGCGAGCGTGAAGTTCCTGATGGTGTTGAGCGGCGTGAGGGGCGGGGCCACCCTAAGGGAGTCCAGCGGGTACGCCAGGGACTTCCTGTCGGGAAAAGCCGCCTGGATGTCCCTCTGGCAGCTCTGCTGATAAAATCCTCCATATTCAGGGATGATGGAGAGCAGTGCGCCATCCACAGGTGGTTTGGGGGCGGAGTTATAGGGCTGGTGTTGGTGGTAGGGCCCTGCGCAGGTGGATGGAGCCAGGTAAGCCCCTGCTGTTTGGTCCTGGTACATGTCCCCGCCGCAGGAGTAGGGCGGGTCAGGATGTGGGTGGGGGTGAGGGTGAGGGGGCCCGTACATGTGGCTGATGCCCGGCTGTCCGTGCGCCATGCTGCTTTGCGCTACTCCTCCTCCTGGTGCGTAAATGTCAGGTGATGCTGCGGGAGATCCGGACACCGCTTCTGGCCCAGTAGTGGTGATGTCAGCGCTGAGCACGCAGACGTCCCCTGGCGTCCACTGCCCACCTGCGCACCTGGAGTCCACCGAAAACTTCCCGCTGAACGCCACGGGGTGCGCGCGTAAAGTTGCCACGTACTGCGCCAAGTCACCTGAAACACACACACACACTGTCAGGTTCTGACCTTCATCATCAGCATCACATGAACCAAAAAGCCCCCCCGCCTCTTACCGCCTGCCTCACTCGGCCTCTCGTCATCCTCCCCCCCATTGGGCTCCTCTTTGAAAACTACCGCCGTTTGGGGTGTGAGCCCCCCCAGCGCCGCGTGCGCATCCTTAGGAATGGCGTCTATGATGCTGCGTAAAGACGCTGCGACTTCATCCAGCGCTTTAGTGGCCATTCTGCTGCGCTTCAGGCGCGCCTCTCATCTCCTTCAAACAGCTCCCAGAAGGCGCCGCGAGGCTTTTAAAGGGAATCTCTGGGGTTGCCGTGACGTCATTCACCATATATGGACTTGACTTTGGGAAAAAATAAAAAAGGGGGAACTCTAGGAATAGAATAGTAGAGATAACCGTGATGACGGGCGGAAAAAAAGTCGTGCAAATAAACTAAAAATTCATGGAAGTTGAAGATTTTAATCTTTCACTCCTTCTTTTCTTTCTTTTTTTTTTTGTTGATTTTTGGAGGAAGCGAGGCATGCGGAATTCCGGCCTCCATAAAAGGATGCTCCGGTGAGGTGACAGGAGCCCCGGCGGCATATATGGCCGTTATCCGGGTGATCGGGGCTGAACGGGGCCGTGTTTGTGCCAGCTGAGCCCACACACTGACTGCGCAGACCCATTTGTTATCCCTGCTGCTTGTCAGGAACAGATCGCTGCTCTGACTGCGCGCGGCTATTGTTGGCCGCCGGAGATAGATGAGGTGATTAGCGGGAGAATAATTATCCAAACAGCTCGTTTCTCCGGAAAGCTGCTTTCCTCCAGCAAGAATGGATCAAATAAAAGTGTTTTGGCTGAATTCATGTCTGACTCCCCTCCAGGAGGGGCTGAAACCGTTTTGGGGCTCAAAAAACAAACAAAATTGTATTTTTGTTTTTGCTTTTCACAATAAAATAATAATTGATTCTATAATTCTAAGGAAAAACTGAAATGCATTAACTTATTCAGTAAAAGTTGACCATTTTTAGGCATTTTAATCAATGTCAAATCTTTTTTTTTTAAAAAAGACACCTCTCCCAAAAAAGGTTATAAAAGCATGTCTGTATAAGGGAGACACAGATTTATGCTAAATGACGCTACAACGGAGTCAAATTTAGTATCTGAGTCACTGAAGTGAAGAGGTGGGGAAATGGATGCTGCTATATGTTGCTGCTCCTGTTATTGTACTAAATATTGACATTTTTTTAAATGTGGGAGTGGGAAGCATGTTCTCAGCGTCAGTCATTTATGGCTTTTTAAGAGGGAGAGACATTTTTCTGAGAAAAGCTGAAGTCGTGTTTTTAACCTTTTAACAGCAGAGATGCAACGCCAATAACTCTTAGTTTATGCACTGAACCTTGAGAAAAGTACTTTTCCATGTTGGATTTTGTGCAAAGCAGGTTTTCTATACGCCAAATTGAGCTCCACTATGATTAAAATTGTGTTTTTGGTGTTTTTAACATGTTGCATTTATCTGCTAATGGAGGACATATTAAGATCAAACTTGCTTTTCTGAGTTCTTTTTTCCAAAATTGCTGTGAACCAGGAGCAGATTAAAAAAAAAAACTGATTGAAAAAGATCTTTTTTGTGGCATAAAAAATGGGCTGGATGGGCCACTTGTTGATGACTAGATCCATGCACGTCTCTGTCATCTGCCTCAAAGCTGTCATGGCTGATGGCTAATGTTGGTTGGCCTTGTGATTGGCTATAAGCTAGTTGGAGAGTGTTTAAACAGATGGATGATGGAAAATGAGGGCGGGTTTACCACGTTTCAACAGTCCTGCGCTCAACTCAGAGGCAAAACTCGGATGAACTTCTGCCGCTCTGGGGAAATTGTGTTCTAAAACGAAACAGGTTTTTGGTTTTGCACAAAAACATCATAATCATATTTAGAAGACCACTGGGAACACTTTTAAAACTGATCAAAGGGTGTTTGGAGCTGGACTTTAAGCCCACTGATCACTTGTATACTGTAAGATGTTACATACCAGGGCAAAGCTACTTTTCGTCCTCAGAATCTGCTGGAATTACACTAATTCTGTAAATGGTTGAGCAGGTAAATCGGTCAAAAGTGGAGCTAAAGCTCCAGTATTAAAGGGTCATTCCAATTTTATCTGTGAAATCTGTGAAATAAATATAGGTTCAGTTTCTGTGAGGACTTCTGTCTTGAACTCAAGAAATCTATGAGAACAGGATGGAGTGTCCAATCCCCCCGTTTACCTGCTGGTTTCAAGAAGCCAAAATCCTATAGACTTTAAAAGAGAAATAAATAACTTTTACTCTGTCATTATTTTTCAGAATCCCCATTCTTGCTTAGATATATTTTCAACATGTTCTTGCTAATCTGGATTATGTTATTTGTGTGTGTTTTTTTTTCTCGGTCAAGTAAAAAAAACTGAACAATCAGATGCCTTTTTAAAAGTAGGTGGTCCAAACATTTGAAGAAATTTTGTGTAATCTGTCAAATGCTGAAGATGTAGTCTTCCAACAAGCTCACTCCTGATTGGTAAGAATAGTTGTCATAGCAATGATGAATCATAGTGACTTGGGCAAAGGACAACTGGTTCCAACATGGCGGCGTCTGTATAAATGGTAACTGAATCAACTTCATTTTAGGGGTGCCATCACACTTACTGAATCTAGTTCTCTTATATTGTCAATGATAAATCTTCATAAGAGAAAATGTGCGAAAAAGTTGAAGAAGAGCTCTAGAAAACAGATTCATCACACTGCTGTCAAGAAAGACTCAACAGCAGATGAGAACCAATAAGGTCATGGTCATGGATGAATCCAGATTCCTTCAGTTTCTGAACAACAGCAAGACCTGTTATGGGGAAAAAGGAACACCTTTTCAGGTGTGACTAAACTGCCAAAAAGAACATCCAGGAGGTCATCTGAATTTTCCCTAAAACTTTTGGAAAAATATTCTGGGGAGACAAAAAAAAAGGGAACTTTCTAGAATCTGTACGTCCACATCTGGACTCAAACTAACTTAAGATAAAAAAATATAATGTCTTAATATGTCGCATTGCACCTTTAGACAGATGGAAACATGAATTCCATAATTTAGGCTTCTATATGTTCTTACGTTTGAACTTAAGAGCAGTCGGGTTCTGTTGCAGTACATTAATCCAGCTCTGCCATACATGAAGATTATGTTGCTTTCTGGTCAAACTTTGGGCTGTAACCATATGAAATGAGTCTGAAATTAAACAATTCTGTGAAAAGTTCATTTTCCATTTTTTTTTAAACTCAGTTAAAAAAAAGACATTTTACCCTTAATCGGATTGTCTTTAAATATTTTTTTGTTTGTTTTTGGTAGAAATTTGTCATTTTGATGTAAAACACTTGACAGAATTCCATCGTGTGATTACCATGCCTGTGCAGTAGGGGGAGCTCTCTCTCCGTGCATGCCGGTGGAAAATATTCACGCATTGGATTGTATATTTTTTTCTCTTTCCTTAAACCTATCAAAATGAAACTGATGCATATCAATTTACTTGGTACTTCGTCAGCTTCATTCATGGTTTCACACCAAGAATTTATTCTAATCAGGTAAAGCAGTAAATCGTGTATTCAGCCATCTTGGAAAGGAGCGCGAGCGTCCTAAAGCATCCGAAGCAGGTGGGTAAATTAGTCTTTATTGTGTTGTTATTTAGCATTTGCATTTATGCCAGAAAATTTATAAACTTTATTTTAGTTGAACGTTTTTAAAATGCAATTTAAAAACTTCTGTACCCTTCTTTTATGTGTATTTTGTTAAAACTCAATAATAAATAGTAAAGTTGCAATTAAAACACTAATTTACATTTTCCTTTAACTTCCATATGTCTGTAATGTTTTATAAATATCAGTTCACATTAGCTTATAGTTGTTGTTTTTGTAATTACATTTTTATACCTAAGATGAAGAAAATATAATATTCTGTGGGAAAAAAATTTAAATAAATTGTTAAAACTAACATAATAAATTGTTGAAACTAACAATATTTTTAGTATTTATTATAAAGCATTCCCCACTTACATCATCTTATAATTTTTTAAAAAGAGTTCCTCGTGGTCTTTTATTTATAATTATGCAATTTTTTAGTGAAAATTTAGAATGCAGCGGAACATGGATGTGTGGCCCTCATATTGTAGCACCTACATCACAACTACAAGCTTTTTCCAAGTGCATTTTTTACGGCTCCTGATTCACAACAATTTCAGTAAAGAAATACTCAGAGATCCTATTTTAAGCTTAATGTTTTTATACATGTCTTACATCATCAAAAAAAATGTGACAAGAACATGTTAAAACACAATTTTTGTTGGAGTGAAGGGGCAGGATCATGATTTTCTTAAGCCTTTCAGAGTGAATTATATCCATATATGATCATATTTTATCTTTGGAACACTAAAAAACAAATTATTTATGAAATATTAATCATGGTGGGCCCTGTTCACTTGTTCATAACACACTTCAGCACGACTGTGCCCGACTGGGGGGTTTCTTAAAGGAGCCCCGCGTCTAAAGTAACAAACACCTGTTTCAGCTGGAATTTATTGAAGACAGGACATAACTGGAAGATATATGGTATCTGCATCAAAAATGAAGTTTTTTTTACTGATCGTCACTAGCTCAGTGGAGAAATTGAGCGTTGGTGTTAGACTGGGGACGGTGCTGTCAGAGCAGACTCTTCCTGGGGGGGCGGTTTGCATTGCGTTGACGTCAGCACTATTCGACCTGCTCCTTTTCATGGATATAAGAGGGGCTGCTGCAGACAGTGCAGGTTTTTAGAGGATTATTCTTAAATAAATGAACGGATTACAATGCCAGTCTGGGGTTCTTTATAATGAGGAATGAACAGTAAAATACACTTAAAGTCTCAAAAAGTAGAATTTTCATGTGGTTAGGACCCCTTTAAGGTATTTTTCTCAAAACGGGAAAATACTGGCCTCTAGTGGAGATTTGCTGCCATAGCTGTTATGAGAACAAGAACAGTTTAAAATGTTCTTCAAAATATTTAAGCTGAATGGATTTCATCTGTTGCCCTTTGTTTGCTCAAGGTTAACAAACATCTTTCAGTGTTTGTTGGTCACTCTTATAATCTTTTACTATAATCCAATTAAGGCTATCTGGTCTTAATGAGATGAAGTGAATCTGATAATCATGACTTAAATGAATTTATCTCATTTTGATGTTTTCTTCTTTCTTGCACCTTGAGACACCTTTGATCATGAAATGTTTTCTTTATGAATAAACTAAATAAATCAAATATGACATTCATAGATGCTGATGCAGTCGAGAGATAACCAGAGACTCTCTGGAGTCTAAATGCTCTTTAAATCTTTAAATGGTTTGCTTTGGGCTTAAACCAAACTAACTGCACTTTATAAACCTAAAGAAACATGAACTGAACCAAAATTGAAATTGCTTTTAAATCAGGATTCTGAGTTTTGAAGTAGAGCGACCTCTCTTTGTGCTCTAAATGGAGTTCTTGGGCTAGATGTGAGCTGGACCTGCTGTTCCTTCTTGGAGTTCCTCTGAAGATGTTAGGTGTGGAGCCTCCCGTTTGCAGTGGCGTACGCCTCCCTGTCCCGGCTCGGAACCCGTTTGAAGTTTGATCAGAGCGTCCTTATGTGCGAGCGGTGTCGGCGAGCACGAAGGCCGCAGCCCTGCGAGCCTTTTCAACGCCCACAGCGACAAAAATGTTGCAGTGCATTGTTGCTGTGTGGCGAGCCGCCCACCCCTGTGGCAGATGGGGGGTTTTTGCTTCACACATGCCCGGCAATCAAGCGGCTCAGGAAAACACACGCGCGGGACGCGTGCACACCAACACTCCCACGCGCACAATTATGCTCCAAACTTGATTTATTTGGGATTCTATCCGAATCGGAGGCACCAGAGTCCTCCTTCTTCCCCGTCCTCGCTCTCGCGCTGCTCCGTGGGGACGGCGCCCTGCTTCCACCCTTCGCCCACGCTCTTCCAGGCCGCCGGGCTCTGGGGGGTTTCTGGTTTTGTGTTTGGCGGCTCGGGGTGTCAGCCGGGGGTCCGGCAGCTCAGCAGAGCCCACCGCGCCGATTAATCATTTGTCATGTGTGTTTTTTGTTGATATGGATCTTTGTCCTGAAAGAACGCTCACATTGTCTTTGCTTCGCACTACTTTACCCAATTTTTTTTTTGTATTTTTTACGTGCAAAACGATTTTAAACCGATTTTTTTTCCCCTTGAAGGTTTGGGCGGGCCTCATCTCCGGCCGAGCAGCAGTCGTGACCTTTGCGACCTCCCACCGACACCTCGCCTTTAAAGGTACAACGGAAGGAACAAAAGGAGAGCTCTTTTAAACACCTTTTCTCTCCATTATCAGCACAAATCTTTCAAAAACAGCTTCCTGGTTATAGTTTGTTATCTGAATTATAATAATATCCTCAAATGCTTTAATAAAATCAGACAGAATCATAATTGTCTTCCTAAGTGACGCTTTTTTGCAATGAAATCAGTGATTTTAACAAATCCGTATCCTGGCTGAAATGGGTTTTCGTCATTCTGGACAGAAAAATCTTCCTCCTTCAGCCGATGAGTTGGCATTTAGAACCTCAAACTCGCACGCCTGCATATTCATGGGAAACGTATCGACTGCTGAGTGCCGGATAATAGACCGACACATCAATGAGCTGCAGCGAAAAGCTTCGACACGATCTGTAAAACCCCGGAGGAGTCAGCTTCACCTCCACACATAATGAGCTTTGTCTTTCAGTTTGAAGGACTTCAGGACCTTTAAACTCGACTCCCATCATTTCATTAAAAAATATGAGAAACAAGTTTACTTTTTGAGCCCATTTCTACACCTAGAAAGTCCAAAAATGACAACAAATTTACACCAAAATCAATTAAAACTCATGAATTTCATAGAGTGTTTAAAGACGGACTCAGGTTTGAGGGAAAGTTTTTGCTTTTTAATGCAAGACAGCGGGAAATGTTTGGGTCTATCAGCTTGAACTGAAAAGTGGCTGAAATTGTGGGACTTGTATTGTTGTTAAAACTAATGTTTTGACCAAAAAACAAACATTTAAATAACTTTTAAAGATAAAACAGACATTTTTGTTTGAATCTGCTGTTGGGAAAGTGACAAGGTTCCAACTTTTTGTGCATTTCTTCCAGAAAAGATTAAATGAGTATAAAATAAAACCTGTTCAAAGATCATCGAAGCTAAAAAAAGTTATCATTAGAACCATTAACGAAGCCTCTGGACAGACCGTTAAGATTGAAAGCTGTGTGGTTCATTGGATTTGGACTGTGATTCAGCTGATCTCCTCAGATCTGTGTGAACGCAGCGCTGAGCTCGCACAGATCTGCAGACCATCGCAACAAAAGGGGAGCACCAAACTCACAGAAAGGTAGTCCTCCTTTCGCCAGGCCGGTCTTCCGGGTCTCCTCTTCTCGCTCCACACAGTTGAAGGTCCGGATGAAGGACGAAGCAGAAAGGTGGCGTGATCCCTGAGGCTCCTGGGTGCGTCTCGGCTCGTCGTCGTACCGCAAATTCACCCGCTCCTCTGGATTTGTGGCTCGCCCCCGGAAGAGGGTCATCGTCACCCGGGGTCCGAGTGGGCTGCCAATCACAAAAAGACTCCAAGAACTGGGAGGGGGGATAGGATTGTTCCCACCTCACTTTCCGTCCACCCTCGCAGTTAAAATTGTCATGGTAATGAAGTGGATTTTTGCTGGACAGCAGATTGTAACGCAAAGATGCTTTTGGGGGGGTCATGGGGGCGTCGTAGGCACCTTTCTCTGAATCTGTGGGTGCAATTCCCAGTCAGCATACGACTTTCTGAATCCATGTCTGCTGATGTTTTTCCGAAAAAAAAAATTGAGGAGCATTTTAATGCATTTCCACAAATATCCATTACAGATCCTGAAGGAAAGTGTGATTATTATGAAACATGAGGGGGTCATCAATAAACTTTTCATCTGGGTTCCAGTGGAGTTCAGCTTCATCTTCCTTTCAGAGGAGGTCCATCCCTGGAGATCAACTGTAGTCCATCGTCTTCTTGTAGTACAACTGGTTTAAGTTAAGTACAGCAGCAGAAAATACACACTTCCCAATAACAAGAGGGACTATTATCCAAAATAATGACAATCATTTTGAAGTAAAAGATCAACCGGTGTTCATATTTAAAGTATTTAAAGAATAATTTTGTTTAAAGTCTTTTAAACTTTCATTTTAATCATCTTTGGATCAGTTGTAAAAGTGTTCCCAGTGGTCTTTTCATTAAAATTATGTTGTTTTATTTTATCCAAAATAATAAATCTTTTATCACTCAATTATCAGTTGTAAAGTTACTTTCAAAATCATAGAGAAAAACTTTTTTTTTTAAATAAGTGTGTGCAATCATAAATCATATAGAGTTTCTTTTTACGGGTGGCTGCGGCCATGCTGCAGGAGTAGGGCGGTCAACTTCTGATCAGAAGATTGCAGGTTCAATTCCTGCCTTGCCTGCCCATGAGTGTCCCAGGGCAAGACACTGAACCCCACATTGCCTCAGGTGGAAGGTTTGCGCCAGTGTTTGGCAGCGGAGCCACCACCAGTGTGTAAATTGGTGACAGGGTCTGTGGTTATAAAGTGCTTTGGGCCTTTGAGGAAAGTAGAAAAGTACTGTATAAATATTCACCATTTCTTTATGAATTATTTAAATGTTTTGTCATAAAAGCTAAAATCACCTTTGAAAATGTCATTAATTACTGAAGAAATATCATATTAGGGAATTCATGACGTGCCCTTTTTTGGGTTCCTCCATTTTGACTGTTTTGTAATAAAACACATTTATGATCAAAAACCTGTCATAAATCATAATTTTTTTTCTTTAAAATTGAATTTAAAAGGATTTTTTTCACCCCCAGGTTTTGTTTGGTCACTTTTCCTTAAGAAATGTCATAAACGCAGAGAAACTATCCAGAATCCTATCATTTTTATGTTAATAAGTACTTTTAATCTTTTTTTTTTTTTGAAGTGTTTAGTCACATAACTGTGAGCATTTCAGGAATGATAATGCAGGCATGACCCCTGTGTCTGGGAGGGGGCGGGGACTTTCAGGTATCTGTGCCCTGAAGCCAGGTTCCTCAAAAGCTGTAAATGACCACCAGGTGAGAATATGAAACTCTTGTTGGTTTACATCAGTTTAGTCCATAAATCATCAAATTTTTTTTTTTCAAAATACATTTTTCTTCAAAGTATTTATTCTGATATCCTGAAAAATTCGCAGGCGAAAAGCTTAACTAACAGCAAGAAACATTTCCAGAAAAGTAAAAACATTCTTATTAATTTTGGGGAAAATGTCGCCATCTAGTGACAACTTAGTGGAACTCCCAAAGCGGGGTTCCCATGATGCTCAGTGTTGGTTTCGTCACGTACCAGCCTGGACCAATCACATGACAGGTCTGTCCGTTAGTCTCACGGCATTGGCTGATGGAAATTTAAAACCGCTGTTTGAATGCTTCCTTTTAGAAGTGTTCAGAGCGCCAGAGGAAGTGAAATTATCCCGTGTTGTTTTATTTGAGGGAGCAAAATTTGCCGGATTTTCAGTTTTTAAGAAGAAAACTGTTGGAATATTTACTATAAAGTTTAATTAGAGAAAAGTTTGACTGTGTTTAGGTAAGTCGTGTTAGCTTAACGAGCGTTTTTGGTGCTCGTCTACGTTGATGCTAATCCAGCAACCCTTAGTTTCTGCTCGGTTTTACTCGCCCTCAGGCCGACAGCTCGGACTCGGTTCTTTGCGGGATTCATGCGGTCTCTAACGGAGGGTTGTGTTCACAGGCTGGGTTTGCAGGAGAGTTCGTCCTTCTGCAGCCATGTTAGCGAACGGCGGGGTCGGAGCCAAGAGGGAGGAGAAGGGGAGAAACATCCAGGTGGTCGTCAGATGCAGGTGAGAAGAAAACTCACATTTCTGTGCCAGATCATCTTTTTAATGTCCAGTATTATAAGCGATGGTGCTTTTAGTAACATTTGTATTATTAGAAATGTAAACTGTCGCTGGTTTTTAAATATGTCTACAAAAAAGTTGTTGATCTTAACTTTGAGATGGATTTTAAACTAAGAACTATTTATAAATTATCTTTAAGCCTGCATTGTTTTGGATCTTTGTCAAATACTGATTAAAAAAAAAAAAACAAAAGTAAATGTATTCATATGCCACATTTTCTCTGATTATTTAAGGTAATCCAGTTCCTAAAAATTTCACAATTTATTAAAAAAACAATAATAATTTGGATTTCTTCCTTGAAGTTTTTCTCGTAGTTTAATTAAATGTTATCGTTTCAAAAGCTTTGGGAAGGTTAAGATGTGTCTTTTTATTTGTTTTTTTCTAAAGTTTTGAGTTATTTTTGTAAAAATTAAAACTGATTTGTTTTTAAAGACTCACTCTGATCTTTTTTTTTTTAACGTGTTCTTGTGCCTTTTTTATGATGGACATGTATTAGAAAATTTAATCTTTAATTACATTACAGTTTATTCAAAACAGGAGCAGACAAAATGCTGTTTAAAAAGGTTGTATTTGCCACATAAAGATAACCCACTGAGAACGCCGAAAGCTCCCAGCTCCACTCCATTCTGATGCATCCACTTGTAGACAAATAGATCCATGTATGTCTTTGTTTTCCTCGTCTGAACAGAAATCTGGATCAAAACCATACGGCTGCATAGCTCTGATGTTGGGGATTTAAGGAACTGTAAAGCTAGATGGAGATCAAGAGAGTGTGAACAGATCGGAGATGGGAAGAGGGGCGGGCTGACGGTTAAGCCCACAATTCGGATGTGAATTTTTAATGCACTCCTCTCAGTCTGCAGAAACTATGTCCTAGAAAATGACACAGGCTTTTAAAAATTCAGTTTAAAACGGCACAGTCATAATTAAAAGATCACTGGGATGTTTTACTGACTGATCAAAAGACGATTGGAGTGGAACTTGAACATCTTCCAACCCCAAGCATCTAGATTTTTCTTTACTTTAAACTTTACATACATTTAATGTTAAACCTCAATATTGAAAATCAGTTTTCAATATTTATAAAAACATAAATAGTCAAATTGTTTTTTATTGAAGTGCACACGTTTGATTTTTGTGATTTAAATACCTCCTGGTTTTTCATCTTCTTTTTTTTTTTTGTCGCTCTAGGGTAATGTTTCTTTTGTTCAGAATCTTCCACGGCCTGTCAAAGACTCTTCGGCTTCAGAATTTTCCACTCAAATCTTTTCAAACGTTTACAGACCTTTCAACACGGTGGAGCGAAAGTCGTCGTACGGCGTGATCGACTGTGACCAGAACAGGAAGGAGGTGACTGTGAAGACTGGAGGGTTGAATGACAAGGCATCGCGGAAGACTTACACTTTTGACATGGTGAGTCCCATCCCTGATTTTTCTAGAGAACCACTGGAAGTTGTTGAAGATTTAAACTCATTCTTAACTCATTTAAATTTTTTTAATACTGAATTTAAATAAAAAAGATTAAGAAATGCGATATTTAAGTAAATGTTCATAATAAATGTCTTCCAACAGTATTTATATCAGATTGTGATTTTAAGATGATGTCGGCAGATCACATTTTTTTAATCAAGTCCCTTTTACCTTGTGACTGAATTTTAGCTTATTGGGTTTTTTGAAAAAAGATTGTTTTTACAGTTGGACTTTGTTTGGATAATTTGGCAACTAACATTTATAACATTGTTCAGCAGAGTCCAGGTCACCTTTTGCCTTTTCTCATGGCCTACATGATGTGTTTTTCTCATGGCCTACAGCAGTCATGGACTGCAAGGGCCGTATTGTTTTCAAAATTATTTTTGAAAACCCAATTTTCATCAAAATGGGTTTTTTCAGCTTTAATGACCTGAAAATGGAGCAGTTGATTTTTACAGCTCCGCAAAAGACTTTTAAATTTAATCTTTTGAATTTCTTCTTTTGATCCTTAAGTGTTTTGGTTTTGAATTCCCTTTCTTGTGTATCTGAACTGTCCTCTGTAGGTGTTTGGACCTGCTGCCAAACAGATCGACGTTTACAGGAGTGTGGTTTGTCCCATTCTGGACGAGGTCATTATGGGATACAACTGCACCGTTTTTGCGTGAGTGTCTGCTACACTCTTGCGCTGTTGTTGTTGTATTTTTTTTTGAGTTTCCTCTTAAGGTGTTTTATTTTTCTCTTTCCAGCTATGGTCAGACAGGAACAGGAAAGACCTTCACCATGGAGGGAGAGAGGAGCCAGGATGAGCAGTTCACTTGGGAGGAGGTTGGTTCTGTCTTTTTCTGTGAGAAAAGCAGATGTGTTTAGGTTTTTCTGTCCCAGTTTAAGTTAACAACCTTTAAGCTTTTATTTGGCAATTTTCCTGGTTACAATAAATGACAAAAATGTAAACTTTTATTCTGAAAAACACTTTTTTTAAGTCTTTCTGCCACAAAACAAAATGCAACCATTTCTGGGTGGAAATGAACGTTTTCTATTAATTCAGAAGTTGATCATCAGGCCATAAAAAGCTTCTCGTCACTCAGCGCTCTGTGGTTTGGTTTGTTTAGGATCCTCTGGCTGGCATCATCCCCCGAACTCTCCACCAGATTTTTGAGAAGCTCTCTGAGAACGGCACAGAGTTCTCCGTCAAAGTGTCCCTCCTGGAGATCTACAACGAGGAGCTGTTCGACCTCCTCAGCCCCACGGAGGACGTCAACGAGCGTCTTCAACTGTTCGACGATCCACGCAACAAGGTCTGCGCCGTGAGACGAGGGAAGTGCGGCCGCAAAGAGATTCTCAGTGTTGATGACGTGTGCTGTGCTTGTGATGCAGCGGGGCGTGGTGGTGAGAGGCCTGGAGGAGGTGACGGTCCACAACAAAGACGAGGTCTACCACATCCTGGAGCGAGGGTCAGCCAAGAGGAGGACCGCCTCCACCCTCATGAACGCCTATTCCAGGTTCCCGTCCAGAGAAAAGGCTACTCACTGTCATGATGGAGCTCGCCGTTAACCCGCCCACTTTTGTCTTCGCAGTCGCTCCCACTCTGTGTTCTCAGTCACTATTCACATGAAGGAGATCACTCTGGATGGAGAAGAGCTGGTGAAGATCGGCAAACTCAATCTGGTACAGACTCCTGGAAGCAGAAGATCAGTTTGTCCTCCTGCAGGAAATTCATCAGTCGTGTCCTCTGCAGGTGGATCTCGCCGGGAGCGAGAACATCGGCCGCTCCGGAGCTGTGGACAAACGGGCTCGCGAGGCGGGAAACATCAACCAGTCTCTGTTGACTCTGGGAAGAGTGATCACAGCGTTAGTGGAGAAACGACCTCACGTCCCGTACAGGTCAGAAAACTAATCCCCTGTTCTCAGGATGCCTGCAGAGTAAGGATGTAACAAGTCTTCCAGAATCTATGAATGTGTCGACACACTGCAGACAGCTGTGATGATAATAATACACCACAGAATAAGAATGGAGAAAAAACAAACTAATCTATGTTTTTACTGTTATAATTGGTTTTTACTGTCTAAAAAAGTAAACTTAAGGAAGTTTTTAAACAATAAATTGACACCAAAAAGTGTTAAACTGCTAGAAGTTCATGTTACGCTGATAAAGGATGTTTCGAATGCCAGATTTGTTAATCAAATGTTCACGCTTTGAGCAACTGAGGGTGAAGAATTTTTACAATATTGCATAAAACTCATTGATAATTGATTAAGATAAGATAAGATAAGATAGTCCTTTATTCACATGGGGAAATTTCAGTACAGCAGCATTACATAGAAGAAAGAGAGTAGAAAAGTGAGGCAATTTACATATTTACTTCAAACTGTAGTCCAATAAAGAAAGTCTTAGTTGTGAAAAAATGACAAATTGACAAAATTATGTTCATCATTAATAAGTCTGTTTTCTCTATACAGAGAGTCCAAGCTAACCAGAATTCTGCAGGACTCCCTGGGGGGTCGAACCAAAACCTCAATCATCGCCACAGTTTCTCCTTCCTCCAGCAACCTGGAAGTATGTCTACAGACACTGATGACCTTAACGTCTTTAAAACTCTAAAAATGTAATTCATTTATTTAAAAATATTAAAATGTAATCATTTCTGTTGTTGTAGGAGACACTGAGCACGCTGGAGTATGCTAGCAGAGCCAAGAACATCATGAACAAACCCGAGGTCAACCAGAAACTCACCAAGAGGACGCTCATCAAGGTAGAGGGCGGGGCTTGTTCTTTAGGTTCCAAAGTTCTAGCAGTTTAGAGCCGATATTGCATTTTAAAAGTATTTGATAGAGAGTGAAAACTCTCCGTGTTTATGCAGGTTTGTCTTCATGTTGAAGTGTGATCTGTAAACAAGCGCGTCCTTCTGTACTGTTTCTCTGGTCAGGAATACACAGAGGAGATCGAGCGCCTGAAGAGAGACCTGGCAGCCACCAGAGACAAAAATGGAGTTTATTTGTCATCCGAAAACTATGAGTGAGTGCCAGATATGGATTCATCCCCGCTTTACTGGATCCTAATGTTACAAAGAATGTTTTTTAAACCACCTAAGCTAGGACTTGATTTGTTGCAAATGTCCAGAATGAGTTTCTTGTTAATGTGAACGACTATATATATGTCATTTAATGCCGTAACATCAAATTTTAGACGTTTTATTCAAAAGTTTTTTTTTTTTTTTTAAAGTTGTTATCTTGTTAAAGTCTAAATTAAAGTCACACCAGTGTGTCTCATATTAAATTCCAGCATCTTAAGGTCAACAGTCACATTAGTTGTAGTTCTTCTTATTGAACTGAAGAGGGCGCAGACGCTCCAGTCTGTTGAGGAAGGATCTGATTTTTAATCAAACTGTTTGGAGGTGGCTTTCTTGAGCTTCCTCCAGCCATCCTCGGGTCAGAGTTGGTTTGATGCAGCTGCTTTGTGCTTCAGGAGCATGACGTCACAGATCACCGCTCACGAGGAGCAGATCGCCGAGTACACGGAGAAGATCGCCGTTATGGAGGAGGAGCTGAAGAAGGTACAAACGCCCTTACTAAGATGCTATCATCATCCAGATTTATCCTGAGTTTAGATGAAAATTAAGGCAGTAAATCAATAATGAGATGGATTTAGATGTTTGTTTTTGCAAAGAAGTTTGAAGTTAAAAGTTTGTAAAGAAACAACAAGGATGATGACGAGGTTGGTCTCCAGATCCAGGTGTTGGCTTGTTTAAACCTCAAATGGTTATATTTCAGACACAGAGGACTGTTACTTCTACATCCTACCATGACTGTCTTCCTCTCTGCCTGCAGGTGTCTGAGCTGTTTGAGGACAGCAAAATCCGTCTGGAACAGTTCAGCGTAGACCTGGATGAGAAGCAGCAGAGGTGCAGTACCAGGACCTTTCAGACCATGCAGAGCAGAGGTTTGAGTTTATGTTGAGAAAAAGATGTTTTGGTTTCCAGGCTGGAGGAGACTAACAAAAACTTGCAGAAGACAAAGGAGAAGCTGGTGCAGGAGGAGTTCATCAGCTCAGAGCTCAACACCGCCCAGGAGACGCTGTACAACACGGCCGACCAGGTACTGACTCTGAAATCTCCAAACCCTCCTCTGCATTAACTGCTATCCTGTCAGATTTCAACTAAAAAAATGTTTTTGTTCTCCAGCTCCTGAGTACAGTTCATGCCAGCACCAGCGACGTGTCCGGTCTGCACGACAAATTGGACAGGAAGAAGCAGGTCAAACACTGAACTCGTGTTTTCAAGAGCAAATGTCTGAAAGTTTCCAACCAGAGAGCTGAAATCAGCAGTTCAGAACTTAAAGGCTGAAAAATGTGTTTAGTTTTGACCAAAGTTTGTGCAACTGAAGTCCGATGAACAATTATTTCTTTATTGATAAAAATTATAAACAAGCTCCACCTGTCACACTCCTAAATGTGTGAAATGTGTTCTCCACATTTGACCCCTCCCCTGGTGGAGCCGTGAGCTGCAGAGATGGCTGCACTCGGGAACAATTTGCTTGTTTAATCCTAACCTTAACCCCTTAACCCTGGGTCTGTGCGACTAAGAAAAAAGTTTAGCACTGGCCGAACAGTTTTCCAAAATTATGTGCGAATAGACAACGTCTTTTGTTAATAGGCCTAAATAAGCAAATGTTTATCTATTTAGTACTTTATTTATGTTTTATTAAAATAAAAATATATGTAAACTTGAAAAAAAATGCATTTGTAGCTTGTATCAAGTTAGTTTACTTTTTTTTTCCTTTTTACTGATCTGAAAAATGGTCCAAACAGTGACCCTTAAACCGTGACACGATTCCAACCGTGAGTTGTTTAATCTGTTACCCCCCTAGTAGTTGACCTAGGATAAAATAAGTTCAGAAAATTGATGGAAGAAAACTTTTTTTATTATTTTTATTATAAGAAGATGGCTTTTCTGCAGTTCATCAAATAAAGATCCGTTCATGTCAGAGGATCCAGCATCAACTTTGTTTTGCCAGACTGATGGTCTGTTCTGAAACTGCAGGTGGAGCAGCACAACCTGCAGATGCAGCAGAGCTTCGCTCAGAAGATGGATGACGCCTTCATCTCCATGCAGCGCGGGGTTGAGGAGCACCGAGCCAAACACAGCCGCATGCTGAGCAGCTGCTCGCAGGCCATCGGTGAGAGGAAGACCAGAAACGGCGGTCTCCGGCTGCCTGTGATGACCTGAGCTCAATTCTGCTCTTAAGCAGCAAGACCTTTGTGATTGTGGAGCCACAACACTAGTTTACTAAGAGTTGTCTTGGTAGATGTAGAAATATTTTTAATGGCCTCAGCTAAAGGCTGAAATTCTTAAAGCAATTAGTCTCTAAATGTGATTTTCAGACTCTTCTGCAGGAGATGTGGAGGATTTTGGAAACCACTGAAACTTTTTGTGTTTCTGCACCTTTCCAGATGGTTTGATTACGATGAATGAGGAGGCAGTGAAAGGAGCCATGACCACCATGGAGTCATTTGTGGGCGGAGTCAGATCGCTGGTCAGTGAGGGCGTGGGTCGTTTTCAGGAGAAGCTGCAGCAGCATGAGGCGCTGTGTCTGCAGGACAAGGAGAGTCTGCTGCAGCTGCTGGTGAGAAGCTCCCCTGATGACCTCAATACATGTTTGGTTAAAACTATCATTTTGAAGGTTAAAGCCTGTATTTATATTAAAAACAATATAGGTTTAGGTTAGAAAGTACATAAAGTTACATTTGTATTCTAAATCACCACACAAAGTGCTAAACCTTATATCAAATGTAAAAGCTAAATGTAATCCAATGATAATCAAAATATATAATAAAATGTAAAATTGTCATAACCACATTTTTTTTTTTTTTTTTGCTATTGTTTTAACAGCATAAAGTTACAGTTTGGAAAAAATAATTTGGTTGCAACAACTAAATAAAAAAAAAAAGTGAAAAGTGGGTTTAAAGTGCTAGATAATGTCATGGAGGTCAACTCTGAAATTGGTTAAATTTGGTGTGAAAAAATAAATAAATTTTAAATACATTAAAAAAAGTTTCCAATGAAATGGCAAAGTAAAACTCTTAATATCCTGCAGCTGCGACACACCTCCGGTATCGCTCTTTCTACTAATCCTTAAGGGGACGTAGCAGCTGCTTCATGCTCCATGTGACCAAAATCAAACTGCAGCAGGACATGGCCTAAACTGAATTGTGCTTTTCAGGAGGAACATCAGCAGGACATGGAGGACGTCCTGATAACCCGAACTCTCATGGGTCTGACGGCCGTCAAAGAGCTCGGTGACTCTCTGAAATCCTCCGTGGAGACTCGGCGAGCTTTGGCCTCTCAGGTGAGTTCATATCCAGCATCTTTGTGCTGGAAAACCAAACCCTCATTCAAACTGGTGTGAGAACTGCTCCTCCTCTTCCTGCCAGGTGGAGGCCATGAAGGAGGTGGGCGGGTTCCTCGGCGGTCTGGTCCAGGAGCTGGTGGGTCTGCGGCAGACAGCCGTGCAGGGTCTGGATGCACTGCAGGTCGAGCACAACAAGCTGGAGAAGGAGATCCAACAAGTGCAGGAGCGGCAACAGGCGGTAAGACGCCATGGAGAGCCTGTTTGAGTCAATATCAACCCTGAGGTACTCCTGAAGAAGCTCATTTTTTAACAAAAGATGGGCGGAGCCTCATTTCTACACACAAACATTAATTCAACAAATACATTTCATATGAAGATGCAGCAGATCTTTTGACTGAAGGAGGATCACTGAAGCAGCCATCTTTGTTTTCAGAGCATGAAGGACACCCTCCAGTGTCTGCAGAACCAGCTCACCCTGCTGTCCATGCAGGCCCAGCAGGACTTGACCCAGCTGCACTCGGCCTCCAGAGCTCTGCAGACTCCAGTGCTGCAGCTCCAGGAGAGCATCAGCAGGTGACTTTGAGGCTTTTGAGGATTTCTCCTCTGGTGTCTGAACGTCTGTGAACGTCAGGGTTCTCTGATCTGCAGCGGCTGCAGCTCCATGGAGGATCAGCTTTCAGGACAGGCCGAAGTCCTCAGCTCCTCCTCCTCCTCCATTGCCTCTTCTCTTCATCGGACTGCCGACGAGAACCTGCAGCTTCTGAGGGAGATGGACGGCTACTGCTCCAACCTGCACAGCTCCGTGTCAGGTGTGACTTTTCTGCTGAACAAGTCCTGGTCCAGAGGGAGAGAGCCCAGTTCTTCTGGACTTTTATTAGCAAAGTATTCTGGTGATTCTTAAATATGCCCGGATCAAGTTATCTGAGGGCCCAAAAATCTAGAGCTTATTTGTGTTATGTAAATGACTCGGGCAGACACAGGATGACTCGGACCCAAGACAATTGAAGTTCAAGTCCATGTTTAATCTCTCGTTTACTGTCCAATGCTACACAAACATAGTTCCCTCCGAAACCCTTGAACCCCCAACTATGGTTCTGCTTTTAACAAGTTGTGACGTGCCACATGTTAGCCATGTTAGCATATTTAAATTTCCATTTAAACTCCCAAACTTCTTGCGTGTTAAAAAAAAATGGAGCTAAAACTAACTTTACTGTGACTACATTAAGTACCAAACTTGTTGGCAACACATAAAAAAATCAGTGCGACGCTGCTATGTGTTAGCTACATTAGCATAATCGTAATACCTGTAACTTCCAAAAAAAGACAGCCACTAAAACTAACGTTACTGTGGTATCGCTAACTCCCAACCTTGTTTGCAGCAGAATGAATACATATTTAAATTGCTCTGGATTATAACACTCACTATTGTATTTTTAATTATTATTATTATTATTATTATTATATATAAAGTTGAGGCTTTTTAGTGCACTCTACAGCGCAGAGAACACAGCAGGGACACAGGGATTTCTCCTGTTTCCATAAATCTTTTGATGAGACTCCCTTACAGTTTGACTTTGAGGGCCGTTGATTTAAATATTCTGAAGTCATATTACTGGATAACTTCTGTCCATCTTTACTCCTGAGACTCCTTCACAGTAGTAGTGTTGGAGAACTGTTTCCATTCAGAACTTTGAAGACCTTCCCTTTAAAATTCAGAAAGGGTTTAGGTTTCAGATCAGTGTTGCTCTTACTGTAGGTCTGGTGGAGCGGGACCTCCAGTGGAGCCTCAGGACCAGGCAGCATGCTGACCGGCAGAACCAGGAGCTCCAGGCCGTGACGGGGGCCATCTCCACTGAAGCTCAGGCAGTGCAGCAGGTACAGACTGTTCAAATAAACATGTCTATGTTAGCTTCCAAACCGCTTCTTCAATTGGAGGATTCAATTTTCAGGTGGTTCCCGTTTGTGTTTCAGCAGCAGCTACATTCATTCTTTCTGCTTGTTGCAGAGTGTGCAGACGTTCTGCACCGAGCAGCTCAGGACGGCTGAGGAGCAGGTGTGTGAGCGGCGGGAGGACATGAAGCAAGCCCTCAAAGCCGTGCAGAAGCAGAGCTCTGTGGACTGGAGCATCCTTGACAAACAGCAGGAGGAGCTCCAGGAGAACATGCGCAGCAGCCAGGAGCTGGTCAGCAGCTTCCTGCAGGACGAGCTGCAGCAGGACGTTCCCACCGGTCAGACCTTCAGTCCTGACATTTCTGTCACTACTCACTGTACATGTTTCAAACCCATCCTGATGTGGTCTCCAGGTAAAACTCCTCAGCGCCGAGAGTTCCTCTACCCTCGACAACTCTGCAAGTCTGTAAGTCGCAGCGAGCTGCTGGAGAGTTTGAGGAGGCAACAGGAGAAGCTGCAGGCTGCCATGGAGCTGGAGGAGGAGTTACAGGAGGTGGAAGCAGAAGAGGAAGAAAAATTCATCGAGTCTGAGCACGTGCGTGCACGCTCTTCTGGCTTTCTAAACACTCCAGGTGGCAGGATCTCCTAGTTTTCAACTCTTGTTCCATCTTCTGTGTCCAGGAGGAAAGTTTGGCCACAGAGCCGTCCTTTGACGAGAACCTGGTCTTCAACGAGAGCAACCGCGTTCCGTTCTTCAAGGTGAGCCGCAGTCAGCACAAAATCAGATCAGTCACATCAGGTTTTTAAATCTGGAAGGATTGATCAAAACGTCTTTTACTCTGAACTTTTTCCAGCAGAAGAAAGGAAAGAAGATGAAAATCCCGGGTAGGTCAAAAACCTTTGAGAACGACGTTCCCTCCACTCCTCAGAAATCCAAGCTGCCGCTGCGATGTCAGAACTGAAGAGTCGAACTGTTCCTTCTTTTCATGTCTATCCTCGTTTCAGTTTTTTACTATTTGTTTTTTAAATGTTGTTAAAATAGTCATTAAATAAAGTCGTGAGTGCTTGTGTCTTGTTCGTCCTTTTCAAAGGAAAAATGAACGTGTTTGTTTTGGTCCAAAAATAAGAAATCAATAAACCATTTTTTAACCTGAAGCTGGTTTTGGGTGTAATGGTGACTCACGGTGTAAACATATCTTGGGGAACAAGTCTCACTCTAATCATCTTTTGATTTATTAAAGTGTTCCCGGTGGTCTTTGATTGCAATTTTGATGCTTTTTGCCCCAAAAAAATCTCTTTTGGACAGTTTCTGCAGGGTAGACAGAGTTCATTAGAAATTCCCCTCAGAGTATAGAACATTTAATAAGAACGGTAATAAGCATTGAGGTGGACCATTGGAAATGCTGCGCAAAATCAGGCCAGAGCCTTTGTCGTCACTTCCTGATACGTGTGCAACCCTTCAACAGCGATTAGTTTGAGTCACGTTTGAAACCCTCTGAAAGCGGTTCGGAGGGATCTGTCAAACGTTTGAGGCGGGACCAGCAGGAGCCACATGCTTTTACTGAGGCATCTGATTGGTCAGTTTATAATTTGAATAACTGGCGATAATGAAAAAAATTTGGACTAAAAATAACGTTAAAGACGCATCAGAGCAAAAATGGTTATTCTAACAAATAAAATGAATGAGAAATAACTATTTTTCAATGACATTGGCCTTGCAACCCGAGGGTACTTTCTATTTAGAACACAGAGGGGGAGGGGTTACGGTGTCCATTGATATTCTTGTCAATGCCTCTGAGTTATCGGTGCGACCATTGGTGAGGATCAACCAGGTCCACCTCCCTTCTGCTCTTGGTGCGTCTCCATTCTATTCATCTCTGTTGGCCTCTTGCTCCAAACTACTGCTTGATAGCTCCAATACTGCTCATGATCTGTTGTTGCACTGCTAGTGTTGGGGGTGTGAGGAGCTGTAAGCTAGCGGGAGTGAGTGTGAAGAGATAAATGACGGGAAGTGAGAGTGTGCTTACAGTGAATTGAAAAGTGATATTTAACAGATTTGACACTTTTCTAATGCATTTTAATTTTATATTCTTAATCTGCTTTAAGATGCATCTCATAAAAATGCAACTGATGTATAACTGAATTTTGAGAACAAAGAAAACAAATTAAAATTAAATCAGACTGACACTATGTTGCAATATATAATAACCATATTACACTGCACTGTAAAGAAGAAAAAGCTTCTCTATATGTAGAGTAGGCTAACGTACTCTTTGACTATGACAGTGTTTTTTTTTTATCTGTCAAACATTGACCCTTCAAAAGAGAAGATCTCTGTATTGTTAAGTGAGTTCAAGAAACATGAGGTTCATTTTACCCTGGAAGAAAATATGAGTTCAAGATTATTTTTCAGAGAACATGAATGAAAATACAAACTTTTTTTCACTCATGGTACACTTTTTAAATCATAATTACAAATAACCCTGTTCAAAAGTTTACATAACCCAGTTCTTAAAACCTTTGGATCAATAAAAGCTTGAAGTTTTGTTAAATGGGTTTTTTTTATTAATTAATTTATTTTTTTGCTCATTCTTCTTGGTAGGAAATTTCAAGTTCTTTTAAATTCTTAGGGTGTCTTGCTCAAACTGGCTCGATAATAATGAAGCAGAAGCTGTCTTTTGTAGGCAGAACTGCTGACATTTATACATTGATCTATGAACAATCTAAGAGGAGGAAACAAATACAACCAGGTAGAACATTTTATAAAAAAAATATTGTACAAATTTCAGATAGAACTGGTAAGGTTATCCTTTATTATTTATGTAAAATTTCTTTAAAAGCGTTCCCTGTGTATAAATGAGCACAAAAAAAAGGCAAAAAAAAAAGCAGAAGTGAAAGCGGAAACGGAACTCGACAATTTCCCTGACAAACAGGAGCACTATCGCCGCTGTTCCATAGCCATGGGTTTCCTGGTCGGTCTGTGTGTTCTGACTTTGGCCGTGGGGTTTGTTAAAACTGAAGAGACATTTCACAACAAAGAGTTCGCTCTCAACGGAACCTTAAAGTTGTTGCCTGTAAACCCGCCGACTCCGATCGAAAGCATAACATGGAAGCATCAAGGCAGCCTGCTAGCGGAGCGGTACAAAAGCATGGCTGCGCCGGAATATTACGGTCAGTTCAAGGGCCGAACCAGCTTGGATTTTTCCACTGGAGAGATAACGATATCCAATGTAAAAAGGGAAGACGAAGGAAAATACACCATTGAGATTAATAACGTAATCCAAAATGCCGGATATCAAGTAAAAATCATCAGAGAAGTTCCTGTCCCGACGGTTGATCTGAAACCATTGTCGTGCTCCGAGACTTCAGCCAGCTGTTCGCTGCACTGTGAAGGAGATGTTGACGGCGCCGGAACCGTCCGCTACTTCTGGAAAGAAGGAGATC
Organism: Oryzias javanicus; assembly: GCA_003999625.1. Taxonomy (NCBI): domain Eukaryota; kingdom Metazoa; phylum Chordata; class Actinopteri; order Beloniformes; family Adrianichthyidae; genus Oryzias; species Oryzias javanicus. Next base: position 7,724,675 of record CM012451.1, on the reverse strand, counting down.
AAGACTGGAGAGAGTCATCAAATAAAAAGGAGATAAAGAATGATGCAGACACACAGAAGATTAAAGAGTTTTTCTGCAAAGTCAAGAACTCTGTGAGTGAGAAGGAAAGCGCGGCCAAGCAGAACCCTTTCTACAAAGAGAGCTCCTCCATGAGTAAGGTGGTTCTGATCATTCGTGGAGTAGTCTTCATCCTCGCCATCATCGCTGGAACTGGAGGGATAGTCAATCTGTATAAAGACAAAAGACTGGTCAAGAAGAGAAGCAATGGCAAACACATCACCAAACGTGACCTAGCTGACTCCCAGCTCTGAACCATCTTCATAACAAGAGGAATAAAACATTGAAAAGAAGAGGAGAGATGACTACTTTGTCTGCTGGACTAGGAAGTTGTAATCTCTATTGTCCACTGGACCCTGGATGTGCTGCAGCGTCATCGCACCGCCTCAGTCCACACGTCACTGCGGCGTCCAGGAGCATGCAGTGCTGCTACACATTTCCACTGAGGCAAACAGTCAGCCACCATCCAGAACTGTTGGGACGACATCCTTCTTAACCAGTTTTTATTCTTGTGTGAATGTGTGTGTGTGTGGATTTCATAATTTTTGTACTTCTTCTTAAATCTATTTTAGAGCTAGCTCCCTGCAAGAACCGGGTTTCAGGTGGTGGAGTGGACCCACGTGTGCTGTGATCCCTGGGTGGGATTTCCCTGTCCCTTTACTTTTGTATGGCATGGTGCACACGTGTGGGGTGATTTGTTGTTTTGAGTATCCCTTTCCACATGTTGACCCAGTCTGGTAGGTGCAGGAGGGCTGAGCAGATTTTAATTGTAATAAATTGTATATTTAAAAAAAACAAACAAAAAAAAAAACTCCCAGAACTGCATCTGTGGCCTGTGTGATCCTGCGTCTTAAAAATTTTAGTGTGCCCAATACCTCGCCCCAGCCACTCGTGTTGCCACACATGCATGGATTCATTTTTGCTTCGCTTCAATTCAATCATTTATTAAACAGGAAAAGATAAAAACAATCGGGCCTGACTCAGTTCAAAACTGGTTTTCAGCAAGTTCCTGCTCTGCAGAACATAAAAAAACACCATACAGTATACGCAACAAGACAGACAGCAACAATCACACTCTCAAAGACAGTACAGAGATTTTACATGAAGGGGGGTCAAACAGCCACATCAGTGATTACAAGTGTAAATATCTGTAATGTGATCTGCACATTTCTTTTTGAACTGAAATTTTGTGGTTGCTGCCCTGATGTCTTGGGGGAGGTTGTTCCAAGCTTTAGTAAAAGCATAAAAGAAGGATTTCTGTCCGTAAGAGTTTTTAAAAGCAGGTAGAGGGAGAAGTCCATTTGTACAAGATCTGGTGGAATATTCAGACCTGGGTTTTGGGGTCATTGCCCTAAGTGCTGCAGCAGTATGTCCATTTAAAATGTGGTGATACAGTCTGAGTCCATAACAAGAAGTCTTGGAAAGTTAGAGCATTGGAGTGTCAGAGTTAGGTTTAGGACATGGTTAGTAAAGGTAAGGTGAGAATCGAGAGTAACGCCTAAGTACTTATAGTTAGAGACAACTGAGAGTTTGTGGCCGGAAAAAGAGATGTGGGTGGATGAATAAAAGTACATACATTCAGTTTTCTTAGGGTTGAGTGTCAGATGATTTTCATGTAGCCAGTCGTGTAAATGCTTCAGACCTGTGTTGAGTCCGTCGTTAATCAAGTCAGTGTTTGGACCAGACAGGAAAATAGCAGTGTCATCAGCATATAGGAGCGAGCTGGAAAATTTGAGTACAGTAGGCAGTTGGTTTATGTACATAACAAAAAGTAAAGGACCCAGAATGCTGCCTTGTGGAACGCCCATATCACACTCCAGCGTCGGTGATGTTGCCGAGCCAATTTTTACAGTCTGAGATCTGTTATTTAAATAGGATGCAACCATGTTTACTGCTGAGGAGGAAAAATGGAAAGAACTGAGTTTGTTTAATAAAATTTGGTGATTTACTGTGTCAAAAGCTTTGCGAAAATCTATGAATGACTCCTGTTACATGGCCTTTGTTTAAAGATGCTCGAATCTGCTCAGTTAAAAGCAGCAGTGCTGTCTGGGTTGAACGAGAAGGACAAAAGCCATGCTGGAAGTCACTAAGCAGATGATTGTTTTCAAGATACATGATTAATTGTTTATGTAATATTTTTTCCAGTAGTTTGGAAAATATTGGAAGATTTGCGATTGGGCGGTAGTTGGAAACATCAGTGGGGTCGCCAGACTTAAAGACAGGGTGGATAAGGGCTGTTTTCCACATGGCAGGAAATACAGATTGTCCAATACACAGGTTAACTAAATGATGAGTGAGTGGTAGAAAAGTGCTGGCGTGCATTTTCAAAAAAGACATGTTCAAGTTATTTACATCAGGGGTATGAGAGACATTCAGTGAACATAAAATGTTATGCAAGTCAGCTTGTGAAATTTCAGAAAAGAAAAATTGTTCAGAGGCAGCTGATGCAAACGGGAGAAGTTTAGGAGCAGAAAATCTGTACTGGACAATTCTCTAATGTGGTATTGGAACAACTGATTGTGTCTCTGGTCTATGACATCATCCTCAATCTAATGTTAAATCTAACTTTTTGTATTCTGTTAAGACTCAAACTGATATATTGTGTGCTAACCTGCGACACATATGGTCATAGGGCCCTGTTAGCAGAATTATTTACTGTAGTAGTGCAACCTGAAATATGACCAATAGGTTACAGGAGCAAAGCAAAGTTACATTGTGTTTTTCTTTTTAATAAATGAGGCCATTACTTTTAAACAAGTGCAAAATGTTACCCAAACATTTTTTAAGTTCTAAACCTGGCCATCTGAAAGCATAGAGAAGGAAATGACTTTCCTGTTTTACTTCAAAGTAAAACAGGAACTCAGAAGTGTGAAAGCTTTTGTGGGGGTTCAGTCAGAAGCCGGAACCACAAGATACATTTCTCAAAATATAATGGGCTTTATTAAAACAGCAACTCCTAAAAACAGTGACAGAGGGAAGCCAGCAGAATATAAAGAATTCCATAAAACCAGTGAAAATTCAACTTCCCAGCAACAAAACACTCTCTAGCTACAACTGCATGCAAACACCCAGAAACTAAAAGGGGAACTAAAATTCCTGCAGGCCAAGCCTCTCCATAAGATGATCAGATGCACTAAAACAAGTCTTTAAAATAGGCGTGTGTGAGGGAGTGCTACTTAGTTCGCCCAGCTGATGAGACCGCTCCTCCTCTCTACCGGTCTTCACCGCCGGCAGCCCTAAACAGCAGCGAGCGGCTCCCTCCCCTAAGGTTGAGTGGCTGGCAGAATGCTCTCGCGAAGATTCTCACTGCTTCCTTTCTTAATCAGTTCGTCATCAGGTGATAATGATCATCTCCTGTGCTGGCTGTTGCCTCATCCACACAGCGACGCTGCAGATTCCCATCACAAAAGCAAGAACTCAACAGTTATTTCTATCTTTGCTTCTTTGAGAAAGGCATCGAATTCGTCACAATGTCATGACAGTTTTTTTCTAGACACGTGTCATATCAATATATAACTTTATTTCCACATCTCAGTATAAAGCAGGGGTCTGCAGCCATCAACACAGTCATTCCGGATAGTTTCTCACCATTTGCAACCCAGTCGGAAGGCATCAAGTCTTACCTTACCCTTGAGAGAGGAAAGAATATATAAACTGTGCAACCAAAACTATTAAAGAAATTAAAACCAAAACTTGTTTTTTTCTTTCGCAATAAGCATTGTTTTTTCATTTGAAGTGAAAAAGCGTCTTGTCACTGCTACATTTTTACTTGTGATAGACTATGGTGACATTCTGTATATGAACGCTCCTTTGTCATACCTTCAAATGTTGGACACAATGTTTCACTCTGCTTTGAGGCTCATAACTAACTGTCAGTTTAAAACACATCACTGTGACTTGTATGCAAGAGTACAATGGCCTTCCTTGGCTGTACGGAGGCAGTCCCATTGGTACATTTTTATTTACAAGGCCATGATTGGTTTGCTACCACCTTACATCTGTGTGGGGTGGCTGTGGTGTAGTGATAAGGCAGTCGTCTCAGGATCGGAAGATAGTGGGTTTGATTCCTTGCCCCGCCCATGGGTCGAAGTGTCCTTGGGCAAGACACTGAACCCTAAATTGCCTCTGGAGGGAGGTTGGCGCCAGTGTTTGGCAGCAGAGCCACCACCAGTGTATGAATATGTGTTTGAATGGGTCTGTGACTGTGAAGCGCTTTGGGCCCTCGAAGGAGGGTAGAAAGCGCTATCCACCTTATTCCTAGGGCCGCTGATGTAAAACGGGTTATGGGTGCAACCTCTGGTATAGCAACCGGAGGTTACACAGCACCATTTGTTTCCATTGAAAGTTAGCGGTTTTGTTAGCTTTAGAGGTGCATACAAACTTTAGAAGCGTGTTTTACTTAATCCCTCAAAAGTTTCAAAAATGGCTTTGCGCAGCTCGTGGTTGTTCCAACACCCAAACTAAATTAATTTTGTGGCTTAAAGAGCATTGTGTGGAACATGGACTGCTGATGAAGAGGGTGCAGCTGCCCTCCTCGGTACAGATTTCACCATCTGCTGCAACCGAACTGAGAAAGTAGCTAAAAATGCTATTATGTTATTTTTGGACATTTTTTAAGGTCATCCTTCAATTTTAGCAGGCATCGGAATTGTTACGTCGCCTCTTTAAAGACATGACGGCTGGTGTTCCCACATTTATATGTAGTTATAGATTCAAAACGAGGGGAATTGCGCTGTCGGCTCTACAGTTGTAATGTAAATAAATGCTACTTCCGGCGTCTACAGGAAGTATCACCAATAATTCACGCAGCTCATGGGGCATAGGAATAAGGTGGATACAAGTATTTACCATTTACATCTGTTCCCTACTCAAGAGGAGAAACGTTGAATCTCACCCATTGATCTGGTACTGTTGACTGTGCCGTCTGCTTGTACAGAGCTGGAAAAAAAAAAAAGCATTTCTTCACTCTGCTCCTGCAACCTGGAACAACTTACAGAAACTTTGGAAACTGACGAATCTGCCCCCTTTAAATGCTTTTAAAATGCAACTCAAGGACTTGGACACTGCTTCACTAACCTGCCAGTGTTATTTATAAATCTAGAAATTTTAATGCAATTGTACTTCTGTTTTTTGTTTTTTGTGTGTGTGTTATTGTTTTAGAAATTGCTGCCTCTTGGTCAGGACTCCCTTGGAAAAGAGGTTTTTAATCTCAACGGGACATTCCTGGTTAAATAAAAAAGAAAAAAAAAACACATTCCAGCACCTCCTCCTGTAGAAGAGGGTAAATGCAACTTGATTATTCACAATACACCAAATCTCTTTTGGCATCATGAGGTTGCTGCTTTGTTCAGGGATGTGTTGCACTCAAAACCAAACAGATTCTCAGTTTAAAAAGGCTAGATATACAAGAAAAGCACACATGACTTTATTTAAAGACCATTAAAATTTAAGGTGATTTTAAATAATCCAAAAAACAAAACAAAAAAAAAATATATATATATCAGAAGTGTCAGTTCTGACATAGCAGCAGGTTGGATCTCTGAGAAGTTATTCTCAAAGGCTTTTGACCTGCTTGGATCTTCATCTCCTTTCTCCTGCTAGAGAAAGGAAGTTTCAATCAATGGCTCCAGAATCAAAAACCTGGTGTGATAGATCCATTTCTGACTTGTGCCGCCTGCAGCTTACCTTAAATAAGACATGATTTCTCTCTTAAAGACGAGGTTCTTGTCAAAGTCTGGCCCCATGGCCAAATTTTCTTTGCAAGTGCTCATCTCGTCTTCCATGGAGTCCTGGATACAAAAGACAAAGGATAAGAGAACATATGAAAACAGAGATCCTGCCACCTGCAGTGTTTGGGAATTCTGGAGGACAATGCAAGTATGTGGTTGACTGACCGTCAGAAACGTCCTGCTGCAGCTTGTCCTCGTCGCTCCAGTGAGAGCTCTGCTTCTGCACGGCTTTGAGGGCTTGCTTCATGTCCTCCTGCTGCTCAGACAGATGCTCCTCAGCTGTCCTGAGCTGCTCAGTGCAGAACATCTGCACACTCTGCAACAAGCAAATCACAAACAGTAAGTTATGGATATTGTTTGCACAAGTGCTTTTCCTTATTTGTATGAATATTAAAGTTCCCTTAATAGTGTATAAAAGACACCCTCTATTGACATGATGAATCAATGATGAACAGAATCATCTCATGCTCCTCACTGAACTTTTCCTGTGAAAATACATTCCTCTCTTCCACAAATGCTGCAGGCATTTCTGTCAAGTGACAGAATGATCATCCCGTCTGCTTCAGCTGATCCCAAATGGGCCCTGTGGAGTTTAGGTAAGAGCTCATTGTCGGTCATACCAAATAAGGCATTCTGATGTTCTGAATTCCGGATGTGACAGTTCTAGCACCATGTGGTGGAGCATTATCCATGAACAGAAAGTCGGGCTGTGCTGGTGGAAAGATGATGGTTCTACGATGTCTGAGGTAAGAATGTGCAGCAACGCCAGGTGATGCCTTTTCAGACTGTTACACCTCTTCCAAAGTAAACCATGTTGATCTCTGTATCGTTCATCTCACGTTCTCCAGCAACACAGACAACCATTCCTTGTATAAAAGGATAACCAGACACTCAGTGAACAGGAGAGTAGACCATTACTGCATTGTCCAGGTCACAGGCTCTTGTGTTCACTACCAACGTCCACAGTGGAGTCAACTGCAACAATCGTTAGGCATTCAGTCAAAGAGACAGAGTTGGTTGTGTACGATGTTTCTGGAAACCCTCATACCTCTCACATCTGGTTAACAAACCTGCAGCTGTGTGGTATCAGCTCAAACCATGTCTGAGCACAGAGGTCCTTAGGTACAGGTCATGGTTCTGCTCCTGGCTCTGTCACAAACTACCAGTAGTTCTGTGTCTCAAAGTCCCTCTATGATGATTTTTAACATGAACTGTATGTATGGATCAGGGACGGAGCTGCTTAGCAGAGTTTAAAAAGCCATGCCTCTTTAGAAGAGATTTCAGAAACAGGCTTAAGATTAACATGAAAATAGCTTTAAGACATTTAGATTGTGGAATTTTGGTTAAAAACGCTATAATCATAATTAAAAACACTACTGTACCGTTTTTTTTTTAAATAACATTTTTCATGGGGTGGCTCTAACGCAGTGACACTTTGAGACTCCAAGTACACCTGTAACATCTGACTGTCCACCAACCTGAAGGCGTGCTGTGACCAGGTGTCCGTTTGTCCGTTAGGAGAAATGTTTTCAAGACCGAACAATGATCATGGAATAATTTATTGGCAAAAATCAGCTTATTTTACCAACAGAATGTTGAAATTAATCTGTATATGCCTTTAACACATTGAACAGGTTTTTCACATTTTGTTTTGGCCACAATGATTAAGACGCAGTGAGACCATTATATGGACGAGGCTAATTGATACAATACAATCATCTCTCAATGCGAGAAATCCAAGCTGATACAAGGACTGTATACAACAGCCACTGGGTTTTTACAATATCCCCAAACTATCAGAAGTGCTGTGTGTTCATCTACCTCGACTAAAGACAAATCTAGTATTGCTGAAAAACTAATCCACAGCAGTCTAAAAGAGACAAAAACTGAATCCTCCAGTTGATGAAGCGGTGTTTACTTAAAACAGTCTGTACCTGCTGCACTGCCTGAGCTTCAGTGGAGATGGCCCCAGTCACAGCCTGGAGCTCCTGGTTCTGCCGGTCAGCATGCTGCCTGGTCCTGAGGCTCCACTGGAGGTCCCGCTCCACCAGACCTGCAGTCACAGCAACACTGATCTGAAACATAAACTCCACATGGGCGCGACTTCTTTCTAAATTTTAAAGGGAAGGTCTTCAAAGTGTTGGATGGAAACAGTTCTCCAACACTCCTATTGGGAAGGAGTCTCAGGAGTAAAGATGGACAGAAGTTATCCAGTAATAATACATGAAATCAATGACCCTCAAGGTCAAACTGAGGGTCATTGATCATCAAAAGGAGTCATCAAAAGATTTATGAAAACGGCAGAATCCCTGTGTCAGGGAAAAAACATGTTATTACTATCCTGTGGATTGGACCCTTAGATCTCACTATAGTGACATTATGAACAATCCAGAAATATTACAGAACTCCCACAGTCCTTTGTGGATTAAAGTCCAGAAGAACTGGGCTCTCTTGTGAGGCAGAACTTTTTTGGAGTTGACTACATCACTGTAGGTCAGAGTTCTATGGCTGTTTCTAAATGTGACATTGCGGTTCATCATTGTCGCCATGTTCTAAAAGGGAGAATGCGAGGTTCCAGTATTCGTCAAAAGAGCATCTCTAAAGGTCAGTAGGTGGTGGTGGGTTGAATATGGTTTACAAGTTAAATACGTCGAAGGAGCCATAAAGTTTTTAGGGGTTCTGAGCATCACATGTCACCTCTCGGACATTCGTTGTTTCAGCAGGACATTGCTTCATATTAAAACGTTTTCTGAACCGGTTCAATCAGCTGGTACATCTGCAGATTGCAGAAAAGTCATACCTGACACGGAGCTGTGCAGGTTGGAGCAGTAGCCGTCCATCTCCCTCAGAAGCTGCAGGTTCTCGTCGGCAGTCCGATGCAGAGAAGAGGCAATGGAGGAGGAGAAGGAACTGAGGACTTCGGCCTGTCCTGAAAGCTGACCCTCCATGGAGCTGCAGCCGCTGCAGATCAGAGAACCGACGTTCACAGACGTTCAGACACCAGAGGAGAAATCCTCAAAAGCCTCAAAGTCACCTGCTGATGCTCTCCTGGAGCTGCAGCACTGGAGTCTGCAGAGCTCTGGAGGCCGAGTGCAGCTGGGTCAAGTCCTGCTGGGCCTGCATGGACAGCAGGGTGAGCTGGTTCTGCAGACACTGGAGGGTGTCCTTCATGCTCTGAAAACAAAGATGGCTGCTTCAGTGCTCCTCCTTCAGTCAAAAGATCTGCTGCATCTTCATATGAAATTTGTTGAATTAAAGTTTGTGGGTAGAAAAGAGGCTCCGCCCATCTTCTGTTAAAAAATGAGCTTCTTCAGGAGTACCTCAGGGTTGATATTGACTCAAACAGGCTCTCCATGGCGTCTTACCGCCTGTTGCCGCTCCTGCACTTGTTGGATCTCCTTCTCCAGCTTGTTGTGCTCGACCTGCAGTGCATCCAGACCCTGCACGGCTGTCTGCCGCAGACCCACCAGCTCCTGGACCAGACCGCCGAGGAACCCGCCCACCTCCTTCATGGCCTCCACCTGGCAGGAAGAGGAGGAGCAGTTCTCACACCAGTTTGAATGAGGGTTTGGTTTTCCAGCACAAAGATGCTGGATATGAACTCACCTGAGAGGCCAAAGCTCGCCGAGTCTCCACGGAGGATTTCAGAGAGTCACCGAGCTCTTTGACGGCCGTCAGACCCATGAGAGTTCGGGTTATCAGGACGTCCTCCATGTCCTGCTGATGTTCCTCCTGAAAAGCACAATTCAGTTTAGGCTACCTCCTGCTTTTGGTCACATGGAGCATGAAGCAGCTGCTACGTCCCCTTAAGGATTAGTAGAAAGAGCGGTACCGGAGGTGTGTAGCAGCTGCAGGATATCAACAGTTTTAACAATGCAATTTCGTTGGAAACTTTTTTACATTTTTTTTTTACACCAAGTTTAACCAATTTCAGAGTTGACCTCCATGACATTATCTAGCACTGTAAACCCACTTTTCACTTTTTTTTTAATTTAGTTGTTGCGACCAAATTATTTTTTCCAAACTGTAACTTTATGCTGTTAAAACAATAGCAAACAAAATGAAAACTAAAAATGTGGTTATGACAATTTTACATTTTATATTTTGATTATCATTGGATTACATTTAGCTTTTACATTTGATAGAAGGTTTAGCACTTTATGTGGTGATTTAGAATACAAATGTAACATTATGTACTTTCTAACCTAAACCTATATTGTTTTAAATATAAATACAGGCTTTAACCTTCAAAATGATAGTTTGAAACCAAACATGTATTGAGGTCATCAGGGGAGCTTCTCACCAGCAGCTGCAGCAGACTCTCCTTGTCCTGCAGACACAGCGCCTCATGCTGCGGCAGCTTCTCCTGAAAACGACCCACGCCCTCACTGACCAGCGATCTGACTCCGCCCACAAATGACTCCATGGTGGTCATGGCTCCTTTCACTGCCTCCTCATTCATCGTAATCAAACCATCTGGAACATATTTTTCAAAGTTTTTGTTGCTTCAGAACAGTCAGAGAGGCAGTTTCTGGTCCTCCTCTCACCGATGGCCTGCGAGCAGCTGCTCAGCATGCGGCTGTGTTTGGCTCGGTGCTCCTCAACGCCACGCTGCATGGAGATGAAGGCGTCATCCATCTTCTGAGCGAAGCTCTGCTGCATCTGCAGGTTGTGCTACTCCACCTGCAAATTCAAAGCAGACTATCAGTCTAATCAAATGCAATGCTGAATAGACTCGTATCGATCAACATGAATGGATCTTAATCTGAACCCAATGACCTGCAGAAAAGTACTTTAAGAAAAAAAAATGAAAAAAAAGCTTCAAATTTCACATTTTTGTTTTCCAGATTAGAGATGCTTTTATAGCATCTCTGAATAAAGTTTTATAAAGTCTTCCTGTTGACAGTTGGATGTCAAATTTAAATGTTTTTATAATAACTGAAAGAATGTCTTGTCTCCCTCGTTGATTGGGATTCAGGCATTCCTATAAAGGAAGGAATAACTAGAACCCAGTCGCAGAGAGAACTCAGAGTTTGACTCAGGAATGCACCGAATTGAGTTTAGTACAGAAACTCTACAAACTGAGGGAATGAAAACAAAACACCTTCTAAGAGGGAAAAATCGCAGATTCAAACAAGGGCAGAACAAAGACAATACCAAGCAGATCTCAGGGTCTGCACAGAAGTAAGTCTTCGGAAGCATGGAGGTACTCCTCTAGAGGCTGAATTCTAAATAAGCACTAATTACTAAATGCAGGCAGCTGCACACTCCTCCACCAGAGTCACAGCTGAGGAAGTGAAGACATCCACGAGGAGCAACAGCTGAGCTGCCAAACACAAAGAGCTGGTTAGGAACAACAAAACAAACGGACAACTGTGCAGTTTCCTGGTTCTAATGTTTATTAATAAAGTAAAAATGAAAGTTTTTGACCTCAGTTGATACAAATTTTGGACAAAATTAAACACATTTTCTATCCTTGAACTGTTTTAGTTCAATCAAAAACAAACCAGAAACACATTTATTTAATTCTCTAAAGAATCGTCTGTATCTATCTCTCATTGATGGCTTGCTGTCTTACCCTGAGCTCACACTGCAACTGTTCTGAGTTTTCATTTAGACTAAATCTGGATGATGAGACCATCCCGGTCAAGGCTCCTCCCCCATGACAGTAATCTGCTCCTTTGAGCGGCAATCTGTGACATCATGCTCCTGAAGCACAAGCATCTTAATCAAACCAAATCTGACCTGAAGGTGACAGGAGGAAGGCCATCTCCAAACAGTTTGACTAAACTATTCAACAACTAAACAGATCCTTTTTCAGCAGACTGAATCATCGCCTCTGTTCAATGAGAAGAACTACAATTCTTCTGTTTGTCGACCTCAAGATGCTGGAATAGAACACAAGGCTCACTGGTGTGACTTTAATTTAGACTTTTCTTTTACAAAAAAAAAAAAATTGTCTGTAAAAGATTGTATTTGTGACATCATACTCTGGGCGGGTCACAAGCTCCTGCTCTGCTCTGCTCTGATCCATCCACTTGTGGATAACTAGGTCCCTGTGCGTCTTTGATTTCCTCACCTGAGTGTGAGGTGCTGCTTGCAGGAGATTGTAGAAACAGAGAGTTCTCACCAATGGGGAGGGGTAGGGGAGCGGAGTTGCTCCGAGCCAACAGTCCCACCACAACCCCTGCAGAAGGTCTATGAACCTAGTTCAGTCTCATAGTTATGGAAATGCACACTATCGGTTTCACCATCGCACACACTCCGGTTCCCAAGTATAATTTTATGAAAACTTGAGACTGATTTGGCTTCATAATACGTAGTCTGATGGACTGACGTTTTTACACGGTGAAACTGGTGGTTCAAACGGTGAGAATTTTATTCATAATATACACATTTTTAACAATAAAGAAGAAAAAAATTAGCAGAAAATGTTATAGCAAAAAAAATGAATAATTTGTCATTTTACAGGAAAAGCCATTCAATAACATAAAAAAATAATATAATTAAAGAAATTTTGTCTGTAAAATTGTGCCGTTTGACTGACTTGAGAAAGTAAGTGTTGAATTTTTCAAAGTTTTTATTTCCCATAAATTTTTTGCATTTAAGCGATCTGTTGTGGAATGATTAAAAATGCACGATTTTTATATTATTCTATTTTTTTTTACTTTTTACCCTTGGTCCTGTTCACTTTGTGTAAATATCAATTTTAGATTAATATATTTCATTAAAGTACTCATTTGAGAGTAAATGAACAGACAAAACATTTCTGAATTGTGCTTTAATTTGAAGGTTCAGTTGTCCAAAAGAACATGACCCGGATGTGAAAAAAAGTGTTTTTTCTTTCACAAAACTCAGTTGTAAGTTCCACACTTCAAAGCTTTTCTGTTGTTAAAAAAATCAATTTATTCAACAATGAATCTGACCTCCAAAAATGAAGGAAATTTCAGATTTTTTCTAAAAAGAATTACATTTATAATTGTAAAATTTAGCAAAGAGTATTAATCAAAGTGCTTTGTATTAATGTAAACGGCACACTCTTGAACAAATAAATCACAGATTGAAAAATAGGGCAAAGCAAAAATTGACGTATAAGTACACATGATGTTAACATTGGATTTAAAATTTTAAAAATATTTTTGGGGGTGTAAAAAAAAGTAAAAAATAATATCCTTTTTTTATTAATGGAAATAAGATAGTGACATTGTAAAAGTTATTTTCCCAAAATAAATTATCTAAAAATTGTTTTCATTAATGAAGAACATGTGGATGTTATTTTTATGTTTTTCCAACAGTGGATAGCAAAAGAGAAAGATTAAAAGCAAAAGAATCAAGGTCAAGTAATTGATTTAAAAGTATGCATATTCTGGGAGATATTACACCAAAAATTACAATTTACAATCTCTGAAGTATTTGTCGGCATGTCATGTTTATTAAGAAATTCAACATAAGAAAATAACCGATCTTTTGTGTTGAAGTCCCACTCTGATCATTTTTTAGACCAACCAGTGAACTTTCATTTACCTGAGTTGTGAGAGAGGCTGTTGGTGTGGAGTGAGCCTGCCCCTATTTCCTGACATCCATCTGTTAACAGCCCCTCACACACCCAACCAAACATTGCTGGTGCAACAGAAATGGTCAGCATTATCAGAGCTCTCCAGCTATACAGATGAGAGCCAGATGACGGCTCAGACTAGGATAACGAAGATGTTAATGGATTGTTAATAGATGTTAATTGTCAACAAGCGGATGCAGAATGGAGAGGTAGTGTGTCCCCCTAGTGTTTCTGCAATGTTGAAAGTACAACCTTTGTCAAACTATATTTTTTTCCTGATCCTGACTTATAACAATTTCAATAAAGTAATAGTCAAAAATTGAATGTTGAGTTTATTTTTCCTTATAAATGTCCTCCATCATGTGGAAAAGGCCAGAAGAACATGTCAAAAACACAATTTTCATTAGAGTTGGTCTATAGATAATACCAAAATGATATTATGTTGGAATTAGAATTTAAACAGTATTGATATTGCTTTAGAGAGAAGATCGTTTTTGTTCCTGATCTTATAATTATGATAGAAGTTTTTTTTTTTATTATTTTTTTATTGATAAGTTAGACATTACAAAAGCATTACAAAGCGTGTTGCCAGATATGTATACATGTGAAAACAAAATGAATTCAAATTAAGCAATAAAAGAGAAAGGCAGAGAGGAAAACAAAAAGAAATGTATCAAAATATATATTAATTTAGATAATATTGAAATAAAATATTCTAACTATACTCAGAAATCTTAAGCAAATTGGGAGGCATCAATGTCTAAAACATTCCAACCAAGATTGTCCATAAAATAAAGGTAAGCAAAAATCTCATCAGTCCAGGTAAACAGACAAACAATCTAAAAGTTTTGTGGCATTCTTATTTTTTTATCTTTTCAAGAGATTTGCAAAAAAGAAGCAAGTCATTTTTAAAAAACAAAACGTGTGGACTCTCTTTCAAAAATCGACACCTATGAATAAAAAACTTACCAAAATTACTAAATTATTGTACAAAAATTGAATTTTCTTTTCTTTGTCAATACAGCCAAATTGTATATTAGGATATGTAAATAATGGAATTGTATTTTTTGTTGAAAGCCATGTATATAAATCACCCCAAAATTTTTTAACAACATTACAGTCATAAAAAAGATGTTTTTGGGTTTCAATATCATTTTTACATATTTGACATATATTATCTTGAATATTAAATCTTAAATGTAGGAATTCTTTACATGGATAAATATTGTTAATTGTTTTGAAATGGACCTCTTTCATTTTTGGTATAAGGGGAAATGAAAAGAAATTGGTTCTAATATTACAAGTGTCATTTTTTGAAAAAGATGGGGACAAAGTTTTTCTTAATAGGTAGAGGGAATAGTTTGTTAGTTAAGGATGCTCTTAAAAATTTATTATTGCACTTTATATCAGAAAAAAGAACGCTATCAATACACAAAGATGGCAGCTGAGGTAAAATCAAGGAGTGTTGTACATTTGCTTTAATTAACTGAATAAGTTTAGGAGAAATTGACTTAATAACTCTTGAATATTCTTTATTTGTGCAATCCAACTGAAACTTAGTTTTAAATTATGTGTGATTAAGAAATGTGCCATCGTTTTTCATCAGTTGAACTATTGTCCATATTCCTTTATCCATCCAAGTTTGATGGAATAAAGATTTTCTTTTGTACAGGACAAATCTATTATTCCAGATTGACGAAGTATGAGGGCTGAAATTGAGGGTGTAGATTAACTTCCAATAAAGTAAAACTTGTTTGTGAAATTCAGAAAGTTTGATTGGTAATTTCATTGGATCAAAATCACATTTTAATAGAAATTCAATGCCTCCAACTTTTTGGAATAAGTATGAAGGTATAGAGAACCAGTGAGAATGCTTGTTTTTAATAAAATATTTTAGCCATTGCAATTTAATAACTCCATTCATCACCTCAATCTATAACATTCATCCTCCTTTCGAATTGGGGTTTAACTATGTCAATTTTTTCTTATTGAGGTGTTGTTATATTATTGTCAAATAAAATCATATTGAATTTTGTTGATGTTTTTAATACAAGAATCAGGGAAAGCCACATAAATGCTGGTTAGCATGAGTCCAGATATGCTCTCCATTTTTGTTAATAAAATTCTACCAAAAATTGAAATGTTTCTTTGTAACCAACTGTTTAAGATCTTTTGGTTTTTGACAATTATTGTTTGAATATTAGTATTCAATCTGTCCTTAAAGTTTCTATGAATCATTATTCCTAACTATTTTATTTCGTTTTTTACTGGGATATTATACATGTGAGTTTCTTTGGTTTCATGAATTGTCATTATTTCACATTTGTTTTTGTTTAATTTTAGACCTGAAGTTTGAGAGAATAAAGACAAAGTTTTCATTGCATTTTGGATTTCTTCTTTTCGTTTCAACAGTAAGGCTGTGTCATCAGCCAGCTGGATTATCTTAAGGGGATTTCCTGCCACAGATAAAGGTTTAATTGTGTGGTCATTTTGTATTGATAATGTTAACATTTCTGTTGCTAAAATAAAGAGAAGTGGACTGACTGGGTCACCTTGTCTAATTCCTCTGTTCACTGGAAATCTGCTGGTGGTTCCTGAAGGAAGCAGAACTGCACTGGTTATGTCTTTATAGAACATTGAAATGGTGTCTATGAATTTTTTGCCAAAACCAAAGGGTAACACTTTATAATAAGATTCCTTCACAAGCTTTATTAACACATTAAAAAACATTATTAATGTGTTTATAGGATTTTTAAAAGACATTTATTAGCATAATAAGCCAAATAACATTTATTAACATACTTAGTAAAATTTATTGACATCTAAAGTGAGACCATTACTTACAAAAGCTAAATTAATTAACTGCTTACAAGCTTAACAAATGTATTAACAATCTTTGTCAACATTATACTGAGTGTTTTGCAGCACCTAATCTAAAGTGTTACCCAAAATAATTCCATCGTCTTCAATTAATTTACTATAATCTAACAAATCTAAAACTAGCCGAATATTGTTGTGAATCAACCTATTTGGAAGAAAACCAGATTGTGTTTCACTGACTACATTTTGTATTCCATTTTTGAGTCTGTTAGCCAAAACATGTGTAAATAGTTTATAATCAACATTCAATAGAGTAATTGGTCTCAAGTTTTCAATGACAGATTTGTCTTTGTTTGGTTTTGGTATTAATGTTATTACGCCTTGTTTCATTGTTGTCAAAAGAGTATTATTCTGTATACATTCCTTTGAAGCATTAAATAGTAAGTCTTTAATATCCTCCCAAAAAAACTTGTAGAAGTTTGAGGTCAGACCGTCTTGACCGGGAGATTTCCCTAATGCTATTTTTTGGACAGCACTATCGAGTTCTGACATTTTGATTTCTGAATCACATTCTTTTTTGAATTTTGAATTAATTTTAGGGATAAAAGTTTCTATCGTTTTGAAAAAGTGTTTTGATTCTAAATCTGAGAAATGGGATGAATACAAATTTTGGTAAAATGTATAAATTTTTTGAGAAATTTCTTTTGGATCAGATATAAGATTACCATCTACATATAAAGAATTAATGGCATTTTTTGTTTGTCTTGCTTTCTCTAACTTACAAAAATAGGAGTTATTCTTTTCACCCTCCTCAATCCATTTGGTTCTGGAGCGGATAAAGGCTCCTCTGGCTCTATTTAGGTAGAAACTGTCTAGTTTTGACTGTAATCTTAAAAATTCTTCTTTATCTGTGTTAGAAACATTAGTTTCTATAAAATGTATTTAGGTCACTCACTAATTGTTGTTCTGCTTCTTTAATTTTTTTTACCTCTTTCTTTTCCATACTGAATAGAATATTTTCTTCATATTTAAATATTTCCCATTTTTTCCCAGCTGAGTCTAGACTCATATTTTCCTTGACCGATAACAAGAGTTTTTTAATTATACTACAATATTGATCATCTTTCAAGTATTCTGCATTAAATT
This sequence comes from Oryzias javanicus, assembly GCA_003999625.1. Taxonomy (NCBI): domain Eukaryota; kingdom Metazoa; phylum Chordata; class Actinopteri; order Beloniformes; family Adrianichthyidae; genus Oryzias; species Oryzias javanicus. The sequence goes on along the minus strand of CM012451.1, from coordinate 7,707,368 downwards.
TCCAGTAACTTCTTCTTTCAGTATTTCTTAGACTAGGAATAAGATTAATAGACACAACACAGTGATCAGTAACTGGAGCTGTAGAAATATCCGCTTTTGAGATGTGATTTAAGACATTTGGAGAAACCAGCCATAAATCTATTCTTGATTTATTGCTGCAATTTGATCGAATGCATGAAAACTGTCTTGTATTTGGATTAAGATGTCTCCAAGCATCATAAAGGGCATTATTTGAACAAAAATTGCTTAAAAGTTGGCTGTACGTGTGTGAAGTAAACTTTGTGGGGAGTCTATCCATCCATTCGTCTGGAACACAGTTAAAATCTCCTCCCACCACAATATTATCAGTTGGATACTGCATTATAAATATTCTCATCATTTTTGTAATGTCTTCCAATAGTAATCTGCTATCTCTATCAGTATTATATCCATATATGTTACAAACAATCCAAAAACAGCCCGCTATATTTAAAATAACAATAATCCAATGTCCCTTTAAATCTGATTTATATTCTATAATTTGACCCGGACAATTATTGAAACAAATTGCAGTGCCTGCCGATCTATTAGACCCATTACTAAATAGAATGGTGTCCCCCCATTGATTTTTCCAAAACACCATATCATTGTCGCTTGAATGAGTTTCTTGAAGAAAAATAACTTGTGCCTTTTGTTCCTTACAAAATAAAAATAAAGCTTTTCTTTTTGTAATGTCTTTAAGTCCTCTTGAATTTAGAGAAATAAACGAAAGTCTTGAACTCAATAATTATGAGAGAAGTTGTGTTCTTGGATGAGTAACTTAAGAAAACAATTGAGTCAAAGTAGTTCTTCATCCCCACCGCTTAGTGGCAGTATAGCGATAAAACCAAACCACCAATACCCAGTTTACGCCCAGGAAGCAGAAAAAAAGAAGAGGAAGACATTTGGGCGTGAAGCAGAGCGAGGAAGTCCGCCAAACGCGACAATTTCTCTGAAAAACAGGACTATCGCCGCTGTTCCATAGCCATGGGTTTCCTGGTCGGTCTGTGTGTTCTGACTTTGGCCGTGGGGTTCGTTAAAACCGAGGAGTTCGCTCCCAAAGAGTTCGCTCTCAACGGAACCTTAAAGTTGTTGCCTGTGAACCCGCCGACTCCGATCGAAAGCATAACATGGAAGCATCAAGGCAACCTGCTAGCGGAGCGGTACAAAGGCATGGCTGCGCCGGAATATTACGGTCAGTTCAAGGGCCGAACCAGCTTGGATTTTTCCACTGGAGAGATAACGATATCCAATGTAAAAACGGAAGACGACGGAAAATACACCATTGAGATTAATAACGTAATCCAAAATGCCGGATATCAAGTAAAAATCATCAGAGAAGTTCCTGTCCCGACGGTTGATCTGAAACCATTGTCGTGCTCCGGGACTTCAGCCAGCTGTTCGCTGCACTGTGAAGGAGATGTTGAGGGCGCCGGAACCGTCCGCTACTTCTGGAAAGAAGGAGATCAAAACTGGAGAGAGTCACTAAATAAAAAGGAGATAAAGAATGATGCAGACACACAGAAGATTAAAGCGTTTTTCTGCAAAGTCAAGAACTCTGTGAGTGAGAAGGAAAGCGCGGCCAAGCAGAACCCTTTCTACAAAGAGGAGGAGAGCTCCTCTGGGGGTACGGTGGCCGGGATAGTCATTGGAGTCATCTTCGCCATCGCCTTCGTCATCTTCTTGCTCCTCTTTCTCTTGCATAAAATGAATATTTTGTCCTTGAAAATCTTTGAGTGGAAAAACAACAACAACACAACGGATAATGAACTAGCTAATACTGAGGAAAAAGATCGCATGACCCAACCCCCAAAATAGCCCAGACCCTTAACTCCGTACCACCTTCAAACAAACAAACATTTCCACAGTGTTGACAATTTATCTGCACGTTTTAAGGTGGATCTGGAATGTAAAGGATGTTGGTTGCTCTTTTGGAGGTTCCCGCAAGGTTCTCACCTGTTGTGCATAATATCAGCGTCATGCCTCCCACATAATCCCAAAGAGGCAGCAGAAATGTGTTTTAATGTGTGGATTCATTTCTTGGCCCTCCAGAAGACTGGTAACCTGTTCTTGGTCAACCTAGCCTTCACCAAACAGCTGGGATAGGCTCCAGCCACCCTATGACAGTGAAAGGGATACAGCAGGTTTCCAAAGATGAATGGATTTGTGGGTTCATCCCTGCTTCTCGGGGGCACTGGAACTCAACGCATCATTGCTGTGGACACTGCAGCTTGTGGATGGATCCCCCTCTAGCTGCCTTCTGTGGATGCATGATGCCGTCTCCGGTGGAAACATCTGAGACTAAGATTTGGACTTTTAGGGTGGCATGTTCAAGCATGTAAATACAATCTGTTATTAACTCGGCTTTGCTTTATTAACTACAAAACCTGTATAGGTTACAGGATTTCACGTCCATTCTATTGTGCCTTTACCTGTGACATCATCTTAAATGCACTGTTTAATTTTACTGCATCTTTTTTTGCAATTGTGTCTAAAGGTCCAAACACTGTTTGGAGTCTGTAAGTGTGCTTTTAAATATTCTTTGAATCTATTCATATTTAAGGTATATAGACTGCTTTTAAAATAAATGTTAACTTCTTTTCACGAAGTCTTGCGTGATTTTTGACCTCAAAGTTCAGGAGAGAAGGTTGGTGGATCTAAAAAGTGAAACCGGAAGCGCGCGTGGTGTCACCCTCTTGGTTTCCGGCTCTCGGGTGGCTATGCTAGCTCGAAGAGCTACTTCGGCGCCCCGATTGGAATGGATTTAGAGAGTGCTTTTCAAGCGGTCGGCGAGTTTGGACCCTTCCAAAAGCGGGCCGTTTTTGTCCTCAACCTGTCCCAGGTCAGTGAGCAAAGAACGCTTTGTTGACGAGAAAGGGATCGGAACGGAACGTTCCCGGATGTTAGCAAAGTTGGTGCTACGTGGCTACCAGATAGTTAAGCCTTAAGCAAAAGTTTGGTCTCTATTGAAGACAACGAGCTTCTAAATAATAAAATATCACTGAAAAACTGTTGATTAGTTTACATATATCATAATCGGCGGTCGTTTGTTTAAAAGTTTGCATCCGCTGTGGCTTTTCTCCCCATTTCTCATTTGTTTTTGTTTTTTTGTTGCTGGTTCCAACACAGTTGTAGTTAGCAATAGATGTTTAAATTGAAATGCAAACTGTTTCGCAGGGGGCTGCTGCTGCACCTTAACATGCAAAACAGTTTGCACTCAATTTAAACATCTATCTACTTAGTCTGTGTCTCAGTGGGTCCTGTCACAGCATGTTTACCCTGACTGTAAAATGCACGTGTTTGCTGAACATGGATCTGGATAAAACGGTATTAAAATATTTTAAATAAGGTTGGCTAATGGTGAATTACGATTGCATCCTCAAACACTGTTGAAAAAACTTGGAAATTACAAGAAAAGCTTCCATAGAGTTGTGTAAATTGTTTTTAACATGTTGTGACTTTTACTGATGATGAAGAACATATCAAGAAAATTAAATCCAAAACTTTATTTCTTTATTCAAATCATTGAGATTAAGGAGCAGAGGAAAAAATGCATAAAAAAAAAAAGATCTAGAAGTACACTGGGCGGACCACAAGCTCCCTGTTCTGGTCTATTCAGATACATCCACTTGCAGACAAATAATTCCAAGAACATCTGTTTTCCTCATCTGAGCTGGAATCTGGATCAAAACTCTACGAATGGATAGTTCTGAAATTGCTCGCCATTTTTGTTGCACCGTTAATGCTAGGTTGGGGTTGTGAGGGGCTGTAAGCCAGCAGGAGAGCGTTTAAACAAATGGATGACTCAGGCACATTTTTTCTAAAAAAAAATGATACATTGTTACATTTTTGCTAAAAACGGCATACTCATGGGGAAAAGACCACTGGGAACGCTTTTGCCATAGATCAAAAGATGATTGGAGTGGGATTTTAAGGTTGTCATAATTCCTAGCAACTCCCTAACTTTGGGAAGCAACCTTTAAAAACCTTGTTTAAAAAACACATTTGGGCCAATGTCCTTCTGATCAAACAATAGCTGCCAAACCCTGCATCATGTTTAGAAAAATACACTTCACTGATGTTTGTGCGGCCATCCATTTGTTTTTAAAAACTAGTATGTTTAAATATAACAATTTACTTACAGGAGTGTTTTTTCTTTAAATGTTAAGTTCAAATTCCTTTACTTTTGACCACAATACACAAGTTTCTTTAAAAAAAAAAAAAATAATAAAAGACACCCCGAGTCAAATACGATCCTCCTGCTGCAGCCATTTGCTTGACTTAAAAGTGCAAGAAAGCCGAAAATGACATTTTCTGTCATTTTGACTTTGGGGCACCGTCATTCTTTTTCTCCTTTTACTATCAAATATAAACATGACAACACTGAAACAGTTTTTTTTTTTTAACGTATACATGTAAATGTGAGTCTACACTTTAAGAATTTGACTTCTGAACTTTACCTCAGCAACTAACATTGTTTTAGAGCAGAAGATGGAAATTTGTGCAAATATATTCTCTAAAAATCAGGCAACGTAACTTTTCTGGACATTTTCTTATTTCATTTGTCTCTCATAGTTATGATGAAAATTACAGACCTATCTCATCTTTTTAACTGAGGGAACTTGCACTATTGTTGGCTGACTAAAATTTTTCCCCACTATATATGATATGTTAAATATATAAACACAAAAACTCATTACCAAGAATAAATAAACCAAAATCACAAAGCTGTCATATTATGGTAGCCATTTTCCAACACATGTATGGGACGAGCTGATATTGCAATAATTATGTATATATTATGGGATGGCACGTTGTGACCTCGTGTAGGTGTGAATTATTTATTCCTCGATCTGCGTAATAATTGTTTTTGTAAATGAAAAAAAAATAATCCAAAGTGAGAGAATGAATGTATTTATATCCATTAAATGAAGTGCAGCCTGTGGTGGCAGTATTATGGTTGGGGCTTAAGTCAAGTTGTTTTTTTTCTTCATTTTATTATTTTTTTTTATTAATTTTTAAAATTCCTCGTTTAACCACGTTCACAAACTAGATTTTTTTTGGGCACAAAAAGATGCAACAGAATGAGAGAATCCATGGATTTGTTCTGCAGCTCTACATGGCCTGTCAGTCCATGCTTATCGTTCTGGTTGGATCTACACCACAATCCCAAATCCAGTCACCGGACACCGCCCAGCCCAGTCAGCAGGTGCAGCTCCAACACGTCACCTTCACAGAAGATGTGGACTCCATAGTGACCGAGGTGAGACGCTCTCTCCCATGTTCTCTGAAAAAAATGCAGTTGAAGCCGGTGGAAGTAGAATCTGGGGGGTGGTATCTCCAATCTTCTCTGTGCTCCTCAGTGGCTCCTCGTCAAGCAGCAGGCTTACAAGGTTGGCCTTGCAGGATCGCTGTTCTTTGCTGGACTTCTGGTTGGGAACGTTGTTTTTGGACCGCTGTCTGACAAGATCGGCAGGAGGCCCGTCTACCTGACAGGTGAGGATTGGAAACCGTGATTCCTCCACCAGGAAGGCCAGATTTATTCAGAACTAGGTCCACTTTGGAGTTCTAAACAGTTTCCCGCAGAGTTTAACATCAAGTCCTGCAGGATTTTTTATGTACATTATCTCTTAATTCAAATATGTCTTTACTTCATGTAAGATAAAAAAGTTACCTCATCTTTAGAGATATTCTTGCTTCGTTAATTCACTTTATGTGATATAAATAAAGACCAGGGATCCTATTTTGACATTTTGAGATGTTTTTCCTTCAACTGGAGTAATATTGATCTCTTGACGTTTCAGAACAGGGGAGGAATGTTTCTTGCCAACTAATAACATATCATATTTTAAAGTGCTGGGATTTACAAAAAAAAAAGAGTGTATCCCACGGCTTTAATCTCAAGGATGGCTACATTCCAGCTTAGCTAATCAGACTATCTTGTTGATCACACAATCTTTATCAGAATTTGAAATAAGTTAGTAAATCTTTACTTATAAAGCCATTTCATAGGGAGCGACTCGTAAAATGCTTCAAAAAAGTTGAAACAAGACAAAACCTTCAAAAATTATTCAAACCTCTTCTAGTAAGTAACAAAAAAAAAAAAAAAACAGGCTCTTACATTGTAAGTAAATAAAACAGAGCTAAAAGCTCTTCTAAATTAAATTTGTTTTACTTGAGGTTTAAAGGACTCAGCTGAGGTAATGTGGTGGAGAGACATGGGGAGGGGAACTATTGCCTGAACTGAAAGTCTCACCTGGTTTCAAAATGAGTTTTTGAGGAGCACAACCCAAGCTGCTGGAGGCCCAGTGTGAAATCTCCACAGTCAGTCATGATTTGGGATTCAGTGTCAAACCCTAGTGTTGGTAAACTCTATTTTCTTTAAGCCAAAATCATTGCAGCAGTCTAGAATGTTCTAGAGGACTTTATGATTTCTTCTGCTGAGAATCTGGATGGAGATGCTGAGTGCATCTTCCAGGAGGACCTGGCCTCTGTTCAAACTATTGAAGGATTTAAGACAGACCCTTTGGAAATACTTTATTTTGATTTTAAGTTATCTCAAACTCTGTCTTTAAGCTATGTAAAGCACTTTTTTGGGTTGTTTGAGTCGGGACCCCAGTTTAAAAACATTTAAACAGTGGGCCTTGAATCTATATTCTATGCAAATTAGAAAAAAAAAGAATGAAATTATGGAAATAAATCTACTTTTCCATGATTTTCAGATTTTTTGTAAAGGGTCTGTAAATAGAAGTTTGTTTGTGGAAGCATTTAAAAACTAAATTAAAATCTTAATATCTGTTCTAAGGAGGCCAATTTAATGATTAAAAACAGACGGATAGCATGAATTTGCTTATTGGCTCCAGTTCAAAGCCTTAATGCTGAAGATAAACTTAGCACTTATCTCATCTGTGTTTATGTTTTGTTTTTTTTTTAAAGGTTTTCCATTGCACCTTGTAAACATTCAAAAATGTTGAAGAAAAGTGTTTGCATGGCTGTTGGGTGTTCCAGGGATGCCCAGTGAATAAAGGACCCAGTTTTACCAGTTAACCAGAATTGGTGTCAAAAGTGTTATAAAGAATGTGAATCACAGTAAGTTCCACTCATTTGAAAATTGTCACACTGTGACGTATGTGGACAGTTTGCTGTATGTGGTTCTGCAGGTTTTTCAGGTCTGTTACATGAATTGAGAGTCTGTGCAGCTGACTGAGGATTTTTCTTGATATTGCTTGTGTAAAAAAACTCATCCTGCATTGACTCAGAATTCTTTGTTTTGTTTTAGTGTGACCAGAACTCTTAAAACAAAGATGATGGACTCTACTGCACTTGTAGAACTTAGACCCCATATAAATGTTATAAATCATGTGATGGGATTATGAAAACAGTGTTGCGGGGCTAATGTAAAATCCTGTTGCTAGGAGATTTGCTGCGATGAAACTGTCCCATTTATCAGACATTGATTGAACATGACAGCTGGACCAAATGAGTGTGACATCAGCCTTAGAAAATGGTTTACTTCCGACTTCAACCAAATGAAGTCAATTCAGTCGCTATTTTTTTGCAATATGGACGCCGCCATGCCAGACGTCAGTAAGCAGTGATTGGTCCAAGTTGGTCTGAGTCATTGTTTCTATGACAACCACTCTTGCTAATCAGGAGTGAGCTTGTTGAAAGTCCACACCACTACCACTTGAAAGTGGGAGAATCTGTCAAAGAATTGAATTTGAGAACAGATTCTATTATTCAGAAGGACTTGCAAAAATGAAAAATTATATAAAAAATTTGGATTACCAAGAAATTGTTAAGTAAAGATATCAAATCATGTCAGTCTTTATTTACATATTTATCTTCTTGGCCACTTTATAACTTTTGGGGAGCCTAACCGGTTACTGATGGACAAAGGCAGGGTCGCAGGGCCACTCTTTATTTATTTTTTTTTTGCAGTTTTAAATTTTAACATAGCACAAAGTGCTGTACATTGAAACAAATATAAAAACAAGCACAAACATATAAAATACAGCCCCCCCCTCCTCCTTTAATGTCTACAATATAGCTATAAAGTTCCCTTTATGGCGTTGTTTCATCAGGAGACATAGTTATGTACAGCTGGGTATCATCAACATAGTAATAAAAGCTGATTCTGTGGCTTTTGATGACATTCCCCAGAGGAAACACGTAAATGGTAAAAAGTAAAGGGCCAAGGATAGAACCTTGAGGTGCACCACATTTAATTTTGTTGACCCCAGAAAAATGTGTGTCGTGCTTAACATAATGTTTCTCTCCTCGAGACAGGAGTTCAACTACCCTAGAACAGTACCTGAAAGGCCAAGGCTTTCAAATCTGTTTAAGAAGATCAGGTGATCATCAGTATCAAAAGGAGCACTTAGATCTAGTAGAACTAATACTGAGGTCTGACATCATTAACGATCTCAAAGATTTTCAGCTGAATAAAAACAAGTTCTTCTTAAATCTAGCTTAAAAATTTCATGTTAGACACTGTTCTGTAGTTATTAAAACCTCTGGGATCTTTTATTAACTGTTTCACTACCGCAGTTTTAAAAGCACCAGGAAAAATACCCAGCTGTAGAATGCAAAAATCTCACTCTCAAAGATCTGTAAAATTATTTTAAATGTTGACCAAAAAAGCTTTTTCTGACAAATACAATGACTGAGTAACAGCTGTTTATTTCTCTGTAGAAGTCTATGGATTTTTGGCTTCTTGGGAGCAGTGGGCACTTCCTGTTTAGATTACCAGGGGGGAGGGGCCACTGTCCCGTTCTCTTATACAGTCAATAGCGAATCCCTTTCTGTTCCTGGGTAATTCATTAAGCAATGTTCTATTTTCATCTCCATCCTCCTCCTAGGCCTGTTTCTTGAGGTGATTTTTGGCTATGTGACAGCTTTAGCGCCCAGTTACGAGGTCTTTGCTGCCTCTCGTCTTCTGGTGGGGTTGATGAACGGTGGCATCGGCCTGGTTTGCTTTGTCCTCACCCAGGAGTATGTAGGCAAGTCCTACTGGGCCATGACAGGTACAAAAACACACAGATGAACCCCACACTTCCTGAAACCACTTTCTTAAGCAGTTGGTTTTCCTTTCTCTCTTCAGGGACGATGGCCAGCATGTCATTCGCTGTCGGCATTGCCTTGTTCGCCGCTCTGGGATACCTCATCCGGCCATGGAGGACGCTGGCAATGGCCGCCAACTCCTCTGGTGTCCTTTTCCTCCTGCTGTCTGTGTGAGTGGGACATCAGTAAGAAGCCTCCATGCTCAGACTAACATGAAACATTACTTTTTTAGGCAATAAAGTCCCACTGATCATCTTTTTAACTATTGTAGAAGCGTTCTCAGTGGTCTTTTTTTATCAAAAAATCTATCTTTTTTTAGGACATAGCTTCTTCAAAGCAGCAAGAGTTTGTTAGAAATTTACCTCTGAGTAGCAACTCCGCCCCCCTTCCCCTCCTTGTTGCAGAGAGATCTGAGCAGGGAGTTTATGGCCCGCCCGGTGTGTTTTCTACATAACAAATATAAACCTTTTCAAACGCCATTTTTTGTCTGCTCCTGATTCTCAGAGATTGGAATAAAAAAATACACAGAAATTCCATTTTGAGATTCATTTTTTATTTATACATGTCCTCAATCCTGAGAAAAATACCTCAAGAACATGTTAAAAACACCATTTCATGAGATCGTAAAATGGAGAATCAAGGTCTCAAATTGCACTCATGGATCAGTTGTTTGAGTCAGATTAAAAGACGAAATTGTTGCTAAATTGCCAAATTTGTATGGATTTTCAGTGCTTACTTTGTGTCTGTTTATTGCATTGATTTGGTGCTTAAAATGAGATGAGATTCTATGATTTATGTGGAAAACCAGAAACGTAAAAGATAAGTTCTGAAGTCGTGAATGTCTCCTCTGTTTAAATCCCTCAGAGGGATGTGAGGTCTGGCTGTGATTGGATGGTGGATATGACTTAACTAAAGTTGAGCTTTACAGCTGTTTTCCTGATTGATTTTTACATTTATTTATCAATTTAGATGTCAAACATTCATTTAAGTACTGTTTTCTTTTAAAAATGAAGTATTTCCTTGGATAAAACTGTTGATTTCACAATTTTTCATAAAAAGTACAAGAACTCTCCTGTCTAAAAGATGGATCTGAAGATTTAGTTAATGAAAACTGAATTTTGAGTGAAGATTGATGTTAATCAATCTCTAAACAGGATGAACAGTTTAATCACACCTGCCTTTCCTATATAAGGAGATCTGTGACAGATCATTGGCTTCCTACAGTTTATATACAGATCAATTTTACTCTCTACCACAGCAGAGAACAATCTGTACCACTCCTGAACGCCTTATGATTATGCCTGTATTCTGCAGAAAAATACTTCTTTTGTTTCTATTTTTTTAAATTTATTTATTGAAGGAGGTTCCTTTCTCAGAGTGAACATAATAATCAACACAGCATTGTTCACAGACGGACTAATTCAGCTAAACTTGTGTCCTGAGGTCAGTTTTGTGGAGTGAAGTCATAAATGGCTTAAGCATCATTAGACTATTTTTAAAGCACATGTGTGTCCTAGGCGCTTCTTGTTTCCAGTAAAGTGATCTGTCTGTTTTTCCTCAGGACGCTCCCAGAGTCTCCACGGTGGCTTTATTCTCAGGGTCAGACGGAGCGAGCCGAAGAGGTAAAACTGTGAAAATCCTCATTTCATCACTTTTTAATGTCTTCTTGCTTATAGATCCACTCAGATTTTTTTTAAAAAAAGGGTGTTTTGGTGTTTTTAACACATTCTTGTAGCGTTTAATGTATGTATGGAAAACTAAGCTGAAATAGTATTTCTGAGGTTTTCTTTTTTCAAATCATTGTGAACCACAAGCAGAAAAAGTAATGGAGTTTGAAAAAGATGGCGGGCCACCAGCTCACTGCTCTGCTCCATTCTGATGGGTTCTTTAGAAGACAAACAGATCCATGTGCGTCTTTGTTGTGATCGTCTGAGCTGGAATCTGGATCAAAACTGTTCGACTGGATAGCTTCATTGTTGCTCATCATTTCTGTTGTACCGCTAATGTTAGCTTGGGGGTGTGAGAGGCTTTAAGTTAGCGGGAGAGTGTAAACAGACAGCTCTCAGCAATAGGGAGGGAGTTGCTCAGCATCTACGGTCCCGCCCATAACTCAGAGGTGAATATATAACAGATGTCTGCTGCTCTGCAGAAACTATGTCCCAGAAAACCACAAAGATTTTTTAATTTTGTCTAAAAATAGCACAAGGCCACTGGGAATGATTTCACAATAGATCAAAATGATTGCAGCCAAGAGAAAGTACTGCTGTACTTCTGCTTTCTCAATACCATTAGAATGAGCACCAGCGCGTCTGTTTCAGGCTTCAACATGTCGATCACATTGACTAGTAAATGAAAGGAGCTGAGAAAATCTCAACTTTTACTGCTGGTTTTTATATAATGGATGACAAGAATGAAAACCTGAAATCAACCATTTAATAGACCAAACAGTAAAAAGCTCAGGGACTAAAATACTGGTTCGTTGTGTTTTTAGTTAGTTTTTTTCCCCTTATAGTAATTATTTTGAACTGAAGTAAACTTTAAGTCTTAACCACTGTAGTTTTCCTGCCTCTCTTCTGATAACAGTCAAGCAGGCCTCACGTGTGATCAAAGTTTGACCATTTTGGAGAAGAGATTTGTCACTTTATTCTGTTTGTTGAATCCTGAATTTGAATTTGTTTTGAGCCCGTTATATATGTAGGTAACCTTTTAACACCGGGGCGTCGCCGGTGACTCCTAAACACAAAATCTTCATAATTCTGTACCTTTTCAACCGTTACCACGATCAATGTAATTCCAGTAGATTCTGAAGGATAAAGCGGTTCATGTGGTGTCATTCTGTTTCTTAGCTATAATAAACATGTACAGATGTTTGATATTAAGTTCATTGTCTTTATATGTAATCTTGCATAAATCTAAAAAAAAAAAGCCTCAAGTCTCACTCTGATTATCTTATCTATTATTAAGATCTATTATTCAGAGTCTGTAGCCCACCCGCTATCTTCCTGCTAAAAATAAGCTCTTTTTCAAACCTTATTTTTTCTCCTTCTTCTGATTCACAGCCATTTTAATGAAGAAATAGTCTTAAAACATCTTATAAGCACAATGTTCTTAACAAATGTCTTCCATAATCAATAGCACCATTGTCTTTAAATGGACTTTAACCTTCAGCTGTTCAACTTTATTGAACTCTTGAGGAAATATCAGAAGCAGGAAGTTAAATACAAATTTAAGCTTCTTATATCCCTTTAGTTGCTCACTGTAGCGTTTTATTTCCTTTACCTGTTTGAGTTTTATATGGAAGAGAATTTTTTTCAGGTTTGATTAAACTTCCTCATTTTAGATCAGTAGCATATCCAGACAAACACCCCCTTTTCTGAAGGTTTTTTATTTGATCTGCTTGATCAAAAAATTTCCCAGGATCAAATGATGCTTTCTGAAAGTTTTCTGTTACTTGGACTTCCTCCAAAAGGTTTTTTGGTCAGAGGCAGTTGACTTTGACTTTCAACACCTCAAAAGCAAAAACGAAACTTTAAGTTCACACAATTTCTCAGCAGAAGCGTTTGTAGTCACTGATAGCACAAGATGCCTTTACATAACCTTTCCCACAGATCAAAGGGGAGGGGATTCTTCGAATTTCAGACTTTCTATTAATCTGATTGACAACTTAAAAATATTGTATAGGTTTTCAATTAGATATATATCAGAACTACATTCTATGTTTATCTGCTTTATTTTTCTTCTCCATATATAACCTAAAGAAACAGGAACAGAAGGTTTTGTTGTCTTCCTTTTTATCTGTTCTTGTAAAGGTTCCTTCTAGCCCAAAGATAATATACAAAACAAGCAAGATTTCTTAAGAAACTGAAGCTAGAATGCTGTTTCAACAAATGCAACAGACTTAAATGGAAATAGTGCCACATATATTTGTTGTCACAATAACAGGAAGCGTTTCACAATGTGTCTCCATTACTAGGGCTGTAACGAGTATCCGGGTGCTCGGGTATTCGCGATCTGCTCCCGAAAGTCAGAGTATGAATATTCGCGACGTCTAAGATCGCTGATTTGCGATCTTTATAAATATAGTAAATTGTAGTAAAATATGATCAGAATATTATCTGTTAATTATGTAATTTTCTTCTCGAATTCAGATTAATGTATTATTTTAAGTTTACGAACTAAAACAAAGCCGAAAGAGCCGTTTTAGTAACCGAAAGTAAACACTTTTTTTTAGTTGCGGAGAAACTTCCGGTTTTCAAAGTAAAACTAGCAAGACACATTTTTCCGTTCAAAAACAGAGAATGAAGTTCTGTTCACTGACATAACTTCTGAAAAAATGAATTATCTTTAACATCTGAGCTTTATCTCAGTGTTTACATTCTTTTGGTTATGATAACTCTTCAACAGTTGAAGCAATTAACGAAACTCCATCTTATTCTGAAGAAACGCAGCGGAAAGGAGGATGGAATCAACGTGAATCAGCTGATTCTGCTGCAGAAAAAAATACTTTTTCACACGGGCTCTGCACCGAAACATATTGAACAACTTTGAGGATAAAAAAAAATGTTAGAAACATTTTTAAGTTTTGTTGTTAAATGATCCAAAACGGCAGTAATTTTTATCCTCTTTATGTTGTTTATGTTACTGCTGAACTTAACCAGAAGGCTGACAAAAAAAAAGTTTAAAATGACAAACAGAATTTCTTTCTATCTGAATCTTTTTGGGTTTTTTTTAAATCAGTTTTGTTGATTCTGATCTATTGCTCTAATTAAATGTATAAATGTTGGTGATTAATACAAATAATTTCAATTCTCCTCCATCTAGTAAATATTCACATAGCAATAAACATAATATTAAAAAGTAAGAATCGTGGTTCAACTCGTGAATCGTTGAGCTTGATTCGTGAATCGTATCGGATCGCCACCTAAGCAACGATCCACAGCCCTATCCATTACGGTGGCCTTTAAGTGAAAATTGCATCATGAAATCACTTTACCGAAAAAACATATTAAGGATCACAATGCCAATTTAAAAAGTATAAAACATTTTGGAAAATAAAAGCGATTTCTAAAAAATCAAAATGAAATGTTAAAAAATGAAACACAACAAGAAACTGGAGAAGAAAAGCATTATGGGACATCACTGACGACGATTGAGTTTTGAAGAATAGGAAAAGCAGAAGGCTGTTTTGTCACAAATGTGGTAAAGAGTTTATTGAGCAATCACTATGAGAATAAAACAATCAAAAAGCAATCATGTTTTTGCATTGAGTGATTTGTTGAAGTGATTTGCACTTAAGGCCACCGTACTCAAAAGTACACAGTACAAGAATGACCTAAGCCTCCTCCATGCAGACAAAGATCCATCGCATCCGTGCAGTCGTGTCACTTCTGGCTCTGATCAGTGTCGTCTCTTTAGCAGTCGTTCAGTTGGAATTGCCTCTCCTAATCAAGTGTCTGAGGTGTCAAAGTTTGAAAAACGTGAAATGAACTGAAGAGTGTGAGACAAATCAAGCAGAGACGAAGAATTTCAAGCCTCCAGAGCTGTTATTCAAGGTTTGAATAACAGCTATTTTTCTCAAGATTTTGTTACCTAACTGCTGCTGAGTACCTGAATCAGGCGTATCAGAAGATGCAGCACCAGGGGAAAAAAAATGTGAATCATCCTACATCTACTTAGAGATGGATTTAGAGACGTACGACATAAAACTTATTGGTTTATGGAGAGTCTCTGCAGCAAACTTTAGAGTTTTTCTGGACATCGGATTAGCTGTGAGGAGTTTTTACAGTCCATCTGCCTTATATATTACCCACCTCCTTTGTTTGAACAGATTTGAATAGTGTTTATTAGGAGAGTTTTTCAGAAGACAGAACAACCCTTTTTTTTTTTTTTTTTCTTTTTGCGGTGTTTAGGTTCTGAGGTACATGGCTCAGAAGAACTACAACATTGCCAACAACCTTGTCCTGCAGCGAGTGAGTGCTGGTAAGCCTGGTTACCACGACAACAGGCGCTCCGGAGTCCTGCAGCTCGTCGTCCATCCCGTGCTCCGCCTGCGGACCGTCGTCCTCATGTATGTGTGGTGAGTGTCTCAGCGAGGACGCTTTTTAAACTCAGCGCTTCCTAAAATGACAGCAGAACTGCAGGCAAACAAAAATAAATCTGCTTCCTCTTTCAGTTATTTCAATTAATAAAATAACTGCTGGGGTATTTTTGAAGCTCCTTCTCGGATGCCTCATGGCGTTCTGAAGGACTGGAGATAAACTCAGTCTCAAGGGATCAAATCTCAATCTAAGATAAAGAGTTGAGGTTAATCATTTTTAGAAACTGTTACACTTAAAGTTAACTAATAAGGAGATGATGCAATCCTGTGTCTTTATAACTGTCTGAATTGCAGTCACCCTGCCCAAACATTTGTAAAATGCTCGCTCAAGCTCTGACTTCTGCTTTATAAATGCAAATTGTTATTACTTTAAAGTTAGTGAGGTTTGGTTAAGTTTATGGTTGCTGAGACACTGAGTCTTCCTGTCAGATTTACAAAAATAAAATGGAAGTTCCTTTAAGAAACAAAAAAAACTTTCCAGCAGTGCTCACAGTTATCACTGTCTTTAGTTTATACACTCTTTAGCAAATTAGCATTCATCATTTGTATAAGTTAGCATTAGGATTCCTTCACTTTTTCAAACACTTTAGCATTTCATCTTTTTTTTTTTGAAGTTCCAGAATTACTTGAAATTTGTATCCAGTTTAGCTATTGTACACTTGTTTTTGTTGCATATTTAGACTTTTATCCAATTTGTTTGTATTGGTTAGCATTAGATTCATATACATGTGCAAAAAGTCTTTAATTGGATCAAAGATCGGATTAGAATAGTTCTGTGTACATGGGCCCAGAAAAACTTTATTGGATTCTAACAAACGTTTCTATATGTCACAAGTTCAACTGGAATGAATTATTCTGTTGTGCAGAACTGTCTAAAATACTGGAAAGGGCAGTAGAAGAAGAAGCGAGTTCTGTTGTGTTATACAGAATAGAATTAGATGATCTTCTGCGCACGCTTTTATTATTGCTTTTATATTTAATTGACCGCACATTATTTTCTACATTTGTTTAGTCAGTGTTTTATTCTTGGGAAGGGTTAGAGTTAGACATTTAGCCTTTGATGCACTTACAGTCTGTGCAAGCAGTGCAGCTCTTTGCAACTTGGCCTGTTCATATCTGTGGTTTTCAAATGATACTGCAGCTGCTCAATCAATTTTCAATACACATCTGTTTTTTATATCTGATATACACTGACACTTATGTTACTCCTACTGCTCGATTGATTTTTTTGACTCGTATCTAATATTTTTTGCATCACTACTGAACACAATTTGAAAACACAAATTCACATGACTGTTTAGACTGTTTCTCAGAACTGCTCGGAGCGAGATTTCCGTAAGATGCCTCCGCTAGTACACACAAGCCGCTCCTCTGCTTGGAGACATGGTTCTCCCAGAATACACAGCTCTCAGTTTGGCGGCTCGCTCAAGCAGAGCAGCTGCATGGACTGCGGTCCGAAGCCTCCCTCTGGAGCGCACACCGTAACAAAGCACCGTCCCCTGCTCGCAGACATGAAGCTACCTAGTCCGGCTGCTCTGTTCGGAAACAGAATTTGCTCACGTGAAGCAGCCGGCCGGTCCCATTCGTGCTCCAAAACCTCCTTTGGAGCGCCACACTGTTGTTTAGGCATGACTTAAAATCCAGTGCAATGACGCCTCTCAGAACAAAGTGTTTACATGCACCACGATTGGATCAACAATCGGCATAACCCACTTATCTCTATTGGAAGGGAACTTTGATTGAGGATTCCGAATGACATTTTTTTTTTTTTTTTACATATTTTTATTCTGATTAGCCGTTTATTCCGATTCCTTGTGTTCATATAAACACAGCTATTTTACTTTGTTTTTACCTTTGTTTTGCTAATTTTGCTTTTTTTTCATTGACAAGTTTAGCATTTCTCACTTCTAAGTTAGTATTGTTGTTTCATTTTTAACTTTCTGACACTTTTTATGCTAGTTCAGAATTTTACCTGCATTGTCATGTTTCCAGCAGTGGTTACAAATATTACCATGTTTAACAATTGTACGTTGTATTTTGCACGTTTAGATTTTGCCTTTCAATTTTCAATTTGTCAGTATTGGTTAACATTGATTCTGTTTTTTAACTTTGTTACAATTATTTTGATAGCTTAGCATCTCGCATGTATTTTTAAAATATTTTCTTTCCCTTTTTAGTTATTTTAAAGTTACCTTCCAAATTTAACTACCAGCATTTGTTTTAGCATCATATACTGTATTGGTGCTTTGCTAAACTTCTTTCTAATTCTGTGTTGTATGAAACAACTTTAGGCTAAAATGGTGGGACTTGAATTTAAACGGATTTTTAGAACTCTAATGGCTTTCCACAAACAATTGTTTTACCACTTTGATTCTGATGTAAAGTTAATTCTGTTGTTCTGTCTGATCAGAAATGTCCATCTTTTAGTGTTAGTTACAGCACCACCATCTTTACAGAGATTTTATTTACCCTCAGTAATACTTTTATAAAAATCCACAGAAGAATATTTAGTTCAGTATTCACAGAGATCAGAAGAAAAGATAAAAAAATCCTAATTTTTAAAACAGAAGAAAAAACTCAGCGTGATGTTATGCTGCTTTCTCACAGTTCTAACATTTAAATGCTGGATTGCCCTTTTTTTAATTTATGTTATTCAACGTTAACAAGCTGCCATCAACTGCATGGCATTTTAGGAGTTGTTGGACAAAACAGGGCAGGGTCAGAAAGTGACCTTTCCCGATGGTGTGCTGCAGGTACGCCTGCAGCTTGGTCTATTACGGCCTGACTCTGGGGGCTGGCGACATGTCTGGGAGCCGATACCTGAACGTCGCCATGTATGGCGTGGTGGAGCTGCCTGCCTACCCCCTCTGCATCTACTTCATCAACAAGCACTGGTGAAAAAGACAGAACACAAACTCACTGCAAAACAATCAGCTTCTTTCTTAAAAACTCAGGAGAGCTAAAGAAAACCAAAAGTCTGAGAGCAAACTTTTTATTTTTAATGGTCAAATTTGGGATTTTTTTAATAAAAAAAACAAAATCATTTATTCAGTAAAAGTGCACCCTAAATGATTCAGTACAGTCTGCCCCTGGATTATTCTGGCCTGCAGTAATCCTGAACTGCAAGGACCAGATTGTTGTGATTGGGATATTCAAAGGAAGCTCTTATATTATTATGGGATGGCTGCAGGACCAATGTTTAGGTGGCCATGTTGTAGAAAAGTGTAAAATTTGATTTTCACATTTTTTGCATAAAAAGGGAAATAAAAACTTTTATTTGAGCTTTCTTCACAAAATTTCCCACGCATGCCACCAGCTCAAGTCCACAACTTCAACTAAAGTTATGTTGACCTTTGACCTCTGAGGAGGCCGTAATCTTGAAATAACATTAAAAAATTTAGTTTTGTACGAGCTACTAATTTAAACCTTTTCCAGGGATTTTAGTTCTATTCCCTCCTAAGTAAGAAAATGTTTTGTTTCTTTAAATTTTTTTATTTTATTGTATGCTGACCTGCAAGATGCTCCCTGCAGAATTAATGCAGTCTCTTTAAATTACATTGACACACTACTGATCCTTCTAAAACCAATAGTCATTTAACCCATGTGCTATCTTATGGGGTCCAGATGAAACCCCACCCACCCTTATACTGACATGTTATCCCTCCCATGATAAAGATGGACACACACACAAAATAAAATCCTCATGTCATCAGAAACTGCTGAACTGTCCTGCGTTTGTGTTGCACAGGGCTGGCAGGAGGAAGAGCATGTCCGCCTTCCTGTGTTTAGCAGGCGTGGCGTGCCTCTGCACTACCATGGTCCCTGAAACCTCCGGTAAAATTCTGCTGTGACTTTGCTATGTGAAAGTGCAGGAGGGGACATTCACAACCTGAGTTATGCGTTTGTGTGTGTGTGGGTGGGTGTATGGGTGGGGATGCTTTCACAATGAGTTGAGGCTTTTTTCTTTTTCAGTATTGTATCTTTTTGTATTTTTTAAGGAGAAGACAACTTTTAAAAGTCTTCTGTTCTTTTTTTCTAATTTTAAACTATTTTATAAAAAGCTGACTTTAATTTACCATCAGATACATTTAAATGTAGCTGCCTTTGCGAACGACTTGTGGAAACTTTGTGATTATTTGCTTCTCTGCAGGACTTTTTCTGAGTGTCACCTCTTTGGCTCTCTTGGGAAAACTGATGGTCAGTGCAGCCTTCAACATCGCTTACGTCTACACGTCTGAGCTTTACCCAACGGTCATCAGGTGAGCACCTGGGCGCCCGCCTATTTGCAGTCATGTGACCAGCCGTGATCCTCTTTGACTCGTTTGTGCTGCAGGAACGCCGGTTTGGGAGTTTGCTCCATGTCCTGCAGAGTGGGGGGCATCCTGGCGCCATTCGTCCCGTCCATGGTGAGTGTGTAGCACTTCCTGCATCAGAAAGTTTGGCTCTTCTTTAAAATTTCACTGCAAACATCTTTTGATCAATACAGTTTCTGCAGAGCAATAGGAGTTAGCAATGGTTAGCAATATCAGAGCTATCCAGCCGTGCAGTTTTGATCCTAGATTCCAGCTCAGACGAGGAAAACAAAGACGTGCGTGGATCTATTTGTCTGCAAGTGGATTTCTTCTATATCCAGTCTGCTTTTAAAATATTCCCCCCTTACCAAACGTAAATACCGGGGGGACTAAAGTTTGCTGTTTTGGCTGCTAAACTTTGGGATCAGTTGGAACTGGCAATTAGAAGGGTTATGCTCTAGGAAAGTTTTATAAAAGAAAAGTTTCTCCATCTCAGCGCTTTAGCATCAGCCTAGCCCTGTTATTATACTGGTTCTATCTCTGTTTTAAATTGGATTTATGCTTTTTATTCTTTTTTTGTTTTTTGATTGTACAGCGTTCTGTGTTTGCTCTCCACTTTGGGCCTTCTTGGCTGCTGGTGGGGAAAGATGCTTTATAAATAAGTAAATGAAATATAAGTGGATGCATTAGAATAGAGTGGAGCAGGAAGCTTGCAGCCTCTCCACATATTTTCTACTTCATAAATAAGCTCTTTTTTTTTAATAATATTTTTTATGTCTGCTCCTGATTCGCAATGATTTAAATAAAGCAAAGCAGTTTTAAGTTGAATTTTCTTTAAATATGTCCACCATTATCAGACAAAATGCTACAAGAACATGTTAAACAATTTCTATGGGAATTTGGGGGTTAACATGTTTCTGTAGCGTTGAGCGGAGCCCTTCGGGTGATTTCATTTCTTACTTAAGCAGAGTAACACCCTCAGTCCCTGCAGGTTCAATCATTGCTGCAGAGGTTTCATTATTTCAACAAGAATGCTGAACCCGTCAACTCCTCTCTGGCAGCATGTTTGTGTGTCTTCACTTCCTCTCAAACTCCTAGTTTGAGTCAGCGGAAAAATATGTTCTCTTCAGCACATGAATCCATTTTTTTTCTATTCGGACAGGATTTTCCATTATCTGGCTGAATAGGAAAGATTATTAAAAGTAGTGAGTGATACTAACAGGGAAAAAAAAAGTCCTTGAGAAGTTGGGCAGACTTTTTCTGGGCTGGGTCATCTTGTGAAGGGAGTTTCCAGCTGATGATTCATGCAGAAATGAGAAAACATAAGAGCTGTAAGCAGCAGCAACAAGCCTCCAAATGAGCAAAGATCTTGGTTGTCATGGAGAAAATGAACAAAATACAAATATTAATGACAACATTTATATTTTTTTGTTGTTTATTTTTTTAATTAACTAATCAATAATTTTTAAATTCATTTTTCTTTTTTTTTTTCTCCTAGTAGTTTTATCAAGCTGTGTGTTTTCATGAAAGTAAAGCAGGTGAATCTCAGTCTTCCAGGTTTTGAGGGCAAAAGTCAGCTTAGAGGATACATTCCTAAATTCAAACATAGATCATAGCTGATCTAGACTCTGAGCTGAATTTTATTCCTCACATTAAAAATGTCGTTAAGTCAGGATTTAATCATCTCAAAAATATTGCCAGTGTCCCCCCATTCCTCTCTCTTGCCAGCACAGAGGTGCTGATGCATGCTTTTAGATTATTGTAATGCCCTGCTGTGGTTTACCTCAAAAGTCTCTTTTCAACTTACAATTATTACATAACTCAGCGGCACGAGTTCTGACGAGGACCGGGAGGCGGGAACACATTACACCAGTTTTAAAATTGCTGCTTTGGCTCTCTGTGCGTTTCAGGATTGATTTTAAGATTCTTTTAATGGTTTATAAATGCATTTATGGTCTTGGGCCTTCTTATCTCAATGATCTTCTTTTAAAGTATGAACCCTCGCAGACCCTGAGGTCATCCGGCACCGGCCTGTTACTTGTTTCTAAGGTGAGGACCAAAACTTATGGTGAGGCTTCGTTCTCTCATTACGGTCCTCGTCTCTGGAACAGCCTGCCGGAGAACCTCAGGGCCGCAGAGACCATAGAGGTTTTTAAGAAGAGGCTCAAAACCCACCTTTTTAATTCTGCTTTTAGTTGATATATCTGCCTATTTATTAAATTAGGTTTTATTAATTTATTTTATCTTATTTATTCATTTATCTTTCTTCATTATGAATTTTATTTAATATTTTATGTATTTAATCTCAATTTCAATGTCGTTTATTTATTTTAAATACATTTTATGTATTTAATTTTATTATCTTACTATCATTTTAACCCAAGTGTTTCCTGTGGGGATCTGTCATATCAGGGCTTGCTGGTTTGGTCTGGGGTCGTTGCCGTGGTTCCCGCCCTTGCGGGGGCGGCTGGAGTCCTGCCCTGCAGCCTCACAGCTGTGGAGTGGACTCCGTTGCTGTCCCGGTCTGGGCGGGCGGCGTGACGACGTTGCTTTGATCGAGCTGGCTCCTGGTATGATAGAATCCTCCATACTATCTCCTCACTGCAGAGCTGAGTCTTAAGTTTATTTTACAAGTTTGTTTTTTATTTATTCATTTATTTATTTATTATTATTTTTAAGGATTCATTGTGTGTGGGGTCATGAGTGGATGTGTTATAGGGAGGGGGGTATGTGTGTGAAGGGTTGGTTGGGTTTTTACCCTGTATGTTTTGTTTTTAAATGTAAAGCACTTTGAGTTGCTCTGAATATGGAAGGCGCTTTTATAAATAAAGTTTGATTGATTGATTGATCTCTTTAAGTGAGTCTCAGTGACCCCTTGTGGCCTTTTTGTGTCATTAGTTTCTGACTATTCTCTTGTTGTAGTTTCCTTCTCCAATACATCTGGAGGAATCTTCTGCTAAAATAATGTTGAAGTTTCTCCTGCTCATGAAAGAGAACCTGACAAATGTTCAAATGATGTTGGAGTTTGAGCTCAGGTCAGTTTAGCAGAGCACTGCAGTAATCTGTTGTTGTTTGTGTGTTGCAGCGGGCTCTACACACCTCCATGCCCTTCACCGTGTTCTGTCTGAGCGGCCTGTCTGCTGGCTGTCTGGGCCTCCTGCTGCCGGAAACCCTCCACAAACCTGCAGCTGAAACCCTGGAGGACCTGAGCAGCCCGACCCACGCCCGGGTTCTGGAGACCAAGGTGACCCGACACTCTCATTTTGTGTGTGAACACAGATGTGATTCGCAGGTCAAATTTGTTGCTGAACGTTTGTCACTGTCCATGTGGGAGGAGCTACTGTCAAATGTTTTTAGCTTCATCACTACATCACATTTGCAATGTGTGGAAGACACGAATGATTTTGAGAGATCAGGTTTGTTTATTTTGAACATTGACTGTAAAAATACTGGACTTCTCGAGCCATGAGGTCCCCCATTGGAAATGCATTACCTCCACTCCTCGTGAAAGTAGGCCACCGCCTTCCCCGTCACTTCCTGAAACGGCTACCACCATATTGCAAACATCAGCAACCCATCGACAGCAATTGGTCTGAGTCGCTGTGAATCATAACTGAAGTCATGGAATCTATAGGAAGTACTGTCTCCAATCTGGAGTGATCTTATTGTGAATGTCCGCCTCTTTCCACGCCTCCACCACGAGAACCCTGCATATAAACAGCTCCCCTTTAATAACGCCGGCTCGGGAGAATTGTACAAGTCATTGTTCAAGCCTTTGAGGGAGAACCGGTCCAACATTTGATTCTGCAAACAATCATTTTGGATTTACTGACATTTATTCCTTTTTGTTGAGCTAAAAGGAGTATTTGGGTGACATCGCCCTCCTCGCGCACCCACAGCTTGTCACTTCACATTCGCTGCCATGTTACAGTCTGATCAGATACACGTGAGAAGCCTGTTTAGCTGTATTTAAAATAAATAACCATTCTGTTAAGTGAACAGCTGGATCTTTTTTTTGTTTGAAAATACAACAAGATTCATTCAAGTTTGTCTCGGCTCTCTCGTGCTCCTCAAAGGGGACGTCTGCGTCTAACTCAGGCTGGAAGCTTGAAATGTGAGGCCAAGAATAAACTTTGGTTGGGGGTTTTATGGAGGAGCTGTGCCATTCCGGATGATACGCAACTTATAATGTATAAGCTACAATCAAAACAGTGAAAAAAAGAAAAGCGAATGTTAAACAAACAAAAATGTCCAAAGCACATAACCTCAGTTGTGAAATATATTTCTACAGAGTAAATCTGCATCTAAAAAATGGTGACAGCATATGCCTCTTGTTGTTTTTAAAACTGCTACATTGGTACTTAGCATTAAGGAAAACAATGGCAATGATTGGTACATTGTTGAATTATAAAGTAGGTGTTAAAAGGTCTTCACGGACCGCATTGATGAAGTCTGCTGCCATTGGCTACCCGTCATCTGTCACTCAAACCCCCCACACGTTCGACGTCAGACCCACAAACATTTATTGAGCCATCTGATTGGTCAATTTATAACTCAACTTGCGATAAAGGAAAAAAATCTTTTAAAAAAAATGAGGATTAGAAAAAATATGTTAAGCAGAAAGCACCAGAGGAAGAATGATTATTCTGACATTTAAAATGACTGAGAAATAACTGTCTGTTTCTCAATGTAAGTCTATGGGACTTTGGCCTTCTTGCAACCCAGTGGTACTTCCTATATGGAACACGGAAGTAGGGGGGCATGCTCAGTCCAGTTCTTCCTTATACAGTATATATTAAAATTTCTTCCACTTTTCTTTGATCATCAGCACTTAAGTCATGTGCTCGACATGTGTACCGCTAGCATACATGCCTGTTGGATCAATAGACGTCACTTGGATGGTCAGACGCTGTACACCTCTTCGCTAGAATCTGGTGTTGTGGAGTGTTTGGACAGGTTAATCCTGTTAGCGCCCTTACAAACCATGTTTTTGTTACATTAGAAACAGAGTGAGCTGTCTGCGTCTACTATATAAAAATGCATTTTCATCTGTCAGCGGAGCAGGTGGTGAGAGCGGATCAGGACCCCCTCTCTCTCCGCTGCATACGGAAAAGCAGTGAAGAAAGAGCACTCTGTGTTCGCGCTGTACCTGCGCCACTCTGTTTTTAAGCAATTTGGCTAAAAACGTATTGGTCCGGTAAAAACTGATCCCGGTTTTGCAATGGCATCCTTACATTTCACTGTCATTCTCATACAAAGCGCCTGATTTTTGGTGTTATTTTTGATAAACGATTAAGGAAAAGAGAGGTCTGGCAATTTTTCGTGAGTTGATATATTGTGATAGTTCGCCATACCAATGTTTTGTCTCACCTCTACATACGACACTACCAAATTTGACCCCTTAATTGGTCAAAGTTCAATTTTCTCAATGGTCACAATGTAGAGCCTAAAAACTGTCTGTAAAAAATTCACAGTGATGCGTGAACACAAGAGTTTTGAGCGTGAACGACGTGAACGTAACAGGACATTCAACTCATGTTGCAGGACCTCTGATGTGTCTGTACATTTGATTTAGCATTAAAACTGTGTACTCACCTGACACATGTATCACGTTCAATGTGAGCGTAGCTCAAGACTGACATGAGCATTTTAAAACAGTTGTAGCACCAGAAAAACTGCTAAACAAAGCTAAATATTAAATAAAGAACTAAACTAACTAATACAAAGATAAACTAGCCAGCTGTGCTAAAAAAGAAAACAATGAAGGCGGGTTCTTGAATTAGGGGATCCTCGTAAATATCGACACAGTCGTACCAAGCCAGATCGTTTCCTTACATCTGCATTTTTATAGCTTTGTTCAGTGTTAACAAGGGTCTTATACTGGGGGGAGGAGTAGTAAGAATTTTGTGTCTTTATGTAAGTTTTTTTTTAAACACTGTGTTTTTGTGTTTTTAATATGTATTTTATTTGCTTTTATGTTAAGCGCCTTGTGTTTCGCCCGAAGAAAAGGCGCTATATAAATAAATGAAGTTTAAGTTTAAGTTTAAGTTTAAATAAAAAAAATTCAAAACAAAGATACAAAAATAGTAAAAGCATCCTATAAAAGTAGAATTACTCCAGACATTGCTTAGAAATGCTAAATGACATGCTAATTAACTAAAGAAGGTACGGCTAAAAAAATTAAAGTTCTTAAAAATGCAAACTTAAGTCATAATTTATGAATTTTAAACTTGATTATTGTTTTTTAAATGCTAATGCTAGAAGGAACTGCCATGAAATAAAACTGAGATGCTGATCAAAACGCTCAAATACCTGAAGAAAACACCTAAAATGCCCGTTTGCTGATGTCATTGACATCAGTTACATGCAAAACAATGTACCTTAAAAAGTCCTGCTCTGATGAAAATGGTGTTTTTGGTGGTAATCAGTGTATCACATGGGAGGAGTTCTGTCTGAAGAGCCTCCAGCAGTGCAGGTGCCAGCGCTGTAACCACTGGACTGTGCTGAAGGTTTCTCATACGAACGAGTTTGTGTGGAGTAAGGAAGTGTAGAATCTGTCATGAGGAGTCGTAATTTCATTCTTTTCTTTTTTGTGTGTGTGTTCAGGCTCTTCTTTACGACGACAATGAATCCAACCACAAGTGACCTCCACCTCTTCCATGCTGCCTTGGAGCCAGGGACTGCTCCGTCATGTACCTCAGACAGAATCCTGTCGTCTTTTTAAGCTGCGACATTCCTAGCTGACAGGGAGCGGGCACCCTGCCTGCAGAAAGGGGAAACAATCGCTCCTCTTCTGCTTCTTCATGAAGCCAGTGGCTTTTTCTGCAGATAGCAGGAAGCCAAGCTGTTTTTCCCACAGAGGAGAGCTGAAGGGAAAAGGACCATCAAACGTTTTACCAGCAAAGTGTCTCCTTCACATGAAACTGTTCAGGTAAAAATGTACGTGCCAGTGGTCCAAAAAAGGTCAAACTAAATGTCAGTACTTTAATTTAGTCTTCAAGTTTGACATATTTGTGTTTCAAATTCAGAGAAAATATTTTTTCGTTTGACAAAATTATCTGGTTTCCAGATTTTTGCAGACATTTTAGAACTATGACGACTAAAATGGGTAATGGGTGCACTGGCAGCTGGAGGCCTCTAGGAGTAGCTGTTTTCTACTTTGTGGGATCTGAACTCATAAAGGTTTTCATTTTTTTTTTACTTTTATTTGTATCAATACTACACGTGAAATGTTGTTTTCTAGAGAGAAAATCTTTCAAAGTCCATCAGCAGAGGTTCTGCCTTTAAAAATCTGAAACGTTGCCTGTTGCATTAAAGCACTTTGAATTGGTAGATTAAATTAAACTGATCCGAGTCAGTTTCCTTGGAGAATATAAAAGATTGTATCTTTGTCGACTTGGACAAACTCTTTAAATTATTATGTTTCTTGTAAATAACTTTAAAACATATTTTTCATTCCTGCAGATGTCAGAGTTAAGTTAAAATTTCAAAGGACCAAATTCATCCTATCTTAAATATGTAAAGATAATTAAAGTGTTCGCCATATTTTTTGAGTTGTTCTTTGTTTACTTAAAGAAAAAAACATTCCATTCTTGTAATGGAAAGAAATGTATGTTTTGTTAAAGAGCAGACTGCTGTTTTTTTTTTTTGTAAAATTTCTATTTGGGAATGAAAGTCTATAAAATAATGTTTACATTTACTATGTGACCATCAGATTAAAAGAAGACATACATTTTTTAAGATGACTGTTTACTTTAAATGAGTTATTTTTGTAAATAACAAAGCTTAAATAAATGGAACTCTATGAATTTAATGTTAAAATGTTGCTTCTGTCTGAGATTGTGTTTGGTTTTTAATTTATCCTTTATTTAATCAGATAGGGGCTCTTTGAGATTAGGATCTTTTATTTTAAGGCAGCTCAGCAGCACACCTCATAAAAATAAACAATAATGGATAGTCACAAAGAAATACAGATAAAAAATGAAAAACCCATATGAAAATTTAAAATAAAGTATTGTAACTTCACCCGAAGTGTGAATTTCGGCAGAACACTAAGAAATAAACAGCACTAACCATGTAAAGCATACTACATCAAAAAAAATTATTGAAAATTTTGATTTTTTATTACTACGTTCTTTAAGAATATTAAAATATATATTTTTATTAAATATAGATGGAATTAATCAGGTTTAAATTATAATCTTGATATATGTTTTTTCACTGGCTGATGTTATCCACACGTATTTACGTGCAACCAGCATAGAAAGTGATGGAAATTCATCTTGGCTGCACGTAATTCACGCAGCCAAGATCTCATTGCTGCATTGCCTGCACACATTTTAAGTGTGTCAAAGGCTTAACTTTTGCTGTTGGCTGTACGTATTTAAAATTAAACTTAAAGTTAACGTCTCATTAACTGTCCCATTCCTGAATGTGTGAAATGTGTTCTCCACATTTGACCCATTCCCTGGTGGAGCCGTGAGCTGCAGAGACAGCCACACTCAAGAACAATTTGCTTGTTGAACCTAACCGTAATCATAATCCTAAATTTAACCCCTTTCCCCTGGGTCTGTGCGACTAAGAAAAAAACTCTAGCACTGGCTGCACAGTTTTCCAAAATTACGTGCGAATACACAAATTTCCTATTCTGAGTCATTTTCTAAGATTGGAAATTTTAAAAAACTTGTTGCAGTTACATCGAATGACCACCAGGTGTTAGTAAAACACCATTTAGTGAATCAAAACAAGCAGAGCGAGTTAGAGCGCTGACGTCATTGTTGGGGAATTTTCAAGATGGCGCCGGACTGTGATAGGAATGCCGCTGCAGCAAAAAGCTGATCGTTCCGGGGTTTAGTTTATCCTCCGCCTCCGGGAGTCTTCGCTCTCACGGGCGGGGAAAACATTTCTGGATTCAGAACCCGGAGATGATTCACCTCCCCGCGCTGCACGTCAGCTAACGCTGAAATAGTGCCGGTTAAGATGGTAGCCCCGTCCTCGGAGAACGACACAACCAGCCACTGCGGAGCTCGGCCGTCGGGGCCGGACGACTCGTCGCAGGGATTTCTCGCGGGGCCCGAGGCACGCCTGACGGACTGAGAGGTTATGGAGCTGACTGAGAAGAACGGAGGCTCGTTTGGGGTCGACTGTAATGAGGAAGAGGAGACGGCGGGAGGGCCGGGTGGAGCGGGGAGGCTGTGTCGCTCCGGGCTGCTCGCCGGTGTCAGCGGAGGTCAGGCAGCTGCTAAGCCCACAGCTTATGCGACCGAGAACGGGAGGAATGTAAACAGAGACCCCTCCCTGCAGCCGGCTAAGATCATGCTGGACCTGGCGGAGCGGCTTCTGCCGGGACAGCTGATCGACACCTGCGTGATTTCAGGAGTTTGTGGAGGCCTGAACGGGTTTAGTGAGTCCACCGGTCTAGAGGAGCCGCTGGAAGGAGGTCACGGCGAAAGAGGAGAAGGGAGCACGGATACCTCCCCCGCAGCTGCGCTCCTGGACCGAGACCAACAGGTCCAGCACTCCGCAGCGGGGAGCAGAGGGGAGTCCCTGGAAGGGAGCTACATCCGCGCTTCTGCTCCCCTCGATCGACCCGCGTGCGCGCGGATGCACCCGGACTGCACTGCGGTCAGCATGTCCAACGGGGTCGCTGACTGTCCCGGGGGGGTCAGCGCGGATTGCAAACCGGTTCTGGGTCACGGACACGCCTCGCAGCCGTGGGGGCTGAAAGTAGCTAACGGCGGTTTGCATCTTCTGGGCATTCTGCCGGAATCCGGGCGGAGGCACCCTCCGTCCCCGGGGGAAGACGCTCCATCCGCGGCAGAGCTCCCACACGCGCTCGGTCTCTGCAGGGAGCCCCCCTCCCCGGAAGCCCGAGACAAACTCCCCTCACCCAGCCCCTCCACCCTGTCAGATCCACGCAGTGACAGCCCGCTGTCTGAGCCCCCCATCCCGGTGGAAGAGGAGGAGGAGGAGGAGGAGGAGGACGGGGAGCCCGCTTACCCCCGGGCCCCCATCAGGCCGCAGAGTCTGAGGACTAACCCCAGCCTCGCGGTGTCCCTCAGCTGTGACGCCACCCCGCTGTCCCCCGAGGAGGATGGGGGCTTTTATTTTGAAAATGAGGTGACTGAGGAGTACCTGCGGAATGTTCTGGAGGGGGGCCGGCGGCAGAGCGCCCCGGACAATCTGCCGGACCTGAGCGAGCAGGGCGCCGGTACCGAGCACAAGCTGCTGCCGAAGAGGTTCGGCATCGCAGATTTCTTCACCAGGTAACCTCACCCACCAAAATAAGAGTCTTTAGACTTTTATTTTCATAACCATGCCACACTTAAGGGGCTACACGTGATCAAAGCTTGAAAAACGTTAAGATTTTAATCCAAAAGAGTATATTGTGAAAAAAAATTTAAATAAAAGCCTTCAGACTATTATTTTTATATTTGAAGCTTTTCAGAATAAAGGTAAACAGAAACACGTGATCAAAGCTTTTTATTTATGTGTGAAAACTAAAGCAAAAAATACTTTATAGATTTTTATTTTTATAGCTTGCTTGTTGCAATAATGGAAAATAGAAACATGTGATCAAATTATGAACAAAGATTATTATAGATGGAAGGATAGTAGTTTCGGGGAGCCAAGCCTCCCGGGACCCCACCACCACTACCACCATCCACACACTCTTCAGACTTTTTTTTTTTTTTTTAACTAAATTTTGCCACAATAAGGGCAAATGGAGACACGTGATCAATACCTGAAAAACTTGTATTAATGCGGAGAAAGATTGTTTTTTTTTTTTTTTTCGGGAACCCAGGCTTCATTCAGGACAACCCCAGATAAAGACACTGGATAAAGACACTGTCTGGGCCGGATGTTCTTAAATCTGCAGCTGCAGTGTGGATCTGCGTTTGCAAAGCAGATGGAGTCTGTCTGCAGACGTGGCAGACAGATCAGATGTTTTTAACTCTTTGTTTGTGCAGGAGCATATAACCTCCACTGTGGATTCTGATCCTCTTCCTCTGATGATGGATTCATGTCTTTACTCTTGCTTCAGACTCTTAAGATGACGTGTTCCTGCAGAAGAACCTGTTTGGAGCCAGTTTTAGTTACTTGCTGACTTTCACTTCTGCATTCAGTTGGAAAAAAATCCTTCACTGCAAGCAGCGGGCTGTAAAAGTTGAAAAATTCATCCCAAAATGATTCTAATTCTGCAAAGTCTTTCTTGATAGAAAATATGTCAGAATGTATCAGCCAGCTGCAAAACGGGCATTTATTTTGGAGTATTGAAAATGATTTGATAGATCATGTTTTTCTGTATCTGTTCGTGCAGAGATCTTTTGTGTTATTCCATCATTGTTTCACAGGAGGGAAGCTAAGCTAAAATGCAGAAGCAGCGTAAAAATGTGCATGTTCACTACTTCTGTCGTAACAGTTTTTTAATGCGGTTTGAAGCATTTAGTTTGTGTGACATCCAAAGATCTCAGGAAAACTGACTCAGGAGCTTCATCTCCGACTCTACAGGCTTCAGTTAGGGTCTAAAAAGGTGCTATCTGCTACCTTTTGGTGATGGGTCTCCAAGTTCGGCCGGTGTGAAAGCTCTCCTGAACTCTGGTTTGGACCCAACACAAGTTGCAGATGAACTCTGTGCGGTTTACTTCAATATGACCAGAAGAATCGATGTTAGAGTAGAAACAATGGAGTGAAGGGCATCAAAAGAAGTTGAAAATGTCTGCAGGAAGTACAACATCAGAATTTATTAGTGAGAGGACTTTACGGGTTTCTACTCTCTGTGTTTGCCAGTCCTGGTCAGAGCTGGTTTCAGTTGTCGGAGCTGTGTACTTTTTTACCTGCTGTGCCACTTTAGTTGTTGGTTCTTCCCTAAGAGCACTACGATTGAAAGTAAATGAGTGATGGTTCATGAGCTTCATGGATGTACTTACAGAAGGAGTAGGAACAGGTCTGTTCGTTAGTGTGTAACGGATCACAAAACTCACGGTTCAGATCGTGTCACGGATTTAGGGTCACGGTTCAGATCATTTTCGGATCAGTTAAAAAAAAAAAAGATAAAAGATAAATAAATTCAATAAGAATATGAAGTACTTCACACACAATATTTATATATCCAACTCAAACATTTGGTCATGGAGACCTATTTATTAAAACAAAAAATATTTAAACTTGGAACACAAATAAAATGCTAAAACATGTAGTTTCTGATTACATTTACATGTCTTTAGACTAAATCTACCTAAACTGAAAGAAAAGAATGCTTAAAAGTAGTGTTGAAAATACCAAATCTATCTGGATTACCTCTTAAAATACAAATATTCTCATCCCATCCGCCTAATGTCCAAATTAAATCATAAATAAAACAGCTAAAATTATTTTCTGGTATTAATTGTTTTATTGAAATTAACTGTTGGACCATTTAAATATTTAAAATAATCAATTGTTATCTGTAAAACTTTTCCGGTGATTTTTGACCTCTTAGACTTGCCATACAATTGTCCCCTGACAGCACCGGCAAGTCCGTTACGGAGCAGCTGCTTTCTCCTGTGCAGTTCTGAAACGTTGGAGCTGCTTAAAGCTCAGGACGGCCTCAGTAAATGGAAACTTCATTTCAGGGAGGATTATGGGAGTTTATCATGTCTGTGTCGCTTTGAAGGAGACCGTTCTTTCTTCATCCTCTGTCTAGTTTCAGTTCCACGTCCGGCTTCGCTGAGTCTTCCAGAGAAAGAGGAACAGAGGAGTTCTGAATCTACATTCAGGGGCAGTTTTCAGGGGTCCTGTTGATCCACATGTATCTGTGTGGTCTGGTGCCTCCTCCACGCAGTGGTCTGAACTCAGCCGCTGGGTTACTCCCTGTCGTTTAATAGTTTTCCAGTTGTGAATATGAGCAGGAATAATTCTGCGATCTTTAACTCTCTGGTCTCTGTTATGTAGTAAATGTTCAGTCCTGAGTTCGGCAGCATCCTGATCATCACCACAGCTTCACCTGGCTCGCCTTTTGAGGTTCTGAATCATACAACAGAACATACGACAGAAACTTCAGCTGTTTCCCTTTCAATTTTTATTTGACAACAGAAACATAACATTTACTTAATTTAATGTGCAGTTTTTCACAGTTTAAAGCAACATCAATTTTTTGTTATTTTAAAAGTTTGCTTTGTAAGCATTTGCACTACGTGGTCAAATTTGATCTACCTCGATTACAAACTGCCCACCACCTCAGTTTGTGATAATATTTTTGAATTTTTCTCATCACCAGGTGGTGGCTTTGCTGTAGCCACTCCCACTGAATTTAGTTTGTACGCTGTGATGCAGTTAGGTACCTCCTTAAGCTGAACAACGTTCAGGAACACTTGACCTACTTTTGAGATCTGGTGATGACCACCAACGCTGGGGGACAGTCTGTGCCCCATAACAACAACAACAAACACCCAGAATGTTCAATACACAATTCAGAATGAGTCACATGATGGAGCCTGGAGAGTTTTCGGATGAAACATCATGTTTTGACTGCTTGATGCTTTGTTTTA
This sequence comes from Oryzias javanicus, assembly GCA_003999625.1. Classification (NCBI taxonomy): domain Eukaryota; kingdom Metazoa; phylum Chordata; class Actinopteri; order Beloniformes; family Adrianichthyidae; genus Oryzias; species Oryzias javanicus. The sequence continues at coordinate 7,674,369 of CM012451.1, read as the reverse complement.
TACATAAATAAGATGACTGTGTATGACTAAGACTATAACTGGAGAACAAAAATATTCAGAGTAAGATAACATTTTATTGCCTTTTTCTTTTAGACCAACTCGGACAAAAGTTTTTAGTGTTTTTAACACATTTTTGGTGCATTTTCTGATGATGGAGGACATACATAAACAAAATTATTCTTAAAGTTGCATTTCGGAGGATTTCTTTATTCAGATCGTTGAGAATCAGGGGCGGACAATAATGTGTGTTGGAAGAAAATCGTGTGTGACGTAGAAAATACTGTGGGCGGGGCCACAAGCTCCTTGCTCAGCTCCATTCTAATGCCTCCACATGCAGACAAATAAATCCATATACGACCTGACATCTGTAAAACTGTACTGGCTGGAGCGCTCCAATAATTCTTACCATTTTTGTTGCACCGGTAAAGTTAGGTTGAAAGTGTGAGGGGTTGACAGGGGTGGACATTAGGCGATTTTTTTTTTTTTTATACATTACATCAACAGCAGGTTTAGCTGATTCTGCCCTCTTTTGAGACAATCAATAAACACTTCAACCTTTTTGTTCTTAACAAAAAAAAAGCTAAAGGAACCCATGTTAATTTAGATGATGCTGTGGTTTGAACAGGTGCAGTTTTTTTTAACACATTTCTCCTAAAATTGCTGCAGGAACACAGACATGAATGTAGATATTGGTGAAGATGGACTAAAAAGTCTCACGGTTCTGTTTTTTTTTGGCATTCTGTGTCTGCAAACATTTTTTTTCCAGCAGAGCTTCCGTTTTGTGCACAACGTGCTCCTCAGGCCCACGTCTCCTTCAGTTCGGTTTCTCTGCAGCTGCAGGACCGTTTCGGTTGCCATGCGTTCTGGTTTGGGTTTGGACCTGCGCCTTGACAGCTGGTGTGGATGTCTCAAAGGAAACTCAGAGGAAGCTGTCCTGCTGTGGGCTGTCAAAGGGGTGGGAGGTTGTCACATGATGCTCTTTGGCTTCAAGTCAAAGTTTAGTTTTAAAGTAGAACAGCAGGAGGATGTTTTATTATTTAAAGGATTAAGGAGCGCCTCCTACCTTTCTGTTGTTACTTATTTACACCCAAAGGCGGCTCTCTGAATCTGATCCCAGGTGGGAAAAAAATTCCTTGGACTTAAACTCTTAAGCAGAAGGTGAGCACAGAGATGACAAACAGTTTTTGTGTTTGTGACTGTCTGAATCTGTCATGCTGGAAGCTGATTGACTGAAGTGTCTTAAACAAAGCCAGAACCCAAAGTCGCTGCTGACGGGATAATCAAAGCCTTAAGATTTAAGGAGGCTCCTTCTGCTCAGCTGGAGCTTCAGACTATCATCTTCAGAGGGTTCCACATGTTTGGATGTTTGAAACACATTAAACCAAGCGGATTCTTCTCCTAACAGCTCAAGCTTTTATGCTTTAGTCACAACTGCCCTTGTGGGTAAATGCAGTTGAAAACCTGTACGAGGCACAGGCAATGAATTTTAAGACTGTAGACTTCTGTTAGCCCGTAAAAATCCAAAACACATCTTAGATCACGGGCCGAACAGGACAGACATTTATTGAACACACCAAAACTAAATTTTTTTCAAACTTTAAGACCGTAACTTTTTAACATAACTATGAATAAAATCAGGCAGGAATATTGTTACAAAATAAATCAATTTTAACCTTAAAGAAAAGTCAATATTTTACTTTCCATAAAAATATTTTTTGTCAAAATCATACAAGTTAGAAATAAGCACAAGATAACATTGGGCCAATAATAGCAATAAAATAAATTGAACTGGAGGACCGGATAGAAGTACCTAAAGGGCCGGGTCCGGCCCCCAGGCCTTGCCGAATGGGCGCAGAATCGCCCTTGTTAATCTACGGTGTAGTTCACACCGTGCAGCGAGCGTCTCAGCATCTGGTCTATTTTTTATGCAAGCTGTGAGTGATCCACGTCAACTCTTGCAGGAAATTACGGCAAGACACGAGAAAATCTGGTTGGTTTTTGAAATATTGCCACATTTTCACAATAAAATGCAGCGATTGACAAATGCGATCAAATTTTTGAAGATAAACACACAAGCGCAACACACAAAAACAGACAAACACACGTAGTTGGCTGACTGCTGGGGGGCTACCCAAAAACACAATCAAGGAGAGAGAGGAAGAGGATGGTTGGTGACAAGTCGAGATCGACGTTGTCATATTTTTTAAAGGTTATTTACTCATGATGGCAAAAAAAAAAAAAAAAAACACAGCTGTTGACTGTTGTTCATCTGTCGATAAAAAATAGGTGTCTGATGTGAACTGGAGGCGATACTCCCCCACCAACCGCTTCGCAGTGTGAACCAGGCATACGGTGAATTAAGAGAGACAAGATTCAAGAGATAAATCTATCAGACTTTATCAACTCTTTATTTAAACTTGTTTGTAACACGCTACATTAGAAGCATCACTCTGTTAGTGTATTCACAATACCTGTAACTCCCAACCCTGTTTGCATCACATACAAATAACAGACTGATTCCACTGAAGTAAATATTGCTGATACTATGCAAACTCCCAAGCTTGTTTAGGAGCATGTAAAAAAAAAAACACAGTGTTACACCGCTACATGTTAGTCGCATTAGTGTATTTACAATAACATTCAATCTTATTTGCAACCTAAAAAAAACAAAAAAAACAGACACAGCGCCATGTACCTTTTTAAAATTTCTTTGACATCAGTAAGCACAGCATAAATGAATCCATATACAAGACTCTCTGTAGGGAGCGCAGTTTTTTGTTTTGAAAAATACGTTAAAATAAGTTGGCCTTAATGTGTGGAAAATACAGTACATTTTTTATTTTTTTTACAGGCATGCTGCGAAAGACAGATCGAGGCGAATACAATTTTTTTTTACAACTCCCTGAAATCTGCACTGGGAGTTTGCTCGTTTTGCTGAAGTGGTCACTGCGGGCTCATGGCTTGCAGGCCGGCTGTTAGAAATGATTAAATTTAAACAATCAGAGTGTAGTTTATGTGGGCGTCCTACAGCTGTCCTATGGGCACTTGTATATCACGTGGATACCCCGTGTGCAGCATTTGTGTTCGATCACTAAGGAGCCAAACTGCACACCACCATAATGTCTAGAGTGCGACGTTAGGTTAGGCTGTACAACAGCATCACCCATGAGTCTTAACTCCATGTAACTCACATTATCCTTACAAAAATTTCGTGATACATTCACCACATACATGAATATAGTACTTTCCACTTTCGGGACGTCCCTTAAGGTGGTTCTCCACGTTTCTTTTGGACCGTCTAAGAGCCCAAAATCCTGCACCGGTTAACCTCTGTGCAGGTGCACATTACTGCAGCGCGACTCATTTAGTCACAAAACCCGGTCCACAAGTGGGCGGAGCCTTTTTTCCTCTCTCCTGAAACAGTGAGGGCTTTGACCGTAACAGCTTTGGTACGTGTTTATGTAAACTTGGAGAAAACCCACTGATGAAGAGAGTGAAGAATTCCCACTTCCCTCGCTGACCGATGTATTTCCATTGAAATAGATGCAAAACTCTCGATTCAATAGATTTGATTTTCTCCTATTTACGATCTAAAACCACGCAATTTGCATGAATTTCCAGCATAACTTTTGATTTCTCTGACCACACATCTTAAGGAGGAGCTCTGTTTGATAGAAACATTTTAAGGGGATTTTATTGACACAAATCAGATAAAACAGAATAGATGACGAACGTTTTACAGAAAAGTGACAGCAGGGATAAATCCTCTGGATCCTCTGTGTCCTGTGATTGTTTGCCACTAAATTACAAACCATAAATGACATTTCCAGATTCATCTGAACTGTCATAACTGGACACACATGGATGTAGTTGTGGTTGCAGATGTGTCATCTTGCTGCCACTAGGGGGCAGGCTCCTGGTTGTTGGTTTTTCCCCTCTTTTCTTTGTTGTTCTTTTGTCTCTGCAGACAGAGATCTTTTGTTTGGGATGAAATAACGAGGGCTGCTCAGTGCAGCTGCACTCTTTACGTCTTTGTTTTAAAGATATTGGTTCTCTGTGCTGGAAATGTTTGTTTGTTGTCACGTCCATCCTGGCTCCATCTTAGCCCCAACTCTGCAAACAAAAGCAATCTTCTTTTGGGAAAACTGCATCTGTTCCTGTGAACTTTTAGAGCTTTTATTTTGCAGTTGGCCTGTAATATATATATATATTAACCAAAATATTAATATTATTAACAAAAAAATGTTTTAATAGAAAAGATGAATGCATAAAACTTAAACTGCGTCATCTCATCTGGATTATATTGTTTCGGTGGAATGATAATTAAATGATAAATTGACTTAACAAAAGCATTCCTGCTAAGTATAAGGTAAATCTAAGCTAAGCTAATTTACATTCTAAAAGTGATAAATTCATATTAAAAAGCTAACTTGAAAGAAAATGACTTCTAAAGTCAAAACAATAAACGATCAAGGTAAAATGGGAAGTTCTATTTAAAGAAAAGGTTTTATTTTTGATTGTTTCCAATGCTGCCTTATTGGAGTAGAAATTTCACTTGTTATTTAGTTTTTAAGAATTCAAAATAATGATGAACAGTGTTGATAGTGTGGCTGGAAATGTGCTGCAATATTGAACTTCTTTTAAGGCTAAATAAGATGTTACAGGTTATAATGTATTGCTGAAAAGATGCTTGATGCTTTTTATAATGTTTACTTTTAATGTTGGTTTGAATGAACATTGATTATAAACAATGAAGGCTGATGGATATCTTTTTTTTTTTTATTCAGGAGCCTGTTTTCTAGGAAATCCAAAGAGCCTAAGGCAGCGTCCCACAATGCATCAGGGTGGCGACTGTTTGGGAAGACGGCAGCGAGAGAGGGTGATCAAAGCCAAGACCTTTGCTCTGCCGCGACGATGCAGGAGGTTGGTGTTTTACAGACTTCTACTCCTCTGTGTCTGTGAGGCGTTTGAGGACCTTCTGCTGGTGTGGAGGAAGCTTTCTCTGCAAAGTCAGTGCAGGAGTTTGCTCAGAGCGTCAGCTCAACTTCTGGTGTGATGCAAACGTCCTCTGAGGGTTCTGACTGACCCGAGAGCAGCTCCAGGGAGTCTCAGCGCAGCGACAGAGCTGCGTAAACAAAACCAAACAGTTTGACCTCTGATGATGGATGAGGACGCTCTGATGAGCTGCTGGAGTTTATCCACCCTGAACTTAAAGGTTTGCAGTGATACAGACAGGGCTGCATAAAGGAGAGAAGTTATCATACATTTTTTAACTTCTAAAGGTTTGTGGGTCGGTTGCAGTCAGAAAGTTTCTGTGAAGATGGGGGCTTATATTAGAGACCAGATGCAGAAACTGCACTAAAATGCTGCATCTGGCCTCCATGTTGACCTTTGACCCCATTAATGTCCTCTGAGGAGCGTTTTCTGGCATGGTGCTAATAACGTTAGCCTGCATCTGTTTTGTTGGAAGGGGATGTGACTCCTAAAAGGATTTACTGAGAGGATGTGGTTGCTAAGCAACCAGAACTGAGCGCCTGCTGTGGAGGAGGGAGGGAGGGTGGGTGGTTCACACAGAGCTGCTGCTGTCCTGCAGAGCAGCTGCACTCTGCTGCACACAGATGCTAATTTACATGTCTTTGTGAGGACCCCTCCATCCGCAAACAAACCTGAAGCGCAAACTGCAACAAGAGTGCGCTTTGACACCCTCATCGGAGGGGAGGGGGGTTAAAGTCATCAGCCTGTGTTTGTTTTCCTCTCAGGCCTGAAATCCATTTTCACATCCATCATTCAGCAGGAGCTGACAGGAACCACCTGCTGCCTCACACTGATGCCCCCCCATATCAGCTGTCCTCCAGCAGCCCCCCCAGCATGCTCTGTTCTAGTGACGGAAGTAGGGTCACATTATTTTTGAACAGAGGGGGGTCCAGATGTGGTTATCATGAGTCAGACACTCATCTGAGGAGGAAAATGTAGTGCAAAGGAAAGAGAAAAGAAGAAAGAACGGGAATAGTAGGACGGAAGAGTAGAGGAGGAAGAGGAAAAAAGGAAGAAGAGACAGAGAGCAAAAATCCTAATTTTAGCTGAAGGAGCTCTTTAATTCATCTTAACGTTCAGAATTAAAACTTCCCATAGATGCTCCTACAAGAAACTACCGGGTTTGAGAACAAACAAAAAATGTTGAAAAACTGTTTTTCGACATTTGTTTAAAACACTTGTGAACGTCACATTAAAGTCTCACCCTGATCATCCTTTGATCTATTGTAAAAGCCTTCCCAGCGGTCTTTTCCTCTTGGTCAAAAAAATCAAAAAACCTGTTGATATCTAAGGACATAATTTCTGCAGATCGGCTGTGTTTTATTAGAAATTTCCCTCTGAGCTGCGATGAGAACGGTATACAGCTGTACAGTATTTTGTACGTCGCAGATACGATATTTTTCAAACATAATTTATTATCTGCTCCTGAGTCGCAATGATTTGATTAAAGAAATACTCAGAAATGCAGTTTTGAGCTTAATTTTCTATATATGTGTCTTCAATCAGAAAAATGTCTCAAAAACATGTTTTGTTTTGTTTTTTTAAATTGGAGTGTGCTCTGAAAGCATATATTCAGTTTAAGGTGAACCTCTTTGTGGATCATTTTGGGTCAGCTTCTCTGCTGTTTGTCAGGAGTCTGAGTGGATCTTCATCTCTTATGTGGAAGCCTGTTTAGAGGTTTTTCTGTTAATAAATGTTCTCAGAAATCAATCATTTCGTATCATCGTCACGCATCAGATGTGGTCTGGAACCGCTTCCTCAGAGTTTTTGCAGAGATGAGGATCAGGAAGTGAAGCTCCTGTGCTGGTCATGCTCTTCCTGTTGGCCGTTTCCTTTTGGAACATCAAATGTAAATAAAAGCTTGTCCCTGTCTTCCTGGACTCATTCTGGATATTTCCTGGAATCTGAAAGTTTACTGAACACAGATCAGAGTTTTTTATGAATATAAATGCTTCAAAAACCCAGAAACTATTTACTGCAAGGAGCGTATTTTTTTTTAATTCATTCAAGATTTGTGTCACCAAATCACACAACACTCACTATTTCTGGATTGGGTTTCAACATGTTTATGTTCAGCAGTCTGTTTTGATAGTAACATAGCAGAAAACCACTGATCAATCACGTGATGTCTAAATATCACTGCAAGGCAGATGCAGGGAGGAGCTCTGTCTCCCCCTGCTGGCCATGTTCAGCAGTAACAGTGCTGAGCCTTCAGCACTAACTGAACCCAAACATCTACAATCACCTATCCAATTGGGCTGGATTAGCCCTTATGTCACATTTAGATTGAAATATTTTACTTTACTGATAACATATAAACTCTTTAAGACCAGAGCTTCAGCTCCAGTGTTGACATACTTTCTACTACCATAAATCTTCCACAGTTTAGGCAATTAATGTAATTCCAGTAGATTCTGAAGATGAGAAAAGCAGTTTATGTTAGTACTATGTTTCTCATCGGTGCAAAGCCGATATGAAAAACAGTTTTTCTCCACGTCAGAATCATACGTTAAAGAATGTGTGATGTTAAGGTGTCTCCTGCGACTTCTCCAATCACCCAAGTTACGTTGATTTTGTATATAAGGGCTTCACTGCTGTAAAGTATTGCACATCAGTGTAAAGCTGCTTTTCTCTGCTTCAGAATCCGCTGGAGTTGCATTAATTATGTAAACAGTTGAAGAGTTATGGTAGTTAAAATAACATAAAACTGCAGTTTTGCCTCATGTACTTTATTACATGACTTTTTTTAGACTTTTTTCCATGGAGTCATGAACAGATGGGCAGTCATAAATCTGAGAGTCTCCATGTCATTAGGAGTGCCTCAGGGTTGGATTCTTAGACTCCTGCTGTTCAGCTTATAAAAGTTCTCCTGAGTTTAATCATACTATGCTGTGTTTCAGGTATGGAGACAAAGTTAAGCTTTATGCAGCTGTGTCACTAAGGATTCATGTTCCATTCACCTGTGCTGCGGATTTTCTTTATTAAAATCAGGAGTAGACCAAGAAATTCTGTTTGAAAAAGAGTGTATTTATTATTTGCTCTCCGAGTTTGTTGCATCGGTAATGTTAGGTTTTGGTCTTATGGGGCCAGCAGGACAGTGGGTAAGCCGAGGCAATAAGGAGGGAAAAGGGGGGCGGGGTTGCTCCAGGGCCAACAGTCCTGCCCACAAACTAGGAGTAAATTTCTAATGAACTCCCGGCGCTCTGCAGAAACTATGTTCTAGAAAACAGCACAGATATAAAAAATTCTGGCTGAAAACAGCACAGTCATAATCAAAACACCAATGGGAACGCTTTTAAAAGAGATCAATAGAAGATCGGAGTGGTAGTTTTGGCAATAACTGACCAAATGTATTGATCTTGGAAAATACTAAGATTGTAGGGAGATGCAGAGCAGATTTTTTCAGTTTTGAAACTTCAGGTGGAAATCATAATAGACGAGGAGCTGAGCTTCCATCTTGCATTAAAGGCTCATCGTGAGCCTCAGATCTCATCTCCAGATTCAGCCAAACACTACATAACCTTCTTCTCCAGAATCCACTAATCTTCCTGAAATGCACTAATGGAGAGGAAGCCCATCAGCCTTCTCACCATTCTTTATTTTGTTTTTAAAGCAGGAAGAAGAGAATGACTCTCCATGTTCTCAGCGCCCCCTGGCTGCAGGAAGGAGGAAGAATCTGGACTTTGAGCCTCTGTCCACCACAGCTCTCATTCTGGAGGACCGGCCTTCGTGAGTAGACCCATCATTATATCCCCTTAAGCTAAAAAGAATAAAATAAATCTTTCTCTTTGACATCCAGTTTCTATTGGTTGAGTACTAAATGTCTGCGCATCCTGCAGGAACCTGCCAGCCAAGTCCATGGAGGAAACTCAGAGGCACAAGCTGGAGTACGAGGAGATGGTAGCCGGAGCCAAGAGGAGAGGTATGCGTGAAAAACGAAACAAAGCAAACAGAGGGCAACAATAGATGCCTAAACTCTGCTTCTAATCCGTCCATCAGAGATGAAAGAAGCTCAGAGGAAGAAGCGTCAGATGAAGGAGCGCCACAGACAGGAGGACAGCATCTCTAACGCCATGGTGGTGTGGAACACCGAGATCCTGCCGCACTGGGACAGCATGTGAGCGCCTAAGCTCTGCTCTCTTTAAGAACTCATTTATTTCCTCACCTATCAGAACGATGATTTAGATGGTTGTAAAAATGTTCTTGCCTCTGGAAACTTGTTGAAGACAGAAACCTTTTCTGAAAGTTAATGAAAGTTTCTTTAAAAAATACATAAAAAATAGATTTGTGTTCAATAAATATACTTCAGAAATGATTAGTAGAATATTAAAATAGAATATTTTTGTGACTGCAAATCTATATCTATTTTAAGAGTTTGAAATGTTCTTTATTTCTGAAAAAAAGCACCTTGAGAATCGTTCAAACATTTCAAATCATGATTTACATTTAAATGAAGAATCTGTTAGTTTCAGACAGAAACTAATTATTCAAGCAGCATAAAAGGAAAAACCTTAAAGAAAATCCCTGATTTTTACTATTACTTGGTGAAATAAAAAATATTTTGATTTCAAGGGTTGGCTTTTGAAATAGAGAGGGATTTAAAAGTGTACTGTTTCATATTTTAGTGTATCTCATTGCACACTTGCTTATGTTTTGGTGCAGGAAGGCAACTCGACGCGTCCGGGAGCTTTGGTGGCAGGGCCTTCCTCCCAGCGTCAGAGGAAGAGTCTGGAGCCTCGCCATTGGCAACGAGCTGAACATCACACCAGGTACACAAAGGCTTGCTATTTAAAAAAACTGTCTACTGAACAAAACAAAAAAAATAGTTTGAATCAGAACCAGAGATTCCCTGTATTAGACGAATGATCTTCAGTAGTGTAATATAAATGTGGCCAACAGGGGGTGCTAAAGGCAACACATTGTATCCTTATAAATAACATCATCCTAAAGTTGTTTCTGCCCTTCCCTCAATAAGTGAGAAACAATTAAGTGAAATTATTATTTTCTTTTATTACCTGAAATTTGACCTCTTCTTTAAGATTTGCACCTTTTAAAGTTAGCTCAAGGTAATTTGTGGTAAAAAATTAGAGGTTAAACTCATGATAAAAACATGATGCAATCCGGTGGTTTTCTTGATGTAAGACTAATAAACTGTTTGTGTTTGAATTTTACTGACTTTGTGTTTTTGTGCAGAGCTCTATGAGATCTTCCTGTCCAGAGCCAAAGAGAAGTGGAGAAGCTACAGTGAGACCAGTTCAGTCAACGACAGCGAGAGCGGTACGTCGTCACTTCACTCCCTTTGCATGAGCTGATAGTTTCTGCTGATAACATGAATGTAAATGAGCCATTAATGGAGTTTGAAGTTAAAGCACAACAGTTTGATCTTCCGAGTTCACATGAAAAAAGGGAAATGTGTCCCAGAATCCTGCATGCCTGAATGTATTCTTAAAATGATGTAATACATCTTTTTATCAAATTTATATAGAATGATTAATTAAACAATTAACACAATGAAAAATATGATAAATTAGTCATAAAAGTGAAGCACAAAGGGCATTATGGGTAAAAAAAAAGCTAACTATCTTAAGTTAACCACCGGGTTTTTGTTTATTACTGTTGACTTTTATTTCTTCAGACGGAGGAGCGTCTCTGGCCGACAGGGAGTCCAGCCTGGACCTCATCAAACTGGACATTTCCAGAACATTCCCCTCCCTTTTCATCTTCCAGAAGGTATCTGCACTGTGAATGAGTTTGACACATCAGTGGAGGTCATGTGACCCTCGATCCTCTCCTCCTGCAGGGCGGTCCGTACCACGACCTCCTCCACAGCGTGCTGGGAGCTTACACCTGTTACAGACCCGACATTGGCTATGTGAGTCTGCCCATTCCAAACCCAAAAATACTACTGTTTCGTTTGTCTTTTGCTTCAGGGAATCTGTTATAAATGAGCAAAACACTGTGACATGAAAAGATTTTTTTTTTTTTTTTTGACAAAACGACGTGTGTTAAAACTAGAGCTGTGAAAGCTAACTGGTTAATGCAAGCGATTAATAGACCATAATTAATGTGTTAATGTCTATAAGCACCGTCAGGTTCTGTTTCAGAACACCAGAGATCCAGCTGGATCAAACGTCTCCCAAAAAAACTCTTACATAATAAGAAAGATTTATGAGAAAAAAAAAAAAAAGATTCGAGGAAAAATTGTAAATGGGACAGCAGTGCTCCAAGTTCTTATGTTTTGGGCTGCCTGATAGCTGAAGCCACACAGGCAGATTGAAAGCAGAGCCACATGGAGCTGTGAGGTCTGTGATGGATGTTGTAAAAACAGTTTGTGAAACATTTCGGGGCAAAATGAATCCCATTTTTCCAGGAGGATTTTTCTGTTTTTGTATTATTTTATTTTTAATGTGTGAATGCAACATGAAAAAATTACAAACTAGAAGTAGTCATAGAGGTGTCGTTGTGCTGATTAAAATGATACTAAATAAGCAAGCATGTCGTCTTTCAAATTGAATACAGAATTAAATTTAAAAGTTGACAAACACTGAGATTTAGGCCCTAAATTCCAAAGGGTTAAAAATAAATGTACACATTTGCATGTAATTTCATACTGTGATTATTTGCAGATAATAAGTGTTTGGCAAATACTCGAACAAAAAAAAAAAAGAATCAAAATAATCACATTTATTTTTTTTCCTGATTTGCAAGTAATTAATTAATTTTTTTAATCAATTCCCAGCCAATTTAAAATATCTTGTTACAGGAAAATAAAGGTTAACATGTTTAATTTAACAAGATAAAATGAAATAAAGAAAATTATTATAGAGGGAATCTGCCATGCCGTTTGATGAATCATTTGTTTGATTCATTTCAGCTGCGCTGTTACCAAAAACACCCAAAGCATTAAGGGAAAAAATCCTGGTTCTCTTTCAGGTTCAGGGCATGTCCTTCATCGCTGCTGTGCTCATCCTCAACCTGGAGGAGGCTGAAGCCTTCATCACCTTCGCCAACCTGCTCAACAAACCCTGTCAGATGGCCTTCTTCAGAGTCGACCACGACCTGGTACCAGATGCACCTTCCTCACTTCTCTTCTTCCAATCTTTCCTTTCCTTTCTTTTCATAACAAAAACTCCCTGAAGTTGCCTCATTGGCACAAATGCTGCTTCCAGTGATGGAAGTGACAGAAGCTCTCTGTGTGTTTTAGATGCTGAAGTATTTTGCAGCCTTTGAGATTTTCTTCGAGGAGAATCTTCCTCGTCTCTTCAGTCACTTCCAGACCAGCAGCCTGACGCCAGACCTGTACCTGATCGACTGGTGAGTCCTGAATAAAAACCTTTAACATTTTTATCAGTCATTCAAGACTTACAGCTTTGGAAGTTCACTCTGATCATCTTTTGAACTGTTTTAAAAGTGTTTTCAGTGGTCTTTTAAGTATCATTATGGTGTATGATGCAGTGTTTCCAGGGTTTAAGTTCTTTGGTGTACTGTAACTTTTCAACCTAAAGTTACACTATGTTAAAGATTTTGTGTTTAGGCATTAAAGTTCTCTTTAAATATGTCGTCCATCATCAGAAAAAAATGCAAAACATATCAAAAACACTAAATCCCCAATTTTAGCCCGAAAATTCACACCAGTGTGTGTTTTTGATTCTTAAATTCTGAGCAGAGTGGGATGTCTGTCTCCCTCAGGATCTTCACCCTGTACAGCAAGTCGCTCCCTCTGGACGTAGCCTGTCGGGTGTGGGACGTATTCTGCCGGGACGGCGAGGAGAGCCTGTTCCGGACGGGGCTGGGGATCCTGCGTCTGTACGAGGAGGTCCTGCTGCAGATGGACTTCATCCACATCGCGCAGTTCCTCAGCCGCCTGCCGGACGACCTGCAGCCGCACACGCTCTTCAGCGCCATGGCCAACACGCACATGATCAGCAGGAACCGCCGCTGGGCGCAGGTCGGCATCGCTCTGACTTCAGGGGGGTGGGGCTTAACGGAAATCCTTGAGTGACGTTTCTGTCCTGTTTTAGGTGTTTTCTGCTCTGATGAAGGATGGAAACAAGGAGGCGGAGAAAGGCGGCAGCCCGGCTCTGAGGAGCTAACACCTGCTCCTCCACTGAATCTGAACATTTTCAAAATGGTTGTTGGTTTAATTCCAGCAGATTGTCAGTATTTCTCCACACATGAAGTCAGAATCTTCTGCCTCCATGTTGGGAACCCCTCCCTAAAAACTTCTTTGTAGGTGCTAAAGGTTTTCTAACGGCTTCAACTTTATGGTTTCATCTTCTGCTCCCCCCAGTACCCACTAGACTAACCAGCCAGCTCCATTCAAGTGGTTCCAGCTGAGGAGCGTCTCCATCAGAGCGAGGATGAAGAACTGACTGCTTTTTGTTTTTTATTAAGTCTGAGCCAACAGGAAGCGTAAGGAACCGCCACTCCCAGCACTTTAATCAGACGGGCGCCCCCTGTCTGCGGTCAGAAGGAAGTGAACTCTACAAAACGTCAAACTTCGGCCCCAAACACCAAAGATCGATCTGCAGAAGATCCGGCACCGATATGAAGAATCTTCTCCACCAGATCTCACACTCCTGTTCATTCCACGGTTCACCTCCTTCTTTCCAAACTCATCAGGAATCACGAGCAAATGGAAAAATGTTTCCTTCCCAGACGAAACCTGCAGCACTTAACTGATCATGAGCATTTGAGTGTTTCACAATAAAAGCTTCTTTCCGAAAAGGAGCTCAACCTTTTTGGGTAGAAAGCAAGTTTTTCTGTGCACCGAGGAGCTTCAAGAAATAAAAAAGTTTCTGGTTTGAATCATTGAAAAAAACCGGAAGTGTTTTTTTCAGGGGAGGATCCACCCTAGTGTTGAAAGTGTTCTGATTTTTTCACAAAATATTAATTTCAGCTCCAAATTGCATTAAATGTTTTGGGTTTTTTTTTACTTAACTTTTCAGACTCTTTCATACAATTTTTAAGGAAGGAGCTGTTTAAAATGAGCTTCTCGGAGAATAAAAAGTTTTTTTTTGTTTCTAAATGACTTAAAATGATGAAAACAGAAAACATTTACCTTCATGCAATGGTCGAATCAAGCAGAAAAGTATTTTTCTTGGAGTCTCAGGGAGCTTCACTATAACGTGATCAAAGTGTTTCTGACCTCTTTCCCTGTGACTCCGCCCACTCTTGAGTAAAACCAGCAACTTTTTTTTGAGTTTTTGGAGGGAAAAGCCTCTGTCGTCACTCAAAAGTTGCACATTTATCTCAACATACATTTTTTCTTTTGGTAAAACGTATTGAAACCTCTAAACAAACATATTTACAGAGGAAACATTGAATGAAATAAAACTGCACCATAATTTTTTTTTTGCCTCACACACTTTTGCATCAAACATCAGAATGGTGTCGTTTGAGCCTCTGTGTGAGGACGCCAAAGGTGCTGCTGCAAAGTCACATCTCATCTTCAGTATTAGAAAACATCACAAACAGCAGGAGAGAACTCCTCTCTGGTTGGAGACTTTAGCCTCACTGATCTGAGCCTGCAGGACACTGCGTCGCAACAGACGTGTTTTCAGAGCTCATTCTGCTCTGTTTCTACATTTTTCCCCAGTGTTCCTGTTTGAAATAAAGACTTCATGAAGTAAAAGAATTGGAAGTTTTCTAAACACAGTCAGTGTTGGACTCCTGTCTGTAGCGGTTTAGTGCAATATTGTTATTGGCAGGTGTTGCCTCCAGAGTCCTTTATGATTACCCAGAATCCTCCTTGTACACTAAAACCAACTAACCTGTAGAGATCAGACGAGATTAACAGAGTTTGCTTCAAACATTCTTATTTAAATCTGCTTTCTGTAAATCTCTGTAGTTTTTTTTTCTTCTTTCTTCGGTCTCGTTTTCTGGACTAACTTCAGTCTACAGTTCTTTTCATGATGCCTTACAGTTGATGTAAATAAACTGTATAAATGTTCTGTCTTTTCATATAACAGCCACTAGTTTGATGTGTAAATAAATGCCTCTGCAAACGACTCCCATCTCTGCTTAGAGTTCATCTTTATGCAGACGACACCCTGCTCTGTGTGTGGGCGCTGTCACAGAGGCACCTGTTAAGACGGGTGTGTTATGAATGAATTTTTCTGTCCAGCATTTTGGTTGGTTGAACATCTGTGTTTTAAGGGTGTCAGAAACGTTTTACGAAGCTTAATTGGGCCAATAATTCAACCAACATTCTTTCTTATTTGAGTTTGAAGTTATTAGCAGCCATGTTTTTCCTGCTTTGTTTCAGCTCCGTCATTTGATATGGGAGCTTTCTTTTCTTCTGGGGTTTTATACTTTTTCATTGTCATGTTCTGGTTCTTTATGGTGTATACTTGTATAGCACTTTCTACCTTCCTCAAAGGCCCAAATCGCTTTACAGTCACTGTCCTGTTTACACTGATAGAGGCTCCGCTGCCAAACACTAACACCAACCTATGACCACCAGAGGCAATGTGGGGTTCAAGGACACCTCGACTCATGGGTGAACCTGCAATGATCAGGGGTTGGCCGCCTTACCGCTGCACCACGGGTCTTTAGAATGCTCTTCAACCCAAGGAGGATCTTAAGGGGACCTCTTTACACTCAAGTTCACAGAATACACTACCACACAGATCGAAGCAAAGAGCAAGACCCGGAAGATCCCACTGCAGCGACCCGATCCCTCTGAGGAAAACACTGGAGTTAAAACCACCAATAGAAGGCATCCGTCATACAGTTTGAATTCAGCAAAGAAGAATCCGTCCCACTTCTGACACCAGCTAAGGAGGAGTTTCCTGTTCAAAAGTCCAGAGTTCCAGACCAGGTGTTTCACAACATTTTGCGTTAGAGAAATTCAGAAATCATGACCCAAATTTTACCCAGATGGTAAAGAGGATGTGTTGATAGTTAGCTTTAGCTTAACTTAACTGATCCATATCATTAGTAGCAGGTGGACGTGTCTGGAAGAGAAGGAGCTGAAGACCACAGCTTTAGAGGTTTGTGTGTGTGCCTGTCTATACCTTCAATTTTTGTTCCTCCTCATCCAATCTGCATCTTAAATCAGAATCTGAATTTATGAATTTGAAAATAATACCTTTAAAAAGTCTTGAATTTTGATATTTGAGTCTTAAAAGTTGTGCTGTTTATGCTTGTGCCTCTGTACCATCTGCACTGACTTTGTTTGACAATGCTGTTTATTTTTTAATTTACATTGGCTGAGAAATTAGTCTTATTTTTTATATACACAGTCTTAAAACGTCTTAAATTTAACTTGAATAAACTTGTGGGAACCCTGTTAACACAGTCGTCCTGCTGCCACAGAACATTGATCTGGAGGAACTCTGGAAGAAGAAACAGATCCAAGTTTTTGCACTGAGATGCTTCTCTCTAAAACACTGCAGCTCGTGATGATCAGGATATCTGCTTTTAAGAATATAGGGAGAAGCCACAGCAATCTGCATCATTATTATCTCTGTTTTATGAAACCTATGCAGGTATTTTTAAATTTGTCTTCCTGTGTTAATTTTTACTTGCCAACAAGCCTCTTTCTCTAACGCTTTTTAAACTTGTTTTTAAATTTAAGTTTAAAATCCGTTTGTCACTTTTGAACAAATTTACAGCTCTAGATTTTTTTTTTTGGTCAATAACAAAACATGCTGCAGTGTGTTTGATTGTCCACTGGGTGGCGTAGCAGCAGCAGTTGTGGCTCCTGCCTCCATGCAGAAGTGTGTGTCTGCAGCAGTTTGTTTGATTCAGCATTGTGTGCTTGTGAATGACTTCCCGTCATCGTAAGTATTTGTTTATCGCTGCATTGTAGTTGTTTTCACAAGAATTGAATCTCGTGATTACTTATCCATCATCCCCCAATAAAGACTTTCATGGAAAGTCTAATAAAAATGCTGCACATTTAAGTTCTGGAAATCTCTAGCCTGAGCTGCACAGAGCAGCTTCACTTTCCGCGTCTGGCTGTGCTTCAACATCTTCAGATTCTTATCTGACCTCTGACTCCAACAGGGTGTGAAGATCCTTCTGGCAGCGCCGCTCAGCAAAGCCCCCACGCAGAGAATCAGGTATTTCCGAGGCCTGCGGTGGTGCGAAGCTGCGAGGGGCCTCTCGCTGCATCCCAGCGAGGGCAAGAATCCATCTGTGCAGGTATGTGGCAACCGTCTGAGGGCTTTCCTGTGGAGGTGGGGCCGGAGGGGAAGAAGGAGCTCTGTACCCCTCAGGGCCTCTGGGATACCACAGCAGGAGGCGGGGAGGTCAGGGGAAAGGAGGAGTTCACGGAGCAAGATGGAGGAGCAGGAAAGCCACCAGCAGAGACGGAAGAAAAAAAAATTAAATCTGATAAATCAGCCGAGACGTTTCTGCACGCCTGACCTCTGCAAAAATAACTCGATTGAAAACTGCTTGCATGGTGCAGCACAAGAGAGGATGCAAAAACTCCCTCACATAGATGCTGCTGCATCACAAGTTCAAACACTTTGTCTTTCTGCACTTCCAGCTGCTACCTTAAGGAGGCGCTACAGAGGATCAGTGAATTCTTTGGATCCTTTTCGTACAATGTGCTTAAATTTGCTCTTTATTGTATTTGCATTGAGTTCAGCCATAACTTTAGAAGAATCAAGTTCTTCCAGCAAAGTGACGACCTTTAATCAACCGGGTCAATGCAAATTTAATTGAGAAAAACAATGCAACTAAATTAAAACTATTGAAGTTCAGGAGTTAGAAAAACAATCAAACTTGATCACCTTTGGTATCCTGAATCAACCTTTCTTATGAGAATGTTCATCAACATTTTTTTCTACAGGCATGCTGCAGGCGCTTGTTGTGATGGCTTTACCTTTAATGCCAGAAATGTCACCGGCGACGCCTAAATAACACACGCTCTTTGATGTACCGTAACTCTTCAATCAACGGGAATCAGCTGATTCTGATGCAGAGGAAAGAGACTTTTCATCATCATCCAGCTTACATTTTTCATACGTGACGGTACACTTCCAACACACACGACATTGTTGCCTCCATTTTCATGAGGTGGCGGACGAACCTCAAGGGAGACACATGCTCCCTCAAATGCTCCCCTCTACGAACCTCCATAGATCCTGGCAGCACCTGTTCGGGTCAACCACCATACATTCATGTTTTTGTTTAGCATTTGCTAATATTGCTAATTATTATATAATGATATAGTTATAATATTAATACTTATATACATGAATAATAATTATAATGCTTTGACCCCAATGATGCGGGATGACAGGGCAGACGGGGAAATGCGATTGGCTGGCATCTTATTTTGTGGCTTTGCCTTCTATATGTTGTCATGACAACCATGCAAATACACTAAAATTGCATTTTTGCTCATGTTTTCACATGCCAAGCGAAAGTAGAACTGATTTGTGAATGATTTCTGACAGTTCTGGAGTGTTGGATCCTAAAGAGAAACAGAAAGGTTTTCTAATGGAGACAAAACAACAATTACAAACCTGCAGTCAAAAAGTAGACAACGAAAACTATTTCACTGATTATGAGAGGATCAACCATTCTTATTCTTATTCAACCGGAAATATTTCAGCTTAAATCAAGAAAAACTAGGACATGAAAAACCTTGAAAACTTTTCTTTCTTCTTTTTTTTATATAGTGGACATTAGAAAAGGTGTTTGGATGTTTTTCTTTGTAATGTAATGAAGAGGAGGTGAAACAGGAGCAGCAGCAGGAGCAGCAGACCAGCGGTCAACACGCTGTTTCCTGTCTGCTGGGATGTCTGGTAGCGCTTTGGATGAGTGGATCACTCATCTCCACTGCTGCTTCCTCTCATCCCTCCCTTCACTCTCACCCTCCTCCTTCTCCTCGTCATCACTCCATCACCACAGCACAACTCCGGAATCAACGCCGCACTCAGACTAAACTCTAGATATAGGAGCATGAAACAACAACAAAAGAAAACCATGGAGAGATGGAGTACAATGTTTTTTTTCATCACTTTGTTTTAATGTTGCAATAAAAATAAAGTTTAAAGATTAAAAAAAAAATGGTTTTATATTTTTTAGCTAAACTTTTGGAGATGAAATGAATTTATTTTATTGTGTTAGCTGAACGATCATCTACTGTAAAATTGTTCCTTTAATTACGATCATGTCGTTTTCTGTCAAAATTTAAAAGAAAAATTCAAAAATGCAGTGAAGCAAAGAGAAAAAGCAAAAGGTGAGAAGGAAGAGGATGCTGATGTCTGCAGGCACGCTTTTACAATCAAACAAAAGTGATTGCTGACTATTTTAGAGTGCAAACTCTGATCACACATACAAGAATGGTATTTCCTCACATTTGTTTTGCTTTATATCTCTTTACTGTTTGTTACAAACTGTTCAGTCTGTGTTCCTCTTATTGCAGTTTATTGATCAAATATATTCGTACTGATAGTAATATCATGTTTTTATCTTTTAACTTTATTAGTATAGAGTGAATTGTGTGTATTGGTGATAGTTTAAGGGATTTCCTCCATAAAAACATAATGCATTTGTTTCATCTCAGTCTAAAAAAATATGTCTTTATAATTTTCTTTGCTGCTCTTGTTAAAAATATTGACCAAGGACAACAATAAAGTAAACAAAGAGTTTTTCAAAATAAAGCTAACTCGCTGTGAATGCTTTCTACACAGAGAGATCCTGTTCAAACTTTCAGCTCCTTTAGGACATTCCTGCTCTATATTTTTAATTTTGTTTTGTTTTGAACAATTTGTTTGTTTTATGTCCGTTGAAAGTTGTTCAGAAAACTGCTAACAGCAGACTTATACTACTTATAGCAATCAAAGATCCTTTAAATGGATGAACTTTAGCAAACTTTAACACTCACTTTTTAATATTAATTTTTGTTTTTAAAGAATTGCAGTGAAAGGTTTGTAAATAATTTAAATAATTTTAGAGTTCAGGACTCTTCATTTTTCGAATATTTCAAAATGTATTGCTGATGACATTCACAGTTGTAATCTGCCTGGAAACAGGATCGTTTCTGGGGTTTTTAGTGTGTTTTTCTCTGTGCTAATTTTAACTGGTATTATGTTTAACATTTTCAAGTTTTTGCATTTTTTACATTTTGTTTTTAATGAAAACCAATTGATTTCAAACAATCTATTATTTTATAGTTATATGAGCAAATTAAACTTTGAAAGAAATAAAAGACTCAAATGGAAGAATTTAGGCTCCAACACTGACCCCTGAGGGACATCAGAGGGTTAGAGAGGACGCAGGAAGGTGACGCCGGGTCCGATCTGAAACCCAAACTAAAGATTTGACTGTCAACGATTTCCTGTTGAAACAGAATTCTATCTCATCTTTGATTAAATAGCATAAACAGTCTGATAATCTACTTCCTGTTCACCTGTCCACTTAAATCCTTTCTTTTTAAGCTACCGTTGCGTTCAGGACGGCTGGGAGAGATACTGCTGCCCCTGATGGCGACTTTTATCAGTGCGACTTTGCATTTGGAGTATTTTTGGATGTGAGGCTCATTTGCGTGTGAACTCCCGTTTCCTCACAGTTCTCAGCACAAACGTGCATTTGCACATCCATCTGGAATCACTATGAACTCAGGTCAGCAGCTGGGAAAAGGTTAACTATGATCAGATCCACATTTATTGTCCTGTTTGAAAGGAGATGACAGAGAACCGGACCTCTGTCTTTGTAGGACACGAAAATAGTTTCAGAAACGGGCATCAAGGTTCGGTGCTTGGTCCACTTTTATTTATCCTTTATCTCATTCCCATCATCCGTCAACATGGACTAAATTACCACTGCTACGCTGATGACATACAACTATATATCTCAAATCCATCGCCTCCTCAACTCATTCCACACTCACTCACTGTCTGACAGAAATCAAAACATGGCTGCAACAAAACTTTCTTATAACAGACATACTCTTAATTGGTCCTAAAAACATTAATAAATCCATCCCAAATTTCCAGTTCAAATTTGACAACACTACACTCTCTCCGTCATCCGTAATCTTGGAATTTTTTTCGATACCGATTTTCCATTTGAACAGCAAGTAAATCAAATAACCTGGTCTGCTTTCTTCCACCTCAAAAACAGTGCTCTTATTCCTTCATCCATGTCTTTCTCAGCTGCTGAAACACTCATTCATGCCTTCATTACATCCCGTTTAGATTACTGTAATAGCATTTTGTACGGTGCACCCTGCAAAACACTCAATAAACTTCAGTGTATTCAGAACTTTGCTGCCCGTCTCCTCACACACACCCGCTCCCGAGAGCACATCACACCAGTTCTCCAGAACCTCCACTGGCTCCCAATCACTCAGCATGTTCACTTTCAAAGCCCTCCATAACCTGGCCCCATCCTACCTTACTGATCTTCTCCATCGACACACCTCGTCATGTTCTCTTTTTCTCCTCCGACTCTGACCTCTTGTCCTTACCGTGTAGGACCAAGCTCCGAACCTGGGGAGACAGAGCCTTTTCCATCGCTGCACCTACACTTTGGAACAAGCTACCTCAACACGTCCGTGACTGCACTGACCTTTCTTCATTTAAGAAATCTCTTAAAACTCTGCTTTTTAAAACTGCTTTTAATCTTTAATTTGACTCCATATTTTTTTTTTTTTTTTTTAATAAAAAGAAAAAGAATTTACAAAAAGAATTACATTAAAAACAGTAGTAAGAAGTATTTAATAATACTTCTTACTACTGTTTTTAATGTAATTCATTTTGTAAGCATCTTTGAGTGTATTTTAAAAGTGCTATATAAATAACATTTATTATTATTGCATAATTATTATTATTATCAAATAACCTCTGAAGCTTGTTTTTTGCTCACTCATGTAGGAGAACGATCTTGGCTGGGATTTGAAGCAGGACCTTCTCACTGTGAGGTGACTGTGCTAACCACTCCATGACCATACAGCCGGAGTTCAGAATTTTGTTTGAAATTTGACATTATAACTGTGATTAAATGTGGGCATGGCCACTTATTGACAAAAGAGCCTTTGAATTTGTTGCCTTATTGTCTTATTTTTCTTCTGGTCCAATTTTTCAGAGAAGTTTCTGTGGTTTCCAGGTTCTGATGATGTCTAGTGTTATTTGTACATAAATAAATTGTTTGTTTTTAACTGAAACATTTTTTCTAAATCTGTTTTTACATGCATAAGTATGTGTGTGTGAGCTATAGTTGTTGATTTTTGGAGTCAACAGGAATGTTTGTAACATTTGAGTGTGTGTGGACAGGCCCCGCCCCTTTTGGCTAACATCTACACCTGATAGTAATGATGATAAACCTCCAGCTTCTGTTGCTGTGTGATTCCAACACCTTGACTTCCTTAACCCCCTTTTTCTCACCTTTCTTTTATTCTTCTACCCCTCATCTCTAACATCCCATTCTTCTTTTTCTATCTGGTCCAACAAGAAATGTACACAAACATAATTAATATAAATAAAGTTTTCCTTTTTTTTTTTTTTTTTTTTTTTTTCCTCCCCTCCTTGAACCGCTACCTTAACGTGGTGGAGGGGTTTGAGTGCTCGAGGGATCCCAGGAGCTATGCTGTCCGGGGCTTTTGCCCCTGGTAGGGTCTCCCATGGCAGACAGGTCCTGGGTGACGAGCCAGACAAAGAGCGGTTCACAAATCCTTTATGAATATGAATATCAATGATTCCGCTACGTCGCCTGGATTGGCGTCACCGGGGCCCACCTGGAGCCAGGCTGGGGTTTGGGGCTCGGAGGCGAGCGCCTGGTGGCCGGGGCTCCTCCCATGGGCCCGGTCGGGTCAACCCGAAGAAGCGACGTGGGATCACTCCCCAGTGATCCCACGCAGCCCACCACCTGCAGGGGAGCTCTGAAGGGGCCGGTGCATTGTGGTTTGGGCGGTGGTCGAAGGCGAGTGCCTGCGGCCCAAACCCCGGGCATGGAATTTGGCTCTTGGGACATGGAACGTCACCTCTCTGGGAGGGAAGGAGCCTGAGCTGGTGCGAGAGGTTGAGAGATACCGGCTAGATATAGTTGGGCTCACCTCCACGCACTGAAACTCAGTCCCTCGAGAGAGGCTGGACTCTCTACCACTCTGGAGTTGCCCATGGTGAGAGGCGGCGGGCTGGGGTGGGCTTACTCGTAAGCCCCCAGCTCAGCGCCAAGTGTTGGAGTTCGCACCGGTGGACGAGAGGGTCATGTCCTTCGCCTTCGGGTGGGGACAGGTCTCTTGACTGTAGTTTCGGCTTACGGGCAAACAGCAGTTCGGAGTACCCGGCTTCTTGGTGTCTCTCGAAGGGGTACTGGAAAGTGCTCCAACGGGGGACTCCGTCGTCCTTCTGGGGCACTTCAATGCCCACGTGGGCAATGACATTGGCACCTGGAGGGGCATGATTGGTAGGAATGGCATCCCTGACCTAAACCCGAGCGTTTTTTTGTTGTTGGACTTCTGTGCTCGTCATAGTTTGTCCATAACAAACACCATGTTCGAACACAAAGGTGTCCATCAATACACCTGGCATCAGGACACCCTAGGTAGGAGATCGATGATCGACTTTTTAGTCGTTTCAGGCGATCTCCGGCCGTGTGTTTTGGACACTCGGGTAAAGAGAGGGGCAGAGCTGTCCACTGATAACTACCTGGTGGTGAGTTGGATTCGCTGGCGGGGGAGGAAGCCGGAAAGACTTGGCAGACCTAAACGCACTGTGAGGGTCTGCTGGGAATGTCTGGCTGAACCCTCCGTCAGGGAGGTCTTCAACTCCCATCCGGGAAAACTTCAAGCAGGTACCGAGGGAGGTTGGTGACATTGAGTCCGAGTGGACCATGTTTTCCACCTCTATTGTCTCTGCTGCTTTCCGGAGATGCGGTCGCAGGGTCTCTGGTGCCTGTCGTGGCGGCAACCCCTGAACCCGGTGGTGGACACCGGAAGTAAGGGATGCTGTCAAGCTGAAGAAGGAGTCCTATCGGGCCTGGTTGGCTTGTGGGACTCCAGAGGCAGCTGACGGGTACCGGCAGTCTAAGAGAGCTGCGGCCTGGGTTGTTTTGGAGGCAAAAACTCGGTCCTGGGAGGAGTTTGGTGAGGCCATGGAGAAGGACTATCGGTTGGCCTCAAAGAGATTCTGGCAAACCGTCCGGCGCCTCAGGAGGGGAAAGCAGTTTTCTGCAGGCACCATTCTTAGTGCAGGTGGGGATCTGCTGACCTCAACTGGGGACATTGTCGGGCGGTGGAAGGAATACTTTGAGGATCTCCTCAACCCTGCTGACACGCCTTCCATTGAGGAAGCAGAGGCTGAGGAAACTGGGGTAGAACTGTCCATCACCCAGGCTGAGGTCACTGAGGTAGTCAAAGAGCTCCTCGGTGGCAAGGCTCCGGGGGTGGATGAGGTTCGCCCTGAGTACCTCAAGTCTCTGGATGCTGTGGGAGTGTCTTGGCTGACACGTCTCTGCAGCATTGCGTGGCAGACAGGAACCGTACCACTGGACTGGCAGACTGGGGTGGTGGTTCCCCTTTTCAAGAAAGGGGACCAGAGGGTGTGTTCCAACTACCGGGAATCACACTCCTCAGCCTTCCCGGGAAAGTCTATGCCAGGGTACTGGAGAGGAGAGTCCGTCCGATAGTCGAACCTCAGATTCAAGAACAACAGTGCGGTTTCCGTCCTGGCGTGGAACAGTGGACCAGCTCTATACCTCTTCAGGGTGCTGGAGGGTTCGTGGGAGTTCGCTCATCCAGTCCATATGTGTTTTGTGGATTTGGAGAAGGCGTTCGACCGCGTTCCCCGTGGTGTCCTGTGGAGGGTGCTCTGGGAATATGGGGTCCGGGGAGCCTTACTCAGGGCTGTCCGGTCTCTGTACGACCGTAGCAGGAGCTTAGTTCGCATGGCCGGCAGTAAGTCAGACCTGTTCCCGGTGCATGTTGGACTCCGGCAGGGCTGCCCTTTATCACCGGTTCTGTTCATAGTCTTTATGGACAGAATTTCTAGGCGCAGCCAGGGGCCGGAGAGGATCTGGTTTGGGGACCACAGGATTTCCTCTCTGCTCTTTGCAGATGATGTTGTTCTGTTGGCTCCATCAGGCCAGGACCTCCAGCATGCATTGGAGCGGTTTGCAGTCGAGTGTGAAGCGGCTGGGATGAGGGTCAGCACCGCTAAATCTGAGGCCATGGTTCTCGACCGGAGAAAGGTAGTTTGCCCTCTCTCAGTGAGTGGAGTGCTCCTGCCTCAGGTGGAGGAGTTTAAATATCTTGGGGTCTTGTTCACGAGTGAGGGAAGATCGGAGCGTGAGATTGACAGGCGGATTGGAGCGGCGTCCGCCATTTTGCGGTCGCTGTACCGGTCCGTTGTGGTGAAAAGAGAGCTGAGCCAGAAAGCAAAGCTCTCGATTTACCGGTCGATCTTCGTTCCAGTACTCATCTATGGTCATGAGCTTTGGGTCGTGACCGAAAGAACGAGATCCCGACTACAAGCGGCTGAAATGAGTTTTCTCCGGAGGGTGGCTGGGCGCTCCCTTAGAGATAGGGTGAGGAGTTCAGTCACCCGGAGAGAGCTCGGAGTAGAGCCGCTTCTCCTCCGCATCGAGAGGAGCCAGTTGAGGTGGCTTGGGCATCTGGTTCGGATGTCTCCTGGACGCCTCCCTGGAGAGGTGTTCCGGGCATGTCCCACTGGGCGGAGGCCCCGGGGAAGACCCAGGACACGTTGGAGAGACTATGTTTCTCGGCTGGCCTGGGAACGCCTCGGGGTCCCCCAGAGGAGCTGGAGGAAGTGGCCGGGGAAAGGGAAGTCTGGGCATCTTTGCTTAGACTGCTGCCCCCGCGACCCGGTCCCGGATGAAGCGGAAGAAGATGGATGGATGGATGGAAAGTTTTTCCTTAAAAATCTATCTTCAGCTCAGCTGTTGGACAGGACAAGTTCAAGAAAATAAAAGTTCCTCCTGGACGATCTGGAATTCAATGAAGTTTTTCTTTCCGAGCATTCAGATCCTCACGAATGAGCTCAGCAGGTCTCAGCCTATCAGGTGTCCCCTTCTCCTTCACTCAGGAGCTGCTCCAGGATCACCATTGAGATGGTGGGAGGCATCTGTAGGTGTTTCACTGCTGATGAAATAGTGTCACATTTTTCCTGTTTGGTCCTGATCTTTTCCTCTTTTCCTAGAAGTGTTGAGATGAGAATATTGACCGATACATATTGGGCGATACATTTTAAAACAGCCAGGTTGTGTACTTAAGTGGGTTTTTTCAAATGATGGATGTTAGGCCTTCAAGGATGTTGAGGACCATGGAAACATGGACCTTTGTGTCTGAAAATGTTTTTAAATTTGTTGCAAAAATATAAAAAAAAAATTAGGGACAGAAATCAGTTAAGACATTGACTAATTAATTGCAAACTTGGGCGGAAATTAATTGCAATATTTTTTTTTTTAATTTATAGTTTTTGCCAACTACTTATTATCTGCGAATAATCACAAAATGAAATTTACATGAGATGACAACGCGCTGGACCGTGGATCAAATAGTCTGCTTTTTCTGAAAAAGCGGTCTTAACCAAAAAAATAAGAAGATTAAAGTACTAACAACTGATTGAATATTTATTTCTTTTTTAAATGACCATGGTATGAGTGGGAAAAGAATCTAATTACATGTTTTAATGCACGCTATGGATGACTGCTCCGCTTAGGGAAAGAGAAAGACTGCTGCTCAGAGAAGTGAGATTAATTTGCGTTAATAAATATTAATCATAATCTGATAATCGTGTGCGTTCAGGCATCAACATGCACGACCCTGAAAAAAATCCAAAAGTTGATACAATCAGGTTTTTGAGTGAGGAACAGGTTTGTCACTTTGGGTGTTGGAACGGTGGAAAATCTCTGGCCTCCAGCAGCGTCAGGAAGTCCGAGCCGGATTCCCATTAGGTCAGTGGTCGCTCCCGGAGGCCAATTCTCCTTAGCTCCCCTTTCACTCCCCGTCCAGCAAAGACCGGCGGGTCGGACGGAGGGAAAGCTGCGAGGCGCCGAGTTGCAATTAGACGCTCCATTATATAAAGGCATATTCAGTTAACAGGGGCACCAATGAGGTCAGTACGTGCCCTTTGTTGTGGGATTAATGAGGTTTTTAATAAAACAAAAAAATGTCTCCTTCGTTATTGTAATGACCTAATGAGTGTGCCGGTGGCGCCGGGCCATGTTGGTGGGAAAGTCCCGCGCTCGGTGGCCCCCGCTCCACCTCGTCCCTGCATCTCTCTGTCCTCTCCCTGCACCTGCAGCCCCCAGCGCTGCCCCGTGCTTTCTGGACCTCCAGTGTTTGTATTTAGGCCCGGACCCGAACGAGTGTTTAATTACCATAAAATGCTGTCGGCATTTGGCCCTCTGACATGATGAATGGCAACATAGAGCTCATTGAGGTTATCAAGAAGGGGACCAGTGGTCAATTGGGTCATTGATTTGGATTGTTTGACAGACCCGGAGCCAAGGCCGCAGGAACAAGCAAAGTTCAAAAATCCCCCTCAGTTGAATTGAGAAGTTTGTCACAGAATCTGTTGGAAAGGGCTGTCAGGAGCGATTAGGGGGCATAAAAGGGCTCAGCGATCAAACGGGGCCTGTCCCAACGCTGCACATTTAATTAGAATTTGCATGTCTTTGTTCCTGACCCTTCAGCAGGCATGATCTGATTACAAGGGTGAACAGTTACCACCGAGGGAACCGGGAACCGGCAAGGTGAGGTCGCACCCGCTTTCCCGCAGAACTCTGGGACTTTTTTTGGTAGAGGGGGGGGGTGTGAAACGTCTACACCTTTACAAAGTTCGAAGGACTCTGCAGGTGAGTGCATCTGCAGGGCCGCTTCTACCAGAGGGAAGAGGCGGCGGGGGCGCATCCAGGAGCTCGCTGGCTCATTAATTGGGAGGCGCAGTGCCCTCTGACCCCAATGATGCAGGGTGACAGGGCAGACGGGGAAAGGCGATTGGCTGGCAGCTTCAGCGGTTGAATGCGGCACCAGTGGTGTTCCAGAGTGAAAGAGGGCAGCGCCGACGCAAACGCAGGCTCCTCCCCCTGCTCTCCATCTTTGTCGTCTTATTTCGTTCTCCCTTTTTTTGCTTTGGCGGCTCGTCACTTTCATTTATTTTTAATGGAGGAGAATTATCGGTTTGTTGAAATCCCAAGTAAATGCAATATTTAAATAAGGTTTTAAATAACGTTTTTGGATCTATTTTGCAGCTTGTGGAACGTCTATAAAGCTCGTTCCTGACAGGTGTGGACCAGAACCAACAATTCACATTGTTTCAAATAAAAAAAAAATTAAAAAAGAAATTGAACGACAGAACTTTTTTTACATTAATAAATCCTAAAGTTATTGTCTGAAATTTTAAAGAAATTATTCCTCATACTTCGCTTAACTTCTTTAAAGCTTTATTTTTTAAAAACCCAAAACCCGTCAGTTAAAGAAAACAAGAAGAAAAAAATGTTAATCATATTTTTATTTACTTATAAAAATGTTTATTTGATTTTTTTTTTATTTCCATCATCAGGTGATTTATGCAAACAAAAGAACATATACATTTGAAAGTTTTAAAAATAACAATATTAGACATATTGGATAAATTAGATATTCCATTTGACCCCTATTCATGAAAAAATATTTAATTACGATGATTGCAGCTAAAAAATTTGAAGCATTTAATTTAAAATATCCATGACTTGATTTACAATTTCAAATTGTAAAAAATTAAAATAAAATAAAAAAATCTGTGTTAAATTTACTAACAAACATGGAAAATTTGGAATTAATCTTGAATATTTTCATAAAAATTAAAGGGAATCTTTGTTTTTTTAAAACATTTTCATCATTGAAAAAAAACTTTTTGACAACAAATTAACAGTTAATGACTTTTGCGTAGCATTTTTAGTACTTTTTTAATCAGTTTTAAATATTTTAAATTGCCATAATGTAATAAAAAGTAAAAAAAAAAAAAAACCCAAAACATTATAAATTCAAAATGATATAAATAAAAAAAATGAATTGAGTAATTTCAGATCTTATATGAAAATGTTACTTTTAAAAGAAGTTTTTTTAAGTAATAATACTTTCTTAATACAAATATTGTAGACTATATTTTTTAGAATATCATCAATGTTTTTGATAAATTACCCATAATTAATTGTATTTTAACTATTGGAGTATAGTTCATAAAATAGTTAAAGTACTTGTAAAATACTTTGATTACTCACTCAGCAGTAAGAAATATTTGATATTACATCAACCATGCAGACAGACTGAAACACATTTCGGTTGCAGTTTGTCATGATGACATAACAATAAAGTTAATTCATTTTGAATGTTTTATTTTACATTTTGTCGACATATTTTTCATTTTCGGAGAGCAGTTATGAATACTGCAGCCGCTCCATCTCCTCCTGATTGACTCCCTACGGAGGCACAGAGAGGGAGGCCTGGGAATCTCGTCATTTTCCAAATGACCAGGGCTGACGTCGGAATGACGAAAGTTGAAATGATATGATTTCGGCCGCTGGGCTCGGCGCACTCAGGTGGAAAAGGGGCTCCGTGCGCTCGGCCGCGGCTCCTGTCCTCCCTGAACCCTAAAATAATGACCCTTCCTTGTTCATTAGTGTCTACTCGGTCAATCATAAGCACATCAGAAATGAGTTTAGCATTCAGGCGCAGGACAATTGACCTTGTGTGTGCCCTTCCTCACCAGCGAGCTGTCACAGGGCTTCATCCAAATTGAGGCAATTAGCTCCGATGTGTCTCCCCCATTAAGCTGAGTGTCTCCACTGTGTCCTAATGACAGCAGCGGGACATGGCCTAATCAGCCCTGAGTTCACATCCACCCTCCCCACACCAGAAACCCCACAAACAGGAGAGGGATGGAGAGCAGAGGTCAGGATTAAAAAATTATCTGACACCAGCAGATGGAGGAGAGCTTCATTCAACACTTTCCTCCAAATGTCTGGAACCGGATCTTGGAGATGAAGCGCGTTCACACCTGTGGATGTGTTGCACTATGACAAGTTTCCTGAAAGCTGCCAGTGATATTCATACTGGACAAGAAGAGATGGCAGGGAGGGTCTCCTTCTTCTTCTTTGGTCTTTTATTGCTTACTAGCACATGTCTGCCACCTACAGTTGGAAGAGACTTGCTGCAAAAAGCCAAGCGGTCCAAATCCTGCAAATCTTTATTCCGAAATATGAAAGACTTGGAGTCATATAATTCCAGAGTTGTTGGAAGTTGACACGACCTACATACCACTTCCACATCCAAGTGTCTGATTGGTTCAGAGTTTTTACAATTCAACTGGTTGAACTTCCAGCATACGACCAATGAACACCCATGTTTGAAATGTAAAATGACCCTCAGTGAAGACAAAAGAGGAGGTGGACTGTTACACCAAGTCACAAAGATTATGTCCAGAAGAAGAATTCATTTCCAAACCCTCCTTATCTTTGTATGTACCTGCCATGTGTTTTGAAAGAAGGCTGATTGAGTTCTAAAACACAATATATCAGGAGCATAGATTTTCAAAATAATCTATGCATCACTATCAAACCTCACTGTAAGTCACCGCTTCAAATGAAAAATTTGGAAGAATTCCATGTTTCTAAGAAGATGCCATTATTTTGTCGTAAAAGTTGTTCCTGTAACTTGTTTTCAGTAATTTCCCAGATTTGGATGGATGGATGGATGGATGGATGGATGGATGGATGGATGGATGGATGGATGGATGGATGGATGGATGGATGATGGATGGGTGGGTGGGTGGGTGGGTGGTGGATGGATGGATGGATGGATGGGTGGGTGGGTGGTGGTGGGTGGGTGGATGGATGGATGGATGGATGGATGGATGGATGATGGATGGATGGATGGATGATGATGGATGGATGGATGGATGGATGGATGGATGGATGGATGGATGGATGGATGAATGATGGATGGATGGATGGGTGGGTGGGTGGGTGGATGGATGGATGGATGGATGGATGGATGGATGGATGGATGGATGGATGGATGGATGGGGATGGATGGATGGATGGATGGATGGATGATGATGATGGATGGATGATGGATGGATGGATGGATGGATGGATGGATGGATGGATGGATGATGGATGGATGGATGGATGGATGGATGGATGGATGGATGGATGGATGGGTGGATGGATGGATGGATCTGGTCTCCATAGATAGATTTATATTTATTTCAAACAGAAACAGAAAAGGAAATACATTTGTTTCATAACAAAAAAAGACTAAATAAAGACATGCAAACATTAAATTCTAACAGCATATATTTTTCAATTATACTGACTATTGAAAAGAGAGAGCCTCCATAATAAAAAAAAAATAGACTTTCTGTTAGCATAAATAACTTTCTGTCTCATCTTGAACAGGGAGGGGCAGAAGATATGATCCCACCCCTGTCCCGTTAACATTTTGTCTTCATAAGGTTGCTATTCACATTTAATCATTTTTGAGAAAAATATGCACAATAATTATACATAAAAAAGACTAACTTTTGTCATATCTGATTCATTAAATATAGTAATTATTATCTAAAGTCAAGGAGGGTTTGATTGATTGGTTGAAAAGGAGTAGGAAGAGAGAATTGAAATAATCCCACTCCGACTGAACTGTTTCATTTTATAGTTTGTATAATTTTGCAATCTGGTTCTGATCAGATCAAGTGCAAATTTGTTCAAATAACAAGGTTGAGTTCTTATTGATTATGAATCAATCAATCTCATATTGTGTAACAGATGTAATAATTATTGATTATCATCAGAATACAATTTGAAGACGCCGTCATCCAACTGGGGTAATTTTTCAAAACGAAACTTCATAAAATGTTCACGACATACAAAGACTTATACATCCAAATATTCCTATAAACAGAAAATAAGTGTTTTGCAGGGGAACCCTGGTGTGAGTCTGCACACAGTGCGTACAGACGGACTATTCAGAAAATCTAATAAAGTTAGAGGGGTCTGAACAGAAAAAAAAATAAATGAATGAGTGGGACTCGAGCAGACATCCCTGGTCTAAGAAGATTCCTGAGACTTTTTGGATGCAGTCACAGCAGCAGTTATGGATGGAAAGGAGGAAGACCGTCAGCAGAAACTAAAGTTAAAAACTGTCACATGTAAAAACTTGGGTTTAGAAGACAGAGCATTTGTTATCCACAAGTTTATTCTTATGTCTGCATTTTCTAAAAAGTGAAATTTGAACACAAAGAAATAGGAGGTAGAAGCTGTCAGAGTCTGAAAGTGATCTAAACTTTACTGAAGTCCAAGCGGCATCGTTTCAGTGACAAACCAGCGTAACATCAATGAGATTCCTGTCCAGTTGACCTCCCTCTGTACTCATTCAGCATCCCATAATACTCCTCATTTTGTGCCGGGCCCTCTCCAACTGAGGGTTGTTAGATTATGTAAGTTCTCTTTGCTGGGATTCTTCACAGCAGAACTGATGCCAGGAAAACAAACCTCGATTCTCCTGTTGTCTGATATCTTTGTTTTTTTTATGAGTTGAAGGGTTTTATGTTCAGTTTTTACGCTCATATCTGCAGCTGATTCAATAAACTTTCAAAGTTCTGGTTATACATTACATTTCTTGATCAACTTAACCTGCTTTAGATCGTTCCATCTCTGCTTCTCCCATCTAGATCCTCTCCTTCCTTCATGCCAAACGAGTTCTCCAGCCCCTTTGGTTGATCTTTACTACCTTCACCTTCACCTGAGCTGCATCTCCCTGGACTCTCGTCTGCTCTCTTCTGTCCTCTTGAGTTTACATTTTTTTGTATCCACTTTTTCTCTTAAACTATTGAACATCTTTATTCCCCCAACATGACGAAGCGCCTTCCTTTGAGTCTCCATGATTATTTAAGCTGTAACTGTCCATTCATCAGGGAGAACCTCCTGATTTCCTAAAGTCTGTTTAACTTCTCTGTAAAATCCACACAGCCCTGTTCCTTTTTCAACTTCCATCACTTGGTTCTCTGCTCTGTCTTCATCCTCTTCATCTTCCACACCACCAGAGCAATCCACACACCACCTTCATCTGCTGTCTGGGTTGCCTCTGACTGTAGCTGAACTTGGTTACGTCTGCACAAGATGTGATTTAATAGTGAGCTCCTCTCTCCACTCTTATGCGTCCTCTTATGCTCCTGTCTTTTCTGCAAAAACGTCTTCACCACTGGCATTTCCATTATTTGGACAAAGTCCACCTCTTTCTGTTCTCCTGAATTCCATTCCTGTCCTGGAAACCAAACTTCTCCATCTATTCCTCATCAGCTTTGTTTCCTTCAACAACAAATGTCTGTTAAAGTCCCAAAAATCCTGGATTTCCGTGTCCATCTGCAGAAATTGTCCTTCTTCCCGTTTCTTTCACTCTACTTAAGGGACAACATTCAACATCACATCTTCTTGCAGCTTCATATCCGGCCATATCTTTCTTCATTCCATCAGCTCTCTAGTTTTGAGAGTTCAACGTTTATTCTTCCACCAAAAGTAATCAAGTTTCCATTAACACACTGTAACTCACTATTCTGGGCTAAAATCGATCCTGTGGGAAACTTCTGGATGTGATTCATTTGATTGATTTGACTTATGTCCAAATTCCCACTCTAATCCTAACTACTAAAAAACTAAGACTTGCGGGACCATCGAGAGGACTGGAATTTAAAAGCCATTTGGACACCATGTTCACTGCTTTACTTTAGTTTTTCCTATGACGTCATTGATTTCACACAGTGAAAATCAACGTCTATTTGTAACTCCACTGTGTTCTGATGATAAAAATGTGGACAGTTTATTTATTTAAACATGTACTTTTCACAAAAATCTTCGGTCCACAATGCATTGTGGTCTATATTCGCTAATGAAGTGAGCATCAATGCACACTAGCTCTTCTGGGAAATTACAAGTGTCCTCGATTTTTGGAATTGTAGATAATGGAATTTGGAATGCTCTACATATAGAGGGTAGGGTGGAATTTGGCCCTAGCTTTTATTTTTACATTGGATTCCTTCCTGTTTCAATCATCTGAATTTACCTGGACTCAGGAGTGGTAGCCTGAAACTGGGTTGGGCCCTCTTGAGGTGGGACAGACCAAACTGTAATGCACATAAACAGACTCAATTGTCTTTAGTCCATAGATCGATTTATTTCGTTTTGTGGTGAGGGCATTTTGTATGTGAAAGGTTTTCAAGTTTAAGGTAACCCAACTCTTAGTGTTTCAATCCTCTGGCATTTTACAACTTAATTTTGTACTGTTTTAACCTTTTCACTTGACTTTAGCAGCTTGAATTGGAGAAATAAATGACCTAATAGTTGGCATGTCCTAAAACTTTCATCTGGAAGTATATGTCTTTCAATTTAATTTACTTCTACAGGTTTAAAGATTGCATGGTATAATTAGACCCTTAAAATGTAAGAATCTTTGTAAAATTGTGTTGATCTTTATCATTGATGAGCAGGGAAGTGATGCTGCAAACGTGATTCTCCCAAATCATTAGTCGATAAAAGATTTCATGACACAGCACTTTTTCATGCAGTTACAACAGTCATTCTAATGTTCAAAACGAGCTCTGAGCAGAAGCACAAATCATAAGAAAGAAAGCCACTCATCAATTTGTTTGTGTAAATCTATTTCTTAAAGATGCGTGATGCTGACGTCTCTGACCTTCAGGCTCACTTCCTCTGTTTGATTCCTCTGGCAGTCAAAACAAGCTACAAAGCAACATGCCGTACAAGTGTCTTTGCACGCCAGGCTCTCTTTCTGTGAATGACAAAAAGCTTGTTGAGTAGCAGAGAAAAAAAAAAAAAACGGCTATTAGGGCTGACCTGCCGCTCACCCTGCAGCCGTGGAAAACAGAATGAGAAAGGAAAACAGCAAAGCGGAGCTGGTATTCTTCTTGTGCACGAACGAGAAGGCTGAATGACGGGATGAGCCTGCGCTGGGTGGCAGATTAGTACAGGTTGTGCCTCTCTGGATAATGGAGAGAGACAGAGGGAAATCAGATGAAGGGATGGAGGCTCTGATGAGAACAGAAAACACAAAGAGAAGAGAAGAATAAAGACTTTTTAAATGCTTTGCAGTAAAAAAAAAAAAAAAATCAGTTTTAATTGAGTGGAGAAGAAAATCTTTTTCAGACAAAGACTTCTGCTGACGGAGGTTTGTCTATCACTCCAATACAATAGCCAAATACTGACATCCACAGATGTTTCCACAATATCCCAAACTTAATATGTTTGCTTCTTAATTATTTTTCACTGACTGGATCTCATAAATACTTGATACATGAAATGAAAGTATCTTAGTGGTCATCTTTAACCATTAAAAAGCTAATTAATTCACATTTAACTAGAGTTGCTTTGGTGAAGAAGAAGCATCTGAATGTTCAGAGGTTCCATTTTGGTGGATTTAAGAGTTCACCTTGAACTCAAAAATGGTTGCTGAGAACCTCTAGAGCAGAGTGAATATTTATGGCCCTATGAAGAGAGATGAAGATGATGTCAGAGTCCTGAGGAAAACATCAATATGTGACGCCTAGAGAATGAGAATGTGATCGATTATCGCTTCATAATCGAATCGTTGGGTCTTGAATTGTAATTGAAACAAACCTCAAGATTCCCACCCCAAGTTTGACTGATCGCACAGTAGATCTGGAGTTCAGACTTAATCAGTCAAATTCACAGATGAGAGTTCTGCGCGACAGAAGGTTCCAGTCAATCTTCAGGTCAAACTTCCTGTTTCTGTTCTTCTTATCTCGTCACATCAGAGCTGACAGTCTCTCTGTTTGGGTTTTGGAAGGCGGTTGGCGACACCGGAGGAGGATGTGACGCGGCGACGAGTACCAATGATTTGTTGTTTGTAGAAACAAGTCGTAGCTCTCTCCGAACGCTGCCACGAACGCCAGCGTCACGGCAAACGCCTCATTGCTGTCGTCAGCCTGAGAGTGAACAAGAAGAGGGAGTCCAGGTAGTGACAGAGGAGAGACAGCGTGCAGTGTGTGTGTGTGTGTGGGTGTGGGTGTGTGTATGTGTTTTGAGTTGTGTTCTGTTCCTAAAGAAAAACTCAATGTCTGAAAAATGTGCACTTTAAAATGAACTTTTTGAGGAAAAACAGCATCTAGCTCATGCCTTAAAGGTCACCAGATTCTCAAAATAAATGCATAAATAAACAATAGACAAAAGAAATCCTTATTAATTATTATCATTACTTTTAAGAGTTTATTCTTTGAGTTTTGATGTTCATTCTTTCCCTTTTTTTCTACAAACCACCAAGAATTTAAGACGTCAATGATGACAAAGCCTAAAACCTGGTGAAGTACGCTGTGAAAACAGACTCTTTAGAAATAAGTCCAAAATTCTTTGAAATTCTTTATACTTTAAGGAAAAATCTACTCACTGAGACATTTTTGCTTAAACTACAATTATTTTTTGCTATTGAAAAACATTATTTCTAAAATTATTGTTCTTGCAAGAAGAAAATTCTTTAAAAAAAGATCTTTTGACTGTCTTAAAATTCTATTTTTGCTTTATTAAATATGTATCAAAAAAATCCATCTTGTACAAATTCTATGGCAGCATCATTTATTGCCTGTTTTGCTCTCATTCTTAAACCTGGAGCTGAACTTCAAAGTGAAAGTACTTCCATCATTGGGTTGTGTTTGTGCAGAGGTCATGCATGTTTGTGTTTATGTGTGTGTGGTCACCAGGGAGAGCTGGTCATCTGCGTCTTCTCTCAGATGCTGCAGAAAGAGCGGGAACAGGCAACGCTGCTTCAGGTGTTGATGTTTTATCTGAGATGAACATTCAGATCCCTGATCAGCCTGCAGGCTGCTCCGCTGTCACACCATCAGTCAACAGCGAGAGGACACACACGTGTGGTAGAAGCTTGCTGAATCCAAGTCAACCTTTTTGTGTCTTTTTGAAAGTTTTGAAAGGGGAGAGGTGACTCTGTCCAGTTCCCACAGACTGTCAATGGTGACTGAATATAAACATCTTGCTACATTTGACACATGCAGTTCATAAACATCCATGATGTCAAACTTTTGTGTGTCTAAACTTATTGTATATTCATACTTTCAGATGCCAAACAAAACAGTGTATCTGTTTGATGCTCTGGCATCTAAGCAATCCTCAACTTGCGTTCCAGAAGCATCGTCTCCATGACGGCCGCGGGGTTCGGCTCAGACCAGAGGCTGCATGAGTTAAAGACTACATTTGGTCTGATTAAACAGATCAGTCTGGATTTGCTGTGAACCACCACCCAGTGGTTAGTGGTTACCAGGCAGGCTTAGTGGTGCGGAACAGAGGAGCGGCAAAGAGGCCTGAGATGCTAACTGACAGGCGCAGTGTTTGACGGGGCGGGGGGGCAGGGAGGGGTGGTGGTGGTCTTATTAGGCCGCGCTGCGTGGGCCCTGACCTCTCACACACTTTATGAGCTCTCTTAATGAAGCCTGTCTGCTGCTCACGCAGAAACTGAGATCTTTCTCCACTTCAGAGAATATTTCATCTTGTGCAGAGAAGTTCCTCCTTTGAAGATCTGGACCTTACAAAATCAAAAGATTTACAGCAGGTTGTTGGGCAAAAGAAGTGCACAAGTGCATGAAGAACGTTTACTGTAGTTAACCAGAGGACTTTTTAAAGACCCACTCAGATGAAAATGATGGTTTTAAAATGTTCTTGTGGCATTTTTCTGATGAATGAGGACATAAATAAATAAAATTAAGCTCAAATTTTCATTTCTGATGATTTCTTTATTCAGATTGTTTTGAATCAAGAGGAGATGAAAAAATGCTGTTTGAAAAGTTGTGATGTAGAATATACGGTGGGCAGGCAACAAGCTGCTGAGCTCTCAGAAATTGGGAAGGGGAAGTGGGGCAGAGTTGCTCCACACCAATGGTTCCACCCACAACAATGTCCTAGAAAACAACAAAGTTTTTTTTAATTATTATTTTGGCTTAAAATGGCATAATCATAGTTGAAAGACCACTGGGAACGGTTCTAGAGTAGACAAAATATGGATGAACCCTGAGACAGTGGACCGCTAACCCTTCCTGATGTCTAGCATCAATAAAGCTGAAGTCTCAAAGCCAGGAAATGCCGAAAACAAATCTAAATCTAAATCTCACAGCTTTTATGAAGTTCTCAATTTTATTTTTTGAAATTAAAATATTAATTGCTGTAAAAATGTAAAACTTCTCAACTTTTGCTTTTTATTTTTACAAAAATACATTGCTTTATCATTGATCATTTGTCAGTTTTCCTTCATTTTATTCCAGTAGATAAAATATTTTTGACTGGACACTACCACCATCAGCAAAAACAGATAAAATATTATATTTTGGTCCCCTCTTCACCACTCGTGTTCATCTTTGCAGCTTTAAAGACCACTCTGATCCTCTTCGGATCTGTACAAATATTCCCAGTGGTCTTTTAATTAGGAAATTAGAAATTTACCTCTGAGTTGTGGGCGGGACTACTGGTGCTCTGCTCCTCCCCCTTCCTAATCCCTGTTGCAGAGCTGGGAGTTTTTGTTTGCTCCTGACTCACAACAATTTGAATAAAGAAATATTTATTTTTGAGCCTCACTTCTTTAAATATGTCCCCCGTCATCAGAAAAATGCCAAAAGAATGTGCGAAATTTACTAAAAATAACGTCAATTGGAACTGGGCTGAGTCTGATAAAAACTTTCACTTTCGTGAAGTCAAATCTTTTTCTCTAATCTGAGACCAACTTTTCTTCCTGAATAAGTTACTGAGGTTTTTCTGCCAAAGTTTGTCACCTTTGGAAGACGGAATCATTTTATGACATGTGATCCACCACAGGAAGTGATTATTTTCACATCACTTAAAGAAAAACCTAACATCATCACTTTTCCTGGATTCTTTGAACACCTCGATAACTTAATCCGACCACGCTTTAATTAAGTAGTGACCGGGATCACTTCAGGACGGTGTCAGTTTGGTGCGTGCACCGCTGAGCTGTGCAGGTCAGAGGCGCTGCTCTCTCAGCCTCTTGGTGACAGGATATGTCAGCTTAGCATGAATGTTGTGTATTAAAAAGGACTTAGCAGCATGCCGGGCCCTTCAGTCAACAGAGCCACGGACGCCTGAACACCCCCCCATCCTGCTGTGGAAATGCAGAGGTAAAAAACGACTTTCAAATATTCACAAGTTCTTTATCAACCATTAAACTTTGTTTTTTAATCAAATCTTTCCGCAGATGGGAAAACTTAAGATGTTAAAGCTGCAAACTGCTGTGGAAATCCATTGAAGACCTGTTGCATCAGAAACCATTCATCACATATCGCATAGAGAGGAAGGAAAGAAAGGTTAAAAAAGAAAAAATCCATGTGATAATTCAGCTGGAATGTTTTGTTTGAGCCAACTCAATATGAATCAGCTTCAGGGGGTTTAAGAGGCCGATCTAAAACAAAAGAACGTCTGCTTTGGCTTTCACAACAACATGAAGGAATGATTTCACCTGGAAGCAAAACAAATTTAGATTTAATCAACACTATAAACTTGATTTATGGAAGTGAAAAGTTGACTTGAGAAGAAAATATTGAAGCATCCTCATAGATTTACTGCTGTGTTCTGATTCTATGGTTGTGTCCAAATTCCTTCACTAATTGGAATTGGAATTGCAATTGATTTATTTCAAACAATAAAAAAAATTACAATAAAAGACTAATAAGAAAAATACATGTATAAAATTCAATATGATTGGTCATAATTTCATTGGAAAAGGAAAAAATAAAAGCAATATCAATATACATCCACATGTAAATTAAGGGAATTATAACTACTATTAATCCTGAATCTTACAGATAGAATGCATGGCACACTCAATCGCACAACACATGAAGTTTAATCACTACTTAGTGCAATATATTTAGGTGTTTGACATTTTGTACAATTCCAAAATTCAATGTCCTGGAAATTTCTCTACAAGAATTTACTGTGTATTCATTGTCACCAACATTAAAAATGGACCACAATGCATTGCGTTTGAATGATTTATAATTCTAATTAAAATGTTTTTAAATTCATTTTTTTTTAATCATCAAAGTTGTCATCATGA
The DNA here is from genome assembly GCA_003999625.1 of Oryzias javanicus. Classification (NCBI taxonomy): domain Eukaryota; kingdom Metazoa; phylum Chordata; class Actinopteri; order Beloniformes; family Adrianichthyidae; genus Oryzias; species Oryzias javanicus. The sequence continues at coordinate 7,634,267 of CM012451.1, read as the reverse complement.
GAACTCAGAGGATTCTTAAATAAATGTTTACATGAATTAGGTTTTACACTGGGACATGGGTCCAGTGTTTATGTTCTTTGATTTACTGTTACAGTATGTTAAAGATTTTGTGTTTAAGCGTCACCGGCAATGCTTCAGTTGTTGAAGGGTTAAAAAAGTCATAAGAATGCCTCTGAATTGAATTAAAATTACTGGATAGTCTTGCACTATATATACAATTATTAGGAGTTAGAGAGTAGGGAGGGGAGTTATGATGTCACCTGTGTTACTTTTTAAGATTTTAGTTCAATATTTTGAGTTTTTTCACTTTTTCCCTGTCTTGTTTTATTCAGCTCCCTGAGTCCAGCTTAAGTCAGTAAGTTCTCTCTAGCCTTTTCGACAAAGGGGTCTAAACTTTGACAGATGGTCCAGATCGGGAGCGGGTGCGTGGTGTGTTTTGGTAATCCACTTCATAAGAGAAAGAAATAACATGGAATCTGGAGAAAGATTTTTTTTGTCATTTTAATCAAAAATAAATAAACAAATTTTTTGCTTCAAAACAGTGGATTTAGTTCTCAATTCAGTCCCAAGTGCATCAATGGATTGATGTACCTCAGGGCAAAATGCAAACTTAGAGAAATGCTGCGTTTGAGGAAGATCAGAAAAAGGACCGTCCTACTCTGAAAACACAAATGAACGCTAGAAAAACAACAAATCTTTCGACCACACGCGATTGCAGAATTATTTTGTGTTCCTAAACATAATTGATGTATTTATTTACAGTGCAGTATCTCTGTGGAGGCGCCAACATTTCACAGAAATAAGACATCAATAAGGATTATTAATAAATTTAATCGAGTTTGGTGGGCCAGATTAAGTAGTTTCATGGCCCCCGGGCCGTAGTGTTCCCACCTCTGCTCTAGTCTATGATGTTCACTTGCCAAATATTTGGCTACTTTTGCATTTATATTTTCTGCCTTCAGCTCAGTGGTGGTTTGTGAGCTCAATTCACTGTAAAGTCACTCCAAAGACTCCAAAAATGGCATCCAAAGATTTCCCTGCATTAGACTGGGGTTGGATTGTTGGCTTTAACCATCAAATGATTCCTCAGTGTGGCTGGGACTGCACATTTTACGCATTCATGTCTTTGTCAACTGATGTGAATTTAGGTGTTTTTATGAACATTTTCTCACAGTGCTCTTTTTGAGTATGAATCATGTTTTTAGACTATGAGAAAAGCAACACGAGCAAACTCCACACAGAATTTGAGCCAGTACATTGGGAGACATCCCGTGCAAACCTCCACACTCCTCCCAGCATATAATTCATCTCAACGTGACCCTCTGAGTCTCTGTGTGTGTCTGTTGTATTGCTTTGCTTGTGTACTTGCAGGCGTTAAAGTTTCTGGCCTGCAGGCTCACAGGTGTAAACTTTAGTGCTCTTATCAGCTGAATGAAAAGAAGTTGTTGGATTAACAGTGCATGCAGCTCGGGTGGTATACCTGCAGGCCTGCTTCCTGTTTCCAAGGTGACATGTCCTTCTAAAAACTGATAAACAGCACAAGCAAATAAAATAATATGTGAGCTTTTTTCAAACTGTAATGATGATAAAGCCAAAATAAGTAAAACAATTTGTAAAAATGTTGACTTTTTAAAATAAACCACATATGTTAAATAAATTTGTGAAAAGTTTTGAATACAATTCAATAAAATGTACAAAACTTGCACATTTTATTATACTTTGCTCATGAAATAAGTTTCATAATTTTCACTTTATTAGGTTTCACTGTTTTGAACAGTAAAGATTAGTGTGTCATCTGCATATTGCCACAGGAAAAATTTTTTTATAACCTGAACTTTATGACACCATCAATACTGTAAAAAAGTAGAGGTCTGTGAATGGAGCCTTGAGGAACTCCACATGTAATCTGCATTGATTTACCTCAAACAAATGTATGCTCTTTTAGATTTTTTTCTTTTTAAATTAAATTATTTTAACAGATTTAAACTTAGAATGGTTGTGAGGGGCTGTATTACAGGAGTAATGCAGTTGTTTTTTTTGTTGTGGCATAAATCTAATCCCTTCATCTCAAATCCGACAGAATGGATCAGTTGTCCTGGTTTTTTGGTGTGAGTGGATCATTGATTTATCCCCATAGAAGCAGCCATGTTTGAGTTTAAGCTCATCTCAGTGTGTTCATGCATTAAGACCTGCTTTGTGTTTCCAAACCACATCAGTGTTTGTGTGTTTGTGCTGGCACGGATCTGTCAGCGGCAGGTTTCTGTCCCAAAGTCCAGACGGATTCGATCCCTGAGTTTGTTGACTGACCAGCAGGCCTCAGTCTTAAATCCTGCCTCCACCTTTGACCCTGACACTAATTGCATGGAGCCTGAGTGCTGATGGCTATAGCACACCCCGGAGTGAACACAAAGCCTTTCAAGGTTGTCTACAAAAGACACGGAAGCAGCTGAGCCAAAGTCGCCTTGAACCTTTAAGCCTGGACGGGGATCTGCGGCTGTGAGGAGAAGCACTGATCACTGCAGGGTCGGAGGTGTTTCACTGAGAATTAGTATGACCTTTGTTCCGCTCTAACCCCTCGGATACATAATAGACTAGTGGTGAGGAGGAATTGGGAAAACAGGCCATGCTGAGAGTGCATTCAGGGAAACAACAAACCAAAACGATGAAAAAAAAAGACATTTTTTCTCCTTTTTCAACAAAGAAAAGTGCCTGTGTCCTCAAACTAGAAAAAACTGAAACCTCTTCTGTAAAAAACTGCAGTCAGAAACTTCAGGATATATTTGTTTGGAAAATACATAAATAAATGAGGGAATGAATAAAGGAATAAAAATGAAAACAAAAATGTAAATAAACAAAAATACATATAATTTACATGTAAAGTAAATAAATAAAAACAAAATAAACAGGTGAATAAATAAAAACATATTATTGTTTTGTATGAATAAACGAATACAAACAATATCAATTCAAAATTAAAAATACAAAAGCTAAATAAATAAATTACTTACTATTTTTGTGAAATAAAATAAATAAATACAATGACGAAAATGAATAAATAAACACATATTATTGATTTGTATAAATAAACAGATACATAAATTAATTGATTTATAATAATTCAAAATAAAAAATAAAAATACAAAAGTTGAATAAATTACTTAATATTTTTGTGAAATTAAATAAATAAAGACTAAAGGGCCAAGATTTTGTTTCTTTGAGTGAATAAAAAAAGTATTATTACTTTTAAAGGGGAAAAAATCAAGTTGACCAAAAATTAACATTTAAACTTTCATTCAGGAGAGAAAAAGAAAATGAGTGAGAACATTGGAAAAAAACCTTTGAGGTGTTAGGACTCACTTTGGCTTCAGAAGGCTTTCAACTCTGTTAAGATCACTTAAAAATATACATTTTTTTAACACCATGTTACTGTCAAAAAATCCCAAAACTCATTGAAGTTAGCAATAGATTAGATAAGAAACGTCTTTCTATTCACAACACCACTTTTTCATGGATCAGAAGGCTGTCAGACATATAATAAGTCCTAACTAAAGCTCTATGAAAAGCTCTCCCATGTGTAGATGTCTCTGTTCCCAAACAATAAACATACAGATGACATTCAGCACAAATACAAAACCAACTCATGAGCTGGAAGAGGAGATGGAGGGAAAAGTGAAACAGATAAGAACAGATTTTCCAGCAAATACTTCATAATTCCAGTTCTGTTCCTGTGAAGGTCAAGACCTTCCTGCCATCGAAAGAGTGACTCAGTTTCAGTTTCAGGAGGTAACTCTGTTCTGAATCTTTCATCATCTTAACTGTAGAGATGACTAAGTCCACGTGTGGGTGACCAGCAGACACACCCAGCAACATAAAATTCCTTCTCTATCCTCCCACATGAAAATCTTCTGCACTACAACACTTTAGGATGAATGGGATATATGGAAATCAAAGCTTAAAATATTTTTGGCTTTGAAGTGTTTTCGATTTTTTTTTTTTTTTAAATAGTTTATTTAAATAGTTTATTTTAAGTCCATCAAACTGTAATTCACCCTGGCTTTTTCTTAATCAATCCAACAAACTTAGTATCATTTGGCAAACTGATTTTAATAAAGGAAAGATACAATAGTTGATTAATTAAATTAAATGGATTAATGGATTCTTGAACAAACATGCACAAACACTCGTGTTGGTGGTGACCAAATCAACAGGTGCGGTTTTAAACTGAATTCCTGCTTTAATGTCTAATGGACAGAAACAGAACTTAGAACTTCCCTAACGGGTGGATTTGGGCTGCGTGGGCGAAAAATATACAACCAGTATGGGGGACGTAGGAAATATCAAAGTCGTAGATCACTCAGTGAGTCTGAAGAGCAAAAAGGTTCATGCACAGGTTTTTATGTTAGTGTTGCGAGCATCTAATTTTTTTGGGTTTTTTCTTCGAGTTCTACTGCAGGTTTCAAAGTCTTCAGAATTCTTCTTATTTTACTGTTGATGTGTTTTGTTCACACAAATGACAGTTCTGGGATGACGCTTGATAAATTTAAACATTTCAGTTGTTAAAATGAAGAAAAATTTCTCTCTGACCTGGTTTTGTTCAAAAGACACATATTATCATTTTTATCTCGTAAAACATTCTTATAAATAGTGATTAATCACAACGTTAACGTGAGATTGAAAGTTAAAATTAAATGATCTAATGTACTGTTTTGAGTGTGATTTTGTGATAATTCACAGACAATAAGTGGTTGGTAGATACTGTCACTAAAAAAAGAAAAATATATTGCGATTAATTGTGATATTTTTTTTTACCACGTTTGTGATTAATTAGTTAATTTTTTTCAATCGATTCCCGGCCTTATGTAAAATATCTCAAATATAGTGAGATAATCTTGATCCAGATTATTTTTTTATTGATGTTACATAACTCCAGCCGGGCACAAACCACAATTTTAAATTTTTCCATCCATCTTCTTAACCACTTTGTCCCTTTGGGGGTAATGGGGCTGCTAGAGCCTTGCCCTGGACAGGTCTCCATAATCACACACACTCATGTTCACACCTAGGGGCAATTTAGAGTAACCAGTTAACCTATGAAGCATGTCTTTGGTCGGTGGGAGGAAGCCGGGATCCCTGAAGAAAAGCCTTGCATGCACGAGGGGAACACCCAAACTTGATGATTCTGTTTCAGGTCCACCAGCTGGGACTCGAACTGGGGACCTTCTTACAGTGAGGCAAGAAAGCTAACCACTGAACCAATTCATTTATCCTGCATTAAACAGTTAGCCCGTCAGTGAACGAAAAAGGATGCCATCCATGCATCACTACCAAATTTGGTCAAAGTTCAGACGCACACGCTCCGTGTTCGCATGGAGCCTGTAAACCGATTTAAAATCTTGCGCAGTAGGAGTCTTTAATGCAGAAGCCCAAAACATGGATTTACATTTGCATTTACAGACTTTTCACCTGAAATTGTTGCTCAAACACTTGTTGCCGATCCCAATGTGAACGTCAAAAATATCTTTTAAAGCCACTGTGTGCAGTGATATGCTGGTGTAAGTGAGGCGTTCTACACTGGCGATGAACTAAAATGAGTTTCACTCTGATACTAGATGATGATCTTCATGAAGGACTCCTCTGTTGCTCACTGAGTTTACAGAAATGGATGAATATGCAGGTTATTAAAATAAATCCCCCTAATCTTTCCTACAGTTTGCAAAACTGCAATCAACTGAACAGAAGGAAAGAAGCGGCGTTTCATGAGAGCCTGTGGGTGGGAACCAAGGTGTGGGTGGTTTTGTGTTGCACCTCTGCACATATTTGCTGAAGTTAACATAATTTGAGGTATGTGGGAGCTCCTGCAGCATTTACAAAACACGCCTCACAGCGCAGGTATGCGTTTGCAGGTAAGAACAAATCTGCTGCTTCCAGAAGAGATGAGCTCGAAATCTTTCACATTCTTTCTTTTGTTTTCTCTCTGACTCCACAGACGAGGCTCTTGGTTTGAAGAGCTCCAGAACCCCAGTGCTGATGTCACCTTTGTCTTCTGGCTTTCAGAAAACTGAACCAAGCTCCACTGAAACCAGCTGACTGACTGCAGAAAGTGAAGTTTGTCTTTGCTCTTGCTCTTATCTGGAGCTCAGAGGGAATCATCAACGCTGACAGCTGGCAGCCGCCGCTGCTATCAGCTCGCTAACAGCTCTGGCCTGATAAAAGGTGATGGGAAAACACACAGCAGGATCTCCAGAAGCTGACAGACCATCCATTAGAGTACATGTCAGCCGCTGATTTGATCCCACATGCAGGCAAATAATCCAAACCAAACTGACTAGACTTAAAGAGAAAAGAAAATAAAGACTTTAAGACCCTTTTTTTTCCTTAGGGTTTTTAATTTCTTCTCCTGGCAAGAAAATTAAGATTAAAACTGTTTCTGAGTATTTCTTTATTCAAATTGCTGTGAATCAGGAGCAGACAAAAATACTGCTTGATAAAGATTGTATAAACAGAGGGCGCTCCATTCTGATGCCTCCACTTGTAGACAAATAGATCCGTGTACGTCTTTGTTTCCCACATCTGAGCTGTATGTCTAGATAGCTCAAATATCGCTTGCCATTTTTGTTGCACCGCTAATGTTAGCTTAGAGTTGTGAGGGGCTGCAAGCTAGTGAGAGTAAACAGATGGATGACAGGAAGTAGGGGTGGGCTTACTCCAAACTCCAACAGTCCCACTAACAATCCAGAAGTGAATTTCTAATGTCGCTCTGCAGAAACTATGTTCTAGAAAACAACACACTGCTTTGAATTTGGCTAAAAATGGCATCATCTTCCATGAAATATTTGTAAAAATACGATCAAAGTGGATCTTTAAAAATAAAGCCTGTAAGAGGCTGTAATGAACCCCTGCTATAGAGAGGACAATGATGCTGTCAGATTTAAGCTTCACCTCCTCCACAATCATCCCACACAACAACTCAAACATTTACAGAAGCTGCAGCTCAGTTTACATCTCTGCTGGATTCCTGATCCTCCTATCAGGTCTTAGTGCTGTAGGTGATGAGAAATGCATGTGAACAGCATTTATAAATCAATTACAGGTATAATTGATTGATCGGTTTTGATTATTTAAAAATCACATTTTAAACTAAGAACTGAACTCTTTGGTGTTATACTGTGATTACAATGAAACTGTAATTACAGTATCAGACCTGATGGAGAGTCTTTCTATTACACCCCGTGGAAGCAGAAGTGTGAGGACTGGTGCTGTGTGAAGGTTAGTTTACTTGGTTTTCTGAGGTTATGGGCTCCCTGAAATGTTCTGTTCTCTTAGTACATCAGGATCAACTTTGTGATCTTCCTGAACAAACTTTATTAACAGCACCTTCACAGGTGCTGCAGGTTTTTGGGTTGTCCAGCCCGGTGGAGGGTCGTAGAGAGGAGTGGCCTCATCTTGAGCTTGTGTGCTCCCTTAAAGCTCATAAAACCTTCTCAAAGGACATCATTAAAACCAAGCGTACCATTGTTGTGTGTGCGGCAAGTGTATCATAACGGATTTGTGAGGATAATTTAAGTTATGCACACTTATGAAGTACATGTGATGTTATCATACGCTGTTCTTACCACACTCTGGGTGTGCAGGTGATGTGTAAGTGTGTAATTCTGTACGACCTTGATATTTCTGCGTGTCCCCCGTTCAGATTTGCCCAGTTTTCGACCGACAGACAGTTCATATCCACCTGTAAGTGCAGATGTAATAGAGGAATTACATTTTTCTTGTCTTGTTTTAGTGGGTTTGTTTGACTTTTGTCAGTTATTTGGCTACCTTCCTTCTTCTATCTTCGTTTTCTCTATCAGTAAGAAGCCTTAAATCTGAGGGTCTTATCCCACTGTCTCCTAAAGCCCAATACCACCCAACACAATAGTGAGATTTTACACATTCTGTTTTATTTTTCAAAAGTTGTATTTCATGTTTTCTCCTGTTTTGTTTGTTGTAATATAGCTCAGAGATTACAATTGTTTTGTATTAAAGTTTAATTTCAGATTTTGTGATTATTATTTACAGTCCATAAATGAGGGGTATTGACTGTGATATTGCATTATGCTAAGATGGAAAAGTTTTTTATTTTTTAATGTTCTTTATTCATCCAGCAGAGGAGTTCTGAGTTTGCAGACAGATTGTAAATAACCGCATTTCTTTAGTCTGAAGCTGAACCTGAAGGAAAAATGGTTTGCAGAAAAGCCTAAAGTCCACGAACTCCTGCACTGTTTTCATAACATCAAATCATTTACAATAAAGTGGCTGTCGACACAGATAAGATCGTTGTGGTTGCTGAGTTAGTCTGGTAATTACAGTTAATTAGTGTTATTGCAGTGTGAAGATGTGTCTGCGTTTAAACGGCTGCCTGTGCAAACAGAGGGCTGAGGGGGACACGGAGGTAAGAACAAACGGAGCAGGAGGAGGGGAAGCTTTTCATCTGTCAAAGCCTGCAGCAAGTCAACCTAACAGTTTAAGAAAAACATGCCGTTTATCTGCCAAATTATTCAAATCTTCAAAACGGGTTTTATTATAGAGAAAGTCTGACGGATGGTCTGTTGTTTGACTATAGAAAAGAAAAAAGGATTGTAACCCGGGTACCAGGAAAATGCAAAAAAGGTTTTGAGTTAGGAAATAAAAAGGAAACTCATGTAGTTTTTTTTAAAAGTTATTTTGTCATTTTGACAACAAAAAATGTACTTTTGCGGCAAATTTTTAAAATTTCATAATATTTTTCTGACTTTCCGACCAACATCTTTAAAGGTAGCTGTTTGAATAAACATAAAAATGAATATTTAACTTTGTAGCATATATTTATGATGCACAGATAGCAGTTAAGAAAGTTATCAGATAAAATGCAAAGCTCAAATTTTTACACAGGTACGATCTGATCTGCTTCTACTATAAAAGAGCTGTCAAATACTGAGATAAATATGTTTGAAGAAATCGTGTCAGTGATTGAAAGGAAAGTTAAAAAAATAAGATCACGGAAGCTCCCTAAGAGAGACGAGTTTAATAAAACTCTTTTTTTCCAGTATTTCTGTCTCAGTTTAGTCAATATTTTGTACACAGAAACATTCAGAATCTGATCAGAGATTTGATGAAAAAGTCATCCATTTCAGAATAACTTAAAAAAATACAAATATCTTTGAGGGTACTTTTAAATGTGTCTTTTTATAAATTACAACCAAATACATTTGTATTCTTCTTAATTTGTTCAGAAATGGATGCAAAATACTACTCAAAACTTCAAAAACGTAAATCTCTCCAGAGATTCTGAATGTTTCTGCTTACAAGCATGGTTTTTCTTGAAAAAGAAAAATATCAAACAGAAAAAACCCATCAGATCTGTTGTATGTAAAGAATCTTCAGTCCTCAAATGATCTGACTAAATTCAACAAACTGAAAAGCAAAGAGATCTCTCAGATTCTGAACTTCAAGTCATCTCTTTCTGAAGTCAAAAATATCTTGTTGTTGTCGCGTTGTAAAGAATCTTTTCAGTCCTCAAAGGTGATCTGTCACTCGTGCTTTTCTCCTCGGCTTGAGCAGCAAGTTCATCCCTGAAGCGCTTTAACTCGTCCTTTCTTCACTTGAGGATAAAAGCATTTATTTTAATTATTCTTAAATTGATCTTTCATCTCTGATTAGACCTGCTGTTATTATCAGATCAGGTTCATATCTGGCAGTGGAAGGGAAAATTGGTGTGTGTGGGGAAAAAAAACAGACTTGGGCGTGAAATCATATTTTATACCTTTATTCTCATTGTTCATGGTCTTTATTTTTAAAATATTTTTTAACTTCCTGTCTTAAAACCCTTGTTTGTTTTATCTCATCTCTTGGCTTTCTGTTGTTTTGGCTGTTGTATAAATAAAGTTCTGATGTCTTTTTGTTGTATTAGCATTTACATAAATAAAGTTTTGGTTTGACTTGATGCGGTGAAGTGTTTTGGATTGGGCTGATCGTTGACACACCTCCATGTCCTCCGGTTATCCTCCCACGTGAAGAAGCCTCCGTTTGATTGACAGCAACTGTTTGCAGTTCTCTGGAAGGTCACGGTCTGATAACTGTTGCTGAAACCTGAGCAGCTAAAATGAGAACACACACACATGAACACACACACAGCTGCTGCAAAACTGCTGGCAGGATTAAACAAGGATATTTTTGTCTAATTATCAGTTATTAAAAAAAGATTATAAATCCAGGCCATTCTTTCCTTTGCAAACTAAACATCCTTTTTGAAGAACACAACAACTCAACACTGTTTAATGTGGGTTGAATGATGTACTCCAAAGAAAATTTTGTTCTTAACATCTTCTTATGGCTGTTTTATGTTGATGGAAGACACATATAAAGAATTTAAGCTTAAAATTGCATTTCTGAGTGTTTCTTTATTCAAATTGTTGTGAATGGAGAGAAGACAAAACATTTCTTTAGGATAAAGAGCTAATTTGTGCACGGAAAATATGCTGGGCAGGCCACAAACTACATGTCCAGCAGCCCTCAGCTTCCCCTCAGTAATGGGGAGGGGAAGGGGGAGCGGGGTTGCTCCGTGTCAACAGTCTCGCCCACAGCTCAAAGGTGAATTTATGAATAACTCCTGCCGCTCTGCAGAAAATATGTCCTTGAAAACAACACAGATTTTTTAAATTTTGGCCAAAAACGGCATAATTGTAAATACAGTAAATGACCAGTTGGAACGCAATCTTTCAGTTCATCTTCCCCGAGCTGCTCATCTCTCTGGTTCTGCTCATTTAATTGTAAAATGATTGCAAAAAAACTTCATTTTAATTTTGCAGTCTTTCATGAGATACTTACAGAGAAAACTAAAATGTTTTATTTGTTTAAACATGACATTCTTCGTTAGTGTCTCCATGGTTTAAATAAAGTTGTAAAGATTGAAACCATCAATAGAAAGCTTTAGATTTCTGTGTAAGTTGTGTTTTCACGATGCTGTAATAAACAAGGAACCACTCCCTGACCTTCATGTTGAGGCGAGTTAACAAGTCAGGTTGGAGCTGATAACATCAGGTGTTCATGTAATGCAAACAAATCAGTCCCAATTCATTCATTCATTCATTCATTCATTCATTCATTCATTCATTCATTCATTCATTCATTCATTCATTCATTCATTCATTCATTTTATTTGATCCAATCATTTAATTTCATTTATTTATGCATTCATATGTTCATCCATGCATTCATTGATTCATTTTTATTCATTCAATTTCATTCACTCATTCATGCATTTCCTCTCATTCATTCAATTTAATTGATTTGTTCATTCATTTATTCATTTTCAGAGACATTTTTTCCCTAAATGAATGTACTGTAAGTTTATTTTCATGAAAATCTTGTTTTTGGTCAGAAGGAGCTGATGTCTTTGGGATGGAGGATGACTGTTTAAAGGTATTTATTCTTATCTGTTTGTCCAGTTTCATAACTATCCCTGGACAATAACACTAAGAGCACCAAACTTAAAAGTGGCTCCAAACCTGCAAAGAAGGAAACCAATGATATATTTATACAACTTTAAATGACAGAGGAACTGTTCTGTATGCAATAAACACGGTTTGTCTGGTTTAGTTGTTGTTTACCTTTTGGCACAAAGAATCAGCTTTCACTTGTTCACATATTTGGTTTGACAGAGAGTTTTACACCAGATGACCTTCCTGAAACAACCTGGTATTTTAATGCGGGCTGGGGACCGGTGTAGGTACCACATATGCTCGGCCTGCAAGATCGGCTCGGGAGGTTGCGGCTTGACGACGTGTAAGATTGCGATTGGTCAGGACCATTAGACCACTGTCAGACAGACTTCCACCATAAAAACAGACTCTTCCAGAGTAAACATTCAAACAAGTACGTAAATGATCACAAAATGGGGCGCAATATTTGCAATCAACCGCAAATACCTTGCCAACAAAATAATTCGTTCAACACTCGTGCTGTAGAAAATTGCGATTGTGGCTCAAAACTATGGCTAGATTGATCCAACATTGCTCACCATTATTTTTGTGCCGCTAATGTTAGCTTGAGGCTTTAATTTTGCACGTGAGTGCACAGGCAGAGCTCTCAGCGACAGGGAGGGGGCGGCTTTCTCTGTCCCGCCCACAAACCAGAATCGTATTTCTTATGAGCTACTGCCTCTGTGCTTAAAATAGCTCTTAAAAAAAGACAAAGGCTTTTTGATTTTGGCTAAAAACTTCACAATCATTTTTGAAAGATCACGAACGATTTAATGATAGAAAAAATATTGTTTTTGCAAACAAATTAATTCCTGTTGACATGGTTGAGCCCCAAAACTAATGTACTGTGAGCTCGAACATGACAAAAATGACACTAAGAAGTTGTGTAAATGTCTTCTGACGAAGAAAAACTGGTCTAATAGTGAAGTTCCTGTTGTGTTCCTACATCAGCATCTATCTGAACTTCCTGCACTTGGTAACCTGCACACTTCCTGTTCTTCTATGTTGCTGCAGAACTTTAGGACCCAAGGCTCGGGTCTCCCCACTGATGGTAGCCCCTGACCGACTGGCAGTCTCAAGTGACTTCCTGGCTGAACCCACCAAAACCCTGAGCTCTAATCCTGTTAAGGAGGAAAGAGACAATTACGGTGCTTTGCTATGGTTCACCGCTCAGATCCGCTCCTGCAGAGCTCTTGGAGCAGAAAACAGTCACGGCCAAGGCCAGGGATGAAAACAGATCCTTCTAACTTCTACAAGTGTTACTTTTTACACAAACAATAACCGTGTAAACTAAAGCATTTTAAGTGCACAGATTCTTTAGAATAATTTTCATCAAACACACCAAGTCAACAGGAAGAAGCTCAACTAATAACCTGGGATAAACATAGCTTTGCATACAACTGACTAGTAAAACTCCAAGCAATATTTTCGATACGTGACCATACCAAAAATGATAAGTATTTTCCACAAAGCTGAAAGAAGACCAGTCAAGCCAGTACAGATAGTGGATTCCTCAAGCGGCATCCATCTTTCATCGTCAGATCACCAGAGGCCACAAGTACAGCACGTGTCACACGCTATGACAGAGAGGACGTGTCTTCAACAACCTGAAAAGTCATGTTAATATGAAGCTAACAATTCATATTTAAGGTGACATATCAACATGAAAGCAAAAACATGAATATGACAAGTGAGGAAGGCGAGGGCATGGAGATGCTGTACAAACAACTACCCTGGGAGCCGGGGGGGGGGGACCACAGATGTAAACTGACGGTCTCTTTTACTCTGGGGGGTGTCATGTGATTGGCCGATCAATCCACAGGGAGGATTGTATCACAACTACCCTCTGTATGAAAGAATAACAAGATAATCTAGATCAGGGGTACAGAACCACTGGTTTCACGGGCCGGAGTGTCTTTCCAGATCACAGCTGAGGAGTGTCCAGTTGAATCAAGAGCCAGAGCAGTGTATGATGGGAAACATGCAGTAATACTACCCTTGGTCATTAGATGGATTTCCATATTTGGATCTTCCTGATGCTCATCATGTGTGTTGTCCACATGTGTGTCAGGTATTTCTCTTTCACCTTTGCTGGATCGTATTCGTCTTATGCTTGTTCAGATCTTCTCAAGTTCACACTGCTGTCTTTGCATTCCTTCATAACAAGTTTCAACTTCATGATCCCGATAACTGCATGTCCTGACCACCAGTTACCAGGTCAAGGTACCGGCCATCCCCATGAGCAAAAGATATCCCTCATGGATTTCGTGCATTGGTCTACAAGCATCACGACACCTTTACAGATTAGTCAAGTCACTACTCACTAGTCTTCTAGTTGGCTTGGTTAACAGAAGCTAAACTTCCTTTATAAGAATCTCTAAGAAAAACAGGTACAGATTCATCTTCTCTGAGAGTATCTCGGTTTGGTCTATCTGGTTTCACTACATTCTGGATCAGGGGTCTGCAGCGTGCAGAGCCACAGATGACTCCATTACTCCACTGTGGCTCTCTGGCTAAAATAAAAATAAAATACATTTTAAATATTTAAAAAGTAAGTGTGAAGTAAATACTAAAGCTAAAACATTATTCATTTCATTCACAGCAGTTGTAGGACAACAGGCATCACAAGTTTAACTAAAACATTTTGACAGATTTTTATGCACCTTGTACCACAGAAAAAAAAGAGAATCAATAAGTTATAGGGTAAATTTTCTATTTTTGAGCAAATTAAATTATTTTAATGGTACCTTCTAGGTAAAAAAATAAATAAATAAGAGTCCATTATTTAGATTTGATTAAATTATTTACATATTTTTGATGAAGATCCACCAAAGATGGTAAAATAAATATGTTTTAAATCATTGCTGAGATGACACTTCCCACTGGCACATTTGCTGCATTGAGATGTTTCTATGTGATACAGGGTGTCTTTTAATTTGAAAGGAAGTCATGTAGACCCTGTCAAAAGTTATAAACTATTTCATAGTTTGAAAAAAGACTGATTTCTTTATTTAGTTCATTTGATCATAACATTCCACCTTCCTTCTATCCATAAATCACAGGTTAAATTTTTTTTCGTTACCGCGGCAGTGAACTATTAAATGAGTATGACTTCTTGATAACAACATTCAATAAAAATAACCTAAAGACGATTTTGATCTCAAGGTATAAAAGCAGGATTTGATTTCATTTAAATAATAATAATAATAAAAATAAATGTTTACCAAATTAATATTCATAAAATTAATTTGATTTGGAATTATTATGTCAGATTTACTTGATTTTCTGCATTAGCTTGTTCAATTTAGTTTTCTTTGTTTATTTACTGTATTTTATTTTATTTTATTTTTTTTTAAATCTTTGACAGAGGTGTGTTACCGTCTTGAATAAGCCCAGATGGGTTTCTGTAACACACCATCATATGATCTTTCTTTGTATTTCAATTTTGCTTGTATGTTTTTTTTATGTGTGTAAATAAATCAAATCAAATCAAATTATAATCACAACAGCAGCACTAATAGGAGCTAGTGTCTTGTTTTTTTAAAGTGAGACTGTGACTCCTATTTGTCTGTGAAAAATCGACCCAAATGCCTCCATAAGTGTTGAAGGTATCAGACCCCTGACCCCATCTATACATGAAATACATTTACTGGAAAAAAAACTTTATATTTTTCTAATTTCTAGAACAAATCAAAGCTGTGAAACATCTGTGTGTTCACAAATCTGTGTGTTCACCTCTAAACAATGAACTCATTTAAACCCATGCTTGCTCGACAAACTCAGCATTGTACAACCTTTTTAATACGATCAATTCTCCAGCTTTGAAAAGGCGGAGTCAGACGCTTGAAAATCTCTGTTAAGAAACATAAAAAAGCATTGCCATTATTTCCAATGTTTCCCAATAAAAACTAATTCAATATTTTGAAAGCAGATCCCAGTGGGAGAAAAGAATCCTCCACCAGGCCAAGTAAAAAAAGAAACCATAAAGAAGCTTTAAATGTAAAAAAAAAGGGTGGATGTGTTTTCCATTGGAGCAGACAGAGGTGGAGTTTAAAGACACAAATGCTGTTAATCTCCGCTTGTCACAACTCTGCGTTTGATTTCTTTGAGCTGCATGTTGCTGCGTTGATCTCGGTGATCCCCAGCTCAGCTTCAAAGCTCCGCCCGCCTCGCCGTCTGTCTGTGCTGGAAGGCCGTGCGGTGTTGTCTGCCTCAGCCAGGCGTGCAGGGCGTAGCAGCTCCACTTCTGAGTGTCTGCAAATCAAAAGCTGTTGAGTGGCTGTTTGTGTTCAGCAGAACTGGAGCATACAGGGCTGGGTTGGAGTCTTTGTGCTCCCCGCAGTCAGCAATTTAGCATTTTTAATGATTCCTGACTCGCTTTATGCTCTTTATTCTGCTGTCAACCTAATGAGAATGTTTTATGTCACATACTTGGACTAATCACCAGGTTTCTGCAGTTTGGAAAAATCTACATACTGACAGAAAGTCATAGTTTCAGAGGTTTCCCAGGTTCATTAGAAATCAAAACTCTCAAAATTTTGATTTAGAGTCACTGATTTATTTTATTTTTAGACCATGAGAGGAAGCAAGCAAGCCCAAACAAAATCCACACAGAAAAAACACACCTGCGGCATGTGTGGTTGTTTGTCTCTGTGAACAGAGGCTGGGATAGGCTCCAGCATCCCCAAGACCTGAGCATGAATAAGATGGCTTAAAAAATACATTTGGTGGAAAAATTGTTAGATCGGATGGAATAAAGAAGTGTTTGTCAAATGGTTTCAAGACTGTTTATTAAACAGGAGAAAAGTACACGCTTAGCAATGAAGGATTGCATTTTATAGAGCCATACAAACAACTTTAATCAGGAACTTAAGATAGGAACAGAAGTGCTATATCTAATATGGACAAGATGTTCTAATGTTTACACACAGCGCTCAGGGCGTTCTGACAATAAGAAAACAAAGCTTGTAGCCTCAAAGCTGTGGACAGAGGTTAGACTCATTTAATTGTGAAGACATTTTAATGTAGTGAAGATTCAGAAGATGTAACATATACGTAAACGTATCATTTCCGTGACATACGTTCAAATGTTTTAGCTTTTTATTATTGCAAAATAAACTGCACCCTGGAACATCTGAGAGCTACAGAAGTGCAAAGCTAAACCTCAGCTGGGATTCAGTCAGAGAAGTCAACTTCAGGAAATCCTGACAGAAGAAACTCACATACTGGCTGATTTCCCGTTGTGTCGCTTTCACGATTTGAGTGTTCATTAAGACTTGCAGTGATGCTGCAGCTTTGTCTGCGTGAGGGACTCTGGGTAATGACCCCCTTGGTCCACATTGTTAGAATGATTGACAGCTGTAGGAACCCAGCTGGTGCTGAAGGGCCAACCGTGGGGTACTGGCTCCCCCGGTCCAGACTGGACCCCTTCAGACTGACAGGATGTCAATCAAAACTTTGTCAGATTCCCACTTTTCCAGAGTTTAACGCGTGGTTTTGCCTGAATAACACCCAGCCGCTCTCTGAAGTCGCTCAATGCTAACCAGGTTAGCGGTTAGCAGTCATCCCTCTCTTACTGTTGTCCCTAAGCGGCCCATTAATCACGCCGAATGACAGGCCGGCCCCCGATGAAAGCTGCCCGTCACTCCGTCTGCTCGTGGTCAGCCAAAAATCCAACCCCTTCTACCCCCCCCTCCAGACTCTCACTCTGTATCTCCTTTTTCGCTCCTCTCTGTCGTTTTTGTTTTCTCAGTGCCCCCTCCCCACCAGCGCCACCCCCCATTAGAAGAAAAGAAATGAGAAAGAGACAGAAGCTCGGGGGAAGGCAGGAAGGAATGCATTGAGTTTGATTGACCCCTTCAGAGCATCTTTTTGGGTGCGGGGGGGCAGGGGGGGGGCATGTGTCAGCAGTCCATGCCAAAGAAACAAAAGTCTGAAGACGCTGCAGAAGCTGCGACTCTGCTTGTTTTTCTTTCTCTCACCTGAACTGAGGGATGACCCGACCGTTGAGTGAGCGCTCTGACCCGATCAGACCCCCCCACAAGCCCCCCCAGCGAGAAAGTGCACTTTGTAGTTTGAGCGTTGGCGATGTGGAACCAGATTCCTGCTTTCCCCTCTTTTCCCTGTCGGGTAAATTTAAACCTATTCAATATCTTGAATCCTTTTTGATTTAAAAAGTTTCAAAATAAGTCAAAGACTCTACGAGACAGCTTAAACGTCACCACGATGAAGCCAACATTTATTGGTCTGATTCATATAAAATACTTTTTATAGCACAAACCACAATTATTATTCACTCCATGAACAATTTTCAAGCTGTTGGCATTTCCACTAATTAAAGTGTCACTACTACTGATTGGTCAAAGTTTGACTTGCTTTACTGCAAATGGTCACACGTGTTTTGAAAGCTGGAAAATGGTTGTAAAAATGTACAAAACTACATGTGAATGAGACAGATATGAACATGGAAGCCCGACTTTACGTGCATTTACAGAGACTTTTAAGTTGGCTGTGAATGTCTGAGGGCGATGAGAATGTAGCCTCAAAATAAACTGTTTGTGCTTCTCCATGACATTCATTAAAAGAGATGATTAAAGTAATACATTTCCTACTTTAAAACACGTAGATTTACGAGAAAAAATTCACAAAGTTTGTCCACGACTTTTAATGTCGTAAATATACAAATTAATTCTCATAGATTTAAGACTTTAAGGTCATAATAAAATAAATCGTAGAATTTGAGGTTTTGGGAAAAAAATAAATAAATTAAAGAGCTTGAGAAAAATGAATTAAAAGAGTAAAAAGAAAAACTAATAAATGCACCCCACTCTGAACAAACGCTAGCAACTCAAAATGAACGCTAGCAACTCTAAATAATGGTAGCAATTCCAAACGAACGCCACAGCCGTAACAGTTTATCAAGTTATCACTTCTTTCCCAACGACTCAGCTAAACCAACAAACAATTTCTAAGAAACCAATAAATAAAAAAGCAATAAGCATTACATTTACAGACGAACAAAATGGAACAAATAAAAGCAAAATGACATCCAATCTTAACAGATAAAATGTTAACTCTTTGAAGAAAATGAACAACTTCTAAAAATAGTATTTGAAGACTCTAAAAGACCCTGACATCTTAAGGATGCAGATGAATGAAAATGTAAATAGAAATCATCACTACATAACATAATCATATGATACAGACCTCACTTAAGAGGTCTTGCTGCTTTCACTTGGTCTCAAAGTAGAATCTAGATGGCGTTTCCATCGGGGGATCTCGGTATCGATGGTGATCCGGGTGAAAAGACAAGCCTTAGAAGGTCTGACTGCAGCAGAAACCATTGAACTGAAGGTCAGAGGTTCTCGAGGAGGACAGGACCAGTTTTCTCTTGGTTTGACCTTTCACCTTTGTCTCCTCAGACAGCCGACCCCTCACTGAAGGTCTGAACAAACAAATGCAGCCCATCAGCACTGTTGTTGTCTGGAGGATGGAAAGAACTTGATGATTGCACTTTTCTTTGTTTTGATCTCCTGACTTTCATTTTTTGTCGTCTCCATTCCTTTTCTTTATCCCGTGGGTTCTCATCTTTATGCTTTTTTTTGTTTCCTGGAACTTTTCCCACTTTTTCCTCCTGCTGCAGACCACATTTAATCACCATAAGTGTGCATGCTTGAGTGTGTGCTTAATGGCTTTTATAAATTCGTCAGACAGATGATTCATCAAGCTGATTCCTAATCGTGTTACTGCAGAGCAGAGGCAGAGGTTATAGGCACAGCAGTGACGCTTGATTTAATGAAAGCTTTCATCTCAACACCTCACAGTCCTGAGAGGGATCGTATTCAAACTACAGTGGCCGCAGAGGGACATGAAACCCCCTAACACTATACTGGAAAGAGACCCTTTTAAAACTAACCTGAACTTAGTTTCCATGAAAGAAAAGTGAAATGTCTTAAGAAAATTCGTTTTTTAAAAAGAATCTCTGAATTTTTAGAACAAATTAGTTATTTATTTTTCATAGTTTTTTTTGCACATTTTTCATTTAATGATACAGATTATTGTAAAAACAGTAAAATTCCATAAAAACTAATATTAAGTTTATTAAAGTTAAATTTAATAGCTGTCAGAAATGACTTTGATTTATGTGGAGAAGTCCTGTAAATCTGATTGCCTGATAAATTTACTGTCATGAAGCAGAATCTTAAGTCCAGACTTTGACTAAGACACTCCAGAACCTTCATTCACCATTTGATCTTTTCAGGGTCGGGATGGATCTACGCGCTCGGTTTAGACCTTTGCTCAGAAAAGTCTTTTAATTGATCCAATTTAATATATTTCACAGAGTTCAAGACTGCTACAGTATATTCCAAGTTAGATAATTCTATTTAGGCCAAAATATTCTGACTGTGTTCTTGATGGTTTGAAGAAATGATCATATTAAAAGAATGTTTTTTGTAACCATCCAAACCTAGGATACGTTGGGACAACTTGATGAATCAATGGAAAGAATCATCTAATCAGCAAGAGCAACCTCTTGCTGTGACTGGAATCAGAGCGGACAGTAAAACCATTCCGCACAATAACATAAGGGGAGAATTATGACAAATACTAAAACGTATTCAATAGTAAAGGTGAGAAAGACAGAAAAAATTAAGACTTGATTGAAGGTCACCATTGTTAACTTCAATAATCAGCCTTATCATAAAGATATAATCCTGACCCCAGACCATCACACTACCTCCTCTGTGTTCCCCTCAACAAAAATCTGTCAAGAGAAGTAACTCTATATGCCTTCAAGGAAACATTAGATTTCAATGATCATTTTAAAAATGTTCATCATGAAACAAATACTAATTATTAGTAATAATAATAACCAATTACAATAAATGAACTTTGCCTTTTAGAAAGACCATTTGAGTGTCCTGGTGGAAGAGTGTCTGCCCTAAAAATATGAGGTTCCAGGGATCAATTCCACATCATGACTTACCAAAAACTGTAAATCTCTCAATGTCCAGATTATGGGATGGATTATGGGGTCGCACTGTTGCTGAAGGGTTTGGATGAAATGCAGAAAATGGAGCAGGACGGATCCCTATAAAAAAAAAAAAATCAATAATATCGTTCTCAATGTGGTATCGGATCGATACCTGCCCGCAGATATTAATATGTCCACTCTTTATCTGCATAAAGGATTTTATTGTTCAAATATGTTGATTTGTTTTTGTTTCACAGGTTCTTGTTTCTTTTGGTTTGTAGATTGTACTACATTCATTTAACTTTTTTATTTAATTTCAAGATTTTTTTAATCTTATTAAACTATTTTTCATTGAATTGAAAATATTGTCCTAATTCTGTTTTTCATGTTTATCAAGGAATTAAAAAAAGGAAACTCACAAAAACCAGTCACAGCAAAAACATTTAAGATTTTGAGGTTCGTGTCACATCCACCACATTTATGAAAAATACTGATATTGGTACTATTATCGACAATGTTGACCATATTTGATTAGAATGGGATTGATACCCAAATGCTCAGTATCGCCCAACCCTAGTAGGAAACTAGTTTAGCACTCAGGTGAGAGACAGTTTCAGAAAAGTCTATTTTTGGCACTTGTTGACTTCAAATATGAAGATCCAAAGGGAAAATACATTAAAAAACATGACAAACAGCTGCTAATGTCAAGATTTTAGACTTAATAACAATGTGAAGCACATACTTTATTAAATAGACATCTGGAAAAATGTTTAACCTCCATCTGACTTATCATGACATCATGTGACACAAAACATTTACACTGTTGAATGAAAGTTTTAAACTGGAATTAATGAAAATTTACAATTAAGTTAGCAATCATCTTACCTGTCATCAATTTGGACAGAAGATTGATTACATGACACATCAACTGTAAAGCATGGTGGTGGAGGGTTAGTGATATGGACTTTCTCTGTGCATCTTAGAGTTAGTGATCTGTTTACTTCTCCTCTAATCTGAGTTTCTCTAAAAGTAAAGACTTTGTGCAGCTCCAGTCAAAGTTCAGGCCTGACTGTAGGAACCCTCATAGAGCTGCACATGAGGCGATTTCTGCCAGAACCGGGTGGCGCTGTGAATACTCGGGGAGGGTGCTTTGCTGCCATTCATCACTCAAAGCGAGTTTTCCAGTAAATTAGGAGTCTGAGGGTTTTTACTTTCTCATTAAATGAGCTTTTCTTCTGCTGGCAAAGCTTTCTTCCTCCTCTCCTTTCATAGTGATGCTGACCCTCCCTCAGCTAGCAGGGGTGAGCACACGCACACACGCGCACACACACACCGGCTGCATCCCACACAATGAAGGTAAGGAGGGGGGAGGCGGAGCGGCTCCCCGTGCGTTTTGCTCCCTCATTGTTCTTGGCCGTTTCCCTGCGGCTCATCTCATCTGTTTGTGTCAGTCCGAGCAGGACGGGTGCTCCGTCCTACCTGACACCCGCTCATACAGTTAATCCAACTATCCAATTCATGTATTGATAACACATCAGCCTGCTGCTCCTGGAAGCTGTTTGGGGATTAAATCTCCTCAAAGGGAACAATCCGTGATGCAGAAAAGCTCTGAGGCAGAGCAGGCTCTCCCCCCTCGGTCATCCTGAGTTCAGCAGATGATCGCCTCTATTTACTGCTGGAACACATCTGAAATATTGCGTACACTTGAAGTTAATTCCAGCTCACAGTTAGACTGAGTGTCTCAAATCTCAGACTCAAATCATTTTAAAACTTTACAAAAATGCGTATTGCAAAAAAAATTGCATTTAAAAGCAAAACTCATTCAATCCAGATTGTTTTGGCCTCTTTGATTCAACATGGTGGCTTCTACGATAATGCATGATAACAACCACTGGCTGTATAAGTGGGCTGGACCAAGTGAGAAAGTACCTTACTTCCAGTTACAACCAAATTTAGTCACCATTTTTTTATCGTGATATGAATGCCGCTACGTTGGAAACAGACTGTCATAAACGGGCAGACAGCTGGTTCCAAGTCCAGCAGGTTTATTGGCTCAGACAGGAAGACAGGAGCCGGGAATTTTTTTGGTATTTTCATTCAAAAATGTGTCGATTAGTTTGTTGACTTAATGTATCCTTTTTTATAATGAAATTACACCTAAAACCTTCATTTTATGTTGTGAAATCAGTTTGTTAAGCATTTTTGGGGTTTTCACATTTTTGCATGATTTTTCATTTCTGTGGTGTAATTTCATCAGACAGAAGAAATTACGAAATACAAGAAGTTGGTATCATCCCATGTAGTCTTTCAAGTTGAAAATAGAGAGGTAAATTCAAGGGTAGACGAGAACCGAGTGATTGATTAGCAGATGAGAGTCAGGTGAGCGGTGTTACACCTCATTTTGCAGAGGATTGAGGAGCAAACCATAAAAGTAAACTAAGAAAAAATGTATCGGAAACACAAAAAGAATATCTCCATAAAAGGATTACAAATTTATTTACAAGAAATCAAACAAACAATAGCTAAAATGTGAAGCTAAAGGCTTCAGGGTGAACCAAGGCTAAAATAAACAAAACCCCACCTGAGTGACATCCAGGAAGCTAATCCAGGAAAGAATGACACACACTAACCTTCCTGGATAAAATATATACTATAGAAAATGGCAGTTCATCCCTACAGCTTCAGCTAACATATCTAATAAGCAGGTTTTGAAGAATCTGTCAATCAAATGTTTGAGAGTTTAACTTGAGACCACATGCTTTCACTGAGGCATCTGGTCAGTCAGTCAATAATAATGAAAAAATATGAAAAAAAAATGAATTTCAAGAAAATGTTTTTAAAAAGCATTAGAGCAAATTTAATGACTAAGCAATAGGTCTTTATTTCTCCATAGAAGTCTATGGGATTTTGGTTTTATCGGAACCAGTAGGTACTTCCTCTTTGGAATGCTCAGTCCAGCTGTCTTATACAGTCAATGATAGCAATCTTAAATGCATTTCATATTTAGGTTTGATTTATTACAATTGTTTAGTGTGTTTCAAAAAATTTAAAAAACAAATTGACATCAATTTTGACACGTACCATGCCCTTGTTTTCATTTTAATGACTGTATCAAAACATTTCCTTTCATATTTAATCATACCCTGTTTTATGCTTTTATAGAAAAAGTTTGAGAAGCAATATTAGGTTTTCCTTTATATTTCCTGATGAATTCATTTTTAGAGAGTACAAACGCAGGAAGAAAAAATCCTCCCCGGGATGTAACATTTTAAGGCTTTGTGCTACGGTAACATAAATTGGGGGCTCGTCTGGGATCATGTTGAGCGCTGTGCAGTGCAACACACTAGTTTTTGTGTAATGTAAGCATTTGTTTGGAGCTGCTAACGTTCGTTTGAAATTACTAACGTTCATTGGAGTGGACTAGCATTCGTTGGAGTTGCTAGCAATCGTTGGACTAGCAAGCATTCGCTAGTGTAGCTAGTATTTTTGGAGTGGATAGTATTTGTTGCTGTATCCAGAATTCATTGAAATGGCTAACATTTGTTTTGAGTTGATATCATTCATTGAAGTGGCTAACGTTCAGTATGGCTAGCATTGTTGGAGTGACTAGCATTCGTTGAAAACAGCTACCATTTGTTGGAGTGGCAAGCATTCGTTGGTGGCTAGCATTCACTGAAGTAGCTAACGTTCGCTGAAGTGGCGAGCATTTGTTAGAATGGCTAGCATTCATTGGAGTGGTAATCGTTCGTTGTAGTCAGCATTGTTGGAATGCCCTCAGGGGCGGATATGGGCTGTCTGTGGGTGAAAATGTCAGGATTTAATGCTCGGGTTTTTGTAGTGCTGTTGTCATGTTCTGTTTTCCCTGTCAGTCTCACTAAGTTCAGGTTAATCACCAACAGCTGTTCCTCATTTAGTTAATCAACCTCAGTATGTTAAGTGTCGGGTTTTCAGTTTGTCGTTGTCAGGTCATCTGCTCTGTTTGGTTTTATCCCACCATTGGTTTTTGTCATGTTTTGGTTAATCTATTAAATGTTTTTAGTTCCTATCACCAAGCCTGGTCACCTGCATTTTGGGTCTTCTTCCACCACCTCTTCATGATGGAAAAATTAGCAAACATGTTCAAGACGTGCAGGTAGCAGACCACTCAGTGAGCCAGCGGGCTGCATGCTACAGGCGACAAGTGGTAGCGAACACCTTCTAACACATACGGGTAAGGTGGAGTAGGAGAGACACAGACACATTTTTTATTCATTCAACCCTCCATAAGCAACATACTTTGCAATGAGCAAATTCGGGGTGGCAAACAATCAGTCATGAGTGCGTGCAACTTACATCATGATAAAAGTACCAAAAGCAAGAAAATGGCATTGTAGCAGGATGAAATGGACTGCACCTGCTACACAGGTGTTGGCAATCCTCCTAATTGCCAAAAAGGGTGTGGTGGAGCCTATAAAAGGCAGAGTTGCAGTGTGCCCGAGACTGCACTCCAAAGAGGGGATGCCACACTGTGCTACAGGTTCCAGGCCCAGTCAGTGGGCACCTGGAATGGTGTGTGGACCTGTGGCACAAGGGTCGCTCTCAACTGCACCAGAGGGGCACGTGATTTGTCAGGACACAGACGGGTCTGACCGTGAGCCCCTGCTGTTTTGCCTGTGTTTCAGGTGTTGCCTTGCTTGGCTTGGTCCTTTTTATAATTATGATTTTATAATTGCCCTCTTTTTACCTGGTTGGTTGGTGCCTCTTTGCTGTGTGGATGCCAGAGCCTCTACATTTTTTATTTATTTTTTTATATTAAATCTATTTAAACTATTGGGGAAATGTCCAAACAATCCCTTAAATAAAGATCAGTCAGTTTTAACCAGAAGTAAATTAAACTGAAAGCTGGTTCTGCTATGCTCTGTTGAGCCACAGGGGGCAGTGGATGCTGATGTAACAGTTGAGCAGAGTTGAAGCTTGCTGTCCTGAGAGGATAAAGTGTCTCTAAATTATCTTAGAGGTTTGCGGCCTGACGCATTAACCGCCGGTGAGGTGTCTGAATACCTGGAGGGCCCCACAGACAGATGTGCATCTGCATGTGTGTTTGTACAGTGGGGCAAAGAGTATATGAGAGTCTACAAGTTATTTTGCATAAAAAAGTGAGTTTTGTTTTTAGTTATTCATCATAGATATACTTTAACTGCTGGAGACAGTAAAAAAAAAAAAAAAAAAAAAACTGGAAATCTATATGATGTCTAAAGAATGTGTTTGCATAATGGAGCAGAAAATAGATATTTGAGTAACAAAATAAGTTCACCACAATATTTGTGATGTAATCCTGATGTTAAAGACAAGTAAAAGGTTTCCTGCAGATCTTCAGCAGGTTTGCGTTGTTGCTGCTGTTTTCATACGTTCTTCTGTGCAGATCTTCTGAGGAGCTGATGGCTGTTGCTGGGTAACAATGTTCAGTTGTTGCCCAAAATCTAATCATACATTTTTCCATTCATCCTTCCTTTAATATGGATCAGTCGTCCCCTAAAGCAGCCCCAAAGCATAATGATTCCACATCCATGCTTCATAGTAGTGTTTTTGGGATGCAATTTGCTGCTCTTCCACCTTCAAACATGGCAAAGAGATCGATTTTGGCTTCGTTTGACCACATGAGATTCTTCAAATCCTTCTCCGAATCATCCGCATGGTCTCCGGAGATGGGCCTAGACATGTGCGGGTCATTCATTGACCAGTGAACTCGTGTAGTTCTAGACTACTGTTCTCTGAGTCATTTGTTCCTCACCAGGTGAGATCTTGCATGGAGCTCCGGCTGGACGGAAAATGTCAGTGATGTTGTATTTATTCCATTTTATCAAGCTGCTTGCTTGTTGTAGAGTAGTTCATCTCAGTCTTCTTTAGATGAACAGCCTTGTCCCTGGTGTCCTTCGACAGCTCTTTGGTCTTGATCACAGTGCAGAGGTTGCAGTCTGACAGTTTAAGGGTGTGAACAAGTGTATTTTATACAGATAACCAGTTCAAACAGGTGACATTAATATCGCTAACAGTAGGATAGAATAGTTTCTTAAAGAAGGAGAAACAGGTGTGTGAAAGTCAGAATTCTTGCTCGTTTCTAAGAGCTAAATCCTTATTTTCTGATTTTTGAATGATTCTATAAATGAAACATTTTTCCATGCTGGCTCTCACATTTGAAATGTATCCATTATGAACATTACAGACGTCTCTCTTCCTTTTAATTGGGAATACTTGCAGTATCTGTAAAGGCGTGTTTGACTGTAAGTGTGGGGAACTGCTCACCAAATTTAAAGTCACTTCCTCAGACAGACACCGTGTTTAAACCCTAAAAAGGGTCTCAGGGTTTCAAAGGCTTCATGGGAAGAAGAAGCGACTAATGCATGCAGAGTGTACAGTTACAAACGGTCACATTACAGGTGGTTCCAGCGCAGACGGCATAATTACAGCTCTGTTTGAACCTCCAGAGCTCAGGGACCAGAAAATCTGCACAAACACATTTTCAGATTTAGAGGCAGAAGTTTTTTTAAGATGTTTGAACAGTTTGTAGAAAATGGATTGATGATCAGTAACTCTTTTGTCTGTCACTTAGTGGTCATATTTTAACAGTTTAACTTCCGTTCTAATGAAACAAAGTCTTTGATCAATTAGATTTGAAAGTCTCGCTGACAGTTTGACTCCCTGAGGCCAGAAAGCATCACTGAACTCAGAGAAGAGCAGAAAGCAAAGAAGAGAAGTCACTTAACCCAGGTGTTCGCTCAGAGAACACAAAATGACAGTTTTCTCGGTTAAAACTGTTTTTTGATCAGTAAGACGTGCTTAGCACCACATTTTAGATCTCCAACACCTGTCTCTTGCCTGACAGCTCCGAGCTTTTAAACACATCCCAAATTATGAGTAGACGTATGGTAGAGGAACATCTTATCATCCTTGGTTTACAAATCTTCCCTATAGAAATCCCTACTGCAACACCTCTTATCACACCCTGCACCACACTGAGGAGATCCTGAGAAGCTCCTTCAGTTCAATTTGAGTGATGAGGCACGAATTGGGCGGCGCTGCTTCAACTGAACCTGCTCTGCCTTCCAGCTCGCCATGTCAGTCATCCAGCCTGCCTGCCCAGCTCCAGCTCTCAGCCTCAGTCTCACCTCATCCTGGACGATGAGACTCCTCTACAATAAAACTGTTAAACTTGTCCTCTGTTTTGGCACTTTTACTCAGGGTCCTCTTACAAACCGCCCTACAATCTTATTGATGGTTTTAATCTTTCCTTTGTTGCCTTTTTCTGCATGTCTGCTGTGTCTTTGTAATAGTTCGTCAACATTTATTCTAGACCATCCTTTTAATAGCAGTGAATGAGAATGTGTTTTCAACCTAACTTTTCCAATTTCATTAAAGGTTAGTCAGTAAATATTACTTTTCAAAAACTATCTGTTTTTTTTCTTCAATCCTTATAAATTTCAGTTGTCCAAATTATTACACTTTTCTCTACAACAAAAATGTGTATTTTATGAAATCTGTATTTTACATCATTGTAAAACTTCCAATCAAAAGTGATGAAGAAGGCTTTTACTGTGAAGAAAAGTCACTGCAGATTTCAACACCGCTCTTTCAAACAATTAAATAAACCTTTAAAGCTGCTTCTTAAAAGTATTTCACACATTGCTCACTGATAGGGACAGTGAATGTATTAATTTTCTCCAGAATCTTAAATTCAAGTAGTGAATCAGGGTTCTTCCAGAGAATACCACCACCGGGTTATAAAACCTGCACACTTCAGTCGTGTTTCCACCTGAAGTCAAACCGCAAAGATAAACACGGCGTGCCTCACTGCATACGTCATCTCAGCTCGTAAACTGTCCTCACACGTCGTCTCTGCTCCAGAACAGCTCTGATTAAAGAGCCCGTACCCCGAGGAAGGCGCAAAACGAGCGTGTGTGTCTGACTGCAGGGCTGGACGGACACTCGCCCCTCACATAAAGGCCACTTCCCCTGTCCTTTGTTTTCTGCCACATCAGAGTAAACAAAGAGAGCCACTTGTGAGCACACGAACGGACACTCTCAGGCAGTCGGGTGGTCATTTCCCTCCGTCAGTTATGTCAGCCCCGAGGCCACAGCGGAGCTGCAGGGACGTCGCACTGCCTGGTGACGAAAACGTCTCCATGTGTGCTGCAGCTCTGAGGGGAGGGGTGGCTCGTGACGGGGAACAGGACACACTCCAAAACCAATATAGGATGCAAGTTTTGCATCATCCTTTCATGGTTTGAACATCTGTGATGCTGCTTTACCAGTGCAATGTCCAAACCTGCGAGAAAGAAGTTTGGTTTCACCACTTGATCAAATAACCTGTCAAATTTTTCCTTTCATGTAATTTATTTATTTTCAGACCACCATCCAAGGAGGCCCAAAGCGCTGCACAGAAGGTCAAACAGAAAATAATATAATATACCTGCGAGAATGTTAGTGTGAAGGCTTTTTGCTGAAAGTAGTCTCTGAAGATGCTGAAGCTTTTTGCCTAAAATTGTGACACAATTTACTTTGATGCAGGAATTTGCTGAAAATGCTATCTGAATGTTACATTTGCTTAAAAGCTGGAAAATTCATTAAGGAGCCATGAAAGAGCGCTGAGGTTTACCTCATTCTCTGAAAAATCCTCAATCTATGCCAATTTCACAAAATATTTAGTATGTTGCTTAAATAAGAGCTAAACTCAAAATTATCCAAAAAACTTTAGCCAAAAAAGCTAGCATGTTGCCTGAATACTAGTTAAACTCCAAAATAGACTAAAATTCCTCAGTAAACTAAATTAGTCAAAAACATTTGCCTGCTGTTAAAATAGAAGCTGAACTCTAAAATAGCCAAAAAAGAAACTCAGTTGATAACAAATTAGCCAAATGAACTAGCATAATGCTAATATAACAGGTCAATGGCAATTTTTTTGAACATTACTGTAAAAGATGAAAAAAACCCATGAAAGATATAAATATAAGAAGACGTGTTGCTAATCTAAGTAAAGTACGGACTTTGAAGACTTCCTCATTCATTTCCAATGGGGCAGTTTTTTGCTCTATGTTTAAAGAACTCTAAAGTTTAGGAATATCAAAAACGAGCTTAAGATTGCAGAAATAGCTAAAAATGTGATTGAGTTTTAATGCGGAAAGCAGCAGGAGAATCATCATAGTATAAATGGTTACTAAGCATTCACTATAAAAAGAATAAAGAAATGTCAGCTAAACACACACAGAGGTATGCAGTGGAGGAACAGTTTGGCTTTAAAAGTCTCCAGCAGGTTGGAATCTCTAATAACATTTTATTCTCCAGCACAGCCAACTTGCGTTTGGTTCTAGGAACCAGTAGCAAAGAAGTGCAGATGCTCTGATGCAAACCGGGTTGAATGGATCAATATCCAGCTGATCGATCAGAGAAGCCGGGTGGAGGGAAAAGCTTAATTCCTACAGTGTGCCTTGATCACAAGTGAGGAGTTTGCCAGTGTTTCATTAACCACAATGAAACAATAGAAAACTGGGCGACAGACAGTCGGTGTGTCATGAACACCAGCGCCATCTTCCCTTTTCTTCACGTTCATCGTGGGATGAATGAGAAAAGAGGATGGAGGCCTGCAGCATCAACGGGAATTCACGTTGGTTCAGTTCTAGAAAGACCAAACATTTAAAATGTGGACTCTATCAAAATCTGAGTAAAGCACATCAAAGCCCCGTTTTGATTTCCGTCTTATTCCACAAAGACTTCAGTAGACGGATTGTCCCACCACTCCCCCCTTCACCAAAAACAGCGTTTCTTTAAAAGCTTGAGTGGAGCAGAACAGTAGCCCTTGTTCCGCACTAAGGTCACGACCCCTCGCCCCGGCCCGAACCCGATACACCAGCCTTTCGGCTCGGCGGGACACTCCACCTGAAAGATAAGGAAGTGGACCACCGGTAGTCCTGGCGTTGCCCCTCACCCTCAGGGCTGCCCCCGGAGGTCAAACCCAGTGCGCCTCACCTTACTCACCTTTTCCTGTGCCTCTGTTTCGGCTTTCTGCACACCTCTGGGTCACACTCTGCGCTTTCTTGCAATCCGTTTGAGCTGCGGTGGCATCCTCCAAATGTACAGACAAATTCAGCTTTTCTGCATCATTCTGTCAGTCAGCTTGTTTTTGGAAGCCAACAGAATCAACTAAACCGAACATTGCACTGCAAAGACAAAAGTTAAAAGTTCTTTTTCTCCTTAGATGACTCCACAGTAAGTTATTCTCCTCCATCTAACCCTGTCTCCTGCATCTTCTCTTCATGTCTTTGTTCACTGCCTCCTCATTGGTCCCCCTCTAATCTGAAATTTTTGTTAAAAAAGCAAAATAATCTTCCTGTGGGATAAGAAAATGATTTTGTCGAGAATTCTTATTTCTTGTCACTGTTTTCTTAAACTAAGTTTATTATACTATGAAAAACGTTCTTAATGAGATTATTTTTTCTTTCAAAACAGACAGTAAGGTTTTATTCAGACTGGATGCATTCAGTCCACTTAAAGTGAACCAGAGTTTGTTTTCCTCAATAATCCTGAACAAGGTTTTAATCTGAACACACCCAAGCGGACCCTGATCCAGGACCTCTCTGACCCAATCTATTGAGGTGCTCTCGATTAGTTTCCAATCAGACCGATCTCCAGTTTTGTCAGAGTTTCCTCATGTTGAATAGGCTCTTTGCTCTGAGAGGAACAACTTGATCAAACGGCCACCGTAGCCGGGTATTATGGGATGTAAACTCAAATGAAAATCAATGAGACACAGCAACTCATTGAAATGTAGTCTGATGAATCCAGGTTCATTAACATGAAACACGTTACTTATCAGAGGATTTTCCTGACAATCTCTGTTATAAAAACCTCTCAGCCATTGTCTTCTCAGTAACCGCCTTGCAGCATGGCTCCACCGTATCAAAGTAGCAAGTTAACATTGTATCTGACGCTGATGCACACATTGAAAACTGTTCAGCGAAATATAAAGTTAGAATGGGTGAACTATTCCGACAAGGACTGCAAAGTGTTCCATTATTCTTTCTCTTTATTGCTTTTCCCCGCCTTCATAACTCCTGGCCAATGATTGAAGCGCTCTTTAGTCACATGATTTTATTTACAATCTTTGGTATGGAACAGAGGTGTGTGGTTGGCGACAGTCTGAATACAGAACAGGATTTGATCTGGACCAATAGACTTTTCTAGTCTGAAACTCCCTTAGACATCCTTTTCTTATGACAATAGTGTGTTCATCAGTAACAGAAGAAAACAAAAGCCTCCAGCTGTGCCAGAAGTGATTTAATCTTTTCATATTTTTTCATCAGCCTATTTATCTTGAGTGTGTTCTTCACTCATGCGTTATTCATTGCAGATCCTTTGTTTTGTTTCACCATTGAATGAGTTATACAGTATCAGCATGCTACGTTAGCTTATTGTCTTTTTAACCGGTTAGAGATGGGTGAGTTAAGCAACCACAGATGGTTTTTGAAGTTTTAAAGACAGGAGTAATTAAGACACATAAAAGCACATAGCCATGTTTGCTTTACTCAGTCATCAAAGTCACTGCTATTAAAACACAGACATAACTATCGCTTGAATTTCTTGCACAAAAGTGTTTAACTGCATATTTTAAAAAGCTAATTGGTTAAACAAAGCTTAACCTATTAGGGTGAAATTTTGCTAGAACATGAAAATAATTCAATAAAACACAAAATAAAAATAATTACAGATCCATTCATTTGGTATTTAAAATAATTTAATCATGGGCAGAAATCTCTAGTTCAGAGAACGCGTTTTGCTTTCGTCCTCACAGTATTTTTTACTAAAATGTAGACGTCACATCAGCCGTGATTCATGTTTGCATTTAAATCATTAGTCAAAAGTTTGTACTGTTGGAAAAAAAATATGATCTCAACTAAAGTATCCATAATGAGTCTTGATTGTCATAGATAAACAGAGGTTTTACTGACATAAATGTGAGTTTTCCTCCCACAGGGTGTTCCACAGGGATCTGTGCTTAAACCTTTTAGGTCACAAGAAATCTCCTAATGATTTTTTTTTTTAAGTTATCAAATGTGACTGCAATCTCTTTCCAAAAACTTTAAAAAGGACACTTTTATCAAAAGTATTGAACAAAAATGAAATTTTACTTTGAAAACAAGAAATGTATTATTAAACGTTTAAACAATTACATCTCCACCAGCGCCGTTTCTCAGGCAGAGATTCAAAAAAGGATGGAAGAATCAAAGTGAGATGGAGGGAAAAAGTAAAGTGAGGTGATATATGATCTTTGTTCATTTATATCTAATATAAATCCTGAACATTGAAGCTTGTTCTTGCTAGTTCTGATTCTGTTTTGCAGAAAGTGGACTGATCCAAAAGCACTTTTTCATTTTTGCACTGATTGATTGTCCTCAAAGGTCTTTCTAAAAGTTGCTCTCGCCCTTTCACACAAATCAGAGTGAGGACAGACGCATGGAATCGGCCTGCATTTACACGGTGACCTGTGTTATCCCCCCTCGTTACATCGAAACCCCTCCCTCATTAATCTTCCCTCATCTCCTGGGAGGGAGTGAAAACTTTCCCTCTCCTCCCTCCTGCTGTCCGGCTGCTTGTTGCAGTGTTGGGTTTCCAGGAAGGACGGTGTAAAATGTCACACCGCCGCTTCCGCTGGACGCTGACAGCAGCTCCCTGACTGGCAGCTCTTTAACGGGACAGGAAGTCCACAGGCCACCGCTGCAGGTCATGAACCGAGGAACTTCTCAAATAATGGAGCGCTTTCATTTTGGGCAGAAATATTCATTTCAAATGATTGACAGGAACATTTCAGCAAAAAAAAAAAAAAAAAATGTGTTTTTGTATACCTGCTTTGAGATTAACTGGTATAAAGTTAAGATTGTTTTTAATGCAACAGATTCTTTTTGAAAAGACAAGATTTGTTTGTTTGTTTTTTTATTTGTTTGTTTGTCAGCCAAAATTCACCCAAATTTTATTTTGAAACTGCCAGGAACTGGTGATTAAGGACCTAATAAGGAGGCTTGATGTCAGAAACTTACACATTTTATAAATAAACTTAAACAGAATAAAACCACCACCAAAACAGATGACTTGACAATGAAGAGAAAACAAAGACCCACTCTGATGAAAATTGTTTTAACATGTTCTTGTGGGATTTTTCTGATGGAGAACATGTATAAAGACAATTGTGCTCAAAACTGTATTTATTTATTCAAATCATTGTGAATCAGGACCAGACAAAAAAATGAACTTTGGTTTGAGGTAGAAAATACAAATCCCTTCTCTCAGCTCTCAGCAACAGAGAGGGGAAGATGGGATGGGGTTGCTAAGCAACATGAGCCCTGCCTACAACTCCGACAAATTTTTAATGAACTCCTGCACCTCTGAGGAGACTATGTTCAACAAAACAACACAGGTTTTTAGATTTTGGCAAAAAAAAAAAAAAAATCCCTGAGAACATTTTTACAGAACAGGACATTCCAAATTATTATGCAAATTATATTTTCTTACGATCGACTCATCCATTGAACTTGTGAGCTTTTGGAGAGTTTTTGATTGAATTTCTTAGCCGGATGTCAGAATAACCTCCCAGAGCAAATGTGTGGATGTGAACCGCCTTCACAATAAAAGGTTTAACTGCAGAGTACACCTTGAAGTCTGTGGGACTTCAGATCCACCGCTTTTCTTCATGTGGGTGTGCTCTGAAACACTGAAGTTTACATTTAAATGTGAGTAATGACTTTTTGTTTTAGCAGGACCTTTTTAAAGTTCTAAAACCACTGTTTTAGAAACGAAAGTGACGTCCAAATTATGGGACACAATTTTTTCATAACTCTCCTTTTGGAGGGTCAAATGATGGGGAGGGAGAAGGGAAGAATTCAGATTCAGCCTGAGACTTAATTTGGCCCTGAGAGGGGCAACCCTGGTGCTATCCTTGACATTAAAAGTGGGGTCATCTGGACCCCACAAGACAGCACGCTGAACTGATTTATTCAATAATTTTTAATCTTCACTAGTGTTTGTGGCTGACATGAACTCCTGTCTGCCTTTATCATGGGAAGGATCACACATCGATGTAAGGGTGGGGTCATCTGGACCCTGTAAGAGAGCATGAGGGTTAATAGTACAATGATTCCCAAACTGCTTTATGTTTAATACATCTCTTAAAAATTGGAAACATTCTGAAATCTACAATGGAACTGACAGAAAACTGTTTTCCTTAAGCTAAACTAAATGTTATCAAATTCATCCTTGTGACCTTTGACCTTGAATTCGTTCATTTCTGCTGGAATGCTGAACTCACCTGTTTGAGACCTGCAGGTCGTTACAGGTGTGGGAGATTCTCAACCGTCTTATCAGGCTGCAGCTCAGCCGGTGAAGCGCGTGCACGTGCGCTTGCACGTGTGTGCAGAGTAGAAAGTGCTGTAATGTAAACACTGC
Source organism: Oryzias javanicus (assembly GCA_003999625.1). Classification (NCBI taxonomy): domain Eukaryota; kingdom Metazoa; phylum Chordata; class Actinopteri; order Beloniformes; family Adrianichthyidae; genus Oryzias; species Oryzias javanicus. Next base: position 7,599,332 of record CM012451.1, on the reverse strand, counting down.
ATGAACCGTGGCTGCTGTCAGCCCCAGGCTGAGCCGACAGTCTGAGGGCTCCACTTTGATCTGAGTATGAGATTAGCTCCAACATCTGTGTGTGTGTGTGAGATGATTTCTGGTCTTTTGTGTGTTGTGTAATTAGTGTGGCTGCATGCCTCTGTGGGTCAAAAGTGTCTCCTCGGTTTGATGTCGAGAGACTCTGGCAGGTGATAAAAATGGTTTCAGCTTCACTCTGTGCTGCAGAAGAACTACAGACAAAATCTTACTGACGCCTCCTTCTTGGAGTTTTCCATAAATACAAGCTGGATCTACAATATTTTGTCTCACACCTACAGGAGCAAAAGTTCAAGTAGAGGAGACAAAACACTGCTCTACCTGTCACTGAGTTAAACATCGTCTATAACTGATTCACAGATTTTTTTTTTTTATTGAAGAGTAGGAGATCACAATCTAATTAAAAAATTGATCAGAATCTGTATGGTTTTTTTGCAAAATCAATATCCATCAAATTTTCTAACCCGCTACATCCCTTTCAGGATTGGATAGCTGCCGCCTGTCCTGAATATCATTGGGTGAAGGCGGCGTACACCATAGACAGGTCGCCTGTCAGTCACAGGGCACAATCTCACACAGGGACGCTTAGAGTAGCCAATTAACCTATGATGCATGTTTTTGGAGGAATCAAGAGAAAACCCACTCATACCTGGGAAAAACATGCAAACTCCACACGGAAAGGTCTCAGCCAAGATTTAAACCAGAGCCTTCTCGCTATGAGGTGAAGGGGCCACAACATCAATATATGAACTGGATAGAGGAACATTACCTGTGATAATGCTGATGTGAATGCTGTAAGCTGAAGTGTGGTTGCTAAAGATGCCAGAGCTGATAGCTGAAAATGCTGAAGCCGAAAGCTTGCTAAAACATTGCCAAACAAATGCAAAATTTGCCCCAAAAAGTCTAATTTTGCCAGAGCAGCTAGCATAATGCTGAAACATTAGCTAAAGTCCAAATTAGCCTAAAAAATGGGAAAAATTTTTATTTTTCCAAAATAGATAGCATAGTGCTAAAATATTATTCTAATTCCAATTTAAAAAAAAAACTGGGTAAATGTCTTATTTTGCTAATAATTTAGCACAATGATAAAATATTAGCTAATTTTTTGGTGTAATGCTAAAATTTTAGCTGAATTCCTGAATAGCCTAAAAAACTGGAAAAAATTGTCTAAATTAGCCAAAATAGAGCTCAAAAATTAGCTAAATTTAAAATTGTCCAAAAAAAACTAGAACAGTGTCTAAATTAGCCAAAAACAGCTACCATGTTGCTACAATAAGAGCTAAACTCCAAATTATACAAAAAAAAAAACCCAG